>OV928045.1:2467500-4935000 GCA_931315375.2 Opisthograptis luteolata
AAATGACGGTTGAAGTTTGCCAGCAATTGGGTGGGGTTATATTTTGATAGTGGCGGGAAAATCGATAGCTGTTTGTAAACATGTAGAAATCTTAATGAGTGGCAACGAAGTGGTGGTGTGTTAATTAGTTTTAGTTAAGCTCTATGTTTATGTTCGATGCCGGTGGAGTTTAAGTTGCTATATTGTTTTACAGGGTAGCGTTTGAACACAAGTCACTAGATAGTTGATACTAGGTGACGATGTGACCGAAGGTGGCATCACGGTGGTGGTGGTCTCCCTGTATTGTATCTTACTATCCTAGTAATATTATAAACGTGAAAGTTTGTGAGTATGCATGGATGGATGTTACTCTTTCACGCAAAAACTACTGAACGGATCTGAATGAAATTTGAAATTGAGATAGCTTATACCCTGGATTAACACATAGGCTACTTTTTATCCCAGAAAAAGGTTGCTGCGAGATAACAGGAAGACGCGGGTGAAACGGCGGGGCGCAACTAGTTGTCTATACAATAGTGCTTCAAACTACAGCTTCACAAAAGCTTACATATACGAATATTTGCTTACATTGTATGATATATATTCTTGGTGGCTTTCAATTAATTATTCAATTATGTTTCGCCAGCTGCTGTCTGCGACGAGCTCGCTCCAGAGTACCTAACGGCAAATCATGCAGATTTATTCTGAACGCACAAATGGGGGAATTATCGCGTTCGCTGTGTAATGGTTAACTAAGCTCCGCGGTTTGGGGCAAAAATAAACAATTTTTAACACATTTTTATGTGCTTCACTTGTAACTTTGTAATAAAATTCGAGAATGCAAGTTAAACCTACTTCTAATGGTCGTATCGAAATGAAACTTTGTATGTGTTTGTAAACCTGATGACAATACAACAACTTGATATCATCGAGTCGCAGTAGTAACCTTTTGGTGTGTTCCGCCAGCCCCATTTGAGAGCCACTTCGCAATCCAGCCGTAGCGTGACGCCACCTTCGACCACATCGTCTCTTAACATCAGGTATGTCAACTGATACCCTGTTAAAAAAAGGAAAGCAAAGTATGTATTTCCAAAGCGCCTAAAAGCCTAAACACCCTGAAATGGTCCAAATTAACAAAACGGTAGGATTAAGTGACCGACCTTTGTCCCTAAACAAATGCCGTCGCACGTTTCTCTAGCCGAGTTTTATTTTCCAACCTTTTCAACTGGCTCAATTTTTCTAAATCCCGAGGAGGCCCTTGAGAAACGTTACATTTTATTTGTCTAAGTGCGTCCGCCTCCCTCGCCCACACGGGCTCCGACTGAATATGAATCAGGGAGGGTTGATTGGACCCTTTTTAGCTCTAATACATTCGGACAACAAATGTCTAACTACGCCGGTATGCTTACACGACGGGCAGGTTAATCTATGTAAAAATTTATTCCGTATTCATGAAATCTTTTTTTTTTGTATAAATTGGTACGCTTCGGTCCTATTTGTTCATTCGTCAGTCAATTTACATAATATTTAGATAATAGAGGGTCATTTGCGGTGAGAGCCATGTTTTGATGTTACAAAACGAAGCGATTGATGAGCTGCTGTTAGCTAAAGTCGCTAGCTGTGGTAAATACATCGTCGTCGTGATGCCTACATAATACATAAGTAACGTATGCAGGCCTAGATGAAAGGGATAGTGTTATACACTTACGAATGCGCCAAAGCAAATAATATTGTTACGAAAATCATAAAGAGAGAGTGGAACATTTATGAATTTTGAATTACCTAATGGTAAGCAAAGGTATTTTAATTCCTTTCCTATCGTGGTTTTATTCACTTCGTGTTTTCACTTTCGAAGCTTTGATAAACATGCGCATAAATATATCAAACTTTTAGTCTAATAGGGTCCGAGACTCAGATTGCTGATCGTGACAAAGTCAGTCAGCATTGGTGTCTTCAGATAAAATAACGTCGGGATATGTACAACCGAATAAAGTCAAACGACATGATGCCATTTCTAGCCGTGATGGCTATTAAGAATACACCCTTCTTTCTAAACAGTCAGGTACAACGGCAATAAAATGTTGTATGAAACACAATACTAAAGATGAACCAAAACCAAGTTTTTGTTTTCAAGTGAAACCAGCCAGAACCCGTGACTTAGATCATGAGCGGTGAAACTGTTTACCGAGTTATAAAACCCACCCAATAAAAACTTGTGAATGCAAAGTTTACTCCTAATAAAACGAAAGTGGTCAGCTTTCCTTGACTTGGCGCAGCGCAGACATTCTGCCATTATTCCAGATTCAGGTCGCACGCTCCTATGGCCTCAGGTTAGGGCACGTGCGGGGTACAAAGCAATTACTTTAGGTCTTGCGTTCTTGGATGGTTAAAGACGCGCGAATATTCTCGCGTGACTTTTTTGTTTTTATTGAGGTTCTACGCGTTTGTTCACGTTTGAATATATAAAGAAGTAAGCACTGTAAGTCAGTCAACTTTTTTCAGTTGCGACAATACATTGTGTAAACAGTAGAGTGTAAATCCATCTTATACCATCAGGAAGTACTGTAATCCTCATCATCATCAGTCTATTACGTTCCCACTGTTGGGACTTTGGCCTTCTCCCAGAGTATAAGAGTATGGGCCGTAATCTACCACGCTGGCCCAGTGCGGGTTGGTAGAAATCGCATGCCCTTGAATGTTGTGGTTCTTCGACATGCCGGTTTCCTCGCGATGTGTTCCGTCACCGTTTTGAGCGATAGTTAATCTACGTAGGTGAGGGGCCAATGATGATGTGGGGATGTAGACCTATTCGCTATTCATTATGTTATGACTAAATTTATGAATATTAGACTAGTCTGTGTCATCAGTCTGCACTTCTGCAGTAATCTGCATAAACCAATATACCTAAACGATGTCGTTTTAGGAACGTTAGGCCCTTCAGTGTGATGTCACTACGATAGGGTTACCCATCTTATCCATTGATTTTACCTGAAGTACACGTTTTCAATTTATTCCGTGTAGCTGACTCGTCGTAAAAATATTAGTACACGATCCTTATTTCTTTTTTTTCGTCAATATTTTACGACGCCACATAAACTTTACGACTTTATCTATACTTTACCTAAAAATTACGATATCTTATTTGTCCAATTATGTACTTACTAGGCAAAGTATCTGTCGAAAACAGGCGCGGCGCCTGTACCGAGCTCCTTTATTAAACTTTGACAGGCAATCAAAGTTGAAAGGTCTTTCAGCGAAAACCGAATGGCTCAGCTTAACAACGTTCTGGGTTTATAAAATGGGTAAATGTTTGGGAAATCAGTCCTTGCTTATGATGGAGATGCTACTAGAATAAAAATAAATACGTCTATATTTAAAAAAAATATGTGTATTCAATATATATATGACTTGAATAATATTATTTCACTCATCACAAGTGAGACAGATCAACTAAGTTAAGCAACACCCATAGACATATAATGGTCGGAGTCGGAGGTTATAGGTCAGCGATAATATAGGTTATAAACTCTGATATCATAACAAGCACCACTGGAATATTACAGTACTTGTTACTATTAAAGAAAACCAAACCTTTTTCACAATACAGTAACTATTTACTTATTATAGTCTAGCTAGAGGACTTACTCTAGATCTAGACAAACATCAGACATAGACTACACCGTTTCAATTCAATATTCTATTAATCTATGGTGTTATTAGTCTTTTGACAGTGATAAGGTGGGAAAACGTGACATTTAGCATTTCGTTTTAAAATTTTTAACACAACATAATTTTATTTAGCCCTGGCTCAATCACTTGACCTGATACCGATTGCGTGCTACTCGCGGTTAGAGAGTGAGGCACGAAACAAAGTATGTATAAGTACTTAATCCTTTAAATTATGTCATCCTAAATTCCGTTCAGTCAGGAATGAAATGATTTCGTCTACACGCAGTTTGACTTATAAAATTTACACGAAAACCGAATGAAACCTTATCATCAGAAAGTTAACATTGCCTACTTTAGTTACATTTCAATCTGTTCCAAGAACTATCGATACCAATTCAAATCGTAATACGATCCAGTTCTGATCTCGTTTCAAACTTTACGTTCGAAAGGTTTTTGTTCACTTGGGAGATATTCAATTCGGCTTGAGATAGTCTTCGATTAGGACTGGGGAGATTTTAAATATAATTTCCCATTGAGGCGTGCACTCGTTGCTATATCGGAGGTTTTCATCTCCCGACAGCCATTGTACAGAACTGGTACGCAACGTCCCCCTCGCCTCGCTCTACTTTTGAGCTGGCTAGTTCGGTTGAAATGTATACATTTTTTTTTGAAACGGCCTTCATAGCGGCTGAAATTTTCGCAATACAGCCAGCAGCGCTACAAGTTGTGAATAGTTAGACTTTTTAATTATTTATTGATCTTTTCAGGATTGGAACGGAGTAGTGATTATATTTTTAACCCACGACGCAAAAAGAGGGGTGTCATAAGTTTGACGTTGATGTCTGTGTGTCTACGTGTGTGTGTGTCTGCTTGTGACATCGGAACTCTCAAACGGATAGACCAATTTCGATTGAGTTTTTTTTTTTGAAAGGCGAATGAATTAGTTGAGTTTTCATAGCTATGTTTGATGGAAATCGGTCCAAGCTAACGGGGGTTTTTTAAATTTTCAATATAACCTTTGATTTCGGCCAGTATGTCGTCGATATGACCTTCTTATTAAAAAGAAGATTATATAATTACCTATGTACTTAATCAATGTTGCAAGAACAAAAAATGGTTTATCGAAAATATATGTTAAATTAATATATGTTTTTTAATTTCTATTTTATACAGAAGTGGCCAACATTTTCTGGCAAGCCAGCCAAATCTTTATGAAGTGAGCGTCCGGGGTTGAATGTTTATCGCGGTCGTTATTTGACCGTCCGTTACCATCCCCGGTTAGGGTGCTTGCCTTTGAGTGAGCTTTCTACGGTTCATGGAATACATTACTTTGGTGAGGCCGATTCAAATCTAACGCGATGTGGTGAAAGCGTAGTTTTGATATTGTGTTGTATGACTTTCACACACCATAAAGAACTATAAACGCTTGGAGTTTTGGGAGACTGAACAAAATTGACCCTTCGAAATACGGAAGGAATTTCTTGGTTCCATTTTAGAAGGAATCGGAAGGCAAAATACAGTAGGAAGTCAGGATTTTTTTCTCAGTGTTCTACCTATATTAGTTTTAGTATGCATTACATATATTATAATATTCTAAAAAAAAATAATCTGTCAATACCAAGCATCGCTATCGGTGTGTTTCGGCAGCTTCATTCTTGAGAGCCAGTTCCCAATTTAGGCGCCACCATATAGTGAGAAGAGCCGAAGACCGGGCTCAGTGGCGTACCTTGGGAGAGGCCTATGTCCAGCAGTGGATTAACATAGGCTGGTGATGACGATGATGATGAGGTGCCACTTGTGGTAAAACACTACCATTTCAGATGTAAAAAAAGATAAAATGCGATTATCCTCCTCTCACGTCAAATGCTACACGAATTTCGTTGACATATTGCGTATAAGTCGTAATTTTAATTATCACAATTCACATAATATTTCACGTTGAATGAATTTCAAAGCGTTAAGAGACACGCTTCACGTTTCTCCTCTAAACCATTGAGTTGTTTAACTGTATAATGTACAACTCAATGGTTCCTTGCCTTAGAAAACGCAAATGTAAGATCAAAGACTTGAAAGAGATTCACGTTACTTCGTTCCCTTTGTAACAGCAAAACAAGACGCAGTGTTTTCATGTTGTTTTGATATGAAATCTAAAATTCAATTCAGTAAAGTGTATTTAAAATAACATTTCGTGAAACACAAAAAATACAATAGGATGTAGAAGATAATCGCGTATTTAATCCCTGGCTGAATGCCAGTATCGAAATGATTTAAAAAATATTTAAAATAAAAGTAAACAACGCGAAAAAGTGAACGACACAATAAAAATAAACGTAGGCATCATCGACGAAAAAATCCTCGAAATAGGTACGGCCGGGGTAAGAATTCCAGTAGCAGTCTCAATAAGCCACAGCATGAAACAAAATCGCGCATGTAACCTTCTTCTCTAAGCCCTTTCGCACGTACGATTGGACTGAACCAATCAGAAAGAGCGCGGTCTTTCTATGATTGGTTCAGTTGTTGGTCGCACACACATCACACGCACAGAGATACGCGGCATGCCTACTGTGCGGGGCGAGTATGAACATTGTGGTGCTACTGCAATTTTGTCCTCGTACTGTACATATATGTATATACATATACCAAGAAATTCGAATGTATACTCTACCTTCTTATATATAAATATAATATAATTTAAAGGTGACTGACTGATGACTGACTGACATAGTGATCTATCAACGCACAGCCCAAACCACTACTGGACGGATCGGGCTGAAATTTGGCATGCAAGTAGATGTTATGACGCATCCGCTAAGAAAGGATTTCGCGATAAACTGTAGCCCACGCGGGTGAAACCGCGGGGAACAGCTAGTTAAAGCATAAAAGCTCTTTTGTTTAGACATTATGGAGGTGAGCAAATACCTGCTAAGGACTTGACTTTCTCGTGCGATGCCGGGGCAGGTCGCTAGTCATTTATATGTTCAAATAGTATATGTACTTATGTTAATACAAAAACTGAACTCGTTCTGTCCAGTTCGTCGCATCGCTACGTCCGGTATTTATTCCGTAAATGATTTATTTTAAACCCAGTATTCTGAATAAAATAAAGTATTTTGAACTCGCCACTCTGTATTTTAAATCATAAATGAGTTATTTGAAACTCGCTCTGTGTACATTGTCGTACGCAAACATGGCGTAAATCATGTTATGCGCTATTTTTGACTAAATGAAGTTAAACTTATATCTAGTAAATGAGTATAGGATTCCTTGCATATGTAATATACCTACAATCTAATATTCCCCGCAGTTTCACCCGCGAGGAAATTTCGACAGGAATCGTGAATTTATCCTGGATAAAATTAGCCTATGTCTAACCCATCATGAGTTATATGTATTCATTAAAGCACGTTCATCCGTTACCGCGTAAAAGAACAGAAAATCAACAGACCAACAACCAACAAACATACTTTCAGAGGATGTGAGGATGAGGGTGGAGAGGGCAGTACTTGGGTATTCTACGTGAAAGAATCCGAAATGAGGAAATCCACAGAGTAATCAAAGTTACCGACATAGCCCTGAGAATTTGTGACAGTAAGCGGAACACGTAACTCACAAAACCGACAACCGTTATGGAAGAATAACAATATTCAATAATGATAAAAGAAAAATAGATATTTATAATAATGTCGTAATATTGTCCACACAATCACGTGTACAGCTCTGACCTCTAACTAGGCTAGGCTTCTCTGTTTCCAGGGTAGCATCAGAAACTAAGTAGATCGTTCCACAAAACCCAAACTAAGGGCCGTATTCTAGAATAACGCTCAAGCGATAATCAGTACTTGCGCATAGATTTGACACTGTCAGTTCATACAAATACGTCACTTAATCGTTACTCAAGCATAGATCAAAACTTGAAAGTCATACTAGAATACGGGCCTTAAAATGCTTGCTTTTTTCGATGAGCAAAAGTCGCTGTTTGATGCGAAAAACTTGCCAAGCATAACAACGTTGATTCTGGGCAAGTTATTGCTGTTTCCTTTCAAAAATCCAGATTCCATGATGTTCTCTTTCTATATAGTGCTTTGAATAACTAAATAAAACCGTGAAACAATTATTACTGACGCTCTTAATCTACGAAAATTTCAACAACAACAATGGTCATCAATGGTGTTTTACGCGGGATGACGTAAAGCTTCCTGATTGGTGTTCAATGTCACGTGACTTAATGCTTAAATTTCCATAATTTGTTTCGTGAAAATATCAATAATCTTTTAGTATTTCATTGAATTAATTTATTTTTCTTTATCTAAATACATAAATAAAATTTTAGACCATTTAATCCATTCTATTTGTTCTTAGTGGATACAAGCCTATACACAAATATTTGTCTTTACGAGGCAAATATATTTGTATCTCGACCCGCGACCTCGCGCTTCGCATCACCCATTTCAAAGACAATCACAATCCAAGACAATCTCCCAAGAAAGATCACAAATATCATTAGTAGTCCAAAAATTACGAAATTAACTACATACCTACCGTCTGCCACTCCAATCTCTTATGATTTGTTACGGCCACTCGAGATTTCACGTATTGTTATTTCTACACCGCATAAATCATCATTAACGCAGCGCCACATTATTTAATTATAATTTAGCACCGGAGAAAGCTAGAATTTGTGACTTTGCCACAAATTTTATGAACAGTAAGGCTCCAACGGGTGTGGAAGTACACGGAGAAAAAAGACCTTCCGAAATATAATATTCTTCTTCTGAATCAAAAGTCCTTCCCTTTTGACTAAGGAAAAATAAGGAAGGAATTTGTCTTGGTAGGTAAGAAAAGTTAGGAATTTTTACTCAGTATAGCTTTTTTTGCATCTTCTCTTTGTTCTTACTTTTTATAATCCTATCCTGGCATGCTTCTACTAATTCAATAATAGCGAAGTAGCGAAAGCACAAATAATACATCAATAACCATTTTCGGTAAACAGCCAAAACAGTCATACTCACGAAAGTGACTTTGCTTGCGGCGGCGTCGTGTGTCGGGTCGCCCTCTTCCCTCTCATATGGTCGAGGAGAGCGATGGCTGGCACATGCGTCAACTCGTGAACGGGTGCTGCTTGTGGGGTCTGGTCTGCTTTGGTTGTGATCCCGCAACTCATTAATATTCATGTTCCCATATCCCAATGTGTACAACCAAACAAGAGAAATCTTATTAGTAAAGCTAATTAAAAAATATCGGACCATTAGATGACAAAAAAAAAAGCTTGGGATTTTAGTGAACTTGTTCCAATTCAATCAATTAGTAATAAGAATAAAATTGTCAATGTGATCGCGCCAAAAAAATTACCTGCCGGGCGTTTCTTGCTTGTTCTTTTGCCGGCGTAAGGAGGTTGGAACAGGCGTAGCTAGTTTTAAGTTTGACGTTTTAAAGTGATCACAATGTATCCTATTGAATAAATAAATAAATTGAAATTGAATTGAAATAATTTTAACAAGTGTAACTATGCAAGCTTAGTATGGTAGCCTCACTTGAGAACCACAGTTCCTTATCCAAGTGTAGCGTGGTGCCACCTTCAACCACATCGTCACTAAACACCAATTGACTTTTAGTAAAACGCTATTACGTAAGAAGAAGAAAAACATATCTGTTCATTTATTTGTGACTTAATCATGATCAAATTCACGTGAAAAATACACGAGAAAGTACATTAAAAAAACTTGTTATTCTGTCAAAAACCAGGATTATTTTTACCTTCAGAAAGATATCAGTTGGAGTCTTGCGTGAAGGGCCCTACTGTCTATACGGGTGTACTGTAACATTGGCATCGATCCAGTCTCAATATTTAGAGACGGTAGGTTACAATGCAAACTATTTGGGATAAACGTATGTAAAGGGATCCGAATTGTACGATTGTAAGGGGATATATATATATGCTATGTTCGCCAAATAGCAATGTTTGCAGATTGTGAACTGTTACAGCAGAAAAGGAGCTGTTTGTTATTGATTTGAATAGGGATTTTATTCGAACGATCAGTTACTGATAGAGACGATGGAGGTGACGCTGAAATGCCTCAAAAGATTTGAGTGGAATTTGGAATGGAGACATAACTTATACCCTGGTGGATTAACACATATTATAGGCCCGAAAAATGTACCTGCGTGCATGATCACGAGAAAGCAACGAGGCTCAGCTGGTATGTGACTATTATAGTCAGAAAACTTCAGACACAAAAGCTAGTAATTTAAAGTAACCCACACTTGATCGTATATACAACTAGCTGTTCCCCGCGGTTTCACCCGCGTGGGCTACAGTTTATCGCGATAAAAAGTTGCCTATGTCCTCTCCCAGGCTCTAGACTATCTCTGTACCAAATTTTATTTAAATCGGTTCAGTAGTTTAGGCGTGAAAGCGAGGCAGACACACAGAGTCACTTTCTCATTTATAATATTAAGTAGGGATTAGTAGGGATTGCGAAACTCACTCTGTCCCTTTGTATGTTTGATACCATATCACGCTTAAACCGCTAAACATAATTTCATGAAATTTGTTATGGAGATAGTTTCAACCCCGGGCATAGGATACTCTTTATCGCTATAAACAGCAGTCCACGCGATTGAAACTGCGGGGCACAATTAGTAACACATGTAATGGAGCAAGCCAGACTGGGCACAGACATAGAACGCGCCATTGTGCATCAAACGTCAGATATCTAGACAGGTGAATGGCTCCTGTTCAATTCACTGGGCGTGATGAGAAGAGGAGCACAATACCTGTATTACTACATAAGTACATATATGAGTATATGTGTATGACTACGCAGTCGGGTTGCAATCAGTATTGATTAACCAGACAAAGGAAATCTAAATAAAGGTAAAAACAAAGGGTAAAAAGTTAAAATAGCCTACTCACGGTGCAATCTGGCTACAATTTGTTGTTACAATGTGAGCCAACATATTATTGCAACGTGAGTGAGTTTTTTAACTTCCAGGATCTGTCTATGTCAACAACATAAATTAATAAGTAGTGGTTAATTTAGATAGCTTTAGGAGGATACGATTTATCATTTATATAATTAATGATTTGGTTAGTTATTCAAATACTGGTAGAATTCTAGGATTTAATGTTTTTCCTCTAGCAACTGGATAGAATAGATGGTAACACCGTGAGAGGCTATAGATATTGCCGTTATTTTTTGAGAAATACCATCAACAATCCCCGCTACACACCTATGGAACAATAAGCGTGTTGTGGCCCAAATTGCGTTGAAATTTACTGGTTTAAAATCACGACAGATTGCAACAACAAATTGGTAGTCAAATTCCACCGTGAGTAGGCTACTTCAGTGTACTTCGCCATTTCACCATGCATCACTATTCATTACACTATCGGTGTGTTCCAACAGCCTCACTTGAGACCTAGTTTCCAATCCAGGCTCGCATGTTTTAAAACACTTTATTGTGATGTTGAAAACGTGTCACGTATCTAGTCGCAGAATAAGTTTAGTACTACATCTAGGTGATCTATCATGTTAACAGATCATATTCTGCTATAGTGAGCTGATTGGATAGGAGATTAATATTAGCTTACGGGTATTAGCTAACCAATTAACAATTATAGCGCTTGCTTCTCTATATATATGGACGCATTTCAATTTACGCTCGCAATGATTTTGTGCGTCGCGTCGGTGGCAATATAGCACCCAAACGAATGGACCGATTTTGATGTTTATTTAAAAAGTGACTTGATCCAGTAGATATACCTATACGATTGTCGTTTATTATCTTAATTTTTAGGCTAGGTTTTTTTCTCTCTCGCCGGTGGAGGACTGCTTCCAGGGTGGTTTATAGTGCCTTTACCCCTTTATGCGACCTTTCCATGGCGGAAGAGTAACAAGACGTCTTGTCCCCCCAAAATGTTTATTGATGCCGCTTCTGTTGTGCATTTTCTGAACATAAACTAAGTATGACCTGTCTAGAGTAATGCTTTCATTTTGTGACCACGTAAGAAAAAAAAGACAGCATTCGTTATAGACCTGAAACTTAGTTTAGTTTTAGAAAATGCACAACAGAATCGACACTAACTTCTCTCCACCAAAGAAGCATTTGGTAAACATTTAGTTCTAAGGAAAACGCGCTTGAACTGAATATGGGATTTCTCTGTAATCTAAGTTGTTGGCAGATCTGCATGATCTTTGTTCAGCGAACGTTTGTATTTAGTTAGTTACCGATCTCTAATGTACTGTCTAATCACTTCGGCAAACCGCTGATCCTAGCAATCACAGATAACAAACATTTAATCGTGTAGGCAATGTTTGTTAACTGTGGTGTGTATTAAGTTGCTACACTTCAGCTGTAATTGACATTGGTAGTACTATGTATATCTATTCTGTGACATTATAGAAATGAGGTTTATTGAATTCGTTCAGCCCCATGGGGGCCATGCCAAGATGCAAACGTTTCTTTTGCTATAATCGTTAACGCCTTGTGACGTTTCGTTTGCAATGAGGTTGTCATAATGCATCTTGGCTACCATTTTGTATGGGATGTAGCTCTCGTCAATGTACGAGACCTAACGTTGAAATATATCATTCCCATACATTTTTTCGCTGGTTAGTTCACGTTAAGTATGATCGACTGTCTAATAAAAACCAGTAAATGTCGTCATTTTTCAAACTGTATTGTGCTACCAACATAAAAACTTCAATCTCCGCCAATGAGAGACACGGTAGTGGTGCAATACTGAAAAAAATAAACAAAAAGCCTGAAAAAAAGTCAGAGCGCACTCTCATTTGAAAAAGTATTCCTGCAAAAAAGTCAGACAAACGCAACAGGCACGTCTGCTTCGAAATTCCCGAAATTCTCGTTACAAATTCTATTGTGTTGCCAGCATAAAAATTCCTAGTGTCCACCAATGAGGCGGCGGCGCAGGGCTGCCAATTTCACGGCCCACTGGCGCGAGAGGCATTGGGAACCGGCGAATGACGTCGATGTGATTATGCCCCGGTAATGTGGAGCAGGTGTGTTTAATAAAGCTTTGTTTTTATTCACTTTGCTACCATTTTGACGTTACCATTGGAAAAGCGAAACGCTTTTGTTCAACGTAGCGTGAAACTTTCATATCCCTGAACTTAACAAAACAACGAAGGAGAAATTTACTGTCTTCTTCCTTGCGCTTGAGAAATAGGGAAGATTCAAAAGCAATTTTTATTTTGAAGTAAAACTCTTTGGTCGGGGTACTTAATTCTATCAGCAAACAGCTCCATCACGGATACCTGCACCAAAATAGGTATATTTATTTAAAAAAATATGATGTATTACCAGTTACCACGCCCGAAGCAATCTCACTGTCTATATTTCTACTCGATTTACTTCTAACATTTATTATCATTCATGACTTCGTGATAATATATTTTCCGCAAAAAATCACACCAGCAGGCTTTATCACTTTTTCTATATAATTTTTTTTTTATGAACAATGAGCTAGACGCTTGCTTGACGATAAGCATCATGTTGCCCAATACAGTTCAATACCATCCAGAAATTTGAACGTCAACAGTTCAAAGTTCTGTGCAGCAATGCACTGCGCTCGTTACTCTGGGATATTAACTAGATGAATCTAGAAACAATGCCCTTCAGTCCGGAACACAGTAAAGTCTATTACAACTTTAGGAAACAACTCCATGGGAGTCGTAACAGGCGACGAAGGGAAATGTACCAGAAGGTGGGCAGCAGTGCCTTCTGATCTTTACTGTAATTCCCAAGACGCCCGCCAAGCGTGGGGTTTATGACATATCCCCCCTTATGAATTGGCAAGGGGTGAGACCTATGTTCAGCAGTGGGCTTCTTCCGGCTGATGATCATGATAATAAGAAACAATACCGAGCAAGCATTGAGAAGCAACAGTTACCGTACATAGAGTAAAACCTGGGGATTTGACCTGAATTGATTCAGTATAGGGACACTCAAAATAGACTATTGGACACAGGTGGGCCGGGTACTCTAATTGAAGAGGATTGAAACGAGCGTCGATTCAATTTCTACGGACATCCGACTTAGTGCGAACTGGTGCGGATATGTCGCTTTCACTAAAAGCCTTTCAGATACCTATGTGGATTCATTAGGTACAGCTCAGTTTGGTGCCAAAACTAGTTAACAATACACATGGCGTATGGTAAACGCATGCTTGTCCACGGTGGAAGAATTTATTGTTTTATGTAATTAAATGACAAATAAGCAGACGGCCAGCTTGATGGTAAGCAGTCACCGTCGCCTATGGACATTTGCGACACTGGCGTTGCCGATGCGTTGGCGAAAAAGTTCCGCAATGCAGTCCTTCAAGATAGATGTCAAAAGGACTCACAACAGGACATTTCACGCAAAACAAGGGACGTTTGCCAATGCAAACGTCCCTTGTTTTGCGTGAAATGTCCTTCGGCGATGGTGACCGCTCACCATCAGGTGGATCGTCTGCTTGTTTGCCATTCTATTACACAAAAAACCCTAGGCGTATTACATTCTAGGGTATTACACTGCGTCTTGACATTGTGGCATAAAATGAATGCCTCATGTGTCTCTAATTTCACCAATCAAGTCATATCGCCAACCCCTATTGTTGCTAGCAGTATTTTTTCTTGTTCAGTATACCTACCACATACAAAGTAATAATCTAGTTTATGTTTGTTTCAGGGGATTTGGGAAACAAGGATTCCAGTGCCAAGGTGAGGAAAGTAGATCTAGACACACAGATACAAACGTAACAAAAAACCTCAATTATAGTTATCCTTATTATTTATTTCAATTAATTTTCCATGATCGTTTTTGTGTTAGTATCTATTTCATTTATTAATTTTGGAACAGATGCGAGATCAATTGATAACTTTAATTTAATTTTATTCAAATTTATGGTTAAAATGACAAAAAACTTATGAAAATCTGTTCAATTATGTGATACGAGACCCAAACAAACAGACGACGGATTCTTAATGTGTATTAGTTTTTTTTTATTTGTGTCGGGAGATCAAATATTTTTATTTACTGTTCTATTTTCTGCTAATTTAGATCTGGTTTTGTTTAGCTAAAAACCGACCTTCCTTGTTACAGTTTGCAGCTTCGTGGTCCACAAAAGATGCCACGAATATGTCACCTTCACCTGTCCTGGCGCAGACAAGGGGGCCGATTCAGACGTTAGTATATACTGTCTCATCATCATCATCATCATCACCATCATTCTGAGTTGCTGGTCTTTCTAACAGAGAGAGGGAGTGCGGGCCGTAATCTGCCAAACGGGCGTGTTGATGGTCACATGTCTTTGAATTCTGTGGTTCTTATATTTTCCGGTTTCTTCACTATATTTTCAAGAGCGGATCCAGGATTTGTTTCTGGGCACAAGGGTCAGAGAAATAAGGAGTTTCTCTCCTAGTATTGAAATTACTTCTCTGCACCCCGCGTTTTATAGATTAAGGCCAAAACAAGAATAAGTACACAGATGCTAATATAAAAGTATCAATTAACAGTTTTCGTGGTTAGATAGCGCCATTTACTCATGGATTAGGAACTACGATTTTTCAGCTTTGAGAAAAATGTCCATCCTGAAAAGACCAATTTCTGAATTTTTACCATTTTCTCTTCATGGATAACCTAAAGAACAAGCCATTTCAAATGTCTGCATTATTAGCTCTTTTTGGAATTTTTCCGATACATAAACTATCCACGATTGTTGATTTATCTCACATCATCTCAGTCCTTTCATCGTGATTCGAGTATAGGTACAGTCAGCGACAAAAATAGCTGATCATACTTGATTTTCCAAATGCGTATTAGTTCAGTAATGTTTCGTTTTTTTTTACCACTTATAAGGTAGCGTTTGTTCATAACATAGTACGCGTGATGTTAAGTGATGATTCGGCCGAAGGTTTGTGTGTAAGATAATTAAGAAAATCGGAAATTTTGTAATTGTTCAGCGACTTTTGTCGTTGACCGTACAATAGACTTTCAAGCTATGGCGGTTTTAATTGACTGGGACAATGAAGGAAACCTTCCAACCAAACAGCCGTACCAGTCAACAAATCGAACATAAATGAAATAGAAAATCTTTACAACGGAACATTGTAGTCCGGAATATCCGGGAGCGATGAATTATTGAATTCACCGCCGGGAAATATGAGCTGCGGGGAAAATAACGGGCCGCGGTTGTGAAATAAAAACAACAACTGACTGGAGCATGATAAAGTATGTTGTCTTCTATAAAACTGACTAAGAAAGTTGGATAAGTTTAGCTAGTAAATCAGTGACTCCTCAAATGGTCATTAAATAGTAAATATCCTAACTTAGATAGATTCCCTGTATTTAGAGTATAGGAAACTACGCGGAAAATGTGTGTTTGTGTGTGTGTGTGTGTATCAATGTGTACATGTGTGTGTTTGAAATGGCATTCTCTCTCCAAAGAAACCAATTTTTACGTACCTATATATATATATATGATGATCGTCAGCAACAACAACAGTCAGAAAATGTCAGTTGCAAAGTACACAGGCCTATTTCATTCGTTAATTAATATTGTACGATGAGGCTGTGAACTTTTGTGATGTTGAAACTAACGAATTTATTGGTTCGACATTAGCACAGAATTATTTAGTGTCAGCCAAACCTAACAAACCGCCAATTTAAGTGTTTGTACAATTGAAGCTATCAAATAAACAAACAGTTACCGTTGCGAGAATACGATATCAAAAGGATTCAAAATAGGTTTAACATCAGAGGTATACTAGTCAATTGTATAATAGGGATCAACTGGAATTGGCCCTATATTAATATCTGAACAATCTTTTAGTGACACTCAACGGTTTTTTTATAGCTTGATTAAAGACCAATATTGTTGTGAATAAAACAACATTTGTTTTTGTTGTGTATATTGCCAATTAACAAATAAGCTCATTTTTTCGACTTCACTTACAAACAGTGATTTTGTGCTAAAACTAATGACACTCAGGATTAGAATAGATTTTCAGTGAAAGTCTTCGGAATAGGATCAGTATTTTCAGAGATTACCCTCGCCAAACATACTTAGATGTATAATGCGAACTATGCCGCATTTATTTTCAAAACCTTTATCAAATGAACTCGCTTTAAGAAGACTTATATGTACATTGCGACATTACCCTGGCTGCCTCCGCAACCTCATTTACCTTGTGTCTAATCCAAGCCTTAGTAATGCAGTAACAAATTTAATATATCTCATGAATAGTAAAGTTTTTAGAATTAATTGACCTTGCAAACATCCAAGCTCAATTAATTCAGTTACGAACCCTGGCTCTCTGATCGCCTTGTAACACCTCAATGAAACTGAAAAGGGCAAACCAATTAGATCCCACGCAAACTGTCTCACTGCAAACTGAAAGAGCTTTAATCCAATATGCATGCAAACTGAAGGCAAACAATAGGTAGGACTCAAGAGTTTTCATTGCGGATAATTGAAAGTAGATTAAATTGAAACTGGCAGGGAAGAATCGCGGGACAGGGCGAACAATGGGCAGTATTTGACAAACTTTCGATTTTGGATGTAAACAATAAATCAGGCATCGAGATTTGGTTGTAACAATGCTTAATTATGCTCAAGTGATCATGTAAAGCTCGATTTTGGGGTGAAAATAGCGAGAAGAGATAATTCTCTAATGCTCTAACTCTCCTCTTTATCAACATTAATTTTTCATTACGACTACCTATAAACAACACAAAGAAAAACGAATAATTGACGAATATTTAAATGAAAATAATAATTAAGAATTGTATTGACTATTTATGATTTATGACATTAGGGAATTAAACGTCCTCCTCCCTTCTAATTAGTGCTGTGCCCGACGGGGCCCATACGGACTAAATGTACCCTTCAAATTTATAGTTTTTTAAGTTCTTTTGTACACAGTATGGATGCAAATAAAATATGAATATTAATATGAAAAATAAAAAAAACTGCGGTGAGTTTATGAATTTCAAGAGGTTATTAATTAATATCTGGGATTGTAAATTAGAAAAGAAAGACACCATAAAGCACAGAACGCTTCATATCTTGAAAAGTTTTTAGTTTTTTTACTGGAAAATTTGCCCCAAAGTGATTTCTGAATCCGTTCCTCGAATCGGCGTATACTTGTTGAATACCAGTTTTGTAAGAGCTTTTCTTGTTCAAAGGGCGCCTGAAGTACGTGTTCAAAGAAAGTATACAGTTACATCTCAACAAACACGTATCAAGTAAACATGTTTTTCTTCCATTTTAATTGAATTCGCGATTTTCTTGTTTACTCGTAATATGCTTAAAATTTCTCGATATTAAATGCCAAAGTCTCTCAAGCGGGGAAATGCAGTGTTGCAAACAACTAATGCCAGTGATTATAAAATGTATGTCCAAAACCGGGAATAAGAAACAGTCAAAAACAATAACCAAAATCATAAAATTTACATTGGTATAGGACACGTATAATATGACATATAATTCGCCAACGCATAATGTCGAATTACGCATACAGTGAGCGGCTACAATAATGTCATCTATATATACGAGTATATGTATTAACAGGATACACGAACGCGTCACAACTTCCGCGTATATACGTACTCGTCACCAGCGTTCTGCGACCACTGCGGTTCTCTTCTCTACGGCCTTCTCCATCAGGGCCTGAAATGCCAAGGTACACCAAGAGTACTATCCGAGCGGAACCTGCTAAAATGCTTCAACTAACGCTTGGCTCCTTAAAAGCTGCCCTTCGTTTGCTCTTTTCTCATTGTTTTCAGATTTTGGTGATGGTATTTTTTGCTAATGCCTTTTTTCTTCTACTTCTGCTAGAGTTTTAATCATTAAGGTCATCATCCTCTTCAGAAATGTATTTTCTCTTTGTACATATCTTTTCTGTCTCTGTTTTTTTTGTACCTATTAATAATGTTTTGTTAATGTGAAGGCCGGCAACGCCCCTCACAAATGGAACACGTGGACTTTCCTTGCTCCGACATTTTGCGATCATTGTGGCACATTACTTCACGGGCTCGCGAGTCAAGGATTTAAATGTGGAGGTACTCAATCATTTGGATGGTTCGAAAATAGCTGAATGATAACAAAAGGCTGAGGAAAATAGTTCCCGGTTCCCTTTAGAAACGGAACGAAGAAACGTATGCTTTCACCGAAACCGTGACCCAATCACTAAATATCGTCCTTTATTTTATTGTGAAATGCAAAATGGAAACTATATTGTTGTGATAAGCACAGTGGTATTTATTTAGTCCCCAAAGACTCCTATATATTATATTATATACATATATATTATAACATATATTGGACATAAATTTAGATGAAGTATTAAAGTCCCTATTGCACGAGACGTCTCAGAATAAATGGATATTGAATATTGTTCCAGATTAATCCCATTTTATTATTAATCTTTCTATTAAAGGTCCTTTCCAAGTTGGCATTTGGTTCAACAAATTCAATTAGCCTTTGTTCGCTGTTTGTGTGTTTAGCCTCCGTGATAAATTAAACTTTAATTTCATTCCCTGTCTATCTGTTGTATTAATTTGGAATTAGTTCGTTTGAAAGTTATTTTACTAAGCTAGCCTGCTTTGTGCACACTTCTTTAGTAGTTAGTAATAGTTTGTTTTCTAGCATCTATTGTTGACGTCCCATTGAAAGTAAATGGAGTATAGCGGTTGCCGACAAAGGATCTCATTAATACCGTGAATACACTGCTTGCTCCCAAGCAGACGTGTTGATGCACGCGTGAAATGAAACAATAATGAATATTACATAAAAGTTCTTCTTCTCTTGCTAGAAGCGCTTGCAATATTTGTCGTTAAATAGAACAAGTTTCCAACAAGAACTTCTTTAATCAATACAACCGCCATGTCTCAATTATTTACTTATCTCTCTTTTTTATGTGAAACTTCGCCATATAGGAGGTTCAATGTTTTTATTGAAAAGTTACTCTCCTACTTTGCGGGAACTTCTCGAGAACCCCTGAGTTTATTTGTAGAATTTAACATGAACCTTTATCAAGTTTAATCACGAAGTTTCCTCGTCTCGCTTATTATCTCCCCTTATGTAGTAAACTTATTAATTTCACCGTAGACGGCAACTTTGTGCTAACTTAGTATTAATATTTGAACTCTGCAACCAAGATTGGCTTAGTCAGGGAGCTCTCACAACTACCTAGATTGTAATACGCTTGTGTGTTTAGCACTTGTTTCTTATTTATTTACCTGTCACTCGTAACTTTAGTTTTGAATGAGCTTTGTAAAATAGTAATTTGCACTTGTAAACTATAAAAGCTTTGAGCATTTTTGGGCGTCTATGGAAACAATGTACACTTACTTTACTTATTTAAAATCATTGTAAATAACATTTGCATTCACATTTTGTATAGAATTAAGTCCTAGTTTTCATCTTTTTGGTACAGTAAGACAGTTTTGATACAAAAATCAAGAGGTCGGTTTTTAAATTAACCCCATTTTAGATTACCCACATTCACTATAACAGCCTTGAATACCATTTTGAATTCATACACCGACACATAGAGTTATAAGACAAACTCTATGCACCGACATTAAACAAGACATTGATATGATGCCAGTAGCAGTACCGAGACAATCAAATCAATCCTTGCATGAAATAAAATACGTTTTCAATGTGTACAGCATGCGACATGAACGTGCACAAGCGGTGCGAAGAGTCCGTGCCCAACCTGTGCGGCTGCGACCACACCGAGAGACGCGGCCGCATCCAGCTCAACGTCTCCTGCAAAGGCAATCATCTCGTCGTGGAAGGTCCTTTTTCATTCCATAATTTGCATTTGATCCTTGATTACTTTCTCTCGGTTGAGAAGGCGTGATAGATAACGCTTGATTGTTTCACCACAACAACAGAAAGATAGAACTATATGAAAGGAAAATCTTAGAGCTAGGCGAGCTTCCTTAGATACGGGCACGTCTTCGGACGATGCAAATTCTTGACCGTTGTCTGTTACTAAATGCTTCAATCCAGAACTCAATGATGTTTCCAATTTACTGCTTGGGGGTTCAATAGCTGTTAGAAGTGTGGTACTTTCCCAGGTGGACTCTGCAAAAGAGTCCTATCTCTACAAAAACCTTCCATCTTTTCTTCTCTAAAGATTTTGAATGTTATTGCGGTCAGTCTTTCCCCTGATCAGTCTTTTCAGTTATTCTCGTAAGCTCCATGCATTGATATCTTTACATTTGACTGCAGTGAAGCAGGGTCGCAACCTGATCCCAATGGACCCGAACGGCCTATCGGACCCGTACGTCAAGCTGAAGCTCATTCCGGATTCCGACAACGTGAAGAAAAAAACCAAGACCATCAAGGCCACGCTGAACCCCGTGTGGAACGATACGCTGACGTTCGATCTGAAAGCCGAGGATAAGGATCGCAGGCTACTCATTGAGGTTAATACATGATCTTCACTACTTTATCGAATTACATAAGTAGTCTATTTTTAGTGAGGACTCCCTGAGACACCAACGCACATTCTTACTGTCACTTACTTAACGATAACTGAGCAAGAACTCAGATCAGACTTTATTCTGGTTTATTTTTAGATCGGTACGCTCTGCTAGTTTTTGATCATCAAAAGGATGATCTTCACTTATTAAATTTGATTTCTCCTAAATCGTACCAGCTTTAATTAACTGCTCATACTTTTTAATGCTTTAAGATCTGGGACTGGGACCGGACTTCCCGAAACGATTTCATGGGCTCCCTTTCCTTTGGGATCTCGGAAGTGATGAAGGCGCCTGCAGACGGTTGGTTCAAACTGCTCACTCAAGAAGAAGGGGAGTTCTACAACGTCCCCGTGCCCGAGGAAGGGGCGGATCTGGCTCAGCTGAAGAACCAGATGAGGGCCACCAGTGTTGGAGCTCGCAAAGCACCACCGCCGCCTGATCGGGAGGTGCCTCATAATATGGCGGCGTCTGACGTCATTAGAGCGTCCGATTTCAACTTCATCATGGTGTTAGGGAAAGGTTCTTTTGGCAAGGTAAGCAAGCTGTTTTATATGACATGGAATATTTTCGGTTTGATACGTGATTGATTTAGGGTGATGGCGAAGAAATGAGAACGATGACGAATTAGATGAAGCGGATGGTTTTGAAATAGAAGCTTTTACAACAAAAATATGAATCTACCAGGTCTACATAATATTTGTGTGTGTAGGTAAAATTACAGTGTAGTACAGTGCATGTATCCTTTACTTATTTAATTCCATATATAAACAAATTGCAAATTTGGCAACAGACCAACCATTTTGGCAATACACCAGCAAATAATATCGATGTAGCTTATTACGCAGCTGGATTACTCGAACCATTTTAAAATTAGTAGGTACTTACATATTTGCTCTCGTAGTAGCTAAAATGATAGCTTACCTGGTTCTATATGAAACCCTGTTATAATAAGCTGCGCAAACCTACATAAGTGTTATCTTAGGACCGCCGACCGGTATTGTTTAGGCTGCTTATACAATTCGAATGAAAATGCTGAGGGCGGTTATGTTTTGAATTGCTGATGTTGGAAACGTTTTTATGGTAATTTTACAGCAGGCCTTTTGAATGTCGATAAAATTTTGCCTTCAAACAAGAAAGGTTCTCTTTTTCTAATTGAAAATAGAGTTATAACAAAATGTTTATGCCTATAGTTTAAAGAAAAGATTCTATAATACTGATCCGCATTTGCTCATGTTCGTAACTTCAAAGCGCGGAAATAGTCGAGATGACTCGCTAAATATTCTATTCAGGTTGCCAAGAAAGATAAAACTAGACGTAGTGGAAGCTAAACCTGTGACCTAACTCTCCAACAGACTGGATATAAGTAATGGATTCTATTTGATACGATGGCTCATCATTATTAATGTATATGGATAGGTACCTATCTAGTTTGTAGGGCAAGAGGGTGCTAATGTCTTCTCAAAGAAATAAACAAGACGTTGTATTGTGGATAACTAAGGTCAAGAAGAAGTTTGAATCAAGTAACAAAACCTAGAAATAGGTAAAATAATAAAGAATAGAGTTTAGTATTTTACATAACAGAGTGGCAAACCAGCAGACGGCCCGCCTGATGGTAAAAGTTCACCGTCGCTTATGGAAATTTGCAACACTATCGTTGCAAATGCGTTGCCGACCCTTAAGAACTTATAGTTATTTTAGATCAAATAAGGTCCACATCAGCCAGGTTTATCTAGCATATTGCCTAGGCTTCTTCCCAAGTGGTAGCTAGCTTAATCAAATTGTCACGACCTTTACCATGCACCCTTTTTATAGATACCAAATATTTTCTGTAGGTGATGTTGGCGGAACGCCGGGGAACAGACGAACTGTACGCCATCAAGATCCTGAAAAAAGACATCATCATCCAAGACGATGACGTGGAGTGTACCATGGTGGAGAAGCGAGTGCTGGCGCTGAGCACCAAACCACCTTTCCTTGTGCAGCTGCATTCTTGCTTCCAGACTATGGTGAGTGAGATTATGGCTAGCATGGACATGGAAGCCAGTTCCCGCCCACTGTTGAGCCTTAGCCAGACCCACTTTGGGTTTTTTGGCATTGAAACAAATGAGTGACGATGCGAGCTGATCGTTTGCCTGATAACCAGTACAAGTTTTGAAAACAATAAAAGTTTTCGTAAACGTCAAAGTTTATATATACTACCGCCAACTTGTCAAAGTGGCGACTCGTACTGACTAAATTCAAAAAGTAATTAAATATTTTGTTGGATTGGAGTAACTGGCCTGCCCGTAGCAGCTGCCTCACTTGAGAGCCAGTTTATCAACCTCTGCTTTACCTGTCTGTCGTCACAGCCAGTATTGCACAGCCTGATAAATTGGAAGCCATGTTCATTGATTATCAGGCTGTGCATTATCAGGTCGTGAATTATGAGTCGTACAATATTTTAGCTTCCAGTTTAAAAGAAAGTGGTAATTTTCAGGACCGACTGTATTTCGTGATGGAATACGTGAACGGCGGCGATCTGATGTTCCAAATACAGCAGTGTGGCAAATTCAAGGAGCCAGTAGCTGTGTAAGTATCCAAAATGATTCTGCATATAACAACGCAACGTTTAGGGGATTTCGCTTCGGCTTACGGTTACGGGTATGACCACGCAAATCCTAAGTGCTTTTCACTTTCGTTTTAAAGCTGCTTTTGCTGAGAGCTATCCTACTAATATTCTAAACGTGAATGTTTGTGAGTATGGATGGATAGATGGATGGATGGATGTTTGTTACTCTCACGCAAAAACTTGAAAACGACTTTGACGACGCGGTAGCCGAGTTAGTAGTGTCTCTGCCTGCGAAGCTAGCGGTTCCGGGTTCGAATCCCGGTAAGGGCAAATATATGTGTGATAAGCACGAATGTTTGTTCCTGACTCTTGGATATTTCTATCTATGTAAGTACCTATGTATATCGTTGTCTAGTACCCATAACACAAGTTTCGAGCTTAATTTGGGGCTAGGTCAATTTGTGTGCAATTGTCCCCGATATTTATTTTTTATTTTATTTTTAACTACTAAACAGATCTGAATGAAATTTGGAATGGAGATAGCTTATACCTTGGATTAACACATAGGCTCCTTTTTATCCCAAAAAAAGGTTCCTACGGTATAACGGGTAGCGGGGTGCAACTAGTTTTCAATATACAGGCAGAGGCATCGTTATCTTGTAGAACTAGTGTGTTTTATAATTTTCGACTCTTTTTTTTAAATTTATTACATTGATATAGAAACATTATTTAAAAGCTACTAATCATGTAGGTACCTATGTGTGTGTGTGGAAATATGTGTGCACCTACAGAAAGTCTTTCGGTTCATGGTCGCCACTTGAGAACTTCTTCCCCGTCGGTTATCGGTTAAAAGAAGACTGGTGTGTTTGCATATGAAACTCGAAGACTAGTTATATCAATCAGGTCCCTGGTATGTTTCCAGTTTCTACTCGGCGGAGATAGCGATCGGCTTGTTCTTCCTGCACTCCCGCGGTATCGTGTACCGAGACCTGAAGCTTGACAACGTGCTGCTCGACCAGGACGGACATATCAAGATCGCTGACTTCGGCATGTGCAAGGAGGGGATCACTGGTGCGTTACCTTGGCTAACCACTTCACATTGACTTGTTGACGTGTTTCGGCTTGCGGCGTGCGATCATGGATAACGGCCAGTTTCAATATCCACGGTTTGACCATCTAGAGATAGAAATTTGACGGTATACCTACACGGAGAAAAAAGACCTTCCTTAATACCGTTTTCCTTCTGAGTCAAAAGAGAAGGACTTGTGATTCATAAGGAAAACTAAGGTAAAATAAGGAAGGAATCGGACTCAGAAGGAAAGTCAGAATTTTTTTCTCAGTGTACTTTTGTGAAGTTCGTGTTACATTTCTATATCTAGTAAAAAAAAAACCGTGGCATTTGCTTACACTGATTACGAAATTAGTGAGTTACAAATGTTTACTAATGTGGTAAAACGCTGCCCTGTATAACTAGTAAAAAAAGTCTTCATAGTTATGCAAATATTTGTATGATCAGTAAAAAGTTAATTCTTGGCTCTTAGATACCACAGAGAATCCGCGTGAATGTGTACATACGTTAGTCCTCCTTGTACCTAATGGTTGCATGTGTCGTCTCCAGCTAACCTCAATTTGCAGGTGACAAGACCACAAAGACATTCTGCGGAACCCCCGACTACATAGCCCCTGAAATCATCCTTTACCAACCATACGGGAAATCAGTTGATTGGTGGGCGTACGGCGTCCTCCTATACGAGATGCTGGTAGGGCAGCCGCCCTTCGATGGAGAAGATGAAGAGGAACTGTTTGCGGCCATTACAGATAACAACGTGTCTTATCCGAAGACTCTTAGCAAGGTTAGTTTATAGACTAAAAGTAAAGATAAGATAAAAATAGTTTTATTATCAAAAACCAAAGCAACAATTTGTAACTGAAAATCCCTGGAATCTCCTTAACATAGATATTGAGGATGGACCGCAAACTAAGCACGAGGCCTGTGTTTTGGAACCCGAGTGCAACTTTACTAGAGACCAAGTAGTAGGTTAAAATAATAACTTAATGTGATGACAATTTGTAGAAATACCCCAAGTGGGTCTGAGTTACAAAGAAGAGATAAACTAATTAAGTAACTGAATATAAAAGTTAAGAATTTGTCACTAAGCACCTATCGGTGTGTTCCGCCAGCCCTACTTGAGAGCCAGTTCCCAATGCAATAGTATCGTGGCACCACCTTCGACCGCATCGTCACTTAACATCAGATGTTTTGTGGTCAAACGTACTAATATTTATTAAAGTTTGTAAGTATGGATGTTTGTTACTCGTTCACGCAAAAACTTCTGAACGGATTTGAGTGAAATTTGGAATGGAGATAGCTTTGTGGATTAACACATACGCTACTTTTTATCCCGGAAAAAGGTTCCTACTGGACAACGGGAAGGCGCGAGTGAAACCGCGCTATTATAATAAATAACCGTAAATCTTTACTCCACCTGCGTTCTTTGTTCAAAGGGGTGAAGAGTATAACGCCTCCCTTAACACCTTCCAGGAAGCCAAGGACGCGTGCAAGTCGTTCCTCACCAAGAACCCGGCGAAGCGGCTGGGGTGCAACGCGAGGGGCGAGGAGGACGTGCGCACCCACCCCTTCTTCCGGCGCATCGACTGGGCGCGCATCGAGGCCAGGGACGTGCAGCCGCCATTCAAGCCGAAAATCGTAAGCATAGATACATACATAGATAGATAACGCTTTATTGTTTCACCACAACCACAGAAAAATAGAACAACATAAAAGTAGAGATCTTAGAGCTAGTGTTGCAATGGGATAGGAACTAGCAGCCCTAGATCCGTTTCATTTGTTAACCTAACTGTTTTTTTTTTTTTTTTTGTTTTGTTATGGCGTCACACGATTAGTGTATTTGCCAGTGTCAAGTATAAAATTCTCAGAGAGAGAGATTTCAAACTCAGAGAGTTGAATCAAGTTTAAATGATGATGGTGATGATGACGATGAGGTGATGGGATGAGGATAGTGTTTAAGTAAATTAGTGGAGCTTTACTTAAACTTTACACGGACTTTTTTGGAGCAACTAGAAAAGTCACTTGCATAACTTTATTTCAATTTCCCACACTCGTACACATTAACGAACACATAATGGTTAATAATCCACCAATATTACACATTATCACTCGAAGAAACACAAGTTTTGGAAATAAAAACAAAATTTTCACGTTGACAATTTGATTGCCGCCAAAAAAGTCAACCTAACTGTTATCTTCCAGAAACATCGCAAGGACGTTTCCAACTTCGACAAGACGTTCACGCAAGAGAAGACCGAGCTGACACCCACCGACAAGCTGTTCATGATGAACCTCGACCAGACAGAGTTCATGGGCTTCTCGTTCCTCAACCCCGAATACGTGCAGCACGTTTGAACGACACAGGTACGTGTGGTGTTTGAACGACAAAAGGCGCGTTTGAACGACAACGTATAACACGCATGGACGACACAGGTACGTACAGTACGTTTGAACGATATGAGGCGCGTTTGAACGACTACGTTTAGCACGTTTGAATGACACAGGTACGTGCAATACTTTTGAATGACATGAGGCGCGTTTGAACGACTACGTGTAGCACGGTTGAACGACACAGGTACGTGCAGTACGTTTGAACGACTTGAGGCGCGTTTGAACGACAACACCACGCTTGAACGACACAGGTACGTGCAGTACGTTTGAACGACTTGAGGCGCGTTTGAACGACAACACATAGCACGCTTGGACGACACAGGTACGTGCAGTACGTTTGAACGACTTGAGGCGCGTTTGAATGACAACGTATAGCACGTATTAATGACATACGTACTAGCGTTATGTTTCAACGAGGCGCTTTTATCCAGTAAATAATGACGAAATTAATGAACCGGAGACTGAGTCGTGCTAATTCTTATCGCTATTTGTTTCAGGAATTCCAGGATTGAAAAATCTTCTCATTATTTGGAGTTCGCTCAGCGGTTGGGATCGACGCGCGCTATCTCTCTCACTATCGACTGTCTCTGTCACTCACACGGCACCAGTCGTCCGCTATCTCGTTCATTCTCGACTGTTAACGTTAAGTTCGGAATAATCTTTAACTTAGGAAATCATTCATTCTTGGAAGGGAACGCTGTATTGAGGTTCTAAATGTAGAGATAAAATTGCTCATTCCCCATGATAAATGTAATGTCCCTTTTGACTTTTACCCATCCAGTACGACATGACTCGATTGGTTTTTATGTCTAAGGTTTTTGCAGTAATTTCTTTGATTTTCATTGCTATACGTTGATATCTGTATTACAATTTTATTGCAATGAAAACCAAACAAATTATTCTTAAATACGAATTTTCTCAAGCAATATGTGTTGGTTGGAACTGTTAATGCTCTCTTGTTTATAAGATAATCCTATTTTAAAATTCGACCCAAAAAACATGGGTTGCCAATTATCAAATACGATGTACGTATTTTTCGTTTATAACATTTCAAAAAACGCTTGAGGCGGTCTGTCCGTCTATAAGGGTTTTCAAAGGTCGTCACAAACCATCTTGCATGAAGACTTGATGATTTTCAGCCACCAGAATCGGATTTCGAGGAGGATACAGACAGCACCGTATTCCACGCCCATACAGTGCGTCAATTTACACAGAAGTCTGAAGAGTATAATCGGCCACTGTATTTAGCTTGTGGACTACGAAAAAAGTTTTGACTCCATCGAAACCAAATCTGTTATGGACTCCTTGCAGCAATGCCAAGTAGACTGGCCGTATATCCAAGTGTTGGGATGTCTGTATGACGCCGCTATGATGATCGTTCATATACAAGACCAGCGTAAGACAGAGGGATGTTATATCCCCGAAACTGTTTTAAAAAGTAATTAGCGCTGAACGGCGAATACATCTCAAACTTGCGATTTGCCGATGGCATTGTCCTTATGGCGGAGTTACTGCAAAAGCTACAACAAATGTTGGCCGGCTTAGATGACGCCTCAACAAGCATTGGTCTCCGCATTACCATAGACCATAATTGTATGAGAAGAGAGGAAAATCACGCTCAGTATGATCTGTGGTAGGCCACAGGCTGTTTATGACGCTGGCAGATGAAGATGTGCTAAGCCAAACAACCCCGTGAGGAAAAAAATTGCAAAAGGTTACAGTTTTATTACGTGTATGTACACAGATTAACCGTTATTTGGTATTATTTCCGACATGATAATAAATAATTGGTAGTATATTTAATATTAATTTAGTTAGTCTCATAATAAAATCAAGCTTGTTGTAATTATTCATTGTCGTGAATTTCGCGTTCATCATAATCTTGGGGCCACTCGTTTCACTGTTTATTCAATTCTGCCAACCGCACAGCTCTAATTTTAAAACGTGAACTTACGAAGCAAGCATGCAACATGATTTTTATCGCTAACCAGTCTTTATGTGTGTTTCATTCATATCAAAGATTACAAGAATTTATGAAGAAAAATTACTTCGGTTTTTCATAGATTTTGACTAAAACGTGGATAATTTTGACAGCACATTTGACTAACACGCCGTCTCTAATAGTAGACCCATCGTGCAACACCGTTGTAACATCAGTATCGAATCGACTTTGAAAAATCAATATTCAATATTCCTTTTGGAATAGAAGCGGAAGAACCGCAATGTAAATCAAAAATCCCTTTCTATAATGTTTAAAAAGTATTAAAAAATATCTGTCAAACGGTCCATAGAATATAAACTCTCTCTATGCAAAATCACGTCGCTGCTTGCTGCTTGAAAAAAAAACAATAACAAACACAGTTTCGCATTTATAATATTAGTAGAGGCATTTCGAAATTATGAACTGAATTAGGGAGAGATAATGACCTGATTTTAAATACGCTGTCTGTTTTTCATTTTCATTAATATTGTTATTGTTATCTACATATCAGCATTAATTGTATATTATATTAAACGTCGTGTCGTGTGGATGGTCGTTTTAAATATTTAGATATTTCCTACAACGTTTTATACCTGAAAACATTATGTGAACGCTTATAATTATTTGAATCTCGTCATAACTTAATTAATAGCTAGTAATTTATTGTTTTTGGGCATTTCTGTTTATGGCCCAATGTTTTTTTTTTGTAGATATCTGCTAAAAGTTTATGATTATGTTTTCATTGTTTATGGTGTTACTTTATTTATAAGAATAATTCTATTAGGATTGCATTTTTGGTGTACGATCTAATCATGTGTGTGTATGCTTGATTGTATGTGTGAGGATGTATTATTGTGTATTTTCACGTGTTTATATGTGTGTGTGACTCTTTTTGATTCGATTATAATTTGTAGCGATATTAGATATAATTATTATTAAAACCAAAGATATTTTTTTGTGTTAACAATATTATTTTCTGTATTTTTAGTTTATTTACCACCGTTTCAGGAAATTATTTCTGTGCATTTGAATTAACTGTATTTTTTATACCTAGGTACTTTTTATTTATGTTTTCTAATATCGTTACAAGTTAGAAACAGCTGTTCGCTGTCATTATCGTCTACTAAATAGCCTTACTAACATAATTACTAATATTGCTAATTAAAATACATTTAAAATCATACATTATACTCTTGCTAGATTAAAAAAATGTGAATTTAAAACGGAAAAGCATTTGATTCTAAATTGAATTGTAATAAAATGACATAAAAATGTGTTTAGTTTAGTGTGCCATAAGATTTAGTCGACTCTTGAATCGCATTACTGAGAAATGTTACATTTTATAGAATTACCTTCAATAATAATAATAAAACTTGTAACTACAATGCGACTCAATAATCGAAATATAAATGTGGCATTATAATTTGAAAATATTATTGAAATTCGACTTTATTGCGTATATTACAGAGATTTACTTCGCTTGTACGCATAACGATTTCAATAATATGTTCAGAGTTAAGTTAATTCACTATTGCCGAATCTCGTTTATCGGCGACGCGGCTTCGCTCTAACAATAAAAATACCTTATAATAATATTCATAGTTTTTCGATTCTTTTTAGGCGTAAGTAGTTAAGAACATACTGGCTCATTTGACATTGCTTCTCCACGGTTCAGTAACGCAAATTAAACGTATGCAAAGTTTACATTTTTTATTTAGAAAACTTGCATGCATTTTTGGCGTCACACTTTTTTAAATGGTCACATAATCTGACTTCCACAGTAGTATTTATTCCATAATTAAAATCAAAATTGTATGGCGCAGTTCCTTCTTGGTATGACCACAGCGTTCAGAAAATAGTTATGTATGACTATTCCAGAAGGTTTTAAGAAATTCTGTGCATAATCTTTGAAAATGGACAGTGACTGCCGCTAGCAACGACTGCCGACATCTAGGGCTGCCACGTCCGGGCTTCCCTGGATTTGTCCTGATTTAGAAGAGCGTCGGAGAAGTGTTCTCAAAAACACGCGTCTCTTTGGCAGTGTCTTTTCTATTCTAGCGAACGCGCAGCCTCCTACCTCTCTGTGATCTTGATCTTCCCACCTATGACCGTCAATGACGGAGAACCCGGATTTTGAAAAAAAAAATTCAAAATTCAATCATTTTTATTCAATAGGATACATTGTGATCACTTTAAACGTCAACTTAAAACTAGCTACGCCTGTTCCAACCTCCTTACGCCGGCAAAAGAACAGGCAAGACAGGGGAAACTATTTAAAATCTTTGTCCGATGTGGGCAATGTAGGTGATGGCAGCCCTACATTCATACAAGTTGGTAGTAAACTCAGGACCACAGCTGGTTCTATTTGCACCCAAATACCTGCTGCTGTGAATTATTATTACAGAGAGATGTGGGTTTCCATTTGGAAACAGGTGACTTGTAACTTTCATTCCATTTTGATTTCACAAATGAGCCAGTTGTATTTGTAAAGCTAGAGAAGTCAGTGCTCCTATAAGGTTGTATCACATTATTAAATAACCAACCATAACCCGATTTCTTTATAATGCACCTTTACCGTTACTCCAAAATATAATCTAATATTTTTATTGATATTTCAAAAGATCTGACATTTCGTGTGGTAAATAAAATATGCTGCGATTTGCAATATTGATAGCATTTAATATGACTTAAAATTAATATAACAAACATAATATACATGACCCTTGTGAAGTTCATGTAATTATCATTAAGGCAGGTGTCCACTATGTTTGCGCTCCAACTTACGATACACGCATCTGTAACTGCTTTAACAGAGAGGTAAAACAACGCTAAAAGACACTTCCGCGCACCATTCACTTGAACTAGGACAACCAATCAAAAATATAATGAACGAAAAGGTGCGTAAGTATGTCACATAGGTAGGTAACTTTATTAAATTCAATTTAAAACGTTATTGTAGTGTGTCTGAGTGAGTTAGTTTATTAACGTCTACGAACGCACTGGGTTATTTTTGTACGAAACTCATTAGAGGAAGAAGCCCGCAACTTTGCACACTCTGTGAGTACTGAACGTTCCAATAACAGCAGTGTGCGGAGCGTAGATGGAGCGTTAACTTTGTGGACACCAAGCCTTCTAACACCAAAATAATTTTACGTAATCTTGAGTAGTTCTATTAGAAGTACTTATTTCTTAACCTTTTTGTTAGTGTCTGCTAGCTTACGCCTTTAACATCCTCCTTTCACTGACCTGGTCAGTATATAATTAATGTTACAAGTTTATAAAACTTATAAGCTAAGTATCTAACCAACATTGTACTAAGATCTCACTTGTAAATAAGTCATAGGCAATAATTTGTATCGATTCGATGGATTTTGATCTGCGTTACTTTATAGTGAAAGATTATGGATTTGTTCAGTGGTAATGTTGAACAAAATGTACTCGCTCGATTAGTGTGTAACTCGCTTAATATCCATAGACAGGGGGAAAAGGGCTAGCACTAGAGGACTTGATCACATACACCATAAAATGTAGGTACACAGCACGTAGTTCATCAATCCTAATTTCCTTTTTTCTTTAATCCGATAGCTTGTGAGATGAGCTATATTTGGTATTCAAGATGTTTAGGAAAATTGGAGAGTTCAGCATGTTCAGCAACTTTTGTCACCGTTCGTGTACACTTGAAAAGTAATAGGTAGACCTATGTCGCTCTACAGGCGATCAGCTGCGTAGCCTAAAAAGGGTTGATTTCCTCTACTGGACAACAAAAAAAATCATCTTTACAACTAGCGCCCGATCAATCCTGTCTATTGGATTTTTTTCATTACCTTCATTTGTTTCATAAATTACTTGTTGCACCCACCTTGCTTTTATTAATGTGCTTAGTATTAATTTAAACGCTGTGAATTGTATTTTTGTTTAAAAAGGTTAGTTTTTAATGTGTAATCGATTAGTTAAATAGTGATTGTATTGTACGTGATCAGTGAGAATTAGTTTAATTATCTTGATATTATTTTAGCGTAGGGTTAAGGTGTTAGTTAGCGTTAAGTTGCTATTTATTTCCGAATATGTTTTATTTTATATTTGATTTCAAAACCGTTCTAACTGCTGTTAGCATGACGTGGTTTATTCGCGAAGAAATAATATATCAATGGTACGATATATCATGATTTTTATATGGCATTATACCTCTGATGGTGTGTACGGAAAATATTTAAAAAAAACCTTTTTTCCTTCACGTACTATGTAGCTTTGAAAGTTTTTTAATCGCCATTTATATTTCCAAACATTTCAATATTATAACTACCTTTAAATAGTGATGTAAGCCAACTGTATTTCCTGATATCTCATAAAATATAGGCCTAAAGTTCACCTTTTCGTATAGATTAAGCCCGTAGTTGATAATACAGGTCGTTAGCGTACTTTTTATTATGATATTTTACTATTTAATATTCGATGTTACATTCTAATAATAATTGACGATGTTGTCTAACGATTGCTCCGTCATCTGTGCCAAAATATGTAAATATTTTCCATACTTCCACTTATTGATATTCTATTTAAATTATTGTACACAATAACATTTTACTCACCTACTCTCAAACTTTTCAAAAACAGCTAACTTATCGGACTGTCAGCGACAAAAGTAGGTGAGCACGCGCAAGTTTCCAAATGTGTACCTACTAGATAAGCCATGTATGGTGTATAAAATGCTTGGGAAAATAGGCATGTTCATCAGCTTTTGTCGATGACTGTCTTACTCGTATACCTTATAATGTTTATGTTACATTGAAAACTTGCGGAAGCGTTGACCAAATACTAACAAAATAAAAATAAAAAGAAATCATTTTTTTAATAACAGGAAAATGCATAAGTTCTTATGTTTTTTAGTTTAGTTTAAGTAATATGCAGTGAATTTTGGTAGTTCCATTTAATTTTGTCGATTTGACACAGTAATTCCAAATAAATGTTTGTTTTAATAGCACGTTTTACCATAACAATAATTATATTATAGTTGATTATTTGTACCTTTTAAACTTACTTGCATTGACTTTTTCTAATGATATTCCAACAATTTAAGGTGCAACCTTAGATAAACACTAAAGGGGAGATAAGTTACCTTCTTCACTGAGTACTCACTAGTAGGGCCAGTTTTTGATTGAACAATGTGAGAAGTTCTCACAATGTCACTATCACATTCTCATATAATCAACAAGGGACAGCAACAGCAACTTCAACTGCAACTGATCACAGCTTTAATTCAAATCTCGTTCAACTAAATCGATAACTAATCATTAACAAAGATAGAAGTAGGCATGCAAAAGTGTCAAGTACGATCGAGATAGCAATACTGGTCGTATCAAATACTTGAAGAGTGAAAGCCAGTCGATCTGTGACTAAGGCAAATTGGGTTCATGCACCTGATTTAAGCGGTCCACGCTGGTGAAGCTAGTACTTCATCTCCCCTTTTTCGGTTATATCAATGGTGCAACAAAACACGTTTTCCAGCGTTGTTTTTAATAAATAAATCTTCACATTTACACCTTGAACTATACGCAACTCTGTGATATATCATCTCTCACGGATAATGTACAAGAGTTTTCCCTTATTAATATTATTTATAGATTTTTAATTATTCACATGAACTGATGTTTTAGCATAATTTTACAATCGAATGTGCCAAACCTTTTAGTTTTATCGATTATGTTTTAATTTAATTTAAATATCCATTCAGGAAAACTCTTTTACATAAATGTAAAGTTTTTCATAGCGCGCAATGCTGAAAAAACAGGTTACTGTCGAATTGTATGAATTTGACATTATCATACATTTTTATGGTATACATTGTTGACATAATTTTGCAAGGACCAAATAAATTTTAGACCGTAATATTCAGCATTACGCAATGATGGAAGAACTTTAACACTTAAGTGCACTTTCAGTTAATGTACTGGTTTATCCACTCACTAGAATTATTATATAAGTAATATTAATATTGTTTTTGTTAATTTTAACCAATTTACGGTTGTGTGCGGAAATATTTTAACTACCAAAGCATTTTTCCCAAACATTAACCTAATTCCAGAAGATTTCTGCACACAATCATTTTATGAGATTTTATTGAATACCTTTAATAATAATAATTAATATCGATAGCGTAGTTAACAGTATTTCTATTACTCGATTATTAGAATTAAATTTGTCATTTTAAAAATGTTAAATTGTCATTTTCAATAATTTTCGGGGCGTTAGCACTTGATGGTTAGATCTGACGGATCTGTGGTTGTTTGTATGGATTATCTTGAATGTGAATGTCGATTGTACTCAGCAATATACATTTCTAATCCATTAGATTTCATATGTTTTTTATTTATGAAAATCCCTTTGTCACAACACAATACTTAGGTTGAACACACTTGAGGCAAAACTTCTTCACATCACTAGCTCATGGGGACGGAAACACATCGTGGGTATTTGTTACCTGTGAGGAGGCACGTTGTTATTGAATATAGATAGACAATTCGACTACTACATAGGTACAGTTAGCGACAAAAGTAGCTGATCATACTCGATTTTTGCGAAGTGTTTTTGATCAGTAATATTTGGGTGGGTTTAGTTTTACAACTTACAATGTAGCGTTTCACTACAACACTACACACCTGATGTTAAGTGATGATGCGGCCAAAGGTTGGTGTTTAAGATGATGAGGGTATTTGGAAAATATGTTCAGCGACTTTTGTCGTTGACTGTACTGCATTGCGTAACAAGGTTTTTCCTTAAACTTGTGAGTGGTGCGGAGGGAAGGAAATGGCTTGCAGATTTGTCAGTTGGCAGTATACTGGTCTATCTGATTCATAGCTTGATATCAGTTTCACCTCTCATCACTTGACTCAGCATTTGGTTGCAGAGGGCTGCGTACGGATTTAGCTCTACCACCTGAAAAGTAACATGTTTTGAATAAATTATAAGTAGCTATAGGAACCTAGACTACATTTTTAAAACACTTTTATTAGCTTGACTTGTAACTAACTAGTTCATACATAAATTAAAAAGTAACCGATAAGTCATTGCCGAAACATCGAGAACTTAAACAAATATGTACATACTTACCTACCTAGTAAAAATGTCGTTTCAAATCCAAATTATAATTAAATGAAATAAAATGCAAACTATACTGTTTTAAACTTTACTACTATGGTCACACCATGGTACCACATTAAAATTAGATAGGGGATTAGAACTTTCAATATTCTCGTAATCATGGCGCTTGCAACAGTGCCGAAATATCGAGAACTCAAACAAAAACATGATAGGTAACTTATCCCGTTTCAAAACCTAATTCTAAAATCCAAATTATAATATAATGAATATGGACATGCGAGCACTAGATCAATGCCCTGCTGCCGAGCTATGATTTCATCACGACATTTTCCATCACCAAAAAATGAAGTTCAAAAAAAGTTGTGATAGGCAGCAACGCCATACGCCACACCCTAGTCTAGGTAGGTACCTACCACCTATAGCATATAATATTCATTCATCAATGGTGTCGATTCGTTTTTGCATTCTCTACAACCAAACTAAGTTTGACAGGTCTAATAGTATTGCTGTCTTTTTTTACTTTAGTGGTTAGAAAAAGACAGCAATAGGTACTATTAGACCTGTCAAACTTAGTTTCGTTATAAAGAATGCAAAACCGAATCAACACTAATGCTGTCCTTTTTTACTTTAGTGGTTAGAAAAAGACAGCAATACTATTAGACCTGTCAAACTTAGTTTGGTTGTAGAGAATGCAAAAACCAATCGACACCAATATCTATCTATAGTAATTTATTATAATACACAATACAAACCTGCTTTTTAGCAAACCCGCTGCCCAGTTTGGCCGCCTCTGCGAAAGCTATCCTGGCCTCGTCGTTGGTTCCCCGCTTCCTCAGCAAGACGCCGTATTGGCAGAGTGCTAGCGCCCGCGCGCGGGTTCGCTTCCCTTCTGTGATAGCGAGGGCGCGTTGGATGTCGGACAGAGCCTCTGAACGGGAAAAATTAATAGCCTGACTAGGTGATTATATGTACAACGACGCCGCGATAAACAATGAATCTGAAATCAGCTAGAAAAAAGATTCCATACAAAAACGCAAGCGAGACTAATGCCGTAAGGTCGTATGCGTCAAAAAAAGGTTTTTTTCGTTTAAAATGAAAACTATCTTTTATTTTATAAATTTAAACCTGTAGTTTTTTGAAGAATGTGTACCTATATTATATACCATACAAAAAAAATAACTCTTAAAACGGTTTTGTATGCCTGTAAAATGAAAATCTTTTTTAGAGGGCAGTTTTCTTTCATTGTTTCGCTGCTACGAAAGTTAACCAATCGTGTTATCCTTCCGACAATTTGATGTCAAAAACATGATCTTTAATGTACATAAATATTAGCTCTGTATGTTTTGTAATTGGTAAGAAAAAAGGAGATCCCTGCAGCCAATATTGCCAATTCTTCATCCTGGCTCTCAAGTGAGGCTGCTGGAACATACCGATAGGTGCTTGGCGAGAGATTCTTAACTTGAGGGTGGTAACTAGCCATGCGAACACTAAAAAATGCCCTACCACCAAACTATGGTTTCATCACGATGTTTTCCTTCACCGAAAGCTCAAGCTCATTGTAGGATTCGAACCCACCACTTACGGATCGCAAGCTGACGACTACCATAGCTATTGTCGCTTCAAAATCTGTAAAGCTCAATGCTCTGTGGATGGTAGGTCACTTTCTTCGTCTCGATATTCCTATAGTTTGTTGCTCTGTGTACAGATACTAAGTATTTTAAGTTACAATACAGTTCAGAATTTATGTACTTTTTTGTTGTGAGGCCTATGTCCAGCAGTGGACTAAAATAGGCTAACTGTGACGATGATACATAATAGTAGATAGTTTCTTTACCTTCATCTTTTCCCATTAGCCGTAACAGCTGAGCCCTGTCGTTGTAAGCCGCGGGACGATCGGGCGCGGCGTCCACACCCCGGTTCATGGCTTCGAGGGCCTTTTCAAGTTGGCCAGCCTCTGCCAGTTGGACTCCTTGGGCGCATAGTGTAATGGACTCTTTAGATTCGGCACTGGAATCTAGTGAAAAAATGTTTATGCATATATAGTGGTAAGGCAAGTGAAAGAAGTCAGGGGACATAACTGATCCCACAGGCAGGTAGGTACTTACCTCCTACCTACATATAGTTTAGGAATTTTTAATACCGTTCACTAAATATACCTATTTTTTACATTATTTTTATGTACTATGTTTAATTGTATACCTATAGGTACAAAAGTAACGTTCCGTTCATGTTATAAAAAATGTTTATTAATAAATGCGAAAATTTGTGTGTGTGTGAACCACGTATCACTGTCACTACTAAACCGATTTTGATGAAATTTGGAATTGAGATAGTTTATACCCTAGATAAAGCTAGAGCAAAGCTTGTATAACTAAAGTTATTTACCTATGACAGACCACTTCAGCTAGATAATAATAGATAACGCTTTGGTTTTCACCACAACAGAAAATAAAATAAATTAATAAATATCAGGGACCATTGCACACAAATTGACCTAGCCCCAAATTAAACTCGAAACTTGTGTCTAGTACCCATGACAACGATATACATACTTATATAGTGAAATAAATACTTATATAGATAGAAATATCCAAGACTCAGGAACAAATATTCGTGCTCATCACACATATATTTGCCCTTACCGGGATAAATAAAACAACATAGTAGGTAATAATAATAGGAAAAATCCTATCTACTTACCTAGTGTTACAATCAGTTAGGTACTTACCATCATCCTCTTCAGCGAAGGTGTCTCCATCATCTACCACATCACCGATAGTCACAGTTGGATCAAAGATACTCCTCAGCACTGCTCTGTCTCTTTCACTCAAGTTTTCTAAACCTGCCATTTTTAGTTTACTCGCTATTTTTCGTACAAATTTAAAACGCTATAAATAGAAACGGATTTTTAAGACACAAATGGTTTGTATCGAGGCTTGTGGTGAACTAAACGAGATGTTTGTAAAACAAGTTTTCCGATAAACTAATTTTAATATTGGCTAGTGGTATGCCGCGGAGATGCTGGTACCTTAGAAGACGCTAGAGAAAATGTTGTAAGGTAAGTTTATTTCGACAAGAAATCGACAGAAATTGCAAAATAAATTCACTCATTTTAATATAGGTACGATAACAGGTTTTTATTTTATACTTAGGTACTTTTCTTTATTGCTGAGGAACTCGTAATTATTTTAATTGAAATAAGCGTACCTACCTACTTAATTGAGCAAGAAGGTACCAAGTACCTAATACTTACCTTCATCTACCTACTTATTAGTAGGTCACATAATGTCGGTTACTCAATTTAGTACATACAATGATTAACTTGATTTACAATGATTATTTATTAATTTCGTAAGTATATAACCTTACCTTATTACCTTTTTCAGCCTTCAATCATTCTGATACTGGCATAGCCTCCACTAAAAATCTGGTAATAATTTACAGACCATTTGCAAAAATGACTGCTAATTAAAATCTGGGTTTGAAAATGTTTCAAATTTAACCGCAAAATATGTATGACTGCCACTGAAAATCTGGGTTAGAACATTTTCTAGCTTGATCCGCTATAAAGAAACAGACAAATCTGTTACATTTTTAGATGATAACATCTAATGCGAGCTTGTCTAAGGTATCACAATAAGTAAAGGTAAGCTTAACGCAGTTTCTCAAGACAGGTTTGAAATATATGCTAATAACATAACTGAAACAGGTTGTTATTTATATTTAAAAGGCTAGGTCACACGGCGCGAGTACTGGCGGGCAGCGGCTGCAGTAAGTATAAATTATTATTGTAACTGTGCAATAAACAAGATATTTTTTGAAAATAAGAGGGAGATCAAAGGGCTGGCGCTTACCTCGGTCAACGAATCAGCCTAGCCATTCAGAGGTAATGTCGCCAGTCTCTTGGGCACTCTACCTGCAGGCAGCGACCTAAATTTGTGTATGTCTACAGCTTCCTCAATGCGAAAAAGTGAAATCGAAATCTACATATGACAACTTTCAGTGTCGATTTGACTGCCTCACTGTTTCAACTCCTAATTTAGGTGCCAAAAAGCCTTCGATTTTATGAGCCATAAACTGTGTGTCAGCCGACGACACGGGTCATCAGCTCGCACATCTGTATCTTCGGAACGAAGTAGCCTCATTCGTGAAGTGAAGTATTATAGCTTAAAATTTGAGGACTAATTAATTGCCAAATAAAATAAAAAAATTAAGGTTCTAGCTAGAATACTTTTTGAGCTATGAGCTATAACAACTGTGTAAGCCGGCGACCCGTGTCACCAGTTTGCACATGTGTAGTATTTAGTTAAATTTTTTATCCAATTGTATATATTGTTGTTTTGTTATATTATATCTAATAAATAAAAAAATAAGAGGAGTCAAAGGGAAATTAAGGTATGTAGGTATAGAAAGATGTCAAATTCCAAGTCAGCGGAAACCGCGGGCAGGAAGCTAGTCTCTTACAAAAATGTCAACCTAGATATTAAACTCGATTTTACGGACGCAATTATAGAGCGTGAGACGCCGACCAATTTCAAAATAACTAGTCAATGGACATTTGCCTATATCGTCGCCATTATGTTCATCGTCATGACGAACGCAAAGGCGTAATACTCTGGTATCGAAGCAACGTAGCTAATAATTAAAACCGTCACATTTTCAACAATATTTTTAATATTTTCGGTTAAAATAATAATTACAAACTAAAATACCTATAACTTAAACACAAGTAAGAGAGTTCGATGGTCTCGTGTTACAACACACATGCATGTTTATTATTCTACAAGTGTATATAAAAAAAATAAATTATCTGCAATTTTGCGATGTGCAGCCAATACAGTCCCAAACACGCCAACGCGATGGCGGGCGCGGTCAAATGTGAAGGACTTTATACAGCGGCAGCCCGCGACCGCAACTGGGCCTGCCACTGCGTCAGTATGTTCGATTCAAGTTGTGCAAAGCGATAGAAAACCGTACTAATATAAATTGGGAATTAATTTCGAACAAACTTTAAAATATCCCCATCGCTTTCTTCCAAACTTTGTATCGCATTACACTATTAAAGAAAAAATTAAGCTAAAAACAGATTTGTTTAATAAAATATCATTCTTAGATTATAGAATAAAATCTATGAAGCATGCAGAAAACAAAAGTCTAGCACCTTATAGATAACGCGAAGAGACAGTCAAACGGAGACTTGGTCGGTTTTGGAGAAATGCTCTGCGCACATAGAGTTCTCTTTAATTACAGAGTAGCGTTTGACCACAAGTCACCTGGTGTTAAGTGATTGGGAACTGGCTCTCAAGTGGGGCTGCTGAAACACACTAATAGGTGCTTGGCGACAGATTCTAAACATTGAGGATGGTATTATAGAATGACGCTCATGTGTTAATCAATGCTGTACCCCTAGTACAGGTTTTGATAGTTTACAAAAACTATACAAGTTTTCGTTTCCATCTATACATATTTTTTTCAGCGAATCTTACCGAGACTTGGAGGAACTGAAATCGTTAATACGGGTTATTTTAAATCGTTATAATCATATTCCAACAATGTTATTGAGTTACTTTTTGAATTTAAGCAGATCGAGTTGCCACTTTGACAAGTCGACGACACGACGACGTTTTCGTAAACGTCGACGTTTACGAAAACTTTTATCGTTTTCAAAACTTGTACTAGGGGTACTGATGATGAGTAGCGATTAGGTGACGTAATTGTATGTTCTGACAGCGTCATATCTGTGCTCAAGTACTGATTATTGCTTGAGCGTCATTTTAGGATACCAGTCATAGTGTGGTAGCTATCCAGGCGAGCACTACAAAATGCCCTATCAAACAATGATTTTTATCACGATTTAACGTATATGTCATCTATTTATATAAAATTCGAATTCTTGACCAATTCGCTGACGAATCAACACACAACCTCAGCCGCGCGTCGAAAGACAAAATTTTCAGGGTAGCTTCCTTTGGCAATGTAGGGATGAACTAGGAAACGATTTTGAAAATCACTTTTAATTTTAAAATATGAACTACTACGCAAGTGGATCCGGAAGTTAGTAATAAACAATTGCGCGAGTGTATTGGGAGCTAGCTACCTTACGTGTACGAGCAATTTCTCTAAAACCGCCCTTTGGGACGATTTCATAGTAAATTTAATAACATTTTGACAAAACATTATAGGATATATAATTTACCTACCATACAGCAAACAATGTCATATTGGCACAATGATTTAGATTGTTCATAAAAACAATTTAGGTATAACTTTTCTAATTATTTATCTAAATATTTGACCAAACCGATAAAAATATTGGATCAAATATTAGACACAATTCTGATAATTTGCAAAACCAATTTTAGATTTGAGATTGATTGCATCAAAACTATAGCAATCGTATAGTCTCGCCATTTCATATAAACTTAAACAAACGTAGAAGAGTTCATATTCACTAAATAAATAACATTAAAGTTAAATTACAGTATAATATGATTATTCTGTCATAGTGTAAAAATATACTATTCTTTCGCGATTGTATTTTTATTAATTATGTTTAACCGGTAAGTCTTTACGAGAAACACATCGTGAAGGGTGAGGGTTGAATCCACAGATGAAGATTGAACTAGATATCGTCGGCTAGCAAACAACACCGCACAAGTCAAAATTTTGTGGTATTGACATTTTAATGCCATTAGATGCAGTTTTGACGTGCGCTTCCATGAACCTGTCAGTTCCAAGCATTTTTACTAAATAGAAGCCGTTAATTAAAAATTAACACCCATAAGTCAATAATTTACATAAAAAACATACAAGTGAAACAGTTTTATATCTCTCCTGAAAAGTTGCAAAATTTGACTTGCGCGGTGTTGTTAGCTAGCCGACGATATTTGTGTCTTAGGTTTGGGAAAAGCTCTTACGCCGCATAATTCAGTCCGAACTAAAGAATTTCGTATATACAAAAACCAATGCCCAAGTAAACCTTAAAAACTCTGAAGGCAGTTGGCCGAGCGAAAGATAATGGTTCTTTATCCAGTAAGAACTATCATTTACAGGTAAGAATAATGTGGCACTCCTTATTTTCATACAAATTGACGGACATGCGGTACCTAGTTATAATTAATTAATTACATCGATCTTACGCTCACCATCGCGCCAAGACCCTGCTCATTTATTATCACTAGTGGTAAATCGCCTGTTCTCCACGATTCAACCCTTACACAATCAATTAACAACATTAATTTCAATGATTTCTTTTACAAAATATTAAATTTTAATTTATCTAAATCTAGCAATTGCTAACTCGCAAACATTATAATCTTTTTAACGTGAAACAGTATATAGGTAGTAACTAGTATTCCGCCCTAGTCTGTATCAATGAGTTGGGAAGAGCCAGGATTTTACGAATTTTGATTTTGAGGGTTTAAGTCTAACGTCATTCCTATCTACCAACGACATTGTAAGAGTCGCGGGGAGCCGATGGATGCAAATGGCTAATGACCCTTCATGGTGGCGTTTAAAGGAGACCTATGTTCAGCAGTGAACTACTTCTTTATGATGATGAGTTCAAGTTATTTGTTATTGTGCACGTCACATAACTAGAACCTGCGTTGATACGAGCATAACATTCGGCTAAGGAGTCCCTGGAAACGGCCTTGCAAGTGTCACAAAGATGCAGTACTGTCAAAGTACACACGAAAACGTCATACATAAAAAGACTTTGTTTATATATATATAAGAATCAAAGCCCTGACTGATATCAAGGCACAGCCTAAACAGCTGGTCGTAGAGACTTTAAATTTGGAGGGTATGTTTGTCTTGATGCATAGGAGTGTACTAAGAAAGGATTTTTTGAAATCCAACCCCTTAGGGGGTTAAAATGGGAAACTGTAGCCCACGCGGGTGATACCGCTGGGAACAGCTAGTTGATATATCTACCCCGCCTCTCACCGCATTAAACACTCCCCAGGCGTATCGCAACTGATACAGACTAGAGCCAAAGTTTCCTCCTCAATCACAACAACAAGTAAACATCTACACATCACTAATTTAACAAGGGTTGGTAAATACCTAAACAATGTACCTTAGTGGTACAACGTAGACGTACTAAGGCTTGCAATGAGTTATTCTATATCACAATCCTTCCGTTACAGATAAAACTTACGCTCTAAAAATTGGTACAGCACTATTCGTTATTATGATTACATTGTATTTAATTATGTTTACTAGCTGTACGTTCGTATATTAGGCGTTTTATATTATGTTAAAGCTCAATTTGACATGTGAAAAGAGAATCAGCAGCTTTACGGCGGGCACAGACATGTTCTATGCTTACCACTTTATTCTGATCAGTTTTGAAATATTTGTAAGGCTCATATACTGTTTAAACTACCATGGTCAAAAACATTAGAATTAGGTTTTATAACGGGATAATTACCATGTATTTGTTTTTGTTTGAGTTCTCGATATTTCGGCACTGTATGTATTTTCTGTGTGTATTCTCGTGATCATGGCGCTTGCAACAGTGCCGAATTATCTAGAACTCAAACAAAAACAAATACATGGTAATTATCCCGTTATAAAACCTAATTCTATTGTAAGGCTCATTTTGAAAATGACTCAGTTTGAAAATTATTTCAATGTTATGTTCTGTTCTGTTCTGCTCAGAATGGTGAGAATAACGTAGCTCAACTCGCGCTCTGTTGCGTCTAAGATGTGTTACTGGGACGCGATCCGTACCTATGTTCAGATCGGTCATAAAATCTATCGAATAGATACTATATAAAATCCGTACCTATCGGTCATAAAGTTTATTCAACATGAGTATATAATGCGATTTTACACGGTTCAATTTTCTAAGTGAAACCAAATTGATTTAAATCCAACGCAATATATTTAGATCCTACTGGGTAGCTTTTGACCATAAGTCACCACTTTGTCACCCGTCAATCACTTTTTTTAAAATAAAGTTATTCAAGGTATTGCACCGTGTAAATACCGCCTAAATAACAAGTCTGCCGTCTCCTTTATGCCACATTTTGATTCCAACTGCCAAATCGTACTCTAAGCGCGTCTTTAGAATTAAAATCGAAATATCATCACAATCCTTGATTCCTACATACACTCATTCACTCACAAAAACTAGATTTACATTGTTTGCATAGAAATTATAGATGTGATTGACTTTGCAAGTGTTTATTTAAAATATGACAGTGTTATGTTTGTTTGTCCTTCTTTTATGTAAAAAGTGATACACAGAATTGGTAAAAATAAATTGCATAAAAAATACAAACTTTCCGGCGTCACAATGTTTGCCTACCCGTGCAAAGTCACGGGGGGTCGCTAGTCATAGACGTTGCAGCACTTGAGCTAAACAGTCTCAGCTGTAAAAAGTCCTATAATAAATATCTACACAAGCAATGTAAACCTAATGTATAACATATTAAACTATGATATAATAATAAAAGCTAAGAATATACAGTTTAACCTAGTAATATTCTATACAAGTAGAAAAACTTTGTATATAAAAAATGGTCGTAACATTAAAATTTTCGTATTCGGAGTCGAAAACACTCTTTTAAAAGAAACGCTTAACACCATTGCAAAAGGAGAGGATTTTGCTAAAATTACTTCTTTCGTACTTCTTAGCTAAAACATTAAATTAAATATTTTATCATAAATTGATGTAGATGGTCCATACTATCATTACTATCTCGTTAGAGGAGGCCTGTGTCCCAGCAGTGAGATTGGATAATGATGTCATGAATCTAGGAACTGCAAAGGGGTAACAAAAAAGATGCCAAAGTTATAAATTTCAACAACAGCTATCTTGGGTCCTCAGCGTTTCAGGAACTTTATCTTATCTTAAACTCATAACCCTAAGAGGTTATGGGGTTAGTTAAAACAATTGTAAAGATCCCCGAGTAACTAAAAGTAAATTACAAAATACAATCGCAATGGTGTTACCGCTCCAGAAATCAAGTAGGTAAAAAAAACTTCAATCATACAATTTAACTATTTCATGATAAAAATAGATATGAAATGAATCATGCCATTACGGGTTAAGTTTCGAGTGTAATTCATAAAATCTCATATTATATTAATTTAGATCTAGAATTCTTTATTAACAATATAATATATGTATTGTTCCCTGCAATGAGCACTCTGAATGTGTACATTGTTATTTCACATTTCTATTTGCTTAATTTCACAACCTTCTTTTATGGAAATCAGTGTTCCTCCTAAGGCATTTATGAAATTACAAAATCAATCCTGTGGTAAATGATTACAGTGTTTTGAAGGCACATATTATGTACTTATTTGACTGTTTCCTGAAACACAGTTCCCACTAATTCGGGAATCAGAGGCTTTATAATTACTTTGTTAATTTAATTGTGTCAATAAATGCCTTGATTGATTCTTTTGATGCTGTTGAGGACGGGCAGTTTATCATGCTGTAATGAGTTACATTAACGGTGATCTATGTCGATGAATGCATAATACATATTTGGATATAATGTAGCACAGCACCCCCGAGCAGTTACAAACACAACTCAAATTTTCATACAAAATGTAACAATACATGATATTTTTTTAATTAATTTTTTCAACTTACTGCGTTGCATTTGACCGTAAGTCACCTGAAGTGAAGTGGTTGAAGGTGACGTTACCATAATAAGGCTACTGGTTTCATTTACTTGTTATCAAGATATTAATTGGTCCAGTTGAACCGCTATCAATATCTTTTCATAAACACCGTCAACAAATAACACAGGGGTCACATGACTTCATAGCTATTTGTAAATTTTGTACAACCTGTAAACAGTGTCTATAAAAAGAGCATAGATAGCAATCCCACTTTAAGAATATAAGTTAAACAGGAAAATGTGAAACAACAATAACAGCTGTTACGATAAAAAGTTGATATTAAAACCTACCATGTAAAGGCATGGATGGAACCTATTACGTCTTTCTATTCGCTCGCAATTTGAGTTATGCTACCTCCTTTGGAAACCTTTTGTGCCGTCTGGCCCACGAGGGGCCCGAATGACAAGCACCCCTCGGGGCGGTGGGGACGGGAACACCCCTGCAGGGGTGGCACCGGGTGGTAGACGTGCTAGAACTCTCCGTTCCTTTGTTTTGGTGTTGTCATTTTTTGTCTTGCCACTCGATTGACTGTCATTTAGATTATTTGCTTGCAGTTTGTCTTGTAACCGGGTGAGGCTGAAATGAAGAACAGATTTCGTTGTTAATTGTTTGTGGACAGTAAAAACCAAACATCTGTTTACTTCTGTTTAGTCGGGCTCATGGTATTAATAGAAATTATTTTAATAGCTAAAAAAGTGATGGGCAAATGGTAACACATGCAACTTGCAAGGTTGCAATACTAAGTTAGAATCTCCTCACCTATACTCACTACTAACTAAGTTACTGACTGTTGTTGTTGTTGACTTACTAAGTTTTATGCGGAGTTTTCCATCGCTCAAAACAGTGAAGGAAAACATTTAAAGGTTTGCAACATCTACCAATCTGCACTGTCCCAGAATGGTAAATTACCGGGCCCATACTCTCTTTATGGCCTGTGTCTCAGCAGTGGGAACATAATAGGCTGATAATAATTGTTCAGACAGGATAAATAAGCAATGTCTGTATATATTTGATGGAGTTTCAATGACAAATAACTGACTTAAAATGTAAATGTAATGTGTGTATGTAATGTATGGTTTGTAATGTGTGTAATTTATGTTACTAAAGTATTGTGTATAGACCACAGAATCTGTGCTACAATATCCCAAGGTCTGCTGACCCCTGAGACATTAGTTTAAAATCTCACATTGATAAGGCAATTTCACTATTGTGCTCTTGAAATTAGAGCTCAGCTTACACTAGCATGTTGTTGCTTTTACTGCTTGGTAACAGAATAAATATTCTACCAACTGTCTCTTGACATTAAAGTGCAGTGTGTTTTAAAAAGAAGTATTCTTTAAACAAAAATAAAGAAAAGCAACATGGATATTGAATGAGGGAACCAGTTTTGCCCCTCGGTACAAACAAAGTTCTTTCATAACAGGTTTATAAGAATGTTTTAGCCCTAGGTGCTGCAAATATAGATGAGAAACAACATCAAAATTAGCTGTTCTCTTTGATAAAAATACTAACAATTTATAAATAAACACTATTAGTTAATAACTAGGCACTTAATGACATGCACTATCTAATACTAAGTACATGAAAGATAGTCTCTATTGCTGGAAACATAAAGTAGGTATATTGGTGTGTTAAACAATAGCAGAATAGCTCAGTTTTGTATGAAGTATTGTGTTTGACAATTTGTCTAGAATCCTGGCAACATTGTTATGAGCCATGTTGATTTTCTGGTATTTTAGTTACAAGACTCTGCCTACCTCTTCTATTTTACCCTTTTTAAAACCTAAACTACCATTTTAGTTTAATTTTAATAACAGGCATAACTAACAATTCTACAATACAAGAAATGATAGAATATCTTTTATCTTTCCAGCTATAGGGTCTTATTCTGAGTTCATCACACATGTATGGTACCAAATCATGATTAATGACAAAGTAAGTTAATGTAAGTAACTTTTTTTAAATTTGCTTGTATCATCATCAGCCTGATCTCACTGCTGGCTTGCGACCTTGCCACAGATAATTTATTTTTAATTGTCTTCTGCACTATCAACATAAGAGTTAAATGTATAATGGGAACAAAGCTAGTTAAGTCACAGAATGGCTCTTTAAGCTTTGTAGAGTGGAAACTGACTCACAAAAGAAATAAGGAGCTGTTCAATTTAAGATATGCAGGTGTGAATAAAACTGTGAATTAAATTACCAAAACGCAGAAATTAGCTACAATTATGTAATGAAAATATGATTTCCACATCATGTTTTCCATGATCACACTTTGATTTGCTGCTAACTGATGGTGTTATGTCATCAAACTTTATTGTATATACAAAAAGGTGTCTTACTTGTCATCAATGACATCTTCGGGACTTCGCGCTTCTCCTAATATCCTAAGACGAGCCTCCTGGTACTCTTTCTGTCTTTGCTCCAGAGTTTTGACCGGGCGCGCTCGGCTCTCTCCATTCTGCTGGCCGCCCGCCGTCGATGTCGGCCTCTTCAAGATACGTATAGCAGACTCTGGCATCACGCACTGAGAACCAATACACGCGCTTTCTTCTACAGTCACCTTGCAACCCTTGACTGAAGTTTTCACTGGCTCGCAGTCACTGTTCAACTTGATCTGCTGTTCCAACTGAAATAAGCAAGCCCACTCGTAAATAATTTATTGGCGACCGTCATCGAAGTTGTAAAGGGCTAAGAATTCATTTCGCGGATAAACTTACACCAATTTCGTCCATATCCTCCCAACTTTCACATACGTCAACTTCATCTTGGGCCGCCATATTCCACAGACTAAGGAAAGGGGGGCCATTTTCATTCTGACTCGAGTGACGTTGCCACTTGCCATAACAAAATATGTTGAAGCTATAGAACGTAAATTCATTGCGGAATTACCGGTTTTTTGGAAGTTGATGAAAGCCACAAAATATTGATGATTGATGAAATCTTTCAGGCATACAACGCAGGTATAGCGATAGCAACGGCTCTAAAATTATTATATTTTCTATGGATTTATTTCTACTGCTGTCAGCTCAGCCTGTCATTGTTTGGATGTTTGGTATGTCACTCACTACCACTGTACCACTAGCGCGAATTTTGCGATTGTTTTCTTTTTGTAATTGTTCTCTGTGTTATTTTATTTCAACTGATTCCAATTAATTTCAGTTAAATCTATCATTATGCCGGTTTTTAATTAGAGGTATTTACCACTAACACGTTTAATTACTACTGATCGATTGGACTTTTTCGTAAACAAACTATTTAGAGGTTAAGTCACGCCGCCAATATTAATGTGAGAATATTTATTTACAGAGATCAAAATGGCTTTTAAGTCTCCATTTTCTTCGGGAACTACAGGGCTGCCCTCTGTGGACCCTGACTCGGTCCAGTTTTTACTATTCACTGATGAAGAAATCAAAAAGTTAAGTGTGGCCAAAATAACCAATACAGTGAGCTTTGACGTTCTAGGCAATGCTAATATAGGAGGTTTGTATGACCCTGCCCTGGGGCCCAACAGAGACCGATCTGATACCTGCGCAACATGCAACAATGTTATGCTACATTGTCCAGGGCACTTTGGACACATTGAGCTACCTCTTGTTGTGGTGAATCCACTTTTTATCAAGAATGTTTACATGCTCTTTCGCATCAGTTGCTTGTCATGTTTCAAAGTTCAAATGAGTGATCCAATGAAGTTTATATTGAAACTCCAACTGGATTTAGTCGATGCTGGCCATGTCACCGCTGCTTTAGATCTAGAACAATGTGCTGGACAAATCATTGAAGGACAAGCAGAACATTCTGCTACCATTATAAAAAAATGCCAAAAGATTCTCAAGAAAAGAGACCCACTAGTGGAAGTTTTCCGTAACAAAAATGTGGATAAATTAAGAACAAAAATATTAGCAAGCTACTTAAAAAAGATTAACATTGCAAGGAAATGCTTGTACTGTAACGCAAGACTAATCAAAATAACAACTTCGGAAGGAAGGCTTATGTATAATCATGTCAATAACACTGGAGCAAAGAGTATAAAAATATTGTTGCCAGATGAAATTAAAAAATTTTGTAGTGCCATTTCTGAAAATGATGAGGAAATATTAAAAGTTTGTTACCCTGTTCTTGAAAACACAAAAGTGTCGCCTGTGACTAACTCGTTTTTCTTGGAAGTGGTACCTGTGTTGCCGTCAAATGTCCGACCATGTAACTTCTTGCGTGGAGAAGTAATGGAGCACCCACAGACAAATGTTTACAAGAGCATACTCCAAATATCATTTGCTACCAGAGTAATTCTGCAAGTTTTAACTGCAGAAGATACTGAAAAATCTAAAGAGGGTCTTGATGGTCCACAAAAATCGTTATATGAAACTACCGCTCCAGGAAAGTCGCCTGGAGAGAAATTGCACTTTGCTTGGCAAGAATTACAGAAAAGTGTGAATAATCTCCTGGATTGCCAAGGGCAGGGTTTGTCAAGTCAGGGGCTCAAACAAATACTGGAGAAGAAATCTGGTCTAATAAGAATGCATATGATGGGTAAGAGAGTTAACTTTGCAGCTCGATCAGTTATCACACCCGATCCGAACGTAGACATTGATGAAATAGGTATACCAGATGTCTTCGCCACTAAACTCACCTATCCAGTCCCAGTCACAGAATGGAATGTAGATGAGCTGAGAAAGATGATAATAAATGGCCCCGATCAGCATCCAGGGGCGGAAAAGCTAGAACTGGAGAATGGAAGAGTCATAAGAATACCTCCTGACTCAATACAAAAAAGGAAAAGTATTGCCAAGCGACTACTGACCCCGGATGAGTACAAAACTGCAGGTTTAAAGATTGTTCATCGACATTTAGTGAATGGTGATATTTTAATATTGAATCGACAACCATCCCTCCACAAGCCAAGTATGATGGCGCACAGGGCGAGGGTTCTTAAAGGCGAGAAAACTCTCCGATTGCATTACGCCAACTGTAAGTCTTATAACGCTGATTTCGACGGCGACGAAATGAACGCCCATTTTCCGCAGAATGAAGTTGCTAGAAGCGAAGCATACAACATCATGTCCGTACGAAGGCAATATCTTGTCCCAAAAGACGGTACTCCATTGAGTGGCCTTATTCAAGATCACGTGATCTCAGGCGTAAAAATGTCCATAAGAGGCGCATTTTTCACAAAAGCTGATTACCAACAACTGGTATTCCAAGCATTAGCCAACCGCAAAGGAGAGATCAAGCTTTTGCCGCCGACAATACTAAAACCAGAAGTTCTTTGGTCTGGAAAGCAAGTATTGTCCACCATAATCATAAACACTACTCCAAAAGGAAAGCCCTGCTTATCATTAATTGGTAAAGCTAAAATTAGCTCAAAAGCCTGGCAATTGGAAAAACCCAGAGCTTGGAAGGCTGGAGGTACTCCTTTCAGTGATCAAGATGAAATGTCAGAAGCTGTAGTCATCATCAGACGGGGTGAACTTTTGTCTGGAGTTTTGGATAAAACCCATTATGGTGCAACACCATATGGTCTCGTTCATTGCATGTACGAGCTGTATGGCGGTGACAGCTCAAGCGCCTTACTCAGTTCCTTTTCGAAGGTTTTTACCTTCTACTTACAATGGATTGGATTTACTCTCGGTGTGAAAGACATCCTTGTCGTGGACGAAGCCAATAAAAAGCGTGATGATTTTATTTGTCTTGTACGACAAGCGGGAAAACTCGCAGCTGTAAAAGCTACAGAACTGCCTGTAGATGTTGAAGATGCCAAATTGAAAGCAACAATTGGAGAAATGCATGTCAAAGATCCAAAATTTAGGGCGAACTTGGACAGACAGTATAAAACTATGCTGGACTCTTACACAAATAACATCAATACTGCGTGTTTGTCAGAAGGCCTGCTTGAAAAGTTCCCAGACAACAACTTGCAATTGATGGTTCAGTCTGGTGCAAAAGGATCAACAGTGAATACTATGCAGATTTCTTGTCTGTTAGGGCAAATAGAGTTGGAAGGAAAACGTCCGCCGTTGATGATATCTGGACGCTCCCTTCCCAGTTTCCCACCCTATGATGTTTCTCCAAGAGCTGGTGGTTTCATAGATGGACGTTTTATGACAGGAATACAGCCTCAAGAGTTCTTCTTCCATTGTATGGCAGGTCGTGAAGGTCTCATCGATACCGCCGTTAAAACGAGTCGGTCAGGATATCTACAGAGGTGCTTGATCAAACACTTGGAAAGCTTGTGCGTCAGTTACGACCAAACTGTCAGAGATGCCGATGGTAGTGTTATCCAATTCGCATACGGTGAAGATGGACTTGATGTTCTAAAATGCCAGTTCCTAAATAAAAACCAACTGCCATTCCTTGACCTGAACTCCAATGCGGTGTTGGGTAAAGGTGTTCTCAAGAAACTAAAAGAAGATAGTGAGACAAAAACTATTGTTAAAGCTCAAAAATCATTGAAAAAATGGATGAAGAAAAATGGTAGTCCTTTTACAAAAGTGCGGGCCAGTGCTTTTACGCAGTTCTCTACTATAGCGAAAGATAATATAAGCCCCGAAAAAAAGCATAAAAAGGAAGTGGCAAGAGATCCGTTGTACAGGGTGTTAGAAAAGCAGTGGCGATCTATGGATGATGACGAAAAACATCAGTACCAACGGAAACCATGCCCTGACCCTATACCGCACAAAGTATCGCCTGAATTTAAGTTCGGTGTGGTAAATGAGCGGTTAGACGATGTGATAAAGAGCTACTTGAAAAATCGACAGGCTAGTATATTCAATGAAAGCACTGAAACCGACAAATTCGCCGAAATCATGTCCGCCAAGTACTTAGAATCGATAGCAGATCCTGGGGAGCCTGTTGGGTTACTGGCGGCCCAATCTATTGGAGAGCCTTCCACTCAGATGACACTGAACACTTTCCACTTTGCCGGTCGTGGTGACATGAACGTTACGCTCGGTATCCCGCGTCTTCGGGAAATCCTCATGACCGCGTCAGCGAACCTTAAAACTCCAAACATGGATATTCCATTCCGAGGCGACATATCAAATTTAAACAAGAAAGCGGAAAAGCTAAGACAAAAGCTGAATAAGGTGACGGTTGCTGATGTATTGGAGAAGATTGATGTGAATTGCGAAATCGTGGTGACGCCGGATAGACAGTTAAAAACCACGATGCGCTTCGTGTTTCTGCCTTACGCTCAATACAAGACGCAATACGCTGTGAAGCCGCCACAGATAATTCGCCATATGCAGGATAATTTCTTTGACGAGATGTTCACTGTGGTTAGGAAGCAGGCAAAGGCTGTAGGCGGAATCGTGCTGTCCACTGAGAGGAAGACGAAGAAAGGTCGCTCTGCCAATGATGATGATGATGACGAAGACGCTCCTGTTGCGGAGTCGAAAGTTGCTGGAAAAGATGATTTGGACAGTTCTGATGATGAAGCTCCTAATGAAGACGATGACCAAACTGCTGTAAGTTATTTTTGCATATATCCTAAGATTATGTAGATAGACATTATTTGAGTTTTGTCCTATGTGATCGTCATAACTTTGAAGGTCTTGTTACATAACTTTATTGTATTAATTGATAATGCAGATAATTGACATTCCTAATGGCGTCGTAGTTAAAAGGTATAATTTAACCAAGAAACAAACTAACCAACAAGTTGGCTCATAATCACCTCCGAGCTCCGAAACAATTTGTGAATAAATATTACATACATACAAGTAAGTAATTCTCGTAGTTCCTCACTCTATAAATACAAAGAATTTAAAGTAGGTAGGTACCTAACTAAATTTTAATCAATTTGATAAGATCTTTACAGTCCGCTTATTTCAATTTCAGGCGAAAATCCGCAATAAGAGAAGTGAAGAACAAGAATACGAAGATCCCGAGTCCGACGAGGAAGAAAAATCAGACGATGAAGTGGAGCCTGCCGACGACGAATCAAACGAAAATAAAGATAAAGTTAACGACGAAGACAAAGACGAAGATACGACAATCAACGAAGCAGAAATCAGCAAGATCGTCCTCGATAGCCACAGGGAAGCGACTAACTACCTATTTGACTCTAAGAACCACCAATGGTGCGAGCTGACTGTCCTATTCCCAATCTCATTCTTGAGAGTAGACTTATCGCAAGCACTAAGAGAAACCGCACAGAAATCGATCTTACACGAAGTCAAGAACATCAAACGAGCAATCACGAATAGAGAAAAGGATGTTCTTTATCTCAAGACGGAAGGAATAAACATACTGCAAATGTTCAAGTACAACAGCTTGTTGGATCTGAACAAGTTGTACAGCAACGATATACACGCCATAGCGCGGACTTACGGCATAGAGGCAGCTAATAAAGTAATCATCAAGGAAATACAGAATGTGTTCAACGTTTACGGTATCACTGTGGATCCGAGACATTTGAGTTTGGTGGCGGATTATATGACGTATAATGGCGTGTTTGAGCCTATGAGTCGGAGAGGGATGGAGGCGTCTGCGTCGCCGCTTCAGCAAATGTCCTTTGAATCGACGCTGCTGTTTTTGAAAGATGCTGTGGTTAATGCTAAAACTGATAACCTACGTTCGGCGTCCAGTTGCCTTATGGCCGGACAGCCTTGTAAGAGTGGCACTGGAACGTTCCAGTTGCAACATTATAGTAAAACGATTAAGTAAGAATAAATCTGTTTCAGAAGAGATCGTAATGAAAGAAATAATATTGTTTTAAATCGGCTAGGAATAAATATTTTATATTAAAAAAATGTTTTTTTTTACTATAGTGCGAAGCTTTTTCGAGCTAAAGTTTGTTGTCTAATCTTAAGAACTACTCATCCGATTTTGAACATTCTTTCACGGTTAGAATGCTACTCTATCCCTAAGTGTCATAGGCTTATATAATTATGATGGACTAGTTGCGTCCCGCGGTTTCACCCACGTCTTCCCGTTATCCCGCAGGAATCTTTTTCCGGGATAAAAAGTAGCCTATGTTAATCCAGGGTATAAGCTATCACCATTCCAAATTTCATTCAGATCCGTTCAGTAGTTTTTGCGTGAAAGAGTAACAAACATCGATTCATACTCGCAATCTTTCACCATTATATTATTAGAATGATAAAAATCCACAGAAATTTACAGCTAGCAGGTAAATAAAAGTAAGGAGTATGTTCGAAAATCATTTTTGTATTTCTCCGATCCTAATGTATCTCGAGTCTATACAAAAATAAATCTTTTATATGTAGGTAGGTATTTATAACAGCATCATGGGATCGGTCAGTGTTTCACTCACAACTGCATGGTCGGTTTGTACTCGTACCAGTTAAATTAGCATCTTTGTCACAGAAACGTTTATTTACTTACAAAGGTATGTTTTCAACTACCTAATTATTTTGTAACAAAGCTAGATAATAAGCACTTAAAAATTAGAAATTAACTTTATTTAATGTTTTTTTGCCCCATTTAGACAGGCTGCTTGCTTTATTCTGCATTTCGTAAAAAATATGGTGCCTTTCACAATGTCTGTTTAAAAGTTTGAAAAGGGCAGAATGTATAAAACAAAAAGGGATAGATTCACGATTTGTTTAATTTATACTTAACATGTTTTTTCAAAAGTAGATAAATGGTCACATAATTATAAGCTCGTGGACATTCGGCGCCGCAAGCGACTATCCGTTAATAATACAATAATCTTACACGAAAAACATAAAATTCTTAACTAATGCAACAACTTTCGCTTTAAGCGACCAATAAAATGAATTATATTAAATCAAAACTCAAACAACACAATACCGTTTGGCACTAGGTACAAATGCAAACAGATTGCATAATTATTTACTTTAATCTCATTATTTATATTCTATGTATTTGAAATCTGTGCCACAGAAATTGAGGGTACAATATGAAAATTGTTTTTTTTTCTATTCGAGTATCTGCATAAAAAATGGAAGTTCAAAATGCATCAATGCCACGAACCAAATTTTTTAATAAATGATAAAAATGCGAGAGTTTTTTTTTTAATATTGTAAGAAAGTCACTGGCTAGGACGGTAACATAATGGGATCTAATTCTTGGACCCAACAACACCTACTTTCACGCGTCTCTGATATACAACAAGCTATATAAAACATTAACAATACTTTTATGGTAATTTATAACTAGGTATAGGTATTAATTAAAAATAAATAGAAATTATCCATAACTAGGTTAAAAAGTTGACAGGATGCAAGTTCCTCAATGATTTTAAATAATACACAAGATTTTATCACAGCCTTCTTGATGTGCGTATCTTACGTATTTCTTTTAATAAATACTTAGGATATGTGGAAAGACTGCATGCAAGAGTTAAGGAATAAATTAATCTCTTGGGTAAGTATGATTAAAGTTACTTCATAGAACTTAATTGCAATAACACAGTCTCACCTAAACAAAACTTGCATCCTGTCGAACGCACACAAAAGCACGCGCCATTACTAAAAATTGGCGGGAACTAAGTATAGCTTTTTTTAGATCGAGTCGTCTTCGGGGCACGAGAGTCACGTTCGATTCTGCCAATGTAACATGTTATTTTCGCATGCGTTCACAACTTTTAAGGACTTATTGCGCTGTCTCCGCTTGGTTCTGATTCTTAGCTGCTTTCTTTTCGTCCTTGACTGCTTTCTTCGCCGCGGCTTTCTTGGCGTTGGCCTCGTCGTCAGCAGGGTTGTCCCAGTCTTGTCTTCTGCCGGTTGCGAATACGTTGTAGAAGGAAGCGCAGAATATGTAGATTCCACCGGCGATGTAGAACACCTTCTTCCATTGCGCTTGTGTTGGCTGCGGAAATAAGAAGTTATTTAATTAATCAGACGAATGCTTATTTGTTTGTATTTGAAAATACCTTTTAGGGTTTATATCTCTTCTTTTTGCTACTTCTATCATCACACTCTCCACCCCTCCTTTTAATCTTCTGCTTGATATATCGTAGTGAACGTCACTGAACCTATCTTCGACTCGAACTATTATTTGAATGGTCAGCTCCAATTTACAAGTCCTTCCTTCTACCTACTTCACCTGGCTCATTTAAAGAGCGTCCTATTTTCTTGCTTCACTAAGAAATACTAATACTCAGCAGACAGTAGGTACTCAGTACTCACCCTGCCCTCAATAATGTATCCAGCGACGATGGGTGCCAGTAGACCGGTTAAGTTAGCGAGACAGTTGGTGAACGCCATCAGGATACCGGCGAAACGCGGTGAGATATCCAAGTGGTTCACCTGTTAATGGAGATTTTGGAATTGGTTAGTTTTTCGAATTAAAGTTGTTGAAAGTATTGGGCAAAGTACCTAGATATTCAGAAGAAGAAGCAGAAGCTTCTTACATCACTTGATACTCGTGTATTTAAATTGCTTCGTAAGAATTTGAATCCATTACACGAAGATGCTAACGAACCAATACTTATTGCGTAATAAACAGTTAAAGTTTTTACGCATGACGAAAAAGACCGCGTGTTATTTATGTACATTATAAGAGTTTGACTGACACAGTGTCTTGTTTGTGGCATCCATCGATAAGGTAGATCAATGTCACCACCATCACGATATTATTATCTGTGGTTGTGTTGAATGCAATGCTTAATACCAGTTCAGCCGTTACCAAAATCAGCTTTATGATTTATCACGTTAAAGGTTTAAAATTCTACCAAAATAGATCTGAAATAGAAGTTACCTTGAAACCGGAGTAGATACCACCGTTGAGACCGACGCCGACAGCCAAGATGGCGACTGTGGCAGCTGGGTTGCAGCCAGTGTTGGCAGCTATGAACAGACCGATGGCCGGACCGTATTGACCTGGGAGAAAAAAAATTGAAGAAATAAGCAGAGTCCTATTAAATAGTATCTACCTAATACTCATATCACAGTATTGTAGAAACACACTAAAATACGAAGTCCATGTCTGGGTTCCCGGTGGTGGCTTTAAAACCTCCACTGACGATAAATGTAACTTGACCACAAGTCACCTGATGTTAAGTGACAATGTGAACTGGGGACTGTGAGGCTTGCAGAACACGCCGATAGGAAGCTATTTAGTTGGTAGCCAGTGGTAGCTAGCTAGGCGAATACTAAGTAGAATATAGGTACCTTAGTACCAAGCTATGGTTTCATCGCGATGTTTTCCTTCACCGAAAGCTCAAGCTCTTTGTAGGATCCCAAGACCCCATGATGTTTCTTTTATAATATTTTGTTTTTGCGAACTCCTTTGTATTGTCACTCACCAATACTGTTGATAAGTTTCCTGACTTGCGTGTGGTTGAATCTTCCGCTGGACAGCATCCAATCGGCGACCACCGATATGAACATTGAGAACAACCACATGCACAGGTACGGGAGAGCGGATACGAAGCCGTTCTGGGAAAACACAAAAACAAGAGATTAGTTGAGTGTTTTGTAATACAATTCCATGGTTTGTTGCACATTTTGCTGTTTTGTAAGAACCTACCTACTGCAAGTGCACAAAACAGGTGTTTGTTAGATAAATACTTATATTAGAAGTTGTAATAGAGGAAGGTATTGGGATTCTCAAAGCGCTCTTAGCGGAGCTTGCCTATTCGTTCTTAACTGAGCAAGTTCTCTGCGATCACCGCTTCCGTACTTCGGAGGGCACGTAAAGCCGTCAGGCCCGATAGCTGTCTCAGGATATAGGGTATATCGAAAGCCTTCGGGTGGTATGAAAACTGATATGGGCTGGCCAGTGGTCACTAACCTATCCGCCAACCAGCACAGGGCCCGCGTAGTGGATTATTGCCCTTACTCTCTCTCTGTAAGAAGGCCAGTGTGCACTTGTGCAGTATGTCCTGTGTTCCCCAGTGGGAACGTTATATATGACGGGTGGCCGGGCCCAGTGCTGTTTTAGCAAGACTGACGTCCGCAATGATGACGTCACCATCATCGTCATCATCAGGTCGGTGCATGATAGGTGGTTACAGAAAAACGAAGTAGATAGTTTTCGAACTATTTATTCAGCAATAAGTAGTCTAGGTACTTGGCACAACAGAGTTCGGGAGGTCCGATCGCTACGACGGCTCAAGCCAGACTGACTAGAGCTCTGCCGAGCGGTCGTATTTATACCAAAACTGGCCTCGCACAAGCAATGTTTACAAACTTCGTAAAAATTGCCTGTGATCGTTCCAGCTGAGGTTTTAACCTCTAACAATCATTATAAAATTAGTTAACTCATTGACAATCGGTTATTATTATTATTATTAAAATCACAATAACGGCTTTGCGCCGATACGGCCATTCTGACAGGCGGTGCGCGCTCTGCACCAGCCTGGTAGTGTTCTCGTGGAAAACCTCGTGGAAAACCTCGTGGAAAAACCTCGTGGAAAAACCTCGTGGAAAAACCTCGTGGAAAAACCTCGTGGATACCTCGTGGGTGCGCGCTCTGCACCAGCCTTGTAGTGTTCTCGTGGAAACCTCGTGGAAAAACCTCGTGGAAAACCTGGTGGAAAACCTCGTGGAAAACCTCGTGGAAAACCTCGTGGAAAACCTCGTGGAAAACCTCGTGGAAAACCTCGTGGAAAACCTCGTGGAAAACCTCGTGGAAAACCTCGTGGAAAACCTCGTGGAAAACCTCGTGGAAAACCTCGTGGAAAACCTCGTGGAAAACCTCGTGGATACTGAAACAACGAAATATGGTTCTTCTGAGTTTGGTATCTGTAAGCAACCGGTGTTGCTTTTAGGTAAGGTCAGAAGCATAACGCATTGCATGTTAATGCACGCATAGTGCGCTTTGAATGGAAATATGGGAACACGTGGATACCTCGTGGAAACCTCGTGGATACCTCGTGGAAACCTCGTGGAAACCTCGTGGATACCTCGTGGATACCTCGTGGAAACCTCGTGGATACCTCGTGGAAACCTCGTGGAATGTTAGTTTTAGCATAGTGCGTTAGGATAGGAATGTTAAATCTCGTAGAATGTTAGTTTAGCATAGTGCGTTGGGATAGGAATGTTAAATCGTAGGTTCTCGTGGATTCTCGTGGATTCTCGTGGATTCTCGTGGATTCTCGTGGATTCTCGTGGGTTATCGTAGATTCTCGTAGATAAGTGTTATTATAGGAAACGGGATAACTTAATGGGGTTTTAAGGTAATGAAAGGATCTCACCCGTTTTGGTTACACAAGTTGGACTGCTCGTGGTGTAAAAAGCACGAGTTTGACTGGTGTAGCAGCGGGGTATTTGGGAGCCGGTGTAGATAAGTCACATTCTGCCGATACGGTCCCATGGTCACCTGGGTGAGCGGCACGAGGAAGCTGAACGCCGAACTCTCTTAACAAGATACCTGCAATTAGAATTAGATGTCTGATTACGCGGCGTGTTTTTGATGAGTATGTAATCTCTTTGGCAGGGAAGGATGTAGATTGAAACACTGTCCATCCAAGACAGCAGGACCTTGTGCCATTTTTAGTTGCATGTGTAGGGTAAGCGCTTCCACCTCAATAGCATAGTTGTCAATGTCCACTAGATTCGGCAATTCCGGTGGAAGACAGTACTGTCGTCCAGCAATAAGTGTGAACGGGGCAACTCCAGCAATACGGTGAGTTGTGCAGTACATCCTAAGTTGCAGTTCTTCAAGTGTGGAGCGGTACTGTTTGGTTTCATAATTTTTGATCAAAACCAAACGTTGCAATATTTCCGCTTGCTCGGCCGATTCCTGGTGCCATAGCGTGAATATTGTTTTTGAGGTGGTCACGGTATTTCATTCATTAATTCACACAGAAACTCTTCTTCCATCAACGAAGATTTAAGTTGGTGTTTCAAGTAGATGCACGGTTCGTTTCAACGCAGTCAATACACCGCGCGGGCCCCTATTAGTAACGTAGTAGAATAACGCGCACTTTGTGAAGTGCCACAATGTGATGATGACGCATCGGTGGACACACATATATCACGTCCCTTCAAAGGCTACATGCCTTCATCCGGATATCAAAGTCATCGAGCTTCCATGTTTCAATGGCCTCACGAACACCAACATTGGTATTCGGATCACATGATGGCAGGTAAACATCCTTGATTACACTCGTGACTCTTTGGGTTGAGCACACAAGCGTTCTGACATCTTCTGCATCATTTCCATGAGGAATTGTGGTGGTACCCCTGCCGTAGATGGGCTGGGCATGTATTAACAGCATATGCTGCTGTTCTGGAACGTTGGCTTGTCGTAGTACAGTATCCAACGAAGGGTCCGGCACAGCCAGTGACCTTATCGGCTGGGAGCATACAGCACTGGTTTGTTCCAGTAGATCACGTGATGAACGAGCTGATGAGGAGGTGTCCTGGATTGGATTCCGTTCCAATCCCACTTCTGATGACGGGTGGCCGGGCCCAGTGCTGTTTTAGCAAGACTGACGTCCGCAATGATGACGTCACCATCATCGTCATCATCAGGTCGGTGCATGATAGGTGGTTACAGAAAAACGAAGTAGATAGTTTTCGAACTATTTATTCAGCAATAAGTAGTCTAGGTACTTGGCACAACAGAGTTCGGGAGGTCCGATCGCTACGACGGCTCAAGCCAGACTGACTAGAGCTCTGCCGAGCGGTCGTATTTATACCAAAACTGGCCTCGCACAAGCAATGTTTACAAACTTCGTAAAAATTGCCTGTGATCGTTCCAGCTGAGGTTTTAACCTCTAACAATCATTATAAAATTAGTTAACTCATTGACAATCGGTTATTATTATTATTATTAAAATCACAATAACGGCTTTGCGCCGATATATATGATTATCATTAAGATCCTTAATTGCGATAGCAGTCGATACGCAAATATTAGCATTAGGTGCATAATTCTCAAAGATAAGTACCTAGGTCAGTAGCAACATCGCGAATGAAGTTTAAGTTACTCAATGACAGTAATTTAATAAAGTTGTTCCCGTCATCCAATAAAGCCTAGAAGGTTATTACGACTAATGTCGTTTTGTTAACGACCGTTTTCAGGATTCCATCACGTGTCTTGTGAACGAGATGTCGGTATTTTTATTTTATTACGGAATAATTCCGTCTGAATGAGATTTGCTGAACGAAAATACAACTAATATTATATTTTATTTGATAGGTTAAAACAAGTGATCACTTTAAATTGTCAAACTAAAAACTAGCTACGCCTTTTAAAAACTACGCCTTTTTAACCTCCTCGTGACAGACAAAAACGCCTGGCAGATCATTTTTTGGGGGTCAAAGACATTTACATTAAGTATCTAGAGACTTAAGTAAAATATGCCTGAGAAAAATTCAATACCACAAGCAAATACAATGAATCCGTTCGTCTGTCTGTACCTATATATAGGTATAACTCAATAAAGCAGACGTGATTCAGTCATTCAATTCGCACAATTGACCGCCGTTGAACTCGCGACCTCCTGTGATAATTCCATGGGCAATGATTAATGACCCAAACGGTAACGCCAATTGGTATTAGGGCTGCCACTTGTTCTCTACGTTTGCAATATTGTTTCAAAGTACGAGTATTAATAAAAACTGCTTGTGTAACAAGGAAAATATTATAAAAATTTAAAAGTATCATTTACTTTTTCTGTCATCGGTGTATCTAATTTTTTTTTCAGTTGCTTTCACATAAATAGTGTATTTAGCCAGTATCAAGTGTTAGGTATTTGTATCAAATATTGATGATGTGAACTTGATAAATGCCGGGCCCAAGAGGATAGTCCTCTTTGTGTTTCATTTAAGTTTGTACCTACTTAAACTTTACACGGGCTTTTTGGAGCAACTAGAAACGTCACTTTTAACAACTTTGTACGTACACATTAATAGGTAACGAATAAATACTTAATCGTTAATAATCCACCAATATCATACCCGAAGAACCACAAGTTTTCGAAATAAAATTTTTAGTTCAGTTCAATTGCCGCCAAAAAAGTCCTTGTGATTTAATAATGAATAGTGAATTTTGTTTCACCTTTGTTTCACTTTTTTTTATTGTTGTTTTTATGATGAAATGGTCATGATACTTACATCTTTAATAGAGAAATGCAACACTTGTCTCATGAAGGTCGGGAGCTCCGTCATCAGAGTTTCGTAGCCGTAGTTCTGGCCCATGTGCGCCAACATGATCGCCCAGAAGGGCATGGACAGCAGGATCTTACTCCATGGGATGGGAGGTGACTGTAAAGAACAGAAGAATGTTAAGATTTCAAGAATAATACTGTGGTATCTCTTCGTAACCTCGCGTCACCAAACGGTTCCAACGGAAGACCAGCGCTGGTTGATTAACCAGCATGATGCTGTGCTGGAGCCAATTTGCGACGGTGACATTTTTGTGTAGGAAGTTTTAATAATTTGTACAATGAGTGTGTTGTTATTGCAAATAACCATATATTCCAAAAACACGGGAATGAAGTTGGGAATTCCTTCTAATATGAGATAGAACAAAGGAAACAGATTTCACTAATATATTGGTATACTCGTATCTATACTAATATTATAAAGCTGCAGAGTTTGTTTGTTTGTTTGTTTGTTTGTTTGTTTGTTTGTTTGTTTGAACGCGCTAATCTCAGGAACTACTGGTCCGATTTGAAAAACTCTTTCAGTGTTAGATAGCCCATTTATCGAGGAAGGCTATAGGCTATATTTTATTTCCAAAAAAATTAGGGATCCGTAAGAAAATTGCAATTTTGCAACCCAAGGTGTGAAATCGAAAATCTATTTTTGCGTGCGCTGCAAAAACTATGGACACTAGAACAAAACAATGTATGACGGGTTTGTAGGTCTCATTAAGATCTACAAAAAAGTCCGCGAGAGCATATGTCTAACTATTATAGTTATGCCACAATAAGTGATCTTTTATTTAAAAAAAAAATATTTTAATGCCGCCGCTAGAAAAGGCTCTTTATTTGTATCTTGGTATTAATCCTTATCAAAATAAATTACTTCTTATTCAAAACTGCTTCAATGTCTTTATATAACTTTTTGAATTATTCAATTCGGACATTCCATTCGAAAGATATCACGAGTTTAAAAATGTAAGTAGTAGTAGAAAAATAAAACCGCCGCACCGCAGCGCAGCGGGAAACGCGGTGAGGTTAGGGGGGTACCGGGAGAATCTATGAAATAGGTAAAGTGCGGTCGCGGACCAGAAAGACCTTTAACTGCGCGGTTCAAACGTGCGGTCCAAGAAAAATTAACTTAGAATTAAAATAGGATAATGGGTACGTACAGCAGGTAACGCGTTGAGGGGGCACCGAAGTGCGGGAATAATTTTGGAGTATACGGAATATATACGCTATCGCGCCTAAACTACTGAACCGATTTAAATGAAATTTGGTATAGAGATAATTTGAACCCCGGGGAAGGACATAGGATACTTTTTATCGCGATAAACTGTAGCCCACGCGGGTGAAACCGCAGGGAACAGCTAGTAAGTTATATGTGGATTTACCATCGCTCAAAACGGTGAAGGAAAACATCGTGACTACACCGGCATGTCCAAGACCGCAACATTCAAGGGCATGCGATATCTGCCAACACTGGTCCAGCGTGCTAGGTTGTAAAACATACGAAAATATGTGCGATACAATACACACAATGTGGACACGCAGCACGCAGTAGTGAGCTGTCCCAGCGGGTAGTGGTGCCGCTGTACAAGCATACAGCGCTCTCTACTGATCTGCTGTCACTCGCGGCGGGTAGTGGTGCCGCTGTACAAGCATACAGCGCTCTCTACTGATCTGCTGTCACTCGCGGCGGGTAGTGGTGCCGCTGTACAAGTATACAGCGCTCTCTACTGGTCTGCTGTCACTCGCGGCGGGTAGTGGTGCCTCTGTACAAGTATACAGCGCTCTCTACTGGTCTGCTGTCACTCGCGGCGGGTAGTGGTGCCGCTGTACAAGTATACAGCGCTCTCTACTGGTCTGCTGTCACTCGCGGCGGGTAGTGGTGCCGCTGTACAAGCATACAGCGCTCTCTACTGGTCTGCTGTCGCTCGCGGCGGGTAGTGGTGCCGCTGTACAAGTATACAGCGCTCTCTACTGGTCTGCTGTCACTCGCGGCGGGTAGTGGTGCCGCTGTACAAGCATACAGCGCTCTCTACTGGTCTGCTGTCACTCGCGGCGGGTAGTGGTGCCGCTGTACAAGTATACAGCGCTCTCTACTGGTCTGCTGTCACTCGCGGCGGGTAGTGGTGCCGCTGTACAAGTATACAGCGCTCTCTACTGGTCTGCTGTCACTCGCGGCGGGTAGTGGTGCCGCTGTACAAGTATACAGCGCTCTCTACTGGTCTGCTGTCACTCGCGGCGGGTAGTGGTGCCGCTGTACAAGTATACAGCGCTCTCTACTGGTCTGCTGTCACTCGCGGCGGGTAGTGGTGCCGCTGTACAAGCATACAGCGCTCTCTACTGGTCTGCTGTCGCTCGCGGCGGGTAGTGGTGCCGCTGTACAAGTATACAGCGCTCTCTACTGGTCTGCTGTCACTCGCGGCGGGTAGTGGTGCCGCTGTACAAGCATACAGCGCTCTCTACTGGTCTGCTGTCGCTCGCGCCGGGAGGCGGCCCGCTCGTGCGGAGGACGACTACATCGCGCAACATTCAATCGAACCATGATTAGTCCATTTATTTTTTTAATTGCGTCACACGATTAGTGTATTTGCCAGTTTCAAATATTTAAATATATCAAACACAGAGAGAATTAAATATTAATGATGATGATGATAAGATGATGGGACCCAGCAACAAGCTGGGTCAAAGAGGATAGGATAGTCCCATATGTGTTGAAGTAAACTTGTGGTACTTTACTTGATTTTTACACGAACTTTATGGAGCAATAAGAAAAGTCCTAATTATTTTATTATATTTTACTCTTTAGGAAAACAAACAGCCTTTAATTAAGCCTTTAATCAACAGAGTTAGAATACTTAAATTGAGTACAGTTGGCCTTTATCAGTTTTCACATATAGGTAGTTATTTATGCTAAATGTCCAAAGACAATAGAAAACTTATACAACCGAAGTAGGTAGGTAACAATACAATAAATAATACGATACAAACAATACAGCCTAGAAATAGAGTGCGACCAAAAAAAAAACATATTGCTAAATTAACCATACATTTAAAACAATAATATAATAATTTCTACTATGGTTCATTAAAGAAAGCATTATCTATACTAATATTATAAAGGGGAAAGATTTGATTGTTTGTTTGTTTGTTTGCATCGAATAGGCTCCGAAACAACTACCCGATTTGAAAAATTCTTTCACTGTTGTATATATATTTCCAAAAAAAATCGGGATCCGTAAGAAAATTGCTGTTTTGTAACACAAGGTGTGAAATCGAAAACCTATTTTTGCGTGCGCTGCAAAAACTATTGACAATAGAATAAAAAAATGTATTACGGGTTTGTAGGTCCCATTAAGATCTACAAAAAAATCTGCGAAAGCATATTATTATGTCTAACTATTATAGTTATGCGACAATAAGTGATAATTTATTTTAAAAATGAAATGTTAATTCCACCGTTAGAGAAGGCTCTTTATTTGTATCTTGATATTAATCCGTATCAAAATAAACTACTTCTTAATCAGAACTGCTTCAATACCTTTATATAACTTTTTGAATCATTTAATTAGGACAATCTATTCGAAGGATATCACGAGTTTAAAAATGTAAGTAGTAGAAAAAAGTTGCGTGGTAGCCTTATGCATGTAGGTGTCACTGGGGTACGGGGGTACGGGCCGCACGGGAGGAAGGATTTATGTGTGTATTACAATTTTTAATTTTGAAATTTCGTTTAAATTCCCGTGCGAAGCCGGGGTGGTCTGCTAGTATATATATATATCCAATGGTATAACATCATAAAAAATATCCTATGTCCTCCTCCAGGATTTAAACTATCTCCAAACTAAGTTTCATCAAAATTCGTTCAGTAGTTTTTGAAAAAACATAATCCAGTTACAAAACTGTCAATTCAAAGCGGGTTGGTTGCAACTCTTCACGTCAAATTTCGTGTAAACAACGAAGTAGGTTGCAACTGCAACTCGTGACGCGCAATTTTCGTGTCAACACCGAAGTTGGTTGCAACTCGTGACTTTAGCTTGTTACTCACACTAGACCCAGCCGCGCCCCACAGCGAGCTCAGGATGTATTTCTTCTCCTGCTCCTTTATACTGGGGCAGTGCTCAGGGTCTTCAGACACGAAGAGGAGGAAGGCGACGCACCACACAGTACCAATGAGGCCGAAGACGTAGAAGATGGACGGCCAGCCACCGGCAAAGCCGTACGCTGACAGCAGACCAGATAGAGGCATAGAGATCACTGTGCCGAATTGGGCTCCTAAAGAAGAAATTAACAGGATTAGGAAGGTCACCGATTTTACTTAAAATCTAAGCCTTAGATGATATTGATGATGATGGCCGAATGCTAATGCGTGCGCCGATAAATTCGTTCAAATTCTCTCGCACCGCACCTATGACTTAAGTTATGTGTGCATTGCCACCGATCGCTTAAAACGGTGAAGGAAAACATCGCGAGGAAACCGGTATGTCAAAGGACCACAATTCAAGGGCATGCGATATCTACCCAACCGCACTACGGCACACACACCTACGCTCTCCTCTCTCTGAGAGAAGAACAGAGTTCCAGCAGTGGGAACGTAACAGGTACGTTTAAGGTGATGATGATGATGAAATTGATGTAGTTTCAAGGAAATAAAGAGTTTTAATTAAAGTTCTAAGCTGAAAAGTCTCTCTTACCTGCATAGACAGCAGCACCCATTCTACTCCTCTCGTTGGGCGGAATCCATTTGGCTAGCATAGCGTGTGTGCATGGCACTATCGGACCCTGCAAAGAGCAATGACAATATAGTAAATAAAATCAGGCTAAAGATTGAAGAAAGTAAAAGATTGCAGCGACGACGTCACCTACTGTTCAATCTGCGATAGATTAAAATCCAAAAAACAAGGAAAACTATGTATCTGCTAGTTGCGCCCCGCGTTTTCTCCCGCGTGTTCCCGTTATCCGGCAGGAACCCTTTTTCCGGGATAAAAAGTAGCCTATGTGTTAATCCAGGGTATATGCTATCTTCATTCCAAGTTTCATTCAGATCCGTTCTGCAGTTTTTGCATGAAAGAGTACCTAACAAACATCCATCCATCCGTACTCAAAAACATTCACGTTTATAATATTAGTAGGATTTCTGTCCATATAATTTTGATTAGCAATTGACTCACCTCTCCCAAGCCCTGTATGAACCGGACGAGGATGAGGTATTCGAAGCCGGCCTCGGCTGCGACTGGCACCAGAAGGCCGAACACAGAGTTGATCAACATTCCAACGCCAAGGAATAGTCGAGCGCCAAACCTGTGAGAATAAGCAAAAAAAATTGTAAACATGCCTTCATGGGACGGATTCGTAGAAACAACAGTACCCCTAGTACAGGTTTTGATAGTTTACAAAAACTATAAAAGTTTTCGTTTCCATCCATACATATTTTATTCAGCGAATCTTACCGAGACTTGGAGTAACTGAAATCGTTATACGGGTTATTTTAAATCGTTATAATCATATTCCAACAATGTTATTGAGTTACTTTTTGAATTTAAGCAGATCGAGTTGCCACTTTGACAAGTCGGCGGTGGTAAACGTCGACGTTTACGAAAACCTTTATCGTTTTCAAAACTTGTACTAGGGGTACAGAACACTGACATAATATTCAACGTGTAACATAATATCCCTATAAGGCTGAAGTGAGGGTTAAACACGTTATGGCGAACAAAATAAATTTACAAAAATAATTTAAAAGTTTCATACTTTAAATGGACTGTAAAGTTTCTTCCAGAAATGCATCCGACACAGCCCTGAAACAGCTGACTATTTTGACCTTTAAGTTCTGAACTCTTTTATTTCATAGGTCAGTGACCTAATAATGCCTTTTCATTTTGAGTGCCTCAGTGAGTAAAATGTGTGTGTTTTTAAAGATCTAATTTAAATGTAACCGCGCTCGTTTAATGATAACAATATTTTACTTTCGTATAGGAATTTCAAATACAATGTATTCAAACTTTGCACACGTAAAAGTGTTTGCATGTTTGGCCGGTATAAACACCCCCCGGCCCGGCCTTATAAGGTAATTACGTTATAGCCTGTATAAGTATACTGAGTCGCGATTTAATAACCCAAACGACTAGCGTTACAGTTAGATCAATGAAATTTCCACACCACAACAATGTACGAGTAGGCAGGTATCTATAATATACTAAGCGTTCGTGACCAACTGACCATACAGTAGAGTGCGTGATGCGTCATCATAAAATAATACGAACCTTTTGGATAGAATACCAAAGGGAATTTGCGTTATGACGTAGCCGTAGAAGAATGACGAGAGGATGTAGCCCTGCAGTGTCGAGCTCCACACGAACGAGCCGTCTTGTGAGACCTGGGAGCAAACAAACATCCATCAAGAAGGGTATCTAATAGAACAGGTACCAGGCTGATATGCATTCGACCATTTTATGGTGAGCCCAACTCTATCTTTACACTATTTTTGCGTGATTAATGATAAATTTCATTTGTTACTGATGCTACCGACCATTTTTTGTGAGCACAACCCTATCTTTATGTAAGGACATTGTTGTATGAGGAAAGTTTATTAGGTTCTACTTACAACAGTCTTATTTGAGATGTCATCGCCGCACTCTGTGTCTGTGGGCTCGTGGATGACCGGCAGCGCCGTGTGGTTGACCATCGCTACGATGGCCACCGACATGTTCGTCCTCATGATGTACGCGTTCGCCATCCCGAGGAACAGCATGAACGTCACCCAGTGGCGGGTGCCCAGGCCACCTGGAGACAAACAAATTGGAGAATTAATCACCAAAACCAACAAAAAGGCGCTTAAAAAGAGTACTTATATCAGTTTTATCTCATTTGAAGAAAACGTGCTGATTCTTTGTCTCCTTCATCATTAGAAACGCTCCGTTAATTCTTAGGCCCACTTGCGTCATTTAGTGGGTTAAAAATGTAATGCAAGAGTTAAGTGACTCTGTGTTAGATTTGTATATCGTTAACTCATTCTTTGTCTTGCGTCTACCTAAACTTCTGTTTTGTGCGTACGTACTTAGTTCAGAAGCAAATTGTTCGCAATAGGTATAAAATTTTGCATCAAAGCAAACGTTCCGGATTACAAATGTAAATTTTAAGCGATGTATTGACGTAAGGATTTTACTAGCTCACTGTCATTTTCTCATCTCACTTTTGTATAGCTTAATTTTCCAGCTGTCTAGGTTATAAATATCGCAACATAAATATCATACAACTAGAACGAGATGTTTTTATAACTTCATCCATCCATCAGTCAATCAATCGACAACCAGCATTACCCGTGACCTCACCCCAGCAGGGGTTGGCGAAAATAACACGAATGACGTCAATATATAATAGCATCATTTTATATGTAGATATATATTGTGAGCACTAGACTGTCGACTTTATAGCTCTGACTCTACATACTGAAGTGTCTGGAGAAGTGTACACAGTGTGGTGTGCGTGTGTCTGTGTCTGTGTGTGTGTGTGTGTGTGTGTGTGTGTGTGTGTAAATCATTGGGTAAGTTGGGGTAAGCTGAAATAGTATTAGGATACAGCTGTGCTCTGTGATAACTACAGTTTATAGTAAAAAGTACCTAACCTTTGTTCTTTCCCTTCTCCATACCTACTACATCAGAATCGATTTAATAATTTTTAAGTTTATGTGAAACAAACAAACAATCAAATATTTTCTCTTTATACATATATCTAGTGTACCTACTAATACTAATAGTACTAATAGTATGTATAATTGCAATCGCAGAAATTGTCTCGAAACGAAACTACGACGTCCTACGTCATTGCGTAAAATAGCAATTTACCTTTCATTTATGAAGGTTGAAATAAGAAATGAAATAATATGTCAACAAAGTTGATGGGTTCTTTAACCCATTTCTAGAAATAAATTGGAAAGATTGATTGATCAAAGGATAAGTCATGCTCCAGCGGGAAGATACTCGTAAATACGTCGGCCCAACAACTAGAACCTAGGTAAATTCTAGGTACTTAGGTGTTTTTTACCTTAGAGTTAGGCCATTAGTTATGCACTGACTTCAGTCATTTTCTAAAAATTTCGAGTAGGTCATATCGTAAATAACTTCTACGATTGCAGTCACGTTTATTCCGAAGAACTACTAAAATAAACAAACTATATTTTCTCAAGAAATATTTTCATTAAAAATATTTGCGTACGTCAATGAAAAATATTATATTAGAATTTTATGAGAGCTTCGGACATCAATTTTTATTTGGCGAATGACTTGCAATGGTGTATAAGATGTATAAGATATACATATATGTTTCCCAAAAAAATAGAATAATTAAATTCAGTAAAAACCATCTTTGAATTTAAATCGGCTACTGAGTAGGCGTATTTGCTAAAACGCTTAAAATATCGTAGAAACAGCTGATTTGTAGGAAATTCTCTACACACAATTTTGCTAACTTGGCAATAAAATATACATTCTGAGCCAAAATGTCAATTACCTTCTCTGGTTTCCTATAATAATATTTTAATATTAGCAACACGTTTTGTGGTGGTGTGATTAAAATGGGACGTTTAATTACCGAATAGTAAACAGGACCACAGAATACAATATACAGTATACAACAGTACCTCCTACGATAAACAAATCCTGATCATCAAAAAATCTTTAAAGACAATTATAATTAATTATACAATAGAGAGCGATGGTGGCCGAACGGTTAGGCGTGCGACTTACAAGACGCCGACACTGAGTTCGAAATTCGAATCCTCTCAGCCCCGCACCTATGACTTAATAAGTTATGTGCAGATTTGCCATCGCTCAAAACGGTGAAGGAAAACATTGTGAGGAAACCGGCATGTCCAAGAACTGCAACATTCAAGGGCATGCGACATCTACCAACCCGCACTGGGCCAGCGTGGTAGATTACGGCTCGTACTCTCTCTCTGATAGAAGGCTAGAGTCCCAGCAGTGGGAACGTAATAGGCTGATAATGATGATGATGATATTTATTTTCCTTGAAGTCAACGTCAACATATCCTAATCCCATCTTTGCTCATAATTCTCGTACATTTTTCTTTCATCTTTTATGCATTTCAAATTTCAAACAAAAGTTCTAACACAAGAAATTCGTTCTTAGACACTTGAGAGAAACTCATTCGACGTGTTTGTGTGCCGAAAAACTATTTACAAAATTTGTAAGTAGAAAGGAATTTTTTAAGCCAGTTTTCTTGCCTTCAATTCAATATATTATGTTTATGTTTACTTGCTAACCTACAATTGTATATTCATTATGTCCATCTATGTTGCCTGTTTTGTTGAGAAAAATAAATACATTTATTATTATTATATTATTATTATTTAGCAGGATGCATGTGATCACTTTTAAAAGTCAAAGTTAAAACTTGCTACGTCTGTCCCAACCTCCTTACGCCGGCAAAAGAATAGGCAAGAAACGCCCGGCACATCACTATCACATGTACAATTTTAATCGCATTACTATAAATACAACCCCAAACTTTTTTGTCATCTATAAATAGTCCGATATTTTCTTCATCTTGATGATCATTGTCTATGGTCTTACAAATTTTGTAAGTAGGAAGGAAGGAACGTTTAATGTTCAAGAAATGGCTAACATTAACTGTTGCCAAGAAAGTATCTTCACGTCTATATTTAAATAGAAAATTAAAGATATGACAGACATGTAGACTGTATATTAGATTTTATTAATTATTTCCTGAATATTCCTATGTCCTAACATTTATTAATGATTTTAGGTAGGTACGTAGATAGATGGATTAATACTTTATTTATTACATGAAAAGCGGTAGCAATATAAATATATTAGTAGGATTTAGTAGGCAAGTAGGCAGTTAGGATCTGTTTACATCGATAGATAGGTACGGGTGCTGCTTGTGGGGTCTGATTTGGATGTGATCCCGTAACCCGTTAATATTCATGTTCCAAATCCCAATGTGCACAACCAACCAACATAAATCTTATTAGTACAGTCAACGACAAAAGTCGCTGAACAATAACACATTTTCCAATTACCGGCATCAACTTAAACACCAATCTTTAACCACATCATCACTTAAAACTAGATGTGTTATATTGTGGTCAAAGAGCTACCGTGTAAAATGTAAAAAACACCCAATCAATACTGATGTAAAACACATTTGAAAAATGTAGTATGATCAGCTACTTTTGTCGCTGACTGTACATAAAGCTTATTATAAAATTTCGGACTATTTAGTTGACAAAAAAAAAGCTTGGGATTTTAGTGAACTTGCTCCAATTCATTCAATTAGTAATAAGAATAAAATTGTCAATGTGATCGCGCCAAATAATTATTTGCCGGGCGTTTCTTGCCTGTTCTTTTGCCGGCGTAAGGAGGTTGGAACAGGCGTAGCTAGTTTTAAGTTTGACGTTTTGAAGTGATCACAATGTATCCTATTGAATAAATAACTATTGATAGATGGTAAGCTAAAAAAACATAAAAATACCCAAGTAAATTAAAAAACACTGAAGCAAGCACAGTCAACGACAAATGTAGCTGATCACACTCCATTTTCCAAATGCGCTTTAGATCAGTAATATTATATTTGTTTTTTTCCCACAACTTAAATGGATGCGTTTGACCATAACGTAACACACCTAATGTTATGTGATGATTCGGTCGAAGGTTGGCATTAAAGATGACGAAGGCAAACAAAAAAAATATTATTGTTCAGCGATTTTTGTCGTTGACCGTACCCACCTTCCTACATAATTATGTAGGTACTTATTGTACTGCCTCGGAGGGGGAAAAGTTGTGCATTTCTACTGCTTCCTTCTCACGTTTCCAATCTGTTGTTTTTCTCATGTGACTGGAGAATTATTTTCCTATGGGTAGGTACTCATTCAGGCTTTCCAATAAAACTATTATGTTTGTAATTTATGTAATTACATATTCCCCACGAAAAGTCTATTGATGTAGGTACCTAAGTACAGTCATCGAGCTGTCACGCTCATTTTCCATACATGTACCCGATGTTTGGTGCACAAAATACTTCTGGTACAGCAATTTTGTCACCGACCGTACCACAAAAAGTTTTTTTCACGCTAAAATATTTTCAACCGTGAAACGTAACTCATTTATGTGACTGTTTCACGTGAGTGTTACGTCTTGCGACGTAGTAAGTGGGCGTAAAAATGAGGCCCTAGTATCTACCTAGTACCTACGTAGGACTGTTACTCGTATATTTATATGTTCGACTAGGACCAATGCAAAGATTTTGACACCCGGAAGTTTAAAACCTATATCAAAATAAATAATATAATTAATGTCACTGTGTGTTAACTAAAATCACCGACATAGCTCTCATGCTGGGGCCACACTGAGGTCACCGTCAAGGGAAATGTCAATGCCTATTATCGCGATAAATGTTGCGTTAATTTAAGTGGCCCCAGCATCAGAATTTGCAAGTTGAAGTGGCAATGGGCAGGGCAGGCCACGACGTACCGATAACCGATGGGGAAGAAAGGTTCTCGAGTGGCGACCACGAACTGGAAGACGTTCTGTAGGTAGACCACTAGGTGGACCGACGACATTGTAAGTCTAAAACGTAAGTTCAAATTGAAAACAAAGTAAGTATGTAGTATCTGCCAATTTTTTCAATCGAACGAACAGTGTTCTGTATGTTACGCTATAATACGCTAACTACAGTAATAACGTGTAAATTTACCATCCTTGTTTGCGGTTCGAGTCTGGTTTACTGATTGTGGTATAATTTTTGATTTATTAAATAGATAGTAGTACCTATATCGAGTATTTTTTCCTTCCATATTGGAAGTACTAGGCACCTAATTAATTGGCTTCGCACGTCTTGTTCTGCCAAATTAACGTATTTTTCTTATTTCTGACTAGCTGTATCTACCATAAGGTTTCACCCGCGTAGACTAAAGTTTATTGTGATAAAATAATACTATGTCCAGGAAGGTTCAAATTCAAACTGTCTCTACAACAAATATCTTCAAAAGCGGTTGAGGTGTGAAAATGTAACAAAAGACATACAGAGTTACTTTCACATTCAAGCGATATTTTTCGTGAATTTTCCGATATTTTAAATAACTATTCTGCTATTTGGGGCAGAGACAAATCCAACAAATCAAAGATCACAAATATTGGTCTATCGTTTCCTGTATTTAAAATTGTTTAACCAACCTGACTTTGCGCTTCTATATTAGTAAGAATTTTTTACGTACTTATGCAGGTAAATAGAGAAACAAACTCCCTTAGAATTACCAAAAAAATAGGCTCAGTCGTTTATCACTGTCAAATAATAAGAATGAGTCAGCGATGACTATTTCACGGATCGCGTGCTAAACTGAAATGCATACCTAAATACCTACCTGGTCCCCATCAGTATGGTACAAATAAAAGCATTGTGATTGTGATCAACTGATCACTGAATCACTTACTGTGACGATAACAATGCTACTATAGACCTTGACAGTGAAATTCAGCATCGAACTCCAGATTTTTACTGTTCGTCTAACTAGATTTTATAGTCCGTACAATTTTCCTACATTGCACCGTATTTACATTTTGAAGAACATTAATACCGACTACAATACTACATAAATACAAGAAGAGGAAATAGGTATGCTTAGCTACTTGGTACGTCATGGTGAATATATAAAAACCGTCATAGAAGAGAAGAGAGGGAGAGGTAGGCCGAAAAGGACGTGCATAGACCAGAAAGAATTGTCGTAAAGAATTGTCCTACCAAGAGGTCAAAAAGATGACGAAGGACTCAACAAGATGGAAAACAAGAGTTCAGCTCTTAAATGAAGAAGAAGCACCCTTAACTCATGATTAGATTAACTTTTTTTAATTGATTCATTTTGCCAAATAACGTCATCATATTTTTGAACTGTTGAAGTTCTAAATCCTAGGTAGGTGGCACCGTAGCACTGAACTGAAATGGGCAAGCCACATTCAGGCGAACGACATACTCGTCTCATCATTCAGTTCCGTAAAAAGGAATAGAATAACCTCCCATGTTCGATCGATGATAATGTCTGTATATCCATAGAATCTATAGGTATTGAGAATGCATAGATAAGCTCACTATCATTCATTATCACCTTTCACGGTCAGGATAATGTAAACAAACTGAATTTGGCAGATAATTGCCGTACATACAGATTGTAACCCCACTCATTGATGGTTAGTTTGTTTACGATACGAGGTACAATCTATGTACGTCACTATAAAAAAATATGCGTCAGGTCTACAGTAAATACCAATTAAAGTTTTGTATGAAAGCTTCTTTCGGGATAAACAAAAGTACTCAGCCTGTATGTTACTCCAGGGTATAAGCAATCCCTGTTTCAAATGTCACTCAAATTCATTGAGCCGTTTCAAGGTGAAGATATATTCAGATTCAGATTCATTTATTCACCCTAATAACAATTCGTCATTATAGGCAAGTCAATTAATTATACAAATACAAAGAAAATAGAAATTAAATTAATCGGAATTGCAAATCACATTCATAATAATAATAACAAAAAAAACTAAATTTAATACATTATTAATCAATAAAATAAATTATGAAACTACAGTTGATCCTCATACAAAAATGAATCCCCACCCAAACGGATCCTCATAAATTCATTCAATGAGTAGAATAATATAAGAAAACATACACTCACTTTTGCATTTAGAACGTCATAAGTTTGAAGGGGTATCATTGGAAAAACAAAAGAGTTACGAAGAAATTGCGCGAGCTCCAGGTGGAGGATAGGCAGGAGGTGGCTCAGGACAGAACAAAGTGCCGTCTTTTGTTATCGGAGGCCAAGGCTCGCTTTGGGTCTTTGCGGTATCCCAGTTAATAGTTATATTCGTCAATAAATACATACTTACATTGTTTGTGCAAAAAAAAGAATTTTCTATCTAAGTATCTAGATACCTATCCAACAACGGATATGAAAAAAATGCAAATTGCAAGAACACGCGATGCTTTGATGAGATCCGACAGACGCTAGACGCCTCGCAGACGCAGTAGGTGAAATAGCCAGGTACGGTCGGCAACAAAAGACGCTCAACACGTCCAATTTCAAGAATAAATAACAAGCTAGCAAAAAGATGCTTGCTTTTAAAATTTGCACCAGAATCAGCGAAATCTGATGCACGTTTTGAAGGCATGATCGGCCACTTTACAACCACCGACGCAAAATGAGGAGCTCTCAAACGGATGGACTGATTTCGATGCAGTTTTTTTCATTTGAAAGCCGCTTTCCTTGCGGTGGTTTTTAGCTATGTTTGATGAAAATCGGTTCACGAAGTCGGGGTTTTTTTTTAATTTTAATTCGTTGCTGACTGATGTTTTACGTTTTGAGACATATATTTTTGTATTTAAGTATTTTGTGTGTGGACAATGCTCTCATTATTGTGGTGGTTTTCCTATTATTTAAAAATCTATGATTCTTTGTAATCCTCATAGCCTAAGTTTAATTCTAATAATTTCATTCAGCTACTTTTGTGTTTTGATGCTGCCTGTACAATGTAGTACATGTTGAAATCTGGCTTTTGTAACTGCGAAATTTACGAATACACGACGAAGTCCTGTCCAATAAAAAGCTCCTTTCGCTGTAGTCTCACCCAGAACTGTAACCAAGGAAACCTAATGCCGATCTGGGAGTAACGAATACTTAAAAAATTGATGGAAATAATCAAGGCGATATATACAAGGAATATTTCGAAGACCCTCGCAACGTATTGTTGAGGCACTTTGTAGATCTAATTTCGACTTATTTCCGAGACACTAAGCGTTCAAGTTACAAATGACGTCACCATCAGTTACCACCCATCACGAGAACCTAAACCACGGACACAAACAAACAAATCAATACCAAGAACCACACGTAGATACCTATAAATTTGTTCCGAGTACGGGTATTTTGGATCCCCGATCCACGATGGTTCTCATACCCTTGATACAGGAAGTCCTGGCTCAGATAGCTATGTATGTACGGGCAGGGTCAGAATTTCAGTAGCAGTCACAGAAAATCGCATATATTGTGACCTTCGTGATAAGGCGTTTCGCATGTACCTACATGAACCAATCAGAAAGAGCGCCTGGTCATCACACACACAGACACGCAGCATGCCTACCGTGCGGGCGACTATGAAAATTAAGGTACTACTGCAACTTTGCCCTCGTACTGTACATGATAGTTTAAGTTTAGTTTAGAGCGTTAAAAAAAATCACTCACCGCTATAACTCTGCGGCTTCTGATCCTCTAACCCTGGCTGTTCCCAAACCAGCACGTGGCCTCCAGTCGTCCGAGAAACCATCTTAGAGGTAGTTACAAAACAATAAGTAAAGAAAGGAATCTAATAAGTTAAAATGTAAACTAGGAAGGAATAGAGACGCGACACCGAAACGAAGTCTACGTAACGTTGGCAAGCGAGCCGACGCCAGGAGATGTTAGCTTTAGGGGATACATGTTGAGGGTTGCACGTGATAACCAAGGCTTCACCAAAGCCAACTGCTGCCGACTGGCGGGCCGACGCGCCGGTAAATATAGAGGAGGGTTGAGGAGCGAGGGGAGGGCGGCTGCGCACGCGCCTAGAGCATGCGATGACGTGTGCGCGGCTTGGCGCGGTTACATTTTTTTCCGCGACTGATGCCCGACTTGAACTGAAATCGTGAAAGCGGTGTTGGAAGTTCTGTGATTGCTACGAGTACTTTTGGCTACCGTTATAGGATAGGACGGTAACGAGCTGCGATGCGAAACGAGGCCTTATGTGTGTGTTGATAAAGTCGTTTAGAATCGCGCGGATAACGTAGTAAATATACGTCACTGTGTTTCATCTGCGTCCTTTGATTTTTAACGTGTTGATGTAGAGTTGGACCGTAAAAATTAGACATATCGTTTATCTTTTGTTTAGTCAGTCTCGTGGTATTCAGGTTATATCTGATTTCAATTTTAAAGTTTACAAACGGTGAGGTGCAAGTGTACCAGAATTTCATGACTCCACGGCCCACACATAGGTACCTATATAGTGTCGATAGTATACATACTATACATATCCTGAAATTAGGGATGTGAATTGGTGGGGAAAAAAATCGAAAAATCGATTATTTACTAATCGACTTTTATCTCTTTAAAATAAATCGTTTAAAATATTTTTTTTCTAACCATTCGAAAAGTTGCATTTTTTTGTACATTGTAATAAAATTACTAAGAGTAACTTATAACTGCAAAATTCGATTGAAATGTGTAGTTTGGCTACAAATTGGTTTAATCTCCAATAATACAAACATTATCTTATCTTTTACTACTTTAAAAAAAGAGAGTATGTAAAAAAATCAATTTATTTTTTTAGTGAGTACCTAAGTAAAAAAATCGTTTTATCAATAATCGATTTTTCATAATTAGATAATCGATTATCAAAAATCGATTAATATAAAAATCGATTATTTTTTCACATCCCTACCTGAAATACTTAAGTAGGTACTTTTAAATTTTATTTCTATTTCATACGTGTATAGCTGAATAACGAGTAGAGAAAATCGCTTTCTTGATGGTTAGCATCTTTCAGTGTCCCCCAGAATTTTGTACCGCAACAATTATTATGTGCAACAATGTTCTGTGGCCTGAGATATCAGATGATCGATAAACTTTTGCATATAGGTAAATAAATCCTAAACTAATATTATAAACGTGAAAGTTTGTGAGTATGGATGGATGTTTGTTACTCTTTCACGCAAAAACTACTGAACGGATTTAAGTTAAAATTTGGAATGGAGATAGCTTATACTCTGGATTAATTTATAGACTTATTTATCCTGAAAAAAGGTTCCTGCGGGATAACAGGAAGACGCGGGGCGCAGCTAGTCTACACTAATATTATAAAGAGGAAAGATTTGATTGTTTGTTTGTTTGTTTGCATTGAATAGGCTCCGAAACTACTGAACCGATTTGAAAAATTCTAGTTAAAGATAATTTTAAATACGCACATAAGTGCATAAAGCGTGATAAGCACACAATCGGTAGGTAATACATATAGGTGCCTGCCTACAAACACGCGAAGGGTTTTTTTCCAAGTTTGATTTGCATAGGATTTCCCAGAGAAGATATATCTATTAGTACATAATATACTAACTTAGTACTTAGTGATATAGTAGGTAGGAACATAGTTTAATTATGAGTAGGTAGGTACAAGGGCGGATTTATTTCTGGGAGGGCCAGGAGGGCCAGAAAATTAATTATATCCCCCAGGTATGATTTGAAGGGGTACCTATCTAATGTTGTTCGAGATAAAATCGTTCCTATATAAGACTTTAACCCAATTGAAATCACTGCAATTTATAAAATGGTTTTAGCCTACATAAAATGCTAATAACAGTATAAGCTATTTGTCTTCTTCTTACCATAGTTCAATGACTTCGTCACGCCATTTTTTAAGTGCGCAGTATGTACCTAGCTTTTGTCAAAGATTTACGACTTAGATATTATGATTTACCTACTTGTCATTTATATTATTAAAAATATAAATATAAATTAAAAGTTATAGAAATATTTTGCTGACGGCATTTTGTAAAACACAATGTTATTAATATATAATAAGATATTGGGCAATGTAAAGTTTTGGCCGTCACTGCAATCATCGTAGGCGTAGCGCTTACCACCACACGAACGTTGCCCAGCTCGTTTCGTCACCCAAACTAAAATGAGAATTTTGTAATTTTTTTTATTGTTTTTGTCACTAACGCCATCTATTTTCTATTCTACAAAACAATGCAGCGCCATCTATGTTTTACAGTACAAACTACTTCCACTACAACGGTCAATCTAACTCAAGAGTTTCAAGTTTCTAAATATACACAAGAGATGGCGGCACTGGTATTTCAGCTTGCTCTTTTCAGCTTTCAAGTTAAATATTTACAGGATTGTGTCATGCAGGATGCTCATGAGGTAAGTCAATAATATTAAGGTATTATTATGAATTATTTGTTTATTGTTTGACGTTACTAGCAATGGATGTTGTTAACTGCCGTCGGTGTATGGCAGATTGCAGAGTTGGACAATTGCTAGTTTATCTTCATTCATTACGATATAATTTATTACTTTTTTATAGATTATGTACCACATTTGATGTAAAATGTAGTAAATATTTAATTTTACTCTCAAGAACTGCAGTGGAGCGCTGCCGCAACTGCGACGGATTTCCACCACGTTTGTTTCTTTGGCTTCAAAAAATAAATACCAAATTGCTAAAACTTTAATATTGCCTTCATACAACTCACCCTTGCTTGACTGATTTTGGTATAGTTAACAAAAATGAACATGTAAATACTTCATTTATCTATTTATGTTGCCTAAGACAATTAATATAACATTGAGAACATTTTTAGATTCTCATGGAGTGGAATGAAGATTAACTTTTTTGATATAAGTATCTAGCGTGGAGTACTTTGGGAATAAACCTTTGATATTACCGATATTATGAGTGCTAAGTTTCAATCACTAAAATTAATTTACTAGAAGAGATTCAGAAGTAGCGTGGCGCCAATTTGGACCACATCGTCAATCAGAATCAGGTTCCCGGTCAAACACTAACCTGTACCTAAGAAGAAAAGAAATAGAGAAAATTATCGTAAACATACATCTTGGGTATCTTGTTAATTTCTTCATGATCACATTCGACATGCCAAGATTGCCAAGCATAGGTGTGCGTTTCGGATTGCAATTCGCGCGGGAATTACAAATCAAACAATAGACGACTTGATGTTTGATTACACTTTTTCGTTTCTCTAGAGGGCCAGCTGTCCCCAAGGGCGGATTCAGGATATACTTCTGGGAGGGGCAGAGAACTAAGAAGTATTTTGGATTCATTCTTTAGTGATAACATTCAATACAAGATCTATGCAGATCTATGAAAATTTACACAACCGCACATACTAATGGGACTACGAGAAACAGTTCTCCCTCGTGGTCCCATTAATGGGACAAAATGGACCACGAAAAAGTGGTATAGTAGCTATTAATCTTTGTCTCAGCTCCTTGCAAATCTAGGAGGTGCCGGTACCCCTGCACCCCTTCTGGATCCGCCCTTGGTTGCCCCCTGTTGACACCCTTGGTAAGTACCGATCATAGCTACTTCTATTTACGCTGGCCATACACGGACAGCCTGAAGCAGTCAGGATCGACCGCTTCAAGAACCACTACAACTGCTCGAGATGTAGGTACGTAACTACGTACGTAGAAGTCTGTAGTTCACTATGCAGTCGCAGCTTGAACCAGTCGATTCCTGACTGCTTCAAGCGGTCCGTGTATGGCCAGCCTTAGTTAGGTTGGTAAGTACTTCTGTTTATTTCTTACAGCAGCATAGATCCTATAAAAAAATAAGTATTTCCTGCTCTGTGGTGTACTTGGGTACCCGGAATTCGTTTACGCTTCACAACTGGCTACCATGGACGGCCATCGTCGTAGCCGTGGCCCTCGCTTGTCTACTGTCCCCGCAAAATGAAATTATTTTTCTATTATAGCTGTGTTACAGCCATGGTTTTCGCGTTCTACCGCAAGCCACTGCAGTGCTACAAAATGCAGTCCTTCAAGATATGTGCCAGAAAAGGAACGGCAAGTGTTTCCAATGTCCAGAAGATACGACGGTGACCGCTCACCATCAGGGGGCCGTCTGCTTGTTTGACTCTCAATAACATAATGACTTGGAAAATCACGAAGGGAATTTTAAGGCATCGCTCAAAACGGTGACGGGAAACATCGTGAGGAAACCGGCATGTCCAAGAACCACAACATTCAAGGGCATACGACATCTACCAACCCGCACCGGGCCAGCGTTGTTATGTAGTTTTTTATTCTGATGGGGAAGCCTTTGACCACAAGTCACCTGATGTCAAGTGACGATAAGTGATGTTAAGTGATGGTCGAAGGTGGCGTCACGCTACACCTGAATTGGGAACTGGCTCTCAAGTGAGGCTGCGGGAACACCGATGGGTGCGTGCTGTTTGAAATCACGGCCCATACCTACTCTATCTCTGAGAAAAGGCATGTCCCATCTGTGGGAACGTGGGCTGATGACAATAATTAATAATGAGTTTTACGATCTGAAAATTCACTGTGCTGGAAATGAAAAGCAAAAGACCGTCGCAGCCACCACTCCGCGGAGGGTTCACATATAGGTCACAAGAGACGCTGGTCGCTCATTCTAGGTCACAAACACACTCGCTTTAGGTACGTGACACACGCAGCGCGAAGGATTGAATAACGAGACCGGCACACAATGAGCTCCGGCGTGCCTTATTGTGCCGCACAGGAAGTATGAGTACCTAGAACAGTGAACAGTTACTGTTTAGATTGGACGCCCACACTTCGTGAACATCACTTGTTAGCGTATTGAATGACAAGAAAACGATGCAAAATAAACGAGTAATAAATCTAGCACAGATGGTTATCGAAGGAGGAAATCATCTTTGTGGTTACACCACTTATAGAGACTTTGAGGAATTAAAATCGGTAATACGGATTATTATTTCAAATCAATTTATTCGAATTTAAACAAAGTTTTCGGGTGGCTTTTTGAATTTAGGCAGTGCAGTACTGTTCGTCACTTTGCAAAGTTGGCGGTTGTAAACTTTGACGTTTACGAAAACTTGTATAGTTTTCAAAACTTGTAGACTAAAAAAACTGCCTCTCAAGTGAGCCTGACTAAATGTGATACACCGATAGTCGTTGCCGACAGATAAGGATGGTAGCGCTAGTGCTGGCTACGAGAGGGCTGAAGGTAGCGCTTCGTTACACCTGGACTGGGGAACTGGCTCTCAAGTGAGGAGTCCGGAACACGTCGACACAATGATTGTAGTGTCATAAGCAACCCCAAACTCGACGCATCTAACTCCACCCGTCTAGCAGTTCAAATGAGTAGTAGGTACCTAGTCTCCAAGGTCTACCTTCAGGTCTGTCTAATTAGTTTAATAAAAAAAATATACGTCAACTCCTCCTTTTTTTGTCGGTTAATAACAAACCTTTAAACAACATTTTTAGCATCAATCACAAACCTGAAATTGATATAGTGTAATACTGGTTGCGCCCCGCGGTTTCACTCGTGGATAGATGTTTGTTGCTCTTTCACGCAAATACTACTGAACGGATCTGAATGAAATTTGGAATGGAGATGGCTTATACCCTGGATTAACACATAGGCTACTTTTTTATCACGGAAAAAGGTGGGATAACGGGAATGCGCGGGTGAAACCGCGGGGCGCACCTAAGTAGTACCAAATAAACATATTTAGATTTGAACAATAAAAATGTATAAAACTACTTAGTAAAAATTGCAGGGGTCATTTATTTGACACAACGACATGGGCGCGTCAGAATTTAATCTCGCCTCGCCTTGACATTGTAGGCGGTAGATTCATAACGGTAAAGGTGCCTACATAATTGATCTATTTGCCACTTGCGAACAATAGGTACACCATTACTCATGTAATCAGGCTTTTATTTGGTACACTTCTCGCTTGAATAATTTATACCTATACCTCGGTCCCGCAGTTTCACTCGCGTGGAAATTCCCAAAGGATTTTATCGCAATAAAAAGTAGCCCATGGAGCCTATCCCTGAGAATGGTGTAGCTTAATAACGGAGGAAGAATTTTCAAAATTTTTTTTTTTGCTTGATGACCAAATTGTCTTTTTCAATACCTATGCACAGCATCTACTCCTCTAATATTTGTAAAAAAAACTTACGAAATAAATGTATAAAATCAGAACCTTTTGATAAACAAAAAAATAAATAAAACTAAAAGACGAAAATAAAAAGATAAAAGAAAAAATGGAACAAAAGAAAATTAAAAAAATATAAAGAAATTAATAAGTAATTTAGAGACCAAATGTAGACAGAGATCTTGTCAACTGACTTTATGATTGAATACCTCTACGACAAATCGTCAATCGTCAACAATTTATCGTTCAATATGAAAGAGCAAATCTATAGGCACCATAATAACTAGTTAAGGTCATCGGTTTGGTATTTGGGAAGTTGCGTGTGCCGTTATGAGAATAATGTGTAGCAATTAAGTATTGGGGAAAAGATAAATTACACTTCACTAGACTAGACGACGACTAGACTAGCGACCTGCCCTTCTTTCGCAGCTGACGGTAGATAGTTAAAAATGTCTCGAGTTCATACAAAAATCCCAATTAAAAAAGATTTTAGTTTTTCTAGAATATTTTAATTTATTGGGAAAATTTTCCAGTTTTTCTTTCTCTTATAAACTTATTCAGAAGACCAACAAACGGCATTGATTTTTATTTATCTACCTATATGTAGATAGATAATAGATAAACGTAACCGATCACCAGATGAAGTTGAATATTTGGGTAACCTATGTAATTTATTCTCTCTCGGTATTGTATTTCTTAATAGGTTGATGTTAACAAGACTAACAAACAAGTCTTTGTTATTTATATATCTGGAGATAAATGGTCGTGCCTAAGGGGGACCTACTGCATATATTTTTTAATAACTTTTTATCTGTTTTTATTTTACATTTTACATCTTTTGACCACAAGTCATGGTCGAAGGTGGTGTTACGCTACACCTGGATCAGGAACTGATTCACATATGCCGCCAGAACACACTGTTTTTTATTTTTAGATTTTTGCTCTAATAATAATAATTACACAGGAAAATACGGCGCCTTTTTTCAACCGCTCTCGTCACCACCGCCTCATGTAAATAAATATGTTAATTATTATAATTATCAATGAAACCATTTCGAAACACTAAAATTTTAAATCACTATACCATTTTGTGAATAACCAAAAAGCTTCGACAAATCACAGTCAATTATCTACAGTAGCGAAGTCAAATGAATACTTTTATTTACTGCATGCAAATGGCTTAGCTAAAAATTTCCTCACACCTAAATAAATGCGAAAGTTCGTTTGTCCTTTTTTCACGCAACAACGACACAACGGAGACAGGATTTCTGCATAGTGATAGTTTATGGTCCGGAGAGGGACAGAAACCAGTGACGCCATCTTACATACCATCTACGCCTTTTTCCAGCTTGTTTAGCTCCATCTCTTACATATACTTTATAGCGATGATGGCTCAGTGGTAGTGACGTCGGCTTGCGATCCGTAGGACGTGGGTTCGAATCCTACAATGAGCTTGAGCTTTCGGTGAAGGAAAACATCGTGATGAAACCATAGCTTGGTGGTAGGGTATTTTCTAGTACTCGCCTGGCTAGCAACCACCCTCCTGTTAAGAATCTGTCGCCAAGCACCTATCGGTGTGTTCCGGCAGCCTCACTTGAGAGCCAGTTCCCAGTCCAGGTGTAGCGTGGCGCCATCATCGACCACATCGTCAGTTAACATCAGGTGACTTGTGGTCAAACGCTACCCTGTAAATAGTAAAAAAAAAAAGATAAAAATCAATTGCTGTTCGTTAGTCTCGCTAAAGCTCGAGAACGGCTGGACCGATTTGGATAATTTTGATGTTGAAATATTTGTGGGAGTTCAGGGAAGGTTTAAAAGGCGACTTTTATTGGCGATACGAAGTTCGCCGGGTCAGCTAGTTTAATAATGATTTAGCCTCTAGCTCCGAAACTAGCCCTAAATTATCATCTACAAAAACCATAGGCATGTTGTGTGAGTGTGAATGTTTGTTAAGTCTTTAGGCCCAAATGAATTATGTAATTTTCTTTTAAAGCATACACAATAGCATCTAGAATTACAATAATAACCTATAGGATTATAATAAAACACTTGAGAAGTGTCAAGGGACACCCAAATTGAACGAAGTTCCATTTGATTAATACAAGAGAAAAACGAAACAAAAAAAAAATATTTTTATTTTTATTTTTTAGAAAGACGAAACGAAAATAACTGGCTTGCTTTCTATGAGAAAGAGAGAGAGAGAGAGAGAGCTACAGACAGAGAAACACGCGCATACGCCGCACGGCTTACAACTAAGTACCTATACCACAAAGTGACGTTACAACTTTTGGTCTAATTTTTTTCGTCGAGCCCCCTTTTGTAACGCGCGATAAGGAACTTCGTTCCAATATGTCTATCTGTATAGTGGCAATAAATTGATCTAAGCCAGAAACCTGATATCCAGTTGGCAACATTGGCAGATGCCACTTTTTATCCCGGAAAAACGCACGAATCTTGTGAGAATCACCACGAAGGTGAAATCGCAGGGAACACTTAGAGATCCTCATTTTGAAATATTTTTTTTAGTTTGAAGATAATATCCGTGTCATTCACTTATACAAAGTGCTTTTAAATTGCAAATAGGTGGTGGTGTAGTGCACTCGTACCAAGTCAAGTAATCAATTGCTGACCGTTAGTTTTTTTGTTGTTTCCGTAATTTTCCGAATAACTTGTGAATAAAAAAAAAGATATTAAGATTAATTTCCTGGAAAATTTAAAAACTTTGGGATTTTTCTTTTAATATAGGATTTTTGTACACTGAGAAAAAAAATCTGACTTTCCTTCTGAGTCTTTACCTTCCAAGACCGATTCCTTCCTTATTTTCCTTCTTAATCACAATTCTTTCCCTTTTGACTCAGAAGGAAAACGGTATTTCGGAAGGTCCTTTTTTCTCCGTGTATGAACTCAAGACGAGCCTTATATTGGCGTGCCTGTGCGGAGCCGGGGCGGGTCGTTAGTATAGCTAAATTTAACGAAATAACTAGGTAGTTTCTAATCACGCTACGTCTACCCGCGATATTTTGGAAAAGGAAAAACAGAACACTTTTATTTCACCTTGAGCTATCTCGTAAACCTCTCTTCATTAGTATGATCATAATAATATTTTTAATTTCTATGAGTTAGTTGTTGCGCCCCGCGGGTTCACCCGCGCCTTCCCGTTATCCCGCAGACGTTTTTCTGGGATAAAAAAGTAGCCTATTTTTAGTACGGTGATACGTGGTAACAAACATTCACACACACACACAAACAAATATTAGTAGGATGACCTATTTTAGGAATTTATTAATATATTTCAGAAAATAATCGCAATTATCGATTTGCTATAATAGTATATCCTACTAATACTAATATAAACGTGAAAGTTTGTGAGTATGGATGTATGGATATTTGGTACTCCTTCACGCAAAAACTAGGTACTGAACGGATCTGAATGAAATTTGGAATGGAGAATGGAGATAGCTCATATTACCCTGAATTAACACATCTACTTTTTATCCCAGAAAAAGGTTCCTGTGCGGGATAACGAGACGACGCGGGTGAAACCGCGGGGCTAAGCTTGTATTGTTATAAATGCGAAAGTATGTTCGTTGGTTTATTCTTCCCTATTAAACAAACATAATTGTGATCTAGTTATGTTTGACAGTGACTTTGACTTAGGGTTATTTTCAGGAAACAGTAGACAGGTGTAAGGGCAAACAGTGCAAACAGGCGCGTTGTATTGCCGCGCCCGTTTACCGGGAATTCGTGGCTGCCTAGTGCGCGGGCTCCCATACAACGTCATTTGTTTTACTGGCTGCCTAGTGCGCGGAGGGCCTAAAAGTTATCAGGCTGATAAAACAATACCTTTCATGAAGAACATGAGCAAAAATCATGTTAATGTATGCAAAAACGATATCTTATCAATTTCTGAAAAGGAATTACGGAAAAGCGTAAGAAAATAGCGTAACATTTAATAAATAGAGATAACGTCTCAGCTTATAGGTACTTATTATTAAAACAAAATTATTATGTATATTATTAAAATAAATATAACTCTTCGTTATTTTGTTGATAAGTGTCATTGTGTTTTTTTAAGACGTAGTAGGTTCGGTAACTATTTGATATAAGTCAACAAATTATCTATACTATTAAGGTACCTATGTATAGCTAACGTAAAAAAATCGTAAAATACGCTACAATATTCGATTTTCCTAAAAAGCATCTCCAATACCAAAAAGAGACAGCTGGGACACGTGATCAGCAACTTTTGTCCCTGACTGTACTTAGGTAATATAGAAAAAATTCTAGTTGTACAATTCACTTCTCACTTACCACCCGGATCAATAAAATGACAGGAAATTCGAAAACGTCAACTTACCTGCAAAAAGAAATTGGGTTTAATTAATGAAATTATCACACAATGTAGGTTACTAGTACATATAAATATTAAATCAAAAAGTTTGTGAGTGTGCCTGTTTGTTATATCTTCACGCTGAAACGGCAGAATTGGCAATATTGGCTGCAGGGGTCTTCTTTTTAAAACACTTTTATTAGCTTGACTTGTTATTTCTCAGCACTTACAAATCATACAGAGCTAATATTTATGTAAATTAAAGATCATGTTTTTGACATCAAATTGTCGGAAGGATAACACGATTGGTTTTTAACTTTCATAGCAGCGAAACAATGATCGAAAACTGCCCTCTTAAAAAAAGATTTTCATTTTACAGGCATATATGCCTGTATCGTTAAATTCAACTCCTAAATCGGTTTTGTTTAAACGAAAAAAAACCTACTAATATCATGCGAAAGTAACTCTGTCTGTCCGTCTTTCACGCCTAAACTACTGAACCGATTTACATGAAATTTGGTACAGAGACAGTCTAAGGCTTGAGAAAGGTCATAGGCTACTATTTATCGCGACAAAATGTAACCCACGCGGGTAAAACCGCCGGGAACAACTAGTAGTGGGAAACACCCGGTATACCTACAGCTCGTAAGTATTAAGAGCTAATAACCTGTTCAGATGTCTATCTCCATTGCCGTGAGAATACTGAAGTGGTAACTTCCCGAGGATGCGGGTAGATGATCCAATAAAACAATTTAGCAACACTAGTTAGGCAAACAAACATCCTGTGTTCAACGTAACTGCATCAAAATTGCAACAGCTCTTGCTACTATGAACGTATTTATAGGTCTGTGTTAATCAGCATCTAATGAGCCGTTGAAACAGAAAGGGCTATCATCTTTATACCTTTTTACTAGTACTAGCTACACGGCTACACCCCGCGGATCCACCCGCGTTGATTACAAATTGTCGCAATCTTCTTCTTCTTTCGTAGTGTTCAACTCAACTAGTGTCGGTCAGTTTATCACAATAAAAATGTTTTTATTTTGGAGAGTACCCTTATCACCTATGGGTATAAAAATAGTTATATTCTCAAACCAACACAAAAATAATCATAAAAATCGGTAAAAACGTTTCGAAGGAGTTCGACGACACTGTGACAGGAGAATTTTATATAAGATAGAATGTCACGGTTTTATAAAATGTAACCATAAATTTAGGAATTTTCGAAGAATGTAAACAAGCCAAAAAGCCGTACTGAGGACTTTAAAAAAAAGAAAGAGGCCCACTAGATTTTGTCACGCGTAATGGCGGGAGGTTTTTTCAGGGCGCAAGGAAAGATTAACATATTATAATTACTGGAAATAACTGCTTGTATGAGGAAGAGGATATTATTATAACTGAATACTTGGAACATTACAAGATAAGAAAAAAAAAAAAAAAGAGAAATAAGAGGAATAAATAAGAGGATAAATAAGAGGTAATTGGCCTAACGACTGCTATCCTAAGACTACAACCGGGACTACGAAGTACCTACGGAAGCGCTCATTTGCAAATGCCTCTAACGTTCACCCATCCAAGTGGTAACCGCAGAGAACGTTGCTTAAAATTTAACCTAGTTGCAAGCTCTGCAACGAACGCTTCGCTATTATTCAATATCGCACATGAATCACTTAAATCAATAGGATTTCCAGCCGTCGATAGCCTCGCCTACCAATGTTTACATTTAGATTACTTCGTAAAACCAATGACCAGTGAAGGTTCGACTTTTTGTTTTTCTTTTTTCATTATCCAACGTTTAGGCGTGTCCGACAAGGTTAGCGATTTGTTACGCGTTTATTGATAGCATTCGTGGTTTTCGGCTCTTACGGCAAATTAGCAAAATAAAGTAAGTTTGTTTAAATTTCATTGAAGGAAACTTAACTCTGGGTTTCCTTCCTAGACTCTATTATATACCTATATACCAGGGGTGGCCAACCGGTCGATCGTGGATATTAGTCCAGTCCATCGTAACGAAACAAATAACATAAAGAATACGTAGAACAGACAGAAAATTATCTTTGCTAATCTGGCGGAAGATGCCAGACGATTTCTCAAAGCTACTGAACTACGGTTTCATTTCAAATTTTAAGAAGTAAGTATGTACCTACTTGTTAGGTCGTAGGATTTCATCAGGAAACAGTCCATCTTGGGTCTAATTAAGTTGGCCACCCCTGCCGGCGGGCGCGTGAGAATGATTCACAAAATATTTTAACATAAAGGTTTATTAGTTTTTTTATGCAACTGAGTGACGAGACGAGCAAGTCGCTCGCCTGATGATCTATTGCCAATCACCAATCCTGCAGCCACATTTAGATAGATAAACACATAGACAGTCCGCAATCCAATCGTAGCGTGCTAGAACAAAAAATGAACTACACCTGATCCTAAAAGTCAAATAAACGCGTTGACATAAGAACCATCTCCTAAGATATCTCAATCTCTCTAAAGTGGTTCGAATCTGTCGATAAATCACTTATCGTGACATTGCGAAAATCATCTGCCCGATTGATGTTACAAAACCTATCAAGATAGTTGCCGACTCAAGTGTTTAAAATTTGTTACCAGTTGAAATGACGATAAACTGACTCTCAAGTTAGGTTGCCGGAACACACTGAGTTGGTTGTGATTCACATTGGGGTTGCGGGATCACAACTTGTGATCCCGCAACTCATTAATACTCATTAATATTCATGTTCCCATATCCCAATGTGTACAAACAAATAAGAGAAATCTTATTAGTAAAGCTAATTAAAAAATATCGGTCAATTAGATGACAAAAAAAAAGGCCGGGGTTTTTAGTGAACTTGCTCCAATTCAATCAATTAGTAATAAGAATAAAATTGACAATGTGATCGCGCCAAAAAAATTACCTGCCTGGCGTTTCTTGCCTGTTCTTTTGCCGGCGTAAGGAGGTTGGAACAGGCGTAGCTAGTTTTATGTTTGACGTTTTAAAGTGATCACAATGTATCCTATTGAATAAAGTACCTACTAATGACTATTGACAACACTAACACAATTTTAATCACTAAGGCTGGCCATACACGGACAGCCTGAAACAGTCAGGATCGTGCTGCTTCAAGCTGCGACTGCTTAGTGAACTACAGACTTCTACGTACGAACATACACGAGCCGCTCGAGCAGTTGCAGTAGTTCACTATGCAGTCGCAGCTTGAAGCAGTCGATCCTGACTGCTCCAGGCTGTCCGTGTATGGCCAGCCTTCTCATGTAGGCTTACTAACAGCATCTATCGGTGTATTCCGGCAGCCCCACTTGAGAGCCAATTCCCAGTCCAGGTGTAGCGTGATGCCATCTTCGACCACATCGTCACTTAGCATCAGGTGACTTGTGGCCAAACGCTACCCTGTAAGTATAGGCGCTCGGCGTGTAGTGTTTGTACTTTAAGAATAATAAGAAAACAATAAATGATCAAGTATTGCACACCAATAGATGCTTGGCGTGCAGAGTTCGTAGTAAGAAAATCAGGATATTTGCCAAATAAGCCGGAGAGAAATGAGACAGTTGCCTGCTTAATCTTTATATTTTTTAACTTACGCTAGCTTAACGGTTTGGTTAGTTAAGTTGATTTGTAATGTATGAGACCTACCTAGGCTTCTCTTTATCTACAAAAAAAGGGATTTTAAACGGGTTTGAAAATACTTCCGGTTGTCAAAATATTTGTCTATACCCGTGCGAAGCCGAGGCCGGTCGCTAGTATAACAATAAAGATACTGCTAATCATATTTTCGCAATCCATCTCGTGTTTGCCGCGTGCTTGGTTTTGTTTGTCAATTTTATTAGAGACATTGTCAACATCGACTGTCTGTCAACTACTATAATTCTTATCTTCGCTACATACAGTGCTGTATTTAGATTAGCGACTCTAGTGGTCAGGGCGGCAAATTAGGGGCGTAAGAAATAAAATGGTTTTTTTAAGGTAAGTTATGACAATAAATATTAATATGCAAACGAATTGTGTCGGTATAATCTTGTCTATAATAAAATGAATTTACACTAAATATCAAATATCAAACATAATATTAATTTAGCATGATTTGTGATCACTTTAAAACGTCTTAAAACTAGCCACGCCTGTTCCAACTTCCTTACGCCGGCAAAATAACAACAAATTGTAATAGACAATATACTCCGGAACTTGACCCATTTTATATCGGAGGTAGGTAAGTAGGTATTAAGTTAAAGGGGCTGCATTTTTCACGGTACCCCAGACCGGCAGTAACTGTAAGGGTAAATCCGGCCCTGGCTACCTAAGTATACATAATAACAGGTGCACCGTGGACGAGATGCAAGATTTATTTATTGCATAAGCTTGGCACGTGTTCGGTAAGTAACAAAATGTGCAGTAAGTAAATGTAATAGAATATTACAGTACAGTCGACTCGTTACAACAATATAATATCAAGTTATTAATTCCTTAGTGCACGGAAAATTACTCGTCGCTGAGAGTGATTATAGGTTAGGTTTTAGTATCATAAAAATTTTGTGTCAATCTCTACTAGGCTAGTAGGGTGTGTTTTTTTTTAAATCTATATTTGTTTGTATTTATGAATCAAAGTCCTGACAGACTGATATCAACGCACAGCTGAAACCGCTGGTCGTTGAAACTTGAAATTTGGATGGTATGTTTGTCTTGATGCATAAGGGTTTAGAGGTGTACTAAGAAAGGATTTTTTGAAATTCAACCCCTAAGGGGGTAAAAATTTAAAACCCACGCGTAGCCCACGCGGGAGAAACCGCGGGGAACAGCTAGTTTGTAGTAAAAATGAAAAGAAGTTTATTTATAATCTTTCTGTTTAAAAAAAAAATATCTCGTAGAACAGTGTTTGCTACCGAACCTTGACCGAAATTTTATGAAGTTTTTGTGTATATTTGGTAGATCTAAGAATAGGTCGTACGCTATTTTTATACCCCTGGGGCTAGGTGATAAGGGTGGCCCTATCCAGATTTTTTTCTATCACGATAAAGTGTAGTCTACCCCGGTTAAACCGCGGCCCGCAGCTTAGTAATACATATATATAAAAAACTACATAACCATTATTCTTTAATTCAAACGTTTCTATCAGAAGGTAGCCGACACAAATAAAAAAATTGACTCAAACAAGTATTATGTACATTGTACACGCTAATCGGATAGACACGACTCGATTTTACATTTCCATTGTAGTTTGTTTACTGTCACAAGTTCTGTTTGCCAATATTTGTTTGCCGAATCCACGCTGGCGACGCGTGGGGCTTGAGTCGGCTTTGCTGGTTGGTTTCTAATCCACACACTTAGTAAGAAAGTGTTTGTTGGATTGTGTTTCTTTCGGATCGTAACTTTTAATACTATTCCTAGACTAAGCTGATAATTGGGACCAATTGGAACCGTGGATAGTAAACAATATATAGTACGGACAATTTATCTTGGCAGCTCTGAAGTTCGCGCTGATTCCTGCGCAGTAGCATATTTTAGGAACCAAATGGTAACAAGAGGCGGGGTGCGCGGGGCGGTGGTATAGGCTAGAGACGCGCCTTACGTAAAACCAATTAATCCTCTAAACGATCAAGTATCGTAATCGATTAGTTACATTTCGAATTCATCCATTTTAGTGTATAGAAGATATTTAACTAAATGAATTTACTATGACATGAATTTTATCGTTAATAATTGAGTCTTTAATTATAAAAGAAATGTGAACATAATATATTGTTTTTTCTGTTAAAAAGTCATTTACTTAAATTTTAGATATCTAATAAAGATTTCTAGAGTAACGACTGTTTGAGAACATTTATTATAAAATCGAATGAAAATGTCTTTTTCTTACTTAATTTCAATCGATTCGGATAATAATCGATTAAACAACACCCACAAGCACGCACATTGCACATCTCTTTTTGTTAACTTCGCAAACTTCGTGATTGTTCGGCAATACTCGGTACGAGGTATTATGTCTCACTCACACTTCAGCATTGTTTTGGTGTTCGTGTCTCTATCTCTGTCTGAGCACAGTCGGTTACAAAAAGGTTTTGGTTGTGTTTATTTTTCGTTATTATTAATTATTATTGTTGATAGTTATTATTGGTATTAAGTTTTTTGTTTAAGTGTTAAGTTAATTTTAATTGCTTATTTTCAAGTGTTAGTGGGTACTTATTTCACCAAATATGCCGCCAAAGCAAAGTAGTGTTTTAAATTGCCAGGCGAGAAAATATGTTTATGATTTAAATCAGTACATGAAAGACGAGAAAGGCAAAGGCGTAAAAGATGTTGATAACGTTTATAAGAGTTGCTAACGCAACTGGTGTGTCTCAACGCACAATACATCGGATCGCAAAGGAGAGCAATGTTTTGGGACTTCAATATTCCGCACGCCTGGTAAAAAAGGTCTAGTTCAAGACCTATTACTAATGTAGATAATTTTGACCAAGATGTAATATAATATATAAAGATGCATTCACAACTTCCACACCTCACATGGTATGGAAGGGGCCGACGAGTTTATGTTTGGGATTTCCCCCATCAGCGACAGTGATTAGTTACAGTGTTATTTATTTTAAACTTTATGATACAGTTTAAAAACTATATTGTATAAATACGTAAATAATGCCTGCGTTTGAGTTATCAAATGTGTTATCGAAATGCGCTTTCTGATCGTATATTTGTTTATCTGGAAATATAACTTTTCTTCGCGAGTGTACATGCGCAAAAGTTCACAGAGCCTATGTTCAGAGCTGCCAAGATAAATTGTACGTAGTATACTTAAATCTATTTTGTACATTACGAACGAAAATTCAAAATTCCGTGGGTCAAATGGGGTCTCAAAGTGAGTATGGAATTTTTGTTTTTTGATTAATGTTAGGTGATGAAGTGTCAGTAGGCAAAAGAAATACATAAATAACTCACAGTTTTTTTTAATCATCCATTATTGTTGAGCATGGTTTTTTTTACTTTGGAATGCAGTCTTTATGCTACATTGATACAACTTAACTATGCTTTACCACCAAGCTGTGGTTTTATCACGATGTTTTCCTTTACCGAAAACTCAAGCTCATTGTAGGTTTCGAACCCACGACCTACGGGACGCAACCCGACGACACTACCACTGAACTATATTCGCTTCAAAAATATGAAAAATAGTAGGTTTAGTACGGAAACCTAGGTGCGCTAGTCAAACTAGCACTTGTCCGTTTTTTATGCCGGATTCAATATTTAATGTAGGTAATAAATTAACATAGTGCAATATTGACAATGGAGTTGTAAAATGAAAAATAAAGTGCTTGAAAAATCCAACAACATGGACAAATAATAGCAATGACACGCTCTTGTTTTTATTTAACTTCTTTTGCCTAAAATAGTCATAATATAATGGGCGAATCAATTGATCTGTTGTCCACTGTTTACTTTTGACTCATTCATCGATTCGTCTCGCAAAATCGACTAGGTATAAATAAATAATACCTACCTAACAAATCGAAAAAGAGAATAACGTTTTAAAGCGCTAAAAACGTGTGCTTTTTTTTTTTTTTGTTTTGTTATGGCGTCACACGATTAGTGTATTTGCCAGCGTCAAGTATAAAATGTTTCAAACTCAGAGAGTTGAATCAAGTTTAAATGATGATGGTGTTGATGATGATGAGATGATGGGATGAGGATAGTGTTTAAGTAAAGTAGTGGCGCTTTACTTAAACTTTACACGGACTTTTTTGGAGCAACTAGAAAAGTCACTTTCACAACTTTATTTCAATTTCCCACACTCGTACACATTAACAAACACATAATGGTTAATAATCCACCAATATTACACATTATCACTCGAAGAAACACAAGTTTTGGAAATAAAAACAAAATTTTCACGTTGACAATTCGATTGCCGCCAAAAAAGTCAACGTGTGCTTTTCATTTTTTTTTCAATACAGCATGATTTCTTTTTAAATTTTTCTAAAAGAAGTTTGTAATGTGTCGTTACAATCAAGTATTTGCGAGCTTCAATCTGATGTTTAACGCTTCATTGTTTGACTATGGGTATATACAACAGCAGAAAAAGGATAACATAAAAAGAAAAATCTTAGAGCTGTTGCATTGGGGGTCGGTTATATACTTATTTAAACCCTTTTTATATATTTTCTCAAAACATTTTAGTATTTATATCATGTAGTTATTAGGTAATTTTTGTTTATTTTATTTTCTATAACATTTACAGACTAAGGTCATCATTTTCAACCCAAAGTCTTGTAACTTGTAACTCAACTTCGGTAGTTCAGTAGGTACTTGCATAATTGAATAAAATGACGTAATCATTTACAACAACGAAAGTTGCGAATTTTAACATCAATTAAGTATTTTTAGATATTGTAAAATACAGTAAACTTTTAACCGGTTACGCGAGTTATTTTTGAGTCTACCGCGATAACAACTCCATTATTCATGAAGAACCGTGAACATTATTAACTTTATACTTAGTACTTACTAGTTACGTCACAGAATATAGAACATAAAAATAAGAATCATTTATTTGCAACAAATTCTATAAAATACTTGCAAAAACAAGTGCAATAAGCAGTAACTACAAAAATTGTATTATTGCAAACTCAGCGTTGTGCTGGTCGTTTGACCAGCGCTGATCTTCCGTTGAAGCCGTTTTAAGTGACATCACTGGGATAATATGAAGGTAATTACAAATATAATGAGCAAGCATACATTTCCACAATAAAGTACATCGATGAGAATTTACTTATTTATTGTTTTTTATTTTTACGTTTTATCGTTAAAAATGGAATTACAATTGCGAGGATGTGTCTGCATGCGTGTGTTTATAACATAAAGTACACAATTAACATAATAAAGGACATAATAAAGTTATGTACATATTGTATTTCATATTTACCATTCTATACATGACTTGTGCCAATGGCGCGTATTCAAGAATAACGCTCAAGTGTTGACCGCGAATTGAAAGGTGTTTGAGTGAAGTATTTTTATAAAATGAGTATGAAACAACACACTCAAATCATTCTTGAGAATTTAATACGCGTCGAAGTCTCAAATATCTACATAATTACTCGTCTGTCTACCACAAGTATGCTAACTGGTGATTATTCTTCTCGCAGATGGGAGTATTGACCAAACATTGTTTTTGTCTAAAAACGACTTATTGCGAAAATGTATCTTGAAAAGGTTGAAAAACAATTACACTTCGACGTTGCATTCTCGATATTTATTCACTTGGTAGTAATCCTATTTATTGCACAAGGCGTCGCACATAATTTTTAGAGCTGTAAAAATAAAAATCAAATCACAAAAATATAAAATTCACTGTTTCTGAACGATACCTTCCATGTCATAGGCAGTGCTGTCATCTCCGTCATACTTCATTCCTTTTTTATGTGCGGGCGTCGCAGCTTCGACTTATCGATTAAATTCGTTATTTTATTGGAAATTTTGTGAAAAAGTTAGTTGAAAGCAGTGTTATGGAGAAAAGATCGTCATAAGTCCAAATAATGACGAATAATAACATGTTGGGAACGCAAGATACGAAACTCGCCAACTAGTTCGGACGATCAAGGTTAGTTCGTGGTCATTAACTGTGTGTTAGTTTTATCTGTAAATTTGCCTTTGTCCCTTCCTTTTTAGGGAAAAGGCGCATACTTTGGAAAATAACTGATATTTTTTCCTTATGATTTTTGCGTAGTTTTTCTTTTCTAACTACCCACATAATTCATGATTTTTTCCATTCTTTTTTCTTGCATGATGCTCGGCTGATAATGAGTTACTCCGATGGCGTATTGTAACCTTCAACACTGCACACGCTGCTTGCTGAATCATATAGTCTAGAGTCGTACCATGAGTGCGTACCATGACTTTAAATCATACAGTCATAGGATGTAACGTGAGTGCGTACCATGAGTGCGTATCATGACTTTAAATCATAGAGTCATAGGACGTAACGTGAGTGCGTACCATGAGTGCATACCATGACATACAGTCTAGAGGCGTAACGTGATTGCGTACAATGACTTTAAATCATATAGTCTAGAGACGCAACGTGAGTGCGTACCATGACTTTAAATCATACAGTCTGGAGGCGTAACGTGAGTGCGTACCATGACTTTAAAAACCTTCAATACTGCACATGCAGTTTATGGAATCATACAGTCTAGAGGAGTAACGCGAGTGCGTACAATGACTTTAAAAACCTTCAATACTGCACACGCAGTTTATTGAATCATACAGTCTAAAGGAGTAACGCGAGTGCGTACAATAACTTTAAAAACCTTCAATACTGCACACGCAGCTTGTTGAATCATACAGCCAAGAGGCGTAACGTGAGTACGGACAATGACTTTAAAACCTTCAATACTGCACACGCAGCTTGTTGAATCATACAGCCAAGAGGCGTAACGTGAGTATGGACAATGACTTTAAAACCTTCAATACTGCACATGCAGCTGGTTGAATCAAATAGTCTATAGGTGAAGCGTGAATACGTACAAAACCTGATATGGCGCTGGATCTTCTTGACCAGGCAAAGCTCGACCATAATCATCCAAGGTCACCGACACCAGACCCGCGACAATGGTCTTCTGATGATGATAACCGGGTTAGATCCCGTACATTCATTCCGACAGGTCTAGGTACAGATACTGCAGATGCAGCTAGCATGTCCGAGCTCAAGCGAAAAGCCATGTCTGCCGCACCAGAGTTTTTATAGCCAAAATGCATTCATAGATCCAGTACGGAAAGATGAACTATTTGGTGGGCGATTTATGATAAGGTATCTAAACGTTTGGGTAGAATCCTAGTGTAAATGGTAAAGGCAGAAGAAACCACGATAAAGGAAACCCTAATACCTGAAGACCTAGCTTACGGAGGGCACCAAGGTTCAACTTAGAATTTTCTGCAGTCTTATACACGATCTTAAAGCGTCGGGATAAACCCCTTATAAAGGCTAAAACAAGTCAGTCATTTTCTAGACGTATATCTGTGGGACATAAATCATAAACAAGAAACAAAAACACAAAACACTTGTCTTTTATTATATAACAACAAAGCAACGAAATATATACAGTTGGATAGAAAATTGAAATAAATGCTAAAAACTAAACTTCTTACAAAGAAAAAATTTGAGAAAGCTCTGGCCTTCATTCAAAGTTTAGCAAGGCTGGCGTTCTACCTACATCTCTAGACATCAGGTTCATTTTGAATATGAAGGACAATAACAACTGAAGACTTTAAAATGGAAGATATTCACACAGATAATATTTACCAAGTAAGGTTTTTTATATACATTATGTCCACATCAAGGAACCGTAATTTTAAGTTCCTACCCATAATTTAAAACTTCAAGATAACCTACGATTTTCAATGACTTCCTTTGGTTTGTCATTGGCTTCTCTACCAGTTGGTAATTATCTTAGAAACCGAGATCTGTTGTTACTTGTGTGTTATTTTGATGTCTTACTACACATTAATGACCATAATTTAAAATTTGCTTGGAGGGTTCATTAAACTTTCTCAAAAGGTTAAGATTTGTGTTAAAACAAGCGAAGATGTATTTTGAATTGGAACAAAAAACAAACACATTTCGGCATTGAAATATGTAGATTTACAGAATAGTCATTATGTGTTTAAAGTTTACAAAAAGAAACTTAAAAATACCTGACGAAACAAAATATTTTTCCAGATTAAGCAGATTGACAATCAGGGCCTTTTTACCTTTTTTACCTTTGTTAATACCATAGGTTACTTTTCTCAGCCTACCCTGCAGTTTCCTTTGTATAGAAAGAAAAATTACAAACTGCATAACATCACGAATGATTTATATGAGAAATGTATCAAACTCTAAGTCAGAGTCGTCTTGGGAAAAATATTGTTTTAACTCAGTGGTAAGTACCTTCTAGAAATCTTCATAGGTGCCTCCCTTATTGGGCGGGGTGTTTTTTTGTAACGTGAGTTTTTTTTTTGGTATCACACAATCAAAACTAGCATACTTTATTATTAGAATTGAAATCAGCTTACATTGGCCTTCATTGCTTTGCTAAGGATTAACAGAATAAACATGGGCAGAGTGACCGCTATTGTCTGCATTAATGAAGATGTCTTATATACTCTCAGAGATATCTGGCACTAGCTTAAGCAAAGATAGCTTAATATACGTACAAAATAATATATATTAACTAATAAAGGACCAAAACATTGAATGGGACCTGGCTCCAGGTGCCTGTGATCTATCGTGATCATAATCACGAACTGTTTTTTGGAGTCCCTAAATTGATGTTTATGTACAAGAATATTTGTGCGAAGCATATAATATAAAAAAAAAAAAAAAAAAACTAAGCAGATGATTATATTTACTTATGCATGTTATGTACTTTCTTATAATTCATTAAATTTCAGATTCATTCACAGAACTGGGCACCCATTTAGACCACAATTGTTTTGTATGTGAAGTTAACAACCAAACATACCATCACAATGTTGAACTTGTCTCACATTTTTTCACATTTACGTTTTAGGTGGTATATACATATTATTACGGATAAGAGATCCTTTGGCATAGCCTGACCTTATGGACCCTATGGTCAATGCATTCATTGGATTGGGAAACTCATTTATTTTACGTCTTCCTTCTATTCTAGTTTATCTGTATTTTTAAGAAATATTATTTTGATCAAGCCACTGCACGGGAGTCATGGTCAGCTAATAGGCCTAAGAAGGCCTTTAGTTACTCTTATTATTTTTATTTTTCCAAAGAAGATTGATCCATTTCACCCTCTCTGGTAGCATTATATCCTGGTTTCGAAGGTATTATCAACCAAACATAGTTATATTTCCAAGGGGTATCAAAATTAATTATAATTTAAACTTAGACTAAAAAATAATAATAATAATAATAATTTCAGAAATAATAATAATTGGATATCAATAATTTCAATAAGAACTCCGATAACTTTTTAGCATTGTGTTAATAGTACACTTCACCCTTAGCGTGGCGTCTTAGCTTTGGCTACGGCTCCGCCAATGCCTAATAAAGGTCCGGGCAAAGACCCGAGAATAAACCCATATAGGATAATAATAATAATTCAAAGTATTACATAATTTTTCCTATTTTCTCAAATAGGATTCAAATTCTCGTCTCTGAATATCATTCAGGTACAGACTCGCCGTTCGGCTTCTGTTTTAATATCAGGTAAATGTGTTATTTAGATGACCAAATTATAGGATTCACAAAAGAAGTTTACGGAATTAAACTTTGCTATTCAAAATACGTATCTACATGAGATCCTAGTACGCAATCACTTGTAGTAATTTTATCCAAACGAGAGTAAAGCTTTTGATTCCATATCCAAAAAATTTGTGTCTTTCCTCGCGTTGTCAACTATACAATGAGTGCGAAATTAAAGTAAGTCGCACGAATGGAAATTAATATTTGGCTAGAAGCACTTACTAGAAATAGAGACTAATTACTGATTTCACCTACAAATAAAATACTTTGGGGCCTAATCTAGTTATACTTTTTTACCTCACGAAACGAAAGTATTATCAGTTTAGATAGATGTCATGGCACCTAAGAGCTACCTCCATCAAAGAAATTAATTCATACATCTAAGAGATAATCCATTGCTCCTACCACAAGTCACATATACATTAGACATACTTACATTTATAGTTTGGTGCAAATACTGGTATTTGCAGCACATAGTAGCCGCTACACTCCTACCTCGGCTAGTTATAAGGAGTTCTGTCCATGTTATAAAATGAACAACAGGATGGTCAGGAAGCTTATTAGTATTGCATTCACAAAGGTAATTCATAATATCTTCAAGCAATAATGCTAATAACGGTAATTGGGCTTACATTATCAATTGATTTATTGGTTTTAGGTTGAACGTAAGGTTCATAATGATGTGGATAATCACTCCACTTTTTTCGTTTATATGTGTTAATGTATCTTTTTATTTTTCTATCTAGAATCCTGCCTGCCTATCTCGTTTGTGTGAAAGCGCTAAACATCTACCAAGTGAATAAATATCGAGAATGCAACGTCGAAGTGTAATTAATGGTTAAACGAACTTACCTTAAGTGATGTTCGACCATAATTATACTAGACGTTGCATTCGAAGATATTTATAGTCCCACCCGAACCCAGCTACTAAAGCCCATACAACTAACAAACGAGATAAGTGTCTCTGAAAGAATGAAGTATGACGGAGATGACAGCACTGCCTATGACATGGAAGGTATCGTTCAGAAACAGTGAATTTTATATTTTTGTGATTTGATTTTTATTTTTACAGCTCTAAAAATTATGTGCGACGCCTTGTGCAATAAATAGGATTACTACCAAGTGAATAAATATCTTCGAATGCAACGTCTAGTATAATTATGGTCGAACATCACTTAAGGTAAGTTCGTTTAACCATTAATTATTTACTCATTAAATGTTTACTTAAGTTTGCATTGAAGGTATGCGCCTATATCTGTTGGGTAGTCTTGCCGACTGTTTATCTGGTATCCGGGATTGGGGCTTATTTTGTGGGACGCTATAGATTACAGTTAATAAAAAAAATAGCATTATGGTCTAAATCGCAGGTGTACCTCATCATCACCATATTCAGCCTGTTTCAGTCCACTGCTGGACACAGGCCTCTCCGAAAGTACCTTCGCCACCGAGCCCGATTTACGACTAGCCTGCTTATCGTCTTTTATTAAGTTTTGGATCGAACCAAAACCGCGGATAACGGATCGAATCGATTATTAATTTCGGCCGTAAGTTATAGAACTTTCGCAGTTTTAGTGTCAATTAGAACGGGTTCTTTTGTCAAAAATTAACATTCTTATCCAACTTTTGCAGCAGCAAACTTCTTACTGACTAACTGGTTGTATTGTAAAACAACCTAGTTTTCCTCCACAGAGATCTAAATAAAAAGTTTTATAAGTCCTATAACCTCTTTTCTTTTAGGTAATTTCGTTTTGAAAAGAGGTCCGTGGGATTTTAACTTATGAAAGCGGCCCGCGACTACAAAAAGATTGAGACACCCTGCCTTGCGTAAAAGTAAACAAGACACAGTTAAGAAAAAGAACATTCGATCAAACTCATGTTACCCATAAATAAACCACGAAAATAAGTTTAATCGAAATAATAACTGTGATAAACTACCAATAAACGGTGTTAGATAAAAAAAAACGTGTTGTAGCACACGTTTGGAGGTGGCTATCGGTGGCATTGCTTGTATGTTTCGACACAGCCCATTAACTGCTTGCAACTTGCTTTACATAACATGGTCCATCGTCTAGTACTTTCCATAACCATAACATATTTTTACGTACAGTTTTCTTTGAGGTGGCAACCAAATTGGCCTACTTACATAAAGGTCATAACGCCATGCGTCTAGGTATCAGGTACACTTCACAGGTACACACAAAATTGAGTCTGTAATTTCATACAAATATAACACTTAATCGCTTCACAAACATTGATCAACACTTTAGTGCCAAATTAGAATACCATCTTTAGAGTCAATTTACATTATGGCGAAAATGAAGCCCGAGTCTTACTGGTCTCATTGCCTCACCCCAAAAACAACTTTACTGTGCCTCAAGTCTATCTGGGAGCAACAAAAAAGTAAGTACCTATAGTAACTTTAAAAAAAGTTGGAAATAATTAAAACAACATCTGATAAAAATAGCTCGATGGACCTTCGAGAAACAAGTCTTTGTTATTTATAAGTATACCTGGAGAATATGGTTGTAACTTAAAAAATAGGGCACTATGACTATTTACATGTTCTTTTCAATACAATTTTTATTTTGTTTTATCTTTTACCTATCAAAAAATTGTTCTAAATAGCACCAATTTTCAGCTTAACTTCGAAGTTTGTCTCTTAAACTATTTATATATTTTATTTACATGTAAATGTATGCAAATGTTTCAGTGTCACACGATGCCTATAGGCTGTGCTAAGTAAAAATAATTTAAGCCGACACGGTTATTGGCTTATTGGTTATCTTAATAGGCCTGTATTTTTTTTTCTTATCACATCTGTACCACTGGCAAGAAGCGATTTTGCTAAGATCCGATGATCCGATCCGAATTCAAGGTTAACTATAGTTAAAAACTATTAGTCATTTATTTCATACATTTTAAGGGTTCCGTACATCAAAAAGAAAAACGGAACCCTTATAGGAGCACTTTGTGGTCCGCCTGTCTGACTGTCAAGACCCTTTCTCTCACGAACGCGTTGGGGTATCAAGTTGAAATTTATACCAAATACTTGGCTCTGCGGTTTCTTTCAGTTATGAAAAAATCAAACTTGTCTGTCAACGCGATCAAATGATATGACCGTTTGTATGTCGCATTTTGTGCATTGTCGCATATTTTGCGATTTCACAAAGGAATCAAAACCTGTTGACCTCTAGAGTCATGAAATTCGACATGAAGCAGGGTGTAAAGGAAAAAGTCTGAAAACCGAAAATATATAGGTATACTTCGATCAATAATAATAAACAAGTTTGTACGGAACCCCGGTGCGCGAGTCCAACTCGTACCTACTTGGCCAGTTTTTTTTCAATTTTACTTCATGTGTGTTTTTTAAAGTTACGACATTTATCTCCATTATTTGTAATGTCTTGTTAGTGCCACAAACACATTCAGAAATACAAAACCCAGAACGTCTTAAGGCTATTTCTTGAAAAAAAAACAGTTTTTCTTCATATGTAAGCATTCATTTAATTTCATGTTTAGTACATATACATATTATATTATGTTATTTATAAAAGTAATATTTCTAGCGTGTTGTATCTGTGTTTTCACATGTTTTTATTTACCTACTTACTTTCTATTCGTGAGAACCTGTAAATAGATTTTCACGTTATTTTACTGTATATTTTCTGTGGTTGTAAATATCTGTTGGTTTGGTTTTCTTAAAAATAAATCTAGTACTTGAATTATGTTTAGCGATTGTTTATATCGTTTTCGTTACTTCCAGATCGGCTTTACTTTTTACTTCCTCTGCCACCAGCGGGCTGACGCTGTTGACAGCAGGGCCGTAATTACGCAACAACTACAAACAAGGCTTTCTTCGAAAACGCTCCGCCAACATCTGCGACAAAGGTGTGTTCATAAACAAACAGACAAACTGATTCAGTCATGATCACTAATATTTGTTTAGCCTTTGTTTGATTAATGACGTGTGTACGAAAATAGGCCCGGACATTGACAGGTATTTATTTACTAATAGCAAATCGCTCCAACTTCGCACGGTTGGAAAAATAGATAAAAAAAAACCTTATTTAGGGAAAATATGACACAATATTTGCCAAAAACACAACCGCGCAACCGCGTCTTTCCGCAGAGCAACAAACTGCAGTCTTTCAAGAGGGGTGTGAAAGGAGTTCTTAAGGGTCGATAACGCAAAGGAGTTCTTAAGGGTCGGCACCGCCCCTGATGTTGTTGCAAATTTCCATAGGCGACGGTGACCGCTAACCATCATGTTTGCCTCTCTGTTAAGTATATAAAAGGTAAGGTAGACTTCATTTGACCACAAATCACGAGATGTTTTGCGACGATGTGGTCTACGGTGGTGCCACGCTATGCCACTTGTGTCTAGCATAGACGTACAAAAAAAATTCAGTTTTGTTGCTTCATTTCAGTTTTATACTATTTTCGTGCGTAATTTTTGAAATTTTTCAAATGTGACCAATGGGCTTGTCCATAAAATATATAAATAAAAATAAAATAAATATCGGGGACATCTGCACACAAATTGACCTAGCCCCAAATTAAGCTCGAAACTTGTGTTATGGGTACTAGACAACGATATACATACTTATATAGAGAAATAAATACTTATATAGATAGAAATATCCAAGACTCAGGCACAAATATTCGTGCTCATCACACATATATTTGCCCTTACCGGGATTCGAACCCGGGACGCTAGCTTCGCAGGCAGGGACACTACCAACTCGGCTACCGCGTCGTCGCCTATTTTTTTTCGCCTATGGCCTATTTTTGTAAAATATTGAAAATTTCCTATGTACATACTCAGTTATTGTGAGAGTTTCTAATCGATGTGCGGGCAGAACCGCATGCAAAAGCTGCATGGTTAAGTATGTATTAATAAATATAATACACACTGCAAACACCAAAAAGCACTTTAGCTTTATGAAAGTTGAAAGAGTGTTGACTTAGATATTTTGAAAGTATTTAGGTATGTATTTATTAGCAGGTAGGGTACTGTTGTGGCATCTGTGGCTGTGACACAGATTAAGACAAAGAATCATTTTTTTTATTTCTTACAGGCTTACTCTTTGTAAAATTTACAGTAGGTACAGTCAACGACAAAAGTCGCTGAACAATACCAAATTTTCCGATTCCCTTCATCATCTTAAACACCAACCTTTGACCGCATCATCACATAACATCAGGGTGTGGTCTGTACTGGTCAAACGCTAAATTGTACGTTTTGAAAAACCCAAACATAACCCTATCTAGAGCCCATTTTAAAATTCAAGAAGTTCAGCTACTCTTGTCTCTGACTGTACAATACTTTCTTACCAAGAAGATATTGTAAAATTCAAAGAATTCAAAGTTCAAATGTATTGTGGATACATTGTGATCACTTTAAACGTGAAACTTAAAACTAGCTACGCCTGTTCCAACCTCCTTACGCCGGCAAAAGAAAACTGCTGTACTGCGTCATCATCATCATAATCAACCTGTTTCAGTCCACTGCTAGACATAGGCCTCTCCGAAACTAAGCCCGATCTCCGGCTTCTCACATCCAACCGCTGGCTGGCAGCGCATTTTGCGTGCATCTCTGCCACCAGGCCGGAAGAGCGATGATATACGCAAAACTAGCTGTTCCCCGCGGTTTCACCTGCGTAAGCTACAGTTTGTCGCGATAAAAAGTAGCCTATGTCCTTTCTCAGGCTCTAGACTATCTCTGTACCAAAATTCATTTGAATCGGTTCTGTAGTTTAGGCGTAACAGACAGACAAACAGACTTACTTCCGCATTTAAAATAGTAGGGACTAGTGCGTATGTAGTACCAAATTATTAACGTAAATGTGGTTTATGAAAGGCAGGAAAAGCAGAGGACCTACCGACATTTTAATTTTCAAGGTAGCTAACTCTTACCTTGTATAAACATGCGCAGTTTGAATAATAAACAGTCATCTAAGTACGAGCGATGGTGCATGGCTGAACGGTAACGCGTGCGCTTTACAAGACGCTGACACCGAGTTCGAATCCTCTCAGCCCCGCACCTATGTATGTGCGGATTTGCCATCGCTCACAACGGTGAAGGAAAACATCGTGAGGAAACCGACGTGTCCAAGAACTGCAACATTCAAGGGCATGCGACGTCTACCAACCCGCACTGGACCAGCGTGGTAGATTACGGCCCATACTCTCTCTCTGAGAGAAGGCCAGAGTCCCAGCAGTGGGAACGTATTAGGCTGATAATAATGATGATGATTAGTACCTACTTAACAAGAGGGTAGTAAGTACTTATATTTATTCTGTGGTAGAGGTAAATACAATTAAAAAAAGGAGACAACCGAAGTGGCGCAATGCGCATACATCCGACTGCGGAGCGTGAGGTCGCAGGTTTGATTCCCGCTACGGGACATTTATTTTGTGCATTGTAAAAAAAAGCGTTCGTGTGTTGTGGATTCACGATTCGCGTAGTTCTATTTAGATGATGTGTGACTGTGCGCGTTTGGGTGGGATTTATTATTATTATGTACATCCTATTTAAAATTACGCTTTTCAAGGCGTACCGCCAGGGTCTGTACACGGGCAGTCTATGGTACCGGTATGCCAAAAAATCGCTTAACACCCTGCGCATCCAATATAACAACATTTTCAGGATGATGTTGAGACTTCCTCGCTTTTGCAGTGCCTCCGGAATGTTTGCACAAAATCGCACAGACGGCTTTTGCGCCGTTATTCGGAATAAAGTCGCGTCGCTGTTGAGGAGGGTGCGGGGAAGTAGCAACAGCATCCTGAAAACCGTGGCAGAGGATCCGCATGCACCTGTACTGAGGCACTACGTGCGAGCGATGACTGAAATAGAAGATGTTAACTCTTCTGGTCATCGTGCGCCCGGGGTGCCTCGCAGGTTCATGATATATTGAGTACCCTGAACACCTTGGACTGGGGATTGTTGCTGCGCAATTCGCGCCTCGACGGCGATCCTTAGTCTAGGTCCTAGGCTATGTATTATGTTATTTCTGTTGTTTTTATTTGTTTTTGATTTTAAATTTCTGTTTGTTTTATTCTTAGTTTTAGTTTATTAACGTACTGTAAGTTACTTTGTATACTAACCCATGGATTATTGTTGTCCGTAATAAATAACTTTGAATTGAATTGAATGAATTGAATTTAATATTATAAACGTGAAAGTTTGTGAGTATGGATGGATGGATGTTACTCTTTTACGCAAAAACTGCTGAACGGATCTGAATGAAATTTGGGATAGAGATAGCTTATACCCAACATATAGGCTACTTTTCATCTCGGAAAAACGTTCCTGCGGGATAACGGGAAGACGCGAGTGAAACCGCGGGACGCAACTAGTACTAATTAAAAATAAGGTTTCTATAACCTTCCTTTTGATACCTACCTTTTTTTTATACCTACGTCACCGACGCAAAGGTACGCCAAAATCGTTCGTTAATTTTTTGTTTTCGCAGAATTTTTTAATACATCCTTAAATCCATAAAACAACCACAAAAGGCCCTTATGAGAAACCATCGACCTTGACAGTGGCTGACCCATTGAGGAAATGAATGATAAAACTTATTGAATACAATGGCTGGTTACCTACAGGTAACTTAGGTACCTATATGGTATACACTATACAGTGAGCTACAAGAGTAGCTCATCATACTCGATCTTTCATATTTAAGTGTTTTATATCATTAATATTTGGGGTTTTTTATAACTTACGAGTGGTACAGTCAAATGCATATTTGATGAGTAATGTTTTTTTTTTATATTATATTAACTTCACTTGTAACTAACTAAATAACTGACTAACCAACAATGTAATCAAATCTTAGAAGTAAATTTTCAGCTAAGTACTTCTATTTGTCGTATCGAAATGAAACTTTGTATGTAGGACTGTAGGTATGTATATATGTAATCCTGTACCCCTAGTACAGGTTTTGATAGTTTACAAAAACTATAAAAGTTTTCGTTTCCATCCATACATATTTTTTTCAGCGAATCTTACCGAGACTTGGAGGAACTGAAATCGTTAATACGGGTTATTTTAAATCGTTATAGTCATATTCCAACAATGTTATTGAGTTACTTTTTGAACTTAAGCAGATCGAGTTGCCACTTTGACAAGTCGGCGGTGGTAAACGTCGACGTTTACGAAAACTTTTATCGTTTTCTAAACTTGTACTAGGGGTACTGGTGACAATTCAATAATTTGGTATCATCGACCTGATCTGATGATACAGTCGGAAGATGAACAGTGGATCTCTGCAGTGGCTACTAGTAAACGCCTCGAGTTTGGCCTCAAATAAAAATAAGTACAATTTGTTATTGTTCAGCGACGTTTTTGTCGTCTACTGTACCTACATAAACATAAACTAAGTGAATTTAAAGAGGTTCGTAAGAACCGACCCTTGGGTCATGACTGTCATGAGGAAAGGTCACCTTTCCTTACGGGCGAAACAGTTTTCCTCTTGGCAGCATTTAGGAATTTTTGGAGCTATTTTGCTCTCGTGCTACGCGCGTCTTACAATGCGCTTAGGTACGGCTCTAAAACTAAAACGTCGTTGTCTACTAAAACTGCTAAAGGAATAGCAAAGTTATCCTGGAAACGTTTAACACTACAGTTTTTGCTGGGATTCCCACCATTTTTCCTTCTCTGAAGATAAGTATGTAGATGCATAAATAAGTAGATAGTTTCAAGGTCTTATTAGCATATTATACGAGTACTTACAAACGGGTAAATTAAATGCTTCAATTTAATTTAATGCAATTGAGTCGCGTAGGTATTCAAGTCAAAAACACTTGCTATTTTTTTTCTCAGATCGTGGAAATTTTATCAGATCAAGACGTAAAGTGGGGTGGGGTTAGTTTAATTATTTTTCCCTATAGTTGTAATATCTAATAACATTAAAGAAAGTTAATATACATTACTAGCTGCGCCACGCGGTTTCACCCGCGTGGACTACATTTAACTCGATAAAAAAATAATATAAAAAATAGATGTTGGCCGATTCTCAGACCTTCCCGATATGCACACAAAATTTCATCAAAATCGGTCAAGCCGTTTCGGAGGAGTATGGCAACGAAAACTGTGACACGAGAATTTTATATATTAGATTATGAAGAAGTAAAGTATTTCTATTGAAAAAAAAACATTGAGGCTCGCTTATTTATTGGTTTCAACCGTTTTTCTCTTATTCCATGAATGACAAGAATTTGTTATATACGGATCAGTAAATTACGCTCATCAAGCTGACATTATAAATGCGAAAGTTTGTGAGTGAGTGTATGTTTGTGACGTCACGCTTCAACGGATTTGAGTACAATTTGAAATAGGCATAGGTACTTAATTACTCTAATACGCTTTATCATGAAAAAGGTTACTGCGAGATACCGGGAAAACCACGAGACGCAGATAGTTATCAAAAATAAAATAGATATCTCTAACGCCCGAAATTAATAATCGATCCCGATCCGTTATCCGCGGTTTTGGATCGACATGTCATGTCATAATATGTCATTTTAGTAGTAATCTGTCAAGCCCTAGTACTAAAATGACATAATATGACATGACATATCGATCCAGAACCGCGGATAACGAATCGGATCGGTTATTAATTTCAGGCATAGATAAATTAAATTAATTCTTTCGAGTAGTAAAAATTTTGTTCCACAGTCATCAGTAACTCACCCTTTAATCGCCTTCAGAATGAGGCTACTTATTTCCAGGCCCTCGTTACACTATACTTGTCTCCTAGCAACTAAGATACCTACATCTCCACTCGACAGCATTTTCGCTGATGCAAAGTTGAACGTCCTGCAATTTTGCAATTTTGGGAACAGGTTGTTTCACTTGAAGACCTTCCCATTCATGGAATCACAGGGAACCAGTTTGTTCTGTTCAGGTTTTAATGACAATATAATAATGCGGTGATGGATTGTGCATCATTCCTACTTAACTCAAAGGTAACTGACTGATGACTGACTGACATAGTGATCTATCAACGCACAGCCCAAACCACTGGACGGATCGGGCTGAAATTTGGCATGCAGGTAGATGTTATGACGTAGGCATCCGCTAAGAAAGTCTTTCGCGATAAACTGTAGCCCACGCGGGTGAAACCGCGGGGAACAGCTAGTAATATTATAAATGCGAAAGGAACTCCGTCTGTCTGTCTTGCTGTCACGCCTAAACTACAGTACAGATTAAAATGAAATTTGGTATGGAGATAGTTTGAACCCTGAAGAAGGACTTAGGATACCACTTTTTATCGCGATAAACTGTAGCCCACGCAGGTGAAACCGTGGGGAACAGCTAGTTAACTATATAATCACATTAATATTATCAGGTAGATTGTCATTTAGGCGATGATATAAAAAAAAATGAGCACATAATTATATACTACACAAAAAGAAAGCGCATGTAATGTCATATTTCAGCTTCGTAGCTCCATATAATAACAGATACCAGTGACAATAATTTATTGTTTGGATGTACAGCGTTTCTTTACCTAAGGAAAATTTACTAGAATTCTTGAACACCTGAATACATTGTATTATTTTCATGATACATATTTTAATGCTAAACAGAAATTCACTGTCACATATCTCCATGATGTATTTGTGTAACAGTGAATAAACACTTAAGTTTGTGGAAATTATTAATAATGTCCCGTCCCAGCTTCCCACGGGTAGGCATATAAGTACAAGGCGTGTCTTGAGTTAAAACAAAAATCCAATGAAAAATGAACTTCAGGTTTTTCCCGAATTTTCCAACGTACATGGAAATTTTCCACAATAAAAACTTTCACACGTACCTAGTCTTGACCATTTTATAATTTTCGACTCGGCAGCGACGGGTAGGTACTATGCGACGGTTTCAATAGAGGTACAGTCAGCGACAAATCAGTAATTATTATTGTTTTTTTTTACATTTTATATGGTATCATTTTGACCACAACATAACACACCTGATTTTAGGTGATGATGCGGTCAAAAATTGGTGTCTAAGATGACGAAGATAATAGAAAAAAGTGTGATTGTTCAGCGACTTTTGTCGTTGACTGTAGCTACTGTACTGTAATTTGTGGTAAATAAATATATATTCAAGAAGTAAGCCTCATTAAAAAGGATACCTAATAAAGTAACAATCTTATCTTTGAAGGGCACAATTTCATTTTCCTTAAAACAATAGAAGAACTCAATGCCCAACCAAAGCGGAAGCCATGGCTGTTATCACTTTGAATGAATGTCAAATTTTTTTATTACTTTATTCTACAAACCTAGTTCCACTAACCATATGTCATAAAGTCATAAAAGTATATGTAAATACGTATGAAGAAGTAAGGTTAAGTCCTTATTTTTTATCTGCTGCAATGCGTCACACACAATTAAAGTCTTGACCAAGGACAAAAACGCAAATAAAATTACTGACGGGTCCTTTCATGTACATTTGCTTCAGGAAAAATATAGTGCGAAACTTAAGTTCAAAGGCAAAAATAAAAATAAATACATAATTACTAAGGAGATACTATAAAAAATTGTCAAGTGCATCATGTGTCGTATCAAAGGAAGGTTTTGTTGTAATATAGTTTTGAAAAAGACTAAAGAAAATGCCTTTATACTATATGGAAATAACTGCCCCTTAGAAATAGAGAATACAGTTGTGTAAACAAGAACCAAAAACCTAGTACTTGTTATCATTTTTCTTGAAATAACTGAAACAAAACAACACAATAGATATCCGATGAATGTAATTAGTGAGACAATTCGAATTAAAATATGATATCGGTTCTATATTTATATGCGTATTTATTTTACACATACAGACTAGACCTGTTGTATTTTAGTATAATATTATGTGCTCCACATAACTGAAATATTCTTAATTCTTACTAGCATTGTCTAAAATTTCGTTTGAGTATGACAAAGAATTTTCTTCATAAATAAAAACATGTGCTAAGTAGATATTTTAATAGAAACATTGTACCTCTTAAATTTAATGATAAGAATTAATTTACAGATATTTGATATCAATTTAATGGCTCATTGTCAACTTGGAAAATGAACCGTGTTGTTGAAATCGGTCGTTAGATGGTAGGCCTTCGACCACTGGTCTCTTGCGTGTTGCACAGGTAATAAAACAATTATAATTACAGGTATCGCATAAAAATAATCGACGTACCAAATGAAAAGTTTCCTATATTAATTAATTGAATAAATTGTTATTAATTTCCGTAAGGATATCTACCTACCTACGTACATAATATTGAGACACACAATAGAGAAATAAAGGAACTTGATATCAATGCAGGCCTTTTACTTTGTTACATTTCAAAGGGCAACTTTAATGAACTAGAAAGGGCGTCGAATGCAACGGCTGCCACTGCGTACATTTGCGTCATGAGCAAATATCTATAGATACTTCTAAATGACCTTTTTATGCGTGAGTAAATTACCGTTGCACCATATCTAATTTATTAAATACCTTGTAAATAACTGCTCGTTTATTATTGGAAAACGTGACAACGTTAAAACGTTAAAATATTAGGTGCACGGAGAAAAAAGACCTTCCGAAATACCGTTTTCCTTCTGAGTCAAAAGGGAAGGAATTGTAATTCAGAAGGAAAACTACTTAATACAAAATAAGGCAGGAAACTGTCTTGGAAGGTAAAGACTCAGAAGGAAAGTCAGATTTTTTTCTCAGTGTGCCCTATCTGCTATTTTTAACCCCCGACGCAAGAAGAGGGGTGTTATAAGTTTGACGTGTCTGTCTGTCTGTCTGTAGCATCGCGAACGGATGAAGCGATTTCAATTTAGTTTTTTTTTGTGCGAAAGGTGAGTTACGGGCGACTGTTTTTAGCTATGTTTGATGATAATCGGTCCAAGATGTCGGGGGTTTTTCAAATTTATATAATAGTGATATTCTATTAGATATAGCTCAAAATATTTTGCTGTAAAGAACCTGCAGGAGACCACACTGAACACTGCTAGAAACTGTGAATAACTTTATAAAACTTAATTTTATAACAATCAAATGTAACTAAGCATACCTAGGCATTTGACCCACATTTTCACGTAGATACCTTGACCGACGACCCAAAAGGCAAAATGCATAACAACAATAAAATGCATAATGCATGTTACCTAGCCAAGCATAAATCAAACGAGTGGAACTGTGCGCTCTGTGCGTGTTGAGAAAACAAATAAACAATCTATGATTATTACCAAAGGGGTCAAAATTATTATTTACATATTGATTCTCTAGAAGACAAACGTGCTAAGCACAAAATCACTGAGTTCGGATTTGGACGTTTTAAGACGAGGAATTGGCAATATTGGCTGCAGGAATCTCCTTTTTTCTCAGCAATTACAAAACATACAGGGCTAATATTTATGTACATTGAAGATCATGTTTTTGACATCAAATTGTCGGAAGGATAACACAATTGGTAAACTTTCATAGCAGAGAAACAATGATCGAAAACTGCCCTCTAAAAAAAAGATTTTCATTTTACAGGCATACAAAACCGATTTAAGAGTTGATTTTTTTTTTTGTATGGTATATACACATTTTTCAAAGAACTACATACAGGTTTAGTTATATAAAATTAACGATAGTTTTCATTTTAAACGAAAGAAACCTTTTTTTGACGCATACGACCTTATGGCATCAGTCAGCTCGCTTGCGTTTTTGTATGGAGCTGATTTCAGATTCATTGTTATCACGGCGTCCTCATAATAGCTTTTAAACTTTTGGTGAAATATCGTGATGAAACCACCATCAGTTTGGTGGTAAAATCGGTGTATCGAAGTGCCAACTTTGTGGTCAAATGTTACCATTTCAAATGTAAAAAAAAATGTTTTCTCGGTTGGATTCCTGCTGCGGAAGAATATATAGAGCCTGAGGAAGGTCTTTCCTTACTTAGACATCGCACTAAGATCATGTTGTGACTGTAACAGGTAGTTTAATATAATTAATGAAATAATAAGGTCGGGATAAATAGTACTAAGATCGTATATTATTAGGCGATGGTTAACGCGGTTGTTTTTCTCATAATTACAGGGCATGAAGAGATTTAACATCTATCTAATAGGTATGTACTGGGTATGATGAGAGCAATGCATAGCCGCGCAGGATTTGTGACTATCGTTAGAAATATTAGAACGCAATCTTTAGTTAGTGTGTTTAAAACAAATAGAGGCTTGAACCGGACTTTTTTGGCGGCAATCGAATTCTCAACGTGAAAATTTTGTTTTTATTTCCAAAACTTGTGTTTCTTCGAGTGATAATGTGTAATATTGCTGGATTATTAACCATTATATGTTTGTTAATGTGTACGAGTGTGGGAAATTGAAATAAAGTTGTGAAAGTGACTTTTCAAGTTGCTCCAAAAAAGTCCGTGTAAAGTTTAAGTAAAGCACCACTACTTTACTTAAACACTATCCTCATCCCATCATCTCATCATCATCATCACCATCATCTCATCATCATCATCACCATCATCATTTAAACTTGATTCAACTCTCTGAGTTTGAAATCTTTTATACTTGACACTGGCAAATACACTAATCGTGTGACGCCATAACAAAACAAAAAAAAAAATAGAGGCTTCCCGCCCTGTCACTGTCACTTGTCACAGAGATGACGCATGGAAATTAGTTAGTTACAAGTTAGAGAAGTTAATAAAAGTGTTTTAAAAAAAGGAATCATTCGGGGACAATACGCAAGAGAGACTCAGATAGGGCTCCCACACAAAACTGCGATGCAATGCGGTGCGATGCGATTCAGATCGGAAGATCTTGTGGTGCATTCGTGCGAGCTCGCAGATATTTGCGATGCGATGCGAATTCACAGTTTTGTGAGGGAGCCCTAACATGTGCCTAATGTTATTTCAAAACAAATCAATGAAACCACAGCTGCCGACTACCATAACAATAAACAGGTTAATGACTCCATATGGCAACAATTTTTAGACCAGCCCAAATCAACCTGTCAAATGCTCATAGATCTGTTAGATATTATTAGACACAAGTTATGAAACTTAATCTAATTACCTACTTATCTCGTTACATTTCGCAAGACAAAAAATTATAACTTGCTAGATCATAGATAAAATCGTTCACTAATGAGTATTACATAATTTATTATTGCATACGTATAACAACGCTTGTACCTACTGTGTTTATACATAAAGGGTTACCAGATGATAGAAATTCTCTTGCTTGACATAATATCATCTTCTAGGGAGTGAAGTGGAGGAACATTTTTAAAATATGTGTCACCGTTCCCCACGGGGGGACACGCTGGGGGTGGACAGCGGGAATGAACGGATTAAAGTTAAAGTTGCATGAAAATACTGAAAGTCCACGAGGGTGTAGCCGCAGGATTGGTCGCTACGCTAGTAATTTCGTAGAAGCACATAATATGTAATATGTGTAAGTGTGTGTGTGTGTGTGTGTGTGTGTGTGAAGCGATTAACAAAGTATAGAAATAGACCATGAGTTATGTAACTTATGTGTGAATGAATGGTATGAAAAGGTGTTATGATTATGAAGATAGAAACAATAATCTTACGCGTGAAACGTGAAACTGTTATCCTACTTGCTTTATTGTATTCTTGAGATTGAGAATTGCAACTTACAACTACACGTTTAAGTACACATTTTGCTGTTGTTATTTCCACAACAGCCCAACAGTGGGTTGTCCACAACGGAACACAATTTGAACGTGATGATGGATAATCGAACACCACAACTCGCTGCACCAGGAAAAAAATATTATGCATAAATTGGAGCAAGCAAGAATTTGTTCTGTGTTCTGCATCGCCAATTTGCATAGTTGCTGATCCTAGTTACAGGAAATCTTAGTAATAGGTCAGAGCTATGTAAGTATGTAATAGTTTAGGCATGATGTTACAGCATGCTATAAACATATTGTAACCGTGTGTAAACTTAGGTGTGGTTTGATAAGAAACCAGCTCAAGCCAACCGTAACGAAAGAATAAACCTATAAAATGAGTAAGTAATTTTTTTTCTGTGAATTCTCGTTAAATAATCGTCAAAATGCCGAAACAAAGACAGCATGGCTTGCACCAATGAGGTAGGTAGCTATAGATACTACTACACTTTCTATGGCTTTTTAATGCAACTAAATGATGAGACGAGTAAATCGATGATAAATGAGTGTCATGCATGCCCATTAAAGTTCAGTGCTACCCAGATTTTTGAACTTCAGAGTTCAAAATCCTACGCAGCAATGCATTGCGCTCGCCAGTCATTGCACTGAGATTTTGCTTTGTTTTCCTGGCTGGCAGCCTGACACCAAGAAGATTTTTCCTCTGGCACCATAGATGATTGACACAGACATATATTTAGGTACTTTATGAAATTTTGGTCATTGTTTCTGTATTTATGGTGTTTTGTTTGATCTTTTGAGTTGTAATTTAGTTGAATTACAGAAAACATTGCATTTTGAGTATGTTTCTGTATCGGTCACTAAATTTGCCGCTCCTAAAATCTACCGCCCTAGGCCTAAGCTTTTTGAGCCGGCCGGTAAATCCGTCACTGTAACTGGCCTTTTTCAAGACCTCTACGTAAATAACATTATAAAAAAAAAACTTTTTAAAAGACAAAAAAAGAAGGAGGTTCTAAAGTGGAAGTCGCGTAGTTATTTTATTAAAGTAGGTATTTCAACTTTTTTCTACCATTATAATAATATTCTGTGCTAAAAGCAAAGAGTATTCATATAGATATTATATCCGTATTAATCACCACGTTTTGTCACAATTCCGAACTAAAAATGCATAAAAGTTAATGGCCGTTTTGTTACGCCCTATCGCCGCAGTATTTATTCATTGTTTCCCACAAACCGACATAAAGATGCATTATTTCACAAGTCCGTAACAAGAGAAACCTGAATAAATTAAAACAATGTACTACAGCTATGAGTAACGTCAAGGTAAAGAGTAAAGACTACATAAATCTACGTCACACTTAAATACAGACACGGATCACGCAATAAAATAGTACCTTACTACCACCTACCTACCAATCTATTTTTAAGCCACAATCCATTCGCAAAAAATTAAATGCACTATTTCTTAATCAGTTAGTTTTGAACACAAAATAACTTCCGTGTACAGATTAAATTGATAAGTCGCAACTCACAGTGACAATTTAAAAAGTAACAAACTAGAGAAATGTCAACGTTTATCAGACAGCTGAAGGTCGGTATATCAGTTTTACTTTTCTGATGCGCTATCATCAGAACTTGACTTTATCTATGATGAAATTGATGTTTTCTGATGAAGTAATAGGTTGATTGAACTGTATCAAGTATTTTTAGTACCTTAGACGTAAGGTACTATAAATACTTGAAAAAACTTCTACTTAGAAAAGATCCAAAACCGCAAACAAAACAAGGAAGGTCTTTTTAATTTTGTATGAAGAGTAAACGTATATTAACGAGATTAATGCCCAAAATTAATAATCGACCCGATTCGTTATCCGCGGTTTTGGTGGTGTTAGTGTGCTAACAAGCGCAAGAAAATTAATAAAATGCGAATATAATATAATAAATCGTAGGTAACTAAAGGACGAAGGTCCCGATCAACCTTTACTTGTCACTCGTATCACACTCGTCCTGGTCGCTTCCTCGTGTGTCACAATTTATTCAATTGTTCTTTACTCGAGTAACAATAAATCTGTCAAAAATGTGAGTAACGTTAATTAACGTTGTGTTTACGCAATTACAATAAATAACCAGATGGTGCGTGGTGCGCGGACTCAGGGCCGGATCAACCCTGTCAGGGCCCCTAGGCAATACGATTCACAGGGGCGCTTTTCTTACTTTTTAAAATAATTTTCTCAATGGATATGTTTTTTGATTGTTGTTTTCTAAGATTTACTCAATATGCTGCGGCCATACTAACGGGAAATGCCGTTCAATAGCGCGATGATTGACGTTTGACTTATGTGTGGCCACGACATTGGACAACGGCATTCACATTGGCGTTTGACGTTAGCCGATAATTCAAGTGCCTTCACGTTGACCGTTAAGTGTAGTCACTCACATAATAGCGTTAATAATTAACGCTACTTTTTAAAATAATTTTCTCAACGACTTCATAGTAAACACAAGTGAAAGGAAACTATGCGTATTTTTGAAAGGCGACATTTCATCAACCAACATTTTTGTTCGATGAATACTTATTTTCTTTTTTCTTGTTGCGTGCACCGGGCCCCTAGTCGATGCCTATTCTGCCTAATGGTTAATCCGGCCCTGCGCGGACTGCACTGTAAAAGCGTTACAGAATCACTGAGTCAATGAGTTGAATGAGTGAGTTGGTAATAACATATTATGTTTTCTTGTTAATATTTATTTAAGTCTATTTATTTCATACAGTTTATCGCATTAAAAAGTAAATCTTATGTGAATCCCATAGAAAAAGGCACGTTAATTTTATTTCCAGCACTTCCCAGTTACCCGGGTAAATTTTCCACTTTTTCTCTAAAAACATTATTCGGACTAAAAAGAACTTCGAACAAATAATACCTCACCAACGAACACCATCTCATTCCTACTATGTAATATTATAAATGCGAAAGTTTGTGTGTGTGTGTGTGACTGAACCGATTTTCATGAAATTTGGAATGGAGATAGCTTATACTCTGTATTAGCTCATAGGCTAGGACTTTGTATTCCGAAAAGTTCCTGCGGGATAAGGAGAAGACACGGGTGAAACCGCGGGGCACAGCTAGTAAAATATATAATGGTTAAATATAAGCTTAAAAAATTTAAAGTTATCTATACTGCAGGTACCTATATGGTATTTTATTATACATATATACATATACTACATATTATTATGATACAAATTATATACAATGTGTACAAAGCAGATTTCATAATAACTAACCCGTCCCTCGGCTTTATCCGGGTAGGAAAAGACATTACGATTTACGTAGTCGGGCGAAAAACGAGCCTTAATTATTGTTATTGTTGTTTTTAAAAAATGATGATGTTCTCATGAGCTTCAAAATGATAAATTAGTTTTTTTCTGCGTTTAAAAATAGGTTATTGACCATAACACAGGTTAATTTACATTTTAACCGTAGAAAAAAAAGGTTCTCGAGTCCACATAATGTACCTACATTTTTTTATGTTACCACGTATAATAACATCTCCGAGAGTTGTCCGATATCAAAGAATATTTTTTATGGTTCCGTACCCAAAGGGTAAAATGGGACCTTAGTACTAAAACTCTGCTGTCCGTCCGTCCGTCTGTCAACCACACACAAACGTGATTTTTTTGCTGATTTTATAAATAATGGTACGGACCCTTCGTGCGCGAGTTCGACTCGCACTTGGTCGGTGTTTTATGTATGTGCACCAATTTCTCTGTCAAATGTGGACTTGAGTGAAAGTGATTCTCAAAAAATAAACAATAGTTTCTTTATATAGGTGTGGTTTCGGTTTTGTTTTACGTTCATTTGTTTTGTTTTTTTTTTTCATTATTGCCACAGACTCCCGAAACTTTTGTTATTTTTGTATTGCAGTTTTAGAAGTCGGATCGGATTTTTTTATTTTATTTTAACATTACTTACTAACCCTAGGTCTGCAAGATTGCGTGACTAAGGTCCGCGTTACACACCGTGACATCGAAAGGAAGAGGGTCATTTAGGCCCACGAGTGGTTTACGACACTAAATGCGACGGAAAACACTAACACAAATTGGGACGGATTCATTGCGAAGACTCAATTACAAGCAGTGAAATAGTGATTAATAGATTGATAGATAGATTAGATGACAGTGGTAAATCCGTTTTTATTATTAAGCAGTGAGAAAGTTTATGTAAAAAAATATAAAATTTATATTTAGTTTCATTTTTTCACCACAACAACACAAAATATAACAACATAGCGATTTAGAGCGATTTCTACCAGACAACCTTTGGACGGACAGCAGTTTCGCAGAAGTCAAAATTATTTTATTCCTTCTCCGACGGGTAGCTTTTGACGACTGGTGGTCAAAAACTAAGCGGTACAAATTAAAAAACATATATCATATATATTAAATTATGTATTAGGCAAAATTTTTTTTTTATAATTAAGACTACGTCACTAATTATGTGTATGCCATGCTGCCTTGGTTTAATAACAATTTCGTAACGGTACTTTTATTTTGCATTTCCCCTAGACTAAAAAGTGTTATTTTGTTTAATAAATATAAAAATTAAAAAAAAAAAAAACGGGACCATTGCACATAATTATGAAGAAATTGATTTTTTTGGTATTTAAAAAAAATTACTTAGTTGTTTTTCTAAATCTATGCGTGCATTTTATAGACTTTTGCGTAGCACGCGCCTATGTATCATATTATACGAGTATATGTAGCAAGCTGGCAACTTGACAACCCTAATTACACAAAGCTGGTTGATTTCCGTAATAATAATGTCACACACTTATCGTCCAATTTAGCGTTGTGCAAGGTCGGAATGATCGTTTACTTTTATGCAAGTAGTTGCATGAATATCCACTGGAATTGTATGAGGATTACTCATGTGTACGCGGCAGACACCTACCTTCCACGTAGGTGTATGTTTTTTTATTGTTTTTTTTTTGTTATGGCGTCACACGATTAGTGTATTTGCCAGTGTCAAGTATAAAATATTTCAAACTCAGAAAGTTGAATCAAGTTTAAATGATGATGATGATGATGATGATGACGATGAGATGAAGGGATGAGGATAGTGTTTAAGTAAAGTAGTGGCGCTTTACTTAAACTTTACACGGACTTTTTTGGAGCAACTAGAAAAGTCACTTTCACAACTTTATTTCAATTTCCCACACTCGTACACGTTAACGAACACATAATGGTTAATAATCCACCAATATTACACATTATCACTCGAAGAAACACAAGTTTTGGAAATAAAAACAAAATCTTCATGTTGACAGTTCAATTGTCGCCAAAAAAGTCCTTTTGATTGTTTTGAAGCTCAATTTTAAGATTTACTCCTTATGCTGGGGTCACACTAACGGGAAATGCGGTCCAATAGCGCGATGATTGACGTTTGACATAAGTGTGGCAACGCACGACATTGGACAACGGCATTCACATTGGCGTTGGACGTTAGCCGATAATTCAAGTGCATTCACGTTGACCGTTCAAGTGTAGCCAGTCACCTAATAGCGTTAATAATTAACGCAATATTTATCGCGAAGATAGGCATTGACATTTCCCTTGACGTTGGCCTGTGGCTCAAGCATTACAAAAAAAAGAACCCCTGAAATTGAACTAGGTAGTTATGTAACCTAGTTTCTCTGTTAGAAGGGATGCGTGGCCATAAAAAAAGTTTGAACCCTAGGGAATGAACATATGACACTTTTTATCGCCACAAACTTTCAGCAGTTAAAACGCGGGTATACCTACTACCTTGATTTTAGAACCGTCTTCATTTTAAATTTGTTGTTTTTTTTTTAAATCGGTATACTAGGATTGCATGTTTACGTCATCGACTAACATACCATCATCGAGAGATAGTGATCAAACGCAATCCTTTTGAAACATAAAAAAGCAATTAACATAATGTCAACACTATGTTACTAACAAAAAAAAATCGATGACAGACATTAACAATCGACCATTTAATTTCTAAAGGACAACTCTCTCTTACATTGTAATAAACAAATACCTCACGACATGAAGATTTGTATCAAGGCAACACTTTCCTTAAGCACGCACGACACGTCACATCCTTGACATGCATTTCCTTGTACCTTTTGTAAATAAATAAAAAAAAACAACCCAGTACGAGTACGAGGGAAAATTTTGCAACAGCTATTTATACCGATTCGATTATAATAATCGATATGTTTATCGATAAAATAACGATTGTAAATTGCATTTCGTAATTGGAGCGTACGTGGTGTACTGCCTACCTAGCTAGTTTTGAGTGGAATATCGAATGCGAGGATTCGTCATAGTTTCAACTATGCGCAAACTATGACGAATCTCATTATAATAGAGTACATAGTTCTACCTAAAGATAAAGAAAAAATAATGAAATGCTGCTCCATGGTAAGCGCATCACTTCAGAACGCCTGGACCGAATGAACTAACTTTTTTTTATAAGTTCTCTACTTCCTGGCCTGCTGTAGGTAGGTACCTACCTAATATTGTAATTGTACATTTCACTATTATACATTGATACATAACGTGACAGTAATACGGCTCACTTTGATAAAACTGGCGATCCGTAAATCAAAAAAGATTGCAGTATTGCATCAAAATTAATCTTGTACCTAATTAAAGAAATTGCGATTTTGAAAGCCATTTTGATAATCTTTTTAACATCAACAGCAACATAAGTACCAACTGTTCCATTAATATTTAAAACGAAAAAACCTAATTAAATTTTATTAAAAAAAATACACAAAATAAAGAATAATAACACATGTAAATAAAACCCTACAATCATAGCTAAGAACAGAACATTCTCTGTCAAGATAACTTTCAAATAAAAAAACTCAATCAAAATCGGTTCATTCGTTTGGCTACAATGCCACAGACAGACACATATCCGCTACATACACGTTAAACTTATAGCACCCTTTTTTCATTATGGTTAAAAAAAAGTAAATGGTCACATTATATAAATATGTACATTATATAAAAAGATGATAGTCAAAACCATAGACCATTACGTTACTGACAGATTGACAGATAATGTCAAGTTTTTTTTTTTTTTTCATTATATTATGTAGTAATGTACACATACTACACATCATACATTATACTTAGGTACCACAACGACAACTGTGTTCACATCGTTTCTTTGTTTTACATTTTCATTGCGCATGAATCAAATAAAAATTGACTTTGTGATTGCACGATATAATGTGAAGGATAAAAATCGACCGCACGAATAAATTAAAGTAAAATTAACAAACCACGCCTCCACCGGCGTGCGAGTTAATGATCTCCCATACAAACTTCAATATCCAATTTTTTTTACCCCTTAGGGGATAATTTCTTATTAATCCTTTCTTATAGTACCTACTTCTATAGAGCTTGTGTCAAATTTAGGATAGGTTATTGAAACCGGCCGTATATCGAGCAAGAGTCTTAATATTAAAACATCACTGCACCGATTCGATTAAACCTCAATAACAATTAAAAAATAGTCAACTCATATTTTAAACGTTACTTTGATTACAAATTGAATTAATCGATAAATTTATTATCCTTTGTATTGTGTAGAATGTGCTGTAATCTAAAACTGTCTTTATTGTCTGACATCTATTAAGATTTAGATAAAAAAACAAGTATGCATACTGTTAACTTGATGATTAAAAATTATTATAAAAAAAGTCAATTTGTCTAGAGAACGACCATCGCCAACTACTAGAGTGGTCAAAAATAACCTGACTTGTTACTGTCGTAAAAAAAAATTGCCCAGAGTTATTGTAATAACAATAAATAAGAGCCGGAAGTGCTTAGCCATTTAGTCGAGCCATAAAAAACAGCAGGCTCCCAAACAGTTACCCCATCACTATGGCAGCGGTCGGCAACCTTTTGGCAGACGCGGGCCACACAGTGCCCAAATCGGGCAACAGTGGGCCGCAATTAAGCTTACCACCTTTTTTTTGGAAAAAAAAATTGTATTGTTCTGGAAAACTTGCAAAATATAGCATTTTATAAAATGTACTGCAACACCGCTTGGCAACGGGCAGAATGACGTTCAAAAGCAGTCTACACGCAATAAAAAAAGACAAAGTAGAATTTAATATATGCACAAAGCAAAGAAAAAAAAAAAAAAAAAAAAAAAAAAAAAAAAAAAAAGTTAACTAACGTTGTATTGAATTATGACTTTGGGACAATAACTTTGGGCTAAACTAATTATAAATTATGAGATATATAAGGATGTTTAAATAGCATTAAAAACCTTTGAATATTTGAGATTGTATTTGACTACATAGTTATTTGATGAATGTTTATTTATAAATTCGACGTGGACATATCTACATCCTACATGTTCATAAGTGTGACGAGAGCAATGTACTTCATTATGTTGTAAACTAGCGACCCACCCCGGTTTTGCTTGAGTAGGCGAGTTTTGTGTTTATAATGAAAATTCCCATTCAAAAAGCAATCTCAGTTTTACCTGAATTTCCCAATAACCCAGTGGATTTTCCAAAAAAGTTATGCACATTTCGGCGATTCATTTTTATTTATACGAGTCGCATGCGGTCGCGGGCCGTAGGTTGCCAACCTCTGAAATCTATCATAACATTCACAATGGCACGAAATAATCGCATTTTTGCCAGCTATTTGCGTGCAGACGACGTTCTCACAGTTAGGTGTTTGGTTAATCAACAAAATTAATTCAAATCTATGTATGTAGGTTTTGATTTACATTGTATAAACTTCATTACTTATGCGCTTGTACTTTTTTGGCAATTATAAATATCGATTTATTTTAGTTTAAAGCTTTGCAATGTCTATAATGCCGCGACAGATGCCTACGAATAACTTGATTTGATGCGAGGTGGACCATTTTGATCCTTTTCAAGGTGACGGTAAAGGTTAATGGGCAGCACAACCTCGCTTGATTGCAGAAAACAAAAGTATCCTCTGTATTTTATAAACTCGAAAACTTTACTACTGGACGAATTTTGATGATGCGGTTACGGTTTGATAGTTTATTTCAATTTAAAAATTTAACCCCATCTCATTTCTACTTTACTCCGACTAAAAAATACTGACCTATGTACTTGTTTTATTTCTTCATTTTTCGTTAGTTCAGTAAATCCATAATGGATCTAATGAATGGATCTTATGAGATAGAACCTTATTTTTTATTAAAAAGTTTTTACTATTTAATTTTACTAAAAAGCACAGGTAAAATGATATTTCTTTTTGATACAAAAATATCATGATTGTAGTACATAAGACTTTCTTCGATTAAATTTTTAGCAGATTAACATATTTTTTTGGTTATTTTGTTTATTAACATTACTGAGGAAAATGGTTGAAACTGTAATATTTAATGATGTACCTACCTACCTACATATTATGATTTTGATTTACCATTGTAATTTAGTTAAATTACAAACCTGATACGTGTGTAATCTGTCACTTAAACATAAGTGAGAACCTTGTTGGCTCATACTTATTTATCACTTTCAATTTTGTTCAAATAGAAAACTAAAATTTTCTATAGAAATTCACTACGCAGCGAAAACGTTGACGAAAAATGTCACTTCTACGTCTTCAATTAAGCTAATTGATTTTGTTATAAAAGTGTGATTAGGATATAGGTACCTAGACTTTAGACTACCTATAAACTTTTTGGATTAATTAGGAATAGGTTAAATGTACCATATTCGCATGTTACCTATACTTTCTGATCTACATTTTATTGCAAATTGCAACACTGGAGATGATAAACTTGACTTTCGGAAACTATTCGATTTTGTTACTAGTACCTTCGATAATATTCACGATTTTTTTTCCAAATCCCAATTTTCTTTAGGATATTTATAATATTTCAATGATGCGGGTATTTGTTAAATATAAATTTGAGACCTTTTACTTCACTGCTCAAAAACACACACAGTTGCCACAATGTTTAAAAAATAGTATAGATTAAAACACCTGAAAAAAACTACTACACATAAAAACAGTATATTTTAATATAGATCTCTGACCGTACTTTATAAATCGTAATATTTTTTAAAACTTACGTGGGCCATCTGATAAATCTTCCTCCATGATCGCCAGTTTGCTTGGCCTCTTATCGTCGTCCGACTTTAAACCCATTTTCACTGGCAGCAAAATAACCGTTCAAGAAAAAAATTAAGTAAACCAGAAAAAAACGAGCCGTCAAACCGCGCGCCCTTTTCCAAATTCAAACTATTTCGTACCACTATTATCACAGGTGTTTTATATCTGGCTAATATTTTTGGGTTATTAATTTAATTGCTAAATTTTTGAATCGTTGTTGAATATAGTACGCGCGCGTCAGATCGCCATGCTCGCGGTAGGTTAGGCACGTACTTCGCCGGCACGGAGGTTGCTATCGACTGTCACGGTGGAATGAAGTAGCCTTGTTTTTAAGCGACGCGACTTGTAGTGTCGCGTCAGACATAAAGACTACGACAATCCATACAGTACCCAGGCAGGGCGGATCAGTGAAATTGCTGTTGACGTACTAACAATAACAGATACGTGCATTATTAATGCCCCACTAGAATCTAAGAGACCTAAAACCGTCGCGTTGCTGATTGAATAACTGCCTGACAATCACGCACAGTATAAAACATATATGAGCTACGCCCGGCCTGCGGGTCAAATCTGAACCGTTTGGCCCGCTGAACATAATAATATTAAAGTTATTGAAAATGGCGCTCGAAAACATTGAAATTTATGATTTGATTGCCATCAATCTTAAGAAGAAGACCAAGAATTATAAAATAATGTTCTAAGGAAAACTATCAACATTACCAAATTTCATGAAAATTAATTCGGTGGTTTAGTCGTGAAAAGGTAACAAACAAACAGACACACAGTTACTTTCGCATTTATAATATTAGTACGGATCTTCATCCGTAAGCACAAAGTGAAAAAGTGACAAAGTGAATCTTTTTACATCAGTACAGTAGATACTTAACGTGGCGCCACAACCTTCGACCACATCGTCACTTAGCTCGTGGTCAAAGTTCAAACGCTACGATAAGGTAAGATGTAAGAGAAATCTGCCTACGGCCCGCGACTTCAGAACTTCGAAAATGTTAGCCCGCAACTTTTTTAAAGTTTTCCATACCTGGCCTAAACGGTGAGTCCTAGAAACATGAAACTTGGAATGTACTTTAAGATTGTGTACTGTAGTGGCGCATTATGAAAGATTCCTTGGAAATAATTCAGCCAAATTTCAACTTCGAGGGTTTATGATTATTTTTCTGAGCATAGGGCTCCCAAATAAAACTGCGATACGTTGCGTGCGGCGCGATGCGAATCAGATCTGAAGTTCTTGTGGTTTATTCGTGTGAGCTCGCAGATATTTGCGATGCGATGCGAAATCGCAGTTTTGTGTGGGAGCCTTTAGGAAGAGACACTCCAAAAATCGCAAGAAAAAATAAGAATGTAAATTTAAAAATGTATATATGCAACCTTTTTTGAAAAATAGAAAATCCCGAGGAAAAAAAAACTTAAGCGGCCAAAGGCGCGGTGCAGATATAGCAAGTGGGTAATCTTTGCTAGAGCTAGGTAGTTAGGTACTCGACCACGAAGATTTGTCGTGTTTATCATTTATCATCACTTAGGTATCTTAGATATAACATAGGTACAACAAATAGATACTGCATTGCTACAGACAGGTGGCACGGAGAGCATATCGGTGGGATAAAAATATTAACGCAATTTTCTAAGAAAAGGATTTGTAATCCTGATTTTTACTACAGACATCGGGAAAAATTATGAAATTAAACCTAGCCAGCCTGTGATGCACAAATTAAAAAGGTGGAGTCCATGAATTATGGTCAAATTAATTATTTTATATTTTTATTAATTATTATTTATTTATTTATTATTATTTGGTCAATTATTTATTATTATTGGTAATTATTGGTTTAATTAAGTATAATTGGAACCTAGGATAAGTCTCTGTGTAGTGGCACTAAATTGATTTTTTATTTTTATTTATTTTTTATTTAAATTTTAAATAATATTTTATTTCATTTTTGGGTTCCATACCCAAAGTGTATTCGAGGTGGTCGTTAGAAAACACTGTAAAACGGGACCCTATTGCTAAGACACCGCTGTACGTCTGTCCGTCCGTCAGTCTGTCACCACTTCACCAGGCTGTATAATATTTCAATAAAATAAATATTTAAGGGGGCTCCCATACAACAAACGTAACTTTTTTTACCTTTGCCCAGCAGAGGGCCAGTAAAGGTTAATATTTTAAAATATTTATGTAGGTATACTTATAACAAAATACAGATACACAGACAGTAATGAGTCTACTACCGACCAGGCCCGGCTTCGCACGTTTTAACACGCAACATAATACAGCCTTCTTAATAATGCTCTAAGACACGCAAAGTCAATTCCGGAGATTAACTCCTATATCCAAAATCACAAAAGTTATGTACTTCTTTGTATTTATAACCAGCTATTCCTCTCGGTTTCACCCGCGTCAACAGTTTTTTTTTAAATTGTTTTTATTGCTAATAGGTGTGCGTTTGAACGCCTACCCGCCTAGTTTATCGCGACAAAAGTATCATATGACCTTCCGCAGGGTTCAAATTTCTAAAATAATAGCTGCCTAAGGTAAGGTACTCGAGTGAAAGTCCCGTCAAAATCAGTCCAGCGGTTTCAGAGATTAGCCGGAACAAACACACAGACATTAAAAAAATTATGGTTTATTTTTTAATCTAAGTACCGTATAAGTAAGCACTTTAGTTTTATATCTTCTATCTTCTAAATATATATAACTCAAAGGTGACTGACTGACATAGTGATCTATCAACGCGCACAGCCCAAACCACTGGACGGATCGGGCTAAAATTTGGCATGCAGGTAGATGTTATGACGTAGGCATCCGCTAAGAAAGGATTTTGATTAATTCTACCCCCAAGGGGATAAAATAGGGGATGAAAGTTTGTATGAAACTTTGTCAATTTTAAACCGATCTGGCTGAGACTTTGCATGCATAAAGCTGTAGGTAGCCCACGCGGGTGAAACCGCGGGGAAAATTAAAAATTAAAATTAAATTTATTTATTTGTCAGAATATTGTGCTTATGATAGTAGTGATTTTAATTTTAAGGGAACAGCTAGTATATGTATATAGATAATATTATCGAATTAGAAATAGATAATATTATCGAATTAGAAATAGGTTTAGAACGGGTTATTTAAAATGTTTGTTAGTTTTGTTTTTTAATTACTTAATTCTAATGTGTTTTAAACTACTATAGGCATTACTATCATAATCATTATTATAGTAGTCATAGTCATAAAATTCGAAGCGATGATGGCCCAGTGATAGTGACGTCGGCTTGCGAACCGTAGGTCGTGGGTTCGAATCCTACTATGAGCTTGAGCTTTCGTTGAAGGAAAACATCGTGATGAAACCATAGCTTGGTCTTTGGGCATTTTCTAGAGCTCGCCTGACTAGCTACCACCTTCTAGTTAAGGATCTATCGCTAAGCACCTACCTATCGGTGTGTTACGGCAGCCCCACTTGAGAGCTAGTTCCCAGTCCGGGTGTAGCGTGGCGCCACCTTCGACCACATCGTCACTTAAAATCAGGTAACTTGTGGTCGACGCTAACCTATAAGAAGTAAATAAAAAAGTATGGTATGAGTAGTTTAAAACGTTAAAAAATAACCTAATATTTTTGTATGAACATAATTAAAAAAACATTTGTTTGCTATTTTGCTCCATTAATTAAATTATTATTAAAGAAAATATTTTAGCTGTTAGAGGTAATATGTATGTAATTGATAAGGGCGTTATTAATTTTAACCGGCGCCGTCGCAAACAGAGGTCATGTTTAACTGTCTGATTCTGTCTATATAGGTCCCAAACGGTTGAACCCATTTTGATTTAGTTTTGTTTTTCGTTTGAAAGGTGACTTGATCAAAAACGTTCTTAACTATGAAATTGTCAAGGGGTTTTCATTTAATTAATTTTTGTAATTAACTTTATTATCACATCATGTTCACGATCTCGACGGTAGATATCATGGCATATCGTTATCAGTAAAGCCATTGTTAGACCGCCATAAAGAGAAGCTGATAATCAAGTAATGATGTTATTATTACACACATATACCTATCTTACCTAGAACACCATTGTTATTAAGGTTTTAACTACGATAGTGATTTATGCAATCTCTCGATCTAAGACACCTACTCTGTGCAACAGTAGGGCATCCATGAAGAATTCTCGATGTCGAGGTTGGTTGGGCGTTTTTACGTCTTGTTAGGAGAGTGAAAAGAAAAATGTTAGAAAAAAATATCTTTTTGTCTGTCCGTCTGTCATGCTTTCATGCCTAAACTACTGAACCGATTTACCTAAATGCAATTTAGCACAGAGGTAGTTTGGACCCTGAGGAAGGACATAGGTTACTTATTATCGCGATATACTGCAGCCCACGCGGGTAACATCGCGGAGAGATAGTTTTCAATAAATACAAAGCAAACCACCACAATCCGTAACACAACAGACAGACCCAAACAAGACCCAAATATACTCGTATAATGAATATTTACATCGAAACATGTCGATCTAAAAAACGTCAAATGAGGCATTCCACTCCACCATCGCATTATGCATTCGACTCGCGTCCCGAGCGGACGCGGCGACAGTGAAGAAATGTGTAACGAGTCTTCGAGAACCACCAAATTTGAGACGCCTGTACACAGGGTGATCCGAAATGGAAAATTACCAAATTACTAAAATCAAAAACATAACATGGTTACTTTGAAAAATTTCTCCATGTCAATTTTCAGGTGTCTCTATACTGAACTGACCCATCTTGATGGATCACAGCCTGTATAAAAAATAATACATATTAGGTAAATATACTCTGTCTTTCTCTCTCTCTCTCTATCTGTTTGAACAAGTATAAAAAAGAAAGACTTTATTTACAAGCATCTGATGACGTGTGAATGACCGCAGTGCGGTACATTGACCTAAACTCGCGAGCGCAGATGGGCCGCGATCAGTGACCTGCGATGTGGTGGTCATTGACCCACATATTCCTTTTGCGAACATCCCAAACAGTTGGACCTTGTTGTTCAAAATCAACGATTATTATCATCTCTCCTTTCCTTTTTTTATTTCTATAGTTATTGTCACGTAAGTATATATATTATATATGATAATCTCCATCTAGCATACTGACTGGCAGAGATTGCTGTATATACAAAAGTACCTGAGGCCGTCGATTGCACTCATTTTATGTAGCGAACGTAAGCACTAGGCAGTAAGAGTAAATCAATGACTAATTTGACTAATGATGTGTTTGAAGTGTTCTAAAGGGTTTGTATTTACAAGTCCTTATCTACCTATACACCTATAAATGTGTCTGACTGACTGACAACGCACAGCCTAAACAGTAGTTCTAGAGACATGAATGTAGGCATAGGGTCTACACCCCTACGAAGGCATTAAGAACTTTTTTTTTATAATAACGCCATAAGACGGTCAAATGAAGAGGTTGTATGAAGCTTCTTTAACCTTGGACTGTTTGCTTTGAAACTTGGTATCAATCATTTAGGTCTTCTTCTATTATTTATACTTGGTATACATACATAAATGTATCTAATTTGTTTGTTTGGAATTTTGGATGTCTCTACTACTGATCTGATTCCAAAAACTCTTTCACTAATAAGAAACTCCACTATCCCTGAATGTTATATATAGGCATAGGCTTTATGTTTTATTGTAATAAGAATTCTGTTGGAATCCCCGCGCGGGTGGAACCACGGTGAACAGCTAGTACCTAATATGATTATAATTTATAATACCAGAGAAAACAGCAACATAGTAATCAGATAATTTATCTAAAGCCTTAAAGTGTAGGGGCTAGAATGCTACAAAAGTTAACATTTCCAATCTGTACGGAATGGCTGCTATCTTCATTTTATAAATCTATGCATATAACAACTGCCTCACCGATAATCCTACTTATTAGTTTGTATGTATGGATGGATGGATGGATGGATGGATGTTTGTTACTCTATCACGCAAAAACTACTGAACGGATCTAAAGGAAATTTGGAATGAAGATAGCTAACACCCTGGATTAGCACATACACTGAGAAAAAAATTGTGACTTTCCTTCTGAGTCTTTACCTTCCAAGACCGTTTCCTTCCTTATTTTGTATTAGATTTCTTTCTGAATCACAATTCCTTCCCTTTTGACTCAGAAGGAAAACGGTATTTCGGAAGGTCTTTTTTCTCCGTGTAGGCTACTTTTTATCCCAGAAAAAGGTTCCTGCGGGATAACGGAAAGACGCGGATGAAACCGCGGGGCGAAACTAGTAATAACAATAAACGTATTGTCACACTCTGCAGCCCTAACCACCGTTAGCTTGAGTCCTGCCCCGCTACCGGTGGCACTCTAGGTTTAAGTTTTTTACAGTAATATTGTTTGTGTATCACAAAAATAAAAATACATACGTATCTAAGAAGTTTGTATTTAAAATCACTTACAAGATTTTGGGCATTCAGCAGGCGCATGCTCGCCACTCTCCATTCAATTTAGAATTCCGGTTATTAAACTTACTTATTTAATTATTCTAATCTAAATTGGTAATATTGAGCATTACACTACATTAACACAATGTGTATATTTTTGAAAATGTCATAATGTCAATCGTTGAATATTGATCACATATAGATAACCTCCTTCCACAAATTATAAAACTATTCTTACTATTTCATTATTGTAGAGTAAGAGCTTCCTGCAATTTTATTTAGGATGTGTTAAATTAAATCTGAGAGAGTGAGGAGAGGCGCGTGAGTTTGCGTAAAACCACGACAGAAAATATGAAATCTTTTTTCAAACATTACCTATTTTCTTTTTCTGGAAAATTAAAAGTTGAAAACATCTCGCTAAGATAAGTAATAAGAACTGAAAGAAAAGTAACCTACAGAGGCTTTAAGGCACTAGCAGAAAATAAAATTTCTATTTAATAATTTATTTAGGTTTTCAATATGACAATTATACCAGTCTCTTCACTACACATTGCTCATTATAACAAACTCAATTAAACGCAAAAAATGATAAAAGAATTATCATGGTGAGTCCTACTATTTGTTTCTGACTGCAAACTATCCCAAAGCAAATTTGCTTACACTAGTCGCTGTTGTGTTTCAACACGACATGTAAACAAGCTGATGTTTTATATATCAGAGAAGACACTTTTATAAACATATTTGTGCAGACCAGATGCTTAGGTCGTGATTCTTACTGAGCGGGTCTTGCGTCAATCAAACAAAGATTACGTCAAAGTCCCTAAAAGTATTGTTTTTTGTGAAGTGAACAATGTTTAACGGCCCTTATGAACTACGTAAATATATAAATCCATCAGGATTTTCAATCGGACGGACGTGACAGTCATGTAAAGAAGTGGTAGGTAAAAACTTTGGAGCAAAGAGCTAGGAAGACTTGCTAATCATCAATGTTTGGACGAGCAAAGACAGATAGATAAATAGACTTTGACTCGGTCTAAAGAACTTAAAATGTAGTACAACAAAACAAAGCTTATTTGACAGTTGTCCGTAACAATACGGCCGGATGTGAGTGTATTAACTTTCAGGAATATCTAAGCTAGATTAAGATAAAGCATCGAACGCCTTATCAAAGCGTTTCACAATGATTGTCACAATCCAGGCTGGAGTATCGAGCATTCACTTCTTACAAAATATTAGTACTTAATCGAATATCACAATATTAACAGGAATAATAAAAAATGGTAACTCTCACACAATCCCATACAAAGTTCCGATTCCGATCCTTAGGGATCCTTAGGGATCGGAATCGGAACTTTGTAGGATTCCTGTATCCAGAATTCTAGAAACTACGAAGATCGTCAGTGCCACCACATCCAATCACACAAGTAATATTACTTGTGAAAAAGAAAACTTTTCAATGTACAAATATTTGTCCCGTAGTGGGAATCAAACCGCGACCTCAAGTTTCGCAGTGGGCTGTTTCCCCTTGCGCCATATCGGTCTTCAAATAGAATTGTTTTCCTTAGTTCTCATCGTAGTCAGATAACAATTTATACATTTTCAGTAATTCAGGAAAACCCTAGACTTCCAAAGTCCATGCAGACAATACAGGAGTGTTAAGACTCGTTCGCATTGGGGCACATTTACACAATATGATGAAATTACAGGGCGTAATGAGATTTAACATCTCAGTCAGTTACATTTCATTTTTAAAACACTTTTATTAGCTTGACTTGTAACTAACTAACTAACTAACTAACTAACTAACAATGTAATCAAATCTTAGAAGTCAATTTTCACCCACTTCTAATTGTCGTATCGACTTGAAACTTTGTATGTGTATGTAATCTCGGTGACAATGCAATAATTTGGTATCATCGACCTGATCTGATGATGCAGCCGGAAGGTGGGTAGGGCATCTCTGCAGTGGCTACTAGTAAACCCCTCGTGTTTGGGCTCATATGATTCGTCTTCACGAGCTCAATACATTGAACTTGGTGACGAGGGTCTGATGATGCAATCGGAAGGTGGGTAGGGCATCTCTGCAGCGGCTACTAGTAAACCCCTCGTGTTTGGGCTCATATGATTCGTCTTCATGAGCCCAATACATTGAACTTGGTGACGAGGGTCTGATGATGCAACCGGAAGGTGGGTAGGGGATCTCTGCAGTGGCTGCTAGTAAACCCCTCGTGTTTGGGCTCATATGATTCGTCTTGATGAGTCCAATAGATTGAACTTGGTGACGAGGGTCTGATGATGGAACCGAAAGGTGGGTAGAGGATCTCTGCAGTGGCTACTAGTAAACCCCTCGTGTTTGGGCTCATATGATTCGTCTTGATGAGTCTAAATTGAACTTGGTAACAAAAGACTAAAAAGTAAATAAAATAAAAATATATAGTTTAAAAAAACTAAAAAAAACACTTTAAAAACGCACTGAAAAATATAAAATAATAAAATTGACTTGTATTAGTTACGATATAATGGTTAATTCAAAAAGTGTGGAGCGCTTCTTTTACTGGGTAAATAAAAGTACACACAACCAAAAAGCGCTCCACACTTTTTGAATTAACCATTATATCGTAACTAATACAAGTCAATTTTATTATTTTATATTTTTCAGTGCGTTTTTAAAGTGTTTTTTTTAGTTTTTTTAAACTATATTATATTACTCTTTTCAGGAAAGCGTTTGACCACAAGTCACCAGATGCTAAGTGACGATGTGGACGAAGATGGCGTCGCGCTACTCCTGGACTGGGAACTGACTCTGAAGTGGGGCTGCCGGAACACACCGATAGGTGCTTGGCTGCTTGGCGACAGATCCTTTACTAGAGGGTGCATACAAAATTATCGGTTACAGATTATGGTATATTTATTATAGGTGAATACATAATTTTATTTTAATATTTCTAAGTTTTGTCAGTATTTTAGTTATACCTTTATTATGTCTTTGTTAGAAACGATCGTTTGCACAAAAAAGCACCCAGACGACGTATTGACATTTATCCATGCTGTTGCTTTGCTACCAGTAGAGACTTGTAATAGTCTTCTTTATAAACAATCAAGAGCCTAAATTGTTTAATTACATACAACTCGTTAGTCTTATAAGATGAAATATGTAATAAAAATACAAGTCACGCAACAAGTATTGCGATTTGTGTACCCTAGTGCGGACGAGCCTTCACAAGTCTTATAAACACTTGAGATTGATAACGTCGGTCGTAGAGTGCGGCAGTGACGTCATAAAGTATCAGCCAATCGGAGAGGTGGCTCAACGCACGCCTCCGTCTCATGAGTGTCATGCCTATTCATATGGGCCTATGATATGGGAAACTGTAGATCATTTCATTTAGTTCCTCACATAAAACTAGTAGGTAATGTTTTGTTACGTGCTTCCATTTAACAGCAACGATTCATGAACTTTGGTCTAAGGGAATAGAGACTCTAGGACCTAGGTTGACTTTAATATGTGTCTACAGAAGGTTATGGAGGTAAAGCGTTGAGGACTGCCACAGCAAGCGTGGTGCTCATCTGAAAACTACCTCCCTAGTAATCGCTGAAACTGTATAAAACAGTTAAAAAATAGTACCTGAGTTATTCTGGAATCCATAACACTTTATTGCCATTGTATAATACCTTACTTTAAATAACGCTCAGCTCTTAAACTAAGAGCTAAGTAATTTTTTCATGCACTATGGGATTTTACGACGATTTAAGTTCTATAGGAGTTAGACATGTAAAGCATACGGCTTACTTTAAAAAAACCTTTGGATTTGATGTAACGTTTTGGTACATGAAGTATTTAGTAAGACAAAACTATGGCAATGCTGCCAGTATTCTCGGTAATCTCGCCTGTACCAAAGGTTTAACCACGGGTTTAACACTGAGGCACAGAATAGATAACTGAAGTTTAATAGATTAGTTTTTTCATATGGTTGTTTTTAATCTTTTAGGCGAAGTTGGCGCCACGCTACTCATTCACCGAGTCCCATTTATTATGTTCTGTAAAAAAATTAAATGGACATCTACAAGTACTTCCCTATTAAATTTTCTTTAATACAAAGATGGCATGTACTTCCAAAAGCGATTCCTCCCAAAATGTAACCTTTTCCTTCATTATTTTCCTTCTGATTCAAAAGGGAAGGAAATTCCTTCTGATTCCTTTTGTATTTCGCAAGGTCTTTTTCCTCTGTGTGGGACACAATGAAAGCCACAGGCAGTTGCTAGTACGCCTCGCCCACGCGGCGGCCGGCGCACGCTACCCTCACAGAAGACGTCAAGACAGCTGATAAGCGATAGATAAACTGATCTCGTTAATACTATAACAAACATCGCTAAACTCTCAAGTGCCGTGCCTCCGACTGAGTGTAGGAAGATACTTACTATTATTTTCTACATCTAGAGTCATCATCATCATCATCAGCAGCCCGTATCAGTCCACTGCTGGACATAGGCCTCTCCCAAGGTATGCCACTGAGCCCGGTCTTCGGCTCTTCTCATCCAACCACTGCCGGCGCAAATCGTCGCTCCACCTAGTCGCAGCAGGACGTCCTACACTACGTTTGCCAAGTCGCGGTCTCCACTCGAGAACACGTCTACCCCAACGGTCATCGGTTCTGCGGCTTATACGACCAGCCCACTGCCACTTCAGCTTACTAATTATATGAGCCATGTCGCTATGTCTAGAGTTAGTAGTGTAGTACCTGCTTTGTAGTACCTACCTCCCTAATCTAATTACCAATAACCGATGGGGATGTAAGGCTCTCAAGTGGCGACCACGAACCGGAAGACGTTCTGTTGGTAGGTCCTTCACAAGGTGGACTGACGACATTGTGAGGCTGGTATTCTACAATGAAGTTGATCAATGATTGAGTAGCGATTAAGTGACATTATATTTAGAACTGTTAGCGTCAAATCTGTACTCAAGTACTGATTATCGCTCGAGCATCATTCTAGAATCCAGCCTAAGAGTCGCAGGGAGCCGATGGACGCAAATGGCCTTTTGGCCGTTTATGGTGATGTTCAAAGGGGGTGGCCTATGTTCTGCAGTGGACTTCTTTCGGCTGATGATGATGATGAATCTGGATTGGGAACTACTGGCTCTTAAATAGGGCTGCCGGAAAACACCGATATAAACTTGGCGAAAGATTCTTAACTTGAGGTTAGCAAACCAGGTGAGCGCTTCAATTGAAAATGTCCTACCACCACAAAGGTAAGTAAGTATCACTGAGCCATCATCGCTCCAATTTAGCTCATGTACATGTCAAACCTATAAAAAAGTCATGAGATGCTAAAATTGTTACAAATAAATAATAGGCAAATCACGACATACACGTTAAATTCGGTAATTCGTTGCAATAAAATGAAGATTATGTTGTAATTATGATAACTTAGCATGTCCCAGTTGACAAAAATAATAAGGATTTAATTTAGTTTGATGATTACCTACAGGTAAATATTATGACTGCTGAAACTTGGCCCTGAAATGAAACTTTCATACCTACGAGTTATGTCATAATGTTCAATGTTATAGGGCAATGTTCCAATGAACTTACTGGGCATAAATGGATTTAACATTAATATGTCAGGGCGACGAGCGCATCGCCTTGCCGTGCGCTTGAACTCAAGTTCAAAATTCTGAACGGCATGAACTGTCCCAAACCAACCAATCATTTTTGGCGTAGCTATTTGATTCGATAGCCCTCTGAGCTGGATTCTCCCTTGCCACGGCCCGAGATAAGCTAGACACCGTGATGAAACCATAACTTGGTGCTTGGTGATGGGGCATTTCCTAGTACTCGCCTGGCTAATTAACAATCTGTCGAAAAGCACCTATCGGTGTGTTCCGGCAGCCCTTCTTGAGAGTCAGTTTCCAATCCAGGTGCAGCGTGGAGTCAACATCAGGTGAACGCTACACTGTAAGAAGTAAATAAAAGATTTAAAAAACCACCCTGACTACTGGGAGACAGGCCTTAATCCTCGACACCAATTCAAACCCCATTATCCCAACAAAGGTGCACTCTAATTCGTTCCATTTAGTATAATTATGTCGTTTTGGAACTTCTGGGTATGATCTCAATTAGCACCCTTGTCGTGACGTAAGCAGCTCTTAAGGTGACAAACATTATCATTAAGATGGTGAGACTATAAGACCCTTTCTCACTTGCCGAATTTACCTACTGCTGACAGGAGTGTCTGGCCTAAAACAAATACGGTGAAAAAGAAACAATACTTTAGAGCCTATGCTTGTGCCGTGACGTAAGTAGTATAGGTAACCAAGATGTCTAGCTGTCTACTTATGGACCTATCTACTTTGTTCACCAGCTCTGCCACCTCATGCAGGGTTTCAGGATAAATAAAAAGTAATGGGCAGGCAATGGGGAAATCTTGAGTAGGTACCTGCCTCCTTCAAAGGTATACCCGTATTGTCATTTTTATAGGTTCAAAACACTCTTGTTTTGAAAAGTTTTGATCGTCCGTGTTTTGACTAAAAAAAATTCGAAATTAAGTTACTGTGCCCTTTTTAGTGGTTTCGCGTATTTTTCAGAAAATTCTAACTTTATCGGCATAAAGTGCACAAAACCCTACAGGTTGTTTGCGGGACGATGCTCAGGCTACTTAGACCCGGGAATTCCAGGACTGCAGGACTTACTATTTAAGCTATGTTTAGGTAGGTAGGTACTCGTAATCAACGGGATACACAATGTTGGAGCTCCAATGGGCGATCGTATAATAAAGTGCTGACACTTTTTTTTTCAGCTAAGTGACAAGTGTGCAAATCCTTTACCCAGGCACGAGACCAACGAGTGATACAGTTTTAAAATTTTCACAATCTTTTACAAAGCGTTTGACGCACATTCTATTCAGCCCATTCAGGCATTATCAGCTAATGTCACAAACACGAAGTGTCAAGTTGAGGATATCGATAGGTTTATTTACGCACGAAATTAATAATCGATCCTGATCCGTTATTCGCGGTTTTGGATCGATATGTCTAATATATCATTTTAGTACTAGGGCTTGACATATTACTACTATTACTACGAAAATGACATATTATGACATGGCATGGCATATCGATCCAAAACCACGGATAAGGGTCGATTATTAATTTTAAAAATAAAATAAAACATTGTAAAGCGGATTTATGATGTAACTTTTTACATTTCTGCGAAAACAAAATAACTAGCTTGACGTGAGTTGACCAGTGAATGATGATTTGATGTGAAAGCTTGATAGAAATAAAAACCGTACATTTCCGTAGAATTGTCTATGGTTCTCTGCTAAGCGACAACACTAATTCTTTGGTGCAACTTACGGTATAAGGATGGATAATCCGTCGCCATTTGTGGTTTATTTTTGAACTTTGATGCAATGTTGCCAACTTGGCTTCTTTCAGCTAGATTTGTCTTTTTATGAGCTTTAAAGAAAAAGTTTATGTAATATTACTAACTAATGTCTTTACTACATGCTATCATCTCTTTTGTTTTAGTTTTTGCTGTAATTAGTATTAGTAAGGAGAGGAGAAGATCAATATTTTTCACTTATTCTATAATTTTATGTGTTTTTTATGGACATAAAATCAAGCGTGATATTGTATTGATCTGTTCAAGCGGTATTTTTGTATGAATGTAATTTTTTGAGACATGAAGCAGGTTAAAGCTGTGAACGAAACAGCTGATCAATTAATATTTATCACTGAACTGAACTCTAGCCAGACTGTTACATCTATAATTTTAGGCTAAATACTAACTTAGCAGGTGGCAACCGAGGCAATTGGCAACACTGCTGTGGCAGCCATTTTGCGAAGCCTTTCGTGCGTTTTGCGTTGCTTTCGTTTCGCATTCTACAGACTTTGTTTTAGTATAATAATTAAATAGCGCGATCTGTGATTTTGTTAGTATAAAGTTAGTTATAGTGTTTTGATCTTTTTATACGTATTTAAAGTTTATTTAATTCTATATCACAATGGGCAGGAAGAAGAAGAAGGCATCGAAACCATGGTGCTGGTATCCTTTTCAATAAATCGAAACTACCTATTGCGGAGAAAGAAAAGTTAGCATGCGTTGGGGGCAAATGACCTTCGTAAATTAGGTCAATAATAATTGTATTACGTTACAATGTTATTGGTAATTATCTTAGCGCACGATCAGGTATTGCAACAGGGAGTTCGACGACGAAAAGATTCTAATCCAACATCAAAAGGCGAAGCATTTCAAATGTCACATTTGTCACAAGAAACTGTACACAGGACCTGGCTTGTCAATACACTGTATGCAGGTGAGTATCGCATCGCGTGCGTCACAACTATAAATTTGGCAACGGCCCCGCCCGCCCACGGCCAAAGCGCACTCGCTTTTTATAACTCGTGCTATTCTGTTCCGTTGGTATTTTGGCGCGACCAACTTCCTCTATAGAAATCAGCAGCCATAAGCTACTTCCCAAATGTTTTTCCCATATAATACTTTGGTTGGTACATTTCTGCATATTCTCATACTACCATCTCAAGTTATTTATAATACTTGTTCTACTTTTCAGGTCCACAAAGAAGCCATAGACAAAGTACCAAATTCATTACCAAATAGGTCAAATATAGAAATAGAAATCTATGGTATGGAAGGCATTCCACCTGAAGATATCAGGGAGCATGAGAAACAGAAATCAGGTATAAAAACTTTCTTATTTGGAATCCGACAGAACGTCTGGACTCCAATGTATGTACCAGTTTCTTATTATGCTTGAGATCTTAGACTTAGGTGTAATCAATGTGTAGTGAATGTGTACATGTTGGAATGCCTGCGAACTGATTGAAGACTTTTTTAATTTGTGTAATTGTTTAGGTGGTGGCAAAGGCTCTGACAGTGATGACGATGAGCCTTCTGCAAAAAAGAAAGCAACACCAGCGCTGGTAAGGAAACTTATTACTAAATTAAGCGCAGTTTAAAGTAGAAGGCTAATTGATCACTGTAATACTAATTTGAATTATGTTACAGTCACAAAATAAGCCAGTAAGTCAAATTTAGTTTTGGACTATTTTAATCTTATATTGTTCTCTAACATTCAGATAACAATCTGTAATCATCTATTTATCGTGAAACACACCATCAGAATCTACAAAATAACTTGGGATATTTACTATACACGGCATAAACAACAAAACATACTTATTTAGATAAATAAAATTGTAAGTACTTTTTTTAAAGTCAGACAATGTACACTCATAACATGTTCTGTTCTATTGGGCCTGTAATAACCCTTAAGTTCTTGATCAGCGGACTTTTATTTAATTTTTTGCTAGATATTGCCATTTTTTTTACTGCACGAATTATTAAATCCCAAGCTGTTCTGGCCCTTATGGGACTCCATGTTAACATGCTTACATTGGTGCAGGTTGCCCAAGTACTGACAAAAGGTTTGAACTATTGAATTTTCTTTCAAATTCAATACACATCACACAATTTAGAATGATTGCATATAATATATGTGTAAATTTCTCATCTTTTAATACTATCTTTTCTTACAGCTTGGTCCAGGCCCATCGGGCGTGTCGCCGGGCATTCTACCGACCCCTATGGGGCCTGGAATGCCCCCAGGAATGTACCCTGGGCATATGCCCATGAATCCTATGATGCCTCCGTTTATGCAGGCTAGGTAAGAACAACATAATTATATTTTTATAACTTATAGTTTCTTCTTACTTACTTCTTCACCTGATGATAAGTGACGATGTGGTTGAAAGTGGTGCCATACTGCACCTGGTTTCGCACAAAAGCGGAATAGAAATAAAACATAGTCACTTGGGGAAAGTGTAGCTTTGTAACAGTAAAAGAATTTTCAAAACCAGTTAAGTTGTTCCAGAGAGTAGCAACAATAAAGTAGAAGAAAAGTTACACTATTATTAATCATTTGTTTATAATAGTATGGTAAAAATCAACATTCAACCCTTTTCTGATTGCAAAAATCAGACATACAACAGTTGTGTTGTGACCGCTAATGATAAAATTAATGCACCATTGTTCTGAACATCCGCTGGGTAAACGATAGATAAGCATTTTATTATTGTTTACTATCTGTAACATGTTCCTTTTGACATTGCAATGAAAAGAATGGAGATGCAAAGCAAGTTCATGCTCAAAATGATACTGGTTTACATAGTATTTTTTTTATTTGAGGTTCCGGTAACAAAATCTCATTGTGTTTCAATAAAAACACATACTAAATGTGTTTCCAACAACACTGACCACAAATTACATATTCACTTTTGACCACAAGTCACCTGATTTTGTGACAATGTGGTTGGAGGTGGTCTACTTATAGTGAACTGGCCCTTATGTGTGTGTGAGTGGAGTGATTGTACATAATAGTTATTTAGTACTTTATAATTATTGCGGTAACGCTGCGGTAGCCATCCAAGAATGAAAGAAATGTTAACTTCACATCACCAATTTTATTCAAATTTTACATATAAAAAACTTGATAGCTTCTAAGAAAGACTAAAAAAACATTTGTCTTAATTTGAAAAACGCACAACTGCATGTATTCTATTTCTAACCATGACTAACTAAAAATGATTATTTCAGAATGATGATGGGACCAGGAATGCGACCACTATTCCCTGCGGCGAGCGTGCCTACGTCACAACCAAACAAACCTACCTTCCCTGCATACAGGTATGTAGGAAGCCAATTTTCAATCAATCCAGAGAATTTATTGACACAGGAAATTTGTGAAATTCTTGTTATGTATTTCCTTTTGTTTTACTACTCACAGGGTAGGGTTTGATCACAATGCACTTGATGTTGAACGATGATGTGGTTGAAGGTACCCAACTAGTGGGTTGAGAACTGTGCTCATTAGTATGAGGATCATCTTTGGTGATGAAGATTATTGAAATGAAATATACATGTTACATGAATAGCACAGTATAAATGTAGTTTCGTAGTCCAAAAGCTCAGTACAAAGATATACAAACCTCATTCTAATGTTATTGACCATGGTAGTGCAATGTTCGAAATTCATAATCAATCCGAACCGTTATCCGCGCTTTTGGATCGATATGTCACGTCATAATATGCCATTTTAGTACTAGGGTTTGACAGATTACTACTAAAATGACATTATGACATGACATAGCAATCCAAAACCACAGATGAAGGATAAGGATCGATTATTATTTTGGGCGTTAAACTGTATACTACAGTAGACGGAATACGTGACTGTGACAAGAAAGTTGTTAGATAAACTCTAATAAAATACAGATATGTATATCAAAAAGAAACTTGCTTAATAGTGCTAAGTGTTACAATAAGCGATATCTTCCAGAAAATCCATGTAGTAGATGATGATGAAAAGTGAACAGTTTTGAAGACTCGACTTCATCAGCAATGAGGCCCTTAATAATATAGCACACACAATCACATCCATTGGTTGTCTAATTAGGATTCCCTTTATCTAGGGTTAATAGTTAATACGCTACATAAAAAAATCATCAATGTGGATTCGGGTATCCACAATACCCAGGCATGGAACATTATGTACGGAATAATTTTGTTTCCATTTATGCTACAGTAACTTTCTGCCACCTTTCCATTAACGGCCGGTTTCAATAACCTATCCATCCATGGTTAGCCCTACTAGGGATAGGAATTTGACATTACTTCTATGGAGCTTATGTCAAATTTCTATCTCCAGAACAAACTGTGAGCTTGCTTTGTCATCCATACTTATAAATAACTTTCCCAAACTTGCAGCAACGCGACAATAAGCGCACCACCTACCACGACGACACCCTCAAACAGTATGGATCCAAAAGAGAACGGTGATGTTAAACTTCCCGCCGCCAACTCGTGCCCTCTGGTCACGGCCACGGGCGCCGGCTCCAAAATCGTCCATCCACCAGAAGATGTGTCGCTAGAGGAAATCCGAGCGAGAAACATCAAGTACCGGCCCAAGCCTAAACCTGACGCGCCGCAAGCGCAGCCCGCACCCTCACAACAGATGATTAATCCCGCCACGAGTCAGGCAGAGGTAACCAGAATATTTGGTCACATCTTTCGAATGTTAGGCTCTGTATTTGTCAGGTTGAAAATGTTCTAGTGATTTTGAATTGTCTACATGAAGTAGTTTTTTTTCTAAATGTTTCTTACTAGACATTTTAAATGTAAAGTAGTTGTATTTTGGTCTGTTTTGATTGTTTACTGTTTCAAAATTCAACTTTTTGCTATTGAGCATTTATGAATCTTTAGATTTGCACTGTGGTTAGTATCTATAGTCTCAAGGAGTCTCGCTTAAATTTTATTTAAAAAAATAGTGCTGTCTGCACAAAGAGATCTTTCTGTGTTATAATCGCTAGATGTGATACAGTTCAACAACGAGTTGTTTATTTTGTCAGCTCTTTCTTGAATATCAAAGTGAAATGATTTCCTCGAGACTGTAATAACAATCCTCAGTCTTAAACTTAAATTGAATAGCAGTAGGTACAGTAGCCACCGAACTTTATGGCTGATCTGAATAGCACTAGCACTTCATAAATCAAATATTTATTGATATATGTGTGTGAGATACATTTTAATGAGTCCATAAACTCCTGAACTAGTGTGAACACTGTATTTCAGAAGCCAAGGCTTCTCCCATCTTATGACATAATTTATTAATCAATTTCCTTTTACTGGTGACCGGTGGATACAGGCAGTGTTTGCCTACTGCAAGCACTAGTCCTCGCACTACAAATATCCACCATGAGAATAGTATTGTCACATACTCCTTTACAAGGAAAATAAATAAAAATCTGGTGCATATAGTTTTAATAACTGAACCAAGGGACAGACTTCTTTCACACAAAAGCGTCTAAACCACTCGGTTTGGACGCGGCCAAGTTCTATACGCGAAACACGCCAGTCTTCATTTCGTCACATGTGTAACACATTCAGTTCAGTTAATTGTTACAAGCAAAATTCAGCTGTACGTTATAGACATACGACACAAAACGCTTTAGTTTACTCGCTACACACACAACCACATTTTTTGTCACATTTGCATCAACAAGAAGCGTTCAGACCAGCCACAGAGTCGGCACTACTCTCGTTCGCACAGTAGGTAAACATAAGCCTTCACATATTGTCTAACGCCGCACATGCGTATAACAGTGTTTCTTTTGTTTCTGATGGCCGCGCTGCCAGTCGGCGCGTGAACTGTGCCGACTAATGAGTGTTCAGTTGGACTACCAGCAGCAGGTGGCGGCGCACATGTCCGCGGCGGTGGCGGCGGCGCGCTCGCAGGCGCTGCGGCGGCCGCTCATGCAGCCCGTCATGATGCAGCCGCAGCTGCGCGTGGGCGTGCCCGTCTCCATGCCGCCAGTCATGGGCGTGCTGCCCGTCATGCCGCAGTTCAACCTGATGCGCCCGCTGCAGCCCGGTCAGTACCAACCACAGTATTACGCTCATTACCGCTAGGTGCGCCGGCGAGTTGGGTGTTGCGCTTTTATTGGGACCGTTTTGGGTTGTTACCGAGTCGTTCGCCGCGTCGTTAGTCCGCTCCTGAACTTAGGCGTGTCCCAAGGTACGCCACGTCGTTAGTTCACTACTTATGCCTTTCCCAAGTGCATTAGCGGTCGCTGCTGGACGTAGGCCTCTCCCAAGGTACGCCACTGTACTCGGAGCAGGTTCTCGCTCTACGTACTGTTACTGAGTGTTATCAGTCCACTACTGGACTTAGGCCTGTCCCAAAGTACGCCACGTCATCAGTTCAATAATGGATATAGACCTCTCCCAAAGTAAACTACTTCATCAGTCCAATACTGGACATAGGCCTCTCCCAAGGTACGCTACTGAGCCCGGTCTTTGGCTTTTCCCATCTAACTACTGCTAGCCACTCGGCGCAAGTTGTCGCTCCACGTGCTGTTACTGAGTGTTATCAGTCCACTACCGGACTTAGGCCTGTCGCAAAGTACGCCACATCATCAGTCACTACTGGACATAAACCTGTCCCAAAGTACGCCACCTCATCAGTGCACTACTGGACATAGCCTCTCCCTAGGTACGCCACTGAGCCCGTTCTTCGGCTCTTCCCATCTAACTGCTGCTAGCCACTCGGCGCAAGTCGTCGCTCCACCTACTGTTACTGAGAGTTATTTGGTAGCTTTTATTGTTTTTGTTTACTCCGTAATTGAGTTAATTGAAATATAATTGAATTACTGTTAAATGAAGGAGTTTAACGCGTATTTTTATTGATGTTGATTGACGAACGAATAGGAGATTGTGCTGTGAAAAATTGTGTGATGAGATTTGTCATGCAAATGTTTCGAAGATTTGCAATGTTTGTTTGTTAAGTTGGCCTTTGTTTACCGTTACGGTCAGATCAATATCACATTGATTTTAATAGTTCCATAAACCTGTATTGAATGTTATGATATTTTGTTTCAACATACTGTTGCTACAATCAATGCAATACAACTTGTGCAATGTTTGATTTCTATAGTTGCCGCAAAGTGTTGCATCAACACTGTTTGTGTTTTTTTTTTTATAAGAAATGTATTGTAACACATTTCGTGACAATGTTTATAATATGAAGTTTATTACAGTGTTTGAATCTTATTTTTTGATACTAGTACTTTTTACGCAACTTCGTTCGTTTTACCAAGTATTCTGTTGCAACATGATGAGTTATCAAACTCTAAAAACCGCAACATAATCTGTCTAGCAATTTCAGACTATATGTAACAAACAGACAAAAAATCTGGTTGGATTTATTGAGCGCACGATGGTTACTTTTTCAAATGACTCGGTTACAGCTTTAGTTATAGTAATTGATTAAAGTTAGTTTTACTAACTTAAGTGTGTCACTTTAAGACTGCAATGCCCAACGCTCAAACGCCGAAACACGACAACTTGTCAGGACCCAACATAGACTTTGTTATTTTATAAGACAAAGATATTGTTACATGTTTTACATAATGTCCTTTTGACACATTTTGTAGGTTTTCATATGATTATATTCAAGTTCACACACTTTATGTTTGCCTAAAATGAATCTGTCATACTTACTGTTTATACGTTTGTTTAGAATCTCGAAGAATTTTCTAGGCAAAAACATAGTTGTAAGGTATTTTATAGGACATATCGAAGGCATAATATGCCTAAAATTTAAAAGTTCTCGTTGATGTTGCACAATGAATTATGTACTCGAGTGTAATGTATTTTTGATGTTAAATATAAAAATAGTCCATGCAGACTATTTCATTGACAAAATGTATGCATTTAAATGATTTACCAGAGCTAGGTGAATGAATACTGGCTTCCATCACATTCCAATGATATGAAATGTAGAAATCCATTATATTTTTATATTCACATGCAAACGGCAATATACCGCTCAACACTCTACCCATAGTTCTGTTATACTATAGAGACTTGGCATTAACTTTGCATATAAGCCTAGGTGTACTCAAGACATGGCATTAATTTCGCAAAAGACTAGAATTACTAAATTAAACATGTGGGTGTAAATTTAATATTGTTTTACTAGCGTTAAGTCGAAAGGTGTCAGTATTATCTCTCTGCTCAAACATTCACATGTGTGTGTGACCTAGTTTTACGTGGAATATAGACGAATGTCATATCTGATGATTGATGAATAAAAAACTGTTTTTTTTTGCTTAAATTTATTTTCAATTTTCCACGACGACCGACATCACATAGCAAATAGATTGAGTGTGCTTCATCTCCTAATGAAGAATGGTGACGATTGTGTTCAGAGTGCGTGGGGGAGCGTCCACTTAGTTCGCTATTGTCGAGCGGCGCTGCGGCGGGCGCCGGCGCAGGCCCTCGGCGCCGCCTTGTCTCTCTCAGTATAACTAAACACGTAACAGCTTGTCCCGTACTCACACGAGCTAACCCACTAACTCGCCGCGCCGTCCGTATGTCCCCACTCAGGAGTATTACTGTGTTTTGATGTGCCATCCGCACGATCGGAGGATCGGATAAAACGAGCGGTAATTTTATTCACATTCCTTAATGGATTCGCTTATTGTAGTAGCTCTTATCTTATCACTGTCTCGAATTTCTCGTAAGTAGTGTCATATTATGAGATGTGACTTTTTTGTCGGTTTACGGGTGGGTACACTAATATTATATTTACGTACAGTAGTTTTGTCGCTTTACAATGTGCATGATGAGACGAGTCACTAGCCGCCGAGTCCGACTGCGAGCCGCCTCGGATCACACGAACATGCATGCACCGCGGGCTGCGATACCGCATCGCCGAGTATTTTGAAAGTGTGACTTTTCATGTGAACTATTTATCCTATACCTACCTGTGTTCCTTCGCTTACTGCACCTATATCGCGTCGGGCGCGGAGTGCGCCGGCGGGCGCGACAGGCGACTGGCCGTCACACCGGCCGGTGTTGGACCCTCGAGGGCCCCTGTCGCTCCGCCGCCGCCCGCGCTCACCGCCGCCTTATGCGCAGGGATGCTGCTGCCGGGCGGGATGATGCAGATGGGCGCCATGTTCCCGGGCGGCATGCCCGGCATGCCTATGCTGCAGCCGCGCTACCGATAGCCGCCGGGGGAGCCGCGCCGCGCCACTAAACGATCCCTGCTTACTGTTGACAGGCGGCGCCGGCCCCCGCGACCGCAGGTAGGCGCCCGTTGCGTTCGATCGTACGCCGCTTGACGGTTGTGTGTCCGCTGCTCCTTGCTAGATAGTGCGGTGGCGGGTACTAACGGGCAAGGTAAGCCGCGGGGCGGGACAGGTGAGCGCTCACTCGCCCGGCGCGCCGCGGCTGGGCCGGCAGTTCCCTGCGGTGCAGGCGACGCACGTCACAACTAGCGTTGTTGGATTGGCGGCCCCCTGTCCCCGGTCACTCGTTACACACTCACCTCGCGCCGCGCCACTCCGCAGTAGAGATCGCTCCGTGTACCGGTGTTGACACGTGTGTTTAACTATTATTACCGTTAAGTTAATGTTACTATGCGTTGATTTTTTTTCTTAAATGATTCCACATGAAGTTGTGACGTTTGCCTACTCTTGTAGAATTTTGACTATTTTACCGAATAAATGCTCTGGACATAAATAGCTTATGTTTTCTTTACGATCATCCTGCTCTTGACGGGCGTTATGAAATGAAACTAGGAAGTTAATAAAGCCGTATAATTAATTATAATAAAAGTTGTCGACTGTACACATAACACGTATAATACACAAAACACTATTACACTAAAACTGAAGTGCATAATCTGAATAATACCAAACACTAAATACACGATTACAATATTGCAACAGGTTTATAATAGTTATTGCATTATCTAGTATCACCATCGAACGACACGCTCAACTCAATTAAATATTTTGGTTTCTAAATAATTATCAACATCAAAATTTGTAATTAATCAAACAAATTGTAGCCATTTAAAAATAATTTGGCAACAACATTAACAAAATTATGGCAACATTCAAAAAACAACATCTCGTAAATACTCGAAAACTTCGTATGTAATTATTGTAATCTAATAATATAGTAGGTATGTATTGTAAACTCCTTTTATAAGATCAACTTGTTCATAATACACTTCTATAATCTTGTAAATGCCAAGAGGAACCTAGCCTTGAACAAATGTCTCCAAAATAGGTCACAATGTTGTGTCGATTCTGGTCTAAAACTAAACTAACAGGTCTAAAAGTATATAGCTGTCCTTTTCTGAAGTCAAAAAAGGACAGCAAAAGACCTGTCAAATTTAGTTTTAGAAAATGCACAACTGAATGGACTCCATTACCTATAACACTCCGCCGTATTAGCAGTTTTTTGACAGCAAACTAAAAAAAACTTCGTATATAACGCGTTACGACGTTGCTATCTAGCTGGAGCACACGGCAAACAATTGTTAAGCAAAAGGAAATGTTTAGTTCCACTATATCGCTGATACATTATATTATTATTGCTCAAAACATTTGACTTACCATCATAAACACTGTAAACACTTCAATCTAAGTAAACATACCGTAATCTTTGTAGACTTAGTTATAATAGAAATGAATAAGTCTTCAATACATTGTAAGACTAAGCTAAAGCACATTACGATCGATACCCTACTTGGTCTGATAGTTACTGATTAATATAATGTATATTAGTTACAATATTTATTTACTAAAACGATACTAGAAAATATTTTGAGCTTTCCAAGATCACAATAAAATATGACAGATATTTTAATTGAATTGTTTGATTTAATAACAACTTCTTACAATAGTACCTGGAACTGCAGCCTAGAAACTAAACAACCAATCTTACCGAGGGATATGTCACTGTTAATTAATTGCAATCTGGAGCTACAAAAAGTAAATCACAACCTTCAACTAATGACTGGTTTACACCATCTAAGTGATTTAGTGGACTAAATTTGGCCGTGTAAAGAGTCAATTCAGTGCGCATGTCAGTAAGTTACCAGCATTGAATACACAGACTTACTCTATAGATAAGTAGATTAAGATCCGCTACGCTCACGTACCACAGCCGCCAGCGCGTCGAGTTTTACATCCAACTAAATTACTTGTATGTATCCTATCCTGCTGTCCAACTGACTAAATAGCTACAAAAGCACTAAACTACTTCGATGGTGTAAGCCAGTCATAAGTATGAACACACCTACGTTGGCACGTTAACTATAATATGTTAGTGATTGTGAGGACTAGCCGAGTAGAAGTATTGGTAATATAATTTTGAAAAGTTATTATACTATAAGGCGAACTATTACAGTAGTCTTATCCTAAAAGATCGGGCGACGGCGTTACGTTGCGGAACACGTCCAGCGTCGGCGACGACCGCATCGTGTCTGGGCAGGGCGTGTTCGCTCGCGTCATATTCTCGAACCGCTCCCGCATCGCCGCCACGTGGCCGGCTATCACGCACTCCTTCCCGTCCTCTTTGTCGAGGGAATCCTTATCTGCGTGCGTCTTCTCGGGCAGTTCCAAGTCCGACAGGAGGGATACCTCCGAGGAGGCCGTGTAGTACAGGTCGCTGATCGGCTCGCAGTGCGCCGCCGCCGGCTCAGTGTCCGAGGTAACGTCCTCCGCGAGCCCCGGCGGCGACACCTGGCAGTCGCTCCACCGCTCCGCGCGGTGGCTCTCTCTGGCGACCGACACGTCCGAGCTGGGCGGGGACACCAGCGGATCGCTCCACCTCTCCTCGTGCTGAGCGTCCCTCGGAACTGACACCTCGGAGCTCGACAACGACGCCTGCGAGTCCTTCCACTTCTGCCGCTGCGTCTCCAACCTTTGACTCGATAAATCCTCGGCGCTCACGAACTGAGACACCTGCCCGAGCCACTCCCCGGGCGCCTCCGTACCGCTGCAGATAAGCGCGATCCTATCCACCGCGTCGTCCTCGGACGACTGCGCAACGTTCCAGTTGACCGCGCGGTGGGTCTCCACGGTCCGCACCAGTACCTCGCCGGGGCTCACGAGGCCCTCGCTGCACTCGAAGAACTGCGGCGCGTCGTCGCACTCACTATAGTTCGAGGTTTTCATCGTCTCGCAGAGCCTGTTGATGGCGTCGAAAACGTCCTTCAGGTCGCTGCAGTCCTCCGTGGGCATGGCGACCTCCTCTATGGGCAGGATGGCGAGGTCGGCGGGGCGGTCGCCGGTGCCGATAGTGTGGGCGGGGCACAGCAGCGCGCGCGCCACCGACAGCAGCGAGTGCGCGGGGTGCGCGTCGGGCGCCGGGCGCGCGGAGCAGCGCGCGGGGGCGGGAGGGGGGGCGCCCGCCCCCCGCGCTCGCTAGCAGGCGCTCGACGTGCCCGACCACCCCTCCAGCGGCAGCTGCAGCGGCGGCGGCGGCGCCTGCGCCTTGCTCACTGCGCACCGATAAGTATTCGATTAGAAACTACCCGTGTCATAGAAAACTTTTCATCTTGAAATACATGACCGAGAGTTTGGATGCGTAGAATATTTCCGGCATCGTTTTTCAAATAATCGTGAATAACTTTCACGTAAGTATTTTATTATTTAGTTCTAGATATTGTTTAATTACGGTTAGTTCAGACTATTACAGTTGTAGCAGTTGTCATTGTTTTAATCTCACTTTAGTACTTAGCAAAGTATAAATCTATTCTAATAAAAAATTAGCCTAATAAGTCTTAGAGCAACTAAAAATACACGAGTGCATAGCTAATTTTCATGCAATGGATGTAATGTGATGCAAAATCGTGCACTGTCGATAGTGTAGTGGTGGGCAAACATGCAGCTATACATAGTAGTTAGTATCAAGCAAACAGTGAATGACCAACTAGTGACGTGCACGAAATAATGTAACAAGTAATACTTACCCAAGATACATAGTTCGTACGAGTAGAACACTGAATCATCTACATAAGTATTATGTCACTGATGTATCGATACTTCCCGTCTCTATTCAAAGATATCCATAATATCATGCTCATCACTATAAGAAGCTATATGATGCGCATCAACCAAGTAGGGTAATGATTTAACCATCTTATGTTTCTTTGGTATTTATTTACTATTTAGTGCTTCCACTATCCAACTCTAGTTTGGATAGACATGAACCCTTTGCTATCCTAAAACTACAGGGAGATTACTTCAATGCAAGACATCCACAACTAAGCGATCCACTTTTACCGACATCTAATGTTAGGTAGAACAATGAAATACAAAATAAAATAATTATTACCTTTTTATTATCCAAATAAAAATAATAATATAAATTACTAAGCATCGTACACAACTATCACAATACCGATTGCTTTTATTACATAAAAAGCGTACATTTATAAATGCTGTCACTAAATTACTCAACTGCAAGGTTGTCTGCATGCGATATGAAAAGCAGGCTTTCCTAACCACCGAAAGCAAAACGCAATAACAGTATGGGCACCTTGTAAAAGAGCAGATGCTACTGAAACGTTGAAACCGAGGTAAACAGACGACGCAAAGTAGTAGCAAATCCACATACTAGTCGCTGTAGTCCGTATGGTTCTAATTTAAAAAAAGATCCGTCTTAGGTAATTCGAAAGATATTGTAGCCTTAAGTATTATTGTAGTTCACAGTGACGTTTAGAACAATAATACTTTTATTTGAGTTAGCGTTGACGACTGTTAATTTCGGCTCAACGATGCGCTGACACAAAAATAGTCGAAATTCAGTCGACTTAAAAAACAAATTAGGGTGTAGGTAGACGCATACGGTCATATCGTCGATTCATATCAAGCAAGCTGCGTCTAGTAGGTGCACATACTGTTTATATTGCGTCAAAATACCGGAAATAATTGGCAGTTAAGCAACTTAGTGAATAGCGGCTTTCAACTAAAAATAACGAAAACAAGTGTTCAAGCGTTTACAGGTACGATAAAGTACAGTTTTCAGTAAATGGCACCTCACTATATTAAAAAGAATCACAACGAGAGTTCAAAATAAACTTTTTAAATAACATGTAACCAGAGAATGCAGTAAGTTTTCTCACTGTATTTTGTTATGATATGACGCAAAGCATGAAATGTAAAAGGCCTACAGAAACTTTCAGAACACAATAATGTTCGAGATGATAGATTAATTTAGTCCCTTTGCAGATTATTATCAGATTGAAATAAAATAATGAAACAAATTAATTTTAATGACTCGATACAAAAAATTACACGCGATAGACTAAAATTGCTAACAATAATTACAACTTAAATACAAATAAGAATTTGGTAAAAGACTAATGATGTATCCGAATGGTAAAAGTGTCTGAACAAATAAAGTACCTACATAGTACATACATAAAACATAAAAGGACTTTTGGAATAATTTTGATTAGGATTTACGTGAAAATATAACCTAAAAATTTTGATAAAGGAATAGAGGGAAAAATCACAAAGCACAAAATATAAATTGAATCATCGGAATGTGCATAAGTTAATGTTTCTAGCAAATTTCTATGGAGATAATTTTAGAATAATATAATTTTTCAACAACTTTCAGTCTCAGAGAAAAGAACACTTATACGAAGACAATATTACATGCAAACATGCATTTATAAACTACAAATATAAACTTCAAATAGATAATTCAAAAAATAATACTTTCACTAACTATTAACTACACTTAATAATACCATAAGATAACAGCGAAACTATAATTTGGTTTAAAAAATATTTTCTCAAATTAACTATCTAGAATTCTAACGAATAACTTAATATTATTATGCCATTTTTATGACTTGTACCTATTGCACTTACACATAACTTATGTACCTACAACATACATACAGAATTTATTATTATTGTATACTTTATGACTACAGAGCATTGTGCGTTTTGCTCTAGTTTTTATATAGTTTAACATTTATACAAATACTATAAAATTGATATAATATTATAGTCTATAATAAGAGCACTTTGCGTAATTAAAGCAGCAATTATTATCTACATTTCGAGCCACGAAACGGAAAGTATGTGAAGTTAGAACAAACACAACGTAGGATGTGTGTATCTTTAACCGACATGATCAAAAACAATAAGCCTAGTATTGATAAAAACCAAACTACAGTCCGTAAGCAAAGTTTCTGGTTACTAATACCTATCCGTGTAAATACTAATGTTGTTCTTAAAAAGAAGAATCAAATTTCTGATCTATATGGCTCGAACTATCCACTACCTACTCCTCACGGGACGATTTAAGTAATGCTTAAAAATTTACACAAGACAATGAATTATGGTAATTCTATCCATTAAATCTTTGATATGATATTATTGATCTATCGCTATCAAACCTGCCATTTCAAGGGCCAATTCTCACTTTAAGGAGCAAACTGAAGCTTTCAAGCTTGTTAGTGTCTTCTTCTTTCCGGTAAAATACAATCTGGGACAAGACCTCAAGACTGATTAGGTATTTACTGGGCAAACGTCTTATGCATTTGACCATATGGTCACATCCCATCAGGTAAGATTGTGGTAAAAAAATGAACAGTAATGAAATTATTTCCATTTCTGGCAGCAGGTTGAATTAACCATTAATTGCATATCATATGGCATCGCTAAAACGCGAATATATAAATTATCAAATATGATAGGAATGAATGAATCCTGTACGATTGCTTCACTGTGCTCCTTTAGCGGTTTGACCTTAACCTTTGTTTTATTGCCACTAACGCCTACGCGACGCGTATCTCTTGTAATTTATGCAGTTTGGTCGTACATGGTCAATGAAAGCTGTCACTTGATTTGGTAACGGCTTAATTAAACACAAGTCGACGTAAAATGAATAGCCTACGTACTAAATTTGCCAGATTTTTATACTGTTTGAATCAAAGATACGCGTCTCTAAAGGTACATGTAGCGACACTGTATCGAATCGGATCGGCAGTGCAACTACGCGATGCGATGCGACGCTTTCACACGAAACGTTCACGTTAAGTATATAGTTTAGGACCATGTTAATGTAGGAAACGCCTGCCGAAACCAATAGATAGATACCTACAGACGCAGTCCTATATTTTAACACGAAGGTTAGGTACTATAGACTGTGACATTTTGCTAAAGAAAGTGAATCAGTTACATGGCTCGAATCTTCTTTTGTAAGAATCGTTCGCTTGCGCGCGTTCGCAAAAATGTATCTAATGCGGTATTGATGATCTTTCTCGACGGTAGCGTTTCACAACAAGTCACCTGATGCTAAGTGACGATGTGGCCGAAGGTAGCATCACGCTACACCTACTTTAGGATACCGAAACCTGTAAGAATCGTTCGCTTGCGCGCGTTCGCAAAAATGTATCTAATGCGGTATTGATGATCTTTCTCGACGGTAGCGTTTCACAACAAGTCACCTGATGCTAAGTGACGATGTGGCCGAAGGTAGCATCACGCTACACCTACTTTAGGATACCGAAACCAAGCACCTATCGGTGTGTTCCGGCAGCCTCACTTGGGAGCCAGTTCCCAATCCGGGTGTAGCGTGACGCCATTTTCGACCACATCGTCCCTTATCAGGTGACTTGTGGTCAAAAGCTACCCTGTAAGTAGTAAAAAAAACAGATTCTACCACCAAGCTAAAGTTTCATCGCGATGTTTGTTTCGTTGTTTGTTTTTGAGGTTTCGGTAAGCGTTCGCCTACAACCATTCCCTAGTGTACCCACGAAGCACCTCGCAGCGACAAGTGCCTAGAACTTACCGGCGGCGGTGGCGCTGCTGTAGCCCTTGGCGATGCGCAGGAAGGGGTCGGGCGGCGGGAAGGCGGCGGGCGGCGCGAACAGCTCCGCGAACCGCGCCTCCAGCTCTATGGGCCGCATCGACGAGCCGCGGGCGGGCGGCGCCGGCGCGGGGGGCTCCGCGCCGTTCACGCTTTGGATGCTCTGCAACGGTGAGGCGGCATTCTTATATCTTACACATAAAATTCTTAATATTAAACTAGCTGTTCCCCGCGGTTCCACCCGCGTGGGCTACAGTTTATTGCGATAAAAAGAAGCCCATGTCCGTTCTCAGGCTCTAGACTATCTCTGTACCAAATTTCATGACTCTTGGTGGTCATTGGGAAGTATCCTATATGGGTTTTGATTCCCTTGTGAAATAGCAAAATATGCAACATGAACGGTCTTTATATTCTTCATATCTTTTGATCGCGTTGACTTGCAAGTTTGATTTTTCACAGCTGAAAGAGACCGTATTGCCGAGTATCCAACTAATATTATAAATGCAAAAGTTTGTGTATGTGTGAATGGTGGGACCACCTGGATCCGTTTCAGCAAACAAGGGCTCTCGCGGCCATGGCTGATTCTCGGGGCAAATTGTAAGCAATAAGAGGCAGGGCTGAAGAGAAGACAAAGAAAAATACAGGGTAGCGTTTGACCACAAGTCATTTAACATTAAGTAACGATGCGGTCGAAGATGGCGCCACGCTACACCTGGATTGGGAACTGGCTCTGAAGTGGGGCTGCCGGATCACACCGATAGGTGCTTAGCGACATATTCTTAACTTGAGGGTAGTTAGTAGCTAGCCAGGCGAGTACTAGTAAATGCCCTACCACCAAGCTATGCCGTCTACATACGTTATGCCTATGATGTGGCGGCGGCGGCGGCGGCGGAGGCTGCGTCAACGAAGCATTTCTTGCCGGAGGTGGCGGCGGTGGAGCGCCCGGCGGCGGCGGTGGACATATTCCCGGGGGGCGAAGCCCTCGTGGTGCGCGAAGAGTACCTGGAAACGGGATAGCAACATTGTCTTTATTCATTGTTATTTAAGTGCATACAGAATCAAAACATCCTCGTTCACAGTAAAGATGATTATTATTTAAGGGTGGAGTTAGACTAGATCAAATTAAGTTATTCCTGAAATCCCCACTGCCACACACACACACACACTTTCGTTTCCCTAGTGGGGATTTTGTGTAATTACTTTTTGAAGTTTTTGATTTTACCGGGGTTGGTGGCTTGGCTTATTTGGTAAGGATTATTTAAAAACACCAAAACCCTTTTTTTTACTAGCGTTTCACCACAAGTCACCTGAAGTTAAGTGACGATGTGGTCTAAGACGGCCTCACGCTACACCTGGATCGATAAATATGAATAGAATTGAAGTTGACATTTGAGGAGTTCATTATAAAGTAAGTGAACACTACGAAAGGATTTGTGAAAGTTCCTCCCCCTAAGGCGGTTAAAAAGGTCAGTAGGTTGATAAAACAGTAACTTGTCGTGATAATTACCGAAATGCGAGGCCGGGTTCTTGGTCCCTATGGGCGGGTGCGCCGGCGCGGGCGGCAGGTGGAAGGGCCGCGAGCCGGGGGACGTGGGCGTCACGGGCGGGGACCTGCAGGGGACACTCACTACGTCACATCGTCTCTATATAGAGCTTCAGGCTATAGAAAATGGGCTCGATTCTCGTTCGTATGGAAGGAATCTCAAAGGTCACATTTTCATCAAATGCTGTACTTTTCTTTGTTTGTTGCCTTAGAACTTTCGACTGGGTGAACCGTTTTTGATGATTCTTTTATTTATTTGAAAGCTGGTGCTTCCCATGTGGTCCCATTTTAAATTGGTCTAGTTCTGACTATGGCATCCATGAAAAAACCTTTGAAGTAGTTTTGTGGATTTTTTTTTGCTTGCAAAGTAGCTTGTTGAGAATCTCCCACTTGTGTGAATATCGAGCCCCTCAAATCACATTCAAGTTTGTATATTTCTGCGCTACCGCACTAGATATCAACGTCTGAAGTAAGAACGCGCCGCGGTGGAAAAGACTGAAATATAGTCTCAGTATTCCTTCCTTAGTTACCTGTTATAGTTTGTTCACATCCACAGACCATAACAATTATGTTGGTCTGTGGTTCGTCAAAGAAATAAAACGATCAAGTTTTTTTAAATACCGTTTGACCACATATCACCTGATGTTGTGTCACATGTGGTTAAAGATGGCGCCACGGAACGCCTAGATCGGGAACTGGCGCTCAAGGGAGGCTACCAGAGCACACGGTATTCTAGTTTGCAAAACGATATCCGACACATTTTTACACTAAAAGAACCACTTACCGAGGTACCCTCATACTCTGCGTCCTAGCAGCTGCTTTCCCATTAGTGATAAGCTTCTTGGGCGGAGGCGAAGGCCTATTGTCGTTAGGGCCCACAGTGGGGGGCTTCGGAGCCAGGTTGGGCTTGCCGTGCGACACGCGCGGCCGCTCCGACAGGTCCGACGTTGAGAGCGACGACGCGGGGGCGGGAGTGGTCGGCACTGATGAGAGGGATGTCATGCTGCCACCTTGAGGGTAACCGTTTATTAGTAAGACAGTAAGCTTGTGAAGGTACGAAGGTTTTTGTTTGTTTTGAATTCCTGTTTTTTTGGGTTTCTGAGTGACGAGACGATTAAGCCGCTGGTCTGGTGGTGAGCGTCACGCTTGCTCATTACAGTTCAGTGTCACCCGGACATGTTAGTATTGCCCTCGTCACCCTGATATTTCAGATGATAAATTTGTTCCACCGTAATTTTATTGAGACCATTGCTTTTTAATCCGGAACATAGTAATATATTTGTATATGCGCTTTGAGCGACTGTATCTTGTTTACATCGTTGTGACAAGTTATAGCCGTGGTTCTCATTTTTAAAGAGTGGTTTTAGACCATCGTAGACCTATAGTTAGTGTTGCCAAAATATCGGTAGCTTTCATCTGATAAAGCCATACTATCGATAGGTCCATCGATAGCATAAAACGAGGCAAAACTATCGAATAAGTGCAATTCTACCGATACTATCGATAGTATTGCCTCGTTTTACGCTATCGATAGTATCGATAGGCCTATCGTCAGTGTTGCGATTGGTTGGCTATCGATAGATTATCGATTTACTATCGATCGGCAACGCAAATAATCACGTACCCAGATTCCCCTGCGAGCTCGAGTGGAGCGCGCTCTTGTTTCGTTGCAGCGTTGCGGCGCCATGTTGCGGCGGCGGCTCCAAGTTCTGCTGCTGAAGGTTGTTGATCCGCTCCGATATGGAGCCAGTCGTCAGGATGGAGTCTGATGAGCTCTGTGAACAAGGATACAATACTTATTAGAGTCGGACAACCCGCACGTCACCGCAAAAGCTGTGTCTACCCACATTTCGCGTATTGAACATTCCGATTAAACATTTTGTTTGAACATTTTGCAAAACAGTTTTTTTTTACTACTTGCACGGTAGCGTTTGACCACGAGTCACCTGATGTTAAGTGACGATGTGGTTGATATTTCTAGTACTAATAATTCAAGCTACCATTGCAAGGATGAATCCTAACTTCCATAATTAAACAATTCTACACGACATGAAAGAAAATTTTCCTGTTGGTACTTATATGCAATTAATAAACATATGACCTATATGTCTTGTCTGACAATAATAATGCTAGTATAATAATAAAAAAGAAAAACATATAAATTTATACTGTTGTTTTTCCCTTCTTATTACAATATATTATTACTTAATTTAATGAACTTGAACCTCCGTTAAAGGAAAACACCGCGATGAAACCATAGCTTGGTGGTACGGCATTCTCTAGTGCTCTTTTACTACTTACAGGGTATATATAGCGTTTGACCACAAGTCACCTGATGTTAAGTGACGATGTGGTCGAAGATGGCGCCACGCTACACCTGGATTGGGAACTAGCTCTCAAGTGGGCCTGCCGGAACACACCGACACACCTCTTCTGGGTAGCTAGCAACCTCTACTTATGAATCTGTCGCCAAGAATCTGTGTTCCAGCAATCTCACTTGATTAAGAGCCAGTTCCCAATCACAGCGAAGCAAGGCGCCACTTGCGACCACGTTGTTGCTTAACATCTGGTACAAGAAACTATTTCAACCCGTTTCTTATGCTAAGTGATAATGTGGTCTCCACACACCATCCTTGAGTACTCGCTTTCAATAATTACAGCCGGAACATAGGTACTTATTGGTAAGTATAATTGAATTATTTATTATCTACTTATTTGTAGCCTTGATGAGCCAATGTTTTTCTACATCAGTTTCCTTCCGAGTTACAAACAACTAAGATTTAATTAGGAACTACTTACATTCAAGAGAAAACGTAATGTAGTTAATGCTTTATATGGCATTAACTATACGAGTAGATTCATTTGTTTGTACGAGAGCATCCAGAAAGCTACCAATTACCATTATAGGCTTTGTTTTATGTTTTGGACCTAAATTATGAGGGATTGACGATTTGATTATTGGACGTTTGGCTATTATTAACACGAATAACTAAGTAAAGTAGGCGTATAAGTCGGAAAACTATTCTAATAATATAAAATTTAAACTTTGTTTAATACACAAACAAGCCGAAACGGCAAAAAAAAAATATACTCGGAAAATGGAGTTTCTGCCAAAATATCGCGGTTTTAAACGTAGGGCGCGGCTAGTTCGAACTAAAAACTCGCCCCGCATATAAATATGATTCCCTTATTTTTTTTCACTAAATACTTTTGGTGCCGAGGAACGGGAAGAAAATCGATCAAAATTCGTATTTGGTGATTATCAGATATCAAGGATGACACCAGTGTTTTCAATGACTGGGGTAGATTGTGCATGGCGTCATTGCCCCTTGATCTTGACCGATCTACAATTGCAATTGCAAAACAATGAGCTAATTATTGTGGTCAAACAGCATGGATATAATTTCTATTAGTGAATGAGTCATCAAAGGAGTGTCAAGTGTGAGCAAATGCGTAAATGAATCCGTTTAACGAGTATTTCTGATATTATGTCAGCTATGAAAATCATGCTATCGCATACGCAACAGAAACTAACAAAACCGACCCATAATAATTACATTCTGGAGACTGATATCCAAAATCTTTTAGGCATACTTCTTGCGCGGGAGAAAAATTGTCAGCCGTCTTTTCCATTTCCCAAGACGTTACTTATCAAATGTCACAGATCAGATCTTGATCACACTTTCTCGGCATCATTGATGCAGACGTGATTAACAAGTTTAACAACATTGAAACAAAAAGAGTTTTCCTGTGAGTCATCAATGTCATGTCAATCGTGATATGCGTCCGGAACATCATGAATCATTCGAGTGACTCAAATGATTCTTTATAGAAGGCTTCGAGGGAAAACTAGGGTCGGTCGCGGTGTTTAAATTGTGGTCCTTTATGTGGTAATGATGTTGAATCATTCGTAATTTGTTGTCAGAGGTATGGTACCTAACTACCTATGTTAGCGTTCTTGTACGTGACGTGTTTCCTATACGGTATCTCTGTAAAGAAAGAATGATTTTATTTTCCTAAACTTAGTGTTTGTCAAAGCAGAACAGATACGTTGATGACCTTTAGGAGTTCTCTACTTTTCCAAAACTGACTTTCCTAAAAAGACATTGTGAACATGAAAATTATAAATAAAAAAAATGTTGTTCATTATATCCAAAAGATGCTCAAAACAAATCTTGATCGGCAAAATTGAATTGCAACTTGGATCAGTGTTCCAAAACGAAGCCTCTAGAAGAGCAAGGTGAGCGAGCCCGCCATTAACAAATTAAGCAAGATCTCGCCCAATCTGTTCCACTGGCCAATCCGTGATAACATTAACCATCGCCTTAAACGGCGTTCGAGAACACGTTGGAATTTTACATCTCTTATGTAATGTAATGGAAAGCTGTGTTTACTTTTGGTCAGTTTTGATGAATGTGAATATATTGTAGAGAGAATAACACCAGCCGCCACCACGCGCAATTAACTTTTAGTGTGTGAGGTAATGGTCGTGGAAAAATATTTGAAGAAAGTGGCTAAGTTAAACTAGCTGAGACGAGACAGTCTTACCCCCTCCGCACACGGCGTCGTAGCGTAAGCTTATCGTAAGATGCGCGTACTACGAGAGCAGAACCAACACGTACATCTTCAAACAAGTTCGCAGACGAAGCGGTGCACCATACACTTCACTGCGACAACGCGCGTCTTCCATACGCTTACGTTACGACTTTACGACGCTGTGTGCGGAAGGCCTTACACTTATAGCCATAAGACAAACGTAAGACGAAAGAGGCCAATGTTTCTTTATGACGAAAGAAAACATAAACACTTCGAAACTAAGATCCGAGTGTGAAGTTAATACAGACATAAACAAAATCAGTCGTTAATATCAAAATTACAAGTAAATAGTTACAGACAGCTTCTTCCTACTATCAGTGGTATAATCAATAGAAATACCGAAGTTGTTTCGGTGTTTTCGGACTGAATTATTAATATACGCTCGGATCAATTTCTGTTAACATTGGAGCCAAACCAATTAAAACCTCTCCATCAATACATTCTTTAAACCTAATTCAATCGGCTCATCATGCCTGCCTGCCTGCCAGTTTAGTAGGTGCTACCTGCTATTACAAATATACCTGAGCACGGAACCTGTATGAGACCATGGACAGGTGCGCTAAACAATTATTCATCCTCGGGTAAATTTACAATTCAAACCCTTGGACAAATCCCGTTATCCTAGCTTTGTTTTCCTATGTCAGCAATTCAGAGGAGATGCGTAAGACGTCGTGTTATTTCCTGTATTATAAGTACTTTGGGAAGCACTATCTTATTGAACAAATAAACAGCTTACTGCGAAATAACAGAACTTTATTAAGGGAAAATGCGAGCTCTTTTGACTTGAACATTAAATATCTAGTTTGCATCCTGTGAATTCCTGCATCTTTGCGGATTCAGTGAGACTTGAGGATATTGAACATTTACAACCACTTAGAATTATACTTAGTTATCTTTTGTTAGGTAGAATTGTTTTGACCTAAACGTGACATCACAATGATGTGAAGTAATTTATCAGACTCCATTAGGTACGCTTTCCTCAAAGACTATCTATCAATGATCCCGAACCAAAAGAGCGTATAATAAACAAATGTCGCGATTAATAGGAAAGATAAACGTGTAAGCAAACCCAGTTTAATCTTCATATCTTCAGCACATATTCTACGTAACACCATAATGATGAAACCATCAATACTCCCATACTTCTTGTCACAATAGATTAGACAAGACAGTAAAATCTTATTATGAGAAAAGTGACATTTTCTTAGCGTACAATTACAGGTAAGATAAATGACTATAATGAAATGACTATACCTACCTCAGTGACGGCAATGTTGGAATTGATTCATTAATTAAAATTCAATGCCGTGCGGATTGCTACCTGTCCAATGACTAATCGCATAGATTTTATTTACAATGGTTATGCCATGGCGTTATGTTATTATAAGCAAATTTTATAGTTTATAAAGTCCATCAATCGTTTGAATAGCCGTACCCTTTGGCAATGCAATATAGCAGCGCACATAGTGGTAAGATCCTAAAGCTATCCAAGTAATTCAACCATAAAGAAGCTTTTTTTTTTTTAAAGATGTACAGGGTTTTGCGTTTGACCACAAGTCACCTGATCTTAAGAAACTATGTGGTCAAAGGTGACGAGCGACGCCAGGTTGACTACTACCTAGTGAGGCTGCCGGCACACTCCGACAGGTGCTTTGAGACAGATTCTTAACGGTAACTGGACAGACAAAAATCATTTTTACACACACATCTGACACATCTGATGTTTTCGAGACGGCAATTGTTGACATTAATCTTTGCTTAATCATGTATGAAGGCTGATTGATACAGTTGAATAAGATAATCTAAAACAATATAAAAAAAAATCAAGCCTATTTTCCGTTTCTTAGATATTCTATTATTCGGTGTGAATATACGTTACGTTGGTATGTTTTGTTTGTAAATACGATTATGCATTACGTAATCCGATGCCACCTTAAGATGCTATAATAGTAGTTTAATTTTAATAATCAGAAACGGATGTAAAGACTTGTTTATCATATCAGACGAGGATTTGTTCGAAAGAAACTTTTCTAGTTTCGTGAGACAAGGACGTAAGTTTGCTCAAAAAGAAGAAGGTATATCAAAATGGAACAGCTGCAAACAATATCACTACACCCCGGTCCCACGGTAGGTCGTCAATCTGGAGCGGCTTGATTCGTTGGAAAATTAACTTTAGGAACGATCAAACGCGCACGCGCAACGTCACAAAGTCACAGGATGGGTGTATTCAACGTTCGCCGTGCTGTCTAGTCTGTGTAAAGGCAAGCCATGGGCCCCGGCCATTAGATGTGTTAATCCGAACGCGCCCCAAGCTACTCCCGATAATACATCCCTTATAATAATACTAATTAAATACATTTAAATCTTAATTATGTCACTAGGTTATTGTGTATGTCGATGGCACGACAATTTAAACCAACCTTCTTCATTTGACCTTATTTCAATTTTCAACACTTCCGTCATACGCGTGATAATAATTGATATAACATGTTTAAAATTTAAAGACTTGACTCATTCACAGACACAAAAACGCACAATCTCAACCGATAGTCCTAGAGACATGAAATTTGGAGGGTTTGGGATTATTTCTTTTACTATGAACGTTTTTTTAGACAATTCCCTAATGGGGTTAAATGGAAGATGTAAGCATGTATGATGGAAAAATCCACTAAAAGAAGTGAAGTGAAGCCGCAGCGCAGGTCACTAGGACAATAATCTTTTTCATCTTTGACAAAATCATAGATCCACACTCCTTAGTAAACAACTGCAAGCCAGGGACTTGTCTTATTCGGTTAAGAAACCAATCTCTATTAGCTTGTAAGTAGACATCAATTAGCTTGATTTGTCTAACTATCGTAACTCCAAACCTTCTTAGAAAACAAATGCGAAAGTTTGGACGTGTTTGTTCCACGATGAGACGGATCAACGGATCTGTGTGTGGTATTATAACAGAGATAAATAATAAATTAATAACACTTCGGAGTAGCAATTGTCCCTTTTCCGAGCATGCAAAACATATAATAATCAGAAAATCTGCGGTTGTTACTGTGCTCAAGTAATATGTATATTAAATTTAATTAAATCTACTATGTATTGAAACCGTAGGCAATTAATTCTTTATGTGCCATTGTTCAAACTTAGCCTAAATGATCGCGTACGGTCGCTCGATTAAAATTTAGGCGACAGAAACATCTGTTGCAATACTTGGCAACTAATTTGCATTCAAACTGTCTTTTATAGCGTTGGAGGTGCCGTCGTCGTTATAACAAAAACTTACGGACAGTGTTTGCATTATAAATGGAATGTAATATTATAGTCTAGCTGTCTAGCTTCCATTAGGATTGTATACGAGGTAACAGTTAGCTTGATGTTAAGCTATAACACTTGGCTTTATTTAGTGCGACTAGGATGTTACGAGTCGAATAATTTTACTCGAGTCAAACCGATAACGAGTCGACTCGAGTAGCGTTCTGCAAAACTCGAGTGAAACTGGACCGTGACATTTTTGAAGAGTAAGTCTTATAAATTAAAAAACTTGGCATTGGTAGATTAAAGTTGAAAAGTTGGTTAAACTTTAGAGGATCGAAAACGGGAGTCAATTTGTAACATCGCTAAGACAGCTAGTTTTAAAATAGTATAGACGCCGTAGTCATGAAATCTTAATTTGGAGAGTTCTTTCAAACTCTCTGCAGAAATGACAATATCGTCTACATAAAGTATAATTATCTCAAACACCAGATAAACTGACTAAAGGCTTAAAGGATCAAGTCCATATAAAAAGAAATCTTATTAGAAAAGATTATGTATTACGAGTATTAATAAAATATTAAGACTATTTAGCTGACAAAAAAGTTTGGGATGTAGTGAACTCGGTCCAATTCAATAAGTTGAAAAGCGTAATATAAAGTCAAAATTAAGTGTGCTAAATAGTTACATTTTTGGATTTGAATTACTCGTACGAAGTCAGAATATTAAAAAATATACCTGAAGGAATCCAAGCAAAACCAAAGCGTGCACAGATTCTCAAAGAAAGCAATCCAAAAATCGAATGTGTGCAACAATTACAATAGAAGTAAACTGTCGAAACTCGCGTAACAATTCTAGGCGTATTGAGATAAAGGCATTGTTTATCAGATATAATGCGTAGTTCATCCTAACCTCTCTCCCTTATCAGTTATATCTAAGGATTGTATTTATGTGACATTGGATTCTAATAATACGATTGTCTATGGATAACGTGTGATCACAATATCCTTGCATTTCACGGACCACTGATTTGCAGTTATAATTATAATATACTCAATCTGTCTTAATTGACATCATGATCTGTGCAAGTTATTGTAAGTAACACCAAAATTTACCCCGTTTATTTTTATCCGAAAATAAATATTCAATACCTATCAATATTCCCCGCGGCTTCACGTGCGTGGGAGTTGAATTTGTTTTCACTATTTGCAAGTACCTATACCTACCAAAACATTTAATTTATTAAACATCATCCAATGCGCAGGCGATTGGATATAATGACTGCCATAACTCGTGGCCGAAATAAAGTATTATACATTTAAACAAATTTAAAGGCATCGTGACACAGAATAGCATTGGGGGATCACCCTCCAAGCATAGCAGGAAGCACCAAATATCCAACGGCTAGATTTAAAAGCTGCTTGAAGCATCATTAAAACGCCTATTCATGTGCTAATGAGTTCCACAGTTATATGTCATTAACAAACAGTAGAACTGGGCCAAGATCATTAACACTGAAAGATATACAACGGAACTAGCCATAGACAAAAGTTTGTTTTAATACATCCACCATGCTGATGATTTCTACCGTTCATTTTCTATTGTTCATGTTTATGCGTACTTGCAAAAATAAAAACAATACCTATTTCCTATTTTTAACCTATATCTGTTATGATTATGTCTTTTACTATAAACGCGTCAGCAATATAGATCTACTTTACTACGTGAATTTAAGAGATTATGCGTTAATCTAAAACTAAAACACCTATCCTGTCGAACACCAAAAAGATAAATAAGATAACAAATAAAAATAAGAGACAAACAACACATACAATTCAAAGTCACACAGTCAGTCAGTCTCCTTCACTGACATGTCAACGCATAACCTAAACTAGAGGTGAGAAAGACTTGAAATTTTCAGGATATCTTTCTTTGATAGCATAGGGGTGCACTAAGATGAGAAAATCGACTATCAAAGGAGGCAGATAGGATATTAAAGTTTGTATGGACATAAGTATATTAACTTCTACGCGGGCGAAGCCTAGGTGCAGGTCGCTGGTTACAATATAAAATAAGGTTCCAGTAAAAAAAAAATCTTACCCGTGGCCTGAACCAATACTGATCAGAATCATCAAATTCACTGTCTTCAGTGACCATAATATCTTCCTCCTCCATTTTAGACAAACAAATGTGGTAAATTACAAATCGATAATAATTTAGCGAACTGATAACTAAACCGAACATACATTGATAAGCGGACCAAAACTTGTAGCCATTATATCTGGACAGTCGCGGCGCCACTGTGCTCGCATGTACTCCCACTAATTCCGATACATTTTGTTAGTAAACGTTTGTTAGTTCCGAAAACTGACGCGTTCTACGTAAATTTGTCGGTCAGCCCTTCTACACCTGCTGATGTTCTGTGTACTGATAATGGTAAGCGCGTAATCTGTCAGTTGTAGTATGTGTGAAATATGTTTTGTGACAAAGGAGACTAAGCGATGACGCATAGCGTGTGCGAAGTGCGTTACACTAATGTTTTTTTTTTATACCGAAGCGACTTCAAAGAAATGCGGAATTATATTTTAGGGCGCTCCTTAGAGTACCATTTTGAGTTAAGTGTTACAAAATCAGTAGTAGGTACTGTTTTTTTTATCTGATGTTCAGTAAGACTTATAGAAATGTCACATACATTCACATTAGGGATCATTATCATCATCAGCTTATTACATCTTCACTGCTGGGACTCGGGCCTTTTGTAAGAGAGGGAGAAGGGAATTGGCGCTAATCTACCACGCTGGCCTAGTGCGCGTTGGTAGATGTCGCATGTGCCCTCGAAAGAACTATCAAAGGCCCTAAATTAATTGCAATAATGTTAGTAAATAAGGCAATAAGCAGACATCCAACTGTTATTACAACTCGTAGGACTTCCATTGTGAAAGCGTGGTCTTAAAAAATCACACACATTTCGCTGAATTTTAATCTAAAAAGCAGATTTTCTTGGATTGCGTTCACAATCCAATTAATGTAACAATCGCGATGTTTGTGTAGGCGCAAATTTTATCTACAACTTGTTATCTAGATAAATTAATTAATATCAATGTTAGAATCAATTATAGCTTACCAACACGACTAATGAAAGTCGTGAGCAAAATAGCACAGAAATGTTATAAGTAAAAAGCTTGTTAGTTTGTTAACTACAGATCTGATTTGAAAATCTTTAGGTAAATATATATAAATATATATAATATAAATTCAGGTAAATAGTATGTGCTTTTGGGATGAACAATTGAACAGGCTATAACTACTTCATGAAGCTTTAAGGGGCACTGGGCCTGCTTGGTGGATTATGGGTTTATGGGCCATACTCTCTCTATATGAGAGAGGGCCGGTATGCCAGCAGTGGGAACGTAATAGGCTGATGGTGATGTTGTAAGACAGGGCTGATTGCTGAGCAGCAAAAATTTTAGTGGCGCAAGTCAACCTTAAATCGGTCAAGGACAACTTTGTGGCAATCAATGTCTCTAAAGTAAAAGATATCAATGCATGAATGAATAAATATTTTACGTTAAAAAAGGGGTCTACATGAAAGACTGTCACAATATGTTTTAATGACAAAAAGACGAAATTTAAAGCCTTCTCACCGCATTTTCTATAGCTGATTTGTGCAACACCGTTTCATTCTTAGATATTTCGAGGACAAGCCTTGAGCGAACTCATGCTAAAATCACGTTCCAAGTTAGTTCGTATTGGTATGGAATTTAAATAATTTGTCATTGCGTGTTTCTAAATTGTAATGACGTTTAGCAACTCAGAAACTGATGAAAAAAATATAGTACCTACCAAATTAATCAATGACAAAAATAAATTATTATGTACGATATACATATTAAGATTTGCTCGAATATCTAGTTATGCCATAACAGCTTGACCTTTAACGGCCGTTCCCAATAACCGATCTATCCACGGTTTTCCCTACTAGAGATATAAATTTGACACAAGCTCCATAGAAGTATAGTCGATTATTGGAAACGGCCGTTAATCTGAAGATTTGTTAATGTTTAAAATATAGATTAAAATATGAACCTACTAGCAGCAGGACACGCGGCGCGTGACGTCTTTTATTATCAGAAGGCAAGACTCATTTTGAGGCATCTCAGTTAGTTAAATGCACCAAACAGTTACTCTTAAGCGATATTAAGTCGTCCATTTTTGAGATTCATTCTTACTTCATCTAAGAATACGGTTTCATTCATTTCTACCGCACCAAGTGTGGCAAGGCGGCAAGGTTAACCTCCATCGAAATAAACACCGGCCAGATTTGGTGAGATGCCCACCCACCCGGAGTGTCGGAGTTATTTAGTGTCGCACACGTGCTCTCACAACCACCCCGCTAAGGATAATTTTACATCATGGAAAAATGGATATGAGCAGGCGTGGGTCTCTTATTCTTGGAATGCCTATATCTGTAAATAGTCCTTCGAATGGAGAAAGGCAATCACGATTGACGCACTGAATTTGAGCATTAATTATTATGATTTGTAGGCATATTTCTACGATTTTTTTGTATTGATGCGAGCGAGCTTTCTCATTACTCATTTATGTTATACTAAGTTTTTCTGCGGCTTCGCCCGCGTGGAAGTTTGTTTTTCCGTACGATCTTTAATATAACCATTTGAACACGCTGGTTTTCAAAAAAAAAACTTTCTTTATGCACAGCTACACTACCAAAGAAAGTTACCCTGAAAATGTCACGTCTCGAAGATCGCTTAGACTGTGCGTTGATTGTTAGTCAGTTAGTCAGTCAGCGACACGACAATGTCATATATGTATCAACAATCTTTGAATAACGTTTATTTTATTTTCATATATAAAATAATGTTTTCATTGAGTAAAAGGACGTGTGAGTAGTGGAGTCGGTAAAATATCCGTGGCCATAGCCAAAAATATACTTTCCCTCCTCCGTACCGAACCGGTCTGTTGCATCTAGATAGCAAGATGAAAAAATCGGGTTTGAGCTAAAATGTTAAATACTTGAACAATCCCATACCACACGAGCGAAGCCGCGGGCAAAAGCTGGTTACAAAAAATAATAATACTACTTTGGAAGTAGCCATTTCTACCACGTTAAACCACGTTCTAAAGTGAACGGGAGGTAAAATTTTGCAGCAAAATAATGACATCAGCTTTCTTTATTTATTCCAACGAGAAAGATTTTATCTTCTCGTATATAATAAAAAGTTATTTTTATGTTTTCGTCAGATCATGGACACAATACCTATAACAAATTGGTTAGTAAACTTTGTTTTAGCAAAGTTTTGCGCGCCTGATTTGATGTTTTCCAAATCTCTATTTAGGTTATTTTGGTTTACGACCCTAATTCTTTTTAGACTCGAGATCGTGCTCCGATGATTTGCATTTGACTCGGGTCTGGACTTCAGTAGATTTTAGACCAAGCCCTGCAATTTGAATAGTCTTGAAAAATATTTAGACTGCTGGACTCGAGTTGCTCTACTACACTTTGGATTCCTGTACCTAGGGTATCAAACTACTTGGATCGGGGACCCACCGCACCGGGTGAACCCTCGGGGAGCAGCTTAAAATACTGTTTTGAAAATGTCGACGTTTTAGCAAGTCCCATTGACCACGAGACTGTCCGCAAAAATATAAAGTAAAAAGAATACAGATACATTATAAACAATTGAGTTATGTGACGGGCATCAGGGTTATTGACTGGAACATCGAGGTCGTAGACGGCCCAAACGACGGGTATTGATTCCGTCACCGGCTGACCACATTATGAAGCTGGCTCTGCGATTAAGTTATCTATTTCATCGGATTTATCCGAGATAAAATCGCGGTTCACTGTTCTCGTAAAAATAAAAAATAATAATGCAAGTTAATCTACATGATATTTAAAGCAGCGAGCGTTCCTTTAAAAAGTCTTAATACGTTGAGAGTAAGAAATGTTTGGTTTTTAATGGTACATTTCAACAGTTTCTCCCGGTCGATAACGAGGATATGACGTAGGTAATGAGGTCTTCGACCTGTTTTCCAAAATTACATTTTAGTTTTTTTTACATTTTCGTGATTCCGAGGTCCCTCAGTCGAGACCCCTTTTAGGTAGACGATTGTTACTTGAGCTTGTAGTGTATACTACATTATCAATGTACGCGTTAGGGTGCGGTCACATTGGCTAACACATCCCAAGTGCACCGAATTTTAGTTACGCACTTACGCACCTTGCGCACTGCATTACCTTATCCAGTCCACTTACCATTGCACTTACGACAGCAACGTGTGCGCATAAGTGTTTGACGCGTGTTCGCCAGTGTGGACGCACCTTTACTGATAACGGTGGGTTAGCCGTTTGTAACCTGAGCTAATCTTATGACTGAAGCCCAGTGGTCTCGAACCTACCGATTTTTCGGTATTTCTACCGATATGAGCTCTGTTCTACCGAAATACCGAAATGCAACGATTTTTCCACGATTTCCGAGAATACATTGAAATTCTCCCGATTTTTCTACCGATTTTGGCGATTTAACATTTATAAATTGGCAACCCTTTTCATTTATGTTTAATAGAATATAATAAATGTCTAAATAAAGATTTGTTTTGTAAACTTGTGTTTCTTCGAGTGATAATGTGTAATATTGGTGGATTATTAACCATTATGTGTTCGTTAATGTGTACGAGTGTAGGAAATTGAAATAAAGTTGTGAAAGTGACATTTCTAGTTGCTCCAAAAAAGTCCGTGTAAAGTTTATGTAAAGCGCCACTACTTAACTTAATCTCTATCCTCATCTCATCATCATCACCATCACCATTTAAACTTGAATCAACTCTCTGAGTTTGAAATATTTTATACTTGTCACCGGCAAATACACTAATCGTGTTACGCCATAACAAAACAAAAAAAAATGTCTATAGTTTAACGGGTTTAGATAACGTTGCGGGGAATCCCCCAATGGTACGGGTAAGTATTACCGCGGCTATGGCAAAAAACATTGGTATGATCAAAAAAAGTAAAAATATTAAGCCTGTAAGTTGATACTAAATAAATAAAATAGTTTGTAATATGTATGTAATGTAATGTAGAAATAAATTAACGAATTTGATTCTATATTGTTTTTTTTATATACTACCGATTTTTGGTACAAATATACCGTTTTTGGAGGGCAACTCTACCGATTTCGCACTTTGACGTTCGAGACCACTGCTGAAGCCTATCATTAGTTGGCGCAATGACATGAGTACATGACATAACCAAGCGTTCTGTATGTACCTATAGTATAAATTAGTAGTTTTTACTAATGGTTAATCAGTCCATATTCGATTAACTTGCAATATCCACTCCACTTCAAAATGGTTTTGTTGTGAGTGCTGTAATGTTTGTAACACTTGTAACTAGCTGAACTAATTACATGGTTTTAAAATACATATTATTTTGCTAAGATTCCTGATTTTTGATACCACAGCTGTTCAGAATGAAAAATGTAATTTGTAGTCTCAATTCAATTATTGTAAGGACTACATTTATTTGAAGTATCGGTGCTGAAATGTAAAAAACGTTTTTTCAGTCTATGTAATACAGATCAATGTAAAAACTCTTTTGTTGCTAAAATTTATAAGGGTCTTCTCACTATTTCCACCGTGTTCGTGCCACGGAACGACGGAACTAGTGAGACTTCTTTTTTCAGAAGTTACTTGGAACTTGGAACCTAACAATCCATTGAAAAAAAACTTGCTAGTTAGTGATTATGTTCGATGATCCCTTCTGAAAATTACTTACATCTAAAAAGAACCAAACACAATAATTGATATTTATAAAAAACCCGACTGCTTGGACCGATTTTCATCAAACATAGCTAAAAACACTCGCCTGTAACTCACCTTTCATACAAAAAAAAAACTTAATTTATATCGCTTCATCCGTTCCAGTGCCACAAACAGACATGTCAAACTTATAACACCCCTCTTTTTGCGTCGGGGGTTAAAAATCAGGCTAAATCAACACTTACCAAAGGCATCGTCTTCTGCGTCGGTGGCTGCGGAGGTGGCCCTCTAACCCTGATATCAGACGGCTGTCTCTTAACGACTGGCCTGGGGTGTTCCCTCGACTGCTCCCTCATTTGCTCCCTCGGAGCATCTCTAGGTGGTTCTCTGTTTGCGATAGCAGCCGATAGTGCGCTGACTATGTTGGGTGAAGGCATGGCTGGCCGCATTCTCTCCGGGGAGGTTTTAGGTGGGTGCTGTGGTGGCTGAGGTTGCGGCGGCGGGAACCGCGGTGCATCAGTCTTGATCTGGCCGTTGGGCATTGGGCCTGCAAACGGTCACCTTTTAGTACTAATTCAAGCAGTTATTAAGTGGAACACTTTGCCAGCGGCTTTGTTTCCCGATAAGTACAATTTGGGAGTCTCCCAGTCAAGTGTGAATAGGATCTTGTAGATGCAAGACCCGAAATGATAAGTTTTGTTACGAGCCAGAACCAATTTTTTGTTTTCGTTAATACATACAGATGTTTTGGTACATAGTCTAGTTCAAAATCTTGTTTAATATATATATAGGTCTACCAGAATCTGATGGCAAAAAAAAGTTTAATAAATAGCGATTTTCATATGGCAACGAAAAATTTCGAGGAATTGTTTATGGTTTGGCTTCAAATTAGTAGGAATGACAAGTCTTGATACTTTGGTTTATTGCATCTTTTGTGTGAACTGAAGAAGCTTTCTCTTGAATAGGGATTGATGAATGGCGAAAATCTTGTGAACATGTAATAAAAATTGAAAATCAGTTCATAGAACAAGATCGATTGAGATGCAGGAGGAAAGGTTTATCATAAATACTGCGTCTTCCTCGTCTTCCTATTCCGTTGAAGACTTTTTTATGGATGTGCAGTATTTGGAACCATTTTCAAGTTCTGATAACCTTTAATTAATTAATAAACTCATGGACAGAGTAATTGGAGTTTTCATCTAAATTTCAAACCCCACATTCGCCACAGTAAGATTTTCAAAAATTATCCTTGATCATTGGATAAATTTTTATATTTGCATGTATCAAAACGTTTTACTCCAATTTCCCCCAGTATTGCTAGCATCAATTTCTTTTTTCCCTTTTTGCCATCAGATTCTGGTAGACCTATAGTTGTTGTGCCCTGTGGTTTTACATTAATGAAGACAGGAACCCCATATTTTTACAAGATAATAAGTCTGAACCATAAACTATCTTTGTTTATATATATATAGCAATTAAAGACAGACAAACAAATAAACCCTTTTCATTTACATATAATATCTATTATTATGTAAGGATGACATTATTTTTCAATAACTGCCTACCATGAATATAAATAAAAATATATATGTATAAAATATTATTATTTGCTATAAATATATAATCAACCGTTCACGGTAAATGCTGATCCAGTGAGAAGTTAGAACAATTGTTGATCCGCCTATTTTACCTGTTTACTCAGCTCCGCGTCGCGCAAACTGATATACTTTGATCCGTCCTTCATGCGCGTGTGACGTCAGCGGATCTGCACTTACACGTTTTCAACATGCTCGTCAGCGATTCGACCAACATTTGTTGATCCATTAACGGTCGAAAAAATCATACTGAATATGATTTCTTAGATCCAGTGTATATTTAATTTATCTGCGACATTTATTTAGACTAAGTGGATCCGGAGCCAAATTTGACTAATAGGTACTCGAACACAAAGCGGCAACGTCGCATTCTGCGTGTGATAGAGAACCTAGTAGACTAATTCGTTAGCGTAATAAGGTAAGAAAGATGCGTTAGTTACTTTTGCGTTTGAGGATCAAACTAATATAAAGTTTATTTTTCGATTAAAATTTAGTTGCAACAAGGTTGCAATATTATTATGTTTTTTAAAACACTTTTATTAGCTTTACTTGTAACTAACTAACTAACAATGTAATCAAATCTTAGAAGGCAATTTTCACTTACTTCTAATTGTCGTATCGACTTGAAACTTTGTATGTGTATGTAATCTCGGTGACAATGCAATAATTTGGTATCATTGACCTGATCTGATGATGCAGCCGGAAGGTGGGTAGGGCATCTCTGCGCTGGCTACTAGTAAACCCTCGTGTTTGGGCTCATATGAATCGTCTTGATGAGTCTAATAGATTGAACTTAGTGACGAGGGTCTAATGATGCAGCCAGGAGGTGGGTAGAGGATCTCTGCAGTCATTGATAGTAATCCCCTCGAGTTTGGGCTCATATGAATCGTCTTAATGAGTCCAATAGATTGAACTTGGTGACGAGGGTCTGATGATGCAACCGGAAGGTGGGTAAGGGATCTCTGCAGTGGCTACTAGTAAACCCCTCGTGTTTGGGCTCATATGAATCGTCTTGATGAGTCTAATAGATTGAACTTAGTGACGAGGGTCTGATGATGCAGCCAGGAGGTGGGTAGAGGATCTCTGCAGTCATTGATAGTAATCCCCTCTAGTTTGGGCTCATATGAATCGTCTTAATGAGTCCAATAGATTGAACTTGGTGACGAGGGTCTGATGATGCAACCGGAAGGTGGGTAGGGGATCTCTGCAGTGGCTACTAGTAAACCCCTCATGTTTGGGCTCATATGAATCGTCTTGATGAGTCCAATAGATTGAACTTGGTCACGAGGGTCTGATGATGCAACCGGAAGGTGGGTAGGGGATCTCTGCATTGGCTACTAGTAAACCCCTCGTGTTTGGGCTCATATGAATCGTCTTGATGAGTCCAATAGATTGAACTTGGTCACGAGGGTCTGATGATGCAACCGGAAGGTGGGTAGGGGATCTCTGCAGTGGCTACTAGTAAACCCCTCGTGTTTGGGCTCATATAAATCGTCTTGATGAGTCTAATAGATTGAACTTAGTGACGAGGGTCTGATGATGCAGCCAGGAGGTGGGTAGAGAATCTCTGCAGTCATTGATAGTAAACCCCTCGAGTTTGGGCCCATATGATTCCTTTTGATGAGTCCGATAGATTGGACTTGGTAACAAACGGCTAAAAACTAAAAAAATAAAAATACATTCATAGTTTAAAAAACTAAAAAAAAAAAACACTTTTAAAACGCACTGAAAATTATAAAACAATTAAATAGACTTGTATTAGTTACGATATAATGGTTAATTCAAAAAGTGTGGAGCGCTTTTTGGTTGTGTGTACTTTTATTTACCCAGTAAAAGAAGCGCTCCACACTTTTTGAATTAACCATTATATCGTAACTAATACAAGTCTATTTAATTATTTTATAATTTTCAGTGCGTTTTAAAAGTGTTTTTTTTAGTTTTTTAAACTATGTATGTTTTTTATTTTTTTAGTTTTTAGCCGTTTGTTACCAAGTCCAATCTATCGGACTCATCAAAAGGAATCATATGAGCCCAAACTCGAGGGGTTTACTATCAATGACTGCAGAGATCCCCTACCCACCTCCTGGCTGCATCATCAGACCCTCGTCACTAAGTTCAATCTATTAGACTCATCAAGACGATTCATATGAGCCCAAACACGAGGGGTTTACTAGTAGCCACTGCAGAGATCCCCTACCCACCTTCCGGTTGCATCATCAGACCCTCGTGACCAAGTTCAATCTATTGGACTCATCAAGACGATTCATATGAGCCCAAACACGAGGGGTTTACTAGTAGCCACTGCAGAGATCCCCTACCCACCTTCCGGTTGCATCATCAGACCCTCGTGACCAAGTTCAATCTATTGGACTCATCAAGACGATTCATATGAGCCCAAACACGAGGGGTTTACTAGTAGCTACTGCAGAGATCCCCTACCCACCTTCCGGTTGCATCATCAGACCCTCGTCACCAAGTTCAATCTATTGGACTTATTAAGACGATTCATATGAGCCCAAACTCGAGGGGATTACTATCAATGACTGCAGAGATCCTCTACCCACCTCCTGGCTGCATCATCAGACCCTCGTCACTAAGTTCAATCTATTAGACTCATCAAGACGATTCATATGAGCCCAAACACGAGGGGTTTACTAGTAGCCACTGCAGAGATCCCCTACCCACCTTCCGGTTGCATCATCAGACCCTCGTGGCCAAGTTCAATCTATTGGACTCATCAAGACGATTCATATGAGCCCAAACACGAGGGGTTTACTAGTAGCCACTGCAGAGATCCCCTACCCACCTTCCGGTTGCATCATCAGACCCTCGTCACCAAGTTCAATCTATTGGACTTATTAAGACGATTCATATGAGCCCAAACTCGAGGGGATTACTATCAATGACTGCAGAGATCCTCTACCCACCTCCTGGCTGCATCATCAGACCCTCGTCACTAAGTTTAATCTATTAGACTCATCAAGACGATTCATATGAGCCCAAACACGAGGGGTTTACTAGTAGCCAGCGCAGAGATGCCCTACCCACCTTCCGGCTGCATCATCAGATCAGGTCAATGATACCAAATTATTGCATTGTCACAATCTGTAGCTTTTGATGGACAAAGATACGAAACGGCAACGTCGCGGCTGCTTTCAGCCAATCTTATCGTTTGCTGTGCTTTGATTGGCTTATTTAAATCGGATCAACGTTTTCCGGAACCATCGCAAGGTGGATTTGTATATCGGATCAACTTCGGCGAACGCTAGTAAGCAGTCCCATGAGCGTAGATGTTGATCCGGTTGGAGCCACATCAGTAACCAAATATGCATATTGGATCAACAAAAGGCGCCGGATCAACATGAGTTTTTGGATCAACAAAGTGCTCGCGTGAAGTCGCGTCAGATCAACATTTGCCGTTAAGAGATATCTAAATACATAACAGATTGTAGACAACTGGGTACCTAATTAAAATGCCACTTGTTATCAGGAACTTTGATAACAGTACTGATTCCTGATTATGTCTTGATTTAACTATTATATCCAGTGTAAACAATAAAAATTTGGTTCCTTGTCATGATATTTTTTTCAAGCAAATATCTGTAAAATTCCATGAATGTGTTTAACTTAAATAACAAGTAAAGTACAGAAATGGAGATCAGACTTCTGGTGACTACCAATCTTCTTGTTTACACAACTTTCTAGAATAGAAAAGCTTGGGATTGTATTGATTGCAATAAACTTGCTCCAATTCAATCTGTTAGAAATATGAATAAAATAGTAATGTAATTGCACCCCGAAAATGACTTGCGGGTGTTTCTTGCCCGTTCTTTTGCCGGCGTAACGAGGTTGGAACAAGTATAGCTAGTTTTAAGTTTGATGTTTTAAAGTAAACACATATTGTATGTTACAACATAACACTAAATATTCTATATATTGAATTTTAAATTGGTGTAGATAATTCAGCCCATTCAATCTAAGCTACAGTTACAGATTACACAAAATAAGTGGGATATATAAAGTAATTAATTCACATATATCAACTCAGTGATATTCCGAACTTTCGTTGTATAAAATCAGTATTTGACAAATTAAAATGTTTTTACCTGCCAACTTCCCAGTAGATCGTAACTTGGGCATGCCACCTGCAAACAACCCCCCAAGTCCAGGAGGTCCTCCACCTCCTCCCCCTCCATTCTGCAAAGGAGCAGCACTCCTCGAACTATTCCCACTGGACGGAGAACCACTCCCTGCAGGAGATGCTTTCCCAGGAATGTAAGGTCCACTCTTATCCACTGTAACAGTCTTTTTCAATTTCGCTCCCTGTCTTATAGAGCTCAACAAAGCACCACGGTTATCAGACGAACCACTCTTACTTGCGCCCCCAAACATGGGCGGGGGCGGCGGGCCCGGCGGCGGCGGAGGCCCCGGTGGCGGCGGCGGCTTCGGACTCATAGCAACCGAACACTATTACAAACCCTCGCAATATGCCATCAAAAATGTCCTTTTCGCGACCCACTGGCGCGCACTGATCAAACCTTCACCGCGAGCCTTCGCGTACGCTTCGGCACGTGATGACAACACTCTATGCACGATACGTCACTCTCATCCATGCTAATTTACATGAAATATCTAAGAACCTTGCACCAAAACATTAATCATTGTAGGAAGTACGTAGGCACTAGGAATTGTTTTTACTATGTCACCTCAATAACTAATTATCATTTGCCCTTACTGAGGGGTACCATTTGTTATTTATATAATAATAAAACATAAAAATTAGAAACGAGTTCGATATAAAATTGCGAAACTGGTCTACCTGCGGCTACTTTACAAAATATAACTCAACTGAACTCATTGAATTCGTAAAATTAACAAATGGCCGACCGACCGACCCGACCAGTCGACCACAGCGCAGCTGTCAAATCAAATCGTGCATGTTGGTAAATTACCACAGACTATCTATCTTTCAGTGATCAGTGACAGTTGACTTTTGTCTCCTTGGTATTTGTGGAGGAGTTGCCATACAACAGTTCTGCCAATGTCATCTAGTAGAATTCTAGTATTCAATTCAATTCAGTCACGAAATGTATAAGGACATGGCAAAGCTTCTCTTTGACGCGACGAGTGACCAAAATGCTGGCTCATATTTTGGTCAAAAAATTAGCATTGCCATTCAACGAGGCAATGCTGCCGGCATTTTGGGCACCTTACCGTCTTCTGGACGCTTACCAAATTTTTAGTGTACATACTGCGTTTGATTTATTATTAATTTTATTTTTAAATAATTAAAGTTATTATACATCAAAATCTCAATGTGATTATTGTCACTAATAGTATAAAACTATTTTATTTGTAGATAATATGTAATAGCCAGTAATCATAAGAATTTTATCTATAATAAATCAATTAATCTACTCGCATTTTAAAATTATAATTAATTGGTTTAGCTGCAGGTAGCTATTTCGAACATAGATTAAACTATAGAAGAATTCCGAATCCTGCAAAGAGCTTTAGCTTTTCATAAGTTGCCATTGTCAATAAATTTAAGAAATGGTAAATTTAATTAATTTTCAATTACGATTAGTAAATTATGGACCGTAAATCTACTCTTAATTGCATTATTCTAATTATAGTACGTTTCAGGACTAAGTAAAAAGACATTGTAGGTGACACTGTAGCCCAGTTGGTTAGTTTGTGTGAGGCAGACACATTTTGTGTGATGCTGATGCTTGTTGATGTTTGTTTGATGGTAATGGATGGTGGTGGATCTGCTGTATGTTTGTGATGTGATGGTCTAATGATCGTATGGTTTTATGGTTTTCATGGCCTCATAACCCCCGACACATGGATTTCTTTTATAACGGGGGATTATGCATGTGCAAGCTCACTCTAGCAACCTTGAAAGTTTAATGATTAATAAGTCACTTTATTAGGCAGGAAGGGAAGACTCAATCCAATTGGTGATTAGGTGGAGTCATTGAAAAAAATAGTTAGCCTACAGTAAAATAACAAGTTGGCATAACCTATTTTATTGCTGGAAAATTAAACAAATAACATTTCTTGTAGATAACTTAAAATCATCATCCACATCTTCACTTGATAAATTAATGAAACTAATATTAAATATTGTATAATGTTAAATATATTAATTACCTTCTTCATTTCGAACTAGCAGAGAGAACATCAGCTGGATTTTCTGTAGTATATTTTAGTAAATTTGAATCGTAGCTACATTCACTACCACCTTGAGCAAGCAATGCTGCCTCCCTTGCGGCAGCTTCAGCTACTGCACGCTCTGTCGCCATTATTATTTCTCGTTCTGCAAATAATGCTTGATTCTCCCTTGCTCGTTTTTCCTTAATTTCCATATTTTCTCTGAACTTCATCAAACTAATTGATAAATATTTTATTGGATCTGCAGGTTGATGTAAAATGCACTGTGCAATACCAGCTCGTAACGCTGGACCAACTGATTTCTTCAAATATTTAAATTCTTCAGTCACATGAGCATCATCTGGACACAATTCAAACATATCCATATGACTGCGAATACGAACAAGGTTTCCTAACCCATCATTTTCATATTCACTTGCAGTATCAGGCTCACGATAAATATTTTTTCCATGCTCATTAATGTAATATCGGCCAAAACTATCGTAAAAATATAGGATTCCATCTCTTTCCTCCTTAACTTTCAATAAAACTCCTGCAGAATCCATCATGTATTCACTCGCTGTAGCGTGTGCTTTATACACTCTTTGTCTAGTATTTTTATCAATAAAATAGCGACCACATTCATCGAAAAAGTAAATGTGATCGGCATTGTCTGCAAGAGGCACAAGCTCATTGTTTTCATTTGGTTGGTATAATGTTTCATCATCGGGCAGTTTGTAATTTTTTCTACCATGTTCATCAATGAAAAAAGTTCCAATTTCATCTTCGAATTCTTCTTTAGCTTCTGCAGCGCTAAGGATGGAAATGATTGATTTACGGCTCCGTTGACCGAAAACAGCTAAATCCCATAAGTAGCATAACTCCGTAACTAGTCTCTCTCGTTCTTCTAAAGGCAAAACGTGATTAAAAATTTTAAAGGCGTAAAAATCTTCACAACTACATATTTCTTTGTTGGTAGAGTTTTCTATTTCAACTCCAGCACTACGGTGTAAGGACTCAAGAGTAGTTTTCAACTTATCGAGTGAAGACAATCTTCTTTCCAAATATTCTTTTTTATGTGTTAGAGCCATAACTGCTGCAGAGGTCGGCTCACTTCCAAGTCTGTGGATACGATCACCAAGAATGTTAATTTTCTCTATGACTTTGGTTATCTCAAGGCTATGAGAAGCTGTGCATCTTATCATTGTACCCATTTCTCTTCCGCGTAGTTTTAGATCTTCTAAAACTTTATGCGCTGAAGGTGTGTTTGCTGAGGTAATATCATTTATTATTTGCTGCAATGTCTTTGTCAGATCAGAAGATAGGTGAGGTATATGCAAATTTATATATTTGCTTAACTGTATGGCTAAATTATCGTTTATTTTGTCAACCCAATTCAAGAGTTCATCTGCAGCTTCATTTAGTTTTATTATAAACTCTTCATCATCAGTATAGCTTCTGAAACATTTTAACTTTTGTAAAAGTGCAGCATTTACTTCTACATGCATATCTTCAATGATTTCCAACTCTGCATTGAGATTAGCACGTTCAATGTTAGAAAAATTTTGCCGATTTTGTTCCATATATCTTTGATTATACTTTAAACGAGCATTCATAGCGTCAATGGTGTAACTTATTGCCTGGTATACTTCTTCTCTCGGAACAGTTTCAATAAAGCTGTTTTTATACTTTTCTATTTCATTTACAGCACGTATCCATTGTAAATGAAAATCAACAATGGTATCAATTACATCACTCTTGGAATCGTTTTGTAAAGCTTTGTGCAATGAGCACATAGCATTGAATATTGTATCAGAGTAGTCTGTTTTGGTAATAAATATTACCGGTGTTTCGTAAAATTCTTTCATTTCCTTAATTATATCAAAAAGGAAATGTATTGCTGTATCATTATCCATGATGAAAAATAAACTTGTACTTTTAAAGAAAATATAATCACCTATCCAATTACCAATCCAATCACCACTTTCACCACAGATTTAAATAATAATTTTTAAATATAGTAAGTACAGTTAGCATAAAAAAAACTGATATGAATAAGTCTCGAAATAACGTGCACGTCAGAAGTTTGCTAAAAGAAGAGCTTTTCTTAGTAACAATATTAACGGTATATTTATTTTATAGCGATGATGGCTCAGTGGTAGTGACGTCGGCTTGCGATCCGTAGGATGTGGGTTCGAATCCTACAATGAGCTTGAACTTTCGGTGAAGGAAAACATCGTGATGAAACCATAGCTTGGTGGTAGGCTGGTACTCGCCTGGCTAGCTACCACCCTCTTGTTAAGAATCTGCCGCCAAGCACCTATCGGTGTGTTCCGGCAGCCTCACTTGAGAGCCAGTTCCCAGTCCAGATGTAGCGTGGCGCCATCCTCGACCACATCGTCACTTAACATCAGGTGACTTGTGGTCAAACGCTACCCTGTAAATAGTAAAAAAAAATAGTAAAAAAAAAAAAATTTTTATTCTTAATCATATTATGCAACATTAGAAGAAGTGACCATGGTTATCTTGAGCAAAGCGGATATAATATTATAACTAGTCTTAGGTTTTATTATTTTTATTTTTTCTGACAGCCAAAGACACATAGTTCTAAAACCGTGGCTACATCACGTTTACTCTTTTTCACATTTACTCTATGAAAAAGCAAAGGCCATGCAGCCAAAAAGTTTTTTTTTAAAAGAGATAAGCCAAAGGCGAGTAAAAATAATCATTTCATTTTTTTTACACGGTGAAAATCAAGTTCCTCTGTTTTACAAAAGCTTACAATGCAAGATGGAGGAGGGAGCCACAAAAGCAAGCAAACACATATTTAAAGCATGTTATCAAATGACATACCTTTTAGTTATTTGCTTGCTATAATTATCGTCAAGGCTATCATTTTTGCTAGTTTTTTGATTACCTGTCGCAATTTACAAAACATCCCATTAAACTTTATCATAGACTTTTTACGTTGACTGTACTCCTGTTGGAAAATGAGGTATATTATGATAAGTCAAATAAATGACAACGAAAAGTTACTTCGGTGATAACTATACTACCTCCATGTTGCTCGCACAGGTTTTTACCTCTGCCTCTGCTTAGACATGAACAAATAAATACTTTAATATTATATACCTTTTTATATCATTACTGCGGATTCTGCTCAATACAGCAATAATAATATATAAAATAGCTTTTAAACCAAGCAAAATAGATCATGTCACCTAACAATAAGTGATGAAGTCATCGGTCAAAGGTGGCGCCACGATACGCCTGGAATGGGAACTGCCTCTTATGAGGGCTGCCAGAAAACACTATAGGTGCAGCTATGATATTTCTTGATAGGTGGTATAAATAGTTTTATAAGTCTATGCAATTAAATGTGTATCAGAGCAGCCATGAGTCGTTTATTTCGAATACAAGTCTACAATTCTACTAAATTATATAATTATATAGATAACAGTAGTTTATGGTATTTTAATAAGCGCTGTGAATGGCAACCCTGCCCGCGTCTACGATTTGTTTCCCGAAGAGGTCGTCGATGACTTTGCGAATATCCACAAAATTACAAAAGAAGTAGTGTATTCGTTCTATAGCAAGATTTTACTGTTTATCCAATACGTTGTTATAGCATAAGCATATAAATATACACATCATGGCCGGGGCGATGTTATTCGAGAGATCACGCGTGTCGTCAAACAGAGACGAAGACGTCCGCATGACCGACAAAATGGTTAGCACTGGCGAGCTGCCCGAAGATGACGAAGAAAACATAAGAGCTAAAGAACAAGGCATCCTGAACCTCGGCGAGAAGTACAAGAAAGAAGGCAAGGCGAAGGAACTGGCAGAGCTCATCAACTCAACACGACCGTTTCTTAGTCTGATCAGTAAAGCAAAGGCTGCAAAGTTGGTACGTTCCCTCGTCGATTTCTTCCTGGACTTGGAAGCTGGCATCGGCATCGAGGTTCAGCTGTGTAAGGAGTGTATAGAATGGGCCAAGGAGGAGCGGCGCACCTTTCTGCGACAGTCCCTAGAAGCGAGACTGATAGCGCTATATTACGACACTGGTATGTACACAGAAGCCCTAGAACTGGCCACCGCTCTTCTCAAGGAGCTCAAAAAGTTAGATGACAAGAATTTACTAGTTGAAGTGCTACTTTTAGAAAGTAAAACGTATCATGCCCTGAGCAATTTATCAAAGGCCCGTGCTTCGTTGACCTCCGCACGAACCACCGCAAACGCGATTTACTGTCCTCCAAAAATGCAAGCGGCACTGGACTTGCAATCTGGTATATTGCATGCTGCAGATGAACGTGACTTTAAAACTGCTTACTCATACTTCTATGAAGCTTTCGAGGGGTATGATGGCGCAGACAGTCCTAAGGCCCTCACCGCGCTGAAGTACATGTTGCTGTCCAAGATCATGCTCAACCAGGCAGAGGAGGTGGGTACGGTGTGCGGCAGTAAGACTGCCCTCAAGTATGCCGGTAAGGAACTAGAAGCTATGAGAGCTGTAGCTACTGCCTCCCACAAAAGGTCTCTTGCCGACTTCCAAGCTGCACTTAAAACGTATAAGAGAGAACTTGAAGAGGACGCAGTGGTTAGAGCTCACCTCGGTGCTCTTTATGACACAATGTTGGAACAGAACTTATGTCGTATCGTGGAACCGTACATGAGAGTGCAAGTGGACCATGTCGCCCGATCCATCCGTCTCCCAGTAGTACAAGTTGAAAAGAAACTGTCCCAGATGATTCTGGACAAGAAACTCAACGGGATTCTTGACCAAGGTGAGGGAGTTCTTATTGTTTTTGATGAATCGCCCCTTGAGAAGACCTATGAGACTGTATTGGAGACCATACATCATATGAGTAAGGTTGTGGATACACTCTACCAGAAAGCTAAGAAACTTTCATAGAAGCGTTGTAAAATTTGTTGTAGCATTAATGAACTAATATGTATATCAAAATACCCATAAATTTCAGTTCAACATAATAAAATGAACCTATTTTTGAATCGATTCCAAATTTAATTATTTGTACCACAATGTTGTAAGCTAAATAGTGTCTGAAAAATATTTTAAAAAAATGTATAAAAAAAGGGAATAGAGAAAGTGGGGAATTTCTGTAATCTAGTTATAGAGGCGCGAAGTCTGGCTTCAGCGTGCGAGCCAGTTACCACCTTATTATAAAAAATTATGCAGCATTTGAATTACTAATACTTACTTAATTTGATTTTACATTTTCTTTTTTAACATAAGCTAGTGAAAAATTATAATATTCTGTTTTATTGAGAAAATAAAAGGTGTTCTCCGAAATGTTTTTATTTCTTTACCTCCATTCTCTCCACCCACGCTTTTATTTAGCAAGTCATGTAAATTTAACTGTTGGCAAACACGCTGGTGATTCACATACTGTATAGATAGCTGCAAATGTGTGATCTTAATGCAGTGTTGTTTCACCTTCCTGTGTAGGTCTGTAGCTACTTTCTGTTATTATTTGCCCTTGTTAGTTACACAAAAGTGCATTAGAATATAGATAGATTTATCTCTATACGATAGCGATGGTGGCCGAACGGTTAGGCGTGCGACTTACAAAACGCCGACACCGAGTTCGAATCCTCTCGGCCCCGCACCTATGACTTAATAAGTTATGTGCGGATTTGCCATCGCTCAAAACGGTGAAGGAAAATATCGTGAGGAAACCGGCATGTCCAAGAACTGTAACATTTAAGGGCATGCGATATCTACCAACACGCACTGGGCCCGCGTGGTAGATTACAGCCCATGCTCTCTCTCTGAGAGAAGGCAAGAGTCCCAGCAGTGGGAACGTGAAAGGCTGATAATGATGATGATGATCTCTATACTAATATTATGAAAAGGTAAAGTTTGTGAGCTCAGGACCTTGTGATAAGATTTTAAAAGTTATTTTACTTTTAGAAAGTTCCACTCCTTGTCTGTTGGTGATAATCCTGTGGGAATCTTTTATCTAGCCTAAGAAAGCTAGTCTTTTAGATTACAATGGCTAATTTTGTAATAGATAGATAGATAGATTAACTCTTTATTGGCACACCACAATACAGGGAAAATTAAAACTAGAACAACAGTAAAACTTAATGGTAAGTGGCACAACGGGCGGTCTTATCGCTCAAAGCGATCTCTTCCAGACAACCCAAAAGCAGAGGAGTAGTGCGAAACTGTATAGACGGTGGTATACAAAAAAAAAATATGTAGAAAAATTAAATAAATAAAATATACATACTAAATATACCTACTATGTAATCTTGATGACCAAGCTTCTATTCACAGTGTATGATACAACCTACCCAGCTGGTCATTGATATAAAAAACATTTATTTACCTGCTATTGTTTGTACGTGAACCTAACCTTAAGTTTCTATAGTTAGGAATGTTAGGATAGCGTAGTAGGTATCGTATACAGTATAGTAATATCGATAGTATTGTACTTAATTCGATAGTATTGCCTCGTTAAAAGCAATCGATAGTATCGCTTTTTCAGTCGAAAACTATCGATTGTTCGGCAACACTAGTGTAGGGATTTTTTTAAATCGTGAAATATAGTTTTTCCTAATCTCTATAGTTTATTGCAAGTTAGAAAATGAACTTAAAAGGTAGGTGCATAAGTTACTACGTCGCGTCGCGTACGACCTCAATTTCTAAATGGAGTGGTTGTTTACATTGAATATTTTATGTTTGTAATGTAGAGTGTACGTACCGCTGTGGAATTACTTTAAATGGTATTGAACTGGCGACATGCACGACCTTTTGCGTAGACAGCAGTAGAACACTAATAACTACAATTTTGCTATCAATCCTGGACAAGGTTGGTTAGGTATTACATATTTTCTTAATTTTACCTACCTACCCTTCAAATGGGGAGTTAGGGACAATGGTACACAAAATTCCATCTGTTCCCATAATAAAAAGGCTTGTGTCAGTAAGAACTGCCGGAATAACATTACATAATATACCTTTTTTGGTGTATTAATACACAGACAACGGTAAAAAGTAAGTGAAGACTCGTTGTCCCCATTAATAAAGCATTGGGGACAACGGGAATACACCGTACTTATCTAGTACATTGACAGTAATCAGTACCTTCTGATACCTACTTACGTAGCTTGCCGCGAGATTAACATATCCAAAGGTAGGTGATGACCTTTCAGCTTTCAGATACAAAAGAGGAATGTATGTATGTATTTATGTAGGTAAATAAAATTGTACCTAAGTTACCATTGCGGAAATCGAACCCGCGCTAATATCTACCGCGCCATCTTTCTGTCAGCCGTTCTGGTCTGGCTATAGGCAATCTAGGAAAATTAAATGCGTGAAAGAATAAAAACAAATGGCTCATAAAAATATATTTATTTACTTACAAAACATTCGCGTAACACAAACGTATACTACACTAATCAAATTAATAATAATAAAATAATTGGACCCGTACATTCTTACGCAATAAAATGTATACATTTATAGCTAGCTTTTAAAAGTTATAACCAATGTTGTCGATGCTTATGTACATTTCTAATTGATTGGTAAAAGTACTGCTGTCCTTATCTTACCATGGTAAAGACAAAGACAACATTATTTTTAGCCCTGTCAAATAAACTTTATTTAGAATGGACATGAGAACCGGCACCTTTAAAGTTAAAATACAAGTTCTGAGTTAGTTTTTTACTTATACAGAGTATTAATTAGTGTGCAGATGTCCCCGATATTTATTTATTTATTTATTAAAATTAGCATTTTTATGTACTTTCTTTTAATCAATGAGTAAAGGTAAGTTTGTTGGTACTTTAGTTTTTTAAAGCCAAAACTAGGTGGGCATGTTAATGACGTCATCGGGTCATCGCGCAGCTAATGTGATGAGGTCATCAAATTATGCTCTTCGAGCAATGTTCGCATCAAATGCGTAAACATCGAAGTTTAGAAATGACTAATATTGTTTAATCATTTATTCAATATTTTTATGAAATCTCTTATTTACATCTTACAGGCTATCGTTTGTCTACAAGCCACTTGATGTTAAGTAACGCTGTGGTTGAAGGTACCACGCTGCACCTGGATTAGGAGTCTCCCAAGTGAGCTCACGAAACACCGATAGCTTGGCAACAGATTTTAAAATTAGATTCTTCTTAAAATAGCACCAGTAACCTGTAATAACTCGCGAGCGGATACCGTGAGTTTTGCGAGTTGAGAAATGAATCGAGTTGCGAGTGACATTGGTGGTAACGTTATCGCAAAACACGTGAGTGGAAACGGGTAGATAGATACGTCTGCCTGTTAGAATATCCGCAGAGACCGCAGAAACTTTTAGTACCTTCGTGATCATGGCGCTTGCAGCAGTGCCGAAATATCGAGAACTCAAACAAAAACAAATAGTATATGGTAGATATCCCGTAACATAACCAAATTCTAGATTCTCCTAATTATTAATTGTCGTAGTTTTAATCTAGGAATGCGATAAGTAAGGCAGGCCACATCGCTCGACAAACCGATAGCCGATGAGGAACGAAGGTTCTCGAGTGGCGACCACGAACCGAAAGACCTTCTGTAGGTAGACCCCCCACTAGATGGACCAACGACATTGTGAGAGTCGCGGGAAGCCGATGGATGCAAATGGCTAATCGCCGTTCAAGGGTGAAAACCTAGTTCAGCAGTGGACTTCTTCCGGCTGATGATGTATTTTTTTTTACTACTTAACGGGTAGTGTTTGACTACAAGTCACCTGCTGTCGAGTGACAATGTGGTCAAAGATGGCGCCACGCTACACCTGCCGGAACACACCTATAGATGCTTAGCGACAGATTCTTAAAGATGATAATGGTAAGTTAATCAGCATTATTCATCCGATTCAACTCTTCAGTGTTCTCGGGCACATGCCACCTCGGGTTCCAGAAGTTGGGCGGCGTCTTGGGACGCGCCGGGTTGTGCTTGCCGCGATGCTTCGAACACTCGTTGATCTTCTTCGCTAACATCACCGGATCGTTCTTATATAGCTCGCCGTAGAACTGTCGATAACACAATGTTATAATTATACACTGACTAGTTGCGCCCCGCGGTTTCACCCGCGTCTTCCCGTTAATTCCCGCAAGTACAGTCAACGACAAAAGTAGCTGTACAATCACACTTTTTTTTCTATTATCCTCATCGTCTTAGACACCAATTTTTGACCTCATCATCATCTAAAATCAGGTGTGTTATGATGTGATCAAAATGATACCATGTAAAATGTAAAAAAAAACCACTAATAATTACTGATTTGAAACACATTTGGAAAAAGCTACTTTTGTCGCTGACTGTACCATTTCCGGGATAAAAAGCAGCCTATGTGTTAATCCAGGGTATAAGCTATCTCCATTCCAAATTTCATTCAGATCCGTTCTGTAGTTTTTGCGTGATAGAGTAACAAACATCCACCCATCCATACTTACAGACTTTCACGTTTATAATATTAGTAGGATAAACTTACGTTTTTGCATTCCTCACAACTCCACCCTTGTAAGTTGCGTTTCTCCGTTTTATTTCTAACCGTTTGCTCTTTATAAAGCGGCTCGACTAACTCTGGGATTTTTCTGTGAAATAGACAATACAAACAAATTGAATATAGGTACTGTTATTTTTTTTTTTACTCTTTACAAACATAAAACAAAGTCTATAATGGTAATTGGTAGCTTTCTGCATGCTCTCGTACAAACAAATGAATCTACTCGTAATGCCATATAAAGCATTAACTACATTACGTTTTCTCTTGAATGTAAGTAGTTCCTAATTAAATCGTAGTTGTTTGTAACTCGGAAGGAAACTGATGTAGAAAAACATTGGCTCATCAAGGCTACAAATAAGTAGATAATATTTTTTTTTTATTTACTATTTACAGGGTAGCGTTTGACCACAAGTCACCTGATGTTTATGGTCGAAGATGGCACCACGCTACACCTGGACTAGGAACTGGCTCTCAAGTGAAGTCAAGTGGTGTTACATACAGTTGCTATGGAGTCAGGCGTGGGAACAGGATTTTTAGGAGAGGAGAACACAAACTATCATCGATTAAAAAAACGTGCTGCAATCATGAATTTTTAAAATCGGACCAGTAGTTTCCGAGATTAACAATATCATACAATGGTGTCGATTCGGTTTTGCATTCTCTAAAACTAAACTAAGTTTGACAGGTCTTAGAGTAATGCTGTCCTTTTTTTACTTCAGTGGTTAAAAAAAGACAGCAATACTATTAGACCTGTCAAAATTAGTTTAGTTTTAGAAAATGCAAAACCGAATCGACACCAATATCTTTTATCACCATCATCAGCCTAGTCCGTTCCCACTGCTAATATGGGCCGTTATCTACCACGCTGGCCCAGTGCGGGTTGGTAGCTTTTACATGCATTTGATAATTGTGGTTCTTGGACATGCCGGTTTCCTCACGATGTTTTTCTTCACCGTTTTGAGTGATGGTAAATCCACACATAATGCAGGGCCGAGAGGACTTCAACCGTTCGGCCACCATTGCTCTTTTACGCTTTTGTGTGGGCGTTATTATTATGGTATAATATATTGTTTTAATAAACTTAACCTATGTATATTATTTGTTTGGTATTATTTGTTTGTTTGTTTGTTTATTTGTTTGATATATAATTTGATACCTTTTAACATGTTCCACCGCGTCCGTTTTAACGCTAGGTTCCGGCCGAAGTATGGACATGCTAGATTCCGCGTCGCTCTTCGGAGGTGTGTTCGTGATGTTGATGTTTTCCGCTAGAGGCCGCTTTGAAGGGCTGCAAGGAAACACCGCGCTTGAGAGTTTTTCTTTTATTTTGATAACGGCTTCAGTACAACCAATGTAATCAAATGATAAGCGTTATCGTAGATAGTTGTTGAAAAATCGTATTATTTAAATTCAAAATAGGTTTTTTCACGGAACTAAGTTCGTGAGTTTCATTGTTTTTCTAGAAAGAAAAGAAGTCGAAAAGTCTAAATCAAGGATGTTGCATAGATTTGATTAAAGCTACACTATTATTAAACTTAAAACTCAATCAGCTAGTAGCAAGCACTTGAAAACGTCAACTTAAAACTAGCTACCTGTTCCAACCTCCTAACGCCGGCAAAAGAAAAGGCAAAAAACGCCCGGCAGGAAATTTATTCACAACACATTAGCAATTTTTAGCACTGCGGAAATACTTGTGGGGGGAGCTCGTTCCACATTTTGAAGATTCACCTGTGCAGCATCCCCCTGTGCTCTGCCTCCAGATGATCCACGTGCTGCAGCAGCGAGATGCTGGCGTTGGTCTCGCAGTGAGTCGTATCTTCGTCCGGAGTCACTTCCATCATAACTGGGGTTTCTCTCTCCTTCTTGATGCCGTTACGTATCCTGAGGATGTTCTCATCATCATTATCATCATCAGCCTGTACAGTCAGCGACGAAAGTCGTTGAACAGAAACAAATTTTCCTATTGCCTATTGGGTTCTATTGTGGTCAAACGCTACCCTGTAAGTTGTAAAATAACCCTAACATTACTGATCTAAAACACATTTGGAAAATCGAGTTTGATCAGCTACTTTTGTTGCTGACTGTACCAGTCCACTGCTGGACATAGGCCTCGCCCAAGGTACGCCACTGAGCCCGGTTTTCGGCTCTTCTCATCCAACTACTGCCAGCCACTCGCCGCAAGTTACTAGGTGCTCATCAAGCCGTAGCGTCCGTCGTGGATGTTTTATTTAGGTATATCTAATAAACGAATCCTCGAGTCACAGGACTCACAGGGTTTGTTATCAAAGTCCTCCGAGGACCGAAATTGCTTGACCTATTTTTATGAAATTTGTTGTGTATATTTGGTAGGTCTGTAGGCTATTATTACTTTCCTAGGTAATATAATAATCCTGCGATACGCCGCGGCGCGATGCGAATCAGATCAGAAGTTCTTGTGGTTTATTCGTGCGAGCTCGCAGATATTCACGATGCGATGCGAATTCGCAGTTTTGTGTGGGAGCCCTATAGGTGGGCTTATCCAGAAAAAAAAGTTTCAATTCGAATCAAATCGGGAATAATCGGGTATTTCGATCTCGACTAGAATAATGATGAAAAAACTGGTAGAATTTCCTTCATACCTTTTCGTGTTAGCAAAATTATTCAAAACATTGAAGGACTCCTCCATTACATCATTTACCGGAGCGTTTGTAGTGTTTTTAGTAATATCCTTATTTTCATCCTGTTTGGTAACACTCTCGCATCTACTTTTTAAACTCAACGGTGGCTTCTTGAATTTGCTGGCATTGGCATCAGAAATGGTTTTGAAACTATAAATAAAAAAAACAAGAATAATACATTACAAAAGGAACAAAAAAAACCCGACCGCGCCAAAATAAAGTACCTACCCTATGTCACTCCCACAATACAGACGAATCTAATGATACCTCTCAAAACCATCATTTGCCACCATTTGCCATCGCTCAAAACGGTGAAGGGAAACATCGTGAGGTAACCGGCGTGTCCAAGAACTGCAACATTCAAGGGCATGCGACATCTACCAACCCGCACTGGGCCAGCGTGGTGGATTACGGCCCATACTCTCTCTCTGAGAGAAGGCCAGAGTGATGCGGGAGCTGTTAGTTCTCTCATGATCATGGCGCTTGCAACAGCGCCGAAATATCGATCATCATCATCATAATCAGCGTTATACGTTCCCACTACTGGCACTCTGTTTCTTTTCTGTTTTTTTTGTTCTGTCCTCACTATGTTTTCCTTCACCGTTCTGAGCGATGGTAAATCGGCACATAACTTTTGAAACAATTGATATATCGATATATTATCAAACAAATACATGGTAAATATCCCGTTTCATAAACTAATTATTACATTTAAATAGTTTTACTTACAAAGTGAAGTTGGTAGGACCACTTGTTGGTGATGGTAATATTGTATCGTCATTCTCATTTGACTCCGTTTTTATAAGAGGCTGAAATCAAAATAAATAATATGAACATGGTTTAAAAACTAAAGTGTAGCCAGCATCATACCAATACTTGAAACATGTAAATCATTTCAATTCCAAAATTAGTTATAGGTCTACCAGAATCTGATGGCAAAAAGGGAAAAAAGAAATTGACGCTAGCAATACTGGGGGAAATTGGAGTAAAGCGTTTCGATACTTTTTTTTCCCTATAGTGGCTGATTCTGTGTGTGATACATGCAAATATAAAAATGTATCCAATGATAGAGGATAATTTTTGAAAATCTTACTGTGGCGAATGTGGGGTTCGAAACTCCAATTACTCTGTCCATGAGTTTATTAATTAATTAAAGGCTATCAGAACTTGAAAATGGTACCAAATACTGCACATCCATAAAAAAGTCTTCAACGGAAGAGGAAGACGAGGAAGTCGCTGTATTTATAACAAACCTTTCCTCCTGCATCTCAATCGATCTTGTTCTATGAACTGATTTTCAATTTTTATTACATATTCACAAGATTTTCGCCATTCATCGATTCGTATTTGAGAGAAAGCTTTTTCAGTTCACACGAAAGATGCAATGAACCAAAGTATCAAGACTTGTCATTCCTACTAATTTGAAGCCAAACCATAAACAATTCCTCGAAATTTCAGTTGACAGATGACATTTGTTTCGTTGCCATATGAAAATCGCTATTTATTAAACTTTTTTTTTGCCATCAGATCCTGGTAGACCTATAGTTAGTTACATGTCAAGCTAATAAAAGTGTTTTAAAATATGTTTCCTGGAGCATGGCCACACTCTATTTTGTGTGTGTTGCCATTGAATCCTACTAATATGATCATAACATTATTATAAACGTTTGAAAGAAAGAAAGTTTGTAAGCATGGATGTATGGGGATGTTTGTTACTCTTTCACGAAAAAACTATTAAACGCATCTAAATGAAATTTGGAATATAGACTCACAAGAGAGAGCTTACACTCTACATTAAAACATAGGCTACTTTATATTTTCTACTTTTTTTTTCTACTGTATACAGGGTAGCATTTGACCACAAGTCACCTGATGCTAAGTGACAATGTGGTCGAAGGTGGCGTCACGCTACACCTGGACTGGGAACTGGCTCTCAAGTGAGGCTGCCGGAACCCACCGATAGGCGCTTGGCGACAGATTCTTAACTAGAGGGTGGTAGCTAGCCAGGCGAGTATTAGAAAATACCAAGCTATGTTTTCATCACTATGTTTTCCTTCACTGAAAGCTCAAGCTCATTGTAGGATTCGAACCCACGTCCTACGGATCGCAAGCCGACGTCACTACCACTGAGTCATCATCGCTATGATATCCCGGAAAAAGGTTCTACGGGATAACAGGAAGATGCGGGTGAAACTTCGGGGTGCAGCTAGTAACTAATCTTACCTGTACTAACTGTTCATTTCTCTGTGCTATCTCAGGGGAACAAGTCAAGTCAACTACAGTACACTGCTTCACCTTCACCAGGTTGAGCCTCGACTGGCGCAGTTTACCGCTCCCGCTCGCGACGCTTTTACTTCTAACAGACCTTGGATATGTCAGTTTGACAGCTTTGGACTCTGAGGCAGGCCTGAAAGATATGTTACATATTAAGTCCCACTGAATGAGAACTTTTTTTCTAAATATTATTTTAAAGGAGTTTTGAGTATTACTAATGACATCACCAGACTCGCAGTGTAGCGCCACTTTCGACTGCATCATCACTTAATATCAGATATCGATATAGTTGTGGTCAAACGCTACCCTGTAAATAGTAAAAAATAAAAATAAAAACCCTATAGGTGTTCAAGCAACACTCTATAGAGTAAGGTGCTAAGAAAAAATATAAAGGAATAGATCGGTTTACAGGCTCTAAAGGAGATTTATCAGTTCGTAAACCATTCTAGCTTCACTTCAATCTGGAACAGATAAAATACTGTATACCATAAAGGTTTAATGTCAATCATTACTTCGACATCATCCATATTAAATATTATAGATGCCAAAGAAACTCTCTGTCTGAATGTTACCTTTTCATGCCTAAACCACTAAACAGATGTTGATAAAATTTGGTATGGTGATAGTTTGAACCCTTGGGAAGTACATAAGATATTTCTTATCGCGATAAACCACCATCCATATGTTTTTTGGATACTTACCAATCATCAGGACATTTCTTCTTATCTCTAAAGTCCGAAGACTTTGCCAATGTGTGTTGTTTATTTTTTTTGGTTTGTATTATTGGACTCTTCCTGCCAGTTGGTGTCCCATCAATTTCACATAAAGACTCCTCTTTTAACGATTTCTCTTCAGTTCTAGGAGAATCAGGCTCTTTTTTAAGGGTTCTCTCTTTATTGTTGGGACTGATATTTTTAGTATTTTTAGGAGTACTGGGACATTGGACATCTTCTACAGGTGGAGTCAAAGGCGATGCCTCTTCAAAGAGTATTTTGAAAGCATCTGTTAGGATGTTCAGGTTTTTGGTTTCATTTAATGTTGTTAATATCGATGCTGGAATAACAAAGTATTGTTACATGAAAATAAAGATTTGAATCCTAAAAATATTATAAGCACGAAAGTTTGTGAGTATATTTGTATGTTTGTTGCTCTTTCACGCAAAAGCTACTGAACGGATTTGAGTCAAATTTGGAATGGAGATAGCTTATACCCTAGATTAACACATAGGCTACTTTTTATCCTGGAAAAAGGTTCCTGCGGGATAACGGGAAGATGCGGGTGAAACCGCAGGGCGCAGCTAGTCTAATGTATTATGATGATGTACCTCTATTAAGTCTACTTAAAAGAAGATTAGGTATGAATTTCATTTGGATAAAGAACAATCATTTTTGTAAATTTTGAAGGTAATATGTAATTCCACCGAACATTGTTGTTTAGAGACAGAATTTCTAGTGCCATCAGCGACTCAAGTTTGCTACGCTGATGATTATTTTTTTTAAACATTGACCAGATAAGCGCTGTTTGGTGTAATGCTTCAGAAAATCTGAATCAAGCTATGTAATATTAAAACAGCAAATTAAATTGGTCTGCTTACCAACTGACTGTATTATCTGATCCTTAGTTGCAATTATTTTCATTAATTCTTCAGCCGCACTGCATGTTTTGCTGTTGACGTTGAAATTTTTTTTAATATTATTTCAATCCTACTAATATTATAAACCTGAAAGTTTGTGAGTATGGATGGATGGATGTTTGTTACTCTTTCACGCAAAAACTACTGAACGGATCTGAATGAAATTTAGAATGGACATAGCTTATACCCTGGATTAACACATAGGCTACTTTTTATCACGGAAAAAGGTTCCTGCGGCATAACGGGAAGACGCGGGTGAAACTAGTCACACATACATTTGCCCTTACCGAGATTCGAACCCGAAATAACAGTTTATTTATTTATTTGGTTTATCAACAATTGTTACAATATTTCTTGCTTATTTAAAAAGATAAATACTACACAATGCTAAATGCACAACCTATTAAAGATAAACACTGCATGCAATTATGAAACAGTAAAGGTAACATCTTAATCCTATATTACATATACATATATTTAATACAAACAGTTGTTTGAAGAACATCCACACCCGATGCAGCGAGTAGCAAGGATGAGCTCTGATGAGCCAAGAGAGTTCTTCGTCTCGTTACTCACGCTCACACTTAAAATTAGAACTTACTTTTCACATTTGTCTTTCACTGATAAATACTGGTTTCTGTACTTTTCAGAATCTATGTGCAGTTGTTCAAGGTCTAATACAAGGTCTGCAAAAAAGAAAACCCAATTAAGTTTTTTTACGTTCTTAGCGCAGATGAGATGAAATGTTTAAATGTATTACAATAAATTTTATTACCTTTAAATTTTACTACGCTTTGCTGAAGTGACGTTTCAAGGGCTATAACTTTAGTGTTGTTAGTTAACACTGAAGAATTGGATTCCGAGCGACTAGAAAATCCCATTTTACAGATATCCTGAATTGAAAAAATGCAAGCAAATCAAGAAAAACGACTCGACTTCATGCATTTTATTAAAATTCAATCTTATTTTCCACTTTTTGCATTGCTTTTGCTTTGCCATAATAAACAAAGTTAGCGTAAATTAGCGTTGACACTTGACAATCTTGACATTGACTGACAGCCTGACAGTGTTCTGGTGAAACTTGCCATCCAAAAAAATCAAAGATTGAAAAAATCGAACAATGTGATTCATCGTCTGTGGATCAAACGTTATATCAAGCATCAAACTTGAAGTTGGCATGTAGACCACAGAGTGCAAAGACGGAGTTGTCTATGGTAAAAGCGTTTGGTTTTAAAAGACTGGCAAAGACGTATTATTCTGTCAGTCTGTGGTATAAGAAAAAAGTGATTTGTAAGGATATTATCATACATCTGTTTTATCCAGTTTAGCTATAATTTAGCTCTAATTGGTGAGTATTTATCAATATTTATATCAATGATTAAATTCTAGCGATAATCTATCAAAATATTGTAATGACATGATTAATGTTCTCGCTAGACAGGCACGGGGTCCCCGCAATCGTGATGCCTTTGCTTGGATAGTGTTTCTGCGCATAAAGAAAAAAAAATGTTTTGTTTTGGCGGCAGTTTGTTGGGTTTCGATTATTTTTTATTTTAAAATTAATATAATTATTAGAGCAAAGTATTTTCAGTATAGTAACGGTTCTGATTATAATCTCCTTGAGCTTGGGTATGGTACAGTGAAATATAGTCACTCCTTTAATTAATTCCTCCTGGTTCAAGCAATGACAATCTTTAAGATGTTAATTTAATAGTTTCAGGTCAGAAGGATCAGGATGGCAAATATATTGGAAGATGATGATGATATGATATTAATAATAGTTGGAGACGAGGAAATGCCTGTGGAAGATAGCCAAAAAGTCCAAATGCCTTTCCCCGTTACCATCAAGAAAGAATACCCTTGGGAGGACTCTGTAGGTAGTTCAGCAGATAGTTCAGCTCTTAATGAAATACTGGAGACTGCTGAAAAACATGGAGAATACATTAGTATCAAACAGGAGAATGAAGAATATGATATTGAGTTTCTGGAGGAAGAAATACCCGCAAATGTAAGTCTTATTGATTCATTATTTTTTACACAGGTACTAAAATATCAAATAGGTATTTTACTAAAGTTCATCATGAACAGGCCTATTAAGTTCCCACTGCTGGGACTTTGGCCTTCTCTCAGAGAGTGAGAGTATGGGCTGTATTCACCATGCGGGCCCAGCTACAAAGTTACAAAAAATATTTTCATTTCATCTGAGGTTCTTAACATATTTTTAACATTGAAAGCTTCAAATTTCTGATATTTGGTAATGCTAATTACTAAGTTTTTAATAATTTTTTACATATTCAAATTATTTTGAATCTTGGATATTTCTATCTATATATAAGTATTTATTTATAAATATAAGTATGTATATCGTTGTCTAGTACCCATAACACAAGTTTCGAGCTTAATTTGGAGCTATGTCAATTTGTGTGCAATTGTCCCCGATATTTATATATTTATTTATTTTCAGTCCATCAGATTGGCCAAATTCGCCATGGATCCTGATGCCGAAGACAAAGGTTACATACCAAAAGATTATGAAGATGGTAGCACGTATGTACTCAGAATGAAGGATATATCGAAGCGCAATAAATGGAATTCCTATGTACAGCAGCTCCGTAATGAGCACCCGGAGATGATTAAGAGGCCAAAATTGCTCATAGACCACTTGACCAGGAAAATGAGGGATGTGAAGCCTCCGTCTCCACCAGCCAACTTCTGTAAAATACTGTACGATGATAAGAAATATTTGAAATTTGAGTAAGTTATTTTTGGGACTTGTTTTATACTTTTGTCTATTGAAGTGATTATCATCTTAATATTATAAAAAAAAATGCCCGCACAATCATATACATAGGTTCTGACCCCCTAACTAGGTTTCCCTGTATCTAGGTTATCAGATACTACGAGTATCAGGGATCCACGACACCCAAACACAGAACTAATACTTGGGTTTTTTTTTTCAATGCACAAATATTTGTCCTGTAGCGGGAATCGAACCCGCGCTACACAGTCGGCTATCCGCCCATTGCGCTATATCGGTCGTCAGTAAATGCGATAGTTTATGTGTGTGAATGTTTGTTACGACGTATCACCGTAACTACTAAACCGATTTAGATAAAATTTGGAATGTAGATAGCTATGGACAAGAGTGACGCTTACCATCATCTGAGCGACATGCAACTTAAAAAAGTTACCACCTAAATCATGTTATTACTAGTTGCGCCGTGCGGTTTCTCCCGCGTCTTCCCACTACAGGAACTTTTTTCCGGGATAAAAGTAGTTTTTTTTAAAACACTTTTATTAGCTTGACTTGTAACTAACTAACTAACTAACTAACTAACTAACTAACTAACTAACTAACTAACTAACTAACAATGTAATCAAATCTTAGAAGTCAATTTTCACCTACTTCTAATTGTCGTATCGACTTGAAACTTTGTATGTGTATGTAATCTCGGTGACAATGCAATAATTTGGTATCATCGACCTGATCTGATGATGCAATCGGAAGGTGGGTAGGGCATCTCTTCGCTGGCTACTAGTAAACCCCTCGTGTTTGGGCTCATATGAATCGTCTTGATGAGTACAATAGATTGGACTTGGTGACGAGGGTCTGATGATGCAACCGGAAGGTGGGTAGGGCATCTCTGCAGTGGCTACTAGTAAACCCCTCGTGTTTGGGCTCATATGAATCGTCTTGATGAGTCCAATATATTGAACTTGGTGACGAGGGTCTGATGATGCAACCGGAAGGTGGGTAGAGGAACTCTGCAGTGGCTACTAGTAAACCCCTCGTGTTTGGGCTCATATGATTCGTCTTGATGAGTCCAATAGATTGAACTTGGTGACGAGGGTCTGATGATGCAGCCAGAAGGTGGGTAGGAGATCTCTGCAGTGGCTACTAGTAAACCCCTCGAGTTTGGGCTCATATGATTTCTTTTGATGAGTCCGATAGATTGGATTTGGTAACAAAAGACTAAAAAGTAAAAAAATAAAAATATATAGTTTAAAAAACTAAAAAAAACACTTTAAAACGCACTCAAAAATATAAAATAATGAAATTGACTTGTATTAGTTACGATATAATGGTTCATTCAAAAAGTGTGGAGCGCTTCTTTTACTAGGTAAATAAAAGTACACACAACCAAAAAGCGCTCCACACTTTTTGAATTAACCATTATATCGTAACTAATACAAGTCAATTTCATTATTTTATATTTTTGAGTGCGTTTTAAAGTGTTTTTTTTAGTTTTTTAAACTATATATTTTTTTTCTACTGTATACAGGGTAGCGTTTGACCACAAGTCACCTGATGCTAAGTGACAATGTGGTTGAAGATGGCGCCACGCTACACCTGGACTGGGAACTGGCTCTCAAGTGAGGCTGCCGGAACACACCGATAGGCGCTTGGCGACAGATTCTTAACAAGAGGGTGGTAGCTAGCCAGGCGAGTATTAGAAAATACCCTACCACCAAGCTATGGTTTCATCACGATGTTTTCTTTCACCGAAAGCTCAAGCTCATTGTAGGATTCGAACCTACGTCCTACGGATCGCAAGCCGACGTCACTACCACGGAGCCATTATCGCTATAAAATAGTCTATGTGTTAATCCAGGGTATAAACTATCTCCATTCCAAATTTCACTCAAATCCGTTCAGTAGTTTTTGCGTGAAAGAGTAACAAACATCAATGCATCCATACTCACTTTTCACGTTTAGTAGGATAAATAACTTTTTGCTGCAGGTGCTCTTTTTGCAATGCGAAGAAAGATTCAGCGGCATCAGCTTGTAGACATTATCAGGAGAGGCATGGCAAAAGGTACTTGACTTGTTATGCTTGTGGAGCGGACTTTAGAGGGTGAGTACCATAACAACTTTATTTATTAGCCCTGCTATAAAAACTAAAGTATATCAAGTCATCAGCTTATTACGTTTCTGGCCTTAGAGAGTCTAGGCCATAATCTAACACTCTGACTCAGTGCGCGTTGGTAAATGTTGCATGCCCTTGAATGTTGCAGTTCTTGGACATGCCGGTTTCCTGACGATGTTTTCCTTCACGGTTTTGAGCGATGGCTAATCCACACAGCTAGAGTCATAGGTGCGAAGCCGAGAGGATTCGAACTTGGTATTGACGCTTTCGCGTTACCGTTCGGCTACCATCGCTCATCAAGTGGATTAATAGCCCTGGATTAATAGCGATGATGGCTCAGTGGTAGTGACGGTGGCTTGCGATCCTCAGGACGTGGGTTCGAATCCTACAATGAGCTAGAGCTTTCGGTGAAGGAGAACATCGTGATAAAACCATAGCTTGGTGGTAGGGTATTTTCTAGTACTTGCCTGGCTAGCTACCACCCTCTTGTTAAGAATCTGTCGCCAAGCACCTATCGGTGTGTTCCGGCAGCCTCACTTGAGAGCCAGTTCCCAGTCCAGGTGTAGCGTGGCGCCATCTTCGACCACATCGTCACTTAACATCAGGTGACTTGTGGTTAAACATCATCATCATCATCAGCTGGAAGAAGTCCACTGCTGAACATAGGCCTTCCCCCTTGAACGCCACCATGAACGGCCATTAGCCATTTGCATCCATCGGCTCCCTGCGACTCTTACAATGTCGTCGGTCCACCTAGTGGGGGGCCTACCTACAGAACGTCTTCCGGTTCGTGGTCGCCACTCGAGAACCTTTCTTCCCCATCGGTTATCGGTTCGTCGAGCGATGTTGCCTGCCCATTGCCACTTCAACTTGCAAATTCTGAGAGCTATGTCGGTGACCTTGGTTCTTCGCCGAAGAACCAAGGTGTGGTTAAACGCTACCCTGTAAATAGTAAAAAAAAAATAACAAGTATTTTTTTATGAAATTAGGAAAATTAAGATAAAAACTAAAATGATAGTAATGGTAGAGGTGATCCCCGTCCAGCACGACGAACCTGTACAAGCACGAGAAGCGGTGCCCGGCGCCGGACGCGCGGCTGGTGCTGCAGGCGCGCGGCCGGTACCTGGGCCGCAAGGGCCGCAGCCGCCCCTTCCTCACGCTAGACAAGTTCGTCGCCTCCACGCCGCCGCCGCAAAAGCCGAAGGCGGGCAGGTACACACAAACAGGCTTTTTCATACATTCCATTCGAAAAGTGTCGTTTTGTTCGTCTATAAGCGGGAGCAAAGTAGCTCTTTTCTCGACTAAACGATTCGTTCCTGATTCGTCATACTCCTAATTGGTCATATTCCTAATTCGACACTTTCCTAACTGGTCACATTCCTAACTCGTCATTGTACAGTCAAATGAAAACGCGAATACGCGAATTTTTTATATTCATTTCTTGTTAAAATATGTTTTAAGATTAAACTGTTGAACTTAATATTAAAGGCAAACACACTTTCTTCGCATTAAAATAACCAAGGCTTCTCCGCGTAGAATTAATTCATTTAAAAATGTATTCTAAGGAGGTTCTATTTACCACAGAAGATTTCTATAATAAGTTTGTGCAGTCAAATGTACATGGTATGACGAGTTAGGAATGTGACGAATCAGGAATATGACGAGTTAGTAATGTGACCAATTAGGAATATGACGAATCACAAATCGACTAAACTTTATAGCGGGCAGTAATGAGATTTAAATTTAGAACAAGAATACTTCGCTTCGTTCTGGACTACACTAATTTATTTCTATTATTGTTTAATTTGAATGTTTATGTTTAATGTTAAATGTTTTGAATGCACCCGAATGACGCGGTGATCAAAGGTGCACTGACGGTCAATGTATTTGGCTGTCATAGGTGCGTCAGGCGGATGTTGCTGAATAAGGTGTTCGGTTACAATACCGAACAATTTTATTTTTCATACTCGGAAAATACTCTTGAAGTTACCTGATCAGAGGGATGAAAGTGCTTTTACGAAAATAACGAAATAATTTTCATTAAAAACTAAAGAAGGTCATGAAAATAGGTCATTGGGGTCATCAATTCGAGAAGTCGTCAATGACAGCTGAAAGGGCTATTTCCAATGTTATTTTGTACGCAGACACTACTGCCACCGGTGTCCGGCGTCGTTCGTGCACAAACAGAACCTGGTGGCGCACGAGAACTCGCACGACGGCCGGCGGCCCTACCAGTGCCACTCGTGCCCCGCCGCCTACACCTCGGACACGGGCCTCAAGGTAAACTCGCACGGCGGCCCTACCAGTGCCACTCGTGCCCTTATGCCTTATGATGGCGAACCTTTATTGATCTAGGTGCCATTTTTTTTTCAAAAAATATTTAATTATGCCACGAGGTTGCAGTCAAAGAATCTTGGATGGAGTAAAAAACAGGACTATCAACTGAAAACTCGTTACTTGCAGCAAAATATATATTGCTGTTTCAGCACTAATAACGTACAGTACAGCACAATTATACTATGACTTAACATGTAGGCAATAATATGTTAAAAACAAGGTTTTAAAAAAAACTGCCCGATATATTTTGCGACGTGCCATCAATGACACGCGTGCCAATGGTTGGCCATCCCTGTGCTAGGGTGTTGCGATCTCTGCGCGCACGCATCTGTACCCCTAGTACAAGTTTTGAAAACGATAAAAGTTTTGGTAAACGTCGACGTTTACCACCGCCGACTTGTCAAAGTGGCAACTCGATCTGCTTAAATTCAAAAAGTAACTCAATAACATTGTTGGAATATGATTATAACGATTTAAAATAACCCGTATTAACGATTTCAGTTCCTCCAAGTCTTGGTTAGATTCGCTGAAAAAAATATGTATGGATGGTAACGAAAACTTTTATAGTTTTTGTAAACTATCAAATCCTGTACTAGGGGTAGGTACTGTACCGCGCCGTGTTGTTCCAGCGGCACATGCACACGCACGGCGACAGCCGCTTCGAGTGCGACGACTGCGGACGTACCTTCAAGCTGAAGCCGCTGCTCGTCTCGCATCTCAACACGCACAGGCGTAAGTTACTTACCGCTATTAAGAATCATAAGAATAAGAATCATTTATTTGCAACAAATTATACAAAAATACATAAGACAAATACATTATATGTAGTATAACAAGAAAAAATGTATTGTTGCAAACCGGCCTCAACTCAGCGTTGTGCTGGTCGTTTGATCAGCGCTGGTCGAAAAGACTTTATCCTTTCATCATTCCAGACCGAAAAGAAAGATAATCTTATTTAATACATTGGTAGTTTTTGATACTTTATGCAAATTAAAAAATAAAGTACGTCTATTCAAACTCAAACTCAAAAATATGTTTATTCAATAGGATACATTGTGATCACTTTAAAACGTCAACTTAAAACTAGCTACGCCTGTTCCAACCTCCTTACGCCGGCAAAAGAACAGGCAAGAAACGCCCGGCAGGTAATTTTTTTGGCGCGATCACATTGACAATTTTATTCTTATTACTAATTGATTGAATTGGAGCAAGTTCACTAAAATCCCAAGCTTTTTTTTTTTGGCTGGTGACGTTCAAAGGGGGCCTATGTTCGGCAGTGGACTTCTTCCGGCTGATGATAGGTACAGGTGTTCAATACTAATAAGAATAAAATTGACAAAGTGATCGCGCCAAAAAAATTACCTGCCGGCCGTTTCTCGCCTGTTCTTTTGCCGGCGTAAGGAGGTTAGAACATGCGTAGCTAGTATTAAGTTTGACGTTTTAAAGTGATCACAATGTAACCTATGGATTAAAAAAAAATTTGACTTTGGCTTGACTTTACTCTCGCACTTTGAGAGAAGGTTCCAGTCCCAGCAGTGAGAACGTAACTAGGCTGATGACAATAAGTCAATACATATACTCCTTGCTTCCAGCGTACCGGAAGTTCCCGTGCAACTACTGCGAGCGTCGGTTTGCGCAAAAAAATGCGCTCACGCACCACATCAACCGAGACCACCTCAACTTGCCGCCTGCCTTCGGATGCCCAGTGTGCCCTAAAAGGTAACTTCACCTGTCATACATACATACGTACAGACAGACGTACATACTTGGCCTTAGACATCAGTGACAAACGATTTACGGCCAGTTTCAATAACCTATCTATCCACGGTTTGCCCTAACGGAGATAGAAATTTGACATTACTTGTATGGAGCTTATGTCAAAGAACAATGGCCAAAACGGACCCGAGGTCGTATGAAAACGATCTTTATACGATAAAAAATCTAGTTTTTTGCCTATTAAGATTATACAAACGATATTTTAAAGAAATAATATGTTGATTATATTAACAAGTCTTTGTCATTTATAGATCCGGAGAGCAAGTTTAAAAAAGAGGGTATTTTTAAAATAAAAAATGCATTTTATCTTCTGCTATATTTTAACATATATTTTACTTACACAACTATAGGTCTACCAGGATCTGATGGCAAAAAAAAGTTTAATAAACAGCGATTTTCATATGGCAACGAAAAATTTCGAGGAATTGTTTATGGTTTGGCTTCAAATTAGTAGGAATGACAAGTCTTGATACTTAGGTTTATTGCATATTTCGTGTGAACTGAAGAAGCTTTCTCTCGTTTTTTTATGGATGTGCAGTATTTGGAACCATTTTCAAGTTCTGATAGCCTTTAATTAATAAATAAACTCATGGAGAGAGTTATTGGAGTTTTCATCTAAATTTCGAACCCCACATTCGCTACAGTAAGATTTTCAAAAATTATCCTTGATCATTAAATACATTTTTATATTTGCGTGTATCACACACAGAATCAGCCACTATAGGGAAAAAAAGTATCAAAACGTTTTACTCCAATTTCCCCCAGTATTGCTAGCGTCAATTTCTTTTTTCCCTTTTTGTCATCAGATTCTGGTAGATACTTTTGCATTTATTTATCACCTCTAGCGAGGACGCGGTCAAAAAAAATGTGCTTAGTCAGGCTACATGCTAGCACCAGAAAATGCAAGCCAGCTCATTGCACGCGGTCGCAAGTCTACGTCCCTCCCTACCATAGAGATGTCCTCTCATTTTTATATATTTACTAGTTGCGCCCCGCGTCTTCCCGTTATCCCGCAGGAACCTTTTTCCTGGATAAAAATAGCCTATGTGTTAATCCAGGGTATAAGCTATCTCCATTTCGAATTTCATTCAGTTCCGTTCAGTAGTTTTTGCGTGAAAGAGTAACAAACATCCATCCATACTCACAAACTTTCACGTTTATAATACTAGTAGGATTTAGTAAGGATGTCAATTTTGATGTGTATTCTCTAAAGCTGAAATTAACTGTCTATTTTTCTTACTTTTGTGGTAACAAAAGAACAGCATAATTTTAACAACCCCATTGTTTTGTGTGGTTTGAAAGGAATAAACAAAAATGTTTTCACAGGTACGCCAGGATGTCGCATGTTAAAGATCATATGAAGTTTGAACATGGACTTGCGATGATCACTCGCAAAGTAAGTATGTAGTGTTAGAGGCCTCTTCCTTAACAGATTGAATAGATGAAAACAAAAATAACATTCTACGAAAACATGACCTAACGTCAGCCAATGAAGCCAAACTAAGAGGCAGCATGCCACTTGTTGCTCGTTTAGATAAGTAGTCAAGCAGAGGAGGGGGGGGGGGCTGTGGAGAACTGGCTCCTCAAGTGAGGCTGCCGGAACACACCGATAGGTGCTTGGCGACAGATTCTTAACTTAATGGTGGTAGGTAGCCAGGCGAGTACTAGAAAGTGCCCTACCACCAAGCTATGGTTTCATCACGATGTTTTCCTTCACCGAAAGCTCAAGCTCATTGTAGCTATGGTTTCATCACGATGTTTTCCTTCACCGAAAGCTCAAGCTCATTGTAGGATTCGAACTCACGTCCTACGGATCGCAAGCCGACGTCTCTACCACTGACCCATCATCGCTATACCTAGTTTAATTGCATATTTATTTTTTTTTCATATTATTTTGTTTGTTTTATTGCGTGGCGCCATCTTCGACCACATCGTCACTTAACATCAGGTGACTTGTGGTCAAAAGCAACCCTGTAAAAAGTAAAAAAAAAAAAAATATTATCTGTTTCCATGAATATTTCTTTTTCTATTCTAGATGTACTACAAAGCGCTGCCAACCATGATCAACATAAAGACGGAAGCAAAAGCAGCAGTCTTCTTAGATTCTGAGAATAACAAAATGATCCAACCGGATAATGTAATTTATGCTGAACCGCCACAGACACAGAATTCTGCAAGCTCTAAAAAGATTACATACAATAACACCTTTTTCATTACACCGGACGAGCGAGCAGTGTCTAGTAAAAATAATGGTTGTACTGCAAATGTCAACACCTGCAAAATCGATGAAGATGAAAACGAAGATGTGTTGAATGAATTCTTACAATACATTCAACTGCCAATAGAATCGGGTAAAATGATGAGGATTAAGGACGGTGTGTGTACCGAAGTGGTATCCAGGAAAGACGTTTTAAAATGTGCCCAGTTGAAAGTGTATTCTGGGAAAAGTGACAGGGTAGAAGTGCAACCTGGAAAAAGAGGCAGGGTGAAAGTGCGGTCTGTGAAAAGTCAAGTGGCCCAACGCTCTGCGGCGCCACCCGCACATGACGGACAGTACTCGATGGGTGTTACTAGGTAATTTTGATTCATTTCAGTAGCTCCAAAACCCTTGCCCAAATTTTTTGTATAGGATTGATTTGCCAACCATTTTCTTCATTGTCGTTTAATACATATGTGGTTTGTGCAAAAACGTACAACAAGCAATTATTATTTATTATTTTATTTTGTAGCTTTTAGGTTTGGACTTTTTTGAAATGTTTGGATTTATTGTTTTTGATTTTCAACCATTTTTTTTTGACGTGACAACGTCTTATAATTCGATAGAGCCGGCTGCACGCACGAAAAAACATGACTCATGCGGCGTTACCTCGCTCTGAGGCGTTCCATGTAAGGCTTGAAGTGCAAGCGAGAGCGCGGAACGAGCGACAAAGAAGCACAATCGGCCAATCGACGTTGTCACGTTCAACTATTGTCAGTAAAACAACTTTACAGACAACCAATTTTTTTTGTATATATCCATTATACTATGGCACTTTAGGTACACGTAAAATATTCCGGCTAGAAGCTAGAACCCTTTTACATGTACCGCGCCAGTTTGCTGATTTTTTTTAACAAAGACCACTTTTATCATATTGGTAAAGCGTGAGCTGACAAAGTCAATCGTAATCTTATATATAAAAATCAATTGCTGTTCGTTAGTCTCGCTAAAACTTGATTTTGATCTTGAAATATTTGTGGAAGTTCAGGGAAGGTTTAAAAGGTGACTTTTATTGGCGATACGAAATTCGCAGGGTCGGCTAGTCTTCTTCTTCTTCTTATATATAAAAATCAATTGCTGTTCGTTAGTCTCGCTAAAACCCGAGAATGGCTGGACCGATTTGGCTAATTTTGGTCTTGAAATGTTCTTGGAGGTCTAGGGAAGGTTTAAAAGGTGAGAAAAATTAGAATAACTGCCGGAAAAACTCTAAAAACAGCCCTTTTCTTTTTCCCATACAAACGTTTTCTAACTAAAATGTAGAGTCAATTTGAACTTTAATACCATATCATAAAGTTCAAGTGTTAGTGGAGAGGTTCCGAGAAGGCAAAACAATTGAGTGACGTTAGTATCGTATAAATAATAAATGTTTATTTTCAATAAAATTAGGGATCCTTACTAAAACTCCAATAATGTGTGTATTGTAATTTTTAATGAATTGTTTGCTAAATTTTACCCGTGCGAAGCCGGGGCGGGCCGCTAGTCTTATATTTAAAAATCAATTGCTGTTCGTTAGTCTCGCTAAAACTCGAGAACGGCTGGACCGATTTGGATAATTTTGGTCTTGACATGTTCGTGGAGATCTAGAGAAGGTTTAAAAGGTGAGAAAAATAAGAATAATTGCCGGGAAAACCCTAAAAACAGCGCATTTCTCTTTCGTATATAAACGTTTTCTAAATAAAATGTACAGTCAATTCGAACTTTATTGCTATTTAATAAGTTGATTGATTTTTGATTTTTCAATTGAGGCAGTACGAAGTCTGCCAGATCAGCTAGTTATAAAGAAATTGGTGAAAAATTTAAATGATTTATGAATAACTTATAATTTGATTAAGGATTTTTGAAAATAGTTTAGTCGGCTCTTACCGATTTGTTACATGAATTTTACCAAGGCATTTGAATGAAATTGATTGTCTCGCGATTAAATTATATTTTAGTTCTTCTATTAATTCTGGTAAGTATGACTTGTGTGTGTGATAGGGTAACATTATTGATATAGTCCAAAATAGTGTTGCCGAACTATCAAAGTATCGACCGTCAGTAGTATCGATACTAATACTACTTGATACTATTGATATTTCATATTTTCCTATCACTTGGCAACACTATTTCAATAAGACTATATAATTTATATGTAAGTAACTTTAATAATTTTTATAGCATATTTACTTTACATTGTGTATATTATAGATTTGTACAGACACCATTTTCTTTTCAAAAGTATTGTATCATGTATGAAGCGGTTCTAAAGATAATCGAATATTGTTACCTCTATGTCGAAAGTGTAGTAGAAGAGAGAACGTAATATCATAGTAAAGGAGTAGTAGTTCAGCTTCATGTAATTCGGCCGTCGCCGGTTTTAATGTGTGCGTGAGTAGCGGCACCGTGTACGCACGCACTTTTCACGCACACAATCACATAAACGAAAGGAGGCGGCCGGGGCCGCGGCCATGCACTCAGTACGGAATGCGCCGCCTATGCGTCACCGCAAGAGTAGGCAATTAACTCGTCGAGCGGCCTTAGCTAACCTACTGTTCTTTATATACTGTGGTAATATGTAGAAATAACAACTCTTTTTAGAACTCTATGCCAATATATTTAGCGTCCTATGTAAGAGTCAATGTTTTGATCCGTGATCAAAATTAACTACTGATACAGTAGAGCCCCAATAATCGTTGGGATATTTGATAGTTCGGATTAACCAGCCTATGTGGTCAAGTAAGAAAATAACCATATAGAAAACGTTTATCATTTCATTCTTGTTAACTTTGATAACGGATTAAATACTCTTCATTATTAAGCGACGCATAGCATACCTTACCATGGTAACTTGAACTCTATCTTTCTTAAGAGGACGTCGTGATAAACAATGAATCTGAAATCAGCTCCATACAAAAACGCAAGCGAGTTGACTAATGCCGTAAGGTCGTATGCGTCAAAAAATATGTTTTTTTCGTTTAAAATGGAAACTTATCGTAAATTTTATAGAACTAAACCTGTAGTTCTTTGAAGAATGTGTATATTATACCATACGAAAAAAATTAACTATTAAATCGGTTTTGTATGCCTGTAAAATGGAAATCTTTTTTTTAGAGGGTAGTTTTCGATCATTGTTTCTCTGCTATGAAAGGTTATCCTTCTGATAATTTGATGTCAAAAACATGATCTTTAATGTACATAAATATTAGCTCTGTAGGTTTTGTAATTGCTGAGAAAAAAGGAGATCCCTGCAGCCAATATTGCCAATTCTTCATCTTAACTTTTCCAGCTGGCTCTTGGAAAAGTACTAATAAAGGTCACTCCACACTGTGAATCATACTTTATTCATTTGCTAATGTTGCATTTCTCCAGCATAGCTGTTTTGACTCTTATGATTGTAAATAAAGATTAATTAAAAGGGGGTTAATAAAAAAACATTATTAATACGAAAAAGTGTTTTATTACGCACTTATTATTTCAACCAAATGTTTACGAAATACCTCGACTATAGCATAATGCGTACACAATCGTAAGAAGACACCACATCACTTTTTTTATTATTGCAATAATACACTAGGAAAATACAAAAATATTAAGCGGTTTCTTGGTAATCTACTGGATACCTTAATCGTTACAATAATGAAATGCACCGTTCAGTAAATACGATTGTTGACAATTATCTTGGTCTTATGTTAACACTCCAAGACCATTTTGTATGTGTTTGAATTTTTAAAAGATGTCTCCACAGATAAAAAATGTAAGTAGCATCAAAGAAGTTCATGTCGTGACACAAAGTGTCTTCCTATTGGTCAAAATGTAGAACTAAAGCTTGCCATAAACGATCCCGCCATTCCTACTAAGGACGCGACGTGATGCACACCTAATATCCGACCGTGTGTGTGTTTTTTTAATACAACTAAGCGGATCTTTTTTATTTTGATTTTCAATACATCTTGTTCATTACACTTCAGTGCCACCCAGAAACTTGAAGTTCAACACTTGAAAATGCTGCGCGGCATTGCACTGCGCTGTTTCTCTGAGATATTAGATGATAAATCTCTTAATTTCATTAAATCATGTGTCGAATCAATATAGGGTCAGATTGTGGCTGTGTATCACGCCATGTGCCGGGATAGCGTGTTCGTATGTGGAAAGATTATTTTTCCAATAGCAAAGTAGAAAAATTATTTTTAAGCTAAACATTCTTCGTCGATTGCACACTTACATTTTTCAAAAACACGTAGGTCTGATTGAATGTTCGTCTTGCATCCTTTTCGTTAAGCTCAAAAAGACAGAGACGGAACATTCAGATAAATCGAAATGTTCGACCCATCTCAAAATCGATAATCGATTTTTATGTAAAAAGCCTTTAGTGGTGATTCGAATACTTTCTATGTATAAAGGCACTGCAGTTGAATTGAGAAAAATATTATATATTGATTTTAATCGTACAATAAGATCGATTTCGTATGTAAGAGTAGATCACAATTAGGTAACTACCAAATACAAGATTGCCAAATGATCAAGCATCTTTCTCGATCTTTAATAGAGATTCAAAATGTCATGTTATCGATATCGATAAAAAAAATCATAGTAAATGTGACAAAAACTTCAGACATCTTTTAGAAATTCCAGAACAGGTAGACAATAGGTGATGTGTATGGGTGCATAGTAAAGTATATAACTAGGAAAGCGCTTTTCTCTCTAATCTCTTACAACGATCAAGTCGACCAACATCCACAAAAACTAACATTAACTCTTCACTTTACGAATACTGATTCTTAGATTTTTTATCTTAACAATGGTCCAAAAATATCTAATAGCATCCCTAAACGATCAAGTAGAAAAATACTTTTAATTATGCCTCACAGAAATCTAGCTTTCACTCTATTAACAAGATATCAAGTATTCTTTATATTTAAGTTCTATTCTCTTCTTTTTGGGAGTTGGCTAGAAGCGGCTGTCTTTTGTTGCTGTTTAAAACAAGCATAATTTGCTTTTTAGTGCGTTGCTGATTTGAGCTTGAAGTACGAACTAAATTCGGTATAGCTTTGATTCAATTTTAGTAAGGGTTGTGCTCGCCGACTCCAAAGTTGGGACAGGAACTAAAAAATATCAGAAAAACCTAGACCAAGAGTGGAAGTTTATTTTTCTAATAAATCGTTATAGTTTAACGCATAAAACCTGTTAAGGCTCGCGTACATTAAAGCGGGCCGCGCCGCAAGTCGCAACACATCCCTACATCTTTTTCAAATATCAAAGAAACGACAGAGATGCATACACATTTTTTCTATGTTTTGCGTTGTGGCCCGCCTGTAGTAAGTGTGCGATAGGCTTCCGCTTTTTTGCGCTAAAACTCTACATCAATAAAGGCTCGTAGAAGGCCAAATCCTGATAGATTGCACCGAAGCTATACCAAATGTCTATACTTCAAGAGTAATTTATACGCAGTAAAACAATTCTCGTAGTGGATACGCTCCGTGCACGCCGTGTTATAGACAAGAGCCTTAATAATCATATCGAACGGTATAGGAAGGTAAATCGTAGGTCTAAGAGTGTTAATCTAAACTACTGTGACAATCTCAATAATTTTCGATTTTTTTATTGCGTATTGCTCACAAAAATTATAGCCAAATTTAGCAACTTTGTGAGATCCCAATTTCTTTCTGGCAACATTGCACTTGTCAAATTTTAAAGGAAAATGTTGCTATCTTAAATAAGAATAGCCGTTATTAGACAGTTATGAGATCACAGAAATTTGTTAAAAAGACTATAATTTTTGTAAACAATATACAACACTATTTTAAACCTATGATAACAGTTCATACGATTACATATAAACACGTAAACTTGCAATGCTCGTTACCTTTAAACCTTATCAATTTACACTGAACGTGAACTTTAAAAAGACGTATCTGAACAAAGGAATAGCCATTAAAATGAACAGAAAATATCACGCTGTATCACAATTTTTATCGAATGATATATTTTGTATAATAACTATTATGAATCCGATATCGATAATATCTGTCGATACGAACATATTAGGCCTGTTACTTTTTTAAAATAATTCTTGTCAGTGTTGCTATTAACAAAAAAGTATTGCCAATAGTCAAAACAATCGTCTCAAATACGTCTTTTGAACGGAATTATAATCAGAAAAATCGTCCTACACACTAAAACAAGTCCGAACTATATGTAGCCATAATAATAAAAATAAATATTATTACTTTCAACTCGAACCGAGCGTCACTTACGTTGAATGTATTAATATAATAGGTATTTATAAATGTATTATTATTTATTAATCTAGTGGCAGTTATCAACGTTTTCCCAGGGAAACAACGCATGCGATAGCAGGAGTCATTGCACCAATACAACGATTCAATTAACAAGATACTATTGAAGTTGGACGTTAATTTTTGAATAAATGTGTTCCGTGATTTCAGATACATTATTATAATATAGTGTTTAAAAACCATTATCATAGTCGAAGCTCACACAATGACAAAGTTACAATTATAAATGAAGTACCATGCATAAGATACAAATTATATAATAGTTACATAGTTACTACTAATTATACATTTTAATGGAAACAATAAATGAATAATAAAACCGCCCGTATCTACAGCCTTCCTCCCAATAAAAAATGACCTCAGACTCATCGTACCTGCCTCTCCGATCTAAATTAGTTTTGTGTCCAACGAAACCAAACTCCTAAGTGACCTGTGTATCGGTAAGCGAACAAAACCAAATCGTAAAGGATTCCAGTACTTAATTAAACTAAAAATTCACTAAATCAGGCGAAAAATAAAATGAAACTGAACATCAGTTCATATTTCGACTAGCTTCCTCGTGAAAAAATAATTAAGCAATTGTACAGCTGAAATCGTTAGGAACGATATACAAATAAACGAGTGCGTCTGAGCAGCTTCTTGACGTTACAAGAATTCCAATTTCTAATCTAATATATACTTATCACAGGTTAAAGGGGACAAGAGAAAATATTAGTGTTCTCTTATTTCAAGTACTTCTACGTAATAATAATATATATAAAAAAAATAAGAACTAAGACAACTTACGATGTACTAACGCTCGCGACGTTTATTGTATCGTTTCAAAATTAAAGGTAATGTAAATTCTAAGCCCTTGGCCCAACTAGGGGGCGTTTGAGATCGTTTACTTATACATAACATTATATTAACGTTGACTGGCGGTACTTAAGCGCTGAAGCCGACTAAAGTACGAAAAGAGCACGAAGGGGCCGCAACAGACGTGTACAAACTCCGCCAAATCGTCAATCAGTGTCCGCTGCGGCCTTAAGGCGACATTCAACATGAAACAACGACATCGCCTGTGAATCGACCAGCTTCCTCCCAATAACAATTGTAGTTTTTAATAAAAATAGTATATATTGAAACTCATCGATTCGCAGCCGACGTGTTAGGTCCAAAGCGTGGTTGTTCCGTTATCCCGTAGTGGCGAGCTCGCGCGGCGTCGCCGGGCGCGCTATCACGAGGGCTCGAGGCGCCTGCGCATGGCGCTAGGGCTTGTTACGGCGACCGCACACTCCCCGCGCACTCTCTTCGCCTCGGGGTAATTGACGCAACTCTCCCGCCGTCTGTGAAGGCCTCCATGGCGCCACCAATCATATCACAACACTGTCCACTCACCGTCCTGTCGTCTATCACATAGGACTAATCCCAACCGTTCTCTTTCACCATGTGAGCTAGTTCTATTATGAACTTGCCCTCTTTGTATTTCTGGCTCGATTCGAACGCGTGCTCCTGTAACAAAGTAAGGGGAATATTAATAGAGTGAATGGGTTTTTTTGTCGAAACAGCGAGCGCAGCGGTCTCTATGGAGGTGCTGATTTCGTAAAGGTAATCCTACAGCCAATACGTCTTTGAGCCCTTTAACGATGCTTTATATGTATAGAGAGACGGACAAAAGGCGATCCTTATAAAATAAGAGATCCTCTTTTGCTGCATGAAAATGCTCTAAAATTTTCTCTCTCAAATAGATCAGTAGCTGAACCATTAGAGTCTTCTAAGTAATTATAATATTATAAATACGATAGTTGTCTGTTTATCACCTTTTCTCAAGTTAACAAATTATGTTTGGTATTTCGTTTAATTTAAGTCCTGGTTAAAGGGTACTTTTTATCTCTGAAAGATGCACAGTGCTTGTGGGATAAGGTGAAATCGCGTGGTAAATAAAGTTACTCAAAAATATAGCTCAAAATTGAGTTAAAAACTGCCTTTTATAAATCTTTCTTGATGAACGTAGGTACATAATGAAAGTCCTAGGTATACACATTGTAAAGCCTGATTAAAACGAAAAATAAAACAAGTTCCCTGTTGAAGTTCTAGATACACTTGCAAGGCGACAGTACAACGACTAATGTTCAAAACAAGTTCCATTATTACTGTCCACGTGTTAATTTCTTCATTCTCAAGCGTAAGAATAGCGGACGAGACTGGCAACTCGCGAACCAGTCTGACTAGTTCTGCATGCAAGGGGTTTGTAAAGGGCACGTGCCATGCCGGTACACCCTAGCACCTTTTAAGCGCATGACCGTTTGATAACTTCATTCGAAACGTTAAAAAAGGGGTTGAAACGATCGGTAATTCATCGTTTGATTCGTGAATTGTTTTGGTTGTCCATCCGTTCTAGCCGGTGATTTTTGCTCAAGACGATTATGAAACGTAAGATTACGCTCAAAGGTTGCCACTTGGGAATTGATAAATCTTACTTTTACAAGATACAGTGACCAGCCAAGTCCCAATTAAAGAAAACACTAAAGCTTTTATTTTTTCCCCTTTTTAGTTGGTATTGGATATTGTTGGTATTTTTTTTCTCTCCTCGCGCTTCAGGTAATAACCTTGCAGCATATAAAGAGAGCCCACTTTTGGAAGCGAAAGCCTATTCTTAAGTAGGTACCGGTCTTTTTCTAGTCTTAGCATGTTTACCATCTTCTTCATACCCAGTTGTGGTGAAATAGTGGTCAAGCGAAAAACAAAATACGACTTACAGAAGTGTCGTGTGCCACGCCTGTATTTTATGGTACGATTTAGTAATAGCTTCTTTTTCATAAAGTAATAAAAAAATGAAGAATTTAGCAGAACGCCCAATCGTCAAACATTGGATTTGGATGCACGTCATATGAAAAGGTTATTCCGTCGTAATTCCGATAAAATTACGGTTACTCGTAGGTCGTAGGTCATCGGATTATTATGGGAGTCTCCAGCTCTCCAAAACACGATCATAAATTAACATTCAAGATAACCTCATGATATCAGGAAGGTCAAGCGAGTCTATATACCGATCCAGATAGCTCGAATTATTAGTTTAGTACAAGTGTAAAAAATGATACTGAAGATATTTTGTTGGTAAACTTATTGAGATGGGAAGTTTGAATGTTCCCAAATACGAAGTCGGGTGTAGTTTTTTTAAATTTCTGCTTTTTCCGACATTATCCAATAGCTACTGAATCGAGTTATAAAACGATTTCTCACACGAGTTCGTTTGGCGAAAGTTTCGAAAGTGCTAAGTATTTATCGGTTTAAAAATACAATCGAGAGGTACTCCTACGTACCTACATGTACGTCCGACATCTTGGGCGCTACCAATTAGAAAAAAGTAAACGTGAACAAAATTTAAATCTAATTGATAAATATATGTAAGTTGGTGATAAACAATACATAATTAACCTACTCATTAGGATAACATTTGTGCCAAAGGTTAGTGTGTCAGTGTTATCAGCGAACTAAAGCTCTATTTTGCCTACCCATTGTTTTAAAAGATTCCAGTAAACAATCTCTTTAATCATATACTTTGAATGTTTAGTTTTTGAATATATCTACATAATTATATAGGTAGTTGCTATATAGGTTGGTTGGGTTCTTGCTAAGACAACTTGGTTTTATTTTAATTCACTAAAAGTGAGAAGGTGGCTTGACCAACTTGCAACTTTTTGCAAAGCTTTGAGAGGACGCATAGACTTCCATGATCGATCTGCACAGTAACTTGTGCAGTTTCGTCCCAAACAACAACTGGCGGCATAGACCTAGCAGATGACGCATTCTGTTCGATGTTCCCGGATGACGTACTGTGGCCGAGCTGAGCTTTCTTGCAATAAAAAAATACAAATAGCTAGTTCTTTATACAGGAAGTAGCTTATTTAGGTAGGTTTATATAGGTAGTTCCCTAAATAAGTAGGTTTATGTAGGTAGCACTTTATTTAGGTAGGTTTGTAAAGGTAGCTCCTTATTTAGGCAGTTTTATATTGTAAGTTCCTTATATAGGTAGGTTTTTTTTTTTTTTACTATTTACAGGGTAGCGTTTGACCACAAGTCACCTGATGTTAAGTGACGATGTGGTCGAAGATGGCGCCACGCTACACCTGGACTGGGAACTGGCTCTCAAGTGAGGCTGCCGGAACACACCGATAGGTGCTTGGCGACAGATTCTTAACAAGAGGGTGGTAGCTAGCCAGGCGAGTACTAGAAAATACCCTACCACCAAGCTATGGTTTCATCACGATGTTTTCCTTCACCGAAAGCTCAAGCTCATTGTAGGATTCGAACCCACGTCCTACGGATCGCAAGCCGACGTCACTACCACTGAGCCATCATCGCTATGAAGGTTTATATAGATAGTTCCTAATATAGGTAGGTCTATTATAGATAGTTACTAATATAGGTAGGTTTATATAGATAGTTCCTTAATATTTAGGTAGGTTTATAAAGGTAGTTCCTTTTTTTAGGAAGGTTTATATAGGTAGTTCCTTAATTGGGTAGGTTTATATAGGGTAGTTCCTTATGTAGGTAAGTTTATATAGGTAGTTCCTTTTTTACGTAGGTTTATATTATATAAGTAGTTCCTAAGTAGTTGCTATGATCGATACCTACATATTTCCAGCCGAGCATCGTTTTGCAGCACTCGCAGTAGATGTCCGCGACAGCATGCAGGCCCGTCAGAAGCACGCGCTCTTCTGCCGGCCCGCAGCCCACGTTGACACTGGAATTGAGATAATAAACAATATTATTGGGATATTCAGATTTGTGAACGGTCTAAAAAAAGCTTTAAAGATACTGGAAATTTGTCGAGATGACCCTTTTTTATGACTTTTGCAAATAAGGTCTGTAATAGATTTCGGCCTTACAGCTACTAACTGCCTGACAGACTGAATAAATTAGAAAATATTTATGTTTTAATAACGATTAGCCGAATTGGAACTTTAAAACCTGAAAAATATAAAGCCTTAATTTTGCAGTTATAAAACGCGCTTTTTATAGCAAAAGGTTATTGATGATTTCTTCATAACATTTCTTAATTAGCTTTTCGTCTTGTCACTTAGCGTCACACACAATATAGTCAAATGAAATAAACAGAAGAACTTGGTATCACAGCCAGTTAGTTCACGTTCTATTTTCGCAACTAATCCATGAATCTTTAAGATCTCTCCGCGTGATTAAAATACAGCCCGCTCTGACTCTAGATTACGAAATTAGGTTGCCTGGTCCACGTTTGTTTACTCGTATTGAAACTGCTGCATATATGTAACTAGGGTATTCAAAAACTTAGCATTTACGATGTTAATACGAAATGTTGAAACTCTGGTGTATCTTGGTATTTTAGGTCGCGTTCCCGCTATGAAATATGTATGATAGTCATGGAATAAATATAAAATTGAGAGAGAATAGACTCACACTGAATTGAAGAGATACGCGCGCCCCTGGCTGCCTTGGAACGACTGAAACATAACGGGATGTACATAAATATATTTGTGAATTCCACTTGGATTGGGAAAAGGCGAGCGTGTTTAACTTCGACCGGTAGGATGTGGAAAGGAAAGGTTAAAGAAAGAGACGACGAGAGGCAAGACGTTTTATACTAAGCAACTGCTGGTCTGAAGCTTCCAATAACCGAATTAACCATTTTAGCTTACAAGTACATATAAAGAAAAAAATAATAGCTGTCGTTATCTTTCTGTGATTGTTTACGTTAGATGCTATAAAAAAGAAACTGGCTGGAATGGATACCCAGTAAAAGTTATTGTATTATCAGAAATTATCACTGGGACAGTAGAAGCCGCAGACAAAAAAGATTTTCTGAAGATCTAAGGCAAAGAAAGGCAAAGCTGATTTTATTCAAGAATGAGATTATGACAAAAAATAATTAATTAATTCCATTTAAAAATCACGACCACGTCCCTTAATTTATTTGATGCACGGACACTAAAGTGGAACGCGATTGATAAACCCCTAGGAGAAAAATGTTCTCGAAAGGAGACTACAAATCGGAAGTCGTTCCATTGGTAGGCTCACCCACTAGATGGAACGACGACATTGTAAAAGTCGAATGGAGATAGCTTATATCCTGGATTAACACATATGCTACTTTTTATCCGGGAAAAAGGTTCCTGCTAAAAAACAAACCATTCTGGAAAAGCAGCGGTAGATGAAATGCGAAAATGAGGATGGTTACCTTAGATATAAGCTCGTCATGGCTGGCCAAGTGCGCGCGGCAGTGTATGCAGCTGTAGGTACGGTGCGCGGGGGGCAGGTACGCCTGGAAGGTCTTGACCGGGGTGCGCGCCGCCGTCCCGGCCTCCCCTGCAGCGCCGCCACGGTTAGTCACCCCGTCACGCATGAGTGCCTGCTACCTAACAATACACACCCGTCAGATGGGCTCTGCTGAAAGCCTTAAGCGCGCGTCCATTGGCCCAGATTGAGATTTGGTTGCAACGTTTCGTTTGACGACCTTACTAAAGTCTTGGATGAAGTAACTCAAGCAAGTTCAAGCAGCCGGCAAAAGTGGCTATCAGTAGCAAAGGACCGAAAAGTGTGGCTTAGAGGAGATCTTTACCCAAGGAAACATTTGGGAATAATGAAGTTTTCTATTTATTTACAGCAAACTAGGATGGTTCAGTGACCCAAAATGAGTCTGCCTTGGATAAGAACCGCCACTTTGGTCTGTCTGTTTTGGTTGAAGTTTTCAGCGAAATTGGCTGAGGTGAAGACTTTCCTCGTACGGAAGCGAGGAAGCAAGTATTACTTCTATATACTTTCGTCTTCACCTAACTTAGGGTGAATTCGAGAGTTTCTTCGTTAGGGTAAAACAGAAGGTTAGACCTTCTAGAAACGATTCAGACCAATGAATGAGAACACCGGATCAAAGACGAATTAGAAACCGTAGAAGCTGATGAGGTTTGTTTGTACCATAAAACAGTCAGCCTCTAGCCACATCATTATCCTATTAGCCTATTACGTTCCCACTGCTGGGACTCTGGCCTTCTCTCAGAGAGAGAGTATGAGCTGTAATCTACCTCGCTGGCCCGGTGCGGGTTGGTAGATGTCGCATGCTCTTGTATTGTTGCGGTTCTTGGACATGCAGGTTGCGCTTGCGGTAAGGTTGTCAAATCTCAATCACAGCACTATAAAACAGCGTGCTTAAGGCGTTGAAGTAACAGCACTCATGGGACAGTCACACAATGTTATTGGCTACGTTATAAAACAAATTTTCAGCCGTCCATTACAGTAATAGCGCCCTGCGACAGGCATGTTATGTCATTACACCGTATATAACCATACACGTGTGTCGTGTCTATTCGATCTATTATGTATGTTTGTGACATGTTATGTAGCGTTATTACGCCATCAATCATCTGGTTGTAATTACATATGTGTGTGTGGATGTTTACTGAAAAGTAACGTTGTAAAAAGCATTTTAAAGCTACGACGTTATGGATTTTACAGGCGCTTTTATAACACCAATTATTTGATTGATTAGCTGATCAGCATGGTTGCGTTAAATTCTCTCACTGTCGCGTTGTTTCGCGATCAATGCGATTTGAAAGTTCTTAGTTTATTCCGACTATTTTTGTGTTGATTCCATTTTACCAGGAATCAATAAGGACCACGGATAGTTTAATAGGCGATGGAAAGGTTCCGTAAGTCTTGGGTTCAAGTTCTACTACATGGTTACCGAAATTGAATTTCGTTTTCGTCCTCAAAATGATAAAATCTAATTATTGAGACCAGTTGAGAAGTCCCGAGTATTTTTTGAAGTAGAATACGTATGTTTGTTTTTGCCAAAAACGTTGTGAACGTTCTCTTCTGATAACCTCACGACCTTCGGCAGCTGAACAACAGGTGCATTTGCAGATGTCAACTTGTTAAGCGATAGTGTCCGGTGACCTTTCCGTAACGATGCTAATCAGGCAGTGTAGATTCTTGTTAGCAATTAGCGGTAGGATAGGCATCATGGCCGGCAGAAACCAGCCAGTTCCATCCCGGTTTAAAATTACCGGAGTTTGCGCCTGCATCGATAATGCTAAACAGCGAGTTCGTTAATATGGAGTCCGGCTTAAAGCGTCTTGTTTCTCTCAGCCGTTGTAGTCCAAGGCTTAGCTTCAGGATTAATTTGCCTTTTTGTATCATCAGCTAGCTGCCTTTTGCAATAATTCAAAATTATTATTCACTACCTACCGTACGGTCCAATACCTAGCTATCTATGCCGGAGAGCGCCAACATAACTCGCATTTTGTAATTTAGTGTTATAAAGCTTCTATGACTAGTTAAGTTAGTCGCAGGGCGCTTAAGATAAGGGTCTTATACATATAGTCTTAACGTAACTTATCTCATTAGAATCACAACTTGAGGTTCATTTCCCAATCGTAACAACTTGTCTATACCTAGTTACTTACAGACAGCGATAGAAGTTGCTGATCACGACCAATTTTCCAAACGTACCAGATTTGCCATTTTTGATGTTAGATAAGCTTAGGAAAATCGGAAAGTTGAGTATTATTATCAGCAACTTTTATCGCTGATCGAACCTACTATTTCCGTTGCTGCAAAAGACCTCCGCAGGCAGAATGTTTCAAGTTACGTACAGTTATGTTTACGAGACTGTAAGCGTAAAATTCTGCGAAAGTCTTAAATCCCAGATCTTTGTTTTGTATACATTTCTGTAATGAAAATCGACACTTCTGGGATTGGGTGCACTTTTTTTTTCTCGTGTGACTTTTCCGAGAGTGGTCCGATTTTGATGATTTTTTTTTTGCAGTAGGTGTGCAAGTGTGATGCTGAGATGCCTGGCGCGAGCAACACGCGCCCGCAGCCCACATCGGGAACTGGTTCTCAAGTGAGACTGCCGTGACACCAATAGGTGCTTGGCGACAGATTCTTAACATGAGGCTTGTTTTTATGCATAACTTTTTTGGGGGTGGTCCGATTTTGATGATTCTTTTTTGTACGTCTATAAAGCTAAGGTAGGTGTGTGATGCTTACCTGCCTGGCGCGAGCAACACGCGCCCGCAGCCCACATCAGCCGCGAGGAGCGACGGTCACCTGTCGCGCGCGCTGCCAGCCCGCGCCGCGCGCTGCCGCTCCGCACCCGCCACCCTCTGCAACAAATGGAAGAGTTCATTAGCCAATTAGAAACTGGTCTTTTTTTGGCCACATGAAATTTTAATTTCCAAAATTTGTGTTTTGTTGGTCATTTTTGGTCACGATATGTGATATTTATGGAGTTTACTAACTGCTTGCTGTTCCCCGCGGTTTCACCCGCGTGGGCTACAGCATACTGCGATAAAAAGTAGGCTATGTCCTTTCTCAGGCTGTAGACTATCTCTGTAGGTACCAAATTTCATTAAACTCGGTTCAGTAGTTTAGGTGTGAAAGAAAGACACAGTTACTTTCGCATTTCTAATATTAATATTAAGTAGGGATTATGTGTACGAATGTAAGGAATGGAAATAAATTTGTTAAAAGTGACTTTTTTAGATGCTCCAAAGTCCGTGTAAAGTTTAAGTAAAGAGTCTATCCTTTTGGCCCGGTTTGTAGCTGGGTCTCATCACCATTATTATTTGATATATCTAATACTTGACATTAGCTATTTTAACTAATTGTGTGAAACCATAACAACAAATAAAAGTTTTTTAAAAAGAGTAAGTATAGAGCTATCCTACCTAGTCCACGTATTGTCAATAGCTGTCACTAGAACAGCTTTACAGGCCACGATAAGGATTGACGAGCACTCGAAGTCGTGAAGCCATATTGAAGGTGTCCTCTCTGCCTTATTGGAGTCTGAACACTTTATTAGGCGAGCTTGTAATATATATCCGTCATTTCAAGGATTCGCTGTGACATTGGCAGCATACAATATGACTTCATTGATTTTGATGATACATATGTACTTTTCTATTTCTTTTTTACAGGGGAGCGTTTGATCATAAGACACCTATGCGTAAAATTACACGCAGAACTAACTAATAGAAAATGCATAGAAAATGCCTTACCACCAAGCTGAGGTTTTATCAAGATGTTTTCCATCACTGAAAGATCCAAGATCATTAAAAGAGATGCGAACCTATATATAACTACGAGTCGCAAAAAAACGTCACGTCAGTACAAAACTATAAATGATCATCGCAAGCAGAGAGCAGTGGAAAATATAGTATCATATTATCTTTTGATCGCTTTTCACAGGTAATACATATAAACCTTAGAGCCGTGTATTTGACATAAATTTCAACATGATACTTCAACTCGTTCTGAGAAAAAGGATCTTGACAGACAGAAGGACAGCAAAGTGATCCTATGAGGGTTCCATTTTTCCGTTTGAGGTACGGAACCCTGATTAAATAACACTATGTACAAAGTACAACAATAATAAAAAGCTTGAAAGTAACAAACCTCAGCGCCAGACATCGAGACAGTAAATACTTAAATAGCGCAATCAGAGACCAATTCAAAGTAATAAGTAGTCAAGTAATAAGTAGTCCAGCCATGCATCGCCGCTATAAATTTGTTAGCAGCCTGACGATGCAGCCTGGTAGATAATTATGTACCTACTGTAGAATTAGTTACATTAGACAGTCTCAAATGGTCCTACCCGAAGTGAAATTCGAGCTAAGGATACTGTATAAAAAAGTCTAACCTTTATGGCGCCACGCTAGCCAAATAATGTTCCGTGACACCTGAGTAGCTGGCAGTAGATGGAAGAGAAGAGCTGAAGACCGGGCTCAGTGGCGTACCATGGGAGAGGCCTATGTCCAGCAGTGGACTAATAAAAGCTGATGATGACGATGATAATGATGTGTATAATGGCAAATAAGAAAGAGAAGAGAAAGAAATAAAAAAGAACGAAAAAAGAAAGAGGCAGCACTGATGGATTAACGACTTCGGTAATGACAAAGCCAATAGAATACACTGTGTGTTCCTTCAGCAATACAGCTGAAATCAGTCCCTACCTTATTAATGAGTGTAATAGAAAACAGAGCAACAAAATCAGAACTGTCTAAAACCGTAAGCTGGTGTATTAGTCAGATCCCCACATGGACAATTTGTCCAATACCATATAAATAAATGAACTTAGCCACGAAACAATTAAGACGCCTTTTAAAGTAATGGACTGTAGAGGTACCATACAAGATGCCTAGACTAACTTGGGCTACAGATTACTTATCAGTTACTGTTACCGAGTCCCAGATTGATACAAAGTAGTGGTAAAAGGCGATGTTTGCATTGACCAACGAAGCGGCAAGGCCGAGACTACGAGCACTCAGCTCTCAGGTCGAAGAACTTGGATTCTTTCAGCCACGAAATTAGGTACAATAGGTTCAGGGTTCGATTGCCTCATTGGTGAGGCTTGTGAACCGGACACGGGATTAGAGCGAGGTATAGTGATTGAGCAAAAAGATAAAGCAAGAAGAATTAGACTTGAAAAATGAGTGAATTTTATAGAGCTTGTATTCTAAAAAATATACGATGAACAAGTGATTAGTGTGAAAGCCACTAAGAATACTCGTCACTTATTATCATGTAAGGAAAACGGAAGTAAAAATAGTCACTGGAACTTGTTATTCTTCTTATTCAGTGAGTAAATATTTTGCCAGAAGTTATTTTTCAGATGCGCAGTTTGAATTTACTACGCAAATTATGTTTTATCTAACACAAGAACGTACAATGTAGATTATCGAGGAAAGACTGTAGAGAACAGCAATTACATTTTGTGTACGATACGACCGACGACACTAAGAAATGTACTACATATTTATATATTACAGATTACGTTGTAGGTACTACGCATTTATAAGCATTTATCGCAAATAGTTCGGTAGCGTAATGTAAATAGTGTCCTATCCTAAATATAACAAACAAAGTCGAAATACATATTTACTTAACAGTAGAATTATGGATTGAAATTTCAATTCATTATCAACCTATTACGTTTATACTGCTGGGATAAGCCTACCCTAAAGAGAGAGAGATGAGCCATAAATAATCTACGACGCTGGCCCTGCAATAGAATATTGTGGTTCTTGGACATGACGGTTTCTTCACGAGGTTTTCCCAAACCGTTAGGAACGTAGAAAAAGATCCGCACATATCTTGTTGAAGTAACAGGTGCACGGCACAGATGGGATTCGAAAATTCGGCCACCACCACTCCTAAATTATAAATTGTATAATGTTTATTTCAGTTCCTTTTGTTATTCCTTTTGGGTCAGCGTCCAAGCTTCACAGGCGTCGCCCTGTCGGCCGTCCCAGGTATCGCTGGAAGGACGAAGTCACGAAGGATTTGCGCATGCTCCAGGTGGAGGTGGCGCATGAGCATGACAGACCGAAGTGGCGTCTTTTACTATCGGAGGCCAAGATTCACTTTGGGTCGTTGTGCCATCTCAGTTAGTTATATTTCAGTTGCTTGCGGCGAATTAAAAAAACGATATCACCTAAAACGTCAATATGGCGTTCTATATACCTACGTCATTTTGTTCAAGTGATTTTCGACGTTGGGGTTTTGTACACACTATTTATCAGAGCCTTGTAAAAAACATATCTCTACAAAAGCGTCACGTCTGATGTTGAAAATTGATATTTTGGAACCCATTGTATCCCATCTTTGTCTTGAATCTATCGATACAATGAATATATGTATTTCCTGGGAACGTGGATTAGTTATTATTGGTTCGGAGCATTGGCGTACAATGGTTCGGGGAATAAAGTCTGCGCAGAGGATTTTCAATCTCAAATAGGAGGTAAATTTGTTGTAATCGGATAATCTCTAGGACTACCGATCCGATTTTGATAATCATTTCACTGTGAGAAAGCTAACACTATTTCTGAGCTTCATTGACCATGTTCACTTGTAGGTATTTGTTTAACTGTGCCGAGCCGGGGCGGGTCGCTAGTTTAGTTCATCAAATCGTTGGTTGTATATTAGATTTCAATGTAATTTACCAATTTATTCATTATAATTTTATTGTCATTGTATTTATTATCGTTATCAATATCTTATACCTTGTGGGAATTATTGGTGGGACCTACATTAATAGTTATAAAAGTTGCGAAGTGAGCCGGGTGTGCGCAAGGCATCGTCATTGGACCCTTATATTTCTAATTACATATCTAACTTCGACTGCATCATTCATATCCATCACCAGAACAGTAAATACATCACTAAAGCCAGCTCAGAGAATTAAATTTGTGGCAAACCTATGAAACTAGATAGTAGTAAACCTAGAAGCTAAGTAACCTAGTTGATAGGTTTCGGAAACATGAAACTTTCACCTCAACGTTAAAGTTTCATGCGGCCATCAAAGTTCCGACCGTGTGAAACGGTTTAAGGTTTCCCTCACATACCTAATGAATTATTGAATAACTCGCGCGGTTCCCGGAAGCTCATTTTGATAATCACTAAAGCTTTGCTGGAATGGATTAGGTTTAACCCAAAGAGAGAGTAAAGCCTTTTAATTTATGCTTGAATATTATCTTCAGTGTTGTCAACCCTAAAAATGCTAGATTTGCCCAAATATGAAAAATGGCTAAAATGGCAATTCTTACCTACAAAAGAGGTATTTAATGCTTAATTTTTTATTTACCTGCTATGTAATATTATAAAATAAAACAAAGAACTTTGGTTAAGATTACATTGTTGTAAAAACCATGCATAATTTAATCAATTTAATCAGTCTTCATCACTAACACGTTTTCAAACAATAATGTCTATATTACACTACTGTTCACTCGAATTTACTCATGGTTTGAAAAATATTCCAAACATAAACACGATTTTGATAAATGATAATTTAGGGGTGGATTCTAATTTAGCCAGGGGCTAAATCATTAGGTATATAGGGGGCTAAACAAGCAGAAAAAGGTCTAGATCTAGGCGTGAAAAGGCATAAGTTGGCATCACTGATTTATTTATCTTTGCTAAATCCTTTCGACCTAATTGGGTTTGTATGGTTGGCTACATACCTTCCCAATGAGAAGTTAGCCTTAGTTAAGAGGTAAAGTAAAAGGATAAATACCGAACATAATAGTTCAGCCGTTCCACCGAAATTGATCACACCATTGAAAAAAAAAGGAAACTCGTTGGGTTTTTAATAAAATTTCGCGGAAAGGGCCCAACATTTTTGGACAAATACCGGGGATCAGAAATTTTCATCAAAAAATTTAGGTCTAGCTGCCTTGTCGCCTATTAGAGTTTGGTATTAAAATGTGTAGGTAATCTAAATCATATATAGAGCACAGAGCGGATTGGCACCGCCCTTGTTTGTCGCATTTCGGTTACTTTAGTGTCAACTAGGTCAAACTGTGAAGATGGAATTGCTGAAGTTGTAATTGCTGTGACTTCTTCCCTGGATAAATGGATATCAACACAACAGTTTTGAATAGATTCTCTTTCTGCATTCTTATTTAAAGTTTTTTTTTAATCATCAGAGTAAGTCACTCGCCTGATCTCTGCGTCACGCTGGCCCATTCCGGTTCAGTGCCAGTTCAAAATCATGCGCGGTAATACACTGTGCTCTTCACTTAACCCTAATATATGCCAGTGACGTCATCAAAAACTGCTTCAGCGGAAGACCAGCGCCGATCAAACGACCAGCACAACGACGAGTTGAGGCCGGTTTGCAACAATGCATCGTTTCTTGTTACTACATACCTAATGCCTTTGTCTTAAGATGAAGTATTGGCAATATTGGCTGCAGGGATCTTCTTTTTTCTCAGCAATTACAAAACATACAGAGCTAATATTTATGTACATTAAAGATCATGTTTTTGACATCAAATTGTCGGAAGGATAACACGATTGGTTACCTTTAAAGCAGAGAAACAATGATCGTAAACTGCCCTTAAAAAAAAGGATTTTCATATATATATACACATTCTATAAAGAACTACAGGTTTAGTTCTATAAAATTAGCGATAGTTTTCATTTTAAACGAAAAAAAAAACTTTTTCTCGCTTGCGTTTTTGTATGGAATCGCCGAATTCACACCCCTCTTCAGTGTGTCAGTTTTCTAGCTGATGTGAGATTCATTGCTTATCACGGCGTCTTCTTAAGTATTTTCGAATAATTTGTTGCAAATAAATGATTCTTATTCTTATTCTTTTTATATAGGTAATTAGATGTTAAATCTTTTTAAGCCCTGTAACTTCACTGGAAACATTGCCTTTCGATCCGGACCACGGTGTGACCGATGGCTGTTAATTACTTTAATGAATATTGTCCGATAGCTGGCATGACATGACTTGACAATCTAATAACGTACACATTTCGTACCTGAAATACGGACGCGAAAATTGCGGTGCAGTGCATACTGTGTTATTAATTTTGAATGGCAAACTTTGCCTCGAGAAGGAAATAATCTATCTAGGTAGTGGTACCACATTGACGTACGAAGTAACTAAGTTATTGTAAGTATAATATTGGAAAAATAGCCCGAAGAATTGAAAAATTCGAGAATAACTGAAGATGGTTTTTTCTATTACATTTTTGTATGAACAAGACGGAGCGAGCCCGAAATAAAATAGGAAAAAAACATAATGCTGCCAAAGGTATGCTTTTCTTATAAAGTTTTTAATCAAAATCATAGAATTCTAGAAGTTTCTGCATAGTTTATAACAGTAAAGAATCACGTAGCGAACTGAAACTAACTTACAAGATTGGCGAGTGCAGTCACCATCAGAATAGCATTAGCGGAGTGGAGAAGTAGTTAAAAGTCATGTCGTATAATATGTTTCGAACTTCTACCGGTGTGGTATCTGGTATATTTCTTAGAGTGGTAGGGAATTAGTGGTGAGAGAAATGGGTCAGTTTCTAAGGGAATTTGTGATAATATAGCAGCTATGGAATAACTAAATTCATTAAACTTGAATCCTATTAGAAACGCTTAGCTTAACTATAAAATGGAGACCATTCTCATGTGCATTTTCTACAACTAACTAAGTTTGACAGGTCTAAAAGTATCGCCTAGTCATTTTCTGACCACGGAGGTAAAAAAGGACAGCATTTAGACTTTTAGAACTGTCAAACTTAATTCAGTTTTATTAAATGCACAACAGAAGCGGCACCAATAATATCAGACTTTTTAGATGACAAAAAAACTTGGGATTGTGGATTCGGATGATTAAAAACAGATTCAGATCCTCAAGTGCTTGCTTAGTTAAGAACGCAATAGTTATTAAACCACAACAGTAAAATATACCTATGTATAAACATCAAGAACAGACGCGGATGCAGGATTTTGTTCAAGGGGCTAAGGGTTGTGATTTCGTTCAAGCCCGGCAAAAAATTGCTCTATTGGTTTCTATATTTTTAGATAATATGCAGTTGCTGTAGACACAGTTAAATATACAGTTAAATTTGAAAAAAGAAAAAAATTGGCTCATTGGGGGGGATTGCACCCATTGTCCTTCTTTGTATCCGCCCCTGCTCACGATGATCCATAGCTAATGAAATATACCAGAAATTAAAAATACCTATAAAGCAACCACAGTACGGCAACTGTATACCCATTCGTTATGAACCATTTGAGTCACGATATCTTCGAAGTTGAACGTGAAGTTGATGATTTAATTGTTCATATCTCGTATGTTGCTGTAATACGATTCTAATTCTTACTACATATTTATTATGATATTGTTAAAGTGACATGTTAAGCTGCTTGAGAGAAACAGTAAGTTATAATAATAAATAGATTACATACATAATGACTTTATGATTAAATCACATCGCTCGACGAACCGATAACCGATGGGGAAGAAAGGTTCTCTAGTGGCGACCACATATAACTTAGTCTCAATAATTATAAGGATAAAACTTGGTAGTGAAAGAAAATATATATATATTGTAGGTACTTGGAAGTTAAACCGCCCAATAGCCAAGTGGCATGATAACATTGCAAGGATCGCAAGAAAATCGGATGCGATGCACGAAAACCAGATGGGAGGATCAAAGTGGAAAAATATATAGAGCAAGGCTATATCGCTAGTACCCACTGGTTTCTATTACGTTATCTAACTGAAGATTACAAAGGGCAATATCTTACATAAGAGCGTTGAATTGGACAAGGTGAAGCGTTATAAATTGGTAGGTATATCAAATCACCTTGCATCTTAAACTACCGGCTTCAATTAAAGCTTTACGACCATTGACCTCATTTCAAATCAAACCTAAACGGTATCTGTACATTCACCTCGGTGCCATACACTACATACCTACTCGTATTTATTGCTTTGTATGATATGAAGTACGGCTTTAATCACTGTTTAAAAGTTTCTGTACATAGATACTTTTTTATTATGCTTATCTTGCATTTGACCCCCATCCCGCTCGTTGCCAAGCGATGATGGGTCGGTGGTGTAGCACGCATGTCTATAAGGTAACTGATACCTGTTCTCACTTGCCTTGATAATTACTAAATTATAGCGATTGGGAACACTGTCTCTGGCAAGGACTTATCTAATTTATCTATCCTCTACATTTTTTACTCTCTCCTTACATAAATATGAAAAGATATTGATTTCTATCTATATTTGTGTTTGCTTCTAACAAGTTTCTGTTTTTCTTACTTAATTTTGTCTCAATAATTCAATATCCACATCCATGTCATCCATCAATACTTCTATACTAATATTATAAACGCTATCCGACTAGGTGGAGCGACGACTTGCCCCGAGTGGCTGCCAGTAGTTGGATGAGAAGAGCCGAAAACCGGGCTCAGTGGCGTACCTTGGGAGAGGCCTATGACCAGCAGTAGACTGATACAGGCTGATGATGATGAAAGTGACTTTCTGTATCCTTATGGTGTGTTTGTTACCTTTTTACGCCTAAACATCTAAACACAGATCTTAATGCAATTTGGTGCAGTTTTATCCCTAGGGAAGGACATAGGCAACTTTATACCGTGATTAACTGCAGACCACGCGGTTGAAACCACAGGGCACAATTAGTACTTAATGTTTGACATATGCGTCATAATAGCTATTTATACTGTAGGCTTATTTATTCATGAGTTTAGATTCAATATTGAATCTATTGTTTTACTGTATAAACCACGTATACGTGAATCCAATTGTATATTCATTTGTTTTGCTGTTGTTTTTCCATTAATCACAATAGGTAATGCTGTATAATAAAGGTTGCTGCGTTGAATTTAATTCATGGTCGTAACCATCATCATCATAATAAACCTAATACTTTCCCATTGTTGGCCCAGGCCTTCTTTTAGAGAGAGAACCCCCCCCCCCCCTCTCTCTCTGTCTGTGTCCGTGTAAAGTTTAAGTAAAGCGCCACTACTTTACTTAAACACTATCCTCATCCCTTCATCTCATCATCATCATTTAAACTTGATTCAACTCTCTGAGTTTGAAATATTTTATACTTGACACTGGCAAAAACACTAATGGTGTGACGCATAACAAAACAAAAAAAAAGTTAGCGTATTTCAGCTATAGTCAAAGTTGATATTGATACATAACCAAATGAAACGATCTTGTTTTTTTTTTTTAATTTAACGTCTACAACTGACCCTATTTCTGATACAAACTCTTAAATTTATTTCAGTCAGTATTCTAAAACACAATTAATAGGGCAAGCCCGTTTGTTTGGCCCACTTTAGCTAGAAGGGCAGTCCGTCCGTAGTTAGTTACGAAACCGATGCACGCACGTGCGCAAGCGCACATTGCGAAACTGGTGCCTATTTTATGTTCATCTGTGGTTTTATGGTATTATCTTTTGCAGCTTCTGTACTAATCTGTACGTCGTTTGACGCTTCTATATTTCCGTCTAGTGGAAGAAAGGTCTTGGGAAAGCTATGTGTCCAAGCGCATAAAGATCGGTCAGTAGGTAACTAAGGAATGAGTGATTTAATTAATGATTTTTATAACGCATGAACCCCATTGATGATGCGGTTAATGGTGTAGCCCGAATGCCTAGAAGGTACCCAAATTATAGCGATCAGGAAACTAGCTCTAGATGAGAATGTGGAAGCAAAACGATTCGTGCGTACAAGCAGGGAATATCCACCATACCTATCACTAAATTCATATAGTACTAGAGTACTACGCTACGTACCATATACCGATAACTACTACTACAACCCTTAGCTCTTCTCTTATATCCCTTTTTTCAGGTCAAATTCTATCACATCTCGTTTCCATTTCACTGAGATAGGCAGCAGGCACGCCATATTTGTCTACTTCTTGTTGACACACCGCCAAAGCTTATAAACATTGCCTCGAAATGATTATAGGATTGTATTCAATAAAATCATTTGTTTGTGGAAGCGATCTCGTTTGCTATTTTAGCATACGAATCGCTGGCTCTTTTGCATAACTATACATTACTGGAATGCTTATTAGGGCTTTAATGGTCATTATTTCAATTGTTATTGAACTCTACATAATCGAATAGACCTCACGGATTTCCTGCACGTCCTAGAGACATTAAATTATCAAGATCTACTAGAGATAGTTTAACACAAGCTCCATAGAAGTAATCTCATATTTCTATCTCTATTCTAGTAGGTCAAACTGTGGATACATAAGTTATTGATTTCCAGCCAGTGCTGGATTTACAAATTTGCCCCCCAAAGCTATAATTTTTTTCTACGGACTTCTCAAATTAGGTACACTGTTCACAATAAAGTTAATTCCTTTTTTTATGGAATAATCTAGTTTCTAGATTATTTTTGCAACTTTTTGGGTACATTTTTAAGCTAAGAAAAGCAAAGCTTTACTATTTTTCTGTGGCAACTTTTTTGTGCGTCTATTTCGCCGCCCCCCAAATTTTGCCGCCCTAAGCTTCAGCTTCTATGGTAAATCCGGCACTGTTTCCAGCAAAAGAAAGATTTTTTGAAAATCACTCCCAGATCTGGTCAAATTGGATTTGGAATGTAAAAGTTTGTTATGGAAAAAAACAACTTCCACGCGTTTGAAGCCGCAGGGCAGGTCGTTAATATCAATTAAGTTTTGTTATAAATTGATAATACCACCACTACGATTATCATGATATCAGCACAGTCAGCACACTATCGACCAAAAGAAATCCGATGACTGTAATTAAAAAACCGTTTGTGTTGTGCCCACTCATCTTTTGTTCCCCAGACTGTTTCCTTTGTAAAATTGATATATATTTCAAATGAAACTAGGAAAAACATTTGAGAACATTCAGCGTTATTTATTCAGACAGTAGCTACGTCTAAATTCCCGTTAGTTCACAGTTTAACGAGCGAAAGGAAGTAGAGCACTTTTACAATTCTAATTTACTTGGGTTTATAAATAGCATTGTAATCAGTAAACTAGAGGGTTCAGGGTAGTAGGTAGATGGCAAATGTAAGGCTCAGAGGTCAATGTATACTTCTTTGGTCTTATTATTCTGATATTCTAACTGTTCCCCAAAGATTCACCCACATGGAAATTCTCACAGGATGATAATAAAACAACATACAGGTGACGCACCTAACCCTTTACAATATTAGAATCATCATGATCATCATCATCAGCCGGAAGAAGTCCACTGCTGAACATAGGCATCCCCCTTTGAACGCCACCATGAACGGCTGTTAGCCATTTGCATCCATCGGTTCCCTGCGAATGTATTAGAATAGATTACTCTTAATACAATTCAATACGTATCTGGCTTCATTAAGTAATGTAAAACTTATGACAAATAATAATTATTTTATGACAGCGTGAAATGTTTCAATGAATGAGCCTGCAGTATGGCAAAATCAAAATGAACAGTGGGCAGAAACGAGCTAATCGTTATCTAGTTAATATTTAATATCAAACTGTCACAAGTCTCATGTCGGCAATGAACAGGCAACGTGAAAAATCTATTTTAATTTCCAGAACTTGTGTCATATCATGATTATTAAGCTTGACTTTTCTAGCTGTCCCAAAAAATGGACTATCGTGCTTGGCTTTTCTTTTAGCTGGGTCACAACAACAACTCATCACCATCACTTACTAAACAATTTACTACATGACTCTGACTAAATACGCGACGTACAAAACCCATGTGAAACCCACATAAGGGCGGACCGCATTGCTATTGCTATCTCTTTTCAACATTAAATGAACGACAGAGATGCATGATGGTGCGGTGCGGCCCACCCGTGGTGTGCTCGAAACTTTAACTCACAAAAACTGTAACACTTTCCGACTCTCCAAGCCCGTATTGGATTATTGCACAACTTTCGGGTCAATGCTACCTTTGTCCCAGTAGAGTTTCAATGCACATTGTCCCATTGTGCGACCTGGGAAATATGCAATACGATACGTCCTATGCAATTGCGAAATGAATATCTTTTAGCTAATTAATCGAATGTTGATGTTCATTGTTCAAGGGCGTGTTACCTTTAGAAATGAGCTCATGAAGCTATTTTACTAATTAGATTTTGTATGACTAATTTTTACGATGGAAGTTCGATGTTTGATCGAATTGTTTATTAGGCTAATACTGTATTTTTGGTGTTATTGGGTATGCTAGTATTTATAGATGTCATTCACTTGTCCAATCCAGCGTGGCGCCTCCTTTGACCACATCATCAAATAACACTGACTTGTGGTTAAACGCTACCCTGAAGGAAGTAAAAAAAAATTACCAGCAAACTTTCCAAGTAAAGAAAATCTTTTTTAAATCGTCCCTTATTGTTTGTTCATTTTCTCAGATTTATTATAAGTACTACAATACTTTTACTAGGGCTTAACAGATTACTACTAAACTGACATAACATATCGATCCAAAACCGCGGATAACGGATCAGGATCGATTATTCATTTCGGGCATTAGAGTGCATTCTGTTATATCGGTTAGCAGTAGTGGGCAAATATTACTGTGTTCGGAATTGAAGGGTAATTAATTTATCCAGTAGAATTAATCATCTAATATACCTTCGCAGTGTATTGCCGGGCAGGGTTTTGAACTGTTGAAGTACAAAAATCTGGCACTAAACTGTAATGGGAAAGCATGGCGCATATCAGGCGAGCGTCTTGATCGTCTCTCGAGGACGCCGTGATAAACAATGAATCTGAAATCAGCTCCATACAAAAACGCAAGCGAGCTGACTAATGCCGTAAAGTCGTATGCGTCAAAAATGGTATATATACACATATTATTACCATACCTGTAAAATGAAAATCTTTTTTTTAGAGAGCAGTTTTCGATCATTGTTTCTCTGCTATGAAACTTAACCAATCGTGTTATTCTTCCGACAATTTGATGTCAAAAACATGATCTTTAATGTACATAAATATTAGTTCTGTAGGTTTTGTAATTGCTGAGAAAAAAGGAGATCCCTGCAGCCAATATTGCCAATTCCTCGTCTTAGGATTGTATAGGTATCATCCGGATTCTTAACTAAATTAACTTGGAAGGATCTGCTTGTAGATGTGGGTAAGGAGTGGTTTTGTAGGCACACAGTGTTCCTCAAAAAATACTTTATTGTTCCGGGTAACCTGATATGGCTATCTCAATCTGTATTCACGTCTCAAGCCCAACGGAGACATGATCATGGTCTCAATGAGATTAGCCCAGTCCCATCACGTGCTCACTTAAAATCACTTTAAATTTAACAAACAACTTGAGGCTCTATTTCGAGGACTCTATGATATACATTCAAATGTTGTTTGAAGGTTTTACTTTTAAGCCACGCTTAGACGGTACCTACAAAGACTGGCAAGTTTTTGCTCTACATTTATTTTTAGATGAAATAAAAAGCCACCGGTTCGGTAAGGATACATGGTTAGTACTTAGGTACTGTATATAATATACCTAGGTATATAGGTAGATAATGTGTATAGGTATGTGTATATCGTACGCTCTGCCAAATTCTTGGTGCTAAGTCACATGATGTTTGCTGACACAGCTACGAGGCGGTCTAGCGAATTATTTGGTAAGAAATAGTTGGGATGGAAATATTAGATTGTGAAACAAAGGAAGACGTATAAGTAGAGATATCACAATATAGGTTGATTGAGCTATGATACTAAATTGAGGCTCCTTTCCGCGGTAGCTAAAAACAATAGGTAAAAAATTGCGAAAAAGAAATGTCTATCTTATTTAGTTTATTTTGGTACAGTCAGCGACATAACTTGCAAATTCTCCAAATGTGACCAGATTGGTTATTTTTATTTGTGATAGAGATGCTAAAGAAAATCGAAAAGTTAAATAAGTTCAGCTAATTTTGTCGTTGTAACTTGATTACTACATTATTTTGCATAGTTGGTAAGTCTACTTGTAATAGTTTAAGAAATGTTTCAAACAAAATGGCGTGGATAAGCAATAAAAAAATGGGTTTGTGAAAATAATTATTAGATTTAAAAAATAAGTAAAATTAAAATTAAACACCGAAAGAGATTGTAGGAGGAAAATTACTACTTAAAGACTAAATAGAGCATTATGTTATTACGCATAAAATGGTAGATATAAAACATTGTTTCGTATCGAAGCGAAGTAAAAATGTCAAACTCTCAACCATTAAAAATACTGAACATTCGTGTTAAATATCAAAGAGAATATCGGAACAAAGTGAAACTTAGGGAAATTCATTAAAATTGACACCGCAATCGTTTTAATGACTTGGGAACTATCCCCAATCCCTAAGTCAGAGCCATAGGATCTTCATAAACTTTTTAACACTTATGTGAGCCAAGTGAAAATAGGGAGGAGCGATAGGTATTTGTCGATATTATCGCAATATCGATATTGATGTCCAAAATATTGATATTATACTAGTATCGCTATTGACATCATAAGCATATCGAAGTTTATCGATATTTTTAATACATAATTATATTGATATTTCTAGGCATAAGTTTGTTCATAACAGATTTTACAAATAACGAAGTTTACAATGAATTAATGCTAAACGACGATGTCGGTTACATTACAGTTCCATTTAAGTATACTTTAGTATACAGAATTATTATCTATACATATAATAAATCTGTAACTCATCACTGTCTGTACATTGAAGATAAATGAGAAAAACTTTTACTGGGGGCCTTTATTAACGCAATAGAACCCAAAACAATGGTTTTTAGAATTTTTGTCTGTTTGTCTGTATGTCTGTTTGTCTGTTTGTTTGTGCGCGCTAATCTCAGAAACGGCTTAACCGATTTGAATGCGGTTTTCATTAATATATTGTGGTTTTCTCCACTTAACATATAGTGTTTGTTTTATTTCAATCGGTTCATAAATAAAAAAGTTATATCAGTTTAAAGCATCACGTCGGAAATTTGGTCGAGTCGATTAGATTATTGTAGCCCGGATAGAATATAGGTTCCTTTTTAACCCGGAAAAAGATTCTTGCGGGATAGTAGGGAATACCATGGGTGTAAATGCGAACCGCAGCTACCCCTATCACCATCCCCATCCCCACATTTATGAAAATGCGAAAGTGTGTTTTTCTGTTGGTTTGTTCGGCTTTCACGGCGTAACAAAACAACGAATCAGGGTATTATTTTGCATAAAGATAGTTTATGCGCCGGAGAGTAATATAGGCTACTTTTATCCCGGAATAATGCATGGGTTCCGTGGGAAAATCTAATATAACGAAATTTTTCGAAATCTTTTACATGGTTGCTAGGCATCATTCTGTTGAATTGTTTACATGTCAGGAAGAATATTATTGGCATGACAATTATTGGTGTGGATACACACGTAATAATTTATCGTAGCGATGTATCTGTTCTAATTGCTAACCGATCTCCGGTTATATCGAAAGTGTGTCTGAAAAATCGTTGTAGAATTTCTGGTTTGCGCAGATGAGCGACGGCAGTAACATTTTCTGTTCGATAAATCATTGTTGATCGACTTGACCGTATTTGCATAATTTTGATGGTAGCGTGTGTTTTGCTGCAATAAAACTGACGTCGGACACGGGCAAACAAAAAGGACCTCTTTGTAAGACGCGTCCGCGCGAAAATTGAAAGAAGAAAAATATTAGAACATTTTATACAGAGCTACAAAAACGAAAATCAAAAGATGATTGTGATTAGTGATGTTCGAAATCAAAAATCAACACACTGTAATAAAATAATATAGAGCCATCTATTTAATCCTAAGTTAGTGATTACACTATACGCTCTAATCAAACCCAAGACGTTTAAATTTGTAACGATATATCGTTACGTGTGTAATAGACATGATCTTATTATACCTTAATTACTTAGAACTACTTGGTATTGACGTTGATGTTGCGGGCTACAATAAGGGTAAGCGTATGTTGAGACGCAGGCGACGGAAGCGCATGGCATAGTCCAGTCCATGAGCGATGCTGTAAATTACACAGATACACTGTAATAAAGTACAAAAAACTGGTATCAAGAACAGTATTCAAGTTGACGAATAAACTGGGTTTAATATTAAACTTATACAACATTTAATCACTTTAAAAAGACAAACTAATAACTAGCTACGTCTGTTCTAACTTTCTTGCACCAGCAAAAGAAAAGGCAAGCAACGACCGGCAGGTACTTTTCTGGTGATTTTCTCTTTTTTTCTGGCGCGATAACGTTTACTATTTCGGAGGAGGTTATTTACCATCCTATAGATTTTTATTCAGTATTAGTGTAGATTATGAAATTAATGAGTTATTGTTAGTTACAGTTTATAATAGCGTTGCTTCTATGTCTTCATGCTTTTTTAAAATACGTGTTATGTATGAACGTGTGATATAAATACTATCCTACGCATTGATTAATACGCACTAACTTAATTTAGAAAAATAGTAATTGTTGCCGCAAAAAGAAAAAAGAAACATCGTATGCTGATCTTTGCTTATGCATATATATTACAAAAAATCAGCGCTGCCCCGCACTGCATCGATTGCGTCTCAATATACGCTTAGACTAAAGAGTCTCTAGTCTCTAGTCTTTTAATATAAGTTATTAGAGCCTCAAAATTTGAAACAAAGTTATAGTGTTTTTGTATAAGACGATGATACTGGTAAAGATATAATGTTAAACAAAACCTATCTATATCTACATATTATTCAAAACAAATCAACTGCTTATCTCTTTCTGGCTGGGTAATTAACGTCTTACGTAGTAATGGAGTAGATTAAATAAAAAAAAAACTGTGTCAAACAGTCTAAATTCAAAACAAGTATAAAAGATAATTATATATTGGCAGAGATACAATAATAAACAGTATCGGTCAGACTTACAGAGTTATTTGTTCTTGTTTTCGTTTTTACGTTGTTTTCAATAAATGAAATAGCTTAAATAAACATAAATCACGTACAATGATTGTCAAATCGTAGACAAGAAATTGGTAATTTGAGAGGTATCATTTTCACAGAAGTGGAATTCATTGTTATTGGTATAATAATAATAATAGCAAATAATATGTGTTTAATAATAAGATACAGCACTTTTCCTTTTTTATCGAGCAAGTTCTCTATAAAGAGTTCTTCTTCATCTTCTGGACGAGAAGCAATCGAGGTTATACTATTACGCCACGGTTTGTGGTTACCTTTACAATGATCACAGCTTTCTTTACCCCTGATGTTAGAAACGGCTCTAAGAGCTGGATCCAGATGTAACGTACCTGTAAACAAAATAAATGAACGTTAGTCAATCCGAAAAATAATCGAGTACTTGGGTATGTATACTCGATACTTATTTCAGGATACTGCGCCTGACTCGATGCTTTTCTATTATAGCAGATTACATCTAGGGTTGCCAACTATACCGTTTTCAACACTATTATACTGGTTTTTCACTAAATTATACTTTTTGCTGTTTAACAAAAGTAAAGTACACAAAATACTGTTTTCAGCATGCAAACACATTATTATGTGTTACACTTAAACGCTCGAGCGAGAAGTTCTAAAAAATATGTATTTAAAACAATAAATAAATAAAATACTGTTCATTTTTCTAAAATACTGTTTAATATTCTTCACAGACCTAAATATACTTTATTTCTTGTGAAAAAGTTGGCAACCCTAATTACATCACTCGTCCTATCAAGCTTTGCCCTATGGTCAGACCAGCCAGTCAAGTACAATCAATGGTTGCTTGCTACATTTAGTTGTTCATGTTTAATTTATTTATTTATTTGGTACACAAAACAGGACATTTCCAGTACATTCTTATAGGAACAGTAAAGTTTTAAGCTAGAAAACATCCCTAAATATGCATACACAACATGAACAATTTGTAAGCATTAGCTATGTAAGAAAGTTAAACTAAACTAAATTAAATTTATACAAGTAGATAAATCACCGCTGCAGTACATGAAAATGTAGCGCATCGGCCATTTATCCACAAAAATACACAAAAACAAACAGTGTAATAATTTAATTCTGAGAAGATGCCCTGCCCTGTCTAATGTTGGAGATATTGTTGATGTTGTTGCTGTTAAAGTTGTTCCACGGAATGTTTCTACGGGAAAACTGTGGCTGTAACCGCAAGGCGCATCTAGTTATTTATTCCTATAACTAGACAGTTCGTAGATACGCGTGTGAACTTGTATCGCACGAAAACGGCTGTCCGTATTGATTTATCGATTATCAATTATATCATTGAAAAGGTAACGTATAATCTTGCATTAAAGGTAGCAGAGCACACTTTCATTAATCATCTAAATATATATGTATAACTCAAGACTGACTGACTGACTGACATAGTGATCTATCAATGCACAGCCCAAACCACTGGACGGATCGGGCTGAAATTTGGCATGCAGGTAGGTGTTATGACGTAGGCATCCGCTAAGTAAGGATTTTGATTAATTCTACCCCCAAGGGGATAAAATAGGGGATGAATGTATGCATGTATCTACCGCCGTAACTATTAAGTTACCCGAGTGTCGACTGCAGTAAATTTTTAGATTAGTTACGATTACGACGGTTTATGCGTAACACGCTCGTCTCAACTCTATTTACCAGGGAAAGATAGATTGTTTGCAATTTAAGTAATGCAGTACATGCAAATGACAATAATAATGTATCATTATGTTTTTTAATTCATAACAAAAACTTATACCATTATCGCAGAGAACTATTTTGATTTCATTACGGGTAGTTAATTAGTTTTTAAATTATTATGTATATTTCTAAATAATTTATTTTTTATTGGCATCAAGCTAAGTTTGGTAGGGCTTAATTATTTACCGAATTATTTGAATGTTATTTACTTTCCAGATTTTTTAGATAACGCGATAACAAACAACTACAAATTTTGAGAATTACCATGTTCTCATGTAGGTATAGTCAACGACAAAAGTCACTGAACAGTAACACATTTTCCGATTACCTTCATCATCTTATACGCCAGCCTTTGGCCGCATCATAACTTAAGAGGACGCCGTGATAAACAATGAATCTGAAATCAGCTCCGTACAAAAACGCAAGCGAGCTGACTAATGCCGTCAAACAGGGTTTTTTTTTCGTTTAAAATGAAAACTATCGTTAATTTTATAGAACTAAACTCGGTTTTGTATGCCTGTAAAATGAAAATCTTTTTTTAGAGGGCAGTTTTCGATCATTGTTTCTCTGCTATGAAAGTTAACCAATCGTGTTATACTTCTGATAATTTGATGTCAAAAACATGATCTTTAATTTACATACATATTGGCTCTGTTTTGTAATTGCTGAGAAAAAAGGAGATCCCTGCAGCCAATATTGCCAATTCTTCATCTTAACATCATGTGTGTTGTATTGTGGTCAAACGCTACCTTGTAAATTGGAAACATAAACACACAATACTGATCTAAACTAAAACACATTTGGAAAATCGGGATAATCAGCTACTTTTGTCGCTGTCTGTACCTAAGTGGCAAGATTGTCTTTTATGAGAACAAATGTCTTAAAACCTAAGTCTCTCTAGCTACTTCTTATTAATTATTCGTATTGCACGGAGCATGCAAAGAAGGAAGTAGGTATATTATGTAATGCAAACTGCAGCTGTGCGCATGTCTCGATTTACAATTATGTTGTTTCTATTTGTACAGCTAACGGATACATTGTAAACAAACGTTGCACTGTCGATATGCCGAGAAATACAACTTATTAACAAACAACTTATTAACGAGTCTTCTTCTTCTTGCCCTGGTCCCATTTATTTGGGGTCGGCGCAGCATGTATTCTTCTTCCACTCTCCCCTATCAGCCGTCATCGCTTCATTCACTCCCCTTTCATTCATATCAACCCTCACTCAATCCATCCATCTTTTCTTTGGTCTTCCTCTTCCCTTCCATCCATCAACATTCATATCCATCACTTTTTTTGTAATCTGACTATCATCCCTCCTCATAACATGTCCATACCAAGCCAAACGATTCCCTTTCAACTTATCTGTCACTGGTGTTACTTTCATACTTCCTCTAATATACTCATTCCTCATTTTATCCATTCTCGTCCAACTTATTAACGAGTATGTAATGAATAACAGTGTGACCCAGAATTCGCAAGTTCAAGGTTTGTAGGGACCGAAAATACGAAAATGTCTAATGCCCGAAATTGATAAAATCGATCCGATCCGTTATCCGCGGTTTTAAGTCGATAAATGTCATGTCATAATATGTAATTTTAGTACTAGGGCTTGACAGATTACTAAACTAAAATGATATATTATGACATGACATATCGATACAAAACCTTGGATAACGGATCAGGATCGATTATTAATTTCGGGCGTACGAGACTCTGAGGGTGTTCGAGTTGAGACCGAATTTGCTAGGCAATCGTCGCTTCCCATCGGGTGAAATCGTGGTCAAACGCAAAAGTCAGTTGGAAAAATGTATATTTTTTTGCAAATTACTGGATAGCCTTGGACAACAGTCAAGATCATTAATTTTAATATACCTTTATATGTGTAAATGAAACTGGTGTATCTACCAACATTTTAACCGATTATGTCCCAAATTTCGTACGCCTCTATATTTCAAATTTTTCGGGTTATATTTCCAACTTTCATTTCCTCAAAAAACTTATTAGCTAAATCGGTTCAGCCTTTATCAAGTGATGCGCTTACCAACGCACATCATTTCATTTATACACATTTTAGATAGGCAGATAGATAAATATTGATTGATATGTTATTAATCAATGATCATTTAATAAACAACTTAGTTCTGTAGCTTACAAAACACAGAATTAAATTCCAATACGCCAGTTCGGTAGATGCACTATATTTCAATCACGACGTCGACAAAAACCCCCCAAACGTACCGATTCCACTTCGGTATCATCAAATACAACACACAAAGCATTCATCTCAAACGCTCACCGAATCTAAATTCAACTCGGAGTAACAAATAAATCGAATCGAATCAACTCGGCTCGGCTCTGAGCAATTGCGTCGGTAAACAAACCCGAACGCTGCGCTGATAAAGTTACAATAGCCCTTGCACTTATGCAACCAGATAACACTGCCTGCGCATTTAACAAATGCAAACAGTATTAAACTCTAACCAACAACCAATAAAGTTTACAATCTACTGACTGTAGAACTCGGAATAGAGCACGCGGGATCACAGCTGTGTACTATTTACATAATCTAAAGTGAAACTGATACGTTCAATAATCAATCAGAGCACACAGAATGAAGGTTCAATTTGTACTGCAGTGTAAATAGAACAGACGACTTTTAAACTTCCGCGGTAATAAAGTTTCTACACGATTATAATGTAGTTAGAGATAGATGATCTTGGCGTTGAGGATTGGCCACACAGATGGAAGATTTCTTCAAGAATTATCTGATGACGTTAGATGCTATCTTGTTCTTGGAACGCACGCGATGTGTGTGAAATAACTACGAGACTAACGTATAGTTTTCGGTACAACAGGCACTTCTCTGTGCTTTCAATGATTCTCGACAGCCATAATGTGACTTGTGAATTTTAAAACTAGAAAACGCCACCTTTCCCTAATTAAAAGAGCAGCTAGAGGATATCAAACATTATAAAGCAACGAAACTACTAGAATGATGTGGTCTTTTTCCCAGTAAACGGTTCTAAATTATAAAGACTAGATGTTAAAACATGATATCAGAATTGATTGAGTTAAAGATAAGACTGATAAGAGAAAGAGATAAGAGAAACTAAAATAGTAAATACAATTTTCTGAAAATTTCGTAGCTAAATTCGATTATGTCGTTCCAGCTTAGTAACTCTATAGTAAATAAAATATGTAGCTTACATCCATCGGCTCTGAATAGAATACAATAATAGGCTTCTGTCGTGCTGAGAATTAGAAATGTAGACGCCTTGACTTGACGTATCACAATGACACAATGGGGATTTGCCTATCAATAACATAAAATATAAAGATGACAGGAAATATGATAGTTATAATAAAAACATTTGATTTTTCCGTAGTCCAAGTGCTATCGTTTTGAACCCACTATTTCAACATAAGTACCCAACCATGTTTAAGATCCAGTAAATAGACTAATGGAAGTTCAGTGACATTGAAAGCAATCTTATTGAAGGGCGTTAAGATTTATGGAGAGTTGAAGACGCTCGCAATGAATGATTCAATGTCATGTTTACAAGATTCAATTTAGTTAAAGCAATCTAAAAAGTTAAACATACACATTTTCACGATCATTTTATGGACTTGCTATTGATGCTTGCGTTAAGTGACGGTAATCGAATATTTGTGCCGGTTTTGTCACGGATGCAGATACACGAATTACGAGCATTCATTTATAAATATAGCAGTAGAAATGTCAATGAACGTAGAAACGTTGTTTCTGCCAAGAATCTAGTAATTAACTATAGTAGAGACACGTAGAGATAGAACGTATGAGGCAACTGTAGAGTACAAGTAAAGAAACAAAATGATTCTTTGATGTTTCGTTACCTAAAAATCATAGTAGCTGTTGCTGCAAAACTGTCATGTTTGTGTATTGATATGTAAACGTTAACAAACGGCGTCGTCGAGGAAGATATTCCAAGTAATACTGACAGAACTGTTTTTCAGTGCGATGGGTTGTAACTTTAAGCAGTTTCAATTCGTAGTTTAGGTAATGTACTGGTTTAGTCATTAAGACGTGCGACATCCGTACACGGTCTACACTCTTCCGATCCTCACAAAACGCTTAAAAACACATAAAACGCGAACTATAAGGAAAGGAAGGCTCTGCCGGCGTAAGGAGGTTGGAACAGGCGTAGCTAGTTTTAAGTTGACGTTTTAAAGTGATCACAATGTATCCTATTGAATAAACATATTTTTGAGTTTGAGTTTGCCCTGCAAGTCTTTGTTTCCCGATAAATATAGTGTAGGAGCCTTCAAGTCAAGAGTGAATATGTATTATTGTAATCATGCATCGATCTCATTATCACTTATCTCATGTGAGATTGTGGTCAATAGCTTACCTGTTGCTAATATAAAAAATCCTTATTCGACTGATTTAATGTTTGTTTTGTGGTGTCTTGTCGACGTGTCTTAAATCTATCTATCTATTGGAGGTTAACAATACTTTACTTTTAATTTCCACCAGTAATTGTAACCTGAATAGAAAATGATTAGAGTAAAACTAAATAGTATTTGAAGCTGTTAGAAGAAGTCTATATTTTACTATATATATATATGATAGACAGTATGAAAAATATTATGCAAGAAAAACAGTCGAAAGAATAGAAAAACATTGTATTTATTAGTTTCTCCTATTATCGAATAAACGTTGCCAAAAACCCAAACTTCATATATGATGCTGTAACGTCGGAAGCTATTTTGGCACGTTATGATGTGCTACGACAATAAACAGTTCTTGCATAACATATGATAAAAATAGAACATTAAACAGGTTTAATTCAAATTTTAAATAAATAGACGGAATGACATTGGATACAAGTTTTAAAAGATCATAGAATAGCAAATATCATGCTTTGTATACAATTATAATTTGTAAGTACCCATCCAAAATAGCTACCCAATTCAGATAAGTCATTTAGCGTGTCCAAGTAAAATGCAAAATGCAAATAATATGAAAATACTGACCACAATACGAACAAAAGAAATAAAAAGGTTAGTTTTCTTGTATTGTGGAGACATGGTCCAATAAAGAATGAAAAAAAAAAACACCGCAAGCTCAGAGGAAGCAACGCCAGATGCTCGTAGCAACATAAAAAGGCTTGCAAAACTGGTTTAAGTCAATTCTCACTCAATTTGATCCTAATGGACCGTGAATAGAAACTGGCGGAGCAGAATGCTACTTTTTCTGACAGCTGAGCGACTGCTGGAAAATCAACATTACCTACACTAGGCCATTGTAGATGTTTCGCAATAGTGCTGTGTTCTGTTGCTAGGTTTTAATTCCGACGGTAGAAAAAAGCGTAGGGAAACTGAAAAATATTTACTTTAAACACAAAGTTACGTATGATCTTCAACGGAATAAAAGTAATTCTGTCAGATATTTTACCATTGTTACGTTCCAGTCCATTAGGTTCTAAAATGGTTAGACAGTTGGCGGTGGTCAAAGCCCGTGTGTTAATATTAACAGCGACTTCAATATGCACTTTTTGAATATGCTTAGATGTGTTGGCCGAGCCAATCAACTGAAGTGCTACAATACTGACAGATCACATCACGATGCACCAAAACAACGAGACACCACACTCCGGATTGTTGACGAGTCCATTAAAGCTGGTACTTTTGTTTGGCGACGAGAAAGTCTAGCTCTACTCAAAAACGGGCAAGATGAAGCAAGTATTAAAAAGGCATACGGTGAAGTAGAAAGGTGTATTTATAATGATAGGTATATTAAATTATTGATATAGAATGTTGTTAACATAAGACGTAAATCTACAGCAGTTATCTCTTAGGCCAATACACTCATTATAAAGTTTGGTTTGGCAGATAGGTGTCCTACTTCCTTGTCTGTACTCTGTAAGTATACGATATGATACGACACGAATGTTCTATCAGTTTGTTGACATCACGCTTGTTTTGCATGTTGATAAAAATGCGATAAGGTTAAAAGAAAGTCTTTCATGATTTCTCGTCACTAATATTACCAACTTATCTTACAGTTCAAACGAACGTAAACAATGCTTTCGTAATAAACTTGAGTGCATTGTATAATATAGCAATAATTTTACATGGGGAAATACGAAAGAGACAAATGCGTCTGGTTTCCGAATGTGAAGTGAGAAGGAGTGGGCAAAAATGTGACGTTACTGAAAAGCTATGTTGATATCGGAAGTTAAAAAATACTCGTTTCAAACTTGGCGATATAACAGTAGTACATATTAAGTTTAACAAAAAGTATTACAGACAAGTTTATATTAGATGATGTTTTGTTAATTGCTCAGCTTAAGCTTGGGATAATTGTACAAGTAAGTAACTAGAGGGTTTAGTACTTCTAGGCTACTAACACAAATCCTTGATCAAAATTCTCAACTTAATCATGTTAACATTGAATTGAACATCACAAAAAAAAAACTAATCAGTAATAATACCACGTAGTTTCTTCCGAAGCCAAAATTTATTTGTAGTTGTTTTATTAAGACACGGTTACTGGAAGCCTAAATGAGGCATACACGTGGTCTTCCAAACGATTGGACGATATTAATAGCTTTCAGGGAGGTGACAAGCGACCTCCTTGGGAGTGATATGCCGTAGGTCAAGTTGAGAGGTTCTTTTGTTGTGGATTCAAAGGTGTTGAAAGACAGCAGCAAGAAAGAAAAATCTCTTGATTTTGTTAAGCTTTCCGTTGACGCTATCATATCAAGGGTTATTTTCATACGAAATGTTAAAGCTATTTTGGGATTTGTACACTTAATTTCTATGGTCCTTCCTTAGTACGTAACACATAATAGATTAGAAGGCAGGATATTGGGATACCTACGCGTACTTCATGTTTTTATCTGATAAAACTTGAGACATAAATCCAAGAGATCTTTGATTCAGCACGGAACTATTCGGAATAATTTATCAATTTAAAATAAATCCATTAATAATAAGTTCTTAATTCAGCGTCTAAACCTGCTGCAAAAAATCTACATAGCCAAAATGAATAATTGAGATAAGCAAATCTCATAAAAAATGACTAAAATAAAACAGGTAATAAACTGGATAAAACTTCGCGCAGACTGCAAACCATAGCAGTGACAGACGCGACGGTACTGGTGAAGAGGGTTGCTCTAGAGTTTAGAAAGTAATGAGAGGCATACTTAAAAATAGAGAGCTATGCTTAGCAAAGCGTCGGATAGAATGATAGACAACGCTTATTGTTTCACTACAACAGTAGCTAAAACAACATAAAAGGAAAGATTTTAGAGCTAATGTATGTGCCACCAGTTGAGAATTGAAATTATGAAACAAATATTGAAACCTGAAACCCACTGGAAAATGATCACGGGAAACATTTCGTCAGTATGTCATAAATTAGCTATTGAACTCCCATTGACAGTCTATACACCGAACAATTAATATCCAATTGAAGAAGACGAAATTGGTAATAGCCATGCTACAGACATCCTAGTAATTGAAGCTCCGATGATTAATTAGTCTAGAAAAAACATCGGTCAAATACGCTATTGCAAAGCCGCTAAGATTCAAAGTGGCATGGCAAGGTGTAACTGCTGAAATCAGCTTGATGATGTGGAAATGTTAGAAGGCCTTGAACTTGATTCTAACAGAAATAGGACTTGCAAGAATAAAGTAATGGAGAAGGTGTGAACTTACTTTATGGGACAATAGTTTCAAGCTTAGTAGAGAAATATTAACTACTAGCGCTCGCCCTGACTTTGTAAGTAAATGCAAAGATTCTGACTACTGGAAGTTTTCTCAAAAGGGATAAAAATCTGTTATATTTACAAGCCAGATGACGCGGACTTTTGTAAACCTCTATAAAGCTTATATTATCTAACAAATTTAATCAAACCGTTACGCCAGCGAGCTGGTTGCTGGTTGTCTCATTTTTCTCCGACTTGTGATTCCTTACTGAAAACTTTCCTTTATCAGAATAGCACATAGCATATGACTAATACGGATAATGTAGCTACCTATTAGTGAAATAATTTTCGGTATCGGTACTTTATGAGATTACCCCTCTACATACAAAACAACAAACAAATTTTACATCTATAATACATAATTAGTTAATAGGGTAGTTTCTGGTACAGGATAGTTAGGGGTCAAGTCTGTGCAAGCAATAGTGTGAGCGATATTAAAAAAAAAATGGATACACCTGCGTCCTCGGATTTCCCAGATCGAGATCGATTCCCGCTACGCTAAAAAACTGACCCAGGAGATGCAGCAAGGCTAAAACTAGTTACTAATAAACACTTCTCGATGCTAAACGGTACAAGTTATTGTGAACGTGGGCTCGTCTCGGCAGTCAGCGGCTAGTCAGACCGGTCTCTCGGTCTGTCTTGTATCGAGTCTTCCGGGTGGAACACGTGGCGGGACTATACTAGTTTAATTATATCGATTCTGTTAAATGTTATGTAGCCGGATTTTATAGACTAGAGTTATTTCATATATTGGACTACAGTACCCCTAGTACAGGTTTTGATAGTTTACAAAAACTATAAAAGTTTTCGTTCCCATCCATACATTTTTTTTACAGCGAATCTTACCGAGACTTGGAGGAACTGAAATCGTTAATACGGGTTATTTTAAACCGTTATAATCATATTCTAACAATGTTATTGAGTTACTTTTTGAATTTAAGCAGATCGAGTTGCCTCTTTGACAAGTCGGCGGTGGTAAACGTCGACGTTTACGAAAACATTTATCGTTTTCAAAACTTGTACTAGTGGTACAGTTTATCGCGATAAAAAGTATCCTATGTGCTTCACCAAGGATCAAAGTTGACACTATAGATTTCCTAATTTTATTCTTTTGCAGGCGTAAAGAGGTTGGAAAGTGTATAGTTTTTAGTTGGAAGTCTGGTCTCATTAGCCAGATGTAAAAAAGCGTAGCTAGTTTTAAGTTTGACGTTTCAAAGTGATCACTTGTTGTATGTATCCTACTAAAATAATACATGTTGATTGTTTGATTGATTTATTTAGAAAATGCCTTACACATCGCGATGTTTTCCTTCACCGAAAGCTCAGCTCATTGCAGAGTTAGAACCTCTGGCCTACTGGTTTCTAGCTATCTATTAAAAATTTAGTTAAATCTATTTCAAAGAATCAAAGATTGGCAGTATTTGGATGAGAAGAGCCGAAGACCGGGCTCAGTGGCGCACACTGGGAGAGACTTATGTCCAGCTGTGGGCAGAGCTGATGAAGCAGATGAATAAAATGTATATTTCTTACAAAATCGGGCTTTGCCCAGAACCTCATCATATTCACAACCATCGTTACATAATATAAATTTGAGTACACTTTTTTTATTTCACAATAGAACTACTAAAATAAATATAGTATACATACTTACCAGAATATATATATATATAGCATACATACTATTCATTTGATTGGGAGCACAAAAACACAGTGTTAATGAACCCATACACCAATTTATTTATATTTGCCTATGAGTGTCTGTTATCGTCCATACGAAATGCTGAGCTATTCGGAGAGGATTTTTCTATTTTTTAGGTCAACCACAATATAAATCAATGGTGGGTGAAATAAAGAGTTATTGTTTGTTCAGCTTAAAATGTTTCGATGATTGTATGGTTTGTGCTTATGAATGTAATCAGTTACCGTTTTTCATTTTATAAATAGAGGCTATTGTAGAAATGTAGAATGCAGATTTTTATGAGTAGGTAACACACACTAAAATTGTAAATGTTATAGTTTGAAGTGTGTTTGTTTACAAACTATCTCCAAAGGATTAGATTTGAGACAACCCCATAGACAGAAGACAAAGTTACTTTCACATCCTCTCTTTCTAATAAGTTTGTGAGTATGGATGGATGGATGGATGTTTGTTACTCTTTCACGCAAAAACTACTGAACGGATCTGAATGAAATTTGGAATGGAGATAGCTTATACCCTGAATTAACACATAGGCAACTTTTTATCCCGGAAATGATCAAGCCAGATTTGAAGATTTGCTTTTGAAACGGGATATTTACAAGTGTAGTTAAATCAATATAAATTATGTGTGATGAGCACGAATATTTGTTACAGAGTCTTAGATATTTCTATCTATATAAATATTTATTTCTATATATAAGTATGTATATCGTTGTCTAGTACCCATAAAACAAGTTTCGAGCTTAATTTGGGGCTAGGTCAATTTGTGTGCAATGGTCCCCCAATATTTATTTATTTATTTAATTCCGATGACTGATTCACACAAACTCGACTATTTATAGCCCTAGACGGGGTTAATTCCAAGAGTTTCACCCGTACGCAGTCGAATTGACTACAATGGTAATGATAGCAGTCATCGTCCTCATTGCATATGAAGGTCAGAACGAATCCGCGGCGATCGATTGGTCACATCGGGACTCGAGTCGGGTCAACGAATTGACGGCTGAGTCAATAAACGTTGAGCTGGGTGGAACTGAGACTACAAGTCTTGAAGCGCTTAAAACACTTCGTACTCCTAACAATAATGAGTAGTGACGTGAAAAAAAACATACAGAGAATAACAAATGTTGTAAATAGTGAATACTGTCAAGTGGATCCGGCCGATGCCCCAGGTAGCGATGAATCGAATCATTCGAATGATGAATCGAAATCACTAGAGTAGATAGCGTATTACTGCGCACCGCCTCTATATTTAAAGGGCTGCACGCGATTAGACACTATATACTTTAATATATTTAATACTACCTATAAAGTACATTTTATCTATGTTTACGGGAGAATGTGGCCAAATGTGTGTCATGAATAGTTTTTTCAATAATCTGTGGTTTTGTAGATTTTGATTTGTCAGATTCTAGGTAATTTTTTGTTGAACATAAGCTATTGAAGAAGTTGCGTAGTAAATTAATCTTTTGTTAACAAAACACATTCCGTTACAAATATCATCTAGTAAAACACACACATTGTCAAGAGGCAATAACAATCTATTCTTAGGAGCAACGAATAGCCACACACAACAATCCATATTATAATACGCATAAGAATATAGTAAAAGCTATATAAATAGCTCGAAGCAAATGACACGTCGTTCTACAACTCGGAGAAAGTTTCGCATTTTTTTACTACCTGTAGCTGTGGTTGAAGGTGCTATGCAACGCCTGGATTGGAGGAATGGCTCCCAAGTGAGGCTGCCGGAACATATGATCCTTGGCAACAGATTTTTAATTGAGGCTGGCAACTAACCCGGTGAGCGCTAGAAAATGCCCTACCACCATACTAAAAGGTGTTATCGCGATGTTTTCCTTGACCAAAAGCTGAAGCTCTTTGCAGGATTTGAACCCAAAAACTACGGCTCGCAATCCGATGCGATCTCACTTTTACTAACGGCCGGTTTCAATAATCTACCTATCCACGGTTTGCCCTACTGGAGATAGAAAATTGACGTAAGCTCCATAGAAGTAATGTCAAATTTCTATCTCTCGTAGAGCAAAGCGTGGATAGATAGGTTATTGAAACTGGCCGCAAGTCATCACCGCTTCTTCTTTTACTCCTAAAGATAAAGTTGTTAGGTATAATAAGAGTTTAAATGCCATTGAATCCTTTGGGTCTGTTTGAGAGAGATTGCTTTTAAAGCCTTTTATTTTTAGGATTCGGCAGAAGTTTTAAATTTGTACCGTATAGTAGGTATACATGTACTTATGTTTATTCATTACTTGTTGTTTGAAATTCATTTAAATGCAGCGTCTGCTAGCAACGAGAGAGTTTGTTGATACCGTTTGAAATAGTCATTTGTAAAAATTATGGTTAACTTCGTTACTTAAGAGCCTCCATAACGTCGTTGACCTTGCTTGATCAAGTGAAACTGCTCCGCGCACTCCGCGCATCCCCTCACCAAAATTACGCCATCTGCGGCCAACGCGCCCGAAGCGACGCTCTCGCCATGCGGCGCGGCGCGGTACCTCTACTAATCGAGCCCGCCGTATCTACATATATACACAGTAGCAACATCCTACTATAATATTATAAATGCGAAAGTTTGTGTGTGTGTGAATGTTTGTTACCACGTAACTACTGAACCGAATTTGACTGATGAAATTTAGAATGTAGACAGTTTAGGTATTGGACTAACACATAAGCTAATCTAATTTTGAAAAGTCAACTCTGAAAGGGGTTAAATAAGGTAGATAAGTTTGTATGAAAAATGTCATTCCTTGGTTCGATTGACTCAAAAATAGGTACAAATAAACCTTAAAGTAAATCATTGAAAATGCATTTTTTATTTTTTGATATGTATTACTTCTACGGGGTGTGCCATGGAGTTTTAAAGTTTGTATGGCTTTTTTTTTATTCCTTATGTGGATTTTTTTAAAAGTAGGTACAAATAAACTATAAAGTAAATAATTAAATACGTATTTTTTATATTTAAGAAAACCCCTAGAGGAGGTGCAATGGCGTTCTAAAGTTTGTACAACACATCAATTCCCACGCGGGCGATGCCGCGGGGCACGGCTAGTAGTCACTGCCGCGCCATTTGAATGTGCGCGTGAGTGAGTAGCGAGCGCCGTGTACGCAGGGACCGGCCTGGGACTCAGTAGGGCTGTGCCACGCGTTTGATCGCGCGCATTTATGTACTACACTGCTCGCTCGCTCGGATTTGCTGCTCTCACTGACTATTTCATTTGTATAGTTTATAATAAATCGTATTTATTAATTTATAATTATTAAAATGTCTTTAATATGCAACTCATTTATGAATTGGTAAAACATTTTAATAAATTACATGATTAAACACCTTGCGCTGTCATAATAGACAGATAATATTATCTATAAAAAAAGGCATGTTAGTTACAACACTTAGGTATAAGTCGATAACGGCTGGACCGATTTTTATAATCTTTGATTTTTTGCATTTGTCTTCGTCCGGAATAAGATAAAATATGATACTCATAAATAATAAAATTAATCATTCATTTGTTGTAAATGGTATACCAAAATGCAACTGACATGGTGTAACAAAACACAACTGACAGCTAAACGTAATGTTGTCTATGGTTGATATTGAAGTTGTGAATTGAAGATGTTTTTGTTTTATGCGAGTTTATTTATTACTAACGTTAATTAATTTTAATATCCTAAATCTGCTCATTTATTGCCTCTTATGCGGAAAGAAGTTCGCCGGGTCAGCTAGTATTTAACTAAAAATAAAAGTGACAACCCTATGCATCACCGCAAGAGTAGGCAATTAACTCGCCGCGGCACTATGCACCTACCACTCATAGCCTATAGGTAGTTCATCGTACGACTTTCAGCTACAAAAATATGCGGAGAAAAGTGGCACAGGTCCGTTCAGCACGGCGGCTCGTCCCGCACTGACTTTATGGGCGAATGAGGGGTGTACGTGCCGATTTGAGAGTATGAAATACGTAAAAAATTCGCAAAAAATAATTAAAGCAGTATTTTCAAAAAATGACCTGAAGGTGTCCTGGGTATTATATTTTTTTATAAGCTGATGGTATTAACAAGTCTTTGTTACATATATAGTTTAGGAGTAAAGTAGTATTAAACTTTTAGGAAATGGGGACTTTGCACATTTGTTTTCAATATATAAATACATTTTTTGCATTTTTCGGCCTGAAGGTGTCCTGCTATATATCAAGTAGATTAACATATATTTTTATTAGATTTTTTTTAGACCAGAATTACACAGAAAGATAGCTTTAAAAAACCCCATTTTTGGAAACCTGCGCCTTAAGGCGCAGGTTTCCAATAAGAGGATAAGAGGCAATAAATGAGCAGATTTAGGATTTTAAAATTAATTAACGTTAGTAATAAATAAACTCGCATAAAACAAAAACATCTTCAATTCACAACTTCAATATCAACCATAGACAACATTACGTTTAGCTGTCAGTTGTGTTTTGTTACACCATGTCAGTTGCATTTTGGTATACCATTTACAACAAATGAATGATTAATTTTATTATTTATGAGTATCATATTTTATCTTATTCCGGACGAAGACAAATGCAAAAAATCAAAGATTATAAAAATCGGTCCAGCCGTTATCGACTTATACCTAAGTGTTGTAACTAACATGCCTTTTTTTATAGATTATATTATCTGTGTATTATGACAGCGCAAGGTGTTTAATCATGTAATTTATTAAAATGTTTTACCAATTCATAAATGGGTTGCATATTAAAGACATTTTAATAATTATAAATTAATAAATACGATTTATTATAAACTATACAAATGAAATAGTCAGTGAGAGCAGCAAATCCGAGCGAGCGAGCAGTGTAGTACATAAATGCGCGCGATCAAACGCGTGGCACAGCCCTACTGAGTCCCAGGCCGGTCCCTGCGTACACGGCGCTCGCTACTCACTCACGCGCACATTCAAATGGCGCGGCAGTGACTACTAGCCGTGCCCCGCGGCTTCGCCCGCGTGGGAATTGATGTGTTGTACAAACTTTAGAACGCCATTGCACAACCTCTAGGGGTTTTCTTAAATATAAAAAATACGTATTTAATTATTTACTTTATAGTTTATTTGTACCTACTTTTAAGAAAATCCACATAAGGAATAAAAAAAAAGCCATACAAACTTTAAAACTCTATGGCACACCCCGTAGAAGTAATACATATCAAAAAATAAAAAATGCGTTTTCAATGATTTACTTTAAGGTTTATTTGTACCTATTTTTGAGTCAATCGAATCAAGGAATGACATTTTTCATACAAACTTATCTACCTTATTTAACCCCTTTCAGAGTTGACTTTTCAAAATTAGATTAGCTTATGTGTTAGTCCAATACCTAAACTGTCTACATTCTAAATTTCATCATTTCATCAATTTCATTGTCAAATTCGGTTCAGTAGTTACGTGGTAACAAACATTCACACACACACAAACTTTCGCATTTATAATATTATAGTAGGATGTTGCTACTGTGTATATATGTAGATACGGCGGGCTCGATTAGTAGAGGTACCGCGCCGCGCCGCATGGCGAGAGCGTCGCTTCGGGCGCGTTGGCCGCAGATCGCGTAATTTTGGTGAGGGGATGCGCGGAGTGCGCGGAGCAGTTTCACTTGATCAAGCAAGGTCAACGACGTTATGCAGGCTCTTAAAAGCAGAGAGAGCTCTTGTCAGTGGATCCTTTTCCATCTCGTGCGCTCCTCCGCCATTCTTTTGACCTCTTGGTATGACATGATGTCAATCCTTTTTTTATTTGTTCCCTAAATATCCTTCTCTGTCTACCTCTCCCTCTGTTTCCTTCTATTTTTCCTTCTAAGATGGTTTTTATACATTCGTCACGACTTACTTAATGGCCAAGCATTATCCTATCTACCCTACCTAAACCGTTAAACGTAAATCAATACTTCATACTTGCTTAATGACCTTGCAGTTTATTTCGATTGGTATCTGGAAGACTTTTTATTATAAATTGTAAATCCGTTATCAGTTTTTTTTTTAACCTATACTGTCCCATTGCTGGGCAAAGGTCTCCCCCATTTCCTTCCAGATATTTCTATCCCCCGCAACCTCAGTCCACCGCTCCTCAAATGAGTCAAGGTCATCACGCCATCTTTTTCGGGGCCTGCCTCGGCGACGTCGCCCGTCCTCAGGTACCCACTGCGTGATGATCCTTGCCCAGCGATCCGGGTGCATCCGGCTTACGTGTCCCGCCCAGTCCCACTTTAGTCTAGCAGTCTAGCAGTTGCCCTACATCTGCAATGCCCGTTTTGGAGCGAATTGTGGAGTTCGATTCTTTTGATGCTCAACACGCTTCGCTCCATTGCTCTTTGACATACCTTGAGTTTGGACTTCGTTATTAGTTAAATACATTAAAAATAGCAAGTAACCTACGGTATAAAGCCAGTAAATCTTAATTTTTTCAAGATCCGTGGTTTGAAATAAACATTTGTGAGTAAGCGCCGAACACGAGTGTGCTAAGTGCTATAAAAATGAAATCTTTTACAATCATGTGGTCAATGCCTTCGAACTTCACATGGATTAAGCTCATTGAAATAAATATACAGCTGTCAGCTGTTGCAATATACATGAATGAATCACCATTGACCCAGTCTGTAATGTGGAACACTAAAATAAGAGAAGCCATCTCATGAACCAGTCAGAATCAGGAATTTGATAAAGTAAAATAAAACACGAGCATTTGCCCATAACAACATGCTCATCAAAATGCTATAGACTCTATCTTTCTATTATCATCATCATCAATCGGAACAAGTCCACTGATGAACATAGGCGTCCCCATTCTAACACCACCATGAACCGCTCTTAGCCATTAGCATCCATCGGCTCCTAGTAGGGCGCCTACATACAGAAGGTCTTCCGGTTCTTGGTCACCACTAAAGAACTTTTCTTCCTTATCGATTTTGGTTCTTCGAGCCATTTCAACGCGGACAAGGAATCGGGGCAGTTCGCTATTGTGATTAGTTCTAAAATTATAAAAATCTTCTTATTTTTATTTCGCATGACTGCTTTTAAAATCACTCAATTGCATAATAATATGATAATTTATCGCAATTAACTTACCAGCATGTTACATTATATCAAGTACATATTTAATAATATCATTTACATACATTCCAAAGATCAAATGTTAATTAATACAAATTCGATATTAGCTTACATATATAAATACAAAACATATTGAACTGCATACAATAGGGACGTCACGAATGTAAACATATATGCAACTATACGATTCTATAAGTACTTATATAGTCAATGACAAAGGTGGTGTCCGATAAAACGTTGTTGACAGATTTAATTTGACCTTCACTACTTGTTCTAGTTGTCACGACACGATATTTACATAACATACAACGCAATTTTAATCGATACTGCAAGCTAAAAAAGAAGGTTAGAGAGAAGAAAAAAAGAATGAAAGAAGATAAAAACATATGAAGCAAAAGAAAAACAAATGGCTGCAATTATGATTAATTGCGCTAAAATAAATGATGAACGTACAGCTGTAAAAGAACCTAACGGGTGCTAACGGTTTAGCGTGTGTTGAAGAGTTGAAGTAACTTCATTCTCATTCATTCAGTTGTCAGTTCTTTTGTATAGGATATTTATAAGCTCACGACAGCATTCAAGTCTTTTGAGTTAGGTACAATAGTAGAAAATAACGCGATGGATACGAAGTAGAAACTTAAGTATGTAAAGTAGTTTGTTAATTACACCGGACCCCGGTGTGATTTGCGAGTTTAAGTAGTTTATTAATACATCATTGAAGTAAGTGCAGTGAACAACGATGTCTACGTCTGTTGATTGTAGGAAGGTTACAAACGCCTATTTGGAAACAGCGGTCAGCGAAGAAGATAGAGACTAATGGGAGAGAGTACAAGAAACGCGAAGAATCCTATCCTGCTATCTACGCATTGATGTAATCTGCATGCGTGATTGATGCGTTTGTCTATTTGCCACGGGACAGTCGCCATATCATAAAGAAAATTATTGCGAAATTCCTCAAACAATTATCCATTAAGGCAACATTTTTTTATTTTATCAGCAATGACAATAAAGCAAATTACACGCAAACAGGTAAGGTAATAAAATTAAGTAATAGGACAATAGACTCCATCCTCCAAGACAAAGATTTCGTACACACCGCGAACTTAAAACATTTAGTGGAAGAGATAACAAACAATGTAGATGAAGTCCGCAAGGGCCGAGGGGCCGATGCTTGTATATTATTATTCAGATGGCCACCCGTGTAGATGGCACACAATGGCGCAGACATTTTTAAACATAAGACATTCCGCTTTATTGCAGTTACGCCAATGCAATGCCCCCGAGGAAGCGCGAAGGCAGTAAAAATTGAATTGATAACTATCCAGACTCCGTATAATAACGTCTACGATACCTACTTGCTAGGATATACTTCGAGGATCACGATCGTGATATTGCCCCAGACGACGGGAGGTGTGGAGGCGAGAGTCGGGACGCAAGCCAGTCGGGCGCGGTTCACTCTTAATGTTAATGCACGCATGTCTAGACTTGAGGATACCAATATGTATTCTACAACTTACACCGCCTCGAATAATCTCGATTCCTAGAACTGTTTGAGTATACGCGAAGAGCTCGCGAAATAAAAGCTATATAATATACCTGTTCAGAAGTTATTTACTGGAATCGTTGAAGCGCGACTGAGTCACCGACACCGTTGCGATTCCCAAGAAATCGAACCAAGACAACAAAGGAAACGGATCAATTTGACTTTATTTTTTGCCTTTTACAATACATTGTTTTAACAAAAATAACTTTAACAACGAAACAGCAACGAACAGAATGTTAAAGTAGATACTATGTAGTAGGAAGTAACGGTTGAATAGGTTTGCATTAGTATGTAGAGTTAAAATTCAAAAGTTTTGTTCTAGAAAGCCTCGGAGTTGAATTTAAAGGTAAATTAGCTGAGCGCTAGAGAGGATTTCCTTTCACTACAACGAAGATTGTATGTAATGCGTTGTGCTTTATTTAAAGTTTGCGACGCAGTAAAACGCCGGTAGAAAGTAAGCGTGTAGCGTCCGGTCCGACAAAGGGTTTGAGAACACCGAGAGAGCTCGTCCTGTAAATATTTTCCTTTAAACTGTTGGAGCGGAGCCAAATACCGAGAGAGACTCGTTCCTTGGAATTGCTACTCGAGATGCCGTGTAATCCTTTATTTCAAGAACCACAGGCATGCACGCTAAGTGCACAAGACCCGTATTAGTAACTATAATGCGAGAGCCGTGTAGACGAGCACACGGATTTATGTCGGATTGAGAACATGGTCAGTTTAGTTAAACAACAAAGAAGATAACAAAGATAACTTATGGAACGGTATTACGGGACATTTCAGGTCCAATAAGAGACGCTGGTAGTCCCCCAATCAGGTGATAAGAACAATAACGTCCACACAATTACGTACATAGCTCTGACCCCTAACTACGAATCCATGTATCTAGAGTATCAGAAACTACACGGATCTCAGATCCACAAAACCCAGACAAGGAAAAATTTACTTGTTGTTTCGACGATAAGTAAATTTAAAAAATACAATACTCAACCTTAGAACAATTTTTTTGCAAATATCGCCTTGATTTTTTTAACTAACGTGATTTTTAGCCAGTTGCCTGCGGAGCTAGTTTACTGAGACTACGACCACAACAAAGAAGGCACAACTTCGTGATGATAATAACAAAGGGTTTTTATCAATTTTATGCCATAGTAACTTCCTTGTTATTATTGTAGGTAATTGAATCAATCGAACTCGGATTGGTTTTAAATACTTCTCGTTGAATTATAATAGGGCTATTGAAATATGTAATAATAGAGTCTACTCTCAGGTGGATTGTCTTTTTTACCCTTGATAGATCGTTGTTAAGTTTTCACAACACTTAATAAATGATGTAGCAATAGATTGAAAAAGTAAAGTGACTTTTAAAGAAAAATCTATTTAACATCCCAAACCCAATGTTGTCTGATTCGCGGAAGATGTAATGCATCCCCAAGACGATCCGTGATAGGTACATGCATTGGACCACTGCCAACAAATAAGGTATCCAAACAAGAACTATCCCAACAATGAATCATTCCTTTTTGACCTCCCATCTTGTACCCGTAAACACAAACCTAAAGGGAAGGACGTTCCAAAACAAGTTTTTGGTCTACGCTCTGATTGGCCTCGTTAGATAATGCCTTGTCGTTTTACCAAATTCACGACAGATATTTACGATTTTCTACTTTCACTAGTTTATTTTTATCTCGTAGTATTCGTCGTACCTATTACTACAAGTATTATATAGACATAATGACCGAGAGGGAGGTCAATAGCCGAGGAACAAGATAAAATTTATTTAGTTTCGCCTGAAGCATAAAACTTTTTCACTTAACTTCACGAAGCTTAGAGGTTCTTGAATGAATGAACTTAGTCAAATAAAGAGCTACACTAACAAAAGCTTTAGAAATTTGAATTGATGTGAAAAAATTATGTTGTAAAACGTTTACTTGTATTGTAAAATTTATTCTAAATTGCCTATTGTTGAGGTTTTAGGAGAAATCGATACAAAGAAAAGAGAATTTTTATGGCTTAGCATGGGTAATGTAATTATTTATTTGAATGTATTGTTTCAGCGAACACGTGCTACGGGTAAATGTAAGTGCATATAAAATATTACCATTATAGTTTCACTGTTGACTGAACGTCCAATGGGAGTTGGGACGTTCACCTTAAATACATTATGCTGATTTTATCTACTATTAGGATACGCTAATTTAAGTAGAAAGGTATGCAAAAAATAGCAGTCTCGTTAAGAGCAGAACTTGTGAATTGATTAAAATAATGAACTTAATTTTTAAGTCCACAACACAAAGGGTTTCATTTTTCGAAAACAAAAAATATAATCATATTTCCGTGTGAAGAACATTACATATTCATGTAGAGACTACATTGTTAACTGAAACTAGCTTGATCTTATTTTTGTAAGTGTGCTACAGTCATAACTGTGACTCGCTGTCTCGTTCAGTGCGAAATCCACACGACGACGTATAAAATATGTCAATAATGCAAACGGTGAATGTAAGCAACTGGCAGGCAAAGAGTTCGCGAAGACGTATGAGAGACGAGAGTACTGCGCGATGCATTATAAATCCCGTTAGCCACTAGATGTTACCGAGTTACCGGGCCACCAGGCGACCATAACATAGAGGTGTACCGCTATTCGCCTTCTGCGGCCGCAGTCCAAATTATAACTGTATCCACACCATACAAGAGAGCCTTGGAAACGATGTTTGTGTTCTCAACTGTCTGCGGCATCTCATTAGCGGAGAAATCGACGGCGACAATCATAATGACCAATCCGGTTTCCAATTTCAAAACCTCAATGTTTTTAATGCTAAATACACACAAATCCCTTCGGATGCAACGGCGAATGCATTTAATGCTGAACGCATTCGAGTGCAAGATAACATTCAATCGATAGCAGACTACGATAAAACGATACAAACTAATTAAGATATATCCGACTTCAAAGAAGTGAAAGACATTAAGCGCATTTCCTAACATTATATAAATCACAGATATAAATGTTGAAGAAAAACAAATGTATTTACCTACCTTCTGGCACGAAGGCGAACACGTAATTTTAGACGTTGTAAAAAACAGGATCGAACTTTGGCGTAGCACCGCTTCACAGAACAGCACAGTACACACGAATATTGCGCAGAAAGAGGGAAAAATATTATAACTGCACTAAATTTAGACGGCGTACGCGATAACGCGAGATCTCTTAACAAAGTAGAGGCGAGAGGCAACGTACGAGCGTCGAGCGCGGCGTCTGGTCGACGAGTGGCGGCCGCGAAACAGCTTGTTGAGTTCACGTCTCTCGGCTTGTCAACAAACAAAGAGGGCTTGGTCGTGGGCCGCGACTCGCGGCGGTTTTGCGCAGGCGCAACGACGCCACACGCACACATCACAAACGCGTGTGAATGGACACGTAAACATTCGAGTGGTACAAACCCGATTTCACTGCGCCCAATTTTCTTCAAAAACATTCTCGACAAACCTGAAAAATCACACTCCATCCGCCATAGTTTCGTCGCCACACCAGTCGTACCTGAAATGAAAAGGAACTGCGTAAATAGATGTGCGTTTCAACGGAACGTCATTCTGTCACGACAACGGCATGGCTCGGTACGAGGCGTCACAATAATAACTAGTTGTTATCACTCGCTCTGATAACGCTATAAAGTAAAACAGCGGCGGTCTTAACTCTAGACTCGTCGAGAGCTAATTTCAAATGCGTATTGGATTAGAAGTGTAAGTGGCGAAAGACTGCGGTTGCATATATTTTGATGAGTAGTCTTTTCTCCGATTATTGATGTTTCAGCATTCCTTTAAGACTCGTATTTAAACATCCACGTTCATGATTACATGAATGTGTCTCTTTTACTTCTCACTTTATGAGATATGTCGTGTAATGCATTGTCAACGTGCAACGTCTTTCAGATCATTTTACGGCTTGTTCTGAATTGCTTTGCATTTTTCACTCTGATACGCAAATGAAAGACATCTCTTTCCAAACAACAGTTTGAAATTTGAATTTTCTAGATATTGTTTCAAAGGCGTGTCGGTGTCTGCGAATCCCATCTGAATTCCAGCTAATAGTGGAGTGAACGACCCCTTTCTTTGTGAACATATTTTTGAACCAAATGGATATTTGCATATCGTATATAGATGGGCAGTTTTTTAACCAAGATAGGTATAGATAATAAAAAGTATCTTACTTACATAACAAGCGAAACAAGTCTACTTATGTCACAACAACGTATAAAAATAACCGACACACGATTAAGGGAACCGAAAGATTAATTTGTCATCACAAAATCACACAGAGTTCTTCATAAATCCCCGAGTGTAATTAATGACAAAGAAACTCAACTCGCAAGGTAACAACTTTGTCGCATAATGAAAGTTTGTTTTTCCTTGAGAATGCTGAAGGAAATGTGAGTAAATTTAAATGTGACAGAGTAGCAGCGAGTTGATTGTACGCAATGATCTTGGCACGCGATACACAAATAACTCGGAGCGAGCCGTGAACCTGAAGATATGCGTATGAAAGAACCCAGCTCCATGTGGGGGCGGGATTTTGCGGGTGACCACATTTAGGTCGGTTACAGACTAGCGTTTTTTTCTGCGCGGATACATTTGTTTCAGCACACGCGCGCTACATTTCTTCAAAAAACCGGACTCACATACATAGGCTTATTCCGGCGTGTTCGCTAGAACCGGTAGTCGCGGCTCGTGCGTATACGAGCTTATGTACGCGCGTATAAAACGTTATTTTGTAAACGCCCTTACGTGTTGGAAGAATTTTTTTCCGAGTTTGAAACAAAAGAACCTTGAAAAGTTCTTGGTACTTTAGATAAGGGAAAAACCAACCCATGTAACGTCCTTGGAAATACCAATTGTTCTATAAAAACTGGTTTGGATGCGTAAGTGCTATCAGATACGTGACACCAAACAATGGGTGACACTGAAATTGTACAGAAATGCATTGTTTGCTAGTATTATCATAATAATCTTGCACCTTTACATCCATCTTCATCTTCTTCTTCCATCTTAATTTACACACTAGACTAGACTAGAATTAATTAGACTAACGGAGTACTACACTAGCAACCGGGGTACTAGTTTGTAAGGCATAACTACATATAAGAATAAGCATAATATATAAAATAAATAATGGCTGTAGCCTAAACCGTCCGCTTTCGTCTCATATCACGTCTCTCCAAACCCTCTAGCATGGTTACTCCAAGAAAAATCGTCACTTGTGTCAACGACACGCATCGAGTAGTGAATTAGCAATCGTTTTGAATAATTCAGTCAGGCACGGCGCCATAGCCAAATTTGAATGTTAGGATCGATACTGTTGACCGTCGCGTCGCCTGTTCACGAACAATTAGAAATGCAAAAAAAAATCGGGATAGCCAAGAAAAGAGATAAAACTAAATATAATCTTCTTTCTCTTGCCCTGGCCTCATTTATTTGTTTTTTTTTTTATAAATTACCGCTGCACTACATTTTCATGTACTGCAGCGGTGATCTACCTACTAGCCAATATAAAAGTGTAAATTTAGTTTAGTTTACCTTTTGTATGTAGTTATTGCTTACAAATTGTTCATGTTGTGTATGCATATTTAGGGATGTTTTCTCGCTTAAAATAAATAAAATTAAAATAAAATGTGGGGTCGGCTCAGTATGTATTTTCTTCCACTCTGTTCTATCAGCCTTCATCGCGTCATTCACCCCTTTCATTCATATCGACCCATACATAATCCGTCCACCTTTCACTTCCCTGCCAAACAAAATATGATATGAATAGGTAATCGATGAAAGGAAAGCAGCCGCACCCTGGGCGGCTACTGGACTGGCGCTGGTCTGGGTGGGCGGGCGGCGGCAGGCGACACTGTCCGCCCACCCAGCGCACGTGTAGTCAGTAGTCTGTAGTAGTCACTTATGCTTTACTGATGTCGATTATTATAACTTGCTTTATATACCTAGCCTAACATGATCTTTAATGTACCTAAATATTAGCTCTGTATGTTTTATAATTGCTGGAAATAATATATAGTTTAAAAAACTAAAAAAAACACTTTAAAAACGCACTCAAAAATATAAAATAATTAAATTGACTTGTATTAGTTACGATATAATGGTTGATTCAAAAAGTGTGGAGCGCTTTTTGGTTGTGTGTACTTTTATTTACCCAGTAAAAGCAGCGCTCCACAATTTTTGAATCAACCATTATATCGTAACTAATACAAGTCAATTTAATTATTTTATATTTTTGAGTGCGTTTTTAAAGTGTTTTTTTTAGTTTTTTAAACTACATATTATTATTTTTTTACTTTTTAGTCTTTTGGTACCAAGTCCAATCTATCGGACTCATCAAAAGGAATCATATGAGCCCAAACTCGAGGGGTTTACTAGTAGCCAATGCAGAGATCCCCTACCCACCTTCTGGCTGCATCATCAGACCCTCGTCACCAAGTTCAATCTATTGGACTCATCAAGACGAATCATATGAGCCCAAACACGAGGGGTTTACTAGTAGCCAGCGAAGAGATGCCCTACCCACCTTCCGGCTGCATCATCAGATCAGGTCGATGATACCAAATTATTGCATTGTCACCGAGATTACATACACATACAAAGTTTCAAGTCGATACGACAGTTAGAAGTAGGTGAAAATTGACTTCTAAGATTTGATTACATTGTTAGTTAGTTTGTTAGTTAGTTAGTTAGTTAGTTAGTTACAAGTCAAGCTAATAAAAGTGTTTTAAAAAGGAGATCCTTGCAGCCATTATTGCCAATTCTTCATCTTAAGCACAGATTTGAGTCAGTAATTTCATACAAATATGTCACCCAATCGCAACTCAAGTATTGATTTACACTTGAGCGTAGTGTAGAGATGCACTAAAAGAGGATATTTTGAAAATGATACCTATGGGTTCAAATGAAACCTTAAAGTCTGTATGGAAAAGTATCAAAGCATCAAAGCAGTTGTTAGTACTTTTTATATTTGTTATGATTATATTAAACTGGTAGACCTTATCAGAGATTCGTATCTGAATTAATAAAACCTATACATATCTCATGTTTTTTTTTTTTTTTTTTTTTTGTTATGGCGTCACACGATTAGTGTATTTGCCAGTGTCAAGTATTAATATAATATTTCAAACTCAATGAATTGAATCAAGTTTCAATGATGGTGATGATGATGATGATGATGATGATGGTGAGGAGATGATGGGATGAGGATAGTGTTTAAGTAAAGTAGTGGCGCTTTACTTAAACTTTACACGGACTTTTTTGGAGCAACTCGAAAAGTCACTTTCACAACTTTATTTCAATTTCCCACACTCGTACACATTAACGAACACATAATGGTTAATAATCCACCAATATTACACATTATCACTCGAAGAAACAAGTTTAGGAAATAAAAACAAAATTTTCACGTTGACAATTCGATTGCCGCCAAAAAAGTCATATCTCATGTTATCGTGTCTAATCTAGATTCAGTTCCTGTGTAGATAGCACTGCTTTAACCAATTTAGCTCTCTAAACTAACACAGTACCCAACTATGTCTCTAGAATCTGAAAATCGAATTGGGTCAGCTAATACATCCTTTAATCACAAACTGTTTGTGATCTGTTCTGATCCAAATTAACTCCTACAATCATCCAAGAATAAATACAAAAGGAAGAAATCAAGTTCATCGACAATATCAGCCAATCTACGAGCAAATGAGCGTCTTTGACATACATATAACTGCTAAGCTAGATATAAATGTGATTTGACATTGTCGTATCATGAAAGCCCTTGTCGCAGCAAAAAGTGGTTCAGCGGTTGTCAGCAGAGTCTTTCTGTAATGGTTCGAAGATCTACTTCTTACTACTACGATATGGTACCAACTACCTAGGGGGAGAGTATGAAATTAGCATCTATTATCAGCTGAGCACAAGATAAGAGTTTTCATTATACGTACCATTCATTTTTATGAATATCAAATCAAATACCTACTCCGAGCGCAAATTATGTAATTTAGAAAGGCAATATCTCTAAATAATAATACATATATTGTATATTTATGTACCTACATATATCCTACTTCCTATTAATATGATACATGCGAAAGATAGTATGTATGGATGGATGTTACTCTTTCACGCAAAAACTACTGGACGGATCTGAATGAAATCTGGAATGGATATAGATACGCCTACACAATTGACGTAAACAGGCCAGCCGACAAAGCAATGAACTCAATTATTGCAAAACATCTCTACAACAATGCTCGAAATCGGATGGCGACGATAACAGCAATTTATACCTTGACCTGGCAACTGGGATTGCAGTAGGCATATCTAGTCATATCTGGTCCTTGACTGAAGAACTTCTGACCCACGGTCGCGAGATTTGATCTGCCCTATCATATGACAAATTGCCTCAACTCAATACTAGGTCAAATTCTATTAGGAAACTAGGACATAAGGCCCTGCTACCTACAGCTTCCCCCTGCAAGCGACAGAGGGGGTACCTCATGCCGATCTGCGAGTAACAATAACGTAATTAATTAAAAAATAAACGCAAAGTTTTAAAAATTTGCCGTTACAGAAAAATGGAAAATTGGCATTGATATTTTGCATTATTTCTCCCCTGCTGTGTATCATGTAGATTAACATATATTTTTTTTTAGATTTTTTACTATCATAATTACAGAGTAAAATGGTTGTGGCGTTAGTGTCGAATCCCTTATTACATGGAGTAAAGCATGTTGTATAAGTCCTTGCTTCTACTTATTTAGTGGCAATGGATTGTTGGCAACGTAAATCTGGTCCTTGACATGGCTTCCGTACAATCTAACTCGGGCTGCGGTTAAAATTAGACTCACGGCGTAAACTTAATAGTGTCAAGGCGTATTGTTATTTTCTTTATGGTTTGTGGATAATGCATACATGCACGGGCTTTGCCCTAATTATTATATACGAGCCAGTTATTAGGGTCATTGACAGTTACCGTAATAACTGCTCCGACTTCAATGCTTTTTATTTAGGTACATCCTCATCCCATAAACACATTCTGTATTTTTGATCTCTTTCAACTGCTTATACCTACAGTTTACTCAGCCCCTGGATTGGAAACTGGCTCTCATATTGGGCAACCAGAAAACACCGATAGATTCTTAATTATCACTGGAATATTCCGGAGTTACAGTCCAATCTGAGCGATGGTGGCCGAACGCTATCCGCGTGCGCTTTACAACGCGCCGACATCGGGTTCGAATCCTCTCGGCCCTGCACCTATGACTAAGTTATATGCGGATTTACCATCGCTCAAAAAACGGTGAAGGAAAACATCGTAAGGAAACCGGCATGTCCAAGAACTACAACATTCAAGGGAATGCGAAAAAAAAAAATCAAAATCAAAATCAAAAATATGTTTATTCAATAGGATACATTGTGATCACTTTAAAACGTCAACTTAAAACTAGCTACGCCTGTTCCAACCTCCTTACGCCGGCAAAAGAACAGGCAAGAAACGCCCGGCAGGTAATTTTTTTGGCGCGATCACATTGACAATTTTATTCTTATTACTAATTGATTGAATTGGAGCAAGTTCACTAAAATCCCAAGCTTTTTTTTTTTTGTCATCTAATAGTCCGATATTTTTTATTTAGCTTTACTAATAATAAGATTTCTCTTGTTTGGTTGTACACATTGGGATATGGGAACATGAATATTAACGAGTTGCGGGATCACAACCAAAGCAGACCAGACCCCACAAGCAGCACCCGTTCACGAGTTGACGCATGTGCCAGCCATCGCTCTCCTCGACCATATGAGAGGGAAGAGGGCGACCCGACACATGACGCCGCTGCAAGCAAAGTCACTTTCGTGAGCATGACTGTTTTGGCTGTTTACCGAAAATGGTTAGAATAGGGGAAATAGGGAGAATAGATAGATAGAAAGAAAGATAGATAGATTAACTACAATCCCAAGCTTGTTTGTCATCTAGATAGTCCGATATTTTATAATAAGCTTTACTAATGAGATTTCTCTTTATACGAATTTGAAATTTTGTTATAGACAAGTCTTGAATTTCACTTGGGATTTTGTTGAAAAAGCGTACACATTGACCTTTGAACGAGTTGCTAACTTTATGGAGCCTAGTGGTGGGTACAGCAATTTTATCTTTGTTTCTAGTATTAAAATTGTGATAATCACTTCTCTTTTTGAAGCTATTTAAATTTTTCCGTATGTACATTACATTTTCATAAATATATTGACAAATAACTGTCATTATTTTGGTTTCTTTAAACTTAATTCTTAAAGATTCTCTGGGGCCCATGTTATAAATCGCACGAACAGCTCTCTTCTGCAATACAAATATGGTGTTAATATCAGCAGCGTTTCCCCACAGCAATATTCCATAGGACATAATGCTGTGAAAATAGCTGAAATAGACTAGTCTGGCTGTATCAACGTCAGTAAGGTGACGGATCTTCTTTACAGCATATGCTGCAGAGCTAAGTCTGCTCGATAGACTGACAATATGTGGACCCCATTGCAATTTGTGATCTAAAGTTATGCCTAAGAATACTGTAGTCTTGACAAGGTCCAATTCTTCGTCCTTAATTTTTACATTTGTTGGTACTTCTTTAACATTGGGCAGCACAAATCTCAAGCATTTTGTCTTTTTTCCATTTAACATCAAATTGTTCGCATCAAACCAGTCTGTAACTTTGGAGAGAGCATTGTTCACGTCGTCAGAAATGTTATGTTGTCGCTTTAACTTAAATAAAAGCGACGTATCATCAGCAAACAATACTATTTCGTGATTGTCACTAACAAGGCTGGGCAAATCATTGATGTAAACTAAAAACAGAAAAGGTCCGAGTATTGAACCCTGCGGAACTCCCATTGTGACTACTGACCCCGAGGATCGCTTCCCGTTCACGTCAACTCTCTGAATCCTATCACTAAGGTATGAGGTTACAAGGTCCAGAGGAACACCTCGAATACCATAGTGCCGGAGCTTCCTGATCAGTGTCTCGTGGTGAACACAATCAAATGCCTTGGACAAGTCACAGAACACGCCTAGAGCGTCCCGTGACTCCTCCCAGGCATCATAGATGTGAGTTAATAACTCGACACCAGCATCAGTAGTAGAGCGACCACGCGTAAAGCCAAACTGTTTTTGATTAAGTAATTTGTTTGCTGAGAAATGTCTTTGCAATTGATTTAGAATAAGTTTTTCGAATATTTTACTAAATGTTGGTAATACTGATATTGGTCTAAAGTTAGTAGGGTCAGTCGTTGTACCCGATTTAAACAAGGGTGTTATCTTACTATGTTTCATCAGATCAGGAAACACGCCGTCGTCAATACATTTGTTAAATATTAGGGCTAATTCGGGTGCAATCATTTCAATTAATGGCTTAACAACGGTCACGGATATACCCCAGAGGTCAGTAGTTTTCTTGACATTAATCATATTAAAAGCTTTTACTACATCTTTGCAACTAACATAGTCAAATTGAAAAGGAATTTCGCACTCTGGTACATTTGTTTTTAACATAGATTCTGCAATGGTGTGCGATGAGTTTAAGAACTTCTTCCAACCCGCACTGGGCCCGTGTGGCAGTATAACGGCCCATACTCTCTCTCACTGAGAGAAGGCTGGAGTCTCAGCAGTGGGAACGTAAAGGCTGATGATGATGACAGTTCAATCTGGAGATTCTTACTACAGTTGCATTGTAAAACAGTCTCAAGCAATGACCCTGTTAAAACTACCCCTTTTTCAACCGGAAGGCTTTGCAATTGCAGCAATCTCCCACCTTGACCTGACGACCCAGCTGTAGAACATATCTAACAGTATCAGCCTCGCGCCGCTAGCCGCGATTACAGATCGTTATGTTGTTTCTAATAACATCAATCTAACTGACGTATCGGGCGGCGACCATGTTAGTTATTAATGGAGTACATAAATGGCTGATGAACTGATAGACATATTTGATAAAGGATGGGGCAAACCAAACACCAACAAAAGCCATGCTCGATTCTACACATTAAGGCGTCAAAATTCCGTTCCTAGAACAAAAGGATTTGACGGAACCTGCATCAATTTAAATGATATAAACAACTTTGCAATTTGAAATGGCAATGGGCACTGGGCAGGCCTCATCGCTCGACGAACCCATAACCGATGGGGAAGAAAGTTTCTCGAGTGGGGACCACGAGCCGGAAGACGTTCTGTAGGTAGACCCCCCACTAGGTGGACCAGCGACATTGTAAAGTCAAGGGGAGCCGTCGCGTTCAAAGGAGGAGGTCTATGCTCAGCAGTGGACTTCTTCCAGCTTATGATGATGATGAAAAAACAACTTTTCGCGACAATTCGTTGCAATCGGTATAGCTACAAAAAAAAGCTAAAATTAATGTTCCTAACGATATTACAATAAACTATATGCTAGTGGGCCTGTAGGTTCCTCTACATCCGTTCCTGCTCTGTTCCCTATTCAAGACTGTACTTTACTCATAAAATCGCCTGTTGTTAGAAATTACTGTTTATTTGTATGTTGTAATGACTGTTCAGGATGGCGACTGCAGTGCATTATTGCATAAGACTTTGCAGAGAAGAAAGTCTTATTCTGATGGCAATTGGCATTACAATTATTGTAGGTACACAGACGTGGTGTTTACCAACCAGCGAAAGACTGAACAGTTTATGTACGAGACCAAAAATATAACACGATTGCATTTTCCTTCCTCATGTCTGCATTAATTACGTAACAAGTAGCCGCCTGACTCAATTCCGCAAACCAGGTTCAAAAGCCAGACGGATCCTGTACAAAATCCCTTTGTTACAACCCAGACGAGACAATAAGCGGATTAATAAAGGCAATTGGGTAGTGTTTACTCGTCATAAGTTGCTTATGTGTAAGATCAATAACCTGAGGTGTGGAGTGACAAAGAGAAATTGACAGCCAGACAAAACTTTTTGTGAAGCCTCTTGGTGGTGTGCCCGCAAATTTCTGACGTTTTTCATCTTTTAAGTTCGTGTTCATTTTGCTTCATCTTTCATTATTAGAACAACAATGAAGTGTAATACCATGCCATTATCTGCCTTCCCCGAAATAACAATATGACCCAGAACCCCGTATCATTCATCATCATTGAGTAGGTAAATGGGGTAGCGTGTTACACCCTCTTTTCGACCTTAACTACACTTCCCATCAAGTGAGTCTGTAGTCAATTTCGTTAAAAACAGACACTAAAGAGAATTTTAATTCTTCTAAGTACAGTTTTAAATTATTTACCTCTATAGCTGGTTTATGACTTCGCAATACCGTTTCGTCACTTTAATAAACGTCAAATATCACTTTACGAGCTTCTTGTCGATTCAGTTGAATGCTTAGGTATATTTACCCACCTAGGACGAAAACTGTGGATTCTTCCCAATCTTTATTGTATGCCTCTAAAAGTGAATTTTCATGGCTAGACCTCGTAAATTCTCAATAATTTTGCTAGCTAAAGAGCTCTTCAAAAAGAAATTTCTTTCATTTTGATAAACTTACGTGTATTCCTAAATTGTAAATAAAAGGAATTTAATATCAGAAATTAAAGTAGTATTTTATTCAAGTATCACATGCACCTACTATGTGGTCGAAGGAAGCGCCTTATTCCTGAACTGGAAACTGTCTCTTAAAGAAGTGAGTCTGCCGGAAAATATCGATAACGGTGCTTGACGACAGGTTGTTATCTTAATCGTGGTAGCTAGCCAGGCGAGCTCTAGAAAACGCCCTACCAGCAAGCTATGGCTTCATTACGATGCTTTCCTTTACTAAAACCTCGTCACTACACTAAGCTATCATCGTTTTAAAAGTAAGTGATGTGGATGGATGAGATGTCGCCCCACCAGGGAAATATTTCCAATGCTGTAATCCTATTTATATGGTAATGGTATGACAGCAAAGATGATAGAAAAGTCGATTTCATAGTTGCTAGTCAATTTTATAGGTTTAGAATCCACTGTAAGGTGCTATGAAGAAAAGTAAGAAATTAAACTATCTATGCACTAATAACTTCATCAATCACGCTTCAAGTCACGCTTCAAATAAAAACAACTATATCAAAATCCGTTCATCTATTTGGGAGCTACTATGCCACAGACAGACACAAAATACCCCTATTTTTTCATCGGGGGTTGAAAAGAAAATAAAAGTAACCTTTCACCCTTTCTATACTCTCTGCTTTCACTTTAAAAGGGTTAAGGGTAAGCATAATTAACGAAAATGATAGGGGTTATTCCTGGGAAGCAGAGCATTGACTTATCATTATTATAATGTGGTACCTACCTTCGTACTGATTGCTATATTTTTCTCTCTGAAGCTAAAAAAGATTATTTTGCGAGAGTTATCAGAAACCAAGGAGAAATAAATACCTACCTATAATAATAATTTTCCACGTAGTTTCTGATGCCTTAGGGAGTCCTAGATAAAGGTCAGAGCTATGTATGTGATTGTGTGGGCGTTAATGTGATTACCTTCGACCACACTGTCACTTAACATCAGGTGAACGGTGGCCAAACGCTGCCCTGAAAAAAGTTAAAAAAACCTTGTATTTAAGGAAATAAAAGGTAAAAGGTTTTTTTGGACGAATGGACTTGCGTTTTATCAGACCTGATGGTAAGCGACGCGACGATGCAGTCGAAGGTGGACCACGCTGGCCCATGAAGTGCTTATATATTCAGTCAAGTCTTAAAGAGAGACCGATACGTGCTTGGCGACAGATTTGGTAGCTTGCCAGGCGAGCACTAGAAAATGTCTTACCATTCAGCCATGGCTTCATCACGATATTTTCCTTAACTAAAAATTGTAGCTCATTGAAGGATTTGAATCCTACAATCCACCTACGAGTTGGAAGGCAACGTCACTACCACAGCTATCATCGCTTACAAAGCGCTTTGAGCTGGTAATTGCCGCCACTTTGCAAGCCCTTCAATGGCCCGCCCAGCACTACCAAATGCCTTACCATTACCTACCACTAAGCTATGGCTTCATCACGGTGTTTTCCTTAACTAAAAAACTTTATTGTATGATTTGAATCCTACAAATCCTACAATCCACCTACGAGTTGGAAGGCGACGTCACTACCACAGCTATCATCGCTTAAAAGCGCTTGGAGCTGGTAATTGCCGGCACTTTGAAGCCCTTCTCAATGGCCCGGCCCTGGTGGCATACTTCTGCACAGTTCATTCAGAATTCAGTATGTGCTTGAGCATTCAAAATATGTTCGCCAAAACGACCGTTGGAAGCAGTTGGAACAATCACTCGACCGGGCAAAAAGTAGGTCATGTCGAGTGATTTCAAGCACCACAAAACTACAATCAGGGATATGGACGTACTCAGCGCGCGGCGTTTGGGGGTTCAGTTTTATATTTTCTGTCCCGAAATTAGTTAAAGCACGTTGACAACAATTTACCTGATCTCTCTTTAAGAGTTTCGTGCAGTTTTAACTAGCGACCTCGCTCGAGTGTGAGGTGATATTTCATACAAACTTTAACACCCTATTGGACCCTTTTTGGGGGTGACTTGCAATAATCCTCAATTTTCTTTTCTTGGTGCACTACACTATCAGAGGAAGTTTTGTTTGAACTCTGAATATTGTAAGTCTCTTGGCGCGTTGCTAAGTCAGTAAATCAGTCAGGACTTTGGATTTCTTATATGTATAATAATTATATGCATATATGTACTACATAATATACATAGAAGAAAAGCAACAGTCCAATAGTTTTAAAGATAAATTGCTGTGGGATATGAAATTAGTAAGCATTTCTTGATCTAAACCTCACCTAAATATGCGAGAACCCAATTTTTTTACACCATTGTGTACACATTACACGTTTGCCCCAAAATTTAATCCTTAGTCCGCCCACGTGAAGCAAGGGCTCGTATCGGTCACTAACTACGTTTCTGGCTTGTTGGCACTTGGCCTTATTCCATATCGGGTTTTCGGTTTCGTTTTAACGTCGACACGAAAACTTACGATAATAATGGGGAAGTTATTTATAAAGGCGCATTGTGGAGTTGAGACACGCATGGGTTGTTTTCTTTACACTTGCATGTTTGATTAAAGTTGGTGCTGTATACCTAGTCAAGTGGTACCGTAAATAAGGTGTTAACAAGGTCTTTATTATTATGGCCTTGAGAAAACTGATTGTTTTGGTTTACAATTTTTAATCTGTGACGCGCCGTACCAACGGCTCGTTTATCCACTCGCCTGCCATTCAAATATTCCCGCGCCTAACGTTTCGGTGGCGGGTCCAACCAGCGTCTGCGTTCGCGCGTTGCCACACTAGCGCCTAAAGATGTGTTTTAAACGGCTTAAAATTGACAATACGCTTAAAGCGTTCCGCTGATGTTATTAAGCCGCGCTCGTCTAACGCTTAAAACACTAACATTTTACTTAAGCCCCTGGTCTCTACTGCCTCACGCCGCAGGCGACAGAGGGGTCATGCCAATCTGATATTATAGGAAATGTAAAAAAAACATGGATATATAATAATTACAAAGAAAAACGTTTGTAATTAGCCCTAATTATCAGCTCACTATGCTTACATAAATTAAGCTCGTTCCAATCTATTCACAAGATCATCCTTCCAGCCGCTTAAATAAATAAAATAAATAAATATCGGGGGACCATTGCACACAAATTGACCTAGCCCCAAATGAGGCTCGAAACTTGTGTTATGGGTACTAGACAACGATATACATACATATATAGAGAAATAAATACTTATATATATAGATAGAAATATCCAAGACTCAGGAACAAATATTCGTGCTCATCACACATATGTTTGCCCTTACCGGGATTCAAACCCGGGACCGCTAGCTTATAAGCAGATCGAATAACTAAACCCCCACACGCACCCATCTATGCTCCGAGCTGTATTTTCGAGTTAGGTATAATAATTAGTTTAATCATAAATTCAAATACCATTGGGGTCCCAGTAGAGCTATCTCTAAAGTTGAAATGAGTACAGAGGTATTCAGAATACAAGAACCGACCAGGTATTAATCCAAACTATATCTATGTATAGTAGTATAATTAATTAATTGTAACAGGCTAACGATATTTTGAAAATAATAACGAACTAGCGGCGCCACATGGTTTCACCCGCATGGACTACACTTTATTGCGGTAAAAAGTATCAAATGTCATTCCCAGGGTTTTAACTGTCTCCACACCAAATTTCACCCAATTCGGCTCAGCGGTTCACTCGTGAAACGTTAACATACAAACAAAAAAACACTTTCGCATTTTATTATTAGTATGGATATGGATTTACAGCATTTTTTATAATTTCGTCTGTCTATCTCTTTGAACAGGCATCAAACTGCAACTACTGGACAGATTTTGATGCAACTTGGCATTGAAGTAAAGAAACAATTAACAGGGTCACGTCTGTACGTGTGTCTATTATGTATTTAGAAAACAAAGTCAAAATAGACGGCAATACAGAATTTCTTTTTTTTATTAATTACTGGGTAGCGTTTGACCACAAGCCACCTTCACCGAAAGCTCAAGCTCATTGTAAGATTCGAACCCACGTCCTACGGATTGCAAGCCGACGTCACTACCACTCAGCCATCATCGCTATATTTCTTTAAAATTTATTGTCTGTTTGTCAATTTATCTGAATTTTTGTAGGTATATCACCTAGGTATCACCTATAGGACTTACATTTTCACCTTTGTCTATTGATAAAGATACCTGCGTGTTCGACATGACCTTTTCAAAATCGAAGGTAGGTTGATATTTGTAGCGATTAGTGGAACAAAATTCAGTTATAGAATAATGATGCTTCTAAAACAAATGTATTAGGACTCGGAGGGTGTGGGTTCGAATCCTGCAAAGAGCTTTCGGTGAAGTAAACTACGTGAAGCCATAGCTTGATGGTAGATAAGGTATTGTCTATCAAAAATATTATTAGTTTAGGCATAGATTTTAACAAAAAATATGACGCGTTTCGTAATTATATCAGAAAATGTGAAACAAATTGCTTTTTTCATTTAAGTTAATAAATGTTAGCTCTGGCCCCTAGCTAAAAAAACGAGCTTAGGACTTTTAACACACATAAAACGTAACCAATAGGCCATTCGTATTCCTTATACGAACACATTGAGAGTCAGGTCCATGATGCTCTTTTTGTCACGTAACGGGAATTGAACCCGGGACGTCACGCTTTACAGCCAGCATATCACGCACTGCGCCACACGGGACGTCTCGTCTGATATTTAAAAGGTTAAACGAGAAATCGATATAAATCAACCTTTCATTCATACTCTACCGAAGCGTTGACGTCACACGGGTGTCACCAACCTTTTTTCTACACACAAATTCCGAGAAAACCAGCAGCGGTTCCAAATATTGTGACGTCATTGTGACATACCGCTGTCATTTATCACACCCCCAAAGGCTAATGTTGTTTTTGGAGAATAAACCCGCCGAAGTCCTCTGTCAATAGAGTTACTGTTGACGACCGTTGTGGTGCGATGGGTGAACAGCTGACTGACAAGGGTAAGGTCGCGGTTTCAATTCTCGGTGCGGAACAAATATTTGTTCTTAGAAAAAAAACCTGAAAGTATTTGTTCCTTGTCTGGGCGTTGTGGATAATAATAAATAATAATAATGCCCGCATAATCACATACATAGGCTCTGACCCCTAACTAGGTTTCCCTGTATCTAGGGTATCAGAAACTACGAGGATCGGGGATCCACAACACCCAGACACAGAACAAATACTTGCGCTTTTTTTTTTCTATGCACAAATATTTGTCCTGTAGCGGGAATCGAACCCGCGACCTTACGTTTCACAATCGGCTCATTGCGCCACATCGGTCGTCAAACCAATCTCTCCCACCAATCTCTTTCCATGGAGACTTGCGGCCGAAATGTATGACCTATCTATTAGTAATTGTATCTTTTCACGGTTTGTTCTATCCTAAAGATAGAAATGACATTCCAGTCCAGCGATCGAATCCAACGCTGGATTGTTCACTGGAAAAATGTAAACCGGCACTGCACTGAATCCAGTTAGCATTCCAGTCCAAAAATTGGCGGTTTACTTTTGAATCCAGTGCAACTGGAATAATGTAGACGGCCAATCCAGTGCCATTTAAACCCTTTTCTTCTTGAAATCATTTGCACTGTAGTGTTCGCACTTCAACGGCTTCTAAATAACCGGAATAATGTAGACGTTACAGATCCAGTCCAGCACTGGACTGGATTCTGTAGCTGACGACGCTGTAGCCAAGTTGGTAGCGACCCTGCCTTCGAAGCTAGCGGTCCCGGATTTGAATCCCGGTAAGGGCAAATATATGTGTGATGAGGACGTATATTTGTTCCTGAGTCTTGGATATTTCTAATATATAAGTACATATTTATTTCTTGTATTTATATCGTTGTACCCATAACACAAGTTTCGAGCTTAATTTGGGGTTAGGTCAATTTGTGTGCAATGGTACCCCGATATTTATTTATTTATTACTCTCGTTGGATCACTGGACTGGAATAATATAATCATTAGATATATTTGGTGCGCAAACATATACCTAAATACGCTTTATGGTGGTAGATCGATAGAAGCGAACCACGTCAAGTCACATTAAACACGATGGCATCGCCGATAGAGCGGACACCATTATGGTCGTGGTATTAATGACAGGCTTTCACATGTTAAAGGCGGATACTTCTATACTAATTATAAGGACGTAAAAAGTTTTGTTTATGCGTTTATTTGTTTGAGAGGGTAATCTTCTAAACTACACGGAGAAAAAAGACCTTCCGAAATACCGTTTTCCGTCTGAGTCAAAAGGGAAGGATTTGTGATTCAAAAAGAAATTTGAGGTAAAACAGGAAGGAATCGGTCTTGGAAGGTAAGTAAGACTCAGAAGGAAAGTCCGAAATTTTTTCTTAGTGTACCTAATGATTAGATTCCGAAATTGTTTCACTAATCAGAATTCAGATCTACATTATCCCTAAGGTTCAAAAGCTATTTTTTATTTTGACAAAGCAGCGGACAGTCTTTATTTAAAAAAATAAAAACTTGCAACCTGACATTTAAACAATAAATAACTTACTCTAAGGCTCAAGCGATGCATTGATTTAAATCTGTCATTTCATACAAATATGTCACCCAATCGCTACATAATACCAGCCTTAGTAGACTTTACTAGCGATTTTTCCAGCGTTTTGTAACTCACCAGATGGGCATGAGGTACCTACCCCTTTGATGCCCACGTGGCGAGGCTACCTTCTACGCTAACAACCAGAGAAGGTAACTTATCCTTGTCTTTGTTTATGTAGTTATGTACCTAGCTAAGGCTAAAATTCTAAAATGACGCTCAAGCAATAATCACAACTTAAGCACAGATTTTGTATGTCAGTATTGATTAACGCTTGATTTTCAAGAATAAGACTGCGGCATAGGCTAGCATTCCCTCTTGATTACACACAACATTTTCAGAAGAAACGTTGTCACATCATCATTTTTTGGCAACTGAAATGAGGCTTACTCATCGCGTCGATCTCTTCAGTAAAACAGGAAACCTCGCATTTCTTCAGGATGACTCACAATTCCCATGAAATAACGTTGCCGTTTTTTATTGGTCATAAAATGCGAGAAAGGATGAGGTTTTGATGGTGTAATTTATTCCTATTCTTACTAAAATAAATTGACATTGTAGTTTCACTGCTTTAGAAGCGAATAATATAGGTACACTTACTTCTTAATTTTATGAAAATGTCTTTGAGCACGGTCTTTGTAACTCCCAAAAGCTACAAAACATAAGTTATAAAAATAGCCCAAAAAACCAATAACCTGTCACCAAATCGATTTCATTATGCTCTAGGCTCTAATTATATTAAAATAAAACATTTCAATTCAAGCAAAGGTTTCTCAGAGATCAAAGTAAAATATAATTGGTTAAATTGTTCACAAAACCAAATTTACTGTTTTTAGAAAATGTATTATAATATAAACTTTGTTCGCTTCAACTTTCGTAAAATGAATAATACTGTGTCTGAGTTTACTTGAACAACAGCAAATTGTATCAGAAAACAAAACTGTTTATTTTAATTAATTCACTACAAGCTTGTTGACGAAAGTAACAGAGTTATAATACAAAACTAAGCAGTAGCAGTCTAAAATATTAATATACAACTTCACTATGTATTAATCTATTAATACACTGGAAGATATAATGCAATTCCACTTAAGCGACAGACTATCAAAGAAAACGTAGAAAGAAAAAAGAAACAAAGTAGTACCTGCTTTGTAATGAGGGTTTTGCAATCCGTCTGAAAAATCACAGAACTATGAATGCACTATGGATACGCCAACTAGACAAACGGCAAGCGCGCGGGGCGGCCGACAGTTAGGTAAAGACAGTTTAGCGCGATCGGTTTCGGAGAACTCGGAACGACCTGCACGGTCAGCTGTCGCGTCTCAAACTGGCTTCCATTGTGCATGTACACAGCGAAGAAGCATTCCCTCTATAGGTGCAATAAAAACACACGGCCCTTGTAGACGGAGACGGCACTCAGACACATAAAACTTAACAATATTCCCGGGTTGCGCTGTAAAAATTATGGAAATGCAACCTCTACCTCGCTATTGCAGGGTGAATTACCTCCAGGTAATATCATAATATCAGAGCTGTGATATATTTATTAGAATAGAGAATATAGAAGATATGCAGGATCCAAAAATAGTTTATCAATTTTTTTATTTGTTTGGCTTATGTTGGTGCAAAATGTTCTTGTTGTCACGAAATGGACATTCCGAGAATTGGAAGCTTAACGACGGCTGGACAATTTATGACTAGGATATTTATAAGTATCGATATTAGAACAGTATTTATATTTTTTACTTTAATGTAATCGATATTATTTATAAAACTGTATACAGAAATTTAAATTATTCATCAATATAACAGATACGGATAGATGGATGGGAAGACAACGCTTTACCACAACAAATAAGGGAAAAACAAACAAAAACGAAAAGAAGGATACATGAAATTAGCCTACCTCGAATAGCAATAGTTTCGGAGAAGAAATATGTTTTCACTGCTGATGAACACAGTTCTAACGCTTGAAACAAAACACTACTTGTATCCTAATCGGTGCCAAAATCAACAAATTTTAATCTTCCCAGAAACTTCGAGCTCCAGATTACAATCTGCCGCATCCAATCCCAAGTTCGCTTACCTCCTTCATACTCCAGCGCATTCGATCGGCGAAGACAAAGCGATGTCAATGCACCGGCGTCAGGCGTGCGATGACCGCGTCGCCGCGGCCCTTAACGGACCAGGTACCTACAACACTTGGGGGTATATGACATCGGGAGCAATTTATTAGAGAAAGAGTGATAGTCAGCGTGAGACAATATTGTGAATTGGTAACGATCTATCTATAAGTACTACGTAATCATTATACGAGTATACCTCATTACTGTGAATTCTGCGAAGGCAGTAGAAAGGGCAATAAACCAGCGTTCGTTCTCACAGTTATAGTAAGTCTGAAAAAGCCTCGATTTCCACGAAACCATTTCGTATTGGAACGATCAATCAATTAGCGAAGGGTCCTTTTGAACGTTCGCTACTCTCATACGCAGGCACCTTGTAAGTTTAATAAAAAGGTTCTTAAACTTATGGAAAGAGGGTAGTTTCTCACAATAATGATTAGCCTACAACAGCAGTTTCCGTAAAAAGAAAGTTAACGTTCCAATCGCGTGCAATGACCGATACTAGCTCTCGTAGATTGCCGAGTAATCTGGAGATAGCTTAGTGAAAACACACAGTTGGATCAAGATAAAAGAGGCAAAAACACATGGGACTCACAAAATGTACGAATGTGATATTGGGACGAAATCGGGTTTTTTAAATGGCTTCGCGTTAGGGCGTTGCCCTTTCGAGGATTGTATTTTTATGCGGTTCCCTAAATGGGCTTTAGACAATGTTGGCTAGGAGCGATTATTTATATTTTAGGGGTAGATGGACGACCTCCGGCCTGATAAAGCGGTGACCTGCGCGATGTAGCTGGGAGCATTCAAGTTAAGAAACACTGAAAGAACATTGAAAGATATTTGGGGGAAGTACGTTATTTATGTAATAGGTATCTAATAAACCCATTAAGCCCTGAGAAATCGATTTTCTCAGTCAATCAGTCTGAACATATTCTTTTATACATATTACAGGTATGTACTATACATTTCCTCTTTCAATCCTTTCATATGAGCTAAGAAAATTCCATGTTTATAATGATTACAATACAAACAAAAGAATACAAAGAAAATAGTAGCTTTAATGTCTCAATAGACAGTCTTTGAAATCTTTACTAACTGATACCAGGTAGAACAATTGCGGATGTCGAACGACCAATATAGTTTATGAAACTAACTAATTTGACTATGATAATAATAATCTTGCACAGTGGTTAAAATAATGTTGGTGATATCAGACACCGCACCATTAACTTATTGCTTGCATTTCCTGGAACGTCTAGTCTAGACTAGGTACTCTAGACGTCTAGACGCATTGGTAGCACTAGCTACTAGCTATAGCAAGTGTCTCGCCGTTTTGTCGGTGAATGACCACCCGGAAATGCATCCCCACTACCCACTGCACTCGTTGAAAACTCTACTATTTCCCAAGTACAAACAAACATCATTGCAGTCAGGTGTTCATGGTGGCCTCCAAAGGGGGCCTATGTCCAGCAGTGGACTTCTTCCGGCTGATGATGATGATGGTGACATTGCAGTTAGGAGTATTGCACTTTTGATGCAAGGAAACCAACAGACCATGCCGTACATTTTGGAGTCGATGATTATATTTTATTTAAACGTTGAAACGAATAAAAATTTGGAAGATAAACTTCATGCAAATATGTATTTCTATGCATTGTCTGCCGTAAAGCCCTAGCAAAACAAAACCGCATGAATAAACGAACGTTTACGAAGCGATAGAGTAACTTACTGTAAATTTATCTTAAATTATCATTGCAGTCTTTCAAAATGGGTGTGAAAATAGTTCATATGGGTCAGCAACGCATCGGCAACGCTCCTAGTGATGCAAATGTCCATAGGCGACGATGACCAAATGCAATTACCACCTTCGACCACGTCGAACACTTGTGGACAAAGGCACAGAAAAAAAATCTATCTTATCTATGGTCAGATCCAGTGCTGGTTTGAAACACAAACAGACTTCACACAGACAATAAAACAATCCCACCTCTGCAAGCCACCTCTCATAAAGTGCACGATTTATTGTTGGTAACACAATACCCACCAGTTACAAGTAAAAATATTGCCTAGTTTGCCATACATGTTACTCAGCGATAATTGAGCAAACGTGTGGGCGCAAGGAGGTCGGCGTTCACCAGAGCTGGCCGTTTACTTTTCAAGGAAGAAGAAAAAACCAAAAACTAAAAAAAACAGAAACAAAAATATTAAGATTCGATGTGTCTGTCCTTCAGACATCAGACTGGCTTTTATAATGCGTATAATGAAATTTTTCTAAATAAATTGTAGTAATTTCTTTCAATTTTTCAGGCAACGGAATCTCTGTTCTCGAATGATGCATTAAACTTACCAACGAGCACTATTCCATTTTTATTTATCTAGATGAATGTATCTCTAATATATAAAAAATCTCGTGTCAGTGTTTGATACCCAGGAATAATTCGAAGCGGCTTGACCGATTTTTATGATTTTTTTAGCGTATATTTGGTAGGTCTGAGAATAGGTCGTATTTTTTATACCCTTAGATAATTAGGGTGTCCAGAAAAACAATACTGGTTAACGCGATAAAGTGTAGCCCACGCGGGTAAATCGCGGGGCGCAGCTAGTAGATGTGTAAAATCTAAAAACTCTTGGGAACATTCAGCTAATTCAGACCAAGGAAGAATTCGAAAAAATCTAGTAAACTTTCCCTTAGTATTAGTAGTTACGGTTCGCGTAGTAATATCGTACGTTTACGGTAATGGAAACAATAGTACTTCCATACCAACTATCCTTATACTGTAGTCATGAGCGTACAAAGGGATGGACGTCCGGTCTAATGCAAACGTGACAAAAAAAGGCTGAGTTAATACTGAGTTCCTATAACAGAAGTTTCATGTATCAGATTGTTCTGTATCTAGGTGTTGTGGATCCCCGATCCGCCTAATCTGATACCGTAGATACAAGAAATCCTGATAAGGGGGTTATAACGATGTATGTGATTGTGTGGCTATAAAAAAAAAATACTAACAAACAAAAACAATATAATTTATGACATACGTCAATAACGTATTTTTGCTTGCACCAATTTGTCAGTTTGTGCAGCTTCAACTGACTGTGTCACACACACGCGACCAAACGGAGACTGACGCAAACCCTCTTTTCGCGTTTTAGTCCTCTTTTGGTTTGGACGCTTTCTATAAGTGAAGGACCCGACGTCCATATCCCTTGGTACGTCAATGACTATAGTAGATAGTAATGACTGACGGCCATCGGTTTCTTCATTTCCATTTCCCTTCTTGTCATTGTCTGTCCGTGGTCTTGTGCAATCATAATCCGCTAACTTTTTTTGTGGCGTTTTGTTTGTTAGTTTTGCAACCATTTCCATTGTGTACATTTGCTACCTGGCTTTAAGTCAAAGACATTATCGCAATGTACTTTACCTACTCGATTTCTTTTGGCACCACCTTCGATCGCATCGGAAATCTTAGAAGGTGTCTTGTAGTCAAACGCTACCCTGTAAGTTGTAACTTTTAAAAGAAAAACCTTACAAAGTGTACTAAGTAAGTATACTAGATACTTAACTGTACATTTGGTAGATATGTGAGTAAAACTTCACCCTGACACGGTTATAGAATATCGAAACTGGACTGATATATGCACTGAACCAGTTCACTTGTAGAAGTGTTGGATTACAACTGAATGGTAAATTGTCCATAAAATTGTTTTAGGCGCGCACAAGTTTAAAATTTAAACCACAAGGCATGTGATGATTAGTGACGATGTGGTCAAAAATGGAACCACGCTACTTTTTCTTGAAGGCTTTTTCTATGCTACTTGAAGGCGGTGGACAGTTAGGTGAATGCCCTACCACCTAGATATAGTTTCGTCATATTTTTTCCTTTACGGAAAGCGCAAGATAATTGCACGATTTGAACTCACATCCTACGTGTCACAAGTTGACGTCAATACTACTGAGCCAACATTACTTTAAACAAATGGATAGATTGATAACACTTTGTTTTACCACAACAACATAGAAGGTATAGTTAATATGGGACTTAATTATTTTATTCTATTTGACAAAATGAAATTAAATATCACGTGAACGAAATGCAATCTAACTACGCAATACAATTAAAGACAAAGAGTCTCTTATCAATGTACTTGCAGATTGCAATCATCCAATCAAAATTGAAAAAAGCAATGTACCTACTTTGAGGACATGATAAAAGAAGCGCATTCGATCTGTTGTCTTGGTCGTTTGATCAGCGCTGGTCTTCCGTTGAAGCCGTTTTTGATGACATCACTGGCATAAAAGTAATATATCACACTTCTGTGCACTGCTGAGATATATCTTTTATTATACAAAGTCACACAGTAATGTAACGCAGCCGCATGCGGCGCTGCACCCACGCTGTTTCAATTAACTCTTATTAGCAGCAATATCGCTGTGATTGATGCATGCAGTTCAGAGGTCGATGATCTATGCAGTAGGCGTACACACCGCAATGTTGTTACATTTCACCATAACATTTATACTTGTTCAAAAATAATTGAGCACTAGCCAAATGTGGCTTAGCATCTATCGGAGTTTTGCGGCACCCTCACTTGAGAGCCAGTTCTTAATCCCGGTGTATCGTGGCACCACTTTCGACCGCATCTCCTTAAATCACTGCCAATAAAAGATTTTACTGACATATCTACAACTTTTAGTACTCGAAACGTAGGTTTCTTAAAAAGTTGCACCTTTCGAAAATGATGGAATACATTTTTACTAAAATCACGATATGCTACGAAATATTCACTCATTATCATTTCGAAGAAAGCACAACTTGCATTTTTGCTGTTTACTTAAAATTTGCGAATTTGATCCAACCAGCAGAAAGTAAAAAGAAGATTGTCCGGACATCGTTATTGTCATTATTTTTCTTAGACTGTAATAATGAGGTACTGAAACAAATTCCTTGGTTCTCGTTTAAGCGCAAGCACCGCACCTAAAGCCCTTAGGGTCCCTTAGGTATTCGTTAGTCTCCCGCCGCGCCACCCTGAACATTTTCCGCTGTGAAACGGGAGTCCTTTGTTGTCTGAGGTCTGGCAGTCTCGCTGTCTGGGAACCAATATTTCACGGTTGCACGCTTCCTGTGCATCGGATATGCTTAACGACGCTAGAGTTTCTACACTGTGCCGTGTAGGAAATTTGGAATTGGTATGATTAACAACCTTACCTATGCTGCTTGCAAAACTGTGTTGTTGCTGTCTTTCAGTGTCATCTATAACAGTACCGTCAGTATCTATGTATGTATGTACCTCTGCTTTAGTTAGATTCTATGTTCTGAGGTCTACAAAGCGAACAATGCCTTTTGTAGGAAGTGTGTATAAAATATGTATAGTCTTATTTTCATCATATTTTGGCAGACTGTGTCCAGGCATGCTTGCAAAAGCAATACGGTAAGCTCTATTTTCATATATGTATATATTTAAAGAAATTGGTTCTTTCATCTGGGATCGAATCATCCCGGCTTCCCCCGTGTATTTAGGCAAAGAATTTGACTGTCTCATTAAGCCGAACAAAGATGGTGGTAGCTTTCAGGATTCTTAGGTCTATTATATGCCAAAATTAAACAAAGTCAGCTCTGCGTGAGAAAAGACAAACGAACGTTTCACCTTTATGAAAACTAACTCCGATGGCTCAACGACCCAAAGTGTGTTTTGGCTTCCGAAGCGAGAGAGCGCCACTCCGTCCTATCCCCGCCTTTATGGTAGGAAGTAGAGATTATCTAATTAATAAGCCTTAGCTATATACACTAACGCTCGTTAGGGGTTGCCAAGGTTGATGACCTCCTACCATCCCCTGCATGCCAGTTTAGAATTCAAACAGACTGGAGTTCCTTTGTTGTCTCGGGGTCTGGGCGCTGCCAGTGTGTGTGAGTGCAATAAATGGAGTCTAGTCGCTTCCTATATAATCTAGCTCGGATATGTATTCGGTAGTATTTCATTGCTGCATGTACAAAGTACATAGAGAGCACTGGCTGCATTTAACTTGATAGTAAAAAAAAGTTTGGCAGTCTATGGTCAATCCACTAATCGTCTAACTTTCGTCTTTAAAATATTAAGATAATAATAGTTTGTTAATCCCCCGTGATTTTAACTTGACTCAACTCTCTGAGTTTGAAATATTTTATACTTGACTTACTGGCAAATACACTAATCGTGTGACGCCATTACAAAACAAAAAAAATGTGTTTATGGAATCGACGTCAATGATGGTAAACGTTGTGATAAAATCATAGCCAGGAATAGATTATATTCTAGTGCTCGACTGACCAACTTATTGTTGTGCTCAAGTAATCTTACTTGAGATGAGATGCTAAATCCCAATCCAGATGTATTGTAGCGCCACCTTCGCCGCATCGTCACATAAAAAACATCACGATTCACGCCATTTGTGGACAAACGCTACCCTGTGAGGTGTAAATAAAGTACCAGCTAAAAGAGGTACGTATCAGTCAGATACCCTAAAATAGAGTAATAAATATAAATTGCTAAACTTTAATGTGTTTCAAATGATATTTGTTTATTACCCTGGGTACATACCACCGGCGGGGAAATTTTGGTTTGTTAGACTAACGAACTTCAAAGGCGTAGGTAGGGTCAGCGACAATGATGCGGTCAAAAGGATGATAAAGGTATGTAATCAGAAAAATCTGTTATTCTTGACTGTATACTGTCAGCAAAGCATTATTTGGCCGTCACGACGAACAAATAACTACAAATCCTTATTTACCTTGAAAACATGTTGTCTCCAGCTTAAAGGCCACGTACCTGCAAAAAGAATGACAAGTTAAACATGACCCAGCACGCGATGCCATCATACAGGCTCCCCGAGGGACCCCCGGCTTCCATCGCTTGCTAATTGAACAAATTGTCTGCTTTACCACGGATTAATACCAACACTGAGGTTGGGTTGCACCATCAAAGTTATTGTTACAGTAAAAATTAACTGTAGCTTAAATTAGCTGCACTTTCATCACCACCTATTAAGTTCCCACAGCTGCCTTCTCTCAGACAAAGAGAGTATGGGCCGTAATCTACCACGCTGCACCAGTGCCGGTTGGTAGATGTCGCATGTATTGAATGTTGTTTTTAGAGCGATTGTAAATCTACACATATTTAGGAATATTTAGGTGCGGGGCCGAGAGGAATCGAACCAATTTGGTGCAGCAATTTTTTCCTTAACTGGAGTTTTAACTGCAGATTTGATGATGGTTAATGTTAACTATGGATGGTGCAACCCAGCTAAGTTACTTTTACCACGGTTAGTACTTGTTTAATCGTGGTTAGTTAGCAGATTTGTTTAGTGATGTGCTTTAGGTTTACAGAATTATGCGGTTAGAAACGTGGTCTGGATACTAACTTGGATTATGAAGGGAGCGTAATTTCAGACGCAAGCACTGTTTAGCATTTTACGTGCCCCATATAATGAATTTACTGAAAGTGACACATCAACACTTAATTGACTCGCCTCTCCGGGGTTCCCAGATTCTGCGAATAACGCGCGCCATGAAACCGTGCCCCTGAAATTCAGCGACCTTTCGCATTTTACTCGTAATAAACCTACGACATTTACACGTTGGTATACGCGGTGCGATTTGACACCGTCACACCGACCGCCTAGAGCCGAAAAGATGTGCAACGTGTGCGATGTTGCACAGGATTTTATGCTGACTTATCTGTGGGAGATGTGACCGCACCTGTGGCTCCCAGATCGGCTTACTTAGCTAAGAGCGCAGATGTTTCTCGGACCGTATTTAAATCATCTCTTATAGATGCTTGGAGGAAGCCGGCGGCAGGCCAATAAATGAATGAGTACGTAGAAAACCGCGTTAGAAGATTGAACGTAGCAAAGCGTAGCGCTCGTGGCATAGCTGGTTAGGTCGGTCGTAGCAGATTAACTAGGTAAAGTACCATTCAGACGGCCATCACTTGGATGGGTGACCATTTAGCAGCATTTTCAACTGAGCGCTACGGTGCATTATAGAGCAATGCAATTCCTACTAATATTATAAACGCGAAAGTAACACTGTCTGTCTGTCTGTCTCGCTTTCACGCCTAAACTAATGAACTGATTTAAATGAAATTTGGTACGGAGGGAGATATTTGAACTCTGAGGAAGGACATAGGCTACTTTTTATCGTGATATACTGTAGCCACGAGGATGAAACCGCAGGGAACAGCTAGTTTCATATAAAATTAGATGAGTATAATGCATATTTCAGTAATAAGAAGTATTTTCCTCGTGCACGCGCGTACGTAGGTCAAGGTTCATTCCGCATTCGATTACCCAACCAAGGTCCGCCCTTGATGTAAGTATTTAAAGAATTAATTTGCATATTTTAACTAATGTAAACACGGCGAGGAACCTTATTTAATTAAGCGACCTTAATTCACTGTCTGGTAAATTAATGTTTCAGGTGTGTGTCATTGTTTACAGGAAAACCTGAGCCAAAGTTCTAAGCCTTAAAATTTTCATGGAAAAGACAAGTTAATTACTACGGGACCCTAACAAAGTGAGTTCGACTCGCACTTCTTAAATTACGCAAAATACTTTTTCCAGCTCTAAATCATAGTTTTTACATCTTGTTTGTTTGTTATAACGAACAAGTCCGGATAAAACGTTCCTGAAGATATTTCAGTCAAAAAGCATTTTCAAAATTCTCGCAGTAAAACCGGTAATTCCAAATATTGTCTCCTTCTATTTTTTGAAAATAAAACTGAACAATGTATTTCCTACACAAAAAAAATTCTTAGGAAACTCATAAACACTAAATATGAGAGTAATAAAATGGAGACTTTTTCTGCAAAGTATGCTTTTGCATTTATTGACAGTATCTATCAGTTACCTTACTAGCAAACCTGTGCTGGATTTGACCATATATAGAGATTCTTCAAAATGAATCTCAACCGCATCGGGATCAGGTAGGTACCAGGAAATGCAATTCAAATCATTTCAACAAACTACCACTCCCTGGCGAAATTCCAACAATTTTAATAAAATATGCAAAGCCACGCTGCCACATCTGTCTTCAACATCTTGAATATGTTCAAAGCCTCAAGAGACTTGCGCCCATGTTTTACAAATTATATTTGCAAAAGGTGAAATTATCGTCGTCGAAATTGCAAGTTGAAGTGGCAATGGGCAGGCCACAACGCTCGACGAACCGATAACCGATGGGGAAGAAAGATTCTCGAGTGGCGACCACGAACCGGATGACGTTCTGTCCGACGACATTGTAAGAGTTACAGGGAGCCGATGGCTTGTAACCGTTCATGGTGGCGTTCAAAGGCCTGTGTTCAGCAGTGGACTTCTTCCGGCTGAGTATGATGATGATGATGATTGATGACCTTATCGTAAGCAGCTGTAACGGACTTGGGAAACAATATTATTTATTATGTATTATGGGCTACAACTTACAAGCGTATTATTATATTATCTTCTTATTCTTTCGTATAAGCTAGTAACCGACTCTCTGTGTGGAATTGTAGAAGTTGTAAGGCCGCCCGAAGGCCTCCAACATGGCTTTACGATTGATGCAGCCGGTTACAAGCTCAGGGAGTCACATTATATCTATACCAGCATTTGATAGGATCAGAGTAAGGATTAGTAGTCGGGTTAATAGTTAGTAGCAAGGGCTAGTAGATAGGGGTAGCAATATTGCAGAAATTTGTGGTCGCAAAATTAAATAGAGCAGTAGACCCATCGTGAAAATGTCTCTCGAAACTTTGGGCCAAAACGCAACGGTTAAAATTACGAAAGAACTGCTGCCACTCTATGGTAGCATCAAGCGGAATAAGTCCATTTCTGGCTTGTGAAAGACACCATGAACGACTGTTAGCCATTTGCATCCTTCGGCTCCCCACGACTCTTACAATGTCGTCGGCCGACCTAGTGGAGGCCTACAATGATAACGCAACGTCTCTATTGTAGGGTTTAGGACGAACGAAACGTCAAGCGGTATCTTCGAGACCACGAGTCTTCGGATTTCGGGACATATGTGTGTGTGTGTGTGTGAGAGAGAGAGAGAGAGAGAGAGAGACGCACAAAAAACAGTAACATTGGACATGAGCCATTAGTAATATTATGGGATGGTGCGAACACTACAGTGCTTCCCAAAAAGGACTTGGCTCAGCATATGCTATGGACGAATCCACAGCGTTGATTTTCTGCTAAGACCCTATTGAGTGACGTGCGGATATTTATACGAAAACAAAAAATAAAATATACATATAAATAATCCTAATAATAACTATAAAATACTATACTATATATGTGTAGGTATCATAGTACGAATCGCATGAAATTTCGGACGGAATCTTTGGAATTGCGTTTCATAGTTGACCAAAAGAGTGATTGTTCACATTGTATTCGGCAAGATTTGACAGGGTCTGGACTTGATACCAACAAATTCTAAAACTGAAGGACCTAGAAGTCGAACTGAGGGGTTGAAACTACGTAGTACGCTTCCACCCTAAAGTATGTCGTCTTCCAAATACCGAAATAAGCACGAAGTAAGAATTTGCGTTTATTGTGAAGGATCCAGCGAATTGAACGACGCGAAAGGTCAATGATTCATCAAATGCAATGCTACACGAAATGGAGCGCGATGATGTACAGTCAGCTTTATGAAAATCAACAAGGCTGGACACTGGCTTTACCTTTTTCTATTTACTTTTCAGTAATTAAATATGTAATAACTCCCACACAATCACATACATAGTTCGGATGCCTAACTAAGATTCTCTGTGTATCTAGAGTCTCTGAAAATACGCGGACCAGGGATCTATCAAGACATTAAAGAAATACTTGAGCTTATTTTTCAATGCACAAGCATTTGTTCCGTAGCGGTAATCGAATCGAACCCGCGAACTCACGCTTTGCAGTCGGGTACACACCTATTGTGTCACATTGTTCATCAAAGTTATATGTGGCTTCTTCTGTTCTAGGGCAATTCCTTTCCCAAACTTCTTTTTGTGTTGGCTTCATTCTTGTAGACCTACAAAGTTAGGCTCTACATAACTTCGAAGCTGCCAACTCCATACACCTTTTTGCGGTGAAACTATGTAACTACCATAGCAAATTCCTCCGTCTTAGCAACTTCGTCTTGATCATTAATAACTAAAGTATATTTATTGCGAAAAGGTACTAAAATGTTAATCAGTTTCATAGTCCAAGTTTCATGTTCATAGTGTTTAGGAAAATATGGAAAAATGGGCATGTTCTCAATCCAGCTGAAGCATGGCTCCACCTCGTCAGTTAACATCTGGTGAATTGTGCTGACGCTATACTGAAAAAGTATAAAAAAATGTACAGGAACTTTAGTTCTTAACTGTACTCTACTGTTTCTGTCGACACGCAACTGACGGAAATACCTTTAGGAACAATAAAAATGTACAAATGCATTAAAAACACTTCCAGTTTGGAATAATTCAAGTTTCAACGGACTTGGAATTATTTAAGATACGTTGACCTATATTATAGGTACGAGTACTTTTGCCCTCGGCTTGGATCGTAACGACTTATCTTAACAAGTTTTATTCTTCTTTTGACATTTTACAGTATTGCGTTTGTCACCATGTTTAATGTGACAATATGGTGACTGGGAATTGACTCTCAAGTGAGGCTGCCAAAACACACGGCTAGATGCTTACTGCTAGCTAGCCTAGAAAATGCCCTACCAGTCCTACCACCAAGCTATGGTCTCATCACGATGTATTCCTCCATGTTTCGATGTATTCCAAGGTAAATGCCGATAGCAATAGCATTTTAGCCGTTTTAAAGTGACAAACAGACAAACATCGAGTTTTTAACATCAGTATGACTTTTTAAACTTATTACCACATTTTAAATTCTCAGTGGTAATGTAAACAAACATTTTCAGATAATTTATGAACTGTCATGTCGGTATAAAACTTCAGACAGTAGAAATGGGAAGTGGTGCGGACAGAACAACAAATGGGTGGGCCAATTTTGGACGTAAAATTATAAATAACTTAACGAGATGTAAGAAAGACTCACGGGGTAGGGCCCAAGCTAGCGATGGTTAGGACTGCTGAGTGAGGAATCTCCTGACAATACGTGCCGTGTCAAGGAGTACTGCCAGAAGGCAGTAGCATCCATCGATCCAACCATCAAGCAGGAGAGTCTCTTTAGATGTTGTTCGAGGCTTTTCTCTGAATAAGGTTAAGTTAGTGTAGTATTTATTCTACGGTATTAAGACAAATGAAATCATTCCTCCTATTAACGGTGAAGGAAAACATCGTGAGGAAACCGGCCTATCCAAGAACTGCCAACCCGCACTGGGCCAGCGTGGCAGATTACGGCCCACACTCTACCTCTCTGGGAGAAGGCCAGAGTCCCAGCAGTGGGACCGTAAAAGGCTGATGATAATGATGACGATGATCTACCTAGTCGATGTTGGCACGCTTCAGAATTTCGATTAAACAGCACATATAGGTATAAAGATCACTGATTTAAAACTTTTTAGCATTACTAACAATTATGTTTCATGACTTTTTTTTACCATAATAATATACAGGGTATCGTTTAACCACAAGTCACCTTATGTTAAGTTACGATGTGGTCGTAGATGGCGCCACGCTACACCTGGACTGGGAACTGGCTCTCAAGTGAGGCTGCCGGAACACACCTATAGGTGCTTGGTGACAGATTCTTAATGGGTGGTAGCTAGCCAGGCGAGTACTAAATACCCTACCACCAAGCTATGGTTTCATCACGATGTTTTCGTTCGCCGAAAGCTCAAGCTCATTGTAGGCTCCGAACCCACGTCCTCCGGATCGCAAGCCGACGTCACTACCACTGAGCCATGATCGCTATACACTTAAATCTTAGCTTAACTGTGTACAAGGTCATAGTAACATCTCTCAATAGCTCAGTTGAATAAATTTGAAAACATAAAAACAATAGTGAAACCACAGCTCGTTTTGTCCGAGTCACAACCTCATTAACATTCTGATGTACCTCACTCGCTCAAGAAAATCGTTGTCTAAACAAAAAAAAAGACTAAATCTGTGTTGTTATAACCCTTTAAAAGTCTGTGGAAAATTGGCATAAATAATTCACACACAATAAATTTACCAGACGAGAGACGTGAATGAACCGCGTTTGCCCTTGGTTACGTCTTTACCACAACTCTATTAGCGCATATTACATTACCGTCTCAGAATTAATCTTAAATTAGATAAAGTAAGAAGAATAATTAAGAAACTAACATTTTTAATTATGCAAAACAATTATACAGTGCCTATCAATTTTCATTCTTAAATTCACTTTTAATACGTACCGCGCTATTTTCGTCGCAATTTTTTTTTACATCAAGGATGTGGATTTTCAAGAACAACTTTATAAAAACAACAAAAAAATCTTCATTAAAAAACAAATGAATTCTTGTTCTTCTTACGTCTTGTGGCGTCCGTCACCTTCAACTGCCATCAACATTAATTTGGGAATCAGAGTAAGGGCTAGTGCTTACATACAACTGTTGCATCGACTAAACTGTTTCGTCGAGTTGTGTACTTTTCGTGATTTCTACTCAACTGAACAGTTTAGTTGATGGAAGTGCGTATACAATCGATTTTATATCTTCTCAAATCGACCAGTCTTTATTCAGCAACGCTCGAGTCAAGGTGTTTACAAACCATGTCAATTAACAACAAAGTTTTAGTTTGTGCTTTGCTTTATAGAAATTTTAAGAGAGATAAAAAAAGAAGATACTGTGTACATCCTGTACTTAGTGATAGATTATCTAGTGGAATATTTCATACGTTACATTCTAAGCTGAAACTGACTGTTTAGTCGATGGTCTGCGCACATCAATACAATGCAATACAAATTGAGCGCTTGATCGATAGTTGTCCAACTTTTAAATCAAAAGCAAATCGATATAGCTTTTTGACTTTTTTGTCGAACAACTATCGAGTTGACTGTATGTGCGCTTTAATATATTCTTTTAAACATATGATACACAACAAAATAGTTGTTCAACTAAAAGTTGTATGTAAGCGCTAGCCCTAAACATACACCTTCTAGATATTATGCCTGCTAGCGTTCTATACACCGTCGACCGCATCATAATGAAATTGCTGTCAACGCAGTACTAATCGTATTAAAAAAAAAATTGTAAATGACAAGGGAAACTCAATTAACATAGTTATAACCATGCTCTACAATTTTTCATTTTTATTTTAAGGGTGTCAGTCTTTGTAAAAGTTCGAAAAAGCACTGGTTCTACGTAGTTCATACAAGTAGGTACATAGCTACAAAGGCCAAGTAACCCGCTAGCACATTGCTTAACTAGTACTAATATACTAAAACACCAGAGACCTTGATTATAGTTCTCGGAAAATCCCCTCATTTCCTGAAAACTAGTGCACGTTTCGAGGAAACAGGGGTTGAATGGCAACCCTAGCCTGACCTATATTTACAAGAGACAGCACTTGACCTCGGCCGCCGAACCACCTGCATTATACAGACACCACATTGACGTTTATGCACCCCTGGTATGTGAGATTAAAAATAAGGTGGTGTGGGTATTTAATAATAGAGAGTTTATAACCCTTATACTTTTTAAACTGCCATGGTCATTAATTAACATTAGTTCTAAAACAGGAATAGGATAAGTATTTGTTTTTTTTTTTGAGCTATCGATATTTCGGCATTGTTGCTAGCGCCATGTTCACGAGAGTATGGCAAATATCCCGTTTCAAAACTTCATTCTAATATTAACAATCTATAAGTACTTTTGTATGAAAGGTATTTTTGTATGAACTTATTGTTTAACAGATTTATTACTTGGGTGAAACTCGGCGGGTCGCTAATTTTTAACTAAGCAGTATTTAATTTTACGTATTTACTTACCGAGATTTAAAGCTTGTTTTTTAACCACCATCATTTGGAACTCATTAACGTATAAACAATACTTTAAACTTTTCAGTTTGAATAGTACGAAAACTAGCGTGCTAGCATTATCTTTTGTCTCATTACTTGGTAGATAGAGATCCAGCTCAAAACCCTTTGTTACAAATGTTTGATGACAAGACAAAACTGTAAATGAACACATTGATTCTTCAAAAATCTGTGCCTCCAAATATGCTGGCTCAATTTCATTAAAATCAAAGCTAAAACTTGCTAAAACTCACAAATGACTCAACCGAATAAAATATTTTTTTTATGTTGTGTACTTATTTATCAAGGCAAAGTGTATAAAAGTTTTTTTTATTGGAAAATCCACCGGAAAATTGGAATTCAAAGTACATTTTTCTATAAGGTTTCATGACCCGTCTTATATGTGAAGACGGGACACTAGTAGTTTATAGATTTGTTATTGTGCACAGCAAGTATTTCTCTCTCTCTCTCTCTCTCTCTCTCTATTATGCCATTTCATAATTCACGTGGGTTTATTTTGGTATCGGGTGAAGCAATAACCTGTGACCCAGTTAGCTGACACGGGCGTGACCTCCCCGGCTGGGTCGTGCATCCCTGCCACGCCCCGCTCTTCCCCGCTCGCCCCGCTAGCTACCACTGACCTGCTTGCAGCTGGAATCTCTCGAGTCTTTTGTTGACAAAGAAAATGTGTTCTTTTTGTTCACTAATTCGACGTTATTTGTAATTGATTTGTAATTATGTGGCTTTGTAGGAAGACAAATCAATGCAGGTTTGTTCTCTGCAGAGGTGTTCAACACCTACTATATTTGTGAGTTAGACATGTTTGTTACTTCTTCACGCCAACTATATTGAGTGATAGTGATTTTATAGCTTCTTTAATTATTTTGTAATGCTTTACGATGTGGGTCCTTGAAAATTATGCGTCACTGAAAAATGCCATATATGTATTTTGTAAGTCAATTGGCATATTTTTAAATGTGCATCAACAATGAATTCCCTATTGATAACATCACAAAATGATTTGGGAATATATCAGTCCGCTCCTTCTCCTAAATTGCTATATCCTATTATTACCATGTTATATTCTCAGTGTATACTAACATTATGACTGAAATAAATAATAATTGAGTAAGTAATTGTGCTAGTATTGAGCCTTACACTTCAGTGCAGTGCAAGCTCAGCACTGATTTACATGAAGATGTAAGTTTAGCGAATCCTCTCAAATACTTAGCACGAAATAGCAACCGCGGCGAATGACCGCGTCCTACTTACAGAGAGTACTGAACCGAACCGGCAGCAGCAAACAGTCTTCAAATACAAACTAGGACTCGTACAAATACTAATATCTCAGCATATTGTACAAGGACCTATAACAAAGAGTCCTATTTATCTAACAACAACCAGAAAAACAAAAAAGTTTAAATTTAAAAAGCTCCCGAATCATTGGACCGATTTTCATCAAACATAGCTAAGAAGCACCGCAAGGAAACTTACTTTCAATGAAAAAAAACCGCATCAAAATCGGTCGATCCGTTTGAGAGTTACGATGCCACAGACAGACAGACATCGAACTCAAACTTATAACACCCTTCTTTTTGCGTCAGGGCATAAAAGCAGACAACAAGGACGATCACGATTTTTTGGGGGTAGAAAGTTATTGCTCTCTCGATTTACCAAAATCTTCTGTTCATCACTTTCTATAAACTAAACGTCTTGTGACTTTAGATACTTGATTGATGTGGAATTATGACAAGATGTAAAAGTTACTTCGAAAAACTTTTTATTTTATTTGTGAGCGATATCACGCGCATTTTGATCGCGTACGCTTTTAGAATCACAGATGAATTATTTGATAAGTTATGTGCTGACATGTAATCTTGATGAATCGTAGCGTAGCGCCACTGTCGACCACATTGCCACTTAGTATCACGAAACTTGTGGTCAAACGCCACCTTATAGGATAACGGTATGCTAAAGAAGCACAAAATTAAATGTGATATTTATACTAAGCAACCAATCGCTACTAAGCCAGGACGACAGCACAGCGATAGATTATCACCCATACTCTCTCTCTGTAAAACATGGTCTTAGTACTTAGAACCTAATAGGCTAATGATAGTGATGATAACAAAATAGAAAGCATAAATACTAAATAACATACACGTGTAAGCTTTAGTCACGACACACGACTCGCGAGGTTGCAGAAACAACAAAACTACACTTGCAAATGAAGCGTAGATAGAATCAGATGATGTATATAAACATGTAGTAGGTGAGGTAAACAAAACAACATAATCCAGCCATGATACTTTGACTATGTAAAGTATACATGTACGCAGATTACATTTATCAGTTTATTACACAATAGCGCAATCTTGGTAATTGACGATGACATAGCCGTAAATCTTGACACAACGGCTCATTGGTTCATTATGGGACTCAGTTTGAGCCAGATAAATAATAAGCCGCAGCAGCATGCACTGGTTTACTTTAGTTTAACTGGTAAACGTACATAGACGGACGTAATTATAGACTGAGCTATAAAACAAATAGAATACCGGCCTGTTCGATCCAGAGACCTGACAAACCGAATCCAAAACTTCGCAATTTGACAGAACAAAGTTATTGAACTCGGTAATCGGATAATGCCCACGAGAAAAAACTGGCGCTGGGTGGATTGGAGCACTGAGGAGTGGAAACGATTCAATGGAAGGTCAGCAGTGGAATCGGTGACAATGTGGTCGAAGCGATCGAATGAGAGCCAAACAATGTTCTTGGTGTAGAACAGTGGAGCATAACAAGTGGGTGATAGCAATTCAGCGATGAGTTGATACAGACTGAAGGTGACGTGGAATGTCCGGAGAGTGGTGACATTATAAAGCTGCGAATATCAAAAGAAAAGTCGGAAATTATTTTCGAAAATTTTTCTGTTTTGAAACGGTCATGAAAGTACACTAATACTGTAGATTCAGCAATACAGACACTTATTTCAATTTCAATGTTAATGGTGGTTTGTTATCGGAATACATGTGAGATTTAATTTGGAACTAACCTGCCCTGGCTTGCCTGACGTCAGAAGAGCACTTTTCTCTTGGCAATGCTTTCATAATAAACAGAAAGTTTGTAATTGGCAAGGAGCTTAGGAAGCTCTCTCTGAAATAAATCTATAAAAATGCAATTTTTATACGCTGCTGAAGCACCAAAAATAAAAGACAAACGACCGTCGCGTAGCGTCGAACAAACAAATCACCTTGCTTTTACCAACTTTGGAAGTACTGTGAACTAAACAATTTCCTAGCATAGTACACCTGCAGGGCAATATCTAATTGCGGCTGCGTAGAGTCCACAGTTATTTCTAAGACCTGATGACTAACCCTCCATAAAAGCAGTGGGACAAAGAACCGTTCGCAATATTATGCTCATGATTCAGCCGATGACGGTGAGAATAAAGCGACGAAATTATACGTTGTGATTGTTTGAAATTGGTTCCCGTTACGCTGGGAAAACAATGAAGAAATAGGTATAGTCGTATAGTCACATCGCCTAGTTATATTAATTGAGAGTGAGACTAGAAAAATGAAGTGTACCCAAACGGGCTCATGAGTACACTTAACGGTATCTGACAAAAAGTAACCGAATTTGGTTTTCTTGCGCTAGATTTTCTCGGTACCGTTCGGTATTGCACAAGGCACATCCGAACGAGCTCAGAGTTATCCCGGTTCGTATTTTCTCGAATTGAAATCGGATAAATGCACAAGCTTGATAACAAACGACTATCGACTCGAAAGACTTTTGCGAAATTGGGTCGGGGCAGTTAAAACCATATTGACTGTCGCCTTCCAGCTGCATGGAAATAACTCTACCTACGTACAACAGTTGTTTATTTCCTTCCAACAACAGGAGATATTATTGCATCCCCATTTCTGATTCCACTAATGGAACGGTCGTAGGTATCTGAGGCATCCATGGCGAAACCATCATGATGATAAACAACAATAATATGTGCAACAATGTTCTTAACGATAATACCTGCATAGTGCAGCTGGTAGGTCTTCCTGGATTGCATTTACGTTTGCGTCACACGGTATAAATAGCACGGGATCGTTGCCCACGAGCCACGGTGAAGAAACAAGTGCCAGCAATACTCTATTTTATATCCACAGTATTAGCAGGAGTGATATACTCGTACAGCCACTTTCAACCTGAATGACATTACTTATAAGGAGCGTATGTGAAATTTATATCTCTAGTAGGGCGAACCGTGGATAGATAGGTTATTGAACCTGTCCGATAACGAAGTTGCATAGATCGATAAATGGTTCTTTTGGAGCGTTGCATGTCAAGAGGAGGAATAGCAGATACTACAATTTATCGCGAGAAAAAGTACTCTATGTCCTTTTTCAGGATTCATACTATCTCCATACGAAATTTCATCACGATCTGTTTGGCAGTTTAGGTGTGAAATGGTTTCAGATAAACGGTGCTACTTTCGCACATTCATTAGTATGTATGATGATGATGACTCAAATTAGAAAATGAAATGGAACGCATTTATCTCTGTGTCTGTTTTTGATCGTCCTTCCCTGACCGTTAAGTTTGTAGACAACACTAACTTACAACGAGAAATAAAAAAAACAATTCTACACATCTAGGTAAACATACAAAACCACAAAGACATGAATGTGTCAGCATTAACTCCGCTGCTTTACAACCTACGTTCGATACGGTGGGGCGTAGCTATGCAATTACTCCAACTTTACCTACTTACAGAGATAATTTCAAAGGAAACTTTACATAGGTAATGAACTGCCAGTAGCGTATTCATAACATTTATAACAAAGATGTTCATTACATCCATCTTCAAGGTGAGCCGTGTGATGTAAATAGCGGTCAATAAGGGTGAAAACAAACGAGCGTAATTTTGTGAGTCGTGAGTCGCAGAATTTCGGTAGTATAAATTCTGCTGCATTCAGTTTCATACAAAAAGGCAGTTGGTGCCACACGACGACGTAAAATGGGTTGACAATTCAGTTGAACGTAAAATGAGCGACTTACGACTCACAAAATTAGGCTCGTTTGGTTTCACCCTTATGCACTGGTCGTTTCGTTTAGTCTTTGTCCCTGTCATAAATTACTCGTACGAGTTATCATGAGTTATTTGCGTAGAAAATTGGTGTTTATCATTTAAACACTTTATAATGATGACATATGAGATCATTTCCAGTCAGACTCGATTGAGAACATACCTTTACAAATATCAAGCCCCTCAGTCATTCCTTCTTAGGGTCTTAGCTAACATTGTGTTTTACTAGAAACGGTCATCAACAGTGTGATTCTAATTCACTCGGAAACTCTTCCGACCACGGATTCGGAAAAGTTACCGTGAGAATTTTTTAGACGCGATTCACAAATCAGCACAAATCTGAATTCGAAAACTGACATTTAATTTAACCAACCAGCTGTTCTTTCACGGAAAGTTTCTGACACCTATTTGCTCTCGGACAACGTCTCCGTGAAGCGAAAGTGACGTCGAATCCGACGCCGAATCTTACCGAGTGAATTAGAATCGCACTGGAGGACTCCAATCATGTACACTTTTCTCTTGTATCGTTACGATGTTATTGTCTAATTAATCAGTAAATGAACTGCAAAATGTATTAGGTAAATTTTGGATTCACCCTCAGGTTCTTACTTCAATTGTTTTTTTCAGTATCATTATTGATGCTTGACATCGACGGAACCTCGCACCTAGCAAATGACAAAACCACTCTAAAAAACTTACAGTGGAATACAGTGAGTGTTCTGGTTGCGAAATCTAGTAATCTCTGGCTGACATAAACAACATATCTCCGAGAGTCAGAGACAGCAATCTAAAAATCAATTTCCAGTGTAATCTTCCAAAACGTGAGAGTTTTTATGTTACGTTTCCAAACGCGCATGAGAATGAGCCGTAAAGATTACTAGAGCTGACTTCATCCATCCCTACATAATGATATTAATGAAACGAAACGTCTCTCTGGCTGTCTTCAGGTTAGAGATTGTCTAGCGTAGATTGCATAAATTACGGTAGCTACTTTGTCACGGAAAACTCTATTTGTTGGCTTTGCAAATTGTTCTAGGGGGCCAAATCTACTATAGATAGTACTGGAATTATCGACACGAAAGAAAGGCACACTATGTCCGATTTCCAAATAGTCACGCTACTGTCTTAAACAATTATTATCTGTTGTCAACTTTCTCAAGACTTTTTCGCAGACTATCATATCCTCCTATATGTTTTAGTTAGGTGAATATTTTGGAAGCCTAGCCGTGGGTAAGAGCTAGTTTTAGAGACAATCGTAAAGATAAGATAAAGCTGTCTCCATATTGGATAATCCCGGCTATAAACGTAAAGGAGACATAACGGCGACTGTCAACAAATAAGTAGGTAAGAAGATATGATAGAAAAATATAATGTGTACAATACCTAAGCAGGGGAAATCTTTTAATTCTTTGTTTTCTCCCCTTGGCCTAATCCTGCCAGCTCTGTTTACCAATTTAGTTAGCATCCAAACGACGAGGTTAGTCAAAACGACATTTGTGCGCGAACACACCCGAGTTATTCTTAGAAAAATGAATCGAGTAGGGATTACACAACGTAGATTAAATATTGTTAAAGGAAATCTGTAAGGTGACTTGGGAAAACGCGTCTCTAAAGCAATTGCCTAAGCCAATATCATTTCGCAAAGGCTTTTAAGTGATAGATAAAGAAAGGTTAAAAAGTACGATGAAGGTCCGATCCCGTACAATTTTCATTTAGGGCATTCATCACACAAACTACAAAATCGAAGTAAAATTCGTAATAGCACGCCTTAAATTCCGATTCACATGGGTAACAATGGCCACTTTCGCGATTTAACCACTCGATAAGAACTTAAGTTTTAATCGATTTGTAAAAGAATACAAGATAAGTACCAAGTGCTTACCGTAAGCTAACCGCTGGGAAATAGAGATAAAAGGTAGTAATTAAAAAATTAGGAATGACTTAGGAAAAAAATACTTTATTGTTGAAACATTACGGGTAGGTTAATGAACTTGCACTTTATGTACGTAGACCGTAATTAAGTTTTACAAAAAATTCGAACACTATCGTTTCTCGTCGTAAAAAAATTATGCTAAGGTTGTTCTTTTGAAATCTAACAAACTATTGCGGTGAGTACAAATATATTCCGATTGGATGTGTAAAAAACTAGCGTGATCTCACCTTGAGGTCAGTAGAGTTCACAGGAAAGTGTACATACTGGAATATTTTATTTATTCAGATCACACGATCCTAGAAAGAGCTCAGATGAGCGCAAATGGTACCGCTGTGAGGTTCCGAATACAATATACGAGTAGCAAGTAAGAGCGACTTGCGGTTTCAAATTCTTCTTAATTTTCATATTGGCCCCAAAAGGGTTCTCATGAAATTTTGATACCAATTCTCATCATCATCGTGGATTTCAATCATAATCGATGGCCAAGTGACGGTTGGAAGATGTTATAAGGGCGTGTCTTAAAAGTTGTGATTCTAGGACATGCCAGTTTCCTCACGATGGTTTTCCTCACTTTATCGGGCGATGGAACATCCGCATATTGGGATTCGATCTCATCATTGACATCACAGCATAATATAAATTATGCAAAATACTAAATAACGGGAAATTATATACTACGATGGACATTTAACTACAGATAATATATTCACTACAGTTATTCCGAAACGCTATCACCTATATAATTTGTGATGAAATTTATTGATATTTTCATAGATCCGTATGAACGTTTTACTTGAATCAGAGCGTGAATGATTGTTGAGTGAATTCCACGATGAAAATCTAGTCATGTTGTTGCAATGCAGTGTTGCATAGCATTTTCACTTTTCTAACTATCTAAGAGTAGATGCCCAGCGTAGTACTATTTCTTTTCTATGGTCCCTGTTACATTTTTTCTTACCAACCATCTTACTGTCAGACCTTATCATTATTGGACCCCAATCACAAAAAACCTTGTATAGGTGTACTGATCGTTCACAAGTCTCGAAAGTTAAATAAAAAGTCATTGATCGCGCTTCGTCTGGGCGATAACTTACTTATAAGTACTTGGATACCGTTAAATCAATTAGGTTTGGCTTCTTTACGATTTTTCGAAGCCTCTTTGGTGCTTAGGTACACCTATTTGTACCCTAGCGTAATAAAGTAAGAAAGAGCGAATAAATAGACCAACTGAATATTATTGCTTTAAAAAGCAAGAAATTGAATAATGCCCGCACAATCACATACATAGGCTCTGACCCCTAACTAGGTTTCCCTATATCTAGGGTATCACATACTACGAGGATCGGGGATCCACAACACCCAGACACAGAACAAATACTTGCGCTTTTTTTTTTCAATGCACAAATATTTGTTCTGTAGCGGGAATCGAACACGCGACCTCACGCTTCACAGTTGGCTATCCGCCCATTGCGCCACATCGGTCGTCAATAGCTTATAGCCACCTAGTATTAAAAAATTGGTAATCATTTTTTGTGGTCGTTTGTGTCACAAATATTGCATTCTATAAAACTTAAAAGATTTCTAAGCGAGATCATAATATGTTACTTTATAAAGATGTTTTTAATAATTACGCCTGATAAAACAAAAGACGAACATACATCTGATTCAGCGCCACGGTTGCCCAAAAACAAATTTTCCGACGAAGAGACCCCTAAGAAAGTGACATGACAAAACAAAAAGATAAATGCCACAGAACAGATATAGTAGGTACCTACTACGTGTAATGCATCAAGTCCCAAAGTAAGGGAAAAACAAATCTAACAGTTAAAACCCCATTAACAAAAAGGGTTTTGTTTCATCCATTATCCCCCACGAATAAATATAAATATGAAATGCGTTCGCCGCAGAATGTTTTGAAATGTGTCGGAAAAGGCGACCTTCGTCACAAGCAGCGTCTGTCCCACATTTTGTATCCCATGATAATGGAGAGGAGAGCGCATAACTAGACGAGAAATGTGGGCGTCTCAGCAATAGAACATTACCTAGTGATTCTTCACTAATAAGCCGAGCATCAGGTGATTTTCGTTCAAAAGATGAAAACATCTCACATGTAAATATTTCCCTCAATGATGTCACTTCCGACAGAATTACAAAGGAAACTCACCTCCAAGATTCATTTCACTTATGCCAGAAGCGAGCCCGAATTGTGTTTTAAGATGAATTTATTTACTGAATGTGCTAAGTTTGTTTTATTTTCGTCTAGGTTTTGATGGATAGTATAGTGTTTGATAACAATTTAGATACACGACGCGTGACAACCTTTGCCAAATGCGAAAGTGTGTTTGTTGGTTGCTCCTTTTTTAACGCAGCTCCGGAGCAACAAATCGATGATATGATGTTATATACAGAGTTTTTTTTTCATGTAACAGAGTGGCATACAAGCAGACGTCGCGCCTGATGGTAGCGTCGCCAATGGACATTTGACAAGGGGCGTTGCCGACCCTCATGAACTCTTCTTACATCCATCTTAAAGAACTGCTTTTGCATTAGTAGCACTGCGGATAGACTTGTGCAGGGAGCTCGTTTCACATTACAGGAGAAAGGTCGATAAATTGAGCAGAGTGCGTCTTCCAGGGCTCGTATACGTTGTGGTTGTGGGTGAGCTTTACTCCAAGCCGGAGAGTGACATAGGCCATTTTATTCAGGAAAAAATGTATGGTTCCTGTGTAAATCATTGCGAAAGTCAAACCTCGAGCTAGAAGTTAATACACTTTCAGCCCACGCCAGTTTATAATCAGCTGTAACATTAAACCATCGACAGCGCTCTCCATCGGATTAACTGATTACATCGACGTGTTTGACAACTGCACACAGATAGCGGATGTTGGTCCGAACTGATTCCGGAATTAGGGCAGCCACAGCACGTGTAGCTCGCCGCCTCTGTTGTAACCACGTTCGCTACAGATTTACGATGTCACGCGGACTCGCAGATGGTGAAACAGGTGACGCTGAGGCAGTTCCGAGAAGGTAACTAGGCGATGGTGAGTTGGTAACTGAACAGTAACACGTGCGCCCATTACTTCCAACAGAACACTGTGAAACACAGAAGCGTCGAAACTGCAACTCCAAGTCACTTTTGAGATTCATATTATGCATTTATGCAATAGAGTTCTTTAGGAAAATTATGGACTATATACGATAGGTACAACAAGTTTGAAACTTGTTAGAAATGCATTTAAAGTCAGTTGCATTGGAACTTACTGAAACATACTAAAGAAAATCAAACAATTTCTATGGTACCGAGATTTGCTTTTCGCCATAAGGCACATCCAATAAGGAAGAAAAAATGTTTATATAAATGACTTTGTAAGTCCCTCTTGGCTAACACTAAATAAAGCAGTACTTAACAAAAAGAGATTTGTTTGCTTAGAAAGTTTGACCAGACAACATTATTAATTATTCATAAACGCAAAGCAGACATCCGAAATCGGATCAAACGGTTGGAGGTTAACGGTAAATGGATTAAAGGGACGTAGTGGATTAAATGCAAACCCGCGTAACCGCGTAACGTGTTTGCAACGCGGCTCTGTAAGCCTGTACATCTATCTATACTACTAGTAGTATAACTAAATTAAATAACTGAGATAGCGCAACGACCCAAGTGAGTCTTGGCCTCCGATAATAAGAGACGCCACTTTGGTCGGTCCTGCGCCACATCCTGCCAGTCCTCCACCAGGAGTTCGCGCAAACCCTTCGTAACTTCGTCTTCCCAGCGATACCTGGGAAGGCCGACCGGGCGACGGCCACTCGTCCGTCCAATGTATGCTCGTTTGACCGCACGATCCTCTCCCATTCTTTCAAGGTAATATTAAGAGGTCAAATTCATTTGTTTCTATTTATAGGGGAATCTCGCAAACTACTGATCCGATTTCAAAGATTCTATTACTAGTAGGAGGAGATAAAATCCAGCTGTACAAATCTGTTAACAGTCGCAAGGTCTACTTATACTCTCGCTATTCATTTAGCGTCATTTCTCAAACGCCTGTCCTGTCTCCAGATGGCCGCATCCACTTTAACTAGGCCTGTTAATCAACCGGCTTCCTCTTGCACCATCACAGCTCATTACGCGATTCCACTCGGAGCCGTAAAACACTGATTTAATGGCCCCGTGGGTGTTGAGTGCCTCAAATCGCGGTTTTACTGTTAAAAGGTTATTATGAGACGTACAATGATGTTTTTGATGGTTGTAAGTTCGTACTTGGTGGACAAGAGCGTAAAGTGAATAGTAATGGTTAGTTAAATTTGATATTGCATCACTTAACGTATGTTTTCGTGTTCTTGCATGAGTGGAGCCCGCGACCTGGCAACATAGTGTAGGACGCCCAGCGACTAGGAGCAACGTCTTGCGCCGAGTGGTTGACAGTAGTTGGATGAGAAGAGCCGAAGACCGGTGGCTTAGTGGCGTACCTTGGGAGAGGCCTTTGTCCAGCAGTGGACTGATACAGGCTGATGGTGATGATGTATGTTTATTAGTGAGAAAAGGACGGGGAGGCGTTGAGCATAAATAAAATGATTATCGATTTTCGTGATGAGAAGTAAATTGCCCAGTAGTGGGATACAGTAGATTAAGGAAACAAAAGAGCTGAAGATAGAGCTGTATCATTTAAATCTATACCAATTTGCTGCTTTGCTGGTGGTTTGACCTTTGGAGATGACATTAAATTTAGACGTGAGAAAGCTAGCTAAAATTGTTTACCCCAGTCATGTCAATAAGTCCAATTTGAGGGTAGCCTAAAGCTCTTAACGTAATTGATTTCTTTGACAGCTATCACTTTAGCAGACACAAAATGCTTAAACGAAGCCCATTATCATTGTCAATGTGATAGACAGGGCTATAAAAAGCACTACTTTAGCCAAAGCCCCTGTATAATGATATACCTATTTATTACAAGTTGTTGTTGAATTTTTAAAGAGTGCATCGGAAAGGTCAGTTGGTGTTCGATGTTAAAATGTCAGATAGCTTACAAGTGGTGCCTGACATTTGATTCTGAACAGTATCTAGAATAATTCTAGGTGTACGTAAGCTTGTGTTGAATCAAATCTTGAGATAGATACATGGGCAATTGCCACTGCAATCAAAATCAAAAAGATCACGGCCAATTGCCACTGCGATAAAAATCATAAAGATATCAAGAGTGTAGTCCAGCATGAATGGTTTTTGATTTCTCTTGTTAAGGATCTCACTTATATATTATTATCTTACTTGAAAACAAGTTACATATCGCGAGAATTCAGAAATACTAAATAAATAATGAAACATTACTATAATTAATTATACTAATTCATGTGGGATTACTAATAATACTAATACTACAAGTTTAGTGTTTTATTTTAGTCACTAACTCACACGAGCTTGCTTACTTTAATGATAATCTAGATACTACTTGGGAATAAGAAGTCTCAGGTGAACACACAGAACAAAAAACTAAGTAGAAGTTGACAAAATATATTGCCTTTCTGTCCTTGGTTTGTACCTTAGCATCAGAGTTTGGAGGTCACTGCGATTGTCCTAAGTGTATGTAATTCGATTAATATATATCGCATTCAATTCAATTGAATTGCATCTTGTATATTGATTAATTGCAATAGTGATAAACATGCCGTTTTATTGAGTAGTCTGAGAACTTAGTCCGGTAGAGTAGTAGGTGGGCGTTTTAAGGAGGACAAGGTAACCTCTGATACGTATGGACATAACAAAGCTCTAGCGCACAAAGAAACAAGAACTGATGACGTATAAGATTATTAGACAGAATGCATTTTGCGCATGCAAGATTCAAGTTAAACTCCCATTCCACTCGTAATACGAAAACTCTAAAGAGCGAATTTGTACGATGAGCCAATGACAGACAAGCTGGTGGAACTGAACGGAACACATCTAATTCATTTAAAACCTACCGTGATTGCAGAGGACGATTTGAAGCTTTACCTGCAAAAGAGGAAATAATTTAATAAAAGAATACATATATGCAATGCTGCTATGATGATCGTGATGTAGGTTGCGACTCAGCAAGCACTTGGAATATCGAATAATAATGGCCAAAAGACAAAAACAACGGTGCTGCAGAATTCAAACAATACTGCACTATGATTCCCAGATTTGTTGGGCTTGGGGACACACACATCAACACATCGCAATCATCCAAGACCCGAGATTTTCTTTGTGACAGCAAGTCTTTTGATATTACTTATAATTGTGACGATGTGGTCAAGGCACCACGCTGGATTAGGAACTGACTCTCAAGTCAAATCTGATTTCAAACAACATCGGGCAGGATTTTTAACAGGACCACTAAACTAAGCCAGCGATAACGTGCAGCTCTCCCGTTTTTAATTTACTGTACATAGTTGCTGTCTGCAATTATAGCCGCCTGTAGCTAAGTAGGTATATATCTAAGTATCAGTTATTGTTAGCTAGCGGTCCCAGGTTCGAATCCCGGTAAGGGCGAATATATGTGTGATGAGCACGAATATTTGTTCCTGAGTCTTGGATATTTCTATCTATCTAAGTATTTATTTCTCTATATAAGTATGTATATCGTTGTCTAGTACCCATAACACAAGTTTCGAGCTTAATTTGGGGCTAGGTCAATTTGTGTGCAATTGTCCCCGATATTTATTTATTTATTTTTTATTGTTCCATTTATTTCAAATTGCAACCAATTGCTACCACTGACTGCTGTAAAGATAGCGACCAGATGGTAACCAGCTTGGGTCGCACCTACGCGAGTTTATGCAGTTTAAGAATTATTGCCTTCAATCATTTTTCTCATTGTGTTGTTCAAGATATAATAGAATTTACATTATGAAGAACGTAAAAAAGACATAAAATTGGAGGTTTTTAGTTTTTACTCCATATATATATATTCTTTTTTCACATAACATTGGGCAAGATATCTTAACAAATTATCAACCATCTCTTCTTCATATTGGTTTTCATTTTACCCCGTGCTCGGGCAGTTCTTCGCCATCACAACCACCCAAAAAAATTAGATTATCAAGATTTACATCCACAAACACATTCCAAATGTTGTGTCCGCGTGGCCAAAGACTAGAGTTCCTCTTCTTCTACTTCTTATTTTAACTAAGAGCAAAGCTCTTTTCAGTGGAGCACTTTCCATTTTGTTCTGTCTTCAGTCATCTTTTTGACCTCTTGGTACGAGATGACGTCAATAATTTCTTTGACTTGGTCTATGTATGTTCTTGTCTGTATACCTCTCTCTTCCTTTCTACTTTTTCTTCATGACGTATGGAGTGGGCAAACATCTATCCTCATCTTATCTCTACTGTTGTTAGTAGTAGTTTTTTCTCCGACTATGTCCAAAACTTCTTGGTTGGTTTTCTTTTCTCTCTTATTCATGCAAACCCTGCCAACTGTCACATAATTATCACCGCCATGGAAGATGCTTTGTAACCTAGGTCATATAGGTAGGTAATAGGTATTGTATATTACCGCTTGACGCTTTGTTACACGATCAGACTAATTAAAAAGAGCTTGTTAATCTTCATTGCTACTTCCTTTCTAACTAACCTGATGACGTCGGTTAATCTGTATCGTTTAAACTTTGCTCTAGGACCTCCCGGGCCTTTGGCTTATGATCTGTCCAAATTGACAAGTTCCTTTGTTTAGATGACACACATTTAATTTAGGAAACACTTAAAAAAATTGGATGTATTTAAATTTAAATATGATTGCAGGAATTTCTGTCTCATAAAACCTATATCCATAACATACTAATGTTATAAATTCGAAAGTAACTCCCATTTCTTTGTTACCTTTTCACGACTACACCGCTGAACCGATCTCGATGAAATTTGATTTGGGGATAGTTCAAACCCTAGAGAAGGGTATAGGATACTTTTTATTGCGATACAACTTTTAGATTATAGCTCATAATCTCTCTGAGAGAAGGCCTGTGCCCCAGCAGTGGGAACGCAATAGGCTGATGACGACGAATGTATGGTTTTTATATAGTTTTTTGTCGTATTTGTTTGTTACTACACTATTTTGCTTTCAACTCTCTGTAGAAATAACACCACAAGCCACTAGGAGCTAAATAAACTGACTTGTACCTACAGTAATCCAGCCAACAACACCCGTTCTAACCTTGTTCCAACACATAAAACGCTGTTAAAACAAAACGAGGTGTTGAAATTATTTACAGTTCTTATTTCACAACTAAAAGACGCTGTGTCGCTGCGCTCATAAAATAAAACCACTGTCTGTGATTTTTTACACTGTGGCGAAACAGAACACTATCAGCTGAGGCCGGTCGATCACACAAAATTAAATGCACACGATTAAGTTCAATAACTTCGCTTATGGTAACAATTGGAAAAGAGCAGATGAAGACCTCAGTGGCTTGTCTTGTGAGAGGCCTATATCCAGCAGTGGACTGACACTGACACACTGGCTGATGATGACGATGATGGTATGGGAGACTAAGCTGCGCTTCGCAGTTTCGCCGGCGTGAATGCAATTTTTAATACAGCAACAAAAAGGTTTACGTCGAAACGTTGACTACCCCCCTTTGCACGGCATAATATCAGGAATGTTGAAAATTCGCGAGACACACGTCTCAGACTCAGAGTATGCACACCAAGTTACAAAGCAATCAAACTAGGGATAAAAAAGTTTCATACAAACTTTAACACCCCATTTGAAACTCTAGAAAATATTTTTTAAAACTTTTCTTAGTGTATCCCTACGCCAAACAAACTCACGTTTCATACTTCTAGGACTTCGAGCTTTTTAGGGTGTGCTTTGTCTATTAGTCACAATAAAATTATAGAGCTATTATCAAGAGGATAAAATTAATATATAGAAAACTGAACGAATGCCGTTGTCTATAATTACGCAGATTTCCAGAAGCGCTGAAAAAAAGTTACGAAGCTTATCTAATTGAATATTGTTCATCACAGAGCCGTTTTTCTAATTAATTATTATTTTATGGTAATTTCAGTCAGAAAAAGTCGTTTTCAACATTTTCGGTTTTTAAATGAAAAAGCTTCCGATTCAAATTTTCTTTAGAAACTTTTCTTAGCTTAGTTGATAGCCCCCCACTAATGGTAGAAGTTAGCAAAACGACTCTTGAATGTTAGAATAAATTTGTATTAAATTAAGATTTTTAACCGGTTCCCGAGTTCAGAACGTGAGTATTGAGTTAATTACTCTTAAGTACTTAGATGTATTCAAAGTTTCAACAGTTTTGTATAGCAGTACGAAGTAACGGGTAAGTTAAACAAAATCTCATTAGGATAATTGAACCTTTTTAATTTAGTTCTTACGAGGATTTCAGCTTAATTATTATCTTCTACACAAATATTACATACCTACCTAGTCTAAGGTTGGTTTATAGGATTGTATCCTAACTAATTAAACTGCTTAAACTATTTTCATTACCTACATACACAAAATTACTAACAGCAAGTTGATAATTCAGTTATCTATGCAAAGTCAATGAACATTACGGCCAAGTAACGTTTAGTTAAGTCCATTCACCCTAAACCTTAACCTCTATTATATTCAAGTCTAACGGTCCACGAGAACTTTCCACAATTAATGCTAATTAGATTTAAGATTAAAAAAATTGCCGCTACAATATTGTCTGCGCAATTCTAATAACAGTTATTAGGAGAGTCGAAAGTTTCGCAAAATTGCAGATTACTTTGAATAATTTGTTCTTTCGTAGTACTTAATTGGGCAGAAGTTGAGTGAGGCATTCATGAATCGTGCAAGGCTCAAAATAGCACCACTTGAAAAAAAAAACAACGACTGTCACTACTGTCAGTTAGCTATCAAATCTGCCAATACATGAATCAGTGCGATGTTATTAAAAGCGTATGATTGGATGTATAGTAAACTAATGACAGCCGAATCAATAATTTAAAAAAATGACTGCTCATGAACGGTATGTTTGGGCAGGTCATGATAAAACAAGAAGTTTGTTAAATTTTCGTTAGTCGCATAAATAGTAAGCGTCACGGATGCCTTTTCAATTTCGTATTGGTAGATGATCATGCTCTCTCTGAGAGACCAATCTGGCTTAAAAAAAGTGTTTTAAAAAAAAATGCGCTGATAGAACATACTGTGCTTGTGTGTCACGATAAATGCCGCAACGACCCAAAGTGAGTTTTGACCTATAATAAAAGATGCCACTTGGGTCTGTTTTGCACCACCTCCTGCCAGTCCTCCACCTGGACAGGGCGTCGGCCACTCGGCCGTCCACTGTATGCAAGTTTGACCGCACCATTCTTTCTCATTTTTTCAAGGTGAATGAGCCAGCGAAGTTTGTGTGCTTTTATATCGCCGATGACATTCGGTCGGAGTTAAAAACAATTTGTGGGTACCTACACAAAAATGTCAGTGTCACAAATCGATTGATGATTCACGATCTTTTAATTTTGAGAGGTTGAGGTTGAAAGGTTGAAATGCTACCAAAATGTACCTGACAGATGGCTGTTCTGACGAAGGTCAGGTGAAAGCCGCGGAAAACTCAATCGCGGTTCGCGAATCCAATCCCATTGTGTCCGAGAGAACTTAAAGGATCGATAGAGATAATTGAAAGCGTACTTGGTATTGTGCTAAATTACGGAAGTAGAGTAAACCAGAAATAAAAAAAAAAGAGTATTTTGTTGTGTTTTAGTTCGATTAAATTCCTGAATTGGGAGCTGACTCTCAAGTAGTTAGCCAGACGCGCATTAGAAAAAGCTCAACCACACACCCACCTATGATCTTATGTTTTCGTTACAGAAAGTTAACGCTCACTGTAGGATTCGACCTCACGACCCATGCATCACAAGCAGTCGTCACTATCAAGGTCCACTGAGCCTGAAAGAAGGAAAACCAAGTGTTGAAGAAACTGTAAACACTCAGGACTCTCTCAAAGTACGCCACAGAGCGCAAGTCAGCGCGGCGCTCCACTTAGTCGCAGGGCATCCTACGCTACGTTTGCCAAGTCGCGGTCTCCACTCAGAACACGTCTGCCCAACGGTTAAAAGCACACACTGCATACATAATCTAAAAGAAAGAAAACACTTGTTGTAGACTATTCACCCCTATCATTTCTGACCTAAAAATGTTGAATTGGGACCTACTTTTCAACCCATTTGGGACTTGAATTTTTCCAGCGAGCGTCCTACTTTCGTTGCAGTGTCTGTTTCAGCGCATCGTTCTAGTTAACAAGTTGTAAAGCAGTAAATCAAGTCTAACTCGGGCGCTTTTACACGATGCAATTAAGGTACTGTAAAATTGTAAACTCTGTCAGTCTGTAATAGTATACCTTTCCAAGTTTAAACTGACTGTTTTAACTGATCTTGGTGGAATTTGGTGTAGAACTAGTTTGAACCCTGAGGAAGGATATAGGACTTTTTCTCCCGATTCCTTCTAGTCCACGCGGTTGAAACTGTGTGTCTATCATTCTCAAGTTGAGAATCTATCGCCAAGCCCCTATCTGTATGTTCCGACAGCCTTACTTGAAAGCCAGTTCCCAGTCCAGTCATAGCGTTGAACTACCTTTGACTACGTCAAGAGTTGGTCATTAGCTCATAGGAAAGAAGAGCTTGTAATCAAGCGCTACCTTTAAGATGTACTAGCCGTTCCCCGCGGTTTCACCCGCGTGGGGTACAGTTTATCGCGATAAAAAGCAGCGTATGTCCTTTCTCAGGCTCTAGACTATCTCAGTACCTACCAAATTTCATTTAAATCGGTTTAGTAGTTTAGGCGTGAAAGCGAGACAGACAGAGTTACTTTTGCATTTATAATATTAGTACGGATTCAAAAAGTTTAAGAAGCCTTTTAGTCCACTTCTAGGGCTAATAGCCGTTCTACAAAATAATATTTTTCCAATCACATGAAAGAGCTACCCGTGTGTGGGTACAAAAACAACCCGCCGGTGAATAACTGGATTTCCTCCGTATTACGTCAATGACATTACAATTTCTTTCAAACTTAATTTGTGTATGAAAATAATCTCGCTCTAAGGACTGAAAAGCCAATCTACGTGCAAGTGATAGCTCTATATACAACGATATTCAATTTGAATTACTGATGAGTGAAGACGTATTTTATTTAGTTTGTACTGAGATATAGCAAATATATGAACCATCGGTGTGTTCCAGCAGCCTCACTTGAGAGCCAATACCCAGGTGTAACGTGGAACGCATCAGGTGACTTGTGGTCGAACGCTAAGCTGTAAGTACCTAGTAAAAAATTCTAAAGAAACACTTTCAACCACATCGTCACTTAAAAGAAAGAATCCGAGATCAAGCTAAAGAAATGGGGCTAATTACAACCATTTTCCTGTGTATTATGTATTGTTTTATTATGATAGTAAAAAGTGTAAAAAAATACACTTTATTAAATCTACATGGTACATAGCAGAGGGCCTTAAGAAATAAACATGTATGTCAAATGTGTGTTGAAATAAAAGGTGTGCAGTTTGCCCCCTTTTCTTAAAGTTAGGACTATTTTTCTCCAGATAACAAAGACTTGTTAGGACAGTCAATGACAAAAGTCGCTGAACATTAATAAATTTTCTAATCAGCTTCATCATCTTAAACACCAACCTTTGGTGGCATCATCACTTAACATCAGGTGTGTTGTATTGTGGTCAAACGCTACCCTGCGAGTTATGACGCTCAAGCGGTAATCCCTACTTAATCATCTATAACAAGCACAGATTTGAGTCTGTCATTTCAGACAAATATGTCAGTCAATCGCTACTCAAAAGTATTGATCGACACTCTAGACTACCAGCGTAACTCATCAAACGGCTTCGCCTGCTTTGTCGCATCAATATGAATCAAAGTCGCAGCGTTCGCTGGAGTCTCGCCTTTGAATCAAGTCAAGCACCCAAGTTCAACGCCTCGCCTCCTAATGTACCTAAGTAAAGTTGTTTTCTTATGTATAACTTATTCAAGTGAGTTAAGTAAGCATTCAGATGCTATCGCGGAGGTGGATAATGAGCGGGGTTGTGTACGAGCACAGACGTTTTTATCACCTAAGTTTAATTAGTTGAATATTGACTTTGAGGAGCAAAAAGTGTTTGAACAGAGAATGCAAGTGCCGTTTTAGGATTTCGTCCGTTAATTAATAAGCTTGGAGTTTTAGGTATTTATTTTACCGACTAGCTGTGCCCTGCGGTTTCACCCGCATGAACTTCAGTTAATCGCAACAAAAAGTATCCTATAACCTTTCTTCTTTTCTTAGGCTGCATACAAAAACTCATTGAAAAAAGCACTTTTGTTTTTACCAACGAACACCATTTCATATAGACATAGACTAGCTGCGCCGCTTGGTTTTCCCGCTATCCCGTAGGAGCATTTTCTGGGGTACAAAAGACCGAAGACAGAAAACATAAGAACGCAAATATACAAAGAAACATCTCCCTTATCCTACCAAGTCGCTGCACGGGAAACAAACACAAGAAAGGTCTTTAAACCTTCGCCTGTAATTCATGAATATTTGTTATTATCATTCACATCCCGCTGAGCACACAGCAAACATAGTTACACAGCGTGTCAACCGCAGCTAGTCCACAGAACATAAATATCACGCGTATTATTTTCTCCTGTGGCAACACCAGGGCCTTTGTTCGACGATAAGCTTTCCTGCGTTCGTTGCACCGCGCTTTCTAATAATAACAGGTGGCAACTGGCAACAATAGGTCGTTACCGTAAGTAATATGAGACTACCCAGTGCTCACTGAGAAGCTAAACCACTGCTACTGTTGCAAAGAATTAAAAAGAAATCTTGTTTATGAAAAACCAGATGCGTCCCGAGGTTTCAAATGTGTGGACGTTTATCGCAGTAAAATGTACCCTATGTTCAACGAACTTTATGTTTTAGTAGAAACGCTCACAGAAGGCAAATCATGTACACTTTTCTCTACGTTTTTAATAATTTCAAATTCACATAAAAAAGTTGAACAGGTCACTGCAATTCAGTGGAAGACAGTCGTGTTCGGATCGCGAAACCTTAGTACGAAGTACATAGATAGCCTATGTCCCTTCCCAGGGTTCAAGATTCAAGCTTTATACGTCAGCTATTTCCATATAACGAATTTATATCCAAAAGCCTTGCAATCAGGAAGATATTATTAAATATCTAGATATTTCATAATCTTCTGAATTCGGTGTAGAGTCTACCAACACTGTAGACTATAGAACTAAAGGTACAAGATAGAGTTCATAGGGCTTTTATGGAGGTAGGAGTTCCACCATCTTGAATTATTTGAACGCCTCAATATTTTAGCAGAGGATGCTAAAATTATACCTCTATTGAATTTTAATGTAACTTTCCAAATGCAGCTAAATCCGCCTCGTTCCCTTCCACTGTTTCTTTATTTCGCACCCGAATTTCCGTAATTTATCGCTGATGGAACGCATATTTCAAACTTCCTACAGTTTCTTATAATACTTCCATTTGTATTTTTCATCGTGCAAGTGAAAATGTTTGGAATCGGACCAAGATTAGCTTATGCAGATCCCCCCTTTCGGAAATTCCGCTTCGTTAATTCGGTGGGAGTAACGTGAGGCTGACTGAACTGACACACACACAACACAGATTTGGCGAAATGCGAATTAGCTTGTCTAACAGACTTTACCGGAAATGATAAAGAAGGCTCCTCCCACTCCCACTAGCTCTCGAGGAGTAGTGCGTGGTATTCCCTACGCGCTCCTTGGTTCGACAGGGTCGGGGTCCTCCTAGACCAGCGCCGTCAGGGCAGCGGTTGAATGCGAAAGCTAACCCGCTGCCACATGGTACATGGCGCATTGCCGGAATACCGTGTGGTTTTAGTTAGGGTGAGAGTCTCACATAACCAGGACGCTGTCCCCGTCAGCTGAAAGGTATCCTCGAGGATTTCCCCGCGTAAAAAAAACCGCTACTTAGATCAGTGGCTCCCAAAGACGACTGGACCGCGACTCATCTAACAAACATTTTCGAATCTGTGAATCACCTCATGGTTTTATTTTTTACTGCTAATGCATTACTGCATGTCTGTTCTGTAGGTAACGGGGTTACGACCGGCTAATCCTATATTACTGGCAAGGAAGGGACATAATGGCTTCCTAGAAAAGGGTAACCATGCAGGCATAATGTAGGTACCTACATGAGAATAATTTGGATATTACTATATTTTTTCTTTTCCATAATACACAATGTTAAGAGACGATGTGGTCGAAGGTGCTACGCTACACCAGGATTGGGAACTAGTGTTGCCGATCGATAGTTGACTATCGATGGTATCGATAGCTCGAAACGAGGCAATAATATCGATAGTATCTACAGTGTTGTTTTGTTTTTCTTCGAGCTGGTATTTAGGTGAACTGTCCCAGAGACGACTGCAGTAATCCATACAAAATCGTACCTGTGCTTCGTCTTTAGTTTAGAAGCTGTTCCGATCCGGAATAAAGCTAAGCCTCTAACAGAACTTATTTGCAGTTAATTTAGCCTTGAACTAAAAATGAAACGTGTACCCAAAAACTTAAGGTGGTTTGGTACCGGTAGTACTGTCACATTCCGAAAAGTAGGAATCAGCTGGAATGGAAACGAAAGCCAAATTAATCCAATCCATCGCACTGACGCATGACATCCCTCGGGAGTCGGTACGGGCCGCCGCAGTTTGGTAAGTACCTACCTATAGCCAGAGCCAATTTTGTGCACAATACGTGAATCTGTCTTCATTTTGTCATACGGACTTTTGCAGTGTGTGCCAAACTAAGGTTGTAGTTGTCTGTTATCGAACAAACTACATATTATTTTTATTAGAGATGCTACGAATAGTAATTTTGCCGTATAGCGAATATCTGGCCACGCTCTTGGCCGAAGCGCCGAATATTCGGCGGCAGGTTACGAACTGTCCCATATAGTGCATGCGCTGGCAGTGTATTCAGTGAGAAGCTATCTTAAAAAGTGGGTATGTAGTTTATGAGGAAAAGCGCAATTAGTGTTATCAATAAATGCTGAAAAAAATAATTCCGTTAATTACAACATACCTCTGATACATTTTAGGTATTCATTGTAATGTTTTGTCGGTAAAATACATTGTTCTCAAATTCATTTTTGAGTAACATGTGTGACTTTTTATTCATGATTTGATATTCGGTATCCAGCCGAATAGTTCGCATTATTTGGCCAAATTCCGAACCTTAAACGAAATGGCCGAATAGGCCGAATACCTAATATTCGTAGAATCTCTACTTTTTATGCGCATTGCGATCACTTGTTCACTTGACTCTGATCTCTCGGGACCCACCCAGCACCTGACTCAATGCTTGTTTGGTGGACAAATGGATCTATAGAATAACGAAGGTTAAAGATTGCCAGCATGCCTTACCTACCGTGCATAGCATAGCAAAGGTAGGTAGTGTAGGTATGTAATGTTTATAATTTATGGAGTAAAAAATTGACGAACCGATATAAAAGGGCGATTGTAGACATCATGCTACGAAATAATAATATTTTTTACTTTTGCTATACTACATTGAATATTTTGTACTTTTAATTTCCTTTGCATCAAACATTTTAGTGGCCTAAGGTGGCAGGATAAAACTACGGCAGTTATTTGCCTAAAATAAATTATATATGTAGTTATGTACCCGGCAACGGCGACAGTCGCCAAAAGTGGAGCAATCTGGAGCAATTTAATAAAATGCATTTTATTTTTAAGAAATTAATTGCTGGTTGTTTGTCTCTATCCCCAATAGTAGAGGAGCCAATAATGGAGCAATCTGGAGCAATTTATAAAAGTGAATAACACACATCATTAGCTCGTATCCTGTAGTAAAATATCAGTCAGTAATGTAGGTAGAGGTATCCATTGCTCACACATTTTTCTTTTCTATTACTGTTTAGTGTTTACCTACCTACGTGTTGCTTAAAATTGCAAATGCGCAAGCAACGGTCGTGACAACAACAAAATCATATGAAAATCAATAAAAATCTTGTCAAATAGAACTTAGAACACCCTATACCTCTAGCTGATAGCTATAGATACCTTGGGAGAAAAAGCATAGATATTATTCTCTTCCTACTTCTATGAAAAAAAGCTATACGAATGACAATAATTTACGTCACCATAACATTAGGAGCTAGGAGCTTTTGAGTTGACACGAATGACGTTTTGCGCCTCGCAGCGCAGATGCAAGCAATCCATGCCGACGGTCGACCTGTCAAACTAGTTGCTCCCCCCGCCCCCTGCACACCCTCCGCGAACAGCTGATGGACCCAACAAAGCAAAGACCAAGCCAGGCGGCCCACATCAAACTAGCACGAACGAATAAGCTACTAGAAAAATAATTATTGAACATTATGATTGACGCAGTCGACGCATGTATGCATATTGATTTAATTGTATATAATGAGACCTTGGTAGAATTGCAAGTATTGTGTTCATTTACGTTCGTGATGCAACGTATCAACACTGTAGGTATGACAAAGAATTATATGCCAAAAGGATATGTATCACGTCTTGTTTTCTATAACATTAGTACCGCTGAAACTTATAATGTAGAAACGTTACAATTAGAAGTGAATAAGTATCGAATAAACAGCAATGACCATGAAATTCGTCTTACGTGAAAGGTGGTTTCATACGACCTAACAAAGGGCATACTTGCCTTTCTGTTCATCCAATTCACGAAGACCCACGAAGCGAGACACTCCTGTGAACTTTAGTCCATCCAACGACTTGAAAGTCTTGTTTAGTCCAAATATCACGGAATCATTGCGGAAAAACGCGACGGTCACTTGTGTCGTCGTAGTATTAGCACTGATCGGTTGCTATGGTGGTAAAGAACGATCGGGACACTGATTCCTTTTAATTTTATAGCGAACCAATCATTGCAAATACATTGTGTAGTCTTTGTTTACAAGTATTTGCGTGAAACGAGTTATTTACATCACTTTTTAGTGGCCTGCTAACGTGATAATCGTTGCACTGCCTGCGCACTTTATTTGATGCTTGATGCGCCTCTGCGTCAACAAAACATAGGTGGTTCTCGGTAGTCGGTTAAAGTCGGGAAGACTCGTTTTGTTTGTTGGTTCGATAGGTAATAAGTTCGCTCTCTGTCGCTAGCCTAGATCGGGCAGCGTTTTGTCTCACTTACCCCCTAGTTGACGTTTGTCTGTGTTGCTAGTTCCTTTACTACGTGATGTACAAACAAACGAAAAACGATATTTTTTATAGGTTCGATTTAATGTTTGAGTTTAATAACAATCTGAGAGCTGAGAATCTACAAGAATACTACAGGTAGAAAACACACACAACTGCTATAGGTATTTCCCAATCTTCTACTCAAAGGGTGTCAAAGGAATGTTATTAACTAATTTGTAATGTTTTTTTATTACACCCATTAAACTAGGTGCTTGTCCAAAGTTAGAATTACTCATCATGTTTTTGTAAATTTTTCTAGTTTTTATCTTTCACTTTCAATCTACCTACTGTCCATCATCGACCATTTTGGTCCTAAAAAATTAGTTTAATCTTGTTTTTGCTTCACACAGCATGACGTCTATAATACGTTTTATCAAACAAAATAAAATATTTAAAAGCCTTCATATTAGAAATATTCTAGTTATAATGGCAACATTACTTCTTCGCGGTTTCTTTCAAACTTTTCACCAAAGCTTTTATTACCTATCTTCTTTCCATACCGGAGACATGAAAGTCTTCAAAGATTAATTTTCTGAGATTCAAAGTTTGTAGAAGTAGTATGCTCTTATGGTGCAGGCACAAGCAGATCAATAGGAGTTATACAAAAATGTACGGAGTAAAGACAGGATGCTTATATTTATTCCAAATTATCACAAGACAAAGTATACTCTATAAAAATTGTAACACAGTCACAAGCCCAGGCATTATGTATTCTTTTGCCAGAACTTCGGAGCGTTGCGAGGGGTCTTTCCTTTGCCTGAATTTTTCTTAATGTTTAAAACAGCAGAATGAGTTTCCGCGCCACCTGCTGCAGAGTCATCACTTTCTGCTTGGGTCTTGAGTGTCTTCTTTATGTAGACAATCTGTGGCAAATGCAAAGTTCAATAACATTATAAGGTCACTATCAAAATGTTACAAAAGGATTTCGCTTGATTAATACTATGAAAATAATGTAGGTAGGAGTAGAAATACAATGAGAAAAATTCTGTAGACAGTGTAACATGCATGCTTAGAAGGTGCCTGTTCACTTTTGCCTTGAAGATACCCAAATTATAGCAATCGGGAAATACAGACTCGGGCAAGGAGTTCCAAAGCCACTCCTACTCGTATTATACTCCTTTGAGTATACCAATGAGCCATAAACAATATCTATGTAGGTATATACTTAGCAACTACAAGGGTTGACTAGCATGTAGATTTATGTGGATAGATTCCAACCATATATAGACATTTCTAACCGCTAGAACAATGTCCCAAATAGGTGAGCATAACTTCAGGAATTTGTTATTCAATCTTTTGTATGGCACAGCAAATTGTTACAAGTTGGTACATAAAATCAGGCAAATAATGTTGATCTGGTCAGTTTTAATTTGACATTGTTACTTTTAGTTAAATAAAATAAATAAATAAATTTAAAAGAACATTAGTTACCTCTTGTTCTATATTTTGATGGTGACGTATAGCCTTTTGCTTATGGTGATTGGCCCTCTGTATATGTTGGTCTACTGAGCTCAGGACTTGCTCGCATGCGTTACACCAGTCGGCAAGTACATCTGCGATAGAAGCGGCATCGTCAAGACGCGCATCTCGCCCTAATGCAACATCCACTTCCACACGCTTGCATTCTTGGTCCAATTTGCCGTGAATGATATCTAAAAAGTCAAGTTAATAATTCATTATGGAGCAAGGAGTATCTTATTTTATATTTATGAGGGTAGTTTGTTTTTTATTTTACTTCTTACAGGGTAACGTTTGGTCACAAGTCACCTGATTGTTAAGTAACAATGTGGTTGAAGGTACTACTCAGCACCTGGATTAAGTATAAGCTCTCATGTAAGGCTAAGCAACACACTAGCACTGGAAAATTCTGTAACATCAAGTTATGGTTTCATTACAAGTATTTTTAGGGGAACCTTTTAACATTGGCATCCCATGTCAGGATAAATTGTGGTTGCTGCAAAGAATATGATGTTGATATCTTAAAAGTGATGGTGGTCGAACGGTAATGCAGCCTTACAAAGTGCCAACACCGAGTTCCAATCTTCCCCACACCTATGACTTAATAAATAATGTCATTTTCCATTTCGACAACCAATGGAGCAATGGGCGGATAGCCGACTGTGAAGCGTGAGGTCGCGGGTTCAATTCCCACTACAGGACAAATATTTGTGCATTAAAAAAAAAAGCGCAATTGCAATTTGTTCTGAATCAGGGTGTTGTGGATCCCCGATCCTCGTAGTTTCTGATACCCTAGATACAGGGAAACCTAGTTAGGGGTCAGAGCCTATGTATGTGATTGTGCGGGCATTATTATTATTGCTCAAAATGGTGGAAGAAAATATCATGAGGAAACCGGCATATTCAAGTACCACAACATATGAATGTACAGGCTGGTTGTTGCATGCCTGCAAGGACATTTACCAATCTGCATTGGGCCAGCATGGTAGATTACGGCCCATACTCTCTATGTGAGAGAAGGCCAGAGTCCCAGCAGTAGGAAAGTAATAGGCTGATGGTGATGAGGTTAATAGCATAATGAACATAACGGATTCTGCTCAGGAGATAATCTCACTAAATAAAAATGTATGTCTTACCTGCATAAATAGCTTCAATAATGAGATCTTCTAAATCCCTAACATTCTTGATATCGAGTTCTTCTAGCAACACACTGTAAGGGATACATTTCTCTTGTGTGGCCAGTGTGGCAATGGTCAAGTGCTGCAGTTTCTTGCATTGCGCCGGCGTGAGCTCCAGGTAGTCAGACTTGTTCTCCAAGTAGTCTTTGTAAGTACCGTAAGCAAAAAGGTTCAGCGTTTTGAGGTGTGTAGCGAAGGCTCCAGTTTCCAGCTGGAATTACAGAATTTTTTGCATGGAATAAAGAAAATATGTGTCATTCATTCTTTACTATTCATATAGATTCAATATCAGCATTCAGGCTTCCAGGAAAAATAAGATGAAGAAACAAAGTATGTACTCAATTTCAATGAAGAATTACGTAGCATTTTCTTAACAATAACTAACCTCTTTTATATTAGGCATTTCCAAAAGCTCGCCAAAAACGTGTACGCCCGGTGCCTCCAGGACCTGCTTTATAAGTTCAGCACACGCCGAGCCTTTGGCACCTTTGGCAAGGAGCACAAATTGCTCCAGAGGATGGTTGGTCGAAAACGATAACAACGATGATGGTTCATCACCTTCCATGGACATGGAATTCATTGTGGATGTTTTGTGGCGTTCTCACGGGTGGATATAGTTTACTTTTGATTTATATATAAAAACAATGTAAATTGTAACATGTAACCACGACAAAATATTTAAATCTAAATTATTCTAAATCTCGAGATATTTGGATTTTTTTTCTACCCTAACTTTAAACGTCACATTTGATTGACAATTGACATTAGGCTTAGTTCAGTGTTACCATATTAGTATATTACTCTAAGACTGTAACAGGCATGGGCATGGGCACACCAAGTAGGGCACACCATGAAAGAATGAATGAGAAAAAAGATCTAATTAACCATAAACAATAAAATGGCGTCCGGTTTTTTGTGTGTGCGATAAAATTAATGTTTTCATGAAATCTAAAGATTCCATTGAATTTCTTTTTTATTTCATTGTTTCTTGATATGAATACTACATGAAGAAGCGAAATAATGTTTAAAAGTTATAAACAACTGGCTGAACATTCTAAATGAAGTGCGTGACAATGCTACTGTAGCGTCGTTAAGTCCTGTGCCGCCTTTTAAATTTATACCATTTGATCAAATTACGAGGGTTTCTCTTTGTATAACTTCGATGTCGGTGTGAATTAGTAGCGAAAACATGATAATTCAGTGTTGTTTTGTACGAAACAACCGGTGATGTGATACGCTGTCGATGAGTGCGTTGCGTTGCGTTGTGCGTTTGTGGGTGTGAAAGCGTACATACATGCTCATATTCGTAATGATAAAACTGTCATGAGGTGTGTTTACTATCAAATAGTGGATTTGTGTTAGTGGGTTTATTTTGTTAGATGTTGTGTTGAGTTTTGGTTTTTAAAAATGTGTATGCCAACGCCTAATAATGTGTCGGGCTTCGGTGGATATTCCTGGGGCTTCACGAGTTCCGCAGACCTTACCAAGGGTGAGGTTGAAACTCCAAGCAGCCTCAGCTATACACTTGGCAGTTCTGTAAGTTGAAAAAACATTAATTTGATAAATGGAACTAAGCTTTTCTACCTAGATGACTAGATTTACATCTAGGTACTAAGACCTATACATATATTTACCACAATGACATTCACATCTACCATACATGGACCATACTCTATTCTCAACTACTTGACAGCTGATAGCTTAGCGAGGGATTACCTATCTCAAAGAAATGAACAGCTGTGAAAGGACAGAATGAAGGATATTCGTTTTTAGAGTAATTAATACACAATGCATTGTGTTTATTTTGAAAATTCTGTGTTACTGCATGGTCTATGTCTTAAGGTTGTTAAGTGACGATGTGGTTGAAGGTGATGCCATGTTAGACCTGGATTGGATCTCAATATTTTATCCAATCTTCTTTTACTTTTGTACGAGCTAGTTTTTTTTTTTTTTTTTTTTACTTTTTACGGAGTAGCGTTTGATCACAAGTCACCTGATGTTAAGTGACGATGTGGTCGAAGATGGTGCCACGCTACACCTGGACTGGGAACTGGCTCTCAAGTGAGGCTGCCGGAACACACCGATAGGTGCCGGTAGTTGCAATATGTACAAACTTATCAGGCCGCTCGAACTCGGCTTTCGAAATGGTTTTGCATCTGTTATAGAAAAAAATCTGCAGCTCAACATACCTTCCAAAGCTTTGTAGCGCACATTATTTTGTCCAATTAAATCCAGTGTATTAACACCCATATTCCAGGTATCTCCAGAGACAACCCTAACAGTGATGTCGCACAAGACTCCTCAAGTCCAGGAGAAAGTTGGCACTGTTTCAGTGGCCGTCTCAAATACAGGGGCTCAAGTGACAAGGGTGGTGACTACAGGGACACCAGTGACTGCTAGAAGAGCTATGTTTGTCCTTAATGAGGCTCCTACACATACAATAAATAGGGTCTCGCAGCAAAATCAGACTGCCACAATACATAGTAAGTCTTTTGTATATTTGTACAAAGTATTTTTTAAATTAATTTATTTAAATCATCTTTTATGCTCAAGTCATTGCAATGACCTCAAATTTATTAGGTAGGTGGTTCAATTGACCAAGTTATTGTCTGACAGCGTAATAACATTTGTATGGTCAGCAATGACATAATTAGCATCAATAATGTTGATCAAGCATTGATTTTTGTAAATTACGGCTTGCCAGTCTTTAACTGAGTGGGTAATCAATCTCTTACATTGTCTTGTGTGCATTAAAAAATCAGCATTTTTGAACATGAAAATATTTTCAGCTGCAAATCTAACAAGCAAGCCATTCATGACTCCAATTGGGCCAATCCAGTTAACAGCCGAAGAATGCAATGAAATACTAATGAAGCGGGCACTTCAAGCGCAAGGCATAGCCACCCCTGTCATAGACGCGTCACAGTTGAATCATACATTACTGAATGGTGGACTGAAGAGTTTAGCTGAAGTGACTTCACAGCAAAATCAACAGCAGGATTCGATTCAGACAACCACTGTGCACCAACATCACTTGTTACATGCAAAGCAAGAGCCCGGAACTGCCAATAACTCACCTAAAGTAAGTAAATAGCATCTCTGTTAGGAATAATTCAACATTATTGTGCTGTACTACAATAGATTAAAATTGGTTATCAGCGCAGGAAAGAATTTTTGACTCGCAGGTTCAATTTCTAAACAAATCTGAGATTTTACATTTCATATTTCAATGTTTTACTATGTCACTTTATTTTGTTTGAAGTCAATAGATTCAAATCTAAACATTGATAAGAAAGTTACCTAATTTCTACTCATCAACCCTCGTATTAAACTGTCATTCAAAATCATACAAATATATTTGCCTGCATCAATTTCAAAAGTGATGAGAGGTTTTGTTGCAATATTTTTCATTAGGTTTGCCATTACTGCCAAAATGGCACCAGATATATCAGGGATGGCCAACTTAATTAGATCCAAGATCTAATGAAAATCTCTGCGATCTACTAATTACATACTTGTTGAAGGAAACAGTAGTTCAGTTTACAGTTATGTAGTATTTTAGTGTGAGAATTGCGTCTGAGCATCTTCCACTAGATTAGCAAAGTCAAGTTATTCTGCCTGCTCTATGTATTTTTTACATATCAATATTATTACTAGGTAATAATTTGCCTTGCCATAATCAACTGGATTAATAGCTGCAATCAATCCCAATGCAATTGGCCATCCCTGAGATATATCAAGAAAAATATATACAATTAATAAATACTTAATGATGAAATTAACCTTTCAATGCCGGTAGTGCTAACATTAGTTTTGCTCAAAACCTCGCATTGTTAATGAATCTCTCAAACAAACCTTGATCTTGGTATCCCTATAGTACTTGGTGATCCATGAGCCAGCAGGGAGTTCAATTATGATGTCTCCTAAGACGCCCAGCAGTCCTTTGAATCTCCATAATAATGCTATAGTAAGTATTTGCAAAGACGCTGCTGAACTCGGATGATTATTATTGGGCACCACGGTTGAGACGTTAATTTTTTAGAGGTAAAAGAAAAAATAAAATGTTTTCTGAATGTATAATTGAAACAATATGGCCAATTCGGACAAAATATTCAGTGAACAGATCCAACCGGTATTCAAGCAGTTACTACTGCAAGGGCACAACGTAAAATATTTCCATTGATGTTTTATGGTTTTTTCAATCTTGCTTGGAAAAGTACTATCAATGAACTATATGTTATTTTTGATGTCAATTTGACTTGTTTTCACTATTGAATTAGGAAATTCCTGTTATACAATCGGGGGACCATTGCACACAAATTGACCTAGCCCCAAATTAAGCTCAAAGCTATGCTAGCTATGCTTAGCTTAGCTTGTGTTATCAAATTATTAATAAGTGATTCAGTAGGTAATAATACTAATCAAACAGACGAAAAAACTTATTGTTTGTAACAGACCCAAATACTCCAGCCCGCTATCGGTTAGAATACCAATCTGGTTAGTGGCAATGCCGCGTTGAATGCAATGCTGCTTCTTTAACTCTTAACTTCATTAGATTACGAATAGCAAGTCTTTCGGCGTTAGCAAGTGCCACAATTGCCCATAACGATTGCAATGCTGCCGAGTCTTTCCAAACAGCATTGCACTGTGCTCATCACAATGAGATGTCAGTGGATGGATGGAACAAAATAAATCTCAATGAGTCACACAAGAATTTACAATTGACACAGCTGTTAGAATAAGTACCGGACACATTCCATATAAAAAATTTGGTTATAAATGTATGATGGGCAAAATTTACTCAAGGTGACAGATGCAATAAGTGGGTGTGTCATTTAGATAAGTTACAGGGTTGTTGTCAAGCGTTGGTTTGTACTTCAAATGGGCCGGGCCATGTGTTTGTTGCATCTTGAATATAAAGAAAATCTACCTAGTATCTCATATCATACTAGAGTTAACTTGATTATATATGTCTACGTCCCGTTTTGAAGCTATGGGTCCTGCGGTCCCGAAAATCCTGTAATAGTGTCCTGCTTTCTTTTACAGATCAACTGACTTGACATTTAGATGGCCTAAAAGCTTGGGATTTTAGTGAACTTGCTCCAATTCAATCAATTAGTAATGAGAATAAAATTGTCAATTTGATCGCGCCAAAAAAATCACTTGCCGGGCGTTTCTTGCCTGTTCTTTTGCCGGCGTAAGGAGGTTGAAACAGGCGTAGCTAGTTTTAAGTTTGACGTTTTAAAGTGATCACAAAGTATCCTATTGAATAAAAAACATTTGACTTTGATGTGACAACAATTTTTTTTATGTTTAAAACTAAATTCAAAAAATGTCGCTTGATTCCAGTAGCCTTGCATCCGTTAAACGATTTGTGTACTGATGAGCGTTTCTAGTAAAACATGTCGCGTCCACCATTCACCATTGTGCGCCTCCATAGTAACAGTATGTCAGACGGTATATTCGCAGACGGAGATGCTCACGACAAACACAGTGATGACGACAGCGCCGCCCGCGCCTGCTGCAGTCAAAGAACGACCTTATTCGTGCGACGAGTGCGGAAAATCGTTTCTATTGAAGCACCACCTCACTACACATGCTAGAGTGCACACTGGTAAGTTTAACTGCCTTTATCATCATCATCATTATCTTACAATGTCGTCGGTCCACCTAGGCCTGCCTACAGAGCGTTTTCCGGTTCGTGGTCGCCTCTCGAGAAACCTTCCCAATCGGTTATCGGTTCGCCGACCGATGTGGCCTGCCCATTGCCACTTCAACTTGCAAATTCTGAGAGCTATGTCGGTGACCTTGATCATCATCATCATAATCAGTCCGTTTCAGTCCACTGCTGGACATATGCCTCTCCCAAAGTGCCCGATACTCGGCTCCTCTCATCCAATCGCAGCCAGCCATTTTGCGTATATCGTCGCTCCATCTAGCCGGAGGGCGTCCTACACTAATTTTGCCGAAATTGCTGTTAATTGATACCTCAACTTGTTACTGAAAAAAAGGGTTTTGAAAGACAAACGGACGGGCAACGAAGTAGGCTCTTTTTCCCTTTTGACATACGGAGCCGTAAAAAGAACAAAACAGGTGACTTGTGGTCAAACGCTACCCTGTAAATATTAAAAAAAAAAAGACTTGGTTGGTGGTAGGGTATTTTCAAGTGCTCGCCTGGCTAGCTACCATCCTCAAGTTAAGAATCTGCCGCCAAGAACCTATCGGTGTGTTCCGGCAGCCCCACTTGGGAGCCAATTCCCAATCCAGGTGTAGCGTGTACTTTCGACCAAATCGTCACTTAACATCATCATCATCATTCATTTTTAGTAGCATAAGAACATATAGGTAAAACTATGAAATGTATGTATGTAATGTAATGAAATGTATCCTCTACATACACCTCTTTTATTACTGCCTTTTTTGTTATGGTTTGATAAATAAGTACCAAATACTACGACCACACAAGCAATAATTGATATTGGTCGCGCAGACCGCACTTGCGACCGCAAAATCAAATTACAGGCAAGAGCTGCGAGACTGCTGTTGTTAGCGAGGGCACAAACCGTTTCAATTAACGTAGTTTTTGTGTTTAGTGGAGCTATTTTCAAAAAATCTTGAGTGGTATATTTGACGTTCAACACATTTTTGAGAACGTTGTCATGAAAACAAAGCCTCAAAATGTTGAGCAAACTGGTGTGTGTTGCGATGCGTGAAGTCAACTTGTGATGCGTGATCTTCCTGTAAAAGCGTGAGCTCTCGGTGAAGGAAAATATCGCGATGAAGCCATACCTTCGTGGTAGGTATTTTTTTAGTATCGGTATGTTCCGGTTCCGGCAGCCTCACTCGAGAGCCAGTTTCAGTCCTGACGTAGCGTGACGCCACTTTCGACTTCATCCCAACCCAATCTGAATCGGTAAACAAGGAGTGAAGCGACGACTTTACCGGACGTATTTGTTTACAATATCCGTACCTAATTGTGCGTCCTGACATGTAATAAAACAGTAGAGATATAAAAAATGTAGTTGTAAACGTAGTAGAGAATTCGCATGACTTGCCGTAGCACGTACCGATAGAGGGTCCGCTCTGTTTCAGGTGAGCGGCCCCATACGTGTACGCATTGCGGCAAGTCTTTCGCGCACAAACATTGCCTCAACACGCACCTACTTCTGCACACCAACAACCGCCCCTATGAATGCGGCGAGTGCAAGAAAACTTTCACCCTGAAACACCATCTACTCTCGCACTCTCGGGTAACTAGGATCATTTAGTACGCCGTTTCTTCTAGGTGAAAGACCTCATGTGTGCGCGCATTGTGGCAAGGCGTTCGCGAGGAAACACTGTCTCAATACGCATCTGCTGTTGCATTCAGCGAACCGGCCGTATAAGTGTCACGAGTGTAAGATGGCGTTCACGCTGAAGCATCACCTGGTCACGCATTCGAGGGTGAGTTTTATTTGTATGACGAATTTTTGTTATTCTAAACAGTCCAAGTGCCAAAAATACGATCTATGTGCTAAGCCTAATAATATCCAAATGGATCCATGATGCAAGATAAAATTGGCACAAGACTCTTTAGACTTACAACTCTTCAATTTAAATGTTGATGGTCCCTTTTTAAGTGTGACTCTTCATTGAAACAAGGGAGGAAGGGGTGTGATTTTAATAATTTTAATTCATGTCCTCATGGTAGTTAATACTACTCGAGCGAATACTAGTTTTACAACATAATCTCTCACTTTGACAATAATGCCACGATCATACATTGCCTATAGCACCAAGACATGCCCATTTAGATGACAGATCTTGGATGTTGCTGTAAAATTTAATCCAATGCCTTACGCCGACCCTCGCCGTGTTGGTTTTTGTGATACGTTCAAAGGCGAGGGAGTGCCCCTTGGGTCCCTACCTCGTTTCTCTACACTCATTGATCGCTTGGAGCCAAACTTGGACCCAAAGTTGAATAGCGTGTGGTAACATTAGCGTAATAAGGTAGGTGACGTTACAAAGTAACCAACGTCTCGTCACCTCGTTTTCATTCGATTCACGTAACATTTTGGTCGCCAGGTACACAGTCGGGACCGTCCCTACGTGTGCAACGAGTGTGGGAGAGGCTTCCCTCTGAACCGACACCTCGTAACACATAGGAAATACCACGCCGGAGAGAGGCCTTTTGTGTGCAACGATTGCGGGGAGAGCTTCGCGCAAAAGGTATTTTGTGAATCTAGTTTTACAATGATGAAGTTCTTCCGTTCTTTAAGTTAAGTGGTTTTTGTCAGTTTAGCGCGAAGGTATGTTTGTCGTAGATAGCTTAACACATCGTAACGCTCACCGCATAGCTGGCCCAGTCGGTCGTAACAGATCAACCAGGTTAAGCCACACAGCATGACCATTACTGCTGTGGAATTTTCAACTGATCGGTACCGTGCTCCGGAGGGCACGCTAAGCTTTCGGACCCGGTTGCATCAGTCGTGAAGGCATGTAGGTCTGACAACTCCGACAATAGAGCTGGCCACTAGCTCAAACGAAAGAAAAAGAAGCTGTTCGGGCTACCCATCGTTTTTACACTGGCCCAGAGTCCAGCATAAGTTGCCATGTTCGTTTGCAGGACATGCCAGCTCATGCTGGTATGAGTCGCTGCTCCGGTCCGTATAACGGCAAGGTTGGTAGGACCATAAGTGGAGGTAGTCCAGAGTCCAGACCGATTGAATGTGTGAAGTGCAATCTCTGTATCTGATCTAGTTGTATTGTCCCGTTGACAGGAGCACCTGGTGATGCACAGCCGGTTCCACGGGTCGCTGTCCCCGTTCGTGTGCGCGGACTGCGGCGCGGCGTTCGCGCGCAAGTTCCAGCTCGTGAACCACGGCCGCGTGCACGGCCGCGTGCCGCACGCCTGCCCCGTCTGCGGGAAGGAGTTCCTGCAGAAGAGGACGCTGGTCGCGCACATGAAGTGAGTCTCACTACCAGTTCCAGTAGGATTTTTCACTATTAATCCACGCCGTGCCGCCGCATAGCGAGCTTGATGACGGCCGTCATGCAATGGGGAGGAAAACTTACTTTTTTTCAAGCTAGTTGGCGCATAATCGACTTTGGTACAGTCTGTACCTACAAGTACTATTTAAATTATTTCTACACCTGGATTTGACACACCTGTCAAACTATTGTTTGAAACCACTGTAACTTGACACAACGCCGTAAACAAGGTACAGTCGCTCAGAGCGCCATCTACAAATAGCTTTGAGTGTGGCTCCCCATCGGCTTAAAGTTACGGTGTCGTACTACGCTTCTTAGGAAACCGCGCCTTCTCATTTGTGTAGACAATGTGTCTGTAATTGGAAGCTTTAAAGCGACCGCTAAATGACGGTCGCTGCTACCATAGGAAACCCGAACTTTAAAGGGTAGCGCCTGACCACAAATCCCTTGATGCTATGTGAGGATGTGGTCAAAGGCGACGCCACGCTTCACCTGAATTGGGAATTATCTCTCAACTGGGCCTGTCCGAATACACCGACAGGTGCTTTGGCGACAAGTTTATAAATTCAGAAAGGTGGTCTTTAATTAAATTTACTGTTCACTCAACAAATTGTTTCAATTTTCTTTCAGAATTCACACGGGAGACAACGTGGTAGCCTGTTTAGAGTGCGGCGAAGCTTTCAAGTGCAAAAGTGACCTGCAACAACACTGTAAAGTGACGCGGCATTGTTACTCAACACCACAGGTATCTTATTCATACGTATTTTATCAATATTCTATACAATCGGGTGTAATAATAGCTGTACATAAAAAATAGTTTTGGTTATTGAGGTATTGAAATAAAAACTTATTGAATTGTCTCTCTCTCGAAAACAATCTAATAATAATCAAATTATAATTCCCAGGTACAACAGACGCAACAACAGGTCCAACAACAACAACAAGTGCAACAACAACAACAACAGCAGCAGCAGCAACAACAACAGCAAACTGTCATAAAAACAGATGACTTTAAACCTCAAATTGTACAGGTATGATTGTTGCTTTTTTGTTGGGTAGCTTACAATTTTGAGGCAAACTTATGGTAGAGCTGTTCCCCGCGGTTTCGCTCGCGTGGACTACAGTTTTTTGCGATAAAAAGTACCCTACGTCCTTCCCTATTGTTCACGGAGGAAGTTTACGATAGCATTACGTTTCTGTGCCAGGTCTTCTGCAAGCCGCAGGTCCAGCAACAGTTGCAACAACTGGCGCAACAGCAGCAACAACAGCAGCAACAACAACAGCAGCAGCAACAGCAAACAACAGTCATAAAGACGGATGACTTCAAACCTCAAATTGTACAGGTGCCATTGTATTACGCATGCGTATGTCTGTTTGCTTATATCAATGAGTTTCGGGATTTTTATGAAATTTATTTTTGCTTTTTTTTCATCATTGAAGTTTTTTAATGAGCCGTAAAGGACTATCAGATTTTGTATGTCAAGTTTCATCGTAATCGCGGAATCATCGGAACTTGAGTGGTGAAACGCCACGCAAAAATCATTTTTGTTTAAATGTATGCTTATTTTTATGACTATTTATAGCAGCTGTTATATAATAGATTTGTTAGTTTACTACTATTATGACTAAAGTGTCTATGTTGTTTTATTAACAGGTTATAGGTGCGGATGGACAAATTGTGTCGGAAAAAGCGCCCGGGTACGCGTGCCCGGAATGCGGTTCTTGTTTTAACACTAAGGTATATTGGTTTATATTATATTGGTTTGGTATAATATCATGTTATGAATGTACTATTATAGAAAAGGAAGACGCCAAACAACCTTGTAGTTGTGAGAGAGACAGTCATAGTTCGTCAACATCTCTTGTCTGTCAGAGCGAACATATCGTTCACTACACTCCTCGTTAGAAATGTAATGTATTGCAATTTTGCCTCATCTAAACTTCTATAACATAAACTGCAATATAGTAACTTACCTGTCTGTTTAAAAACTAACAATGCAAGGTGTATGCAAGCTGAAATGGCATTGGGCTAGACATATTAGCCGTGAAACCGATAACCGTTGAGGCAAACGATGGCAGTGTTCCTTAGTGGAGACCGCGTCTAGGCAAACGTAGTGTAGGACGTCTTAAGCTAGGAGCGACGACATACAACTGGCAGCGGTGAGATGAGAGGTGCCGATGATCGGGGTTAGGAAGAGGCCTCTGTCCAGTGGATTGATATAGGATGCTTTAGATCTGGGGTTCCCAAACTTATTTTGTCTACTGCCCACTTTGGGAATAAATTATTTTTTAGCGCCATTAATTACGTGAGGCATTTTTGAGAGTGTTTTGGACCCCCCCCCATCCTCCCTTGGTGAGATATCGTAAGATTTTCCTCAACTCCCACCCCCCTCCCCTAATCTCACGCGAGATTCTTCAAACTTCTATTGTCTCAGATTTGGCCATATTTTATTGTAGAAATATTTTTTCGCGCAATTTTACACCGTTTTCTGGGAGAAAAATAATTACGGGATATTTGCCGAGACCCCCCCCCCTCCCCTAAGTGAGATTTGGAAAGATTTAGCTTGATCCTCTCCCCCCCTACACCTCACGTAATTAATGGACGCCCCCTTACGCGCCCTCATTTTTTTCATGGTCTTTCACCGTCGCCCTTTAGGCCTCCAGCGCCCAAAAAGGGGCGTTACCGCTTACTTTGGGATAGGCTGCTTTAGATGATGATAATACTAATAGCACATGTTTTTTAATAGGAAGCCCTGTCGCTCCACGTTCGCATCCACGCCGGAGACCGCACGTGCGTCACGGACCTCTGCGCCCTCACCGCAGCCCTGCAGCCCGAGCTTGTTGCGGCGGCGCAGCAGGCGCAGCAGGCGCAGCACAGTCAGTATACTATGAAGGATATGTGGGAGAGATAGGGAGAGGGAGTGATGGAGAGAGAGGGAGAGGGAGTGATAGAGAGGAAGAGGGAGTGATAGAGAGGGAGAGGGAGTGATAGAGAGGGAGAGGAGTGATAGAGAGAGAAAGAGGAAAGATACTGGTATAGAAGGGAGATGAGATACCGGAGGAAAAGAGGGTAGACGTGGAGATAGAGAGAGGAGACGATAGAAGAGATAAATAAAATATGTATTTAATATGTAAATGTTTTTTTTTGTTTCAGATCAACCGATCCAAATTATATCATCATCACCCAATAATAACGTAGTGCATACGCAAGTTATAGCAACTGTAAGTAACATCGAGACATTGAGAATGTATGAATGAGTTTTACCTATCAACACATACCTTGACAAGTAATCTAAAGACCTTCGATATGCCGCAGGTTGTTAGGCTCGGGTTTTCTAGGGAAGCTTTGACCGTCATTCAGCCACCGCTATAAGAGCGTCGAATGACGTTACTGAAACGTAGTCTATACTAATGAGATGACGAGGCAGAATGTGGTCCCACTTCTTAACTTCAAGGCATTTGAACGATTTCCGTCATGTTGCGACCGCTATGCTAGGAAACCAGAACTTTGGTTCTTTGGATGTAAGCTACCTAGCTTGGAAAAAACATTTCGTGGACAATTTCGTCAATATTGCTTACTACAGTTGTTGAGAGATATGAGTGTAAATCTAGCCGTAAAGTGATAAGGTGATTTATTTCAGAATCATCACGCGGCGCCGCGACCGAAGATGCACTTCTGCGGGGAGTGCGGTAAAGGATTTGCGGCGAAACATGGCTTATTAGCGCATCAAAGAAGGTACGGCAATTTGAACCATCTGAGCTTGATCCCTTCACATTTTTTTTAGAAAAGGCTCCTCGACCCATTTTGATGTGTCTCCATTGAAGGGTAGCTTCTTTTGGTACTGTATGGGTGTAGTAAAAAAAGATGATAAGGAAAGATCAAATTTTGCGCGTTACAGCGTCGCTGGTCCTTACTAATATTATAAATGTAAGTCTGTCTGCCTGTTTGTCTGTTTGTTTGTTACCTTATCACGCCGTCATATTTAAAAAGATACCAGCAAAATTGTTCACAATCCGGTATGTTTGCAGGCACCCAGACGGCAGCTGCACCCTCCGCACCCACGTGTGCGAGTGCGGTAAGGCGTTCTTCCAGAAGAACCATCTGATGCTGCATCAGCGGCAGCATATGGATCTACCCTCCAGAAATGTAAGTATTTGTACACTTTTGACACTGCGGCACACCTCGGACACTCCATACATCAAATCCGGACATCCGGTTTATGCCATAGCAAAAATCAGCTGTGGATTCGTCCATAGCATATGCTGAGCCAAGTCCTTTTTGGGGGGCACTGTACACAGCAGCAGTGTTCGTATTTTTTGTTTCGTTATTGTGTGCAGTTTTTCCCTAATAAAGTATTTCTCTCTCCCTCTTTCTCTCTCTTTCTTTCTCTCTCTCTCTCTTTCTCTCTCTCTTTCTCTCTCTCTCTCTCTCTCTCTCTCTCTCTCTCTCTCTTTCTCCATAGGTTATATAAAACCTTAAATGAAAGAGTCATTATTAAAAAAAGTAATTTCAAGTCTATATTATTTTACTATAGCGAAGAAGAAAATCACGTTTAGAGCTCGGACCGTACCCCATACCCGGAAGCTTACGTCGTTCTGTAAACTTGCTTATTGAAGATACGCAAGCTCATGGCAACCCCGCTGAAGGCTAGTCGGCAACACCTTTGCTTTTTTTTCGTTGGCAACTTGAAGTAAATATTTCACTCACACGGAGAAAAAAGACCTTCCGAATGCCTTCTGAGTCAAAAGGGAAGGACTTGTGGGTCAGAAGGAAAACTGAAACAAAATAAGGAAGGAACCGGTCTTGGAAAGTCAGAACTTTTTTCTCAGTGCAGGAATAGTGTAGCTTATCAGTAAATTTTTAGTATTGGATCAGTAGTTCCAGAGGTTGCTTCCTACAAACATACCTATATTGTACTTACAAACTACTTGAGCTCAGTATAATTAAAACTGAGTAACTTGTGTGTGAAAGAATTTTCAGAATCTAATCAGTACTTCCTGTAAAAAGACACAAGTTGCATATAAAAACAATTTTCGGCAGCCTCACTTGAGAGCCAGTTTCCAGTACAGGCGTAGCGTGGCACCACGTTTACCACATCGCCATTTAACATCAGGTGATTGGTGGTCCAACTCTAACTTGTAAGATGTAGAAGAGAAAAAAACATCTAATAATATTAGAGTAAATGTATACTGTAGAATCCGTAGATAGATTCTGGTGTCGATACTGCATTCTCTGAACCAAAATAACATGAATGACTTAAAGCTGGTGTTCTAGAATGATGCTCAACTGTTGAATCCCTTACTTATTATAAATGCGAAAGTAACTCTGTCTGTCTGTTACTCTTTCACGCCTAAAATACTGAACCGATTTAAATAAAACTTGGTACGGAGATTGTTTGAATCCTGAGGAAGGATATAGGATACTTTTTATCGCGATAAACTGTAGCCCACGCGGGTGAAACCGCGGGGAACAGCTAGCAATACATAAGTAGCGATTGAGTAACATTACATTATACAGACTCGAAACTGAGCTTAAGTAGCGATTATCGTATAGAGAATGCACCTCAGAATCGACACCAGTGTAGAAGAAAGCAACTGGTAGTAGGCCTGTACTGTGGCAGATTGTACGTACCATTGTATTGCCAGTTATACAGGGGTTCCCAGACAGTTAGTACAGGGGTTCCCAGACTTGTCTATGTAGTCTACTGCCCTCTTTGGGAATAAATCATTTTTGGGCGCCCTTATTAATCAATCCTCTACACAACACCCTCATTTTATTCTGGGTCTCTTACCTCTCCTTTTGGCCTGCAGCGACCACAAGGGGGCGTCATCGCCCACTTTGGGAAATGCTGTTATAGTTGAATAAACAATTCCAGAGTCAACAACAGCAACAACAGCAGCAGCAGCAACAACAGCAACAGCAGCAAGCGCAGCAGGCGGCGCAACAAGCCGCGCAACAAGCGGCTCAACAAGTGGAGCAACAAGTGCAACAGCAAGTGCAACAGCAGGTGCAACAACAGGTCCAGCAGCAGCAGCAGCAACAGCAGCAGCAACAACAGCAGCATCATCAGAACAGCTTGGAGATAGAGCAGGATCACCAACAACCGACGCATATACAAGTGGTAAGTGTTGGTTAATGTCAGCTTTGACTGATCGTGTGACATATGCGTCCAAGCGGAGACTGGCGTGTAATTGATTGGCCCTCTTTCTTGCGTTTTAGACCCCTTTTAGTTTGGACTCTTTTGAGTGAAGGACCCGACCACCATCTCTTGGTACGTCAATGGTTGCTCGTTCCCATTGCTGGGACTCGGGTCTTCTCTCAGAGAGGGAGAGTATGGGCTGTAATCTACCCAGTGTGGGTTGGTAGATGTCCTGAAAGTTGTAGTTCTTGGATATGCCGATTTCCTCACAATGTTTTCCTGCACCGTTTTGAGCGGTGGTGAGTCCCGCACATAACTTATTTACGCCCAATATTAATAATCGATCCTGATCCATTATCCGCGGTTTTGGATCAATATGTCATGTCATAAGTCATTTTAGTACCAGGGCTTGACAGATTAGTACTAAAATTACATATTATGAACATGACATATCGATTCAAAACCGCTGATAACGGATCGAGGTCGATTATTAATTTCGAGCGTTGGTCATAGGTGCGCGACCGAAAGGATTCGAACTCGGTATCGACGCATTACCGTTTACAATGTATTAATTTGTAAGTTGTTCCGCAGGTGAACCGGTCGGGGCAGGTGATCGGCAACCAGATAGTGGTGGGCGGCGTGCGCGGGCGGCTCGTGGCGCCGCACCTGCACATCCTGGGCCGCGACGCCAAGCATCTCGCGCACTCCAAGCATCACGCGCACCGGCACCACACCGCCAGGTATTACAAAATATCGGACTATTTCATCATCATCATCATCAACCTGTATCAGTCCACTGCTGGACATAGGCCTCTCCCAAGGTACGCCACTGAGCCCGGTCTTCGGCTCTTCTCATCCAACTACTGGCAGCCACTCGGCGCAAGTCGTCGCTCCACCTTGTCGCAGGACGTCCTACACTACGTTTGCCAAGTCGGACTATTTAGATGACAAAAAAAGCTTGGGATTGTAATGAACTTGCTCCAATTCAACCAATTAGTAATAGGAGTTAAATTGGAAATGTGATCGCGCCCAAAAAATTATTCGCAGCGCGTTTCTTGCCATAATAATATCTGGTAATTTTTTTTTTTTCGTTCACAGCGGTGACGTCAAAGAAGTCGGAGGCCTAGTGTTGTCAGCGGGCCGCGGTCCCAGCCTCATCAAGTACGAGATATCGATACCGCCTCAAAATTCAGTAGTTCAAGTGCAACAACAACTCGACTGATCATCACTAGAGTCCAGAACATAGAAAAGTGTCTAGTGTACTGAAGCTTATACCGTTTTTTTAGTGGCAATAACAACGGTTTGAGTGAAAATAGTGAAAGTGATGTGTAAAAGTGTTATTTTTTGCCAGTTTATACTGTACAGCTGTTATTGAGGAAGAAAATGGGTTGGTGGTTGCTTGAAAGGGGGTGGTTTTAAAGTTGTGCCGGATCACTTTAAGTGTACATTAGTGAAGAATGTCTACCATTAAACATTTCGAAGGTTGATTATCCTGTGGTATTTCGTCAACACACATGTCACAACACATGGTCAGTTACTTATTGGTCCACATGGGCTATGTTTGAACAAAAAGCAGATATAAAAAATATCTCAGAGTGATAGCGCAGTGCAATGCCGTGCAGGATTTTCAGCTGTTCAAAATTCTGGATGGCACTGATCCTGACATTGGCCCTTGCTATTATTTTTATTTTGTCATTAATTTCCTTTGACATTGCATGCTATTCTGTTCCTAAATCTATGAAATATAATATTTATACACCGGAAACGGTAGAATATTTGAAACACTGTAATCACTACTATCATAAGCACAATATTCTGACAAATAAATATTTTTTTAATTTAATTTTTAATTTTAACTGAACCGTTAATATTGCAGTTGTATAAAACATAACCAAATTTTATGTGGGCCTTTTGAAATGTAAAAATTCAATTTTCCAAAAATGAAATGCAATAAAGAGGTTGAAGGATAAGAATTGTAATTTGGACTGTTCTAGCACAAATCGAGGCCTTTGTTTTAAACCGAGTAAATCTGAACTGAATAAAGAAGTAAAAATGTAAATATGTACATTGTTTTAACATACTGAATTGTTACGACTGAATGATGTAGCATTTTGGGCGGAAATGACATTTGCATGTACAGGTATGGCTACTTTTTAAAATTGTAGTGACGCAATTGTTAGTGATTGTATTTCAAATACTAGAGAATAAAATAGTTGGAAACCAATGCAAATTTTTTTACGTACAGGTGTCATTCTCGGTTATGAAGAAAGTAAGGGGAGAGGATTTAATCCAAAAAATACCGACCACTCGCGCAGTGAAAGTTCTGTACAATTTTTTTTTTTTTATTATACTACTTATTTACTGTTTGCTAACTTCTCTCTCCATCTTTCCTTCATGTTCTCGATACGACTTCTTTTATTTCTATGGTTTTCAAAAGTTTCTCAATTTTCTATACAAATGAAATGGAAAAATACGCCTAAATTATATAATTAAATGATGCCAATAGATGGAAAAGCTTTATTTAACGAATAGATTGTTAATCGGGAGCCTTAAAAGTGTAGCCTTAATTTTTTTATTGTCTAGATACATAGCAATAATCGAGTCTACTTATTTTGATGGCAATAATTGGGCACTTCATCCGAATGGAAATATGGCACGCGGGTAAAAAGGAGGGACCTATCTGTTTGATGATGATCAACACTTGTGTTCAATAGTTCTGTTAAATTTGCTGGACATCTGACAGAAGTGCTGGGGTTCTGTCAAAATTGCTGTAGCTCTGTCAAAAGCGCTGGAGTGCTGTATAAAGTGTTGGTGCCATATTTCTTGACGGGTAGTATACGCGTGTAATATAAATAAAATTAAATATTGTGTTCTAAAATTTAGAACATTGTTGGTGTAAAAAGACAAGTCTCCGTTGTAGACTAGAATAGCTCTTAAGGGAAAGTAGCTAAGTGTAATCTTGTGTACATATCAAAACGTGTTTTTTATCATGCGGTCTTTTGTATTAAAATGTACAATCTCTCTGTAGGCATACCGCATTTAAAGTTTTTTTTTGTAATTGTTATTTTAGTGGCGTCCTATCGAATGTAAGCTTTATTTTAAGTACATGAAGTGTATTGTGTTTTTTTTCCCTATTTCATAGTAAGGGCAGGTAGGTCTGTGTCGTAATTATGTAATGTGCAATCGAAATTCAAAGGAATAATGTTTTAGATCTGACTTTTTATTTTATGTATTCAGACATATATTCGCGGTATGGTGAAATTTGATGTTGTCACAGTTATATTTATTGTTATATGGTGAAAACTGGAATATCGATCATTTACCTGCTTTTCGGGCATTCATTATAACTTCATTAGTATGAATATCTCCCGTTTTTAATTTGGCGAAGACATACATATACCTACACGTTGATCCCGTCTTCTTAAAATTGTGGTCAAACGTAAAATCTGTTTTCATAAAAAAACCATTTAAATTGCCATACATGAAGTTGATGATAAATTACAGCTAAGAAAAAGTTTTTGTAACCGAATTAAGAGTTTATTTAAAAAATAAATTAATTATTCCAAATTATTTGATCTAGTCTGTGATAGAGTGAACGCATATTCGGTATATCAACAATGGAGACGAGGTAAAGCAATAAATAATAATTAATTAACGTAGATATTTTTCTAAATTTGTACAGCAAATTTCTCAAGAGAGTTAACAATTCAACCAGTTGGGTTAATAACTTTTTGATAGTTCTTATGCTGTTTTTTTTTCAAAAAATCCTTTACAAACAATTTGTCTACTAAGGGTTAGAATACGCTAGCCGAATAGCTAGTCGGTTCTGACCCATGTTCTTCATTGTTTACAGTACATACTGGGCCAGGAAGCAAGACTTTGGAACATAAATTTAACAAATAGGAAAAGATGTGTTTACTGATTATTTTACGTGTTTCCTATAGCATTTAGATTATCATTTTGAGCCGATTTTTAGCCAGCAACTACCTAACTATTTGTTAACTTAGGTCCTCCACTGTTACAAATAATTCAAACTATGCAGTTAGTTTAACCTTTATGTATTTCGGTACCGTATTAGCTTTGCACAAACGTGGGCGTAGATGGGATAGCAAGCGACGGTCGTGAATACTGAACTAAGAATGACGTCAGAGCCTTATTTGTATGTAGCTAAGAATATATAGGTTATATTATGCAACCCTTGGTCTGTCTCTAACGCCCGAAATTAATAATCGATTCGTATCCATTATCCGCGGGTTTTGCATCGATATGTCATGTCATAATATGTCATTTCAGTACTAAGGCTTGACATATTACTGCTAAAATTGCATTTTATGACATGACATCTCGATCCAAAACCGCGGATAACGGATCAGGATCGATTATTAATTTCAGGCGTAAATAAGACCCAGTTTTATACTGAAATATTTATATAGTTTGATGTTCTAAATAAATAAATGTTCAATCTTCCCCGCTGACTGATTGTGGAGCTCCTATTTTTATACATATTACACAGTATTACCACATAGAAATTTTTAAATATTACTATGCTATCCTCTGTTTGGATACTTATTTGAACTTCCAGTTAAGAAAATTATATATTTTGTCTATTGTGTTGTCTTGACAAGTTGTTTGCCATTTACTTCGTGTAAATATTATAGTTTATATCTATAATTTTTATATTAAATGAAAATATACATACTATAATCCATATGTTTTGTTTCTTTTGCATTACCCATCACTATCATAACTAGGTAGGTACAGTCAGTGATAAAAGTGGCTGAACATACTAATTTTTCCAATTTTCATAAGCATTTAGAAGCGCTCTTTAGGAAATTTGTATACGTTTAGCTATTTTTGTCACTGTAACTAGAGTATTTATGTACATAGAGATATCGCAACGAATCAAGTAATTATCCACTTTCTGAGATTAGCGAAATTGTGGCAAAAACGCAGAGGGAATGTAAATGAAAAACCTAGTAAAAGTTCACTTTCTAAGATTCAGATATGAAATCCACAGATCTAAAGTGGTCTCTTGGAAAATTAACAAAAGGTTTTACGTTCTTTAATGAATTATTTTATTGCTGGAGCCATTCAAGTTACCTTGCTAGCCTGACTGAAATTAGGTTAGGCCAATTTACCATACCTACGTAATAAGCGGAATCTCTAGAGACTCGTGCGAAGAAAACCGCGCGGCTTTTTCTTGTGCGAAATACAGGTATAACAAGTGTCTATTCTGTGTCCTATGTAGATGATATACAAAAGGACGGTCGAAGGTACGGCTTATTTTTTTTATACATAGGTGTAACAGTGACGATAAATAGCGTGCCGTATTGTATTAGTTACCATAATAATCAGTTATCGATACCTACGTTATTCGTTATTTTTGATACCAATAAGTTAAAGCATCGCATCGAGTCGTATTGCGTACGGTATGAAGTTGAAGTTGCGTCGTTCGTAACTACGAAAAACGCGAATAACGGAATGCATTCGCATTGCATGCATTCATAAGTGTGACGTTTCAGTCTTTCGGTATTCGGTACTAGATGGCGTACCCGTTACTCGGTACCGAATACATGTAGTATGTATTCGGTACCGAGTAACGACAGCTCTAAATTTTTTGAATTTCAGCTCCGTTAATGCGATGGTCCCTGGAGGCTTGTAAATTCGGAGCGTTTTGTTGGTCGGTGAAATTGTTTATCTCCCTTCGGTGTACTTGTAGCGGATTGTGAGGGCAGCTTGAGCGGGAGGTTTTGCGCTTTAACGCTTGTATTGTGTTTTTGATTCCTGTTGAAAATTTGTTTGCGAAAGGGTTTATTTTGTTTCGGAACAGCATGTTATGGGTTATGGAAATACTGTACTGTAGTTTGAAAGTTTTTTTTAATGATATACCTAGGTACATAGATAGTTTATTTTACGCTAGCTGCCTCTCGTAGTTACAGTTTTCCCGTTATTCCGCAGGAACCCTTTTCCAGATAAAAAGTAGCCTGTTTGTTAATCCAGCTATCTCGTCCAATTTCAATCGAATTCTTTGAGCCCTTTCAGCCTTCAACGTAAAGAAATAAACACAAACATTAGCAATTATTATTCACGTGATGTGATTAGTGTGAAGTGAAATGTGATTCACGAAAAACATAAGAAAAAGATTTCCATCGTATTTTGAAAACACTGAGATGAAACATCACACTCAGAGTTAAGACACTTTCTTTCTTATCTTGTTAACAAGTAAATAGCTGGGTACGTAATAAATCTCAAAGTAAGAAGAATATCTTCACTTTCTTCACAAACGCTCGTTTTACTACAATAATAAGATATGAACAACAAGAATTGTTGGTAGTAACAAAATTTCATCAGCGGTAACTGCCGACGAATAGGGATCCATAACAAATACACCACAGTAACTCATCGCGTTATACGGGGTGATCTGATTTTACTCAAGGGCCCAATTTGAGACCACGGGTGAAAAAGATGAGTAGTAAATTATTGTGGTTTTTTGTACTACATACTTACAATACAAGGTAGCGTTTGACCACAAGTCACCGTACCTTAGCATAGCCCCTGTACTGGAAACTGTATCTACTCGCCTGGCTAGCTACCATCCTCAAATTAAGTACTTATCTCTCGCCAAGCACCTATCGGTGTGTTCCGGGCTCCGGCAGCCTCACTTAAAGCCAGTTCCCAGTCCATCGATCACATCGTCACTTAACATCAGGTGGTTAAAAGATACCCAGTAAGAACGAAAAAAAGCATTTGTTCTATGTTTAGGCACCTACTATATTAGCCCTGTTAAAAGCTACTGATCTCTAGTCCAAGCTTCAGAGCTCACAGCTGGCTGGTGGCTACACAACACAATCAACACCCGACCGTGATACGAGTAGATTTACGAGCCAACTGCAAATTACTATTACATACTTGCACAGTGGGGCGTTTCATCGAAAAACTGGACATAATATTACGAGAGGTATAAGCACTATATTTTTTGTGGGTATGTTCGGCATAAACCCTTATTTATCTACCGATTTATTGTGTTTGGTCCAGAATGTATAAGTAACTTTTTTATTTCTATGGTATTGGGCCTTAGACTTCAAAGATATACCAAGGCACTCTTCAAAATGAATAATGTACTGTCTTCCATATTTGTATTCAAGCATTACCAAAGAGAAAGATTAGATTATGACAGTTCCTATTAAAGGTAGTGAAAAATAAGTAGATAAAAAAAAATCACTCCAAAAACTGAAGGAAATCGGTGATAATACGATATTAAAACAAACAAAACCAAAGATACTTCCGAAACTATTATTAAATGCCTGTAGTTTTTGTTTTGTTGTGTTTAGTACAAAATTAATATGCGTACCTATGTGTATAAACAAGCCATTGTCCTCAAGTTTCTTTGTTTTACATCTTAAGGACGGACATCGCACTCGTGCGCACGAACACATTATTATCTTAACGATTCAGCAGCCAAGGTTCCTTAGTTTTGGGGTCAATCGGTTTGTAGGTGACTGTTTGCATTTCCGATGTCTGTCTACTTATCTTTAAACCACTGTCCGATAACAATTTTGAAGATTGTTTAAGGCGCCTGTATACTGTTTATCATTATTTCTTTACTTATGACGCGGCTTAGCGTTTGACCACAAATTACCTGAAGTATGAAGATGTGGCGCCACGCCACGCTCTCAAATGAGGCTACCTGAACACCGATAGCTGCTGGGCGACAAATTCTTAAGTTCGCCAAGCACCTATCGGAAAGTAGCGTTTGTAGACTTGTAGAGTCCTTTCATGCAATGCACTCTTTTGCAGAGTCCTTCTGGGGAAGTACCTACCACACTTTTTCCAGTTACTCAACCGCCAAGCAGTAGTGTGCAAACATTACTGTATTCCGTATTGAAGATTTAGTGAAATAACATAGTTTATATGATTTAACATCTTACCTATATCTCGGGGTGACGAGCGCGCAACCTATTGCCGCGCAGGTTCTTGAACTGAATTCTGGGTGGCATTTAACTGTAATGGGAAGCGTGACGATTATCATCACGCGAGCGGGAGCTCGTCTCAGTTGCATAAAAAAATACCTTACCAAAAGTACACGATTCAGTGTCACTTAAGAGGTAGAAATGTCGAAAAGAAATAAATACTTATATAGATAGAAATATCCAAGACTCAGGTGCAAATATTCGTGCTCATCACACATATATTTGCCCTTACCGGGATTCGAACCTGGGACCGCTAGCTTCGCAGGCAGGGATACTACCAACTCGGCTACCGCGTAGTCAACAGTTGAAAACGGAAGATGAACACGAAAGCGCACTGGTGGACATACCTTGTAACAGAGGTTCAATGCGATGGATTCATTAATCTCAATTCTCCACTGATCAATTCTATTTTTCAATTTTCCGTAGAATTATCGTCCACAGCTTGTCAGCAAAAAAGGTTCGGTTTTATGAGATGTCATCTAACAAACGGCTAACGTTTTATCTTTCGCCGCATTTCGAGGCGATGCCAATGCGATGAGAGGATGTGCTTCCCTCTACCCTAGATGCCATATTTTGGGGACTAGGAAGCGGAAGCATAAAAGCGGGTACCTTCAAGTATTCCATAGTTTAACATATTCAAAACAAATTTAGTAGGATATAAAAAACAAAATAAAAAACTAACTTTGAAAAAAAACAATAAGCCATTCAACGCGGCAATGCGGCCAGCATTTTGGGAACGTTGCCAACTGGTAGTGGTTTATTTGATTAAGTAGTTGTATTGTTTAGTTTAAACAAATTTTATGATACTTTTTTAATTACCATGGTCATTAACATTAGAATTTGGTTTTGGAACTGAATATTTACCTACCATGCATTGTTTGAGATAACGATGATTTTTGTTTTGATATTGTTAATATTGATGGAGAAGAAAGGTTCTCGAGTGGCGACCACGAATCGAAAGACGTTCTGTAGGTAGGACCCCTACTAGGTGGACCGACGACATTGAGCCGATGGATGCAAGCCACTCATGGTGGCGTTTAAAGGGGGAGATTATGTTCGGGAATCGGGAGGAGACTTCTTCCGGCGCTGATGATAATGATAATGATGAGTTCTCGATGCATGGTAAATATCCCATTTCAAAATCAAATCCTAATGGATTTTTTTAACATGTCGTTTCCAGTAGAGTCCAAAAATCTATTACCTAAGGATGACGAGAGGGTCCCGAGTCCCAACGCGATTAGTAAGCGTCGTTAGGAGCTGAGACACGAATTTGGATGGCTGTAGTCAGCAGCTTTGGGAGCTCCCAGAGGAGAAATTACATGCCTACTTAATGGGCCGAAATTGATTTATATTTTCAAGATTTTGAATATCTATCAATTTTATGGACGTAATGTAAAACTTTTTACAGAGAGGTTTGTAAGCCTAATGTTACGTTTACGTTTAGTAGTGTAAGTGGTAGGCTTTTCTTTAGTCGTAGGTAGGTACCTACAGATCGTAACGGCCACACAATCACATACATAGCTCTGACCGCTAACTAATATTTCCTGCATTTAGGGTAAATATCTGAAACTACGTACACATGGAATTGAATAGTTGCTCGTTCTTTTTCGATACACAAAATTAAATATTTGTGCCGTTGCGGCAATTGAACCCGCGACCTCACACTTCAGAGCCGGTCATTACACCACATCATATAATCACATATTGCGATTCCCATCCATAAAAGCACTTCCATTTTTTCTGGAATTTTCCAAAAAGTTCTTTCATACAAACGTTGTCCTGAGAATTACGAACACATTAAAAACAATCGGCCAAATCGATCAACCGAGGTCTTTCGTAGGTACATGCGCCTATTAAAGTTTTAATTCATCATCATCATCATCATCATTGTTCCATTTCAGTCCACTGCTGGACATAGGCCTCTCCCAAAGCACGCCACTGAGCCCGATCTTAGGCTCGTCTCATCCAACTGCTGCCAGCCATTTTGGGTATATCGTCGCTCCACCTATCCGGGGGACGTCCTACACTACGTTTCCAAGTCACGGTCTCCACTCAAGAACACGTTTGCCCCAACGGTTATCGGTTAACCTTTATCTTGATTTAATTATTAGGTACTAGGTAACCGTATGTGTTAATATTTAGCTCCATCTTGTATTAGCATTCAATCCTACTAGGAGATGAGTTCAACTCCTGTCATAGTTAGTGCCATTAATTTATAAACTAAGTACTTACCTAGTTACAAACTTGCTTTGCCACACGCAAACTTTGTGCGTTTTGACTCAAACTATTCTCGTCTAAACTTTCTACATTTGGTACATTAGGTACTAGGTATTGCCGGTGGTTCACCTGCGATGAAAAAAAGGAAAAACATAAAATAGATGAAAAAGTAAAGACTGAGTGTGCAACTTCTTATGAAAAAATATGTGAATAAGGAGTTAAAGTACCCTATGCAAGGTTCAAACTTTCTCCATGCCAAACTATGTCCTTCCCCAGGGCTAAAACTATCTCTATACCAAATTTTATCAAAATTGGTTCAGCTGTTTAGTCGTGAAAAGGTGAACAGATAGAGAGGGCGGCTACTTTCGCATTTATAGTAATTTTATGATATCTATATTATTATATATAGGTTCTTGAAAGCTAAACAAAATCTGTCAAGCCACCTGAAAGAAAAACAAACAAACAGACAATGGTTCACTGTTATAGGTACGCTAGCTGTGCCAGCGGTTACACCCGCTCCTATCCTTTTTCCTTGATGAAGAAGTAGCCTATGTTTGATCCAGGGTCCATTCCAATCCATCTTAATTTTCACTCAAATACATCTAGCCAAACAATAATCATTCGCATTTATAATATTAGAATAGAATAGAAAAGAATAGAATAGAATTTCGTTTATTTGCAACAATAACACTCAAGGTACATGAAAAAAAAACATAAAAATAGAAAAAAAAAATAAATAAATAATATTACAGTAATTGGTACACAAGAATGTCAGTGTCGCAAATCGGCCCCAACTCTGCAAAATGCTGGTTAGACAACCAGCGCTGGTCTATTAGAAGTGGGATATATCTACCTATTGGTAGGGAAAGGATGGGATGTAGGAATATTACACTCATATTTCAATAACCGATCTATCCACGGTTTGACATACATTTGACATTACTTCTATGGAGCTTATGTCAAATTTCCATCTCCCGTAGGGCAAATCGTGGATAGATCGATTATTGAAACCGGTCGTTACTGCGTTTTTGTAGAGTTTTTCTTTCCAGTTACTCAACTGAGTCGAATATTTAGAATATATAGAATAGTATCTACTCGTTCTATCCATCAAAGCGCAGTTTTTGTGATTAATGACCGCAGCCACGTCAATATACCTCCCACCAGGATTCATCAGCCTGAAACGGGGGACATTATCCGTCTATTGTCAAATGACTTTTCCTTTTTATCACGTAAGAGGATTTGTGGGAATCATTTACCGGTTTTGTGGGCGTTATTTAAGTTTGTACGTTATATGTACGGATTTGAGAAAATTGTTTTTGTTATGTTTTTATTTTTGGTATAAAAAGGCTTGGGATTGTAGTGAACCAATTCAGTCAATTAGTAGTAAGTATAAGATTAGTATAAGAATAAAATTGTCAATGTGATCGCGCTGACAAAATAAGCTGCCGGGCATTTCTTGGCTGTTTTTTTGCCGGCGTTAGGAGGTTGGAACAGGCGTAGCTAGTTTTAAGTTTGACGTTTTAAAGTGATCACAATGTATCCTATTGAATAAAAAAACTTGACTTTGCCTTTATGTGACTTAACGAAAAAGGGCTTAGGTATGGCATGGTGGTAGGCTATTTTCTAGTGCTCGCCTGGCTAGCTATTACCACACTCAAGTTAAGAATCTGTCGCCAAGCTCCTATCGGTGTGTTCTGGCAGCCTTACTTTAGAGTTCATCCAATTATGAGAAGAGACTGGCATAGATAATTGATGATTTATGAATGTCTTTTTTTGCAGTCTTTACAACAGCAATTTCTCAATACATCTGATAGGTAAATATACTACTCACTCTACCGATAACAGTCGGGGAGAAAGGTTCTCGAGTAGTGACTACGAATCGGAAGGTGTTATGGAGTAGGCCCCAGGCGGACCGACGAAATCGTTAGTCCCGGGGAGTCGATCGATGCAAATGGCAGTTCATTGAAGCGTTCAAAAGGCAATAAGCTCGGCAGTGGTAAGTCTTCCGACTGATGATGATGATGATGATGAAATCTAGTACTTAGTAATAGATTATTCGTTTATTTTTGTACTAGTGGTGCCCCGCGGTTTCGCCCGCATGGGATACAGTTTATCGCGATAATAAGGGGGCATCCTCAGGGTTCAACCTACCTCAGTATCAAATTTCATTTAAATCTGTTTTGTAGCTTAGGCGTGAAAGCCGGACAGACAGACAGACAGAGTTACTTGTAATATTAGTAGGGATTTACTTTTCTACCCCTACAAAAACGTGTTTCTTCAAAGCTTGAATTGCAGAGAGTGAGCGATGGGGGAGATGTCGCTAATCTCTCAACTTCAGAACTCGGGACAGAAGTAAGTTAATTAATTGTGTCTAAGTAAATAATAATGTAATGTCTGTAGAAATTATGGCATTGAGTCGACCTTTGTTGGTTAGAGTAGATTGGTTAGAATGCTCTTAGAGTACAGATTTCTTTATAGCTATTTTAAGGGATATTTAAAAATCATTGTATGGTGTTTATATTTTCTCGTCATTACCAGTGGCGGACTTACACATTTGCCGCCAGTAGGCTAAGTATTCAAATTTTGCCGCCCCTACCAACCTCTATAACCTCTACGGCCTCTGCCTTTTCTTTAAATGTGTCATTTTGTTATGCATCAGACAAAGATTGAATAAAAATCAAGTGGTGAACAATGTTTATGTTTGTGTGCACATAATAATATTTAAATACATAGATATGTACGACTCTTTTAATATCATTAAAGCATTTTTTTAAATCGACACTAAATTTGCCGCCCCTAAAATCTGCCGCCCTAGGCTCCAGCCTACTCAGCCTGCTGCTAAATCCACCACTGGTCATTACCGTGCAACGTGTAACACACACATTACACACATACATACATTTTAGTGCATGTTTTTAGATGAATATGAAATTCAAATTAATAAAAAGTTGCCACGGTATCGCCATTCCAAATTTTATTGAAATACTTGAGCTGTTTCAGCGTCAAGGAGTGACAAGTATACACACTCATTCACTCACAATCTTTCGCATTTATACCTAACTAGCTGTTGCCCGCGGTTTCACCCGCGTGGGCTACAGTTTATCACGATAAAAGTATCCTATGTCCTTCCGCAGGATTCAAACAATCTCCGTACCCTGTAGTTTAGGCGTTAAAACGAGACAGACAGACAGTTACTTTCGCATTTATGATATTAAAATAAAGTTGGGATATACTAGCTTTTGCCCGCGTCTTTGCACGCGTAGAGTATAGAATCAAGAATATCTAGAATGGAGCCTATACTTATTATTTTACCTCGTTTTTGCGTAATCCGTGGACAACATACAGACAGACAAACAAAATTATAGTGCGCTGTAATGTGATATTACCCTATATCACAAAATACTTAGGTACTACTTAGAGTCCTATCTTTGTCGAATGTTTGTTTACATTGACTGACGAAATGTTGTTATTTGAAACTGATCAGCCGATCTTTCCGCTTCCAAGGCAACATGATTAATGTAAAAGCCTTCGATGCTCGCGTCGGATTGCCAGCTTATCGTGTTTCCTTCTATCAAAGCGAAAACAATGTTTTGATTTCTTGCGAGCTCGTTTTTGTTTAGATAACTTTACGTAAATAGTTAAGGAACTTTTGGTAACTTAAATCTTGTTAGGCAAAATTCGTTTGAAGCTTTTCAAGCAATTTATAGTTTCGTCTCGGAGGAATTACTTAAGGACCGGGTTTCAGTAGCTTTATCCGCAGATGGGATACCTTATGCCAATTTTGGAGTAACATAAACGTTTATATATAGCTTAAAAGCTATGATCTAGCAATCATTGTAATAAATAACGTAAAAGCATTCTGAGTATTGTATTGTATTTTTTAATTCGCTAATCTTATTAGAAAGTACCGATTAATAGAAAACCTATGAGAAAAACGGTTGATATTGAAAAGGGAGGTAGGTTGGATTTTTTCTCATTATAAATATTTTTCACTGTTTTGAAAGAATGGCCTTCACCCTTTAATTACGTTTGTTTACGAACAAACAAACATCATCTCACCCCAAACGCATAAGTATATACCGTCTCCGTTCCGTCGTGGGTAAAAAAGGGTTGCAAATACATAATGTTTAGCTTCATCTTGTAAGACACACTTTCGGTCGCTGAGTCATCGGAGTTAGTTGATCTTGTAATTCGGTACTTCTCAATTAACTTGGAGGCCAACTTCGATTTTATTCTAATAATTTTTGTAGACGTTGAATTTCAGACTGCGATTAGAAAATGTCAAGCTATATCACAACACAACGATAGGTGCTTGGTAATACGACGTGTAGGTAATTGTATAAATTATAAAATAAAACAAATTAACGCAATAAGTAATTTGTTAAATATATTAAGGTAATTAATTGATAATACATTTTAGCATTTTATAAACGTACAAGCTTATAAACTAAGGGCGCGTTATTTCACTCATCCATACACATTATATTATAACAGTCCAAAATAGTTCAGAGCCAAGTGAACTAAATTTAAAAAAGTATAAATTAAAATCGAGTATAATTTGGTAATGATTAATTTTTTTCATAAGTTTTTGACTACACTTATCTACGACAGTTACTTTTAATAAATAAACCAAAAACAACACGCCCTACGCAAATAAAATTAACAATATTCTTAGACAAAACAAATTTAAACTAATAACAACAATTAAAAAAGGCGGTTACAACTTACAAAGCTGTCAAATTATAATAATTATCGAATGAAACAATGCTAACAATATCAAAACGCATGGAGTTCTTCGCTTTCTGACACAACCTAATTAATTCTGTTGAAAGACTCCTAATCTTTTCCTGGAATCAAAGAAAAGGCAAACTCCTGAAATTCCTCAACCTAATTAGATACTAATATTTCATGATCAACCTGTAAGCCTAATATCAGATAGGTACTAATATTTCCTGATCAATCTTTAAACCTAATATTAGTTACTCCTGACCTCCTGACTAAACTCTTATCCTCTAGTGAGCATTCTGCAGCACAAAATAAAAGGGTGGTTGAAGCCTGTTCACCCCTCCCGTGACGACTTGGGGCGCCGGCCCGTGCCATTCCAACCTGTACTTATCCACTACCCTCATGACCAAAGTCTCGACCATCTTCCCCGCGATCCCGGATGCTGGGCAGGATTCCCCAAAAGGCATGGATGAGGAGGGATGGGCCCGAGATGCCCTGAGAGGGTCTGACCTGTCTGCGCACCAGCGCTCTGGGACAAAGGCCTTAGGACGGGCCCATTGCTTTTCGGATTTGCTGGTCACACCGTGGGCTAGGACTATGTCTACCTGAAAGGGGAGAAAGATTTTACAGAATTTGTAGGGGGTTGGTTCTTCTTTCGTATAAGTTGGTGGTCAAATCTATTGTTGGAGGTTTTAGGTCACCTGGCCAATCCGGGCGTAGCGTGGTCACATCATCACTCAAAATCAGGTGAGTTGTGGTCAAACGTTACCCTGTTCTTTGTACCCCCGAAAAAGAAAAGATTTGCACTTTCTTCCTGGATGTTTTAAAAGAGAATCCTTTACCAAGAGTGTGTCTAAGTCCCAAAGAAAAAGCGGTAATAGCTCAGTGGTCGGTCTGAATTTCGAATCCTGCAATGCTTGAGGAGCTTGAGCTTTTGGAGAAGGAAAACATTGTGATGGAACCATAGTTTGGTGGTCAGTTATTTTCTAGTGCTCGCCTGGCTGATTACCTTTAACTGGTGCCAAGCACCTATCAGCAAGAAAAGGCCCTTGGATATTCTAGAAATGCTCTGGGAATATTCATAAGTCCTAAAGAAGTACCATATAACTCACCCCAGCTGGCACCTCATATCCCCCCACGATGATATCATCATAGCTTCTCCTGACGACTCCTCCAGTCACGGGATGAAGTCTCATGGTCTCCCTGACGCAGGCTTCTATGTAAGGCAGTTCCGGACTCCCGGCACCCGCGTCTTTGGAAGCGATGGACCAGGACACTTCATCGTGAGCCCGTTGTTGGCGAGCCGCGTGGAGGGACAGCTGGTGGAACGTAGATAGGGCTGTTTGGGCTAGCTGTGGGGAGAAATGTAGTTCTTAATGTAAAGTAAGGGTGGAATGAAAACTTCAGGGAATCTTGGAGTAGATTGGTCCGTTCACCCTATTCTGGTCCGTTATGTTCGAAATTTTTATTTTTGCAGCTGGCCACTTACTTGGTAACCGTCACGCTTGCTTATACATTGCCATTACAGTTCAGTGCGGTCAGTGCCACCAAGAGTTATGAACTTGAATACATAGTTTAAAATCCTGCGCGGTAAGTGCTGCGCTCGTCTGACTTCAAATCTCTCGTAAATCTTGTAGGTTTCATGTATACCTACTAACATATGATTGCAAGAAATTAATGAGTGTTCATTGCGTTCACGTTGGGTAGACCTCCAGCTTGCAGAATGAGATTAAACTAGCTAACTAACTTTATTCTTCTTTATATAAGAGCAGAGCCCTTGTCGGTGACAAACGAGCACAGGACCGAAAAACAGGCATTTTAAAATATGACCCAGTAAGTGACTGGTGAATGAAAGCGGAATATTGCCTAAACCCAAAAATCATGATACCAAAATCATAGAGCCTTTTTACGAGAGCAAAATGAGCATTGCTCATTCAATAACTAAGTTAGGTACTCGTATGTACAGCTCATTTCAGGGCTCAATCCACTGTTTGAACCAGAATGTTAAGCTATTATGAATTTTTAATTTTGACAGACACTTTACCAAATATCCATACATTATGGGTATCGTTAGGGGAATATTGATCATATATGTACCGCTATTTGAAGCGTGTTAAAGCCTGTATTAGATTATTATTATCTATGCCAAAGGTCGTATGTTACTATTCCCAAGTTTCACGACGTTTATACACCGATATAAGCGTTTATAGGCAACCTGATTTATGGGCTAACTATTAATTCCAATGACAGGGCTTAGTTCAAAGAACAGATTATGTATGGTGCCTACATATTTAACAAGTTAGGGATCGGTCATGTATTAATATGACACACACATTTGTGGTTAGAGATAGGTAAGGGTTTTTAGTGCCCTTTCTACCCCCATGTCACACTTGTCTCGTTTTGTTTGTATGCCCCTCATCTCCCATATGATGCCACAAAATCTGACACGATATTCATTCAACCGATGTGTTACATTTTTTCACACACACAAACTTTCGCATTTATAATGTATGTAGGAAGTAAGATAGCATTATTAGGATGAAAAATTGAATGCTACCTGGAGTGTCATATGTACTCTTTTTTATAACTGCTAAGCAAGCATTTGACTCCAGTCTCACCAGAGCAAGCCCAATCTCACCTGATGGTAAGTGATGACTAGGTCGATGATGGAGCATGCATTCTTCAATTCCTGATAGGACAGTCAATGCACAAAAGCTGCAATGTTTCTTTGTATGTGACTTACCGGATCAACGCCAGCCAGCAATATGTCAGCGGCCAGCGGCAGTATCCGTCCCTCGAGCGGCCGCAGCTTGTCCAACAAAGCTTGCTCCGGCTTCAGGGAACCAGAGTTCAGGACCTTCAGCGCCTCTGATAGGAAGTGCTCGGTTAAACTGTTCGGGAGAAAGGATAACAATACAAATCATCATCATCATCCGGAAGACGTTCATGCCAGGCGTTTCTTGCTTGTTCTTTTGCTGGCGTAAAGAGGTTGGAACAGGCGTAGCTAGTCTTAAGTTTGACGTTTTAAAGCGATCATTAATGATTCTTATTATAATAATACATTTTGAATATGAATTTGAACATAGGCTTTGAACGCCACCAGAAACGACAATTAGAATGCAGTCCTTCAAGATGGGTGTAATAAGAGTTCTTCAGAGTCAGCAGTTCAGCACGCATCTAGCGTTGAAAGTGTCCATAGGCAACGGTGACCGCTTACCATCAGCCGAGTGGTTTCAAAATCATCAACATGATAAGAACATTACCTAAAATGTCTGTCGAAAGCTTTCAACGCGCCGTTGAAGGTCTTGGAATCAGTCTTCAAGGTGCCCTCACTCCTCACGAGGAAGTTCCCGTCCGCGATGTCCCTGCAGGTCCTCACGAGGCGCTCGGCCGGAGTCAGCTCCTCGAGGGAGCGTTTGGAAAGGGAGCAGAGATCTGGGATGTGATCGTCTAGTGAGGTCATTTCTGGTGTTCTGTGGAGATGAAGGTTTTATGTTACTGATAGGCAAGCATTTGACCCCAGCCTCGCCTGATGGTAAGTGATGACGAGGTCGATGATGGAGCATGCTTGCCTAGAAGATACCTATTCACTCTTGAATTGAAGGCTCCCAAATTATACTTATCGGGAAACAAAAACGCTGGCAAGGTGTTCCACTCCTTCGCGGTTCGCATTATACAGGGTAGCGTTTGACCACAAGGTTCCTGATGTTAGTGACGATGTGGTCGAAGGTGCCACGTTACACCTGAACTGGGAATTGACTCTCAAGTGGGGTTACCGGAACACACCGATAGGTGCTTGGCGACAGATTCTTAAATAGTAGTTATGCGAAAATATCCTATCCTACATTAGTAGGATAGGATAAGGTATTAGTAGGTAGGTAGGGTATCTTCATAATATTAATTATAAACGTGAAAGTTTGTGAGTATGGATGGATGGATGTTTGTTACTCTTTCATGCAAAAACTACTGAACGGATTTCAATGAAATTTGGAATGGAGATAGCTTATACCCTAGATGAACACATAGGCTACTTTTTATCCCCGAAAAAGGTTCCTGCGGGATAACGGGAAGACGCGGGTGAAACCGAGGGCGCAACTAGTAGAAATTAAAAAAAAGCTACGTTATTCACCTGTTATCAGCAGTGGGAATATGCACCGAGCCATCCAGACATCCCAGTCTTATCCCAAAGATCACCATACCGAGGGTCTCGATGGCCCACCGGTAGATCTCAGTCTCAAACTCTTCGTTCAGTGCGTTTTCAGTGTGACGCATGTCTCCTAGCCTGGAAGAAAAGTGTTGGTTTGTAGTCTTCTCTTAAATATAAAAATCAGTTGCTGTATGCTATATAAAGGAATCGAAACCACGACCTAAAGCTTCGCAGTCAGCTTGCCCACTAGGTATACGACATTGGTCGTGAATGCTGGTCGTCGTTAAAGCTTCAATGTATGTACCTAGTTATTAAACTCAGCACGTACTTAGACTGACAGTACCTACACTTATTTAGCATAAGGCGAATGACCTACTCGATGCGTCATAGATAAAACATCTGCATGTAATCTGCAACATAATTTGGGTACTCAATGTGATAAAGGATAATTCACGCACTAAAACTTTGTTTCATCTGTAATCTATATGACAGATTGGTATTAAAATTCCTTTTAGATTATCCCCCGAGTGGGATTTTGAGACTTTTGATGCCAAAGTCTCCTTTGAACCTGAAAATTCAAGCTATACGACTAATGTCGCACAACGGACGAAATGTCGTACAGTGGGCGAAATATCGCACAATGGGCGAACTATAGATTCCCGGTACGGGACAAATATTTACATACGGAAAATGAGGGGTACTATTTGTTTCGTGTCCGAGTGTTATGGATCCCCGATCCACATAATTTTTGGTACCCTAGATACTAGATAATACAGAGATTTTAATTAGGGGTCAGATATCTATGTAGAACAGAATAGATTTAAGTTTTGTTGCAATGATAACATTTTTTTCTATACCATTGACAGACTTTTAGCGTTTGTCTACAAGTGGTCGGAGTGATGTCACGTTACACCTGGATAGGAAATTGGCTCTCAAGTCAGGTTGCCGGAATACACAGATAAGCCAAGCTTGTGATATTGTGTTGTGTGTTTTGTTTTGGTATGTGATTGTTTGGACTTTATTCTTGTTATTACTATAAAAATTGCACTTTACATACCTTCTCGTTGCATCTGCTGCAATGTCATCGAATGCTTTTTCGTAATTTTTGATAAGAGTGCCGTCGTGAAGCAATGTTCGAATGGCTGCCCAAATCGCTTTGGTTTCTTCACTGTGAACAAAGATATATTTGTGAATACTAAAATAAAACAGGCTTATTTCAGTTGGGCATTTTCATCATCATCATCATGATCCGCCCATCACTTTGCCACTGCTTCGTTTAAAGCCTTCTCTCAGAGATAGAGAGAGAGAGAGACTGGGGCAAAATATCCCACGCATGTCCAGTGGCAGAACACGATTTGTGTCAAAATCACCTAAGACCCCCGTCTTAGGTGATTTTGACGAAGATAGTTCCCGAATGCGAGAGACAGTTCAAAATCTCCCTTCAATCACCGATAGGTTCGATAGATTCTTTTCACGCCGCTGAACCAATCTTGATGCAATTTGGTATAGAGATAGGTTAAGCCCTGGGTTAGGATATAGAATACTTTGTATTGTGATCAACTACAGTCCACGGGGTTGAAATCGCGGAATACTGCTATAAATGAAACAAACAATTCTCTACTATGTAATATTATAAATGCGAAAGTAACTCTGTCTGTCTGTTACGCTTTTATGCTTAAACTACTAAACTGATTTAAATGAAATTTGGTAGGTACAGAGATAGTCTAGAGCCTGAGGAAGGATATAGGCTAATTTTATCGCGATAAACTGTAGCCCACGCGGGTGAAACCGCGGGCAACAGAAAAATCAAAATCGTACTTTGACCTTTGACTTCATTACCAGCACGGCACCAATGCATTTACGACATGTTTATCTTCTGTATTAACGTAATACATTTATCACATGGCTTTAAATTTTATATCTAAAAGTACAAAAAACATGCATCAACTTAAATTTTAACTCACGTGAGCTCAGAATGTTTTACACGGATCACTGTATGTCAGAGTGATAGCCCAGACATGTTTATATTTTCGTTAGCGCAGGTTACTTTTTATACATGTCAGATAAACCGTGCATGATAAAAAGATTCACAAATAGTAGTACAGAATGAAGTGGCGATAACAACCAAATATTGAGGTTTAATGGGCTTTAGATATCAGATAGTAGATTAACTGCTTTCAGTTGTTGAAAGGGAATTATGATTGGTTATCGATTTTGCTGCACGTTTTGTTTGTTTACAAAAATTGTGTAGGTTGTTATTATTGTAACAATGATATATCTACCTACTTACTTGTAGGTAACTAATTAACTATCTATTAGGTACTAACTGTATTGATACCTAGCTTCAGTGCTGGATTTAAAAATTTGCCGCCCCAAAGCTATAAAAATTTTGCCGCTCCTACTGACATCTAAAATTAGACACATTATTCACAAGAAAGTTTTTTTTTTCAAGGAATCTAGTTTCTAGATTTATTTTGTAAGTTTTTGGTAACATTTTTAAGCTAAAAAAAACAAAGCTTTATGTTCTTTTTTCTGTACCAAATTGTTTTTTGGGCACTTTTTGCCGCCCCCCGTAATTTTGTCGCTCTAAGATTCAGCATTTTAAGCTTCTATGGTAAATCCGGCCCTGCCTAGCTTTTACCTTTTACCGCGTGGAGATTTCTACAGGATTTTTAACTCAATATAAGATAGCCTAGTGTAGCTTTCTAGTGAAGGTATCTCTATCTACAAAATCGGATCACTACCTTCTACGTCCGGACTCACATTTATAAACGACCAACTGTTCCCCGCGGTTTCACCCGCGTGGGTTTCAGTTGATGGCGATAAAAAGTTCAGTCCTATGTCCTACCTCAGGGTTCGAATCACTTCAAACTACATATATTCGTGCGAAATTCCGTTTAAATCGGTTTAATAGTTTAGGCGTAAAAGCGAGACAGACAGACAGGGCTATAATCTACCAAGCGGGCCCAGTGTAGTTTCACGCCGTTTTAATTTACTGTTTAATGCAATGGCAAATCCACTCATAACTTATTAAATAAAATAAATTATAGCTTGTGTTATTTATATACGCATGGTAAATAGTACAGCTACGGACTATAGTTCCTAAGTCCTTCCCCAGAGCTCAAACAATTCCCATGCCTTAATTTCATCAAGAAATGTTCAATCGTTTTAAAGTTTACCTAACAAAAACAAACAAACAATCAAAGCCTTTTCTCTTTAAATATAAGTAAAGATAACATAATTGGCAACAAGTTATTCTTAGAAATCACTTCGCCATACATTAAGTACCTAAATCAAGTTTGATATGAAAGTCAGATATAAGTAGGTAAATAAATTCAAATAATTATATAAGCGCCCTAATAACATACAAACTCGATTTACCAGTTCCCAGAAGCTTTTGAACTGGACTAGATCGTATTCTATTTCTAGGTATCAGCAAATTGAGAACTTTCACTGGATCCAAGTTTCGTATTTTATAAAGAGGTTTATTTCAAACCTTAGGTTGGCCATACACGGACAGCCTGAAGCAGTCAGGATCGACTGCTTCAAGCTGCGACTGCATAGTGAACTACTGCAACTGCTCGAGCGGTTCGTGTATGTACGTACGTAGAAGTCTGTACTTTACTATGCAGTCGCAGCTTGAAGCAGTCAGGATCGACTGCTTCAAGCTGCGACTGCATAGTGAAATACTGCAACTGCTCGAGCGGTTCGTGTATGTACGTACGTAGAAGTCTGTACTTGACTATGCAGTCGCATCTTGAAGCAGTCGATCCTGATTGCCTCAAGCTGTCAGTGCATGACCAGCCTTACCTGTTTATTAAAAATGAAGTAATATTTATATTTTTTTATTTTGTTTATCATCTTACAGAGTAGAGTTTGATGTCGATGGCGGCGCCACGCTACGCCTGGATTTAGAACTTGCTCTTAAGTGGGGCTACCCGAATTAAGAGCAAATTTACAGTAGATTTAGGAAAGTTAAAAGTAAAGAATGCCCTATGCTAAACTATGTTTCTAAGTAAGATCGTTTTAAGTATGAGCTAGTTGCTAACTCAAGTGCCAGAGGTTAATTTTTCAGACCGTCAGAAAGTCTCTGATTGGCCTGACGAATGATGTATCCGAGACCGATAGTTTAAAATACCACCCGAATCGCTCAGTTGAAAATACCACTAACGATCACCCATCCTAGTGCTGAGTGTTGCTTAACCTAGTTGATGTCTTAAGTCTTAAGATTGCGACCAATCAGTCATGCTATAAGCGTTACAAAATGGTTAAAACTAACCTGTGAGCAGGACAGTGACTGCCGATGGATTTCCTGTGATGAGATAGAGGCGATTTGTCAAAGCGGGGCGGTTCGGTTGCGTAGCTTTCATACACCTGCGGACAAAATTCGTTTCATTATTAATTCGATAGATAGTAGATACCAGATAGCTACTAATAGGATTGTTTGTTTCCGTTTGGGAATCAATATCAATGGTAGAATGTTGTTTCTGATTCCGGCAGTTCTGGGGGCCGGTTCTAATGAATATTTTGGTTTAGGTATACACGTGGTAGATGGCTTAACGATGAGCCCGCTGAATAAGTTATTGTAGATCCTACTAATATACTAAAGTTCGTATGTATGGATAGATGGATGCATGGATGGATGTTTGTGACACTTTCACGCAAAAACTACCGAGAGGTTCCTTTTTCTGGATTCGTTAACGCCTTGCGACGTTGCGTTTGAGCTTGTTATATCTTGGCTACCATTTTGTATGACCACGTAACTTAACGTTAAAATATGTCATTTCCATATATTTTTTAGTTTTATAATTGCATCTTGGTTGTAAAATGATTGATTGGTGAAATTAAGTGCGTTATGAAAGCTAAAGTACCTACGAGTACGAGAAAAATCTGCTGTTACACACAAACACACTTTTACAGGGTTAGATTTATATGTCACCTGATGTTAAGCGACGCGATGTGGTCGAAGGTGGCGCCTCGCTGTGTTTAATGATCAATGACCTCCCATAAGCTATTTGTAAACAAAATGACTAGAGAATTACGTCATCATCAATCATTTGTATAACACTAGCGATTGATGCGATAGCCTCTGAGGTCAAATGTTGACTTCGGGTTTAATTATAAACTAACATTATATCCCTATATTATATCAGCTGGACTTGATGTTACATCACTATCACTAAGCCCGATCTTAGTTCTACGGAACTCTTCACCTATCTTTCGCAAGTAATTAGTAACGATTCCTATTAGACAGGGTTAGTTTTAATTAATCAGAAATCTTTCGCTAGTAACGCCTTAGCGGCATACAGAACAGTTTTTGTTGTACAACTTTTAGTAATTCTTACTTCTCTATGAAAAAACAATTAGTAGAGTGATAATATGTACATTTACGCGTCGCTGCAATCGCGTGTTTGCAAAAGAAAGTAGCAAACAAACATTTATACAGAACGAAATGACCTGCCGGAACACACCGATAGGTGCTTGGCGACAGATTTGTTTTGATTTGGGTACGGAAACAGCGAGGTTGCTTTTGCACTGAACTCAGTGACCAGTTGTTATGTATGATGGTAAGAATCGTGCGTTAACTCGTCAACGGGTCCTGCTTGTGGGGTCTGGCTTTGGTGTGATCCCGCAACTCGTTAATTAATATTCATGTTTCCATATCCCAATGTGCACAGAGACCAAGAGAAATCTTATTAGTTTCGGACTATTTAGATGACAAAAAAAGCTTGGGATTTTAGTGAACCTGGAGCAGGTTCAATCAATTAGTAGTAGGTAATAAGAATAAAATGGTCAATGTGATCGCGCCACAAAAATTACCTGCCGGGCGTTTCTTGCCTGTTCTTTTGCCGGCGTAAGGTTGTAACAGACGTAGCTAGTTTTAAGTTTGAAGTTTTAAAGTGATCACAATGTATCCTATTGAATAAAATCTTATTGATTTTGATTGATTTTTGAAGCTACCAGCGAGTGGTTTCTGGTTATTTAAATATAACCCTGGTATATCTATGCATATATCCTATCATGGCATTCGTGTCATGACGCATGTTCAAATTTTTACGACTCAGTTTATTGTACTGGTTATTCAGTATCCAGCGATTACGATTCAAAAAAATAACTTTCAAGTTCTCTACAATGCTAAAGATACTAAACTTTAAGGCGGAGAGAATAAAATGCATAGTCGCATTTGCTACAAAAAATTACATAGGTCTTTCTGGTGCTGCGGATAGATTTTGCACGTCGCGGAAGCGTGAGAATAATGTAGCCTAACCGATATACCTATACAGTCGTCAATAAAAGTTTAAAACTATAATCGTGTGGTGCTAAAATTGTAAATAAATGCGTTCTATTTGCGTCATCGACGTGATAACGTGTTTGTATTATTTTGGTTTGTTATTTACTATGATGATAAGGGTCATTTATTGTACCTATTTTAGGTTAAATGTTAATTAGTGACCGCTCTAACTTTCTCTGTATTAGTTGCATTAGGCTTTTCTATGGCCACGTTAATACCAGCCAGTAAGTATTGTTTAATTTGAAGCACCTATATAATGTTGTGGCAATGTGACAATGTTAAATATAAAAAGGCCATTGCTCTTGTACATAATGATTGCTCCAAATTCGCTTGTATGAGTCACATTGGGCATCTCGTTTTTGTATGGCAATATGTTGTCACTGTTAACAGCAAGTAGGTATATAGGCATTATTGCGTCCGAATCTGATATTGGCAAGGTCTCATGTCTGGCGGGTAGTGGTAAGCGGTGTTAAAATTCATGCTGAGCATAATGCCGAAAATTTTTAGTTTCAGACCTTAGAATGACAGCGGTACCTAATGCTTAGTGATACAAATTGGTAGATATTGTCCGTAATTTATTAATAAGTTGTGTAGTTCACTGTACTTGTTGTAGACATTATTTATTTTGAAAGTGTACCTAACTACCGTTTGTTGGATGATGGCGACCCAAAACATTGGTACAGTTAGCAACAAAAATACCCGAACACGACTAATTTTTCAAATGTGTACCAGATCAGCCAAGTTTGGTGGTAAAAAAACTTAGAAAACTTGAAATATGGTTAGGATCTATTGTCGTTGACTTTACGAAAAAGTTACATGTGAATATTTGCTTTCTAAATGCGAATATGCGAATATCATTATGGTTCAAACAAACATGTGCAGATATACCTTATATAATTATAGAACTATAGGTTGTGTTCAAAATGATATTTTAATTTATGATAATAACAGACCAGTGTTAATATATGAGTATCAGCCATGAGCCATAATTATTCAACAATATGCAAATTGTATGATTGGACCGAAGGAGTGCGCTACTTGGGTCTGCTAATTAATATACGAGTAGTCTAATGTCAAATCATAATGATTATATTTATTACTTCAAACTAAAAATAATATACCATAACAAAGAAATAAAAACAAATAAATCTAAACTAATAACTAAAATACATTATTAAAAGAAGTCCCTTTAGGATTGGATGTAGGAATATGACACAACACAACACCGACTAACGCCCGAAAGTAATAATTAATCGATCTTGGATCCGTTATCCACGGTGTTGGATCGATATGTCATTTTAGTAGGAATACGAGTATGTTAAGCTCTATTACCAAAATGACATATTATGACATGACATTTCGATCCAAAACTGCGGATAGCGGATCAGGATCGATTATTAATTTCGGGCATAAGCAAGCTGCTTGGTTTATTTCAGAAAATAATTATTCCATTATTTTTCAAACACATATTGAAACACTCATTACTTCACATTCATAATATCAGACCAGACGACGGGCAATGCTTTTTTGACCGCCAATCTACCTGACACACGATGAGTACGGATGTCTCTACAATAATATAATTGAACTTCGAAACTGCACGTGCAGTGTAGGTAATGACATCGGAGATTCCAAATCAAACAATTAACGGTATTGACTAAACTATGCCAGACCAATCAGCTCAATAAACCCAGAATTGGCTGTTGTTTGGCGCGACAAACGTTCTTGAACTCGCTCGTTTCTAGAACTTCACTGTTGTTGTAATAAGATCTAAATTGTCACAACATTAACAACAATTAGTATGCTTTGGAAACCAAAGCTAAGCAGAGCTACCCCTAAAAATAGTCTACTGCATGCGGCATGACCTTGCCCTTGCCGTCAACCGCGAGGCTGCTGCAGCAAGAATAAAAGAAGGGCGATAAGGAGCAGACGAAGTGGTATACCTTCACCGAATACTCAAGCTCATTGTAGGATTCGTACTTACGTCCAACCGATCGCGAGCCGACGTCACTACCATTGCCAGCCATCATCGCTTCGAACATCAGGTTAAAACTTAACATCAGGTACAAAATATAGTAAAAAAATATGTTACCTCTTTCATCATTTCAGGGTCGAACACATACAGCACCGGGCGGCTCCTGTTAGCTTTGGCGAGCCGCACCAGGTTGCCATACTTGTCGCGAAGACCCTCCAGAAGACCCAGGCCGACGGTGTGGTGGAAACTTCCTGAGGAGAACATAATATTTTGATTAAACCGGTTTTTTAATGTAATGGATTAGCACACAAGCAGACGGCCCGCCTGATGAAAAGCGGTCACCGTCGCCTATGGACATTTGCAACACCAGGGTAGTTGCCGATGCGTTGCCGACCTTTAAGAACTCTTTTCATACCCATCTTGAAGTATTGCAATTTGTAGCACAGCGGAAAGACTTACGGGGGGAGCTCATTCCACATTTTGCAAGTATGCGGCAGATAGGAGTGCATAAATCGCGGGGTATGGGGTTTCCAGGACTCGATAGTGTGTGGATGAGCTTTATTCGATGACGAGATGATCGGTGATAGAACCATGATGGAGGGATGAGATTGAATACCTCTTTTCTTCTTCTTCTTTCTTGTAAAATTATCTTACTGGACAATGGTCTGCAGTTTAGAGGTGCTTGATTATGCGATTGAAATTTTGAAACGATGATAGCTCGGTGGCAGTGGGAATAACTTCGTATTGCGACCCGTCTGTAGGGCGCAGGAAATATTCGTGATGATGCTATATGGCTTGGTGGAAGGGTTTTAATAGTGTTCTCTTGGATTTCTACAAGGATCCAACATCAGGATTGGGAAATAGCTCTTCAACGAAAACGTACCTACCGATAGCAGCTTAACATTTTGCTTTCACTTGTCAGCCGTTGATTCTGTTTCTCCAATATTGATAAACCCAATAGAATCCGATATAATTTAATCTGGGAATCTTGAAGTAGCTTGAATAGGTGTACGTAAATATCTCAGTGGTGCGAAAACAACTTTATTGCTTAGCGCTTGCATATATGGCTTTTTATTTTGTAAGAACTCGCTCTTCTATACCAGTTCCCAGTCTGGTTTCAAACGTGTTTATTTACAACCTATGTCTGGGATTGTTATCTTTAACTTGGAACTTGTTTTTCTCTGTTTTAGACTGCATCCCTACACCTTTTTTGAGTTGGATGAGTAGAGTTGAAGACTGGGCTCAGTGGCGTACCTTGGGAGAAGCCTATGTCCAGTAGACTGATACAGGCTGATGATGATGAGTTTCTACTTCTGACCCGGTTGTTTATTATTTATGTATTGTTAGATCCTACAATATTATATTGTACTAGCAGTACTCCACAGTTTCACCCGCATGGACTGCAGTTTCTGATGATAACAAGCATCTTATGTCCTTCCCCAACTATCTCCATATCTCATCAGGATTTGTTTAGCAGTTTAGCCGTGAAGAGGTACCAAATAGACAGAGAGAAAGTTACTTAGAAAGAAAGTTACTTTCGCATTAAATATTGAAAGAGCGATATTATGATTTGGCTCTTTGCCAAATGCTAGGGATTAAGTGGTGGTAATGAAGACAAACGATAACTGGTACAAGAGGGGAACTACAAGTGTCCAATAAAATTATTGTGGCATACATTTCATCAGCAGATAAGGGGCAATAATTTAGGAAAGGAAATAGCAATTTGTGTTTGTTAAAATGATATCAGTGACATTTTAACCTGATATACACTCATAAATATCACAAAAGCGTGATGAAACCATAGCTTGGTGGTAGGGCATTTTCAAGTGCTCGCCTGGCTAGCTACCATCCTCAAGTTAAGAATCTGTCGCCAAACGCATATCGGTGTGTTCCGGCAGCCCCACTTGAGAACCAGTTCCCAGTCCAGGTGTAGACGTGCAGTTTCGACCACATCATCACTTAAATCAGGACTTGTGATCAAACAAAAAAAGGCTATATTACTGAAGTTGTGACAAGACTTCCTATAATCACTACTTATCTTCCATATTATCAAAAGCATCCAAAGCTTCACAAAATTTTAAACATCTTCTGCGCTAAGTTTCCAAAAATGTTAACGTCCTAACTGGATCGGCAATAAAACCACCAGTGTGAATATGCCTTTATTGATCGGATGCAATAAGGCGTCCCGTTCGTCGCACTGCTCCGTTAAAGGAACTCGTTAGTTGTAGAGACGTTCCTCGTACTTACAAGACTACAAGTACGATGTCACAAGAACTTGAACCTTGGTTGGCACAGAATGTACACACAGAATGGATGTACAGATAGAATGTACAGATAGTACAGTCAACGACAAAAGTCTCTAAACAATAAGAAATTTTCCGATTACCTTCATCATCTTAAACACCAATCTTCGACCGAATCATCACTTATTTAATATAAAGTGTGTTGTGTCGAGTATGATTAGCTACTTTTGTCGCTGACTGTACTACGTGTACTGTGTGTGTGTGTGTGTGTGTGTGTGTGTGTGTGTGTGTGTGTGTGTGTGTGTGGATACTTAGCCAAAGTGACGACCGATGTGGCGCAATGGGTAAATATTGCAGCTTCGAAGAGTGAGGTCGATTCAAATCCCACTACGAAACAAATGTTATGTGCATTGAAAAAAAAAAACTGCAAGTACTTTTTCTGTGTGGTTTTCTCTTTATGTAACCGAGCAAGTTCTTCGCCTTTTTGTCAGACTTGTCCATTACAGTCCTTTGCCAGAATTTTAAGCTTCTACAATTCTAAATCCCGCGCAGAAATGCACTGCGTTCGTCACGCTGAGACATTAAATGTTAAATCTCTACTTTATACCCTGTAATTTCACTGGATTTTTCTGCTCTTCAATTCTCAACACAGATAGATCCTGGATCCACATTTATGTAGTTCCTAATATCCTAGATACAGGTTATCCTATTTAGGAACATTTGATAATAATTCGCTTAAATAATGTTTTACGGAGTCGAGTGGAACAAAATGTTTAACACGAAAAAACTTTCGCATTTATAATATTGGTCGGAATAGGAAGTAGGATAAAAAAGAAAGTAAGCGACTATCAACATCTGTATGGTTAGTGAAATTCTGTGTTAGTGAAAACCATTATTTTTTTATTAAATTTTTTTACTACTTACAGGGTAGGTAGGTAGCGTTTGATCACAAGTCACCTGATGTTAAGTGACGATGTGTTTTTTACTTGTTACATGGAAGGTGGCGTCACGCTACACCTGGAGTAGGAACTAAACTACAATTAATTGTACTTACTTACTACTAATACCTTAATGAAAGATAAAAAATGGCAAAAATATGACCTAAATTTATCAGTATTTCATATTCGCCTATTAGAAAAGAACCAGAAAAAAAGTAGAAAAATCCAAATTTCCTCAATATGTACTCAAATATGGAGCATACTTATGACCTACTCATATTATGATTATGACCTTATGGAGAGAGAGTATAGCAATTTAGGACTAAACGACTATTCTGAAGTCATTTTGTAAAGTTGTAAACTCATCATGGTGGTAGCATTTGTCAAATAAATAAATACACCGTCTTGTATAAGCTTTGGTACTCTTGTATTACAAAACTTGTGAACTGTGGTTTAACGGCCCTGTATGTTTGGAAGTAATAAAACTGTTAATTTTACTGCAAGTGAACATGCAGCCGGGAATGGCGAGCTTGGGCCAAATAAAATCAAGATACTTCACGTAGTTACATATATAAAACCTGCTTGTGTGATTCTTGAGCGTGTTTGAGTAAAAATTAAACTTATTTTGGGTTCCAAGATAAAAATGTTCTGTGGTCTAACTATAAAAATGTATCAATGTGTACGTAAAGTCTATCAGTGCGTTGAATGCATGCATCCTTTTCAAGAAAGTTGCTACTGAATCGGCAAACAAAAGACGGTCGTTCTCTTACCTATCCTGGGCAGCACATGGGCTGAATGCCTCAGCATCGGCAGAGCAATCGGTCCAGGGATGTTGCTGAAGGGTTTCACGGCAGCAGCCAGCGCTGGTGCTGCTATCCCTCTTCGCTGAGGAGACGTGGAGGTACGAGTTGTTGTGGAGACCGAGAGATGCCGTCGGGAAGGGCGGTGGAATCTGGAGAGGAACATTCTTTGTTATACTTTGATGGCTTTGTTGGCTTTCTTTAGGGACTAATGCTTAGAATTTTAATGTTTTAGTCTCTTATTAATAATTACTGACGGACTAATTGGATTAATGGAGGAATTAGCGTGAACACCGTAGTTTAATGGCAGCATATCGCAAACATGTTACAACTAAAACATTTATTAAAGTTTTACATCGTTCATAGTGTACAAAAAACAAACTAGTTTGGTTTTAAAAGCTGGAGCCTGCAAGCAAAAAACTTGGTGCCTCATTGTTCTAAGTACCTACCTTAGCACTTGTTCATATGACTCATTTTCCTTTGATGCATCGTTTATAAATTAAATTCGTTGTACGCGAGAAGAATACGACGTAGTTTTATCCAAGACTATGCATAGGTAGGTAGGTTCTCGTAAATGCAGACAATTCAAGGTCTACTAGGTAAATATCATAGTATCAAAGAATGACTTAATCACTATGGCTATTACGACTTGTGTACTAAAACACAAGTACTGTATAGTTTTTGATATTTTCTTGATAGTTTGTTTTAAGTACTTTCCACCACCATATCGTCACTTAGCATTAAATAAATAAATATCGGGGACCATTGCACAAAAAATGACCTAGCCCCTAATTAAGCTCGAAACTTGTGTTATGGGTACTAGGCAACGATATACAGACTTATATAGAGAAATAAATACTTATATAGGTAGATAGAAATATCCAAGACTCAGGAACAAATATTCGTGCTCATCACACATATATTTGCCCTTACCGGGATTCGAACCCGGGACCGCTAGCTTCGCAGGCAGGGGCACTACCAACTCGGCCACCGCGTCGTCATTAGGTGACCTTGTGCTCATATACAAGGCGGTGATAGTGATGTGTGACTAATGATAAATCAAAATCAGAAAGTGATATTGTCTTGAAATAACAAAAAAAAAAACTGTTAAACAAATATAACACAAATTAAGGATTTACTCCCGAAATTAATGATCGATCCTGATCCGTTATCCGCGGTTTTGGATCGATATGTCATTTTAGTAGTAATCTGTCAAGCCCTAGTACTAAAATGATATGTTATGACATGACATATCGATCCAAAACCACGGATAACGGATCGGATCGATTATTGCTTTCGGGCATTAGAAAGGCAAAAGACTTGCAAGGTAACAAAATATTCATTCATCTGAATCAAATTAAAAATGTAAATATAAGACCGAAATTCACTAGCGGAAACTCTGTAATGCTTAACGCAATTTTAATGGTGCTGATTAGGGAATAATACACACCGAAATCCTTGGATATGCCAATGTCACTCAGACAAATTGCCGCTCGTTAATTTCGTTCGAAAATGGCTGGCAGCAGTTGGATGAGAGAAGCCGAAGATCGGGCTCAGTGGCGTGCTTTGGGAGAGGCCTATGTCCAGCAGTGGACTGAAGTGGGCTGATTATGATGATGATGATGATGATGAATTTCGTTCGTTAACTTTTAAATTAAAAAAAATAACGCCATTCATTAGGGCCTGGGTAAATGAATACGGAAAAATTTGTTTAACGTGATTAGTTAAGTGCTTATTGTGAGCACTATTATTGTGTACAGATACCTAAATATAATTTAGACCTACTGATTTACACGCACAAGGACTTTGAGGCGAAGGCCTTCTTAAAATCACGGAATCGTGCAAGAATAATAAATTGAAGATGGAAGACTAAAAACAGAAAAACAACGAGCAAAATACTGGTACAAAATCTATATCTAAGTATAAGAATCAAAGTCCTAGGTAACTGATATCAACATTATCAACGCACAGCCTAAACCGCTGGTCGTATAAACTTGAAAGTACTATGTTTGTTTTGATGCGTAGGGGTGTACTAAGAAAGGATTTTTTGAAATTCAACTCCTAATGGGGTAAAAATGGGAAACTGTAGCCCACGCGGGTGAAACCGCGGGGAACAGCTAGTAGAATATTTAGGTAAAAACAAGCACAACTTAGCAAACGCTTAGGAATTTAAACTAAATTGCCATGTAATTACTGCGTCTTACGAATGATTTTAGAACGCTGTTGGTTAAAAAAACTGGGTCATAAGCAAATGCAAAAATTTACGCTTTATTTAATTTTATACGCAATAAGCTATATTATGTAGATGTAACGATTAAAAACAGTAACTGTATACAAAAACAATTTCCAGTAGGAATGAAATTCATTAAATTTTGTTACGTTTTGTCCATGACAAATTGATTAACCTCATGATATGAATACCAGGAAGCTTCATATCTACTCAAACAATCGTGTATTTTTAGGATATTTGCATTTATTTTTAAGTACGCAACTTTATTGTTGAACCTATATATATCTCTCTACCATTTTTTTAATTTTAAATATTTAGTGTAGCTGTAGGAAACATCATTATTACTTAGAATTAAGCATGTACTACTTAACAAATAAATAACCCGATGCAGGCATGAATATTAAACTTTTATAGAATTGACTTATGTACTACTTCAAACAAACAGATATAAAATCGTAGATATTTTAACGTTGCAAAGTTTAAAATAAATAAGTATAAATTGAATCCATTTTCATTTAAAATATAACTGTCATTTTTTTTATTTGTGCTTTTGTTTGATCCAATGAATAAAACAAAACACAAAGAAAATAAAAAATGAGACAATACAGGTAAGTCTAGAAGACAATTAAAATGTTTTTGTATTATACGTCATGTAGGTAGTCTTTTATTAACTTTTGTCTCGGCATTCAAAATTTGACCTCAGCAAACTTAATGAATGAAGGTTGTTTATTTATACACTGTTTACTAATAAAAATAAATACTCACAGCGTTTGCCGGATCATAATTGTTGACTTTGCCATTTTGAATGCTTCACTATATTAGCAACAAACATACATACACTAAAACAAAATCCAACTTAAAATCACTGCCACTGTCAGTTAGCCATATTTTTATTTTCCCGCCAAAGTGTATTTTTTTATTTTAATTTGCAGAATGGCACCGGGCGTTGTGACGTTCTGCCGAGTTGCACGATATCGCGATAATGTAACGCATTCTTTCGCATTGCCTGTTTGGTCGTGTGCTGCTCCCACTAGCCGTAATCGTGTTTTAGTGATGTCCATTCTCATGTCGATACTTTATGTGATAGTTATTGCTCTTTGTTAACAATTAAGTAACCATATAGATGTCTCATTGTTTTGCACGTAGATACCCAATTACATTACAATTAATAGGTGTACCTACATATGAAATAAAAGTCATTGCTAGTAGACGGGGAATTACATACAATAGGTACATTCTATTTATTGTAGAGCACATGATTTATACTATACATAACAGTTTTGTTTACTTAAAATATTAGATTAGTCACCTTTTTAATTTTTGAATAATGGTAATGTTCGCTTTATGTTACAATAACTTCTTGTTCACCATTTTAGAGAAAAAACAATGCAAAAATATTAAAATATTATGAATTTGCTTTATTAAATTACACTGAACACATCCCTATTTATCTCGAAGCACGTGCTCCAATGTATTTATCGATTAGTAAACAATCACAGTGCGGCCGGCGCCGCGGCTCATCACTAGTGGTTGAACTTTGCCCGGCATCTTTGTTTTCGTTGAATCTACCAGTGGCTACCGGCGATAGGGTATTGTGAATATTAAGTTAGGAGTAGAGCTACTGTTTATTTTAAGTCACCTACATTTTATTGATAGTGTTATACTTACATTTTATTGATGGGCCACTTTCCCGATTGTGACTAAAAATTGAGGATTACCTACCTCTTTATCTAGTGAGTTTTTGTTTTCCTCAAAAAAATTGTTGTAATAAGTTGGAAAATTATTATATTTTTCCAATCCAGGCGAAGTGTGGCACCTAAATTAAGCGTACGGTATGTAAATTTAATTAGTTATAAAAACAAATACATTTATGGCACAATATACTAAGTCATTTGGTTCTTTTTACCCACACAATATTATCTGTATGTCTTAAAATGTCAACCATTCCATTACCGTCTTAGCCCGTGTAAACTGTTACATATACAAAAAAATTATAACATAATGTCACATTTTATTATAGTAGTAGACATAAGAAAGACACGGTAAAAAGAATAAAAAAATATGAAAAGAATAAATAAACACGCGTAATAATTTATATCTTACTCAAAACTGCTGCTAGCTCCTGTACCAAAAGTATAATATCCCGACAGAGCACAAATCATCAATTGGCTTCAAGGATGCTATCAATCACGTTGTTTTATATTACTATAAACTGTAACAGGAAGACAAAATATTGTGTACCCATCATAGCTATTGTAGATTTATGCTAATTTAAACATTTGATATCCACCGTGAAGAAATGGAACCATGCAAGCGTCTTTGTTTCTCGATAAGTATAATTTGGGAGTCTTTATGTTAGGAAAGAATGGGTAGGATAGGTTTTTTAAATGTAATATAGTGGCAAACAGCTAGCCTGCCTGATGATAAGCAGTCACCGTCGCCTATGGACATTTGCAACACCAGCGCCCCTAGCCAAGATGCATTCTGCAATCGTTGACGCTGATAGAAAACAAAAAAATGTATAGGTTTGACGTATTTCTGACCACGTGACTTAGAGTTGAAACATGAATAATAATTGATGACTTCACCGGTTAATAATATTTTTTATAATTTACTTTCACACCTGCCCATTAATACCCTATTGTTTCACTACTTTGTGTTGATGTAAGACATGATGATACGCGAGACATAGTCTCTACCATCTTATTTACATTTATAATAAAATGGAGGTGAGTCATAAATATTGGATTAGCTCCAGAGATTAGGTATTTCAAAAGATACCGCAGCACCTAATCCACATAATATAATTATCAAATTATCGTTTTACGCTTTCTACCTACTCCAAAATTCCTCACTAACTGCAACAATCCAAATACCAAAACAGTAGTATCAATTCAATTGATTAGATATTTGAATTAGGTTATTTATCGTCCGCTTCATCTTTTCATGCCGAGTAGATGGATTTATTTAACAAATAGAGAACTTACAGTTATCACAAAAGGCAATTTAATTGTATTGTACGTAATTTAAAATGTTTCACAAGTTGTCATGATCCGCAGTGTAGGTGGGAAATACTACCAGTATTGTAAATGTTTTTTATCATTTTGAAAAAGTAACGAGTTGTAACCAGCTTTGCTGTTGACTCAAAAAAATACGCGCCATGAGCATCATCGGTCAAACGATCAAATGCCGTCGACGTGACGCCCCGTTCGCACATACTTCATAGTGACATACCTACTTATAGGTTTATAAGTTTTTTTAGTAGCTAAGTAGCAGTTTATACGCTAAGTAGTAGTAGTATTATTTTAAGCAAGTAGCAGGATTAGGTAGGATTCGACTGATTGGTTTAGGTGGGCCCATCTCTATTATACACAAATTTATTTATGCATGGCGTCAAGTATCATTGTGCGGCGCAATATTGAGTCATTGACTAGCTAATATAAAAGGTAGGATAACAAATAACAACATCTTGTTGTGTCTGGAGTTTAAACAAGTATGCAGTACTACTGCGAAAACAACTTAGATATACCTATTTGATTATGTATATATTCATGTATTTACTATTGGTCCCCAGTGGATTCACCTGCAGTTACAATAACAGTTTTATAACGTTTTATCGCGATAAAAAGTATCGGTTCTCCTTCCTATGGGTTGAAACTATTTCCATACCGAATATCATGAATATCGGTTTAATGGTATTTAAGTTTATCCGTAACAAAAAACCAATCAAATCTTTTCTATCTTTTTTTTTTGTAATGGCGTCTCACGATTAGTGTATTTGCCAGTGTCAAGTATAAAATATTTCAAACTCAGAGATTTGAATCAAGTTTAAATGATAATTATGATGATGATGATGATGAGATGAAGAGATGAGGATAGTGTTTGAGTAAAGTAGTTGCGCTTTACTTAAACTTTACACGGACTTAGTACTTATTTTTGGTAAAATAAATATATTCATTTTTCATTTTCATTTTTTTCATTTTTCACTTTTTTGAAGCAACTCGAAATGTCACTTTCACAACTTTATTTCAATTTCCCACACTCGTACACATTAACGAACTCATAATGGTTAATAATCCACCAATATTACACATTATCACTCGAAGAAACACAAGTTTTGGAAATAAAATCAAAATTTTCACGTTGACAATTCGCTTGCCGCCAAAAAAGCCTCTTTTCTCTTTATAAATTAGTAAGATAGATTTCAATTCTAACCAATTGTTCAATTTTTACGCTTCGGAGGCTGAGATCTCCGACGTAGACGGCTAACGGTCAGTTTCAATAACCTAGATAGGTTATTGAAAGTAGCCGTAGTAGGACAAACCATGGATATATATATATATATATATCATATATCGACGGTTTGTCCTACTACTCGTAGAGATAGACATTTGACATTACTTCTATGGAGCTTACGTCAATATTTTTTTTTTTTTTTGTTTTGTTATGGCGTCACACGATTAGTGTATTTGCCAGTGTCAAGTATAAAAGATTTCAAACTCAGAGAGTTGAATCAAGTTTAAATGATGATGGTGATGATGATGATGAGATGATGGGATGAGGATAGTGTTTAAGTAAAGTAGTGGCGCTTTACTTAAACTTTACACGGACTTTTTTGGAGCAACTTGAAAAGTCACTTTCACAACTTTATTTCAATTTCCCACACTCGTACACATTAACGAACACATAATGGTTAATAATCCACCAATATTACACATTATCACTCGAAGAAACACAAGTTTTGGAAATAAAAACAAAATGTTCACGTTGACAATTCGATTGCCGCCAAAAAAGTCCTACGTCAATATTCTATCTCTAGAGAGAGAATGTTGACGTAAGCTCCATAGACAAGTAGGATAAACTGTGGATATACAGGTTATTTGAAACTGGCTATAAGGCTGGTATTCTAGGTTGACAAGCGGTTGAGTAATATGTCATTTCATACAAATATGTCACTCAATCGCTACTCAAGTATTGAGTATTGATCAACGCTTGACCGTCATTCTTGAAAGTGCTCTGAAATCTCATTGCGGAAGAAGCAATGTTTAAAATTCGAGTCAAACTTCTTTTCCAAAGAATGCACAACAGCTAGTGCCTGTGAAAACTATTTCAATATTTGTCGTGTCTGGCATTGAAAATCTTATTATTTTTCCAGTACTTTTATGTACCTATACTACGTGACGTGACCTGGATCATTGTCTGCAGCGGATGCATTAACTTGTTGAATGGATCAGATATCTGATACTCAGAATTATATGATATCAGGCTCTGGTAAATGGATGACGGGGGCAATGGGGTAATTGCCCCACGAGGCCCCTTTTTGACTCACGATTAAGGTACATTTATTAACCCCAGATGCAAAAAAGAGGTGTTATAAGTTTGAAGTGTCTGTCTGTCTGTCTGTCTGTGGCACTGAGCTCGCGAACGGATGAAGCGATTTCAATTTAAGTAGTTTTTTTTTGTATGAAAGGTGAGTTACGGGCGAGTGTTTTTAGCTATGTTTGATGAAAATCGGTCCAAGATGTCGGTTTTTTATTTTAAAAACTTTGTACAACAAAAGCTCTAGAGACTATGATTAAAGAAATTGAAATAGTAACAGTTATCTATCAATATGACAACCGATGTGGCGCAATGGGCGGATAGCCGACTGCGAAGCGTGAGGTCGCGAGTTCGATTCCCGCTACAGGACAAATATTTGTGCATTGAAAAAAAAAGCGCAAGTATTTGTTCTGTGTCTGGGTGTTGTGGATCCCCGATCCTCGTAGTTTCTGATACCCTAGATACAGGGAAACCTAGTTAGGGGTCAGAGCCTATGTATGTGATTGTGCGGGCATTATTATTATTATTATTATCGTGTTTAATATATTTATGAAGAAAATGTAATGTACTTACGTAAAAATATTAAGCGTCAAAATTTTAGGAACGAAGATAAAATAGCAGTCTGCTGTATCCACTATAAAGTCAATAACTCCTTCATAGGTCATTGTGTACTTTCTTTCAACAAAATCCCAAGTGAAATTGAAACCATCAAGACTCGTCGATAACTCGATTTCAAGTTCACAACGAAATTTTATTAGGAAAGCTTATTTGATATTTTATAAAATATCCGACTATTTAGATGACAATAAAAGCTTGGGATTGTAGTGAACTTGTTTGTAAAATATACGATCGCGCCCAAAAAAATACCTACCGGGCGTATCTTTTATCTACTTTGGCCGGTGGAAGGCGGTTGAAACACGTGTAGCTGTTTTAATTATGTGTGATGTATCCTTCTTAGTAAACATAATGTGGGCTTTTTTACAACACTCTTTTGACCACAAGTCACCTGCGGCATTACGCTATACCTGGATAGGGAACTGGCTCTCAATGATGCTAGAACACGATGATAAGTGCTTGACGACAGATTAACTTGAGGGTAGTAGCTAGGCAGGCGAGCACTAGAAAATGCCTTACCACCAAACTATGGTTTCACCATGATGTTCACTGAGAGCTCAAGCTCATTCTATATAGGACGTATGGGTCGCAAGTCGACGTCACTACCACAGCACAGGACCCATCAACTCGCTTTAAAACGTCATAATATCAGATATAAGGGTAATTGTTCTCTGCTAAATAAAGTAAATACTTTTTTTTTCACCTTTTTCCATAATTTTGAAGTTGACATAAGGACGATGCCCCCTTCTAAATGAAATCCTGCGTCCATTCCTGTATGGTTTAAATCATACGCACATCCTTCTTGATTAGTACTGAGATAGATATTGTGATATGTATATGTTTGTTTAGTCTGTTGGTTATAAATAGGAATTCAGTGGGCGATACGTATGTCATATGCTCATTTAGCATCCAGATATGGATGAATTTTATGGTCAGGTGGGCCGACTCCAAATATGTACCAACATTGTACATAATACTTCTGGTTCACCCACAGCCACCTTAATTTGACAATGGTGTCGATTCTGTTTTGCATACTCTAAAACTAAACTAAGTTTGACAGGTCTAAAAGTATTGCTGTCTTTTTCTAACCACTGAAGCAAAAAAGACAGCATTACTTTTAGACCTGTCAAACTTAGTTAAGTTTTAAAGAAACCAAAACAGAATCGACACCAATGTAATAATAGTAATTCCCTTCCTAAATGTATGTGTAAGATAAAGAAAATATTGGCAAAACAAATGTTTAGAAAAACATTAATTTCTCTACATAAGTATGTATATCGTTGCCTAGTACCCGTAACACAAGTTTTGAGCTTAATTTGGGGCTAGGTCAATTTGTGTGCAATGGTCCCTCGATATATTCAATATAATATCTATGAACATAAGTTAACTTCCCATGAAGAAACGTTTTAACAAATACATAAACCCACTCAACACTTTAGCATAATACCTACTTGCTTATAAACAACTCTTTAGTATCACTTTATGTAATGCCTCTTCAAGTCCTCACATATTTGTCACTTCATTCATGAGCCTGGCTCTACAATCGAAAAACATGTTATTTCTTGCAAATGTAAATTTTAGACTGAACGAAATAGAGTTTGAATTCTCTTTTTAAAACACTTTTATTAGCTTGACTTGTAACTAACTAACTAACTAACTAACTAACTAACTAACTAACTAACTAACTAACTAACTAACTAACTAACTAACTAACAATGTAATCAAATCTTAGAAGTCAATTTTCACCCACTTCTAATTGTCGTATCGACTTGAAACTTTGTATGTGTATGTAATCTCGGTGACAATGCAATAATTTGGTATCATCGACCTGATCTGATGATGCATCCGGAAGGTGGGTAGGGCATCTCTGCAGCGGTTTCTAGTAAGCCCCTCGTGTTTGGGCTCATATGAATCGTCTTGATGAGTACAATACATTAGACTTGGTGACGAGGGTCTGATGATGCAACCGGAAGGTGGGTAGGGGATCTCTGCAGTGGTTACTAGTAAACCCCTCGTGTTTGGGCTCATATGATTCGTCTTGATGAGTCCAATAGATTGAACTTGGTGACGAGGGTCTGATGATGCAGCCAGAAGGTGGGTAGGGGATCTCTGCAGTGGCTACTAGTAAACCCCTCGAGTTTGGGCTCATATGATTCCTTTTGATGAGTCCGATAGATTGGACTTGGTAACAAAAGACTAAAAAGTAAAAAATAAAAATATACAGTTTAAAAAACTAAAAAAAACACTTTAAAAACGCACTCAAAAATATAAAATAATTAAATTGACTTGTATTAGTTACGATATAATGGTTAATTCAAAAAGTGTGGAGCGCTTCTCTTACTGGGTAAATAAAAGTACAAACAACCAAAAAGCGCTCCACACTTTTTGAATTAACCATTATATCGTAACTAATACAAGTCAATTTAATTATTTTATATTTTTGAGTGCGTTTTTAAAGTGTTTTTTTTAGTTTTTTAAACTGTATATTTTTATTAGAAAATATAATGCAAACTTCAGCACTGTACCGGAGTAATCTCTCAGCAAAGTTCGGTCGAAGGAAGCTGGAGGCTCATTACGAAATGGCTCAGAAAATATGTGACTAAGGAATTTTTCAAGATTAATGGTCGTATAGAAACTTTTACTAACTTCTAGGCAAGTTTCTTTTCTTGAAAGTGATATTCACAGGATATGGTATCAAAGTTGAAACTTTACAACGGCAGCGGATGTTGAAAAGGTTTTCTGTGTTTCTTCATATTAGGTTACTAACTCTTCTTTACTTTCTACTGCGCTGATCCCAACTAAAATGGGACCACCAACCAGGGTAACATAACTACGTATCCTTACTTCCCTTACTTATTATAAATGCGAAAGTAACTCTGTCTGTCTGTCTGTTACGCTTTCACGGCTAAACTACTGAACAGATTTTAATGAAATTTGGTACAGAGATAGTTTGAACCCTGAGGAAGAACATAGGCTACATTTTATCGCAATAAACTGTAGCCCACGCGGGTGAAACCGCGGGGAACCGCTAGTAGTAAATAATGATAAACACTTGTTAGCTTTTATTATTATTTTTGGTAATGGTAATTTAATAGCATATTATTTTGTTCATTTAAGAACCACTATGTTGTTGTATTGTGGATTTGTAAATATATTCCCAAGACATCATTGCGAATATTTCCGGTAAGTACTGCTTTTTGACTTCCAATGCGCAGTACTGACGTTAGTGTGCTGTCACTTTGAGTTTACATCCTTTTACGGTTTAATACAAGTACTCAATCTGACTGCCACTTCTTGACGTAACTGTCAAGTGATGGCGGTGGAATATTCTTGGGAACATAGTCAGTTGAGTCGGCGCTTTGGTAGAGTGCAGACATCTGTTAGTAGTAATATTTAAATATAAACAGTGATTTACTAGACGAGTTATACTTGAAAAATCCTCAGTCACGTAATACACTACACTCTTTTAAATAATAACTCGAAGAGGCAGTTTATACGGCTTACTCACAGGCCAATAAGAGCTCGGGAAAATAAAGCGAGCTAAGCCGGTTTGATGGTTGCAACTTTCGCAAGACTTCATCTACACGACAAAGCTTTCATGATTACTTCGCAGAATAAAAATAAACGTTGATAAGTTTTGTCGTTGTTGTAGAAAATTAGTCTTCCAAGGGGAATGTTTAGTTTAGTTCTTACAGGGTACCGCAAGGCAACCGATTTTAGGCAACGATTTTGGACGATATCACGAATATAGCTCTCAGAATTTGCAAGTTGAAGTGGCAATGGGCAGGCCACATCCCTCGACGAACCGATAACCGATGGGGAAGAAAGGTTCTCGAGTGGCGACAGCGAACCGGAAGACGTTCTGTAGGTAGGCACCCCACTAGATGAACCGACGACATTGTGAGAGTTACATGGAGCCGGATTACATGGATGCAAATGGCTAAAAGTCGTTCATGGTGGCGTTCAAAGTGGTAGGCTTATGTTCAGAAGTGAATTTCTACTTTTTCTTAGAGTTTCCTTGAACACAATGACGGTAGGTAGATGTCATACATAATAAGTCAGGCTCTTTAGGTCACAAATGGACACTCTTAAAAAATAACGTAACAAAAGCTTTTACTTTTTTTCATGATTTATTCAAAACGCTCCATAGAAAACACAACAGGATTTCCCCAACGCTCCATCTTTCTCATTTCTTTCAGGATTCAATCGGCACCGGCCGTAATAAACATTCGCCCAATCTCCTTTTAACTCGTTTCACCGACTGGCGCGAATTTTATCTTTTTCAATTTGTTTGAAATCCGCTGCTTGCTGTTTGGGTAAATATTGAATAATGGAAATGGGGCGGGAAGCCTTGTGGAGAACGGCCTATGGCATCGTTGATTTGTATACGAAGACAGAAAAATGCCCATAATTTATTTTGGTTCGTTTAAGGTTTTGGTCACGGGTTGAAAGGAAAATGGTAGAGGAGTTTTTCGAGGAAAATGCTTAGTCTCTCGAATGTAATGTTTGTGGTACAGATTTGTATTGAGAGTAAATCGGCATTTCCAAGAATCACAAAACTCAAGGGCTTGCAATTTATACATTGATCTAGGGCCTAGGTTCTAGGCTGATATGATGGCAAGCAAAGTCTGCGAAGACGATGTATTGGATAGAGTGAAGTGAAAAGAAAAATCTTACGTTTCACTGTCACTACAAGCCTTGGTCACTGAATATATATATTTCCTAGTTGTACCGCGCGGTTTCCCGTTATCCCGCAGTAATCTTTTTCCGGAATTAAAAGTAGTCTATGTGTCAGGGTATAAACTATCTCCATTCCAAATTTCATTCAGATCCGTTCAGTAGTATTTGCGTGAAAGACTAACAAACATCCATCCATCCATCCATCCATCTATCCATACTTACAAACTTTCACGTTTATAATATTATTAGGATAGTAAGTACCTGGACCTCCTCATCACTTACGATTAGGTAAGACGGAAGTCAAAGGTTTCCTATTTCCAATATAGTAAAAATGCCATTATAATAACACATTGTAATGATCCTCGTTCACCTTTAGGTATATTGTTTTGTTACCTGTTTTTATAAAATTTGTTTATATATACCATAACAACCAGACATGAAAGTCACTGCCTTTTTACAACACATGGAATTTTATATTTTGTTGTGACGTTGACGTTCCAATCAAGTCGACAAATACGCCGCAACCAATGTAAATACGAATGTTTGTATATTTCATCCATAAAAACAAGTCAGAAAGTAACATAGAAATAGAAAATTATTCTTTTAATACACAATGTAAGTACACAGATTATTTACTTCAAACTAGAACTAAGGTACATTGACCCCTTCGTCATCATCGTCAGCCTTAAGTGTTTTATGTCCCAGCAGACGGGACACAGGTTTTCTCTGATACATAGAGTAGGTACTATGGGTCAAAATCCACCTTACGAACCCAGTGCTGCTTGGAGAACAAAGACCTTGCAAAATACATTTTCCTTCTGATCCTGAGTCAAAATAGAAGCTTTTTGATTCAGATGGTAAAATAAGGAAGGACTCGGTCTTGGAAGGTAAGACTCGGAAGGAAAGTCAGGTTTTTTTTCTCAGTGTGGTTGGCGGATAGGCCAGCCGTTTTACCTATGCCTGCATTGTCTACAAGCTATCTCCATACGTAATTTCACTCAAATCCATTAAAAAGCAGTTTCAGTCTGAAGAAGAAACAGATTCTATTGATTGGTAAATGTAGCTGTGTATTTTTTTCATTAATTCGGTTATTGGCTTCGGCCGTCTAATTGATAATAGCTAATTATAACGAACATACATACATACATTCATTCACTCACTCACTCACTCACAAACTGCTACATTTAATTTTATAGTATTAGAGTGAAGGTGTGAATATCTGATGTGATTTCCTCATCATAACAACAATAATCTCCAAATAGACGACCAGGAATAATAATAATAATAATATTCATTTTTAATCCACACAAACTGTTTTAATCAAGCGACTTTGAAGTAAAACTGCTGCACCTGCAAACTCAATTTAACAGTTAATAGAATACATTTTGTAAGAAAACCTGCTTGTTACAATTCACGAATGGAAGAATAACTTTCCTTAATAGAATATTCTTACAAAAACGTTGGAGCTATAAAGGTTGTAATTTTGCCTTTGGGAAGCTAACTCTGGCACAGAACTGGAGACTTTATCAACCTTCCCTTAGGGTGGATGGTCCAACCTGGCAGGGAAATTGAAATATTGAACGGATTTATCGTTTTTTTATCACACCTTCCAGGGTAGCGATTGACTACAAGTCACTTGATGTGAAGTGACGATGTGGTCGAAGCTGGAGTTACGCTACACCTGGTCTAGGAACTGACTAGAATAGCTTGCCAGGCGAGTACTAGAAAATTCCCTACGACTAAGAACGGGACGTAATAAGCTAATAATGAACCGAAATGGATAAATCCCTCAAAAGTTAAAATTCCCGCTTTAGATTAGACCATCCACCTTAAATGAAAAAAGTTGTTTGTTCAAAAGTCTCTTATTTACAGTTATTCGCCTGTTACCCGGAAAAGATAAAATTGCTTCTTTTTTCTTTTTATACATAAAAACTTTTTCTATGGTATGGGATCTGTCTCATAAAATACAAGTGGGCATAAATTACAGTTTCATGAAATACAAATACATAGGTACACTTTTTAAAAGTCTCAAAAAAAATGTGGCTACAGGTAGAGCATTCGTGTTAGATCCGATTTTTTTTAATAGCAACTAGCATTCCGGGTTTCTAAGGGTGGGTAAAAATAGACACAATATGCTACAGTGGGTCTTGAAAATTTTCCATAGGAAAAAAAACTATCCAATTTTGCGGGTAACATTTGCCAATACTTCCTCCCTCAAAAACTTTATTCGGACTATAACGAACATATAAAACAAAATGAGCCAAAACGTTCCAGCCGTCTTCAAGGGATGTGTATGCGCATCGCTTACCAACGAACAGCATATAACTTTTATTTATATGTATTTTTAATCGCCTAATCCACTGAGCTCCTGAATAATGTGAAAATAAACAATCGATTTTTATTTATATAGATAGACAAGTATACATAGATAAGTCTTTCACCACAGCATTACCTGATGGTACATAGGTTCGATGATGGACTATATTATTCACGTTTCCCCTCTTCTTTATTATCCTAATACTCTTATATATATTTTTTTATTTTTTTTATTTTCATATTTGTTTTAAAACTTGCCCGTGATGTCATGAAATGGGTTCCGGCTGAAAATCAGTAATTGAGGCTGTTGTACAGCCTCAGTTATATGCTGAGTCGGGACCTATTTCTGACGTCGCGCAATGTCGTACAGTCAACGACAAAAGTCGCTAAACGATAACAAATTTTCCGATTACCTTCATCATCTTACCTCCAACCTTTGACCGCATCATCACTTAGCATCAGGTGTATATTGTTGTTGTCAAACGCAACTTTGTAAGTTATAAATAAAACCCATATATTACCCATCTAAAAACAAATTTGGAAAATCGAGTATGACCAGCTACTTTTGTCGCTGACTGTACTTGTTTTTGTGTGATTGTAACTATTTGTCATTGTCCTTGTATTGTGAATTTCAGAAATATATATACTTCATTTCATTTAATTTCATGAATAGTATATAAAAAACACTTATTAGATTCCAACTTCAGAGTCTTTTCAAAATAATATCACTTACAAATTCCCATCTTTTAGCTACGTAATCTACGTTTCCGACGAGACTTGAGCATAGCCTCTTTTCCAAAGGACTTGTAAAATACCTCTTTCCATTCACAGCTTTGAAGTGAGTTGAATAAAATTTAAACTATGTATTTTAAGGAAATGTACGCGTCGACTTGAGAACTTGAGAGACTTGAGTTTTTAGTCGATTAGCTTGAAAAAAGTACCTACCTACCTACTGAAAATAAAATCGTGGTAAGTATTAAAAAAATAAATGAAACAATTTATTGCCATTAAAAAACATACATTTTATAGGAAAATAAAAGCACATACACACACTAAAAACTAACTATCTGAGATGGCGCAACGACCCAAAGTGAGTCTTGGCCTCCGATAACTAAAGACGCCACTTCGGCCTGTCCTGCGCCACCTCCTGCCAGACACATACACACACACACATTAAGATAATTTTGTACGGTGGTTTTATCTGTAATCTCATTTGATTCTGGTCTTCGTAATTATGTAGGCAAACGAAATAACGATATAAGAAAATCTATCAATCAAAGCGGTTTCTTAAAATTTCTACGAAGCGATTTGACCGACATAAGTTTAAATAGGCCAAATCGTACTAAGTACGTCTGAATGCTACAAATGCATATAAATGATTCTTATTCTTATATGTCCCAATAACGTTTACACACTCATACTGGGATCTCACCGATCACTGAGCCATCATCGCTATAAAATAGGTGTGCCCGGCCCCACTTGAGAGCCAGTTCCCAATCCAGGTGTAGCGTGGCGCCATCTTCGATCGTCACTTAACATCACGTGACTTGTGGTCAAACGCTACTCTATAAGTAGTAAAAAAAGTTTGCTCCGACCAGGCTTCGAACCTCAACTAAATTCATGAGACAGGGGCACTACCAATAGCACCACGGTGTCGTGACTTCATGAGCAATAACATTCCATGAGACTGAAGTGTGAAATAAACCATTACTTTTCATCGTTCAGCCCTATAAAGTATGATTCTGTAAAATAAAGATTGCTCTAGGCGACGACGGTCCTCGTAAAATGAAATAAAGTGTTGGCCACAAACCCGGCCAGATGGCTTGAGCTTTTTATCGCTCGCCTTCATCTGGAGTTGACGTTGAGTGTAAGTGGACTGGATTGGTACTTGTTATAAAATCACGAGAGACGGGTCGGAACTCGGTCGACGCTCTTTACACTATCACACTAATATTATAAATGTAAAAGTGAGTATGTATGTTTGTTACTTCTTCACGCTGATACGGCTTGATGGATTTGAGTGAAAATTAAAATGGAGATAGCTAGTAACCTACAATAGCACATGCTACATAAGCACAGAGACTGCCTTACTATTTCATTTTACTAAAAACCAATACAGCAATCTAACATTTTCTCTTAACTTTTCTTTGCCTTTCCGTTACTTATCAATATTATCAATGATGATTCGATTTGTATAGTTTTTTTTTACATCTTACAGGGTAGCCTCTGACCACAAGTCATCGAATGTTAAGTGACAAAGTGATCAAAGGTGGCGCCGGCGACGCCTGAACCAGGAATTGTCTCACAGGACAGCACGCCTGTTCACATCCAGTTTTCCCACGATCTACACAAACTTTGTAAGCGAGATAAAAACAAATATTCTACGTATTTTCGTAAGCCGGGACATTAATTAAACATTACAAGCTTTCGAGCCTCACAAACTGGGACAAAGGCCCATGCACGGGACCTTAGGAATTTTCGGACAGGGGTCCGACGGCTATCACGTTCAATGAATGATCGTATAACTATAAAAAATACTTTCTTACACTGTTTTATTCTTTAAATAGTACACAAAAATAACATCACACTACTGAATGTGAATGTGTGTGTGTTTGTGAGCTGTGGCTTGCGAGATGAAAGCAGCCTCCAATCTAGACTATCAGTAGGTAAATAACCCTATCGGTGTGTTCCGGCAGGCTCACTTGAGAGCCAGTTCCCAGTCCAGGTGTAGCGTGGCGCCATCCTCGACCACATCGTTACTTAACATCAGTGACTTGTGGTCAAACGCTACCCTGTAAATAGTAAAAAAAAACAAGATAAATAAATAATACTTCTACTCTATAATATAATTATGTACAATATGCACGTACCCAAAATTCACACTATCACATCAATATTCTAAATGCGAAAGTTTGCAAGTATCGTGGCGTTTTATAGGCATTTTATATTTCAGGCGTCACACTCTTATGAGGTAAGTGTGGATCTTTGTTCTTTTTTCCATTTGAGAAATTTGGAATGGAAATAGCTTATACTTGGACTAAAACATATAAGCTTTTTATATTGGAAAGTGTTGATACTAGCTGTCCCTTCCCAATTAAACTCGCTTTCACCCGTCCGCGTCGCAATGACAAATACTTCTTTTGTTACTAAAACTGTTGGAAATCCCTGATGGTTAAGGCTCTACCATCCTACGCTTGAGAGTAGTTTGCAGACAGATGATTCCACGCAGCGTGATGTAGTAGACTTAGCTGTCACTTGACAACTCTGACAGGGAACATCTGCTACCACCCTTGTAACCCTGTTCTTTTGACTTTGACCTTTCCATATCTGCTACCTACACATTTGAAACAGTTATTAGATTACCTAGCTTCGTTTATTATTTGTGTTGGTAATATTAGATAAATAGATAAACGTAGGTTGGTACATTATAGAACCAATTTTATTATCGTAGTCACGGTTGGCTATGGTTAAAAATGGGTAAAATAAATTTGATATATAAAAATCAATTCCTGTTCGTTAGTCTCGCTAAAACTCGAGAATGGCTGGACCGATTTGGATAATTTTGATCTTGAAATATTTGTGGAAGTTCAGGGAAGGTTTAAAAGGTGACTTTTATTGGCGATACGAAGTTCACAGGGTATCTAAAATTTGATATATATATAATGTTTATGTACATGTAACGTAATAAGGTTTCACATAATTATTTGTCATATGATGGAAGAAGCCTTGGCTCCTGAAATACAGTTTTTAACTAGTTCAGGGAGTCCATGGACTCATTTATAATTGTATCCCACTTTTATGTCAATAAAAAATATTTGATTTGATTTGAATAATTAACGGATCATATACGAGTATATAGGTACCTACTGCCTTGAATATTTAAATTAAATCTGTTAATTTCATGACAACTTTATATCTGTTAATCTAACCCTTGCCTTCTTTACGTATATTAAGTATTCAGTCAACTATCGTTACTTTTTTATTGCTCCCAAGACACCCAACCTTCTCACTACGCCTTGTCGATTTTGTAATTTAAATATCCTACCTCCATGCGCCCGCCTCATTATGAATTCTACTGGCAGAATGACTTTGGCCCTATCGGAGCATCTCGCATGAATAACATTTTTTGTGACTACGTGCTCATGTTATGACGTAGGTATTTTTTTCCTAGACTAGCTGCGCTCCGCGGCTTCACCTGCGTGGACTGCAGTTTATCGCATTTTTTCCATTTTTTCTTTCATAAGAACCTTCTCCTGGCAATACAACAAAAAAAATTAGTGAAATCGGTCAAGCCGTTCACGCGTGATGCCGTGACCAAGGGAAGTAGGGATTCATTTTTATATATAAACCTAACTGCGCCCCGCGGTTTCACCCGCGTGGACTACAGCTTATCGCAATAAAACGTCTTTCCATTTTTTTCTTTCATGAGAACCTTCTCCTCGCAATAACAAACACAAAAAAAGAATTAGTGAAATGTCGATTCCTTTGTGCATTCTTCTGTAACTAAACTAAAGCTGGTATTCTAGTATATGACGTTCAAGTGTTGATCAGTACTTGAGTTGACTTTTCTGGCGGCAATTGAGTTATCAACGTGAAAATTTTGTTTTTATTTCCAAAATTTGTGTTTCTTCGAGTGATAATGTGTAATATTGGTGGATTATTAACCATTATGTGTTCGTTAATGTGAACGAGTGTGGGATTGAAATAAAGTTGTGAAAGTGACTTTTCTAGTTGCTCCAAAAAAGACCGTGTAAAGTTTAAGTAAAGTGCCACTACTTTACTTAAACACTATCCTCATCCCATCATCTCATCATCATCATCACCATCATCATTTAAACTTGATTCAACTCTCTGAGTTTGAAATATTTTATACTTGACACTGGCAAATACACTAATCGTGTGACACCATAACAAAATAAAAAACTTGAGTAGCGATTAAGTGACATATTTGTATGAAATGACAGCGTCAAGTAGTGATCATTGCTTGAGCGTCATTCGAGAATGCCAGCCTTAGTTTGACAGGTCTTAAAGCGTCAGAATCGACACCAGTGTCACAGAATAGATATGGTTCTACACATTGTCGCCAGCTTTTTGGGCACTCTACCTGCATGCTGTATTTTGTAATTTAAGTAACTGCACTTTTAAAATTTTGAAAGGTATTGTTTAATGAGGTTTTTTAATAATATATAATTGTACTTAGAATATTTAATAACCAATATCTTAGTAGTTATTTTCATAAACTAATCGTTAGTGTTGGCTGATGCTTAGGTCAGGTGTCAGGTCAAACTAATATTACAGATATCGTGTTTGATGTTGTGGGGACATCACTAGCTAGATGAGTTATTATGTAATCAGTTATGCGCATCGATGTCATGTGATTTATTTTATAATAATGATATGTATAAATATGCAATGTTATTTAATATGCAAACAATTTCATAATAATAGCTTCGTTAAAGTTCATTCAAATATTGTCAACATTAGATAAGCCTTGGTATAAAATTAATGTACAATGACTTAGTAAATTAATCATTTATGTTCTAGTCGTGTTTATTTTACAGTAATACATATATTTTTACTAGATACATAGACCTATATATAACATAGATGTAAATATCTAACCAATTTTGCGGAATTTTGTAATGCTTGCCTGGCTAGCTACTCTCATGTTGTGAATCTATCGCTAAGCACCTATCGATGTTAAACGGCTTTCACAAAAAAAAAATGAAAGTACATAATTAAAGTATATACGGTTTTTTAAATTTTGGTCTTTCACACAAATAACAGTATGTCTGTCTGTTTGTTCTGGTTAATCTCTGCAACGGCTGGACCAATTTTAATGGTACTTTTTACGCAAATACTTTTATCTTAGAAATTTGAACCCTGTGGAAGATCATAAGATACTTTTTATCGCGATAAACTGTGGTACACGCGGGTGAAACCGCGGGGAACATCTAGTCCTGTATAATAAAGGTATCTACTCACTTAGGCACTCAGTTCTCATTTTCGTAGCCAAAGCGAAACTTTTAAAAGGCAGAGGGGTAATGATAGGAATGTCTTGGGGCCCAAATGCAAGCTATTAATCAAAAGCAGGGGCGTGAAACTGGATAAAAGACAGCGGGGACCTCCTACCACTAAATTAGCGACTTTCAACGCAACTCTCACGAACGAGTTAAGTTAACTTTCAAGTAACGCTAGATAAACAATTAGAGACCGATTATTTACTACTATTCTGGCGTAACGGCGTCCTGTCATTTACTTCGTCAATTTCTTGCAAAAATCTTTGAATTAGTAACGTGATCAACTTGAGAGAGATGGTGACCGAACGGTAACGCGTGTGCCTTACAAGCGCCGATACCGACTTCTCATCCCCGCACTTATAGCTATGGCTTGGTAAGTTATGTGTGTATTTACCTTCGTTCAAAGTGGTGAAGGAAAACATCATCGAGGAAACCGGCATCGGCAGGTCCAAGAACTACAACATTCATGGGCATGCGACATCTACCAACCCGCACAGGTCTAGCGTGGTAGATTACGGCCTATGCTCCTCTCAGAGAAAGTCAGAGGCCCAGCAGTGGCAGTGTGATGTAATAATGTGTGTGTGATAGGCTGTTGATGATGATCATCATCATCTTTAAATACGCCTTTTTTATAGCCTCTTAGCGAGAAACGTATCCGCTAAATTGCCCACGCTGCAACCGACAGCGACAGACGAAAAAAATACAATTTATTTCAGCGTAGCAAGGATGTTATTATGATTTATCGCTTGCTTATTTTAAAGTTAGGATCTTCGGCTTCTTCGGTCACATCGCCAGAAAGGAAAGCGACAACCTTGAAAAGCTTCTGGTAACAGGAAAAATACAAGGGAAGCGACCAAGAGGCAGGAGTCCTTTGCGTTGGAGTGATCAGATCCGCAACTCCACCAATAAGAACGTCCACGAGGTCATACACATTGCCGAAGACCGAAGCAAATGGAAAGAGATCGTCCTAAAAGTAATTCGTGGAGGTCACGACCCTCAGCAATGAGGATAACGACACAAGGAGGAGGAGGGATTTTAAAGTTATTACAGATTAATGAGATAAAGTTGTTTTGAAATTAAGGTAGAGGTAGTTAGTTAGTTTCATGTTTGAGAAGCTATGGCTGTTTTTGTGAAAAATTCGGAGGAATTTGTCCGAAACCGATTTTTTATGATTTTTTTTGTATATACCTATGTGATAGGTTTAAGAACCGGTCGTAGGCTACGATAAAGTGTAGTCCACGCGGGTGAAACCGCGGAGCACAGTTAGTAATATACTGTATAATATAGATATAGTTTAATTTGTATAAAATATATTATATTATTTATTTATTAGTGTGCGTTTACAACTCAGTGTTTGACGCCAGTCTGACCTTCAACAGTACCTGTTTTGTATTCGAACCTCCTCCCCAATATTCTAAAGACCCTTCTAGAAATTGGATCCGAATATTTACTTGCTAAATATTGGAGACGTCCGCATTGGTAAATAAAGCCTAGAATTGATTCTGTCACGAGTATGATTATTCAACTAAATTCTATTACGTTATTACAACTCTAAATAGCGCTAAGCTACTTCGCTTTTTTCGCACAGTATTAACGGTGAAACAGTTATACTAGGGATAATCGATGTCGCAAAAACATCGATGATGGCATCGATGGCTGAACATCGATACTCGATGTTCATCGACACCAAACAAACATCGTCATCAAGAAATGAAACAACTATAAAAACACATCATTTTAAACAAAGAAACATATCTATTAAATTTGAGATATCAGGGAGTAGAATCAAAGTTCAGAAACTTCAAAAGGAGACAAAGGTTTTTTACGTATTTTGGTTGCATACAGAATCTGATTAACACTTTGTGGAGGCGTTCATAGATTTCAATTATCTTGGTCTTGGCTTGCTATCACACCAGTAGCGTACTAGACTAGACGTCCACTCTCGCTAGCAGCTCGCGCGTGACTGTCCACCGCACCACCCGGGTGCTCAAGAATCTCAAGATAGCAGCATAGGTTACAGATTATACAGACACTAGAATACTCTATTAATTTTAACTGAAAAAATGAAAAAGAGTGAAAAAGGTACTAAAGTATAGGTAATTAGGTACTACAGTCCTAAAGTGCTAATAAGCCTAAAAGCGTTAGTAAGTCCCGAAGTGCTAACTAAGCGGCTTATAACATTTCGTGAAATGAGTTTATTGTTCTAACAGGGTTTATTAGGCGGAGTTCCTCCGGTTTTCATTAGTGTGGCAATTTTTTTTCCATTTTGGCATTAAGTACTTAGTGTTTATTGCGGAGTCAAAGCTTTGACCTCTATAAATAACTAGCTGTTCCCCGCAGTTTCACCCGCGTGGGCTACAGCTTTATGCATTCAAAGTCTCAGCCCGATCGGTTTAAAATGGACAAAGTTTCATACAAACTTTCATCCCCTCTTTTATCCTCTTGGGGGTAGAATTAATCAAAATTCTTTATTAGCGGATGCTTACGTCATAACATCTACCTGCATGCCAAATTTCAGCCCGATCCGTCCAGTGGTTTGGGCTGTGCGTTGATAGATCACTATGTCAGTCAGTCACCTTTGCGTTATAATTGGGTCTACACAATTAATTAAAATTACCTAAATAATGTTACGTTATTTTCTTATACGTTTACAAATTTTTTGTATAATATTTTTGCAAGTTACGGATACAGCTCCTTGAGAACGTAAATTACGATATATACTGCGCTCTCCTTTGTCCAAACCTCATTTAGGAAAGCATCTATTTACAGCCTTTTTTTTTTTTTTTTTTATATGAGATAGGTAAGCATTTGACCCCAGTCTCACCCGATGGTAAGTGATGACGAGGCCGAAGATGGAGCATGCTTGCCTAGAAGATACCTATTCACTCTTGACTTGAAGGCTCCCAAGTTATACTTATCGGGAAACAAAGACGCTGGCAAGGTGTTCCACTCCTTCGCCGTTCGCATTATAAATGTGGAAGCGAAACGTTTTGTGCGGATTGGGGGCCTACCTTTGCTAATTTCATGCGCAGTAAAGTCAGTAAAGTACAGCTGTTAACGTTCGTAACATAAACTGCCGGCTAACTAGCTCAGTAAAATGTAGTGGCAAAATAAACCACACAACCCGGTTTAGTGCTGTTGGCAGTGCCGGATTAACCAAGAGTAGCAATTGCTACAGGCCCCGTAAAAAATGGGCCCCCAATATTTAAACCCACTCTGCCTGAGCCTAGCAGGGCCTATAGTTATTCACAAATATTTATTGCAGTAAATGTGGTACAAATATGGTTAGTGTTTCGGCACATTCAGCTTAAACAATCATACAACATTCATCAAATAGTTAGGTGTTAAACAATTAATTGACAGAATATTTTTTATAATCCTAAGCCAAACAAAAATACTTTTTTTTAAAGTGGCTTTAGCCATATAGATTTTATGTGCATCGGTAGAGTATTAACAACTCTGATACACATGGCATGGCACTGCTTCTGGTACAATATTGTTCTAGGACGCGTATCAAAGACCAGTCTGTCAGTCAGGATGACGTGTATTTCTGGGAAATATATCGCATGCTCTTTTAAAATAAAGACTATTGATTACCAACAAAATTGTAAGTAAAGATAGAAAATAAGAGATAGATAGATAGATTTGTAGATGGCAAAGCAAATAAACGTATTGAATACTGTCTTGAATTTAACTTTATACTTAAGAACCCATGGTAGATCAAGGGCTCTTAAAAAGAATTTACTACGGGCCCCGCGATTGCTTGATCCGGCACTGACCGTTGGACTGAATAAGCGGTCTGGACGGTGAACTAAAACTGTTGTAAAAGCTAGTGTTATGTGTGTAAAAATGGTGTCGGTGAACTATTGACTGTAATGTAGAGGTTTAAGGTTAAATGTGACAACGCGACCCTTTTTATGTACCACCAGCTGTTCTCGCGATTTCACCTTCGTTGACTGCTTTTTATCGCAGTAAAAAGTATGCTATGGCTTTCTTCAGGGTTGAAACTATCTCCATATAAAATTTCATCATGATTAGTTTAGGCGTGAAAAGGCAACAAAAAAACAGACAAAGTAACTATCACATTCAACAGATTTTTTTTCTCTAATTTCGCTGGTATTTAAGGTGGAAACAAATCTTCTTCAGTTATAAAACTACATTATCAAAATTCAACAAGCGTTGCCCAACTGGAACATCAAAATGAATGGCTCACACATTTTCAACTGGGAAAATGTACTCTGAAATACCTCTGATATTTTTCAGAAGCTCGATAAATCATGTAGCACGCTTTTCCTCGGGTTGCCATCATAAAATTCATAATGTGTGAGCAAAATGCCAAATGAAGTTTTTGCTACTTGTATTTTATCAAAAATGGGTGATTTTTCTGAGACAAAACTGAGTTTCCTTCTCCTTTAAACTTCAAAATATTAAAAATGTATATACCTACATTGTTTTATTAACATCTTTCTCGTGAGCGCTTGACTACAAGTCACTGGATGTTAAGTGACGATATGGCCGAAGATGGCGCCACGATACACCTGAAATGGGAACTGGCTGGGGCCGCCGGAACACACCGATGCTTGGTGCTTGGTGCTTGGCGACGGATTCTTAACTTTAGGGTAGCTAGCCAGGCGAGCACTTGAAAATACCCTACCACGAAGCTATGGTTTCATCACGATGTTTTCGTTCACTAGTGGACATAAAATAATTTAAATATAAACCGTTGGGAAAACAATCATAAACTATTCTGATGTCAACGTACTTACCAAATCCAATCTAAGTCCTAACTCAAGTTAATTTAGTGACCCTTCTATAGTTTAATTTAGTTTAGAACATGATAAACACTAGCTGTTCTCCGCGGTTTCACTACAATTAAATGTGATAAATGTATTGTATCTCCTTCCCCAGGATTCAAACTATCTCGATTTCTATACCACATTTCAACAAGATATTTAGGCATGAAAAGGTAACAAACAGACAAAGAGACAGTTATAATTATTTAATTGAATTAAAAATATTAAACAGTTTGTTGTGTAAATATGGATTACTAGTTGAACCCCGCGGTTTTACCCGCGTCTTCCCGTTTTCCAGCAGGAACCTTTTTCCGGGATAAAAAGTAGCCGGTGTTAATCCAGGGTATAAGCTATCTCCATTCCAAATTTCATTCAGATCCGTTCAGTAGTTTTTGCTTGAAAGAGTAACAAACATCCATCCATCCATACTACTCACAAACTTTCGCGTTTATAATATCTGTAGGATTAGTTCTATTTTAATCCTAGTCATCATCATCGTCAGCCCAAAGACGTCCATTGCTGAATATAGGCCTCATGGCCCTTTGAACGCCAAAATGAGCGTTTAATAGTTATTTGCAATAATTAGCTTCCTGTGACTTTTTCGATATCCTCGGTTTACCTATAGTCTACCTACTGATCATTTCGTCGTCGTTCAATTTTTTCCATAAATAAAATATCAGAAGTAAATAAGGGATCAAAATATTAAAAAAAATGCCTAAGGGTAAATAAAAAAGGACAATGGCCACCAATATCCCTAACGTAGGTGTAAATTGACCATTATTGGTTCTCCGAATATTTATGTCCGGTGTCCGAATTCCAAAAGCGAAAAATGTAGGAAGCACACACCATATAAATTGCCTCTGAACGAAATAAATTGACTTCATTCTGGCCATGACAGTGGAGGTGCTTTATCTCTCAATTTAGATGTAAAGAGCTAAATAACAACCGGAAAATGAGAGAAATGGAGAGGAAAGTATAATTTCACCACGGTAATGGCCGAGAGGTGCTTGTAGGTCACGCGTTGGTATTCGGAAAGGTGATGATAACAATTAATCGTAGCGATAGGCGATTGTGGAATATACAAATGAAATCATTCGATTAGTGATTAACGTTTAGTGTTAAGAAGCTGTCGGTGTGTTCCCGCAGTCTCACTTGAGAGCCAGTTTTGCGTGGTGCCATTTCCGAACGCATCGTCGTGAGCCTTAAATGGCGGGAGTAAAACTAAAAACTAAACTAGGAACTAATTATTAAGTAAACTAAGTGACAATCACTCATGATTGCACCGCTAAATAATAGTAAGCTGCCAAGAGGCTTTGCTATCATTATCATCATCAGCCAGTATCAGTCCGCTGCTGAATATAGGCCTCTCCCAAGATACGTCACTGAGCCCGGTCTTCGGCTCTTCTCATCCAAGTACTGGCAGCAACTCGGCGCAAGTCGGCGCTCCATTTGTCGCAGGGCGTCCTACACTACGTTTGCCCAAGTCGCGGTCTCCACTCAAGAACGCGTCTACCTCAAAGGTTTTTTTTTTTTTTTTTTTATTGATTAAGTTTTTCACTACAGGCTCGAGGCCCGTACTATTGTCGGTTCTGCGGCTTGGCTATCCTACTAATATTATAAATGCGAAAGTTTGTGTGTGCGTGTGTGGGAATGTTTGTTACCACGCATCACCGTAACTACTATACCGATTTTGATTAAATTTGCTTGTACCCTGCATTAACACAGGCTTCTTTTTATTCCGGAAAAAGGTTCCTGTGGGATAACGGGAAGATGCAGTGAAACCGCGGGGTGCAACTAGTAAGTAATTGATATATCGATAGGTATAGAGCTGTACCAGGCAGCGTGAAGAAGCAACAAACAAACACATAACACACTCAGTACTTTCGCATTTAGGTATAATATAAGTGTGATCTAAGAGGAAAAACACACGGATATTATTGTAACTAACCCGGTTAAAAATAGGGTGCGGATTGATTTCGATGGCTTCATGTTTATAAGTACTTTTCCCTAGCTGGTAGAGAAGCCTTATCAAACTTAATGAATTGTTACGCTGCCCTTCTCTTCTTTGAGTTTCTTCGCTGGCTAGCCACGCAAAAACATGTATTTTATTTTTACGAATCTACAATAAGTTAGGTATATAATAGTGTCGATTCATTTTTGCATTCCCTAAAACTAAAGTAAGTTTGACAGGTCTAATAGAATTGCTGTCTTTTTCCAACCACTGCAGTAAAAAAAGGACAGTATTACTTTTAGACCTGTCAAACTTAGTTTAGTTTTAGAGAATGCAAAACCGAATCGACACCAACATGTACTCAATGAGTACATACCCCACGTCTTCTCGTTATCCCGCAGATACTTTTTTCCGGGATGAAAAGTAGCCTATGTTTTAATCCATGGTATAAGCTATCTTTATTCCAAATTTCACTCAAATCCGTTTTGTAGTTTTTGCGTGAAAGAGTAACAAACATCCATACTCACAAACTTTCACGTTTATAATATTAGTAGGATTATTTTGCCTACAGTTCCTATGTGATGGCCATATTTCATCGTGCCTCTGCGCTATTTTTTCGTGTTGCGATGTCCTTCTACTGTAGGAGCGCAAGATGCAAAATGACAAGCAGTTTCATTTACAAATGTGTTCATTAAACTTGACTTGAGTCACGGCATCTCGTAGGTAATAATACAGCGAGTAGAGAGGCCACTCAATACCCTTCACTTTTCCGCCAAACTACGCTTTATTTATGGAGGTGAAGTTTTCCTTTTCGTTATTATATGAAAGAGAGATCTTAAAAAATTTCTTTGGCTGCCTTTACATTATGTTTTATTTTTATTTGGTATTATAAAAGTCTTATGAGTAAAAAATACTGGTGAATTCTCAGTCGAACTCTAGCAGGGTTCCGTCCTATTCCCGAACTTTTTTAAACTTATGATTTGCGTTTATCGCTTAGGCTTTAAGGGCTAGCGCTTACATACAACTTTTAGTTGAACAACTATTTTGTTGTGTATCATATGTTTAAAAGAATATATTAAATCGCACATACAGTCAACTCGATAGTTGTTCGACAAAAAAGTCAAAAAGCTATATCGATTTGCTTTTGATTTAAAAGTTGGACAACTATCGATCAAGCGCTCAATTTGTATTGCATTGTATTGATGTGCGCAGACCATCGACTAAACAGTCAGTTTCAGCTTAGAATGTAACGTATGAAATATTCCACTAGATAATCTATCACTAAGTACAGGATGTACACAGTATCTTCTTTTTTTATCTCTCTTAAAATTTCTATAAAGCAAAGCACAAACTAAAACTTTGTTGTTAATTGACAAGGTTTGTAAACACCTTGACTCGAGCGTTGCTGAATAAAGACTGGTCGATTTGAGAAGATATAAAATCGATTGTATACGCACTTCCATCAACTAAACTGTCCAGTTGAGTAGAAATCACGAAAAGTACACAACTCGATGAAACAGTTTAGTCGATGCAACAGTTGTATGTAAGCGCTAGCCCTAACTTAGGTGGTTAGGCCTTTAGGACAACGCTACTATGGCCCTTTGCAGCAGATTCATCTACTATTTATATTTGCCTGCCCATGCATAGTCGTTGATAATATCTTTTTTGCCAGTTAAAAAATATCTTTTTAGTCTAAAGTCGCACATTTTCTAATCTACGTTATAGGTAAGTACATAAATGGACGTTTTTGTTGTACTTCAATATCTACAATAGAAGCTTGAATATAAATATTAGCTAGACGGTGCCAGTGGGCAGATATTCGAAGTATCCTTTGAGGCCAGCCCTGTGCAAATGTTTGGCCCTGGGATAAGTTTCCGGAGAATGTTTGTTTTCCTAAGAATTTTACGTTGAATCTTGTTTACCTAATACAAACTACCTTCTTGTAGAAGGAACTAGTTAACTTGCCAGGTATTATGATAATAGGTAGCCATATATTATCAATTATGTACAAAGCAACAAACATCTATTTCAATTTGAAAGCTTATAAGTTTTCGGTGAAGGAAAACTTGTATTTTATATGAGTAATGTTTGGTTTTATCTTGACAACTAGGTAGCGTTTGGCCACAACGCAATATAACTGATGGTGATGATGCTGTCAAAGTTTGGTGTTTAAATGTAATCGGAAAATTCGTTATTATTCAGCGACTTTTGTCGTTGACCGTTTTTACATCAAGTAACCTTACACCCTCAAATATGACATAGGATACTTTTCATCCCAAGAAATATATAATTCTTAGGGGATAACGGAGAACGATTTAATATTTTTACAAACGGAAAGTCGCGGTTGTAACCGCGGGCCAGAGCTAGTCTAATCTAATTCAAGGTTCCGTTTAATTTCTTTACTGACGTTGTCATTTGCAGTGTCCGTGGAAGTCTGTAGAGGTGGGTGGTCGGTACCTATGTGAATTCGTAATACCAAAACTAGGTATTGATTTAGATACTGATAACGGGGTCCGAAACAGTTATCTGTGATAACTGATATTATTATCACAGTATATAAAGAACAGTAGGTTAGCTAAGGCCGCTCGACGAGTCAATTGCCTACTCTTGCGGTGACGCATAGGCGGCGCGTTCCGTACTGAGTGCATGGCCGCCTCCTTTCGTTTATGTGATTGTGTGCGTGCGTACACGGTGCCGCTACTCACGTACACATTCAAACCGGCGACGGCCGATTTATATGAAGCTGAACTACTACTCCTTTACTATGTTATTATTGAGTTTTGTTTCAGTGTATGTATGATTTGCTCATTTGGCTGGTATTGGATAACCAAAACACCGACCGCGTCTTTATGCGACTAGGTACTCAGTTATTCCCGCTTCTCGTAAAATCGTGCGTCTTGCGGTTTGGTTCGGGTTTCTGACCGATTAATAGTGTCTCTCACTAACTAGTTATCGTTAAACCAAATACCGTATTTCAGGTATTACACCAATACATAGTTGTTGAAACTATTTTCGGTATGAACCTATCTATCGCCTGCTATTTGCTTTATTTACTGTGGTTGAAGGTAGAAAGTACCATAGACAGGTGAATGATTGATGCATCGACTGGGGGACATTAAGTAAAGTGAAGTTTACACTATGAAAATACGTGGCACTGGTTCCTACTAAATCCTTTATTTTTTACACCGACTAGACTAGCGTTTGACCACGATCTACCTTTATATAAACTACGATGTGGTCAAAGGTATAGCAAGCTTGTCTAGTAAAGATTCTGCGTTCTAGTTTGTAATGTTGAATGCAAAAAATATACTTATTAATACAGTTCTATGAATAAATATTCATTTATCAAAACGGTGAACGAAAACCTCTTGTAAGAGCCGGCATGTCCAAGAACCACATGTATGTGACATCTGCCAACCAGTATTGAGCTAATGTGGTAGATTATGTCTCATACTTTCTCACTGAGAGAAGGCGTGTATCTCAGCAGTGGGAACATAATAGGCGATAAAGATTAAGATTCAGATGCCTGTTATTATTTCAGTTTATTTCGACAAAAATCTTTGTATTTCAATGTAAACTCATTTGATTTTTTCATACAATAAGCTTCGAAATAAACATAGAACTTTTCCGTTATGTATATTCAAACTCTCTTGTAAACCCTGCTTTTGTAAATATGCACGATAGATCGATATGAAAGCCGTCTGCATTTTGATATGTGTTTTGACATATCCAATTCATAAATCAAATGATGGGATTTCGATTTAAATGCTGTGTGGTTTCAACCAACTTCAAAATGGAAGGAACAATTCAGCTAAAGTCATTACATGCTTAATTTAGATGTGACCATGGCATTTCAAACGTTCAAATGACATCTATTGCGATGGCTCAGCGACCCAAAGGGTTGGCCTCCGAAACGAGAGAGCGCCACTCCTCCCTATCCTGAACGATTTCAGTTCAGAGTCTGGAGTTCGCGAGTTCCGTTACCTATGGTTATTTTTAAAATATTTTTAACTAATAATGCTGCGAAAAAAATCACGTCAGAATCATCATCATCATCATCAGCCTTTTTTACGTTCCCACTGTTGGGACTCTGGCCTCCTCTCGGAGAAAGAGAGAGAGCGAGTAGGTATGGGCTGTAATGACGTACCCATTTTTTTGGTTTTGTCACGGACCTATCTACTTCACAAATTAAAATTGTGTATTTTTTGAAATATCGATTCAAGGGAGTGAAAGAATCGCCTATTCTTTCACTCTCTTTTACTGTGATAAAGTACGAATTTGTCAAGATATTTACGAAGTCTGTTTGGAAATTCCCTTACTAAAATACAATACTTTGTACCTTAAGTCTTTGTCATAATAAGAAATCTTCAATTTCCTTTTATTAATATAAGAGAAAAAAAGAATCACTAGCTGGGAAATGGTGCTGTAATGTTTATAAAGTGTTTTTAAAGAAGACATTTCAGAATAGGAAATATAAACAGAATACGCAATTGAAAGCGAATTGCTTGTTTGTTAAAACATTTGATCTGTATTTTTATGTATAGATTTATAAACTCTATACTACAGTAAGCAAAAGTAATTTATGTTTGTTCAGGGTAAACATTTAATGGGCATGAAAAGGAAATTCGGCTAAACTAAGTTAGTTTTAACAAGAAAACTTTTGCCAAAAGTTAGAGGGTTTGTAAACAGCCAATTCTAAAACTACCCTTATATAAAAGGTTCGGGTTTAAGTTCAAAAATCTATGAGTTAGTTTAATGCCATCGTTGAAAAACATTATGAGCAGAGAATAAAACATGGTTAGGAAACCGGCATGTCTTACAACCTTAAAATTCAAATTCATGTGTTGTGTATACTCATCAACCCACACTGGGCCAGCGTGGTGGATTAAGATTTATGACCCATGCTTTGATTGTCACGTGTTATGTGACGATTTGGTTAAACGTGACACCACGCTACACCTGGATTGGGATCCTTTTCCATCCCGCAGGAACCCTTTTCTGGGATAAGAAGTAGACATTAGTCGAAAGTATAACATATGCTATCTCTATTTCAAATTTAACTCAAATCTGTTCCGTTGTTTTTGCGTGAAAGAGTAACAAACATCCATACATCCATACTCCCAAACTTTCACGTTTATAATATTAGTATTAGGATATGTGATGACTGCAGCTAATTCATTACAGATAAGGCAAATAATGGTATCGATTCGGTTTTGCATTTTCTAAAACTAAACTAAATTTGACAGGTCTAATGGTATTGCTGTCTTTTTCTAACCACTGAAGTAAAAAAAGGATGGCATTACTATTAGACCTTTGGTTGTGATCCCGCAACTCATTAATATTCATGTTCCCATATCCCAATGTGTACAACCAAACAAGAGAAATCTTATTAGTAAAGCTAATTAAAAAATATCGGACCATTAGATGACAAAAAAAAAAGCTTGGGATTTTAGTGAACTTGCTCCAATTCAATCAATTAGTAATAAGAATAAAATTGTCAATGTGATCGCGCCAAAAAAATTACCTGCTGGGCGTTTCTTGCCTGTTCTTTTGCCGGCGTAAGGAGGTTGGAACAGGCGTAGCTAGTTTTAAGTTTGACGTTTTAAAGTGATCACAATGTATCCTATTGAATAAATAAATAAATTGAAATTGAAATTGAAATTGACCTGTCAAATTTAGTTTAGTTTTAGAAAATGCAAAACCGAATCGACACCAATATCTTATTATTTAATAGCTCTCGTCAAAACTTAAGAGTTAATTTACAAAACAATAGGAAAGTTGGGTGTTCACTGAACAATCTGTTGTATGAAAGGCTTAATAATACTTTTGAACAGCAGAACTTGTTTTTGGATCTCTTTAGAATTTGTTTTAAGAGGTCTGTCAGAAAAATGTGTTGGTTGTTTGTTAATCTGTGTGTGAACAACAATTTGTTTGAGTTTAACAAGCTATAAATTGTTTCGGTATAATAAGGGTAGTTAAATGCTTTTCATAGGATTTCTTTCACATTTTGCGTTCAATAGAAAATAATTTTAATGTTTTACTGAATAAAGGAAAATCGTGTTTGCACTTTTTGTTAGGTACCTCTATAATACTTGATGTCGCCCAGCCAGTATTTCTAGCACGAATTTCAATACGTCATCAATAAAAAAGTGATGTTAAACATTTATTGACATTGTGGTCAAACGGCCTGCTGCCTATAACCTATTTTTATCATTCACGTGGTAGGTGGCGTCAATGAGCAATTTATGATTCAAGAACATACTCGTATATCCCCTCGTGGTCTGCATTTCATCGCAATAAAAAATAGCCTACGGCCTATTTTCAGACCTACCAAATATACACAAAAAAACATGAAAATCATGATTTTCATGTTTCTTTTTGCTGCAGTCAAGCCGTTTCAGACTAGTTCGATAGCAAACACTGAGACATGAGATTTTTGTATTTAATTATTATATTACGTTTCCACTGCTGGAGCTCTGACCTTCTCTCAGAAAGAGAGTATGGGCAGTAATCTACCTCGCTGGCCCGGTGCGGGTTGGTAGATGTCGCATGCCCTTGAATGTTACAATCCTTGGACATGCCGATGCCGGTTACCTCACGATGTTTTCCTTAACCGTTTTTGAGTGATGGTGAATCCGCACATAACTTATTAAGTCATGATTTATTTAGTGTGAATAACTTAGTTTTCGCCGTTTTTTGGGCATTGGGCCACTTTTCCGCTGAGCCACAGAATAGATATACAGTAAGTAGGTCGTGATGAGCGTCTCAATTATTGACGATTGAAAAGGTGAACGCCAACGTTCACAGTGTCACGTCTAGACATTTTCCAATGCAGTTCTCGGAGAAATTGTGGAGCTTTGCCACGTAATAGTCCAGTTAGTGGTTTTATTAGCCTCAAATTGCATCGTAAACGGTATGGCTGTCGCAGACGAATGACCTGCGCTTTATAACAAATAGTGGGTACTTTATCTACACTTCTACACTTAAAATGTAGTTTTTATAGGTAGGTACTTAACATTGTAATGAGGTAGGATCTGTTTGGATGTAATTTATCACACCTATCGGTACTATCGGTGTGTTCCGGCAGCCTCACTTGAGATCCAGTTCCCTGTCCAGGTGTAGTGTTGTGCCGTGACCTTCGACCACATCATCACTTAACATGAGGTGCTTTGTTGTCAAGTGTTACCCTGTAAGAACAAAAAGAACTCTTATAACTACTAATAATCCGATTCCGAAAATTCAAGAAGCTAGATTATCCCTGTGTGTCATAATAGGCAATGTTTTATTCTGGTACTGTAGAGTTTTCAATTAAATATCACGATATTTTTAACAGAAGTTGAAAAAAATTTGATTTGCGCTCTACTTTATCAGTTTACGCTGGCTCAAAGATTTGATTTTAGTTGATGTAATACAATTACTCTACAAAGAACAAAAATACACAAGGCGATTTGAGGACCTCATTTTTCGTCGGTAAAAAAGTGCGGCGTCATTAAATATTCTGGTTGTCCGAATATCACCATTTGGAAACCAGTGCGGAATGTAATTGCTGGTACATTCGATATTCCTCTCAGATTTAAGCTTTCTATAGAGAGTGGAGCGATTTATCGAAATCAGTCTCCATTTCGTGTGGTCGAACGCTTCTTGACATCGCAGAACGTTGAAGCTAAACTAATTCTGCCAGCGTAAGTCGAGCGAGGAATATTGAAGAGTGCGGTAAGTGACAGTCTGACTACTAGTTTATAAGTGGAAGTACGCTGTTTTATATGGTTTGAGCTTTTGATGCATTTAAACAACTTTACTATAAATTTAAAATTTAAGAAACGCCCGACATTTTGGGCTGATTTTCATCAAACATAGCTAAGAACCACCGCAAGGAAGCTAGCTGGCTTTTAAGTGAAATAAACCCGCATTAAAATCGGTCCATCTGTTTGAGAGCTACGATGCCACAGACAGACACACACACACAGACTGACAGACTGACAGACAGACAGACGTCGACGTCAAACTTATAACACCTCTCTTTTTGCGTCGCGGGTTAAAAATAGGAAGAAGAGAAGAAAGAAAAAAGAAAAGAAAGAAAGAAGTTTTCAATTTCATCGTATCATCATTATCAGCCTTTCACGTTCCTGGGACTCTGGCCTTCTCTCAGAGAGAGAGTATGGGCTGTAATCTACCACGCAGGCCCAGTGCGGGTTGGTTCATCGTATAAATCAAGTCAAATCATTCATTTGCAATATTCGTGACCTTCTTTAATGTTCGGACTATCTCTACACCAAAGTTCATCAAGATCGACTTGGCAGTAGTTACAAAAAAAAGGTACTGGTATTTACTAAAAAAAAACATAGTAACTTAATTTTTTTTTAAAACAGTCAGTTTGACTACAAGTCACCTGATGTTAAGTGACGATGTGGACACCTGGACTGGGAACTGGCTCTCAAGTGAGGCTGCCGGAACACACCGATAGGTGCACGGCGACAGATTCTTAACAAGACGGTGGTAGCTAGCCAGGCGATTTTTTTTTTTAAACAGTCAGTTTTTTATATTTATCATCATCAGCCGGAAGAAGTCCACTGCTGAAAATAGGCCTCCCCCCTTGAACGCCACCATGAACGGCTATTAGCCCTTTGCATCCATACACACATTACATTACTTTACATTACTTATAATTAAAGTAGATATAAACAGATAGCATGTATCATCAACGAACCGAAATGACTCCACTATGCTTTATTACAATTTTTATGTACACGGCAAATGCATTAAATATTCAGTCGTATGGTTTAAAGCGAGGACGGTAAAAAAACGAGCCTATTAATGAATATTAGCATATTGTATTTGCGCCTAGTTATCTATTCACGGATTAGTAAATTAGAAATAAATTAAGCATAACATTGCAAATGGTTAGTGCATGGGATTTGCAAAAACTAAAACCCGTTTTCATTACAAAGTTTCAAGGGTTTAAAAGATCACATTATCTTTTTAATTTTACCGTACGAAAAACTTGGGTTTCAACTCCACCATTCACATAAATTATGAATAAAGCTATCTTCAAGCTAAGAAAATCTCGGGTTCTTAGTTAAATAGAACTACCTTTTCTATGCAAAGATAAAACTTTCTCTGAATATTCTTCGTCTAGACGCGACGATAGAATTTCGGGTTGCCGGTAGAAGATATATTACCATCTAAGTAGGTATATTTAAATATATTACTTAAACCATCGTGTTGCTTATTAACGAACGGACTGTCAATCAACGCACAGTTTCAACGGTAAGTCTTAAAAATATAAAATCTTAATATGCATATAGATTTTTGTAGTGTAGAACCATCAATTAAGGGGGTATAAAACTTTGTATAATTTTTTTTTAAAGCTGGTTTGAAAGTAACTTTCACGCGGACGAAGCCACGGGCCGGTCATTGTATCATTTATAAATATGGTCAAGTGCAAGTTAGACATATTATTCGACGATGTGTCTTTTCGCCGAAAGCGCATTGTAGGATCCGAACCCGCGACCTATGAGTCACAAGCCGACGTGTCATAGGCTGCTGAACATAGGCGTCCCTTTTGAACCACCATGAACGGCTTAGCCATTTGCATCTATCGGCTCTTTGTGACTCTTACAATGTCGTCGGTTCACCTAGTGGGGGCCTACCTGCAGAGCGTCTTCCGGTTCGTGGTCGCTACTCGACAACACCGACGTGTGACGTCACTGAATGAATTTTATAAATTCACTAAAAACCTTACTTGTTTATACTTAAAGTTAAATAAAAAATCCATGTAAACCTTGTAACGTAAACACAAAAGCTTTTCAGAGGAAAGTTTTAATTCCTTTTAGTCAGTGAAATAACCTCGAGCTCGTGTTTCAATGAAAGATGTTATGTCGGTCTCTTCATATATTGTACATAATAGGTATATCCGTTGATTGAAAAGTTTGATTTGTTCGGAAACCCAAAACTTCGAGAGTGGTAAAGGTTGAAAGGCAATCACGATTTTGTACAAACATTGGCGACGTGAGCAAATGTTTGTCTTTATAACCTAAACTGTTTTAAACGTACTAAATTGTAGTGAAAAAATTAAGACATCGTCAAAAATGTTTATCTTAACTTTATCTTTTGTGGCGCTCTTTCGTTTTGGAAGCCAAGACACACTTTGGGTCGCTGAGCCATCGGAGCCATCGGAGTTAGTTTATCTTTTTAGAGTAACGAAAATAATATTCATGTTTAAGATTTTCGGCATGAAAAGAAAGAAGCACATGTGTTTTATCTATAATATTAAATACTATTTTCATTCAAAAATACATACACATTTTCGCACTTATAAATATAACACCAATTAAAAAAACAAATAATTCGATCGCTACCAAACCTCACAGGGTTGACACACCCAATTCCATCAAAATCAGCCCTGCCGTTTTGGAATCCATAAAGAACATTTATACACAAATCGATTTTTATCTAGAAAATAATTAATAAAAATATAAATTTAATTCAGGTGAGAGTGTGTAAAATATTTATGTTATTCATTCATTCCTATATTTTATTAAATAGGATACATTGTGATTACTTTAAAACGTCAAACTTAAAACTACCTACGCCTGTTTCAACCTCCTTACGCCGGTAAAAGAACAGACAAGAAACGCCCGGCTGGTAATTTTATTGGCGCGAGCACTTTGACAATTTTATTCTTACAACAATTGTATTCCCTTTTTTCCTGTTAATCAAAATAAAGCGTAGATTAATATAATTTAAGTTATTACGATACCCGTTTTTTCGTCTACGTCATTTCTAATCTCAAAGCTCAACGTTAAGTAGTTGAATTATTATTGCGGTTACAAATTATACTCACCACTTTATCTGAGCTAATTAATCTTAATTTGCGAAGTTTATCTAAATAATTTTCAAACTCGTGACGTTTAAAGTGTGATTCACTTTATAAAGTGCGGTTTCGTAAAGTGAATATAATAATTATTTTTCAGTTCTCATACTCGGAAAGTACGCTTAAAGTTATCTGATCAGAGTGATGAAAGTAGTCCTTTTTTTTGTTATGGCGTCACACGATTAGTGTATTTGCCAGTGTCAAGTATAAAATATTTCAAACTCAGAGAGTTAAATCACGTTCAAATGATGATGGTGATGATGATGATGAGATGAAAGGATGAGGATAGTGATTAAGTAAAGTAGTGGCCGCTTAAACTTTACACGGACTTTTTTTGGAGCAACTCAAAAAGTCACTTTCACAACTTTATTTCAATTTCCCACACTCGTACACATTAACGAACACATAATGGTTAATAATCCACCAATATTACACATTATCACTCGAAGAAACACAAGTTTTGGAAATAAAAACAAAATGTTCCCGTTGACAATTCGATTGACGCCAAAAAAGTCAGTAGTCCTTTTAATCCCTAGATATTATTATGTTAAAAACTAGATGGCCATGGAAAACTAGGTGGCCGTGCCCCAACTATTGAAACAGCCATTGTGTTATGACCGGTTCACATTATTCCAGTCCAGCGATCGATTCTAGGGCTAGATTGCTTACTGGAAAAATGTAAACCGGCACTGGAATCACAGGTTATCCTGTTAAATCACGGTGTAAAATTGTAATTAGGAATACTGGCTGGTTGAATGCAACAAAAAAATAAAAATAAATAGGCATACAGCAATTCCTTTTCCTTACCAATATTGTTTATTTATGTTGTAACTGGCAATTATTTTGTGCCTACTCACTAAAATAACGTTGTGTTTTTATTTCTGACCAGTGTCTTTACTATCAAAACGTTTCTTTTTACACATACGCGGTTTTTTTCAAGAACTCGTTGATTTACCTCATGATAAAGCTATATATAGCTTGACGTTAGGTTATTTTATTTTTACAACACTTACAGTCTTACAGGGTAGCGTTTGACCACAAGTCATTTTATGTTAAGTGACGATGTGGTCGAAGGTGGCACTACACCTGGATTGGGGACTGGCTCTCAAGTGAGACTGCCGGAACACAACGATGAGCGCCTGGTGAGAGATGGTCAGATGATGGTGGATGGTTATGGTTCTTTTCTGGCTAGCTACCTTCAAGTTAAGAATTTCTCGCCAAGCACCGCAATTGGTGGTGACAGATTAACATGAGGGTGAAACTTGGAAACTAGCTAAGCAGGCACTAGAAAATGACCTACTAAACCAAGCTAAAGATGTCTGGGTGTTATGGATCCACATTCCATTTAGTTTCTCCTAGTTAGTATCAGATTAATTCCTATTACAAGAAAAGGCATACATTAACGAAATTCTCAGATCCATGTCGTTTCTTATTTGAGACAGAACTAATGTAGAGTACCTTCTGCAAGTTCAAAATAAAAATAAAAGTGTTCCAAAAAAGCTCAGTCTGTAACCAAAAGCTACGAGTTTGCAATGGTCGCTACGGAGACGCTACGGCAGTGCTACGTCGTAGGGCAGCGTAGCCGCACGTCGCGCGTTAAACGGTCGTTAGCTACGAGATCGAATACGATTATTTTGTACGAATTCTAAATAATTTCAAAAATATTTCAAACAAAATTATTATTTGTTAAAAAAACATCCTTTTTGTTTTGTTGAAATCACATGATATGAAAGCTTGTTTTGTGTGAGTGAAGTTTTGCCGAGTTCCTTTGACCAAAGTTTTTAAAGTAAATATAGATGGTAACTAGAAAATTTTGTGGACTAAAATGAGTGTAGAGTTGTTGAATCTACTCAAATATGAAGCGAAGACTGGGACTGAGAGCAAAAGTAAGTTAAAGCCCGTAAGGATTTACATACGAAGATTTATTTATGTATAATTGTGAATATTTATTTATAAAACTTTGTTATACAGCACATACCTACTAGAGGTTAACTCCAGAAAACGATAGTAAAAAAAAATCAGTTTAAAATAAAGCTTCGAAATAATACTTCTTGTCTCTAAATTAAATAAGAAATACGTTGAATTCAACTAAATAAAAATGCCTTTGAACAGAAAATGTCTTGTTAAGAATCTGTCGCCAAGCACCTATTGGTGTGTTCCGGCAGCCTCACTTGAGAGCCAGTTCCCAGTCCAGGTGTAGCGTGGTGTCATCTTCGACCACATCGTCATTTAACATCAGGTGATTTGTGGTCAAACGCTACCCTGTAAATAGTTAAAAAAAAATGCCCTTGAAATAATCTTGTATAATTGCGTAATTATATTCAGTTACTGTCTAAAAAACTATTTTGGAGTTTACTTGCCATGCAACCATTAAAACATTTTGGTTCGTTGAAATAAAGGTTACTTAAAAACTGTTTTTACTACACGGTTGCGTTTGACCTCAACTCACCTTATGCGTCATCTGTACGTCTCATTATAATAAAACATCAATATACTCAATATAAAATTACCTCCAACCGGGTCTATTTCTACCACAACACCCGCCGTGAGGTGGACGTGGACACATATAGGTATATCTGAAACAGACAGCAGTCGTCAGCTTACAAATAGATGTTTTATTCAATCAATCGATACCCATAACCCACGGCCATTGATTTCCTTCTGTAACGCAACATAGTCAGGGAGCTGTCGCCAGTCACACTTTTCTCAGCTGACACACCTTGTCACCAATTCGCGATATTGTTACTACCAAATTCTTAATGAATTTGGAGTTCTCAGGCCAGTCACACTGTGACTCGACGACTTGACTTGTCTTATATACTGTTTTAAACTACCCTGGTCAATATTATAAGAATTAGGTTCTGCAATGGGACAATTACGATGTATTTGTGTTTGTTTGAGTTCTCGATATTTCGGCACCGTTGACTTGACTCCTTTATTAATGGCTGAATGTGTGACTTGAGTTTGACTCTTAGGGAACCCATCGTTCAAATGTCAAATTTAAATATAGATAGTTCTATTCTTAAAATGTATCAGTTTTATGTCAGTTTTTTTTATTTAGTTATTGGAAAGTGTGTTGATATGTAAAATATTTTGTTGTCTTTGCACTCCGTGCTTTAGAGGGCACATTACTAGTCGTAAAACTATATCAGCGGTCTAAAAACTCGGACAAAAGATTTGGCCACTAGCTTTTAAGTAAGCAAAATCAAGAAGAAAAAAAATCCTCACACTTATATAAATGCGAAAGTATGTTTGTGGATATATTAGCGTGATTTGGCTCTGTTTGAACTATGTTTAATGGAGATTCATTTTATTTTGTATGATACCTTCTAGTCATCAATGTTTTTATAAATTTTATTTAATGTGACGTGTTTAATGCACCTTAGTGCCCCTGTGCGTAGGCTCCTCACACTTTGGTTCACCGGGGAACTTTAGTTGACAAATGACGGACCGCCAATCTACAATTTGTCTAATGGGTTAAACTCACTAATAGATTCAAGATTATGATAATATCAATTACGATAATATCAGAAATATTAGCTATTGAAATTACGTAACTCAAATGATTGATTGTATTCATATATTTTTTTTCAGAAGAAAAAAATTGTTAATTTTTTTATATTGGATTATTGTGAATAATAAATATAAATTTTGATATAACATTGAATTACTTAACTAAACTAAAATATACAAAAAAAAACCAAGCCTACAACCTAGCCTGTTTTTACTGTTTACTTATAAATATACGTTTATATATATATAGGCAAATATATTGGATCGTTTGAACTAACTAAAGAAGGTCTATAGATAGTTCAAACGATATTTATTTTTTATTTTTTTGTATTCATATTAAATTTGAATTGTACAGTGATTTAAATAAATTATCCATACTATTAACTTATACAAATGCGAAAGTGTATTTGTTTTTGTCCTGCTTTCACGCAGCAACGGACCAACATATCAACGTGATTTTTGCATAGAGATAGTTTATTGTGGCACAGGCTGCTTTTGATCACGAAACAATGCACGGTTCTCTACACGGAGAAAAAAGACCTTCCGAAATACCGTTTTCCTTCTGAGTCAAAAGGGAAGGAATTGTGATTCAGAAGGAAAACTAACACAAAATAAGGTAGGAAACGGTCTTGGAAGGTCACTCAGAAGGTAAGTCAGAATTTTTTTCTCAGTGTAAGCAGGTGAAACTACGGGGCAGAACTAGTTAATATTACTCACCACTCACATTAGGAGTGACAATATATATTACATAATATGAAAGAGTAACGTTGTCTGCTGGTTTGTCTTCCTGTCACTCCAAAGAAAGAAAGAACGGAAGACCAGCGCTGGTCAAACGACCAGCACAACGCTGAGTTGAGGTCGGTTTGCAACAATACATTTTCTGTTTCTTTTTTTTTCTTATTTCTACATAATGTGTTTATCATGTATAATTTGTTGCAAATAAATGATTCTTATTCTTATTCTTTCAAAGTGACTGTACATAATTCGTTAAAATTTTGCATTTAAAATATGTAGGTGCTATAGATAACCGCACAAAAAGGTTTCTTTTTGCATCATTTTTGTAATTTGACTATTTTTGTACCGAGAAAAGTTCAAGTTTTCGATAAACTTTTGGCTGTCTAAATCATTGCTTGCCTGAGCAAAGCCGCGGGGCAGAACGCTAGTGCAGTATAATCTGTCCAACAATATCGAGAGTTAAGCTGGATCATTAATAATTATTTACCGTTATTCATTTTAATGCATATTTAATATCATAAACGGTAATTGAATATTTACTACATACACATTTACACAATCCCTTACTTATTACAAATGCGAAAGTAACTCTGTCTGTCTGTCTGTTACTCTTTCACGCCTAAGCTACTGAACCGATTTAAATGAAACTTGGTACGGAGATAGTTTGAATCCTAAGAAAGGACATAGGCTACTTTTTATCGCGATAAACTGTAGCCACCGCGGGTGAAACCGCGGGGAACAGCTAGTCATATTATAACTTTTAACTTTAGTTAATTCTCACAAATTCTCCGACCTTAATATTTTGCTACATTAAATATTTTTAACATAAAAGAGATGGCCAGAATTCCAGCAAACACAAAAACAGTAAGTATGGAGTGAGTTTGAACCCTACGGAAGGATATAGGATACTTTTTACTCTTTTTTCGCGATAAACTGTACTGCAACAGCTAATCCTAGTATATGTATGTATGTATGTTTGTTGCTCATTCACGCAAAAATGAGTGAAATTTGGAATAAGATAGCTTATACTCTGGATTAACACATAGGTTACTTTTATCCCGGAAAAAGGATCTTGCGCGATAACGGGAAGACGCGGGTGAAACCGCGGGGCGCAGTTAGTCTTTCATAATTATTTTATAGTTTCTTTTATATTAGTTATAAAACTGAAATTAATTGAATCTGTGTAATTTATGAATTTGTTGTGAACTTACTAAGCTTCTGTTTGGTGCATGTTACCTTTTTTATGATTTACAATTGTTAATAATCTGGCAGCTACCTCGGACAAAGAATTAGTCTAGCCATTCAAAGGGGGAACGCTGCCAGTATCTTCGGTACCTTGCCTAAAGGGACTTCTTTTAATAATGTATTTTAGTTATTAGTTTAGATTTATTTGTTTTTATTTCTTTGTTATTTTTAGTTTGAAGTAATAAATACTCTATGTTAAAATTGTTAAATTTTTGCATGCCCTTCAATTGGTGTATATAGGTATGTGTTGTTTTCACATTTTTAGCAAATAAAGTTTTCTATTCTATTCTATTCTTTTTTATTTCATGTCCATTACATAGAGATGATTGTGATTGCACTCATTTAGTGCGACTATCCCTGAAACTTGCGGTGATATTGAAAAGTTGCGCATAAAATACTTAATTTTACTCGTGTGTTTCAGAAACTCACGAAATCTCTAGTCAGTAAAGTTTGCTCTGTTTTCATAATACTTCGTTCAGAAATTCAACTAACCCGGTGATTCTCTTAAACGAAACGATAGAGTTAGCGTTCAACTAGCTGAGTGCAATGTGCACGAGCTAGATATATTTATATGAAACTATGAATATAATACTTCTTCGTTTGAAATAGTGTCTAAAAATTCATACCTAGTATTCTTTTTCTTTGTTTTATAGAGAAACCGTTTGTTCATTTGTTTTTTTTTTTTTTTTGTTTTGTTATGGCGTCACACGATTAGTGTATTTGCCAGTGTCAAGTATAAAATATTTCAAACTCAGAGAGTTGAATCAAGTTTAAAACGATGATAATGATGATGATGAAGATGAGATGATGGGATGAGGATAGTGTTTAAGTAAAGTAGTGGAGCTTTACTTAAACTTTACACGGACTTTTTTGGAGCAACTAGAAAAGTCACTTGCACAACTTTATTTCAATTTCCCACACTCGTACACATTAACGAACACATAATGGTTAATAATCCACCAGTATTACACATTATCACTCGAAGAAACACAAGTTTTGGAAATAAAAACAAAATTTTCACGTTGGCAATTCGATTGCCGCCAAAAAAGTCTGTTCATTTGTTAGTTCTTTAATAGGACCAAAGTACTTTACTGTGATAGGACGCTACATTAGGGTGAAAACAAACGTGCGTAATTTTGTGAGTAGTGAGTCGCAGAATTTCGGTCGCATAAATTCTACTGAATTCGGTTTCACACAAAAATGCAGTTGGTGCCACACGACGACGTAAAATGAGTTGAAAATTCAGTGGAACGTAAAATGAGCGACCGAAAATACGCGACTCACGAGTCACAAAATTACGCTCGTTTAGTTTCACCCTTATCCGTGAGTGTCATAAGGTATGTTTTATTTCGTTACAGTAGAGTTTTTATTAAGAAATCGTGATATTTCTAAAACAAGTCGGGAATGAGAAAGTTTGTGTGTGTGTGTGAATGTTTGTTACCACTAATCATCGTAACTAACGATTTTGATGAACGTTGGAATGGATATATCCTAGATTAACACATAGACTTTTACTTTTTATCCCAAAAGAGGTTCTTTCGGGATAACGGGAAGACGCGGGTTAAACCGTGGGGCACAGCTAGTATTTAATAAAAATATATTCCAGGTAAAACCTTGATATTTTCCTTAATAAAGCCTTTTTCATTTTCCTTACAAGAACGCCTGTTGGATTCCACGTGTCCCGCATTGTAGCTATACATAGAAAACGTATTATTATGTATAAGGCAAGGTAAGGTATATTATTATATTAGCTTTCGGCTATTTTGCCGGCACAATCTCGTATATAGCAGCAGCTAGCAGTTATCACATAAATTATACTGTTATGAACACATGTCTTAAAGTCAGACGAAGTTCATAACTTTGCCAAGTTAAATAACTTGTTTTTCTAAGCAAGTTACATATTTCATTTAAAAGTTAACAATTATTTATTAAGCACGTTGAATATACTCTTGCTAGCTTAATTTGCTGCTGAAAACACACGCTTTTTAATCGACGCGACGTCTAAAAATGATGAGGTTCTGTGTTCAACCATATATGTATATTTTTTATGCATGTACACCGATTTTTCCGTCCATTGTGAACTCGTTTTGAATATTAGTGGTCCTATAGTTGTCAAAGATTAAGACAATAGTCAAAATAACCAACCAAAATGTGAAAAAAGCATTAAAATAAAACAACCGAATTCATAAACTTACTATATTTAATTTATTGAACTGTATGGGTATTGACTGAATCTGAAATAAATTAATTGAATTGAATTGAATAAACAGCAAAGTGAAAAATAATTATAGATGCAGAAGTCTGTCGAAATAATACAAATAACAAAACCAAACTTTGCAGTTTTTGAAGTTGCTATTTCTTATTTGGAATAACGTTTCTTTTTTTCAACAAACAGCAATGATTTTCTCTACGTCAATGAGAATTATTAGCGTGACAGTAGTTAGATACCAAAATAATATGTCTTAACGCAGAAATAGTAAGAATTTCTTTAATACTATTAAACTTAATGTAACGCAACATACTTTACATTACTGCTAAGTCATTAAATTAACTTGTGCACAATAAGTGCAGAGAGTAAATTACCCACCATTTACGAAACATACGTCACAAAGTCACAACTCTCAACGCTTCAAAATCTTGCAGATATTTAATTTGTCTCTTTTTTCTTTCGTTATGACCAAGTCAAACTTTAATCTGGCATACGTTTCTCTTGAAAGTAAATCATTTCTCGCACAAAGTTACAAAGGGAAAAGGAAAACAGATTAACATCGTAAAAACGTTAAATAGAACTTAATTGTTGTTTATAAAAATGAGTTCTGATGCGTTTAGATAGGGTTGAAAATAGGATTAGCTTTTGATGAGAGATTTGATTGCTTTGTTAGAAGCACCTGATTTTGTCGGGTTTATATTGTCCGATAAGATAAGGGTGACGTTTTCTTTTGTGCCTTTAATGTAAATAGATAGGAGAGACGTTGTAGAAATGACATACTCGTTTTAAAAGGCATATACTGATAACATCATCACTCCACAATTACCTACGAGGTCTTGTGTGTGCGTGCATGTATCAATAATTGTTACCACGTATCACCGTAACTACTAAACCAATTTTGATGAAATTTGGAATGAAGATAGCTTATACCCTGGATTAACACATAATTTTTTTATCCCGAAAAAAGGTTCCTGAAAACCACTAAATCCACCTGAGTAAGGACATAGGGTACTTTTATCGCGATAAATTAAAGTCCACTTGGGGTGCAGCTAGTCCCTACTAATAATATTATAAATGCGAAAGTACTCTGTCTGTCTGTCTGTCTCGCTTTCACGCCTAAACTACTGAACCGATTTAAATGAAATTTGGTACGGAGATAGTTTGAACGCTAAGGAAGAACATAGAATATTTTTTATTGCGATAAACTTTAGCTTACACGGGTGAAACCGCGGGGAACAGCTAGTGTGTAAATTATGAATTATTTTTAAAATTTAAGCTGATCCTGTTAGACTTTACATTATGTATTCTTTTTACTTGGACGTGCTCAGGATTGCTTATCCCCGCTCAGGGTGCGGCGTACCTTTATTTGCGTTCAGTTAATTAGTTCGGTTCACTGAAGGAGAGTTAATTTAGATGTGAGCGTGTTTTGAAGCCTTAGAGCTTCGGTATTGCATTATTAAGTGGGTTAAAGGTACACCTTTCTGACTTTATAATTTTTAAGTTGCTCGATGTAAATGAATTTAATTAACTATTTCACTTGCTCCAACTTGCTCCAATTCAATCAAATTTCAAATTTCAAATTTCAAAACTTTTTTATTTAATAGGATACATTGTGATCACTTTAAAACGTCAACTTAAAACTAGCTACGCCTGTTCCAACCTCCTTACGCCGGCAAAAGAACAGGCAAGAAACGCCCGGCAGGTAATTTTTTTGGCGCGATCACATTGACAATTTTATTCTTATTACTAATTGATTGAATTGGAGCAAGTTCACTAAAATCCCAAGCTTTTTCTTCGTCATCTAATAGTCCGATATTTTTTAATTAGCTTTACTAATAAGAAGATTTCTCTTGTTTGGTTGTACACATTGGGATATGGGAACATGAATATTAACGAGTTGCGGGATCACAACCAAAGCAGACCAGACCCCACAAGCAGCACCCGTTCACGAGTTGACGCATGTGCCAGCCATCGCTCTCCTCGACCATATGAGAGGGAAGAGGGCGACCCGACACATGACGCCGCTGCAAGCAAAGTCACTTTCGTGAGCATGACTGTTTTGGCTGTTTACCGAAAATGGTTAGAATAGGGGAAATAGGGAGAATAGATAGATAGAAAGAAAGATAGATAGATTAACTACAATCCCAAGCTTGTTTGTCATCTAGATAGTCCGATATTTTATAATAAGCTTTACTAATGAGATTTCTCTTTATACGGGCTTGAAATTTTGTTATAGACAAGTCTTGAATTTCACTTGGGATTTTGTTGAAAAAGCGTACACATTGACCTTTGAACGAGTTGCTCAATTAGTAATAAGAATAAAAAAATCAATTAGTAAGAATAAAAATTTTCATTGTGATCGCGCCAATAAAAATTACCTGCCGGGCGTTTCTTGCCTGTTATTTTGCCGGCGTAAGGAGGTTGAAACAGGCGCAGCTAGCGATTGCAATCAAAAATCGTGTTTTCGTATCCTACAATGATTGAATAATAAAAATTCCGTTTCTCAGATATTATCATGGCATAGATCCATAACTTTCACATTATCATAATTTTGCTCTTCATCAAATAGTCCAATCTTTAAAACAAGTGACCGTTGAACAGTCGACCAATCAAATCCTGTACTGGAGTCATATAGACTTAAAACTAATATTAGTGTACAAACTTTTCCTTTCTGCAGCATAACGAAACATGAAAGCGAAACCCTTCGTGCGTACAGATGTAAAACCCATAATTTTTTTGGCGCATTGCCGTATATCTGTCTATCCGATTGTAGAATATAGATGAAGGAAGTGAATTGTGTAACGTCGATGCAGCAAGTATTATAGATCTACGAACCGTAAGTTTGGCAATTCGATCACGTAGTCCAACTGTCTGTCAATTTGATACTAGTTGGCATAGCTGGTAACATCTAGGGTAAATACAAGTGACCCTTTCCGTCGCTTCACCCGTGGAGGTAAAGATTTTGACAGCATTGAGTTTTTGCGAAAATTCCGCTTTTTCTCAAGAAAAAGTAGTGCGTTGGTCTCTGTCTCTGTAGCTTACATTATTATCTTTAAACAATCTTTCAATAAAATTGGTCCAGCTGAGTTATCATCAAATAAATACCAATCTGTCACCAAGCACCTATCGTGTGTTCCAATATACAGAGTTACCAGTTCCCTTTCCAGGCGTAGCGTGGCGCCACCTACGACCATATCGTCACTTAACATCAGGTGACTTGTGTGAAACGCTGCCTTGTCAGACGAAAAAAGACAAACAAACACAACTTTTTACTTTTATATGTGTGCTAGCTGCGCTCCACGGTTTCACCGGCGTTTTCCTGCAGGTACATTTTTTCTGGATAAAAAGCAGCCTGTGCAGATCCAGGGTATAAGCTATCTACATTTCAAATTTCACTCAAATTCTTTCAGGGGATTTTGCGTGAAAAAGTAACAAAACTTCCACCATCCATACTCACAAACTTTCACGTTTATAATATTAGTAGGATAGGGATAGCGATAAAGGCATATCGAAGGCAATATGTAAATCAATTTATGTGAACCGTGTTCCGCCGGTAACGTGATGGAATTTGACCTGATAGCACGCATGTAACGCCGGGTACACACAAACCGATCAAGCGAAGTCTACCATGCGAACGCGAACATATCAATGTAGACGATTTAATGAAAACGAGCGAGCCAGCGAAGGCCTTCGTTTGCGTTCGGCGTGTTTGTGCTGTCAATGCGAAAAATCACTGAATCAATTTAATACACATTTGGAAAATTGGTCGTGATCGGCAACTTTTGTTACTGACTCAAAATCAAAGGGAATTAAATATTATAATAGCTAGCGTGTGTACGACAAAGCAAATGCTCATTTAATGACAGCATCACCACCGCGTCACTGACAGCCACCTTCAATCATCTGCAATCGATGCCATCGTTAGTTGTCATTTGTCATGCTGACACGTCAGCGAATGCGAACGAACATCGGACATCAATTCCTACTTCTACTTTTCATATTTGTTTTGTTCGATTGTCGTGTACCCCGCTTAAGCTTGCCTGCCTAAACTCAACGAGCCGTGAGCAGCTGTGGACAAAATACTTTTAGGGTGAAACCAAACGAGCGTAATTTTGTGAGTCGAAGTCGCGTATTTTCGGTCGCTCATTTTACGTTCAACTGAATTTTCAACTCATTTTACGTCGTCGTGTGGCACCAACTGCCTTTTTGTATGAAACCGAATGCAGCAGAATTTATGCTAGCGAAATTCTGCGACTCACGACTCACAAAATTACGCTCGTTTGGTTTCACGAATGGAACTATCTTCGTCTATAGCAGTATAGCAATGTGTTTCACCACTTCCCCCAATCATCATAACCATCAGCTGGATGAAGTCCACTGCTGAACATATGCCTCCCTCCTTGAACGCCACCATGAACGACTATTAGCCATTTGTATCCATCGGCTCCCTGCGGCTCTTACAATGTCGTCGGTCCACCTAGTGGGGGCCCTACTTACAGAACGTCTTCCGGTTCGTGATCGCTTCTCGAGAACACTTTTCCCCATCGGTTATCGGCTCGTCGAGCGATGTGTTTTTTGTTTTATGACGTAAAGAAACTTCAGGCGTGGCGTGGCTCTCTCTATGGCATTCTTCCTCCAATGCCGTACCAAATAGAATCCTAGTATAAATCAAAGATAAGCTTATAGAAACATTCCCCGCACGTTGCCTGAGCACTTTAGTAGTTACAGACGTTACGCGGTCACGTTATGAACCTTTAATGGCGAGGGTGCCCATTACCGTCCCGTGGCTCGAGTTGGTGGGATCGGTTCTTAAAATAGAAAATAGGAAAAGGTTTTATTTCGGCCGCGACATTAAACCCGATGGTTTACATTTCCAGTTTGCTGAATACAATTTGAAATCTAGGTTCCATCGAATTTTGTACCTAGTTCGTTAAAGGTCAAGGTCGATTTTAGAGTAAAAAGTGTGAGATATTTCAACATTTGTAGTGGTAAGATTCTTCCGTCTGGGGCAGTACTGTATGTAGTTGCTAGTTATTCAATTGCCACGTAGCAGTAAACCTTATTGTGTTTTGTATTGAAGAGCAATGTTTCTTGTGAAATTACAGGGCATAATGAGATTTCACATCAAACATCTCAGGGTGACGAGCGCAGTGCATTTTGCAATTGTTGAAGTTCAAAATTCAGAGTGGCACTGGACTGTGATGGGCGCGTGACAACCTAGTCTCGCAACTAAATAACAATAAAAAAATTATGTATGAGGTCAAGGTCGATTTTAGACGAAAAAAGTGTGGCCTAGACATTTCGATATGTTCTGGTGACGATAACGATCGGACTCCACCAGTTAGGCTCGCTCATTTCATTCGCCAACTCTATGATTGTTTTATTCATACCATATACAATATACATATGACGAATCTGGTGTATTTTCTCCCTTATCTATTGGCTTATCTCTGTTACCATCTCAACCATCTGCCGTGGTTTGCAGATTTCACGTGAGCGTTCTGAGGGAGGTGTTGGTTTGAATAATAGAAGGCCGTAACAAATTAAACTGAGACTATATTCTTGACGAGTCAATAATGTAGGTACATCCAAAATATTCCACAATCACAAGGTAATACGGAACGCGGGACAGTTTCTAAATGATTTCTCGACCGCCGCAAGCAAGCTGTAGCTTCTCCTGTCGAGGAATGCCATAAAGAATTTGTCGAGCGCCACCAGATGGCGCTGGCGTCCCGATAACGTCAAATCCATTTCAAATGTAGAACCCGTTTCCGACACATATATAGGAATAGTACCTATCTATATATATTGTCTATTGTCTATCTATAACTAACTCTATATCCCACTAATATTATATCAACCTACTAACGTAATGAATGCGAAAGTTTGTGTGTGTGTGTGTGTGTGAATGTTTGTAACCACGTATCACCGTAACTACGAAACCGATTTTGATGAAATTTGGAATGGAGATAGCTTGTACCCTGGATTAACTTACTTACTTTTTATCCTCGAAAAAGGTTCCTGCGGGCTAACGGGAAGACGCGAGTGAAACCGCGGGGCCCAACTAGTGTGTAATGCTTATACAAAGCTTCGTGTCGACGTAAATCAATTTCCTCTGGCCTGTCAATAATCTTGTGTGGTCGGCGTGAATCGTTTCCGGTGGTTTATCGACGGAAACGAGTGGCGTTTGTATGATATACTGCTGTACTATTAGCTTACGAGGTTGTGTTGCAAAAAATATGGACTTTTATAGCGATGATGGCTCAGTGGTAGTGACGTCGGCTTGCGATCCGTAGGACGTGGGTTCGAATCCTACAATGAGCTTGAGCTTTCGGTGAAGGAAAACATCGTGATGAAACCATAGCTTGGTGGTAGGGTATTTTCTAGTACTCGCCTGGCTAGCTACCATCCTCTTGTTAAGAATCTGTCGCGAAGCACCTATTGGTGTGTTCCGGCAGCCTCATTTGAGAGCCAGTTCCCAGTCCAGGTGTAGCGTGGCACCACCTTCGACCACACTTAACATCAGGTGACTTGTGGTCAAACGCTACCCTGTAAATAGTAAAAAAAAAAAAACTTGGCCTTTTATAATGAATTGTACAACTAATACCATAATATACTGTTTTAAACTACCATGGTCAATAACATAAGAATTGGGTTTTGAAACGGGCTATATCAACTACTTACAACCCGCAGAAACTTTTAGTATTCTCGTGATCATGGCGCGCTCGAAATATCGAGAACTCAAACGAAAAACACATGGTAAATCCCCGTTTCAAAACCTAACTCTCATACTAATGTTTACGCACATTGAACGTCAAACTAGAATAAATCTATGGTGGTGACGAGTCTGATCTGCATTTTCTAAGACAAAGCCAAGTTTTGTTATGTGCGGATGTACCATCGCTCAAAACGGTGAAAGAAACCATCGTGAGGAAACCGGCATGTCCAAGAACTGCAACATCTACCAAAGCGAATTGGGTCCGCGTGGTAGATTATGGTTTATGATTATTCTCTCTCTGAGAGAAAGCCAGAGTCTCAGCAGTGGTAACCTTATAGGCGGATGATGATGAAACCAAGTTTGACAGATCTAAAAATAACGCTGTCCTATTCTTAGTTCCGTGGTCAGACAAGGGCAGCATGCCTAAAAAATATAGTTTAAATGCTACTGGCAGTTATGTAACAAAGCAATGATGACTCAAAGCAAGCGCGGCTTCGCACTCCATGGAACAATAAGTCAATATTGGCTTACGTTCCATTTCGATCGAAATGTTCACAGTCCGAGAAATGATTTGCAATTCAAAGCTTTGTAGAGGTGCATTGATAATATCAATACCTATTGAAAAGAGTTTTGAACCTCTGAACCGATCCTGATGAAAGAACATAGGCCCCTTTTCATACTGCCTTGGACCTGCCCGCAATTAATTTTGTATAAAAATTGCGAGCTTATTGAAGTTGTACGACCGACATATATATATAACAGTTTTTGGTGTTTTTTTTTTTTTACAATTTTTTTCATGTATAACTTGTTTTCATACAACCTCGGGTCCGTTTTGGCCATTGTTCTTTGGTACGGAGATAGTTTGAACCCTGGGGAAGGACATAGGTCACATAGGATACTTTTTATTGCGATGAACTGTAGTCCGCGCGGATGCAACCGTGGGGAACAGCCAGTATGATATAATAATGTTTTGATGTTTTTATAATGTAACAAAATACCACTTCATCATCATCATCATCATCAGCCGAAAGGCCGCTGCTGAACCTAGGCCTCCCCCTTTGAACGCCACCATAAACGGCTACTAGGTATTTGCATTCATCGGCTCCCTGCGACCCCGTCGGTCCATGCACCTAGTGGGGAACCTACGAGTACCTGCAGAGCGTCTTCCGGTTCGTGGTGGCCATTCGAGAACCTTCTTCCTCATCGGATATCACTCGTATATATGGACATTCCGCTACTTCGTATACTCGTATCGTTAGCTTATACATTTATATTGCGTGCTACAAAGGAATGGAACTTCCTGACATCCTCCCCGTTTCCTTAAAACTATTTCCTGGAAATCTTGTACAGAAACTAGGTGGAAACATTCCCATAACGTCGAGGACTTGAGTTCATGGCTATATAAAATAGTTTTGCTCGTGGTTTCGGATGGAATGACGCGGAGAGACTTTCATTACGACATTCCGGCCAATTTTGTCCACGCGTGCTGGCTTGCCTTCTTTCCTTAGATGGGCTACTGTGAAAAGTTTTTATAGATATTATTATGTACACAAAAATCAACTTTACTTCCTTATAATATTACAAACCACCCCGTGAATTCGCTCTCACTCTACATTGGCAAGTTTCTCGTACAACAAAATGGATAGCATCAAAACTTTCTTGGCAAAAATACACATCTATTACCTACCTCTGTGCCAACTTTCATAGTGATCGGTCAAACTGTGTCGGAGTTTATCAATTTCGTAAATTATACTTACCAACACTGACTTTACACGGCGAAGCCAAAAAGAAGGACAAAAAAGTTTTTATTTATTTAATCCAATTACAGCTATTATTACAGGCATAATACAATAGTGTGGAAAACTTAATAATATTTTAAAATTAATCAGTACCGTCATTTTTAATAAATAATTAATCAATAGTCAAATTTTATAAACCATAGCATAAGTCATATTAAATAAAAAAAAAAAATAAAAAAAGTGTAGTGTAAGTATAAGTGTGTGACCTTAAAGGACAACATATTCACTGATGTTAATAGTATATATTAACAGCCTCGCCCAGCAGACGACAGACCTCGTGGCGATATAGAAGTTAAAGTTAAAGAAGTTAAGTTTTCTGATACAGTGAATAATGGGTGTTATTAGCCCCAATTATTATCAGATTAATCTCTGGAGTCCTCTTAAATAACAAGAAGAAACACTTTGTGCGACTGTTGTGTATGTCCTACAATGGTAAGGTGTCGTATTCTACGCTTTGAAAGTTTGCGATTGCGAGCGCCACAGCCGCCGTCGATTTCATTTCACAGTAGACCCCGAGATGTTCGCAAATAGAAAAATATGCCGAGCATCCAACTAATAAACGAGCTAGTTGTAGGTATACTAGAAGTGGAGCGATGTGAGAGATTTATCTCGAGTGGTCGACAAACAAGCCCGTGTTATATTAACTGAATTACAACAAACGCTACAGTTACCTAATTTACCTCTTGAAGTAGGTCTATACACTTAGTTTTGTTTTCATTCGTAGCTTTTCACGCTCCTGCATTAGCCAGTTCCTAATGCAGGTGTAGCGTGGCATCACCATCACTTGAATATGGAAATTTAATTTTTAAACGATTTTATGGAGCTAGGCTTTGATAAGTAGTTTTAATTGTTAGTTTTAGTATATAGATTAACTGTTATAACATCCAAAACAACTAATTAGGAATCAGAAGAGATAACATTATCTACGATTACCATGTAGCTTCAAAAACAATAAACTCCTTTGTAATGTAAATTTCTCGCTTTGACTTGGATCTATTTTAATGTCTTGAGGCAAAATTCTAAACTGTAATATATAAATATATAATCAAAAATGGCTCGCAAAATAATAATAATGCCCGCACAATTACATACATAGGCCTTGACTCTTATCGAGGATCCCCTTTATCTAGGGTATCAGGAGCTACGCAGATTGGGATCCACAACACCTAGGCACAGAACAAATACTTGCGCTTTTTTTTAATGCATGAATATTTGTCCTGTGTAGCGGGAATCGAACCGCGAAACGCTTCTCAGTCGGCTATTCGCCCATTGCGCCACATCGGTCGTCCAATATATGAATATATACTATGACTAGAAACTAAGAAACCTAAACTAATAACTACAATATATTATTAAAAGGAGTCCCTTTAGGCAAGGGTCCGAAGATACTGGCAGCGTTCCCCCTTTGAATGGCTAGACTAATTCTTTGTCCGAAGAAATGATAATATAAGAATTCAATGTTACATTAAACACATCTCCCCCGAGCCGAGCTTATCCTGTCAAACCGAAAAGAGCTGCGAATATAAATTGTCCTGATAATATGTTCCAGACTTATCGAGAGCTTGAGAATTAAAAGAACCCTCCAAAGTGGATCTGTCGATAGCGTTTAGAAAAAGGTTGTGATTGGCGCCTTAAGCCAAGGCATTTAAACCTACGCAGTCGCCTTGACATTATCTATCTATTTTAAACCAAGTTCAGTATCGTACGTAGATCTGGCATTACTTTGAGGCTCGGCACGCACGAGTTTTTCACTGTACGGTAAAAAAGCGCCGTAGCATAAAGGGCTGGATACACTAGGGAACATTTCGCACCGCAACATGACGCGCATTACTTAATTTACGTGACGCTGCAACGTTGCATATAGTCCCGCAACATGCCCCGCAACATTGTACGTGACTCGGGGCATGTTGCTTGCTCCCGCCTCGAGAGCGAGCACATGTATCCCGCGTCAGTGTCGCGCCATTTGTAGAATAGAATATTAACATAGAATATTAACTCTTCTTTCTCGTTGTAGTAAGAAATTCCGCATCCACCACCTTCTCTTTCTCTTACGTTTCAACACACTCGATATAATTACTATGTACGCAGCACTAACGCCCGTAGCATAGCATACCTCCGCTGCGAAACTTCAATCGCGAAACCGCTGTAGAAATTCTGCTGCGATCTGATGTAGATTGAATAGCGGAACTGGCGTCGGAACGCCACGCGAGTCAGTCGTCCATTATATGAAAAACGTAGTTTCGCCTTTTATTTTTGTCGACTTCCACAAATACGAGCGAAAACAACGCGGCACCGCAACAAAATGGCGGCCGGAGCGCGGAAGTGTGGATGGCGTCGGAGCAGATCGACAATACCGCGCGGGAAAAGAGATAGAATTATAGTCAAATCTATGCGTTAGAACAGGCAGTTCTGCGGCGGTTCCGCTTCTCCTACATACGGACAAAACATGGCGAAATTACTGCGGTTCCGCTGTTATAGTTTCGCAGCGGAGGTGTGCTACGGGCTTTATAGCCACAACCTCCTCGGGCGACATTTCTATAAACACTGACTAGTGTGGCCAACACAATGTTCCCCGACATTGTTCTACGTAGTTTTTGAGCAATATGTTCCGCAACATGTTGCTCCATTTGCCCCCTAGTGTATCCTTGGCTTTATGCCGCACCGCAGTTTTGTAACGTAGAGTCAAATGACCGGCATGACGCTAAGTTAAGGCAGATTTGCAGCAAATTAGTTGGTGTAGTTACGTGTTATTTTACTACTCATGTCTTATGTATTTTTCATACAATTTGGAGTTAATATTAATAGTGAGTGAGTGTATGTGTACGTTAGTTACTCCCAAATTGCTCCACTTTTATGTTCTCAAAAGATAAGAATCTGATACATCTATTCTCAAACTACTCCAGGGAATTAATATTATAATTTTCAAAGTTGCCTTCTACTCCACGAGTAGTTGCGACTATTCTCTAAGTGCTCTATAGTGATAATTTCTTCACGTTATTATTCAACGCGATGATTCGGCAGAATAGATTTGAGCTAAATTGGGAGTGGAGATAGCTTACACCTTTTTATTTCAGAAAATGTTAACAGGAAAACCGCGGGCAGAGCTTACTAACTGCAAATGAAATGAATGCATGGTTGAAATTTTCCTAATCCGCATGAAAAGTTTGACTTCCAGTTGTATAATGCGAGTGGCGAAGGAGTGGAACACCTTGCCAGCGTCTTGTTTCCCGATAAGTGTAATTTGGGAGCCTTCAATTCAAGAGTGAATAGGTATCTTCTAGGCAAGCATCATCGACCTCGTCATCACTTACCATCAGGTGAGACTGGGGTCAAATGCTTGCTTATTAAATAAAAAAGGAAACAATCATGATAGAAACTTCTTCTCATCAGTGGATTGCTTGTACCTCGTTTGGTTGAGCTTGAGCTATACTATTTTAGTACCTACATTTTGCTTCCAATATAGTTCAACTCTTGGTGGCTCTCAGGTGATTGTTTGAGTTGTTAATATTAGTCTACAAGCCAACGTTCGCTTTGACTGCAAAGCGTGAAGCTCTATAACTAGAGAGAGAGTATGCATAAGTTTATATAAAAGAGATAGATAGTCTTGAGTCCAGACTTTGGACTGACTGATGTATCAACGCAGAACTTATGTACGTATGTTTGAAGGGTATGTTTTTTTGTTTCCGTTCCATTTAATAATAACACACTTCATAGGAGTGCATTAAAATAACTTGTCCGCCATTTCGAGTGTTCCTAAATGTTGGATTTAGAATGAAGACAGACAACAATTTAGACAGCTAACCAAGCATTGTCAATTTGTCATCCTAACCAAACTTGTGTATAAACTTTCAACTCAATCGGTTAAAGATTAAAGCTTCAAAACGATTTGCAAGATTCCGAACAAACATAGTTACATTACATACATACATTGCAAGTCAAATAAAAACTTATAAAAATAAATACCAATCCATCAATGACACGAGAGATGGCGCATTATACTTGGCGAAGCAACGTGTGCGCTGCGGTCATTTGGCAGATATCGTCCATATATCACCGGTCACCGGTAAAGATGGGCGTTTAAACGAAAAGCGGTCTAAAAAAGCCGCATAAGCGGGCTTATGAAAATAAGCGAACTCCGTTTAAACGTCGACGGCTTTTTTCCAAAGTCCAAACAAATGCAAACCTTATTCCGATAGCTATACATTTCAAAATAAAATCTGATTGTTATAAGCGTAAGAGTCAAAATAATGATTTTTAATTGTATTGGATTCACATTATTTCAACCTTATTTCTATGCGTAGAAGGCGCAATATTAATTGAATTCGGCGTTTGTCACTAGTCGCTAATCGCTATTAAACATGTCTCAATTGTCTCCATTTAATTCAACAAAAAGCGTTTAAGCATTCGACGACTTTAAGCGGCTCAATAATATAAGCGGAACGCTTTAAGCGCGTTGTCAATTTTAAGCCGTTTATCATATCTTTAGTCACCGGCCTTTACACCGTCAGTTGACCAGACACTTCAGCGGGAGACGGACATCTATTTGCTATAAAATTTCAGCTTGTTTACTTTCGTATCAGTTTCTGAACTTTCTAAAATTAGATAATCATTTATTCGTGAAAATAGACAGTAATTATAAGACTATGCGTTCTATACTGTGCTTCTGCTTAAGTTTTTAGCTTCGCTGTGCTTTCTCTGGCTTACTTCACTTTCAGGGAATGTGATAAATGTGTTCTACTTAAACAGCCGTGAGAACAGTGTAACATGACATTTTTATTGGGTGGGTACTGTTAAACCATGCATGATGAGAATTCATTGTCATCCATCGAGATCAGAGAACTCATATTTTTCTTAACAACTAAGTGCCGGTGCCAGAACTTTGATATGTAAAAGTAAAATTTAATTTAATGCTCTACATATTTATCAAACGCTGTTTTGATTATAGAAATATTGTAAATCTTACAACGAGCCCTTTCATTTCCCTTCATAAATGTAAACACATTTAAATTAATATTATTCTTAATTTTATAAGTTGCTCTTCGAAATTAACCCATAATCAGAATTTGTTTACTTACACTGTGTGTACACAACGTAAACTACTTTCAACTCATTTTGAGTAGTAGGTACACAAGAATAACCGAACATGCAAAATGTGTAGTGTAGATACACGTCTTTCTTTACGCAGTAGACCAAATTGCATCCTTCAAGATGCGTCTGAAAGGAGCTCTTCAGGGTGGGAAACACATCGGCAACGCCCCTTGTGTTGCAAATGCCCATAAGCGACGGTGACCGCTTACCTATCATTAGGCCGCTCCTTTGCCACTCTAACATAACAAAACCAAAGTCTAGTACCTACCTACATAATCATTTTTAAATAAATTAAGTCATTATAATGTACCATCCGTGCCGCTGCATCCATTACAGGAATGAGATGCTGATGGCCTTCTGTACTGTTTGAACTGTTTAATGGACCGAGGTCGGCAAAGCTTTTACCGATCATCGATGGGTAATTAATTAACAGGAATATGTTGCTCGTACAAATCTCTGCGGCGAACCGAACAAATTGGCTAGCTTTTGGCACAATTTTGGTATGAACATGGATAAGTTCAACCACCTTAGGCCTACGCTACTTAATATTATCAATGCGAAAGTAACTCTGTCTGTCTGTCTCACTTTCACGCCTAAACTACTGAACCGATTCAAATGAAATTTGGTACGGAGATCGTTTGTGCCCTGAGAAAGGACATGGGATACTTTTTATCACGATCAACTGTAGCCCACGTGGGTGAAACCGCGGGGAACAGCTAGTGTTACAAAACAGCGCCTCTAGCCAAGATCGATTTTACAATCATTATCACTAATAAAAAAACAAAAATGTATCAAAATGACATATTTCAACGTTAAGTCACGTGGTCAAAACAAACGTCTACAATGACGATCGCTACATCCCATACAAAATGGTAGCCAAGATGTATTATTAATGACAAGATCAAGCGAAAAGGAAAATAAATGTTTGCATCTTGGCTAGGCCCTCTGGCCGTGAGAAAGAATGTTGATGCGATGGAGGTAGTCACGTCAACTTGCGAGTCTTGCGACCGTTTTGGATACGAGTCCTACAATGAGCTTGAGCTTTCAGTAAAGGAAAACATCTCAATGAAAACATAACGGGGTGCAAGGGCATTCCTTAAAGTTTACCAGGTTCGCTAGCTGCCCTCCTCAATTTATGAATCTATCGCCAAGCACCAATCAGTGTTTTCCGGCTGCCTCGCTTGAAATCTAGTTTCCAATCCAGGCATAACGTGGTGCCACCTTCAAACAAATCGTCACTCAACATCACGTGACTTTGGAAATAGACATATGGATACTTTTTATCTCTATAAACTGTACCTAGTCCACGCGAGTATAACCGCAGGGCATAGCTAGTACTCTTTACAATATTAAACACTCATAAGACGACCTTTCCTAACATTGTCTTTATGAAATGATACCTTTAAATAATTGTATTAACCTCGTCAATTTTATATGGCATGTTCAATTTTAGAGACGAGACAGACTGTAATTACCATCCATTTACCGATGTATATATAGGTAGGTCTTTATCAACATTACTAGTGAATTAGTAAATATGAAAATAGTGACGGTGTAGGAATTCCCAAGGCTTCAAAGGCTTTTCAGTAAACACTAGTTGCGCCCCGCGGTTTCACCCGCGTCTTCCCGTTATCCCGTAGGAACCTTTTCCGGAATAAAAAGTAGCCTATGTGTTAATCCAGGGTATAAGCTATCTCTATTCCAAATTGAATTCAGATCCGTTGAGTAGTTTTTGCATGAAAGAGTAACAAACATCCATCCATCCATCCATACTCACAAACTTTCACGTTTATAATATTAGTAGGATAGGATTATGTGACGAAGACCGAATAGGTAAGTTATCCACTTCGAAGCGATGATAGCCCAGTGGTAGTTTCGTTGACTTGTAACTCGCAAACCCTGGGTTCGAATCCTGAAATGATCTTATGTACTTTCAGTGAAGGGAAACATCACGATGAAACTCTATTTTCAAGTCCTCGCCTAGCTATTTACCGTCAAGCTCCGATCGGTGTGTTCCGGCAGCCCCACTTGAGAGCCAGTTCCCAATACAAGCGTAGCATGGCATCACTTTCAACCGCAAAATCGTCGAAAATCTGGTGACTTGCGGTCAAACGCGACCTTGGAAGACCTAAAAAAGAAGCAAAGGAAAGAAAAGTTTAGTAGTTAACGATTTTTTGTTCATTTTACTCGGTCTCTGTCTCTGAATTCGCCTACATTAGGTACTGTTATCATCATCATCATCATCATCATCGTCAGCCTTTATGTTCTCACTGCTGGGACTCTCGCCTTCTCTCAGAGAGTAGGTGCCGTTATCTATCTGGCCCAGTGCGGGTTGGTAGATGTCGAATGCCGTTGAATGTTGCAGTTCTTGGGCATGCCGGTTTCCTTACGATGTTTTCCTTCACCGTTTTGAGCGATGGTAAATCCGCACATAACTGCGGGGCCGAGAGGATTCGAACTCGGTGTCAGCGCGTTGTAAAGCGCACGCGGTTACCGTTCGGCCACCATCGCTTACTGTTATAATGACAAGACTATTATATATTTAAGTTATTACGGTACGTTCGGCAAATGCCTATACCATTTACTGTTTAAGAGCTCATTAAACTTACTTTCGTCGATAATTTGGTTGCTGACACACTTACTAAGGTCCTTGCGGTAATAAAGGAAAAACTCCAGCCAAATGTCACGAAAGGGACACTCGTTAAAAGAAGTTCACGGCTATTTCCGTTAACTTTACGATTGCTTGCATATAATAGCAATATAGAGGAAAAAAACAAAGATTTAAACAAAAAAATCACATGATTGACCTATTTATATAATACTAGCTGTCTCCCGCGGTTTCACCTGTGTGGGCTACAGTTTATCGCGATAAAAAGTAACATATGTCCTTTCTCTTTTTTAGACTATCTCTGTACCAAATTTCATTTAAATCGGTTTAGTAGTTTAGGCGTGAAAGACAAACAGAGAGACAGCAGTTACTTTCGCATTTATAATTTTAACTAGCTGTTCCCCGCGGTTTCACCCGCGTGGGCTACAGCTTTATGCATGCAAAGTCTTAGCCCGATCGGTTTAAAATTGACAAAGTTTCATAAAAACTTTCATCCCCTATTTTATCCTCTTGGGGGTAGAATTAATCAAAATCCTTTCTTAGCGGATGCCTACGTTATAACATCTACCTGCATGCCAAATTTCAGCCCGATCCGTCCAGTGGTTTGGGCTGTGAGTTGATAGATCACTATGCCAGTCAGTCACCTTTGAGTTATATATATTTAGATATACATATAAGTAGGATTTCAATTTCATCTGCGCGTGGAATTTTTAGTTAATTTGGGAATTGTAATAATGTGTGACCGGAATTTTTCATAATGTCTAATTATTTTGTTTAATTTCCAGCATTTCAGGACTTTTCTAACTTCAGTATGGTAACCTATGTGCGTGTCAATTACAAATACTGCTTTGAGAGCTAGTAAGTGCTAGACGATTGCGTGCTTACCGTCGGTTACCACATCTGCACTTACTGTCGAGATAGTGATCAATCGAACGTATGTACCTACAAGTCTATAAATGGACACGTGGCAAAAAGGTTTCTTAAATGTGTTGTAGATCAGTATGGCGTGGGTTTTTTTACATTTTACAAGGTAGCGCTTTGACAACAACATAACACACCTGATTTTGAGTGATGATGTCAAAGGTTGGTGTTTAAGATGATGCCGGTTATCGGAAATTGTGTTATTGTTGAGCAACTTTTGTCGTTGACTGTACATAGAATTTGGGCGCACAGCCAAGTCATAGAAATTTTATAAACCCCAGCTTTCAGAGAAGGGCGAATACACATTTTCTTTTATGACGTCATAGTATAAAATCGTTTAATTTCGGATAAATTGTCTTTTAGTTTGATGATCCACAGCTTTCCATTACCCAAAATATGATAGTAGATTGAATTTCTAGATAAAAACAAAATATACAGTACACTGACTGGCTAGCCAAAATATAAAAGTAACTGCCATTCTGTCTGTTTTTTACATTTATATGCCTAAACCCTGAACAAATAATGATTAAAATTAGCATAGCGATAATTTAACCTTGGGGAATTGGGAGTGGAAATTTTTTATCGTGATAAACTGTTGTCCTAGCGAGTAAATCCGCGGGGCACGGCTATTGTTAATGTTATAAATGCGCAACTTTCACTATCCTTCAGTCTTTTTGTTGCCTTTACACGCATAAATTACTAAACAGGTCTTATTAAAATTTAGTATGGAGATAGTTTAAGCCCTGAGGACGGACATAGGATAATTTTTATCGTGATAAAATGTAGTCCACGCGAAGGAAATCGCGGCGCATTTTTAGTTTCTATACGAGATGAAGTTACCTGCATTGGCGTCACGATAAAAAATTAGACAATAGCGTTTTCATCACAACAAAGAAACAGTAGGGTATGTCTATGTATGCTAATGTTAGCTAAATTCTCGTAGAAGGTTAACTTGTCTGAATTTATTCGAGTCATTAGGCTGTGTGGTATTTTGAAAGCTTTCGTGGGAGAGCGGTTCTAATAATAGCACGGAATTTGTCGTTTGACGTATCTCGGTGGCTATACAAATCTTTGGAGCGTGGAATAAATATTTTCTTTTCTTTCGAGTACCAACTATTTTATGGGTTCCGTACCCAAAGGGTAAACAAAAATTACTCAGAATCCGCTGTCCGTCCGTTTGTCACCAGGCTTTATGTCATGAACCGTGATAGTTGGACAGTTAAAATTTTCATAGGTATATGTATGATATTTATATGTGTGTTTATATGATGTGTATTTCTGTTACCGTTATAACAACAAATAGGTATACAAAATAAAATAAAATAAATATTTAAGGGGGCTCCCATACAACAAACGTGATTTTTTTGCCGATTTTATAGATATTGGTACGGAACCCTTCGTGTGCGAATCCGAATCGCACTTGCCGGTTTTTTGAATCAACTGAGTGACGAGACGCGATGATAAAAACATAAAAAATAAAGGTCAGTTTAGACGGTTCCATTAATTCCTTACTTTTACTAGTCGTCTGTGACTGGTCAAGAGTATACGTGACTCTATATCTCTACTCTACGGCACGGTGGCGTGACCACGGAGTATTACTTTGCAATACGTATTGCCTAGTCCAAATGGAATGCATGCGAATACAACCGTTCATTCACTTTTTGTACGAATTGGTTCGTGAAACTCGTTTGCGATCGATTATAAACCGTTAAATTTCTTTTTAAAATACGATCGGGGTCAGAATTCCAGTAGCAGTCTCAAAAAACAATAGCATGACAGAAAATCGCGCATATCACCTTCTCATATTCGCACCGACTAGGGCCCCGTTCACGCACCCAAAAACTTACATCAAATGAAAATTTATTTGAAAATTTGTATCCTTCCAAAAATACTCTTATTTTTTTTCATTTGTTTTCATTATAAATATAATTATAGAAAAATATATTTAAATAGTAAGAAAAGGATAAAGTAAAGGGGCCCCTCGAATTGCATCGCCTAGGGGGGTTAATCCGGCCCTGCGTTACATATATAAAGTTTTTATTAAAACTGTGTTCACTTGAATTAAAATTCCAATTCCAACAAACTCTTTGTAATATAAATAAATAAACCTCTATGTACACTTGCCAATTTATCCCGGGCTTTGTCGAACGTATCTCAAAGCGTCGCCCTTGCTTTATAAAGCGCAGTGTATGACATCGCCCGAGCCGGCTAGGGGGTGAAGACTAACTGTTTCCACTCCGTCCCTGTGCCGGGACGAGATTTTGTTTGAGTTGTGTGTAACTTGCTTTACGGTTGAAAAAATACACTGTAGCCGACATAATGTTTGTTTTTTGTTATTATTTTATTTCAATTTTATAACAATGTAACGTACCTAATAAGCGTAATCCTACTAATATTATAAACGTGAAAGTTTGTGAGTATGGATATAGGGATTTTCGTTACTCTCATATATATATATATATTTATTATTCTCTGAACATTTTATTCTTAGATACTATTAAATTGAGAGCTAGTAGGTAAATATTCAGATGCATGTTGTGTTCGCATCTAGTAGGTCATGCAGCCGCCACGACGATCATGTTTATATTCGGGTACATTTTAAGTTGTCACGGCCAGTTTGCAAACCTAATAATAATAAAAAAAAAAAAAAAAAACTACTGTACGGATTTGAGTCAAATTTGGAATGAAGATGCGTGATAACGGAACGACGCGGGTGAAACCACGGGGCGCAGCTAGTATGAAATATTATTATGCTTGTTTTAAATGTTTGTTTAGCCTATTACGTTCGGTTCCACTGCTGGGACTCTGGTCTTCTCTTAGAGAGAGAGAGAGAGAGAGCGAGAGCGAGCGAGAGAGAGAGCGAGTAGGAGCCGTAATTTACCACAGTGCGGTTTGGTAGATGTCGCATGCTCTTGAATGTTGTGGTTCTTGGACATGCCGGTTTCCTCACGATGTTTTCCTTCACTGCTTTGAGTGATGGTAAATCCACACATAGGTGTGCACTGTGCACGGAGCAAAAAGACCTTCCGAAATATCGTTTTCCTTCTGAGTCAAAAGGGAAGGACTTGTGATTCAGAAGGAAAACTAAAGTAAAATAAGAAAGGAATCGGTCTTGGAATGTAAGACTCAGAAGGAAAGTCAGTATTTTTTTCTCTGCCGAGATTCGAACTTGTTACCGGCGACTTGTAAGGTATTACCGTTCGGCCACCATCACTCCTAGGTATTTAATGATATTCATTTATTTATAGAATGTTTTCCATTTCAAACAAAACAATCCAAAAATATGCAAAAATATGCATCATTAGGTATTTGTCTGGAACAAATAAATGAGTCTTCTCATTCTACACCCACGTAAATATGTCATTACCTAAGTGATAGTGTTTTATGACCACAAACGAAGCTTGAAAACGCCGGAATTTATTAACAAGTGTGCACAAGGGCTTATATTAAACCAATATTTGAGGCAAACGAAACGTCGGAGAACTTTGTTAAAATAAACATAATTTGCTATGGATGAGTAAGTAGTCACTGTACATTAAATAAACAGAGTAAATGTCCTTTGACAAGGTAATAAATGGTTTTCTTTTAGATAACTCTCAAATAAGTCTAAACATCGGAAGAAAAAGCCGTCACAACTTAGTTAATTAAAAATCACTGATTCAAATAAAAAATACTTCGAGAACAAAACCTTTTTTTATTTTCAGTCGTATTAGGTTTTTTTTTACAAATGAACAAACATTTTGCTTTTTGTTTTGTGTTACTTGAAGAAAAATCTATTAATAATGACCTCATTACTATGCATTAGAAATACAAATTCAGGATTACAAAGAACAAAAATCTGGTCTCTACTAGATAACATTAGAATTAGGTTTTATAACGGGATAATTACCATGTATTTGTTTTTGTTTGAGTTCTCGATATTTCGGCACTGTTGCAAGCGCCATGATCACGATTCACGAGAATACTAAAAGTTTCTGCGGGTAGGATTGTTGGTGTTATAATGGGCAGACGTATCTATCTACCCACTTCCTCACACGTTTTTTTTTGCTTACGATGACATTACCATTTTCACACAAGTCACTCGCAACTTTTTTTTTTCTTTAATGAGCGTCGCGCGGCTTGCGCATTTGCCAGTGTCACACACTCAACTTTTACTTTTTACTTCTTTCTTTTTTTTTACTTTTTTGACCGTGGTAGTTTAAAACAGTATATCTACTAGATAAGCCTTACGGCCTGTATTCAAAGCTCGACAAAAAAATAAATTAATTATTAATAAATTCTGAAATACGAGCATAGAAGTTTCAATTTTAAACAAGTCAGAACACGCACCTACTTTGGCAGGAGTAAGTTTCGCTTTACGACTGATTTTCGATAAAGATCTCGTTAACTTTTTAACCGGGTGCAGGGGCGGACCCAGGACTTATTTCTGGGGCGCAAGGGCCAGACACGGAAGGAGTTTCCCCCTAGTAGTGTCTTTGGATTAATTCTTAATCAATGACGACATCATCATCATCAACAACCTTTTTTATTCACTGCTGGATATATAGGCCTCTCCCATGGTATGATACTGAGCCCGATCTTCGGTTCTTCTCAGTATACAAGTCATCGCTCGCTAGTTGGAGGACGTCTATCCTACAACACTGCTATCCATGACATACAATAATTATAAAAAATATTTGCTCATACAAGAAACCAATATTATAAAAGTGGTAGAGTAAGTATTTATCTCTCAGTCTCTGCTCTTGAAATTCTAGAAGGGGTTCATGCTCAGTCCCCCCCCCCCCGCCTTTTCGTCCTAGATCCGCCCTCGTTCAGGTGAGAAACTTTCAGGATACAGTCCTGCCTTTGATGGTATTGTATTACAAAGTGTAAGGTTCTCCGATAGATAAATAAACACTTTGTTGGGCCCGTTATAATGTGGGATTTAATATCAGAGATATAAAATTCGATCGCTATAATTTGGGAAACTTCAAGGCAAGAGTGAATAGGTACCTTTTGGGCTTCACTGACGACCGAATCATTGCATGTTAGGATGATGGTCAAACGCAGGACTATTCATAATCTTTTTCCCATCTTTCAGAGAAACGTTTGACCACATGTCACCTGTGTCGATTTAACACTGTTGAAGTGCAGTGCTACAAATTGCAATCCTTCAAGATGGGTGTGAAAAGAGTTCTTAAAGGTCGGCAATGCATCGGCAACTCCTCTGGTGTTGCAAATGTCCATAGGCGACGGTGACCGCTTTCCATCAGGCGGGCCGTCTGCTTGTTTTCTAATCTATTACATAAAAAGAAATTGGTCAATTAGGCGCCACGCTACACCTGATATGAGGTTGCCTGAATACATCAAACAACGACAGCATCGCCCACATATTTTCAATGCAAACTTAATACAGCAGTATTTCAACCCCCTTGGGTGTATTGTTTTAAGAAATACTTTTTTTGTGATAGGTAATTTAAGTCTGTCAGACTCAGGCCTATTGTAGCAGTAAATCTAATAACTTATGGAGTATTTAGCTAAGAAATATCTAATAACATTAAATATACTCACTTTTATCATATTTCTTTAGTCACTTTCTCACTCAAATTTTTACACAATTACGTGATTAGTTGACGACCAGTGATGGATGGCTCCTCCATAGCCAACTCGTTTTACCTCGACCACCACATTACCCATCGACCTCTGTCGCCATCTTGTTTTTTTCGTGCCATCCATTGCTGTTAGTCAACTGACTATCTTATTCTATACATTTATTCATTTTGTTTTGCAATAACTTTAAGTGTGACAGTAATAATTATTTATTATTTATATTATTATTATAAATGTTGATGACACGTCATTCCAGGAACTCCTGTTCAAAATTTCAGTTTCTTACAATCACCGGCTTGAGCTGTGCTTTGTTATTCAGTGTAACAATTTTTCTATGTAAATTTTAGAGGGATCAAACAGAGAATTACTGAACATAACATTTTTGTTCCAGGTACTGAAGAACATTGGACTAAGAGGAAAGAAACTTTTCGTTCGAAAAGAGCCGACGCGACCCGACTACATAAAATTAGGCGACGACAAATTGGTAAGTTTACAAACGACAAAAGCTGGTACCGGAAATATAAGACAGTATTTCAATTTCCAATATAACTAGTACTAGCTATGCATCGCGATTTCAAATGGGTAGACAGTTTATCGTAATTAAAAAAATCTCCTTTTGAGTTTAAACTTTAGGCAGGTATACCTAATTTAATCAATATCTGTTATGTAAAGAAAAAAAAGAGAAAAAAATCTGTAAAGGGACAGGCCGATACTTTTGCATAATTATAATATATGACTTTGAAACTCTAATTAAAAGCAAAAAGGTGGTGAGGAAAATGCATAATTATTTATTAGCGAACGAAAAAAGTTTTTCCATTTTAGTGACAGATTAACAGAAAAAAAAAAACAATTATCATTGACTTTTTTGGCGGCAATTGAGTTGTCAACGTGAACATTTTATTTATATTTCCAAAACTTGTGTTTCTTCGAGTGATAATGTGGATTATTAACCATTATGTGTTCGTTAATGTGTACGAGTGTGGGAAATTGAAATAAAGTTGTGAAAGTGACTTTTCAAGTTGCTCCAAAAAAGTCCGCGTAAAGTTTAAGTAAAGCACCACTACTTTACCTAAACACTATCCTCATCCCATCATCTCATCATCATCATCACCATCATCATTCAAACTTGATTCAACTCTCGTGAGTTTGAAATTTTTTATACTTGACACTGGCAAATACACTACTAATCGTGTGACGCCATAACAAAATAAAAAAAAAATTATCATGCTAATTTAAAAAACGGCGGGGAGTCAGTTGCCAACCTATTGTTACACAAAACCTATATCGATCATATCCAATCTAGTATTCTAGACTAAAATAAACGGCGATAATAGGTTCTCAGGAACTCGCGCACAGTAAGTAGGTGAACTTCCTACTCGTAAATGTATTTGAAACTACGACATTATTATCGATCGAGAGAGAATTATTTATCTCATAAAGGCTCAAAGTACTCAGTTGAGCCAAGGACCAAGTGTAGGTCAAAAAAATTAGATTATGTTTGTCGTTTTCGGGTTTGGGTAAGTAGGCAGTAATTATAATAAATGATACATTTATTTTCCTTACATAGGTACAATGTAAAAGAAATTAAGAAAGAATAATACAAATATTATTATGTTGAGGAAGTAGTCTAGGTATAAGTTGTCTATGTGATCGCGCCGAAAAAATTACTTGCCGGGCGTTTCTTGCCTGTTCTTTTGCCGGCGTAAGGAGGATGGAACAGGCGTAGCTAGTTTAATTTAAATTTAATTTTCATTGGAGTTTTAAATTTTATCTAATGACCATGTGCCTCAGCCTTTATTCGTGTCAGACAATCGGGCGAGTCTACTTCAGCAAAATAGAAAATCTTTTGATGTAGCAAACTTCCAGGTATCGCTGTTTTATGCTTGAGTGCGTTTGAAATGTAGGTTACGTTAGAAAATATCTATGTAGATTTTAAATGTATGTAAAAGTGGGATATCGCTGCATCTAGTGTATATTCTATTTTATAAAACTCTTATCACTGACTGATAGACAACGAAACTTTGAATGAACAATACTCATGTTTATAATTCAGTGACATCTTTAATGAGTTTGATATTTCTGTAAGCTATGTCGGTGAATCTTATCTTACATTGCAGTAATATGTACGACGTACGTATTCTTTCGTATGAGCTAGTATTCCACTCTAGTGTCAAAATTTCCAGGTCATAAAAATGGCTATACTATTGATTTAGCCAGGACAGGCAGTAGATGCAGTTGAAAATGCCACTAAACGGTCACCTATCCAAGTGATGGCCGGGCTGAGCGATGTTCAAAAAAGCTGGTTGGTTTGACCTGCTATGCCACGAGTTCTTTCATTGCATAGTTACATTTTAGGTTACATGTTACAGTCTGCACGCGGCATATATAAAAGAAACCTTAAAAAATCGTGTCATCGGATAGTCATCAGCATCAGCAGCCTATTACGTTCCTTCCCATTGCTGGGCCTGGCTTTCTCTCAGAGACAGAGTATGGGCCGTAATCTACCACGTCGGTCCAGTGAGGGTTGGTAAATGTCGCATGCAATGTGAATGTGTCATCGGATGTTTTCATATTGACTGCTAAGTTCTACCGTGTGATCACACGAAAAATGTGACAGGGAAAGTCTTTAAAGAGGGCGTACGTGAAATGTTTCTCGTTCAAACGAGCCAATTAGTATCCTATTCTGTTCTCAATTTCCTCGCGATCGAAGAGTTCATAAATCAGTCCGTATGAAAAGTCACTCTGTCTACTTGACACTTTGTTAGGAAGGAAGCATTAAGACGGGCAGTCTCTAGCGTCCTAAATAATGGACCTAGAAATTCTAAAATTAGTTTCTAAATCTGAACCTATTCTTAAGAAGTGTTCAGGGAGTGATTTATCACTTTAAGTGCTCTAACAGGGTCGATCCTATTTTACGGAATTAGAAATAGTATATAGGATCCTTTAATGCTATTTTTAGAAGAGTTTTTGGGGTAGTGATGCTTGATTTAACCGAATTAGCAGAAATTAAGCGTATAATGACCGATGGTTATGGTGGTGCTTTGTAAGTTATGTGTGGATTTACCATTGTTCAAAACGGTAAAGAGAACATCGTGAAGAAACTGGTATGACCAAAAACCATAACATTGTAAAGCTTAGGTCACCTACTAGCCCACAATGGGCCAGCAAGTTAGATTAGAGCAAACCATTACTTTCTTAGAGATATCTTGTGAAAAGGCTAATGATGATGAAGCAAAAAATATTGATGACGACGTCGCCTATACTAGCGGATAAGTCATCAACTGCATAAAAGCAATATTAGCTCAGTGGTAAGGGATTGAAGGTTGTGGGTTCGTAATTTGTTTTCTGCAATGAATTTGAGTCTTAGGTAAAGAAAAACGTAGTGATTAAACCTTAGCTTTGTGGTAGGATATTTTGTAGTGCTCATCTGGCTAGCTACCATCCTCAAGCAAAGCCAAACTTATCGGTACGTTCCAACAGCCTTACTTGAATGCCAGTTCCCAATCTAAGCGCTACGCTAGCACAATTTTCGTCCATATGGTCACTTAACATCCGTCAAACTCTTCCATTTATCTCTCCCAAAGGCTCTATAACTTAAGCATTAGGCAAATTCAAACGACATACCTGGCTCCTGTCAATTACCTTACACAAAGCTGGGTTTGACTAAATGGCTACATTACGCTTCTCTAGTACTAACAATCGGTTATCAATGTCCCTAGAAAGTAAAGTGATTTAAGCTCTGTAGCTGAACTTGTAAGGTTGATTTTGGAGTTGATATTAGAGTGTCATTAAATGGTATTAGTCGCTGAATGTGACGCTATTAATTTCACTGGGATCGGGCCTTGAGTCTTTAGTTACACGACTGTAGAAGCTGTACTTAGCACAAGTGCAGTTTTGAATGCAATTAGTTGATTGAACTGTAGTAGCTATTTTGCCATTAAGCTGATTGGCTGTCCGTAAATTGGTTAATGGATGTCCCATTACTACTCTTGTTGCAAAGGTATAGCAGATGCCTACTCGTAACAGCAAATAGATAGTCTTGCTATAGATAGATGGATAGATTCCTTCTTTCTTTATTGGTACACCACAATAAACAACATTAGAATTAGAACATCAATAAAACTTTATGGTTAAAGTGTCATATAGATCTTATCGCTCATAGTGATCTCTTCCAGACGACCCAAAAAAGAAATCATTGAATTCGGAATTCTCTTATTTCAATTTCAATTTATTTATTTATTCAATAGGATACATTGTGATCACTTTAAAACGTCAAACTTAAAACTAGCTACGCCTGTTCCAACCTCCTTACGCCGGCAAAAGAACAGGCAAGAAACGCCCGGCAGGTAATTTTTTTGGCGCGATCACATTGACAATTTTATTCTTATTACTAATTGATTGAATTGGAGCAAGTTCACTAAAATCCCAAGCTTTTTTTGTCATCTAATGGTCTGATATTTTTTAATTAGCTTTACTAATAAGATTTCTCTTGTTTGGTTGTACACATTGGGATATTGGGATATGCTGGGGCCACACTAACGGGAAGTGCCGTTAAATAGCGCGATGATTGACGTTTGACATAAGTGTGGCCACGACATTTGACGACGGCATTCACATTGGCGTTTGACGTTAGCCGATAACTCAAGTGCATTCACGTTGACCGTTCATGTGTAGACACTCACATAGTTGCGTTAATAATTAACGCAATATTTATCGCGATGATAGGCATTGACATTTCCCTTGACGTCGATCTTAGTGTGGCCTCAGCATAGAAGACTTTCCAGAAAAACAAACCAACGAATAAGCAAAGCAAAAAAAAAATACATGTAACGTTGTAAACAAGCGTATTTTTAACGCGTTTGATTCAGAGCGTTTCGTGTAATCATTTATTCATCACAGCCCCTAAATGCTCCCCTTTCCTCCCTTGCTCTCCCAAATGACTAATCAATCTCAATCATCACGGTTTATTTCATCTGAACCCGTGTATTTCTGCGATTTAACGCTGGTGTTAATTGATATATGAACCGTTCGCGTTAAATATAAATAAATTGACCTTTTACCTTGACGTCATTGGGCATGAATGCAAATTCGGATGTTTGATTTTCATTTTCTGACGTCAATTATTTACGGCCGGTTTCAATAAACGATCTATCCATGGTGTGCCCTACTGGAGATAGAAAATTGACACAAGCTGTACAGTGGGCAAGGATCATCACGCAGTGGGTACCTGAGGACGGGCGACGTCGCCGAGGCAGGCCCCGAAAAAGATGGCGTGATGACCTTGAGTCATTTGAGGAGCGGTGGCCTGAGGTTGCGGGGGACAGAGATATCTGGAAGGAAATGAGGGAGACCTTTGCCCAGCAGTGGGACAGTATAGGTTAAAAAAAATATAAAAAAATATGGAAGTAATGTCAAATATCTGTCAAACTGTGGATAGATCGTTATTGAAACAATTTGGACGAAGGTGGCGCAACGCTACGGCTGGATTGGGTTGGGGACCTCTTTAGGTGATTTGGGGACCAAGCGAAGATGCAAGCGTTTCTTTTTCTACAGTTGTTAACGCCTTGTGACGTTTCGTTTGAGCCTGTCATAATGTATCTTGGCTACCATTTTGTATGGGATGTAGCGATCATTATTGGTGATGTTTGTTCTGAACACATGACTTAATGTTAAAATATGTCATTTTCAATATGTCATTTATGTCACTTTTTTCTTGTTTTTTACTACTTACAGGGTAGCGTTTGACCACAAGTCACCTGATATTAAATGGCGATGTGGTCGAAGATGGCGGCTCTCAAGTGAGGCTGCCGGAACACACCGATAGGTGCTTGGCGACATGTTTTTAACTTGAGGGTAGTAGCTAGCCAGGCGAGCACTAGAAATGCCCTACCACCAAGCTATGGTTTCATCACGATGTTTTCCTTCACCGAAAGCTCAAGCTCATTGTAGGATTCGAACCCACGTCCTACGGATCGCAAGTCGACGTCACTACCACTGAGCCATCATCGCTATATCACTATAATATGAACTCTTGTTTTTAATAGCGTTGACGATAGTGGAATGCATGTTGGCTAGGGCAGACATCGGAATTCACTGCTGAAGTTACATACCACTATTGCCCTTTAGTTAAAATATCATTAATAATGAATACACTGAGAAAAAAAAAATAAAAAAATCGGACTTTCCTTCTGAGTCCTACCTTCCAAGACCGATTCCTTCCCTTTTTAAAACACTTGTATCAGCTTGACTTGTAACTAACTGACTAATTTACCTTAGATTTCCTTCTGAATAACAAATCCTTTCCTTTTGACTCAGAGGGAAAACGGTTTTTCGTAAGGTCTTTTTTCTCCGTTTAATTTTATATGACTTTTGTTTTTTTTTCAACATCAACATCAGCCTATGACGTTCCCATTGCTGGGATTCTAACCTTCTCTCAGAGAGTATGGGCCGTAGTCTACCACACTGGCTCAGTGCTGATTGGTAGATGTTGCACGCCCCTGAATGTTGTGGTTTACATCTGCTACGAGCAAAAAGGCAAGTTTTGAAATTTGCCTGAGTGTTGCCAGTAGAAATATCGGCAATACGTTTGTTGTTGTCTACGTATTTCAAATTCGTCTCAGCACGAACTTTGGGCGCGTCGCGTTTCAGAAAGTTTTCGAGGCCAAATTTTTCGATACCTATACAGTGCGATTGTATATAAGTTGGTCGGCCTCGTAAAAGAGTACAAGTTTTGAAAACATGAAAACTGGAAACTTCAATACGATTTGCATCACGCCATGTTATCGAGACATTTTCGTAATCGAATGATTCCAAATAATTAATTTTGTGCATTGAAAAAAGCTCAAGTTTTTGTTCTGTGTCTGGGGTTGTGGATTTCTGATCCGCAAAATATATGATAGCCCTTTGCTCTCTGGAATAATTCCGGTGATATTATTAAAATACCAACAGCATTTCCCAACAGACTGCAGCGCGAGGTTTATAGCCGCCGCATTGTGGCGGGACGGGGTAGATTTACGGCCCACCATTTCTCAATACTTCAATCCTGACCACGATTTTATCGTTGCATACCTTTTTACACCACGTTGAAATGGTCATAGATTTGTACAGCTGTGGAAATATGTTAAAAATACTACTGGAGCTTTTATAATTTATATCGCAGTTTGTGTAAAAGTGTTCGATGTACATACAGTTAGTTATACATTGATATATACTATAGAACCAAATATAAGACGCGTTCACGTCGAAACCATGTTTAAGGACAAAGTCTAGACTAGCTCTATGTAGAGAATCACTTTTACAAAACCTGTCTATTTAACCTGTACATCTAGTCCGTATGGGCCCCGTCGGGCACAGCACTAATTAGAAGGGAGGAGGACGTTTAATTAATGTCATAAATCATAAATAGTTAATACAATTCTTAATTATTATTTTCATATAAATATTCGTCAATTGAATAGTATTTGTCATATAAAAATTGTTTTAATCTACGCATAAATTTCCTGTCATTTTGTATAGTTGTTAGTTTTTGTGGTAGCTTATTGTATATAGTTACAGCCATTACCAATGTACTAGAAGAGTGCATCTTCAGTCGTGATTTAGGTAGCACCAACCGGTTTCCTTGTAGATTATTATTATTTCTCACCAATTTACAAATTTCGAAAATGTATAATGAAGCCATCGTTAAAATTTTAAACTTAACAAAATAAGGTTTACAGCTGTCTAACTGGTTTATATTGGCTATAATACGAATAAGTTTTTTCTGAATGATAAAAAGATCGAGCAGCGCTGCTATTTTATCTTATTGTCAAATTTTAGCACGGAAAATTAAATAGGGAAACCCCACCATCATCATCATCATCAACCGGAAGAAGTCTGGCGTTTAACTAACGGACGTTTATAAAACCCGCCCATAGTCAATAAGGATAACATCATTTTCTTCTCCGACATTTACACACATAACATATTTACAATACATTATAGATTATGTATTACAAAAGGCAGGGCTACCGAAGCGGAATATTTCGTGAAAGTTCTTATGAAAACAAAGCTTGGCAGTGGATGAATTAATTAAATGTTTTCCTTTGATCTCGTTCTATTTCGCGGCATCTACGGCTTGCTCTGTACGCTTAAGTGTTCAAAAACATTATGTGTTGTTGAACATTATGCAAAGGCCCGCATGTAACAAGTTTTCCGGACGTGATACTTTTCAAATTTGTTAATGGAGTTTGGCTCATAATGTATGAACCTTGTTTTTGATAAAACTTTGGATTAGAAGAAAATAATAGCGTGAAAATTTTTTTGATAACGGGACAGTCACGGTTGTTACCGTGGTAGAGCGGCCGAACCATCGGGTTCGAATCCTTTCGGCCGCACCTATGACTTATTAGGTTACGTGCAGATTTCCTATCGTTCAAAACGATGAAGGAAAACATCGTGATGAAACCGGTTTATGAACCACAACATTTCAAGGTCATATCGCGTGATAGATTACGGCCCATACTCTCTCTCTTTCGACTCGAAACAGACAGTCGAATTGAGAACCTGCTCCTTTTTTGAAGTCGTTTAAAAATGAAACAAATACGTGGTAAATATCCCATTTCAAAGCCAAATGGTGTTAGCACCATAGCAGTATTAAAAAGTAAATTCGATTTTTCAGAGAATTTCATAGTTTAAAAGAAAGAAATGGGGGAGAACTTTGCCCCGCAGTGAGACAGTACATGTGTAAAAAAAGTTTAAGGTGATATTTAAGGTAAATAAGATAGCTCTTACAAATGTTTTCTCTGTTCACAGCCTCGGAATAAAAACTTTAATCAGCTGAATCAAGCGCGGAATGTCAAGAGCTCGGAAGTTCGTCGGCTATTTTTTTACGAGCGTTCTCCGTTTGCGACTCGGACAGCTATAATGTTGCATTTCTACGCGTTGTTTTTCTCAACTTTTGCAAAATTAAATGGAATTTTCCTTTCATTTGGCTCACAAAGGCTGGCCTCTTAATTAAGAAATAATGTTTCCAGTGAAATTACAGGGCATAAAGAGATTTTACATCTATTAAAGTATTTTTTGTCCCTTTCGTTATTTTATTTTTCAAATAAATGTTTAGGGCGACGAGCGTGTTTATGTTAGAACATTGCCGCGCAGGATTTGAAACTGTAGAAGTAATTTATATTGACAAAAGTAGCCCACTTCCACTCCATTTTCTAGTGCCCGTCTGGCTATAGCTACTATCCTCAAGTTAAGAATCTGTCGCCAAGCAACTATCGGTGTATTCCGGCAGTCTCACTTGAGAGCCAGTTCCCAGTCCAGGTGTAGCGTGGTGCCATCTTCGACCACATCGACACTTGACATCAGGTGACTTGTGGTCAAACGCTACCCTGTACATCCTACTAATACTCGTATTATAAACGTGAAAGTTTGTGAGTATGGATAATGGATATTTGTTACTCTTTCACGCAAAAACTACAGAATGGATCTGAATGAAATTTGGAATGGAGATAGCTTACACCCTAGATTAATACATAGGCTACTTTTTATCCAGGAAAATTCCTGCGGCATCACGGGAAGCGGGTGCAACCGCGGGGCGCAACTAGTTATAAATAAAAAAGACCGAGCCAAGCTATTTCTCAACAATGGCGTTACCTTGAAGCACTGCAGCATACGCAGAGCTCATCCCATTTCTCGTGCGTTAATCTTGCAGTTCTTATTACAGAATTGTTTGGCAACCGTATCTGGCACGTGATACTGTGTTTGTCGCAGAGATCTGCTTTGTGCTCAGTTTAACTTAGCAGCTGGCACGAAGCCCGTGTCAAAGTGAAATCTATAATCTATCGGCCGGTTTCAATAAAATGTGTCGATATTTTTCTTCAATTCATTTGTTTTCTCCAGTAGGGCAAACCGTGGATAGATCGGTTATTAGAACCGGCTGTATGTTACCATTGTCTAACGCTGATTGTTTATCGATGACACGAGAACTTTCTCTGTGGTAGTGACGTTGGACAACAACAGCACATAGTGTGCAAAGATTACTCACATCAGTAATCTTCCAGATTGGAAGATAATGTTTCCAGTACCATTAAGATATTTAACATCAAATTACTCAGGGCCGTGTAGGATTTTGAATTAAAGTATCTATTCTGAGCCGCATTTTTCATTCATTTTGTTTTGCATAGACCAAAACATAATTAATGAAAAAAACATCTCTGGATCTGGTTCAATATCATTATGCTTCGATCGGCTGGGGATTCAAGCATTGTGGGTTGACAGACGTCTCCTAGAATTTTGTGGTTCCTTTATAACACCCTTTTTTTACTTATAATTTTGAGCAATCGCATATATCCGTACATATAACTTATTAATAAGTCCTATATAGGACAATAATAATACGGCTGTAGCGGTATTAGCTCAAACCTATTACGTTACTAGTGAGTTCCATTCCCATTATTTACCTAAATAAGGTCAATAAATCCACCGAATTAGTATCGTCGATCCAATGAGTTCAAATAATAAATGGTAGGACGATGTGTCCCAAGGGGACCCTTGACAAATGATGCCAGAACGGACATTTTAATTAAAACGCTTTTACCAAATATCAGGGTCATGATCATCCGGCTTATCGAGTTAATTTGATTTCATGATCTAATTTTAATAAACCCGCAAACTGGTGTTCGGATTTTTATGGATATACCTATTTATGTCACAGTAGGATGTTGACACAACGATCATTGTTCCGGTAGTCGTTTCAGCGAATGACCTTACAGCGAAGTCTTGACTAACATCTAAAGAGGTTTACGCTTGACAATGCAGAAGGAATGAATTCTTCACTAAGCACGAATTGTTACGAGGTTCCTCAGACAGTCCTAACCACTGATAGTTTGGGTCTGCCCTACTACCGGCGGTACTCTAGGTTTAGGTTCTGTCTATCTTTTATTACTTCTACGGGGTAGCGTTTGACCTCAAGTCACCTGATGTTAAGTTGCAATGTGGTTGGAGGTAGCGCCACGCTACACCTGAATTAGGAAATTGGCTCTCAAATGAGGCTGCCGAGAGACATCGATAGGTGCTTGACGGCAGATGTAGGTAGCTAGCTAGGCGAGCACTAAAAATGATCTACCAACAAGCAAGTTACTATTACGACGGATCAAAAACTCGGGTTCCATACATCATGCCAGAATCACAACAAAAACTTTTCCTTCTCCAAAAAGTCCCTTTGAATAAACTCTGCGACTTTTTAATAAAACTTTTTCTCGTTAAAACGTTAAATGGAACATTACTAACATATTTATTATGCTCAAACACGCTCTGATAAATTGCTTTGATAACATTGGTTGAACCGTGGTCAATTTCATAATAATATTGGTGTCTCAAATTGAAACTTAATACAGAATGTTAGCAGCGCCTAAGGCGTAGGAAGAAATTGATCTTTGTAGATTCTGACTGCAGGATAAAGATTTTTTTATTAATTAACAAAATACTCCTGCTGAACGCAGTCCTTAGGAGTTCTTCATGGATCGCATCGGCAACGGCTCTAGTGCTGCAAATGTCCATAGGCGATGGCAACCGCTTACCATCAGATAGATCATCTGCTTATTCCATAAAACCCTCGAAGTTGATTTTTGCCTGCACCGCGAAGTTGATTTTTTTCAACACAAATATTCATATCTCTTTTCCCCCCCGTATATTCCCTTTATCTAATATATAAAATTCTCGTGTCACAGTTTTCGTTGCCATACTCCTCCGAAACGGCTTGACCGATTTTGATGAAATTTTGTGTGCAAATCGGGAAGGTCTGAGAATCGGCCAACATCAATTTTTTTATTAATTTTTTTTTTAGTCCCCGCGGGTGAAACCGCGGGGCGTAGCTATTATTATTACATTCCTAGATTCCCTTATATTTACAAAACACTTTCACGTTTCTTTATTCTCCCATTCCCTTTCTACCATTGGTTATTACAACTTACGGTAGTTGTGTATGGTTGATATTTACAGGTAAAAAGCTCGACGAATGCGTTATCATCATCATCAGTCATCAATGGCATCCCTTACCATCAGACGAGTCAGGGCCAGTACCATTTATTGCTCTCTCTCTCTTTCTCTCTCTCTATCTTCATCATCATCAGCTGGAAGAAGTCTACTGGTGAACAAAAGTCTCCCCCCTTGAACGCCACCACGAACAGCTATTAGCCATTTGCATCCATCGGCTCCCTGCGACTCTTACAATGTCGTCGGTCCACGTTCTCTCTATCTAGTATTCTAGTCCATATTCAATCACAGTTCAATTTCCCAGTGAACTTTAGTTCCAATATCAACCACAGCGGTTCTAATTCTAGACAGATTTAAAATAATTACGGCGCTGTACGGTAACTACATTTTACATAAATGTTTTATGTAAGCGTAACTTTGTGTTGCTAGGTGTTAGTAAGTATTCGAAGCTTTAATATGATGGATTGTAAACTAAGTTCCACGTTCCCACTGCTGGGACTCTGGCCTTCTCTCAGAGAGAGAGTATGGGCTATAATCTACCACGCTGGCCCAGTGCGGGTTGGTAGATGTCACATGCCCTTGAAAATGTTGCAGTTCTTGGGCATGCCGGTTTCCTCACGATGTTTTCCTTCACCGTTTTGAGCGATGGCAAATCCGCACATAGCCCATTAAGTCATAGGTCGAGGCCGAGAGGATTCGAACTCGGTGTCGGTGTCTTGTAAGTCGCACGCCAAACCGTTCGGCCACCATCGCTCTTCAACTTCAACTGACAGGTCTAACAGGTCTAATACTGTCCTTTTCTGATAATGGAAGTGAGAAAAGGATAGAAATACTTTTCGATTCGAATTTAAAGTTTAGTTTTATTAAAGGCACATTAGAATCTACATCAGTATGTAGAGGTCGTTTGGTCAGGTGCTCGTACAGCTGCCGCAACATATTTATAGCTAAGTTCCACTTAAATCAATAGTTCCCTCGGCTTTCTTTTGTCATACAATGAATCCGAGTATTTCTATGAAAACACATGCATACCTACTTGCATGTAAATCGATTGAGTTCCCAAGTACTAACGTACAAGACAAGTATTAGTGCCCATCGATCTACTTTGTAAGTATATCCCTACTTCTCTACTTAATAATACAGAATCTGATGCGCAGGTAACTCTGTCGGTCTATATGTCTGTCTGTCTGTCTGTAACGCATACAGGCCTAAACTACTCAAGCGATTTTAATGTAATTTGGTACGGAGAACGTTTGAACCCTGGGGAAGGACATAAGATATGACCTTAATAAGTTATCTGCGGATTTTCCATCGTTCAAACCGGTGAAAGAAAATATTGTGAAGATGCCGGCCGCATTTATAACATTAAGGTAGGTATATGATGGATGCGATTGCTTTTTTCTTCTTCTACTGCGTTTTCATTTGTTTTAATATTGTTTTTTTTGATACTAGTTGCGCTCGCGGTTTTACCCGCATCTTTCCGTTATCAAACCTTTTTCCGGGATAAAAAGTAGCCTGTGTTAATTCAGGGTAGATAAGCTATCTCCATTCCAAATTTCATTCAGATCCGGTCAGTCGTTTTTGCGTGAAAGAGTAACAAACATCCATCCATCCATCCATCCATACTCACAAACTTGCACGTTTATAATATTAGTAGGATATAGTACAACAGGTTCATACTATAGGCACCGACATCAATTACAGTTCAATTTTTTTATATTTTGGAATCAATCAACTATTATCTATCTTAAACTTAGTCCTTAGAGAATCTAGTAAAGAACAAAGTGATGTTATTTTTTCTTTAATAAAGGTTTTAACAAACTCAAACACTCAATAGAAGTCATTCAAAGAACAAAGTTAATAATTAACACAACGCAAAAGTAAAAGTCGCCAAAGAATAAGCAATTCTATCGACGTTGTAATCCAATTATAAGTCCCAAAAAATAAATGAGAGTAAAAAAGTGGCCGAGTCGCGCAACCAAATATTCATAGAGGCAATTAAATTCTCAGGGTGAGTCGGGGTCAATCAATAACTATCACAAGCCGTATGTCATTACTTCGGACACGAATATGTGAATAAGAAATAGGTTGTAGGCGGCTTCGGGTAAATAATCTCTGATGTCGTTGACTTTAAACGATACGGGTACAAATGGAACGATGGGGCCTATAAAGTTTATACCTAATAGTAGATTGTTAGATAGGTAGATAGATAGATTGACTCTTTATTGGCACACCACAATACAGAGAAATTAAATTTCACGGCGGTCTTATCTTTGTCTTATTGTTGTACAGTCAGCGACAAAAGTAGCTGATCATTTTCGATTTTTCAAATGTGTTTCAAATCAGTAATTGTTATTGTTTATTTTACATTTTACATGGTATCATTGTGACCACAACGTAACACACCTGATTTTAGGTGATGATGAGGTAAAAAATTGGTGTCTAAGATGATGAGGATAATAGAAAAAAAGAGTGATTGTTCAGCGACTTTTGTCGTTGACTGTACAAGGGATGAAAGTGATCTTTTGAGGACCGAGATGGTTAGACTTTAGAGCACGAGTGTAGCGAGGCCGCCAATAGTTCGAGTGCCTATCGCCCGAAATTAATATTCGATCCTGATCCGTTATCCGCGGTTTTGGATCGATATGTCATGTCATAATATGTCATTTTAGTACTAGGGCTTGACATCGATTCAGGATCGATTATATTAATTTCGGTCGTAAATAGGTCTTTCATGCATTCGAGATGCTTTTCATTTGGGATATGAGAAAAGCAAATAAAACGCTGACTAGTTAAAATATTAAAAAAATATACAAGTAAAAGAAAATACAATTGTCACTTTCCCGCATTTTTTATTTAACTCTTCTGTGGCATGTTTAGGTAGGTACCTGATGTGCATTAAGAAAATATTTATGTCAATTTATATTTATTTTGTTATTCAAAAGAGTAAATGAATGAGATCAATTCTTTTTAACCAATCTAAACAGAAGAAACCGTAAATAATAAAGAAAAATCGTTTCAGCAAAGCTTACGGAGGGTTGCCACATCACGCTTCGCGGACCATCAATCTTTGAATCAGGACAAAGCAATAGAGTAATTAAGTGATTTCTGAGTATAGGCTTTTATAAAAAAGGCCTTTGGGCAACCTTCTTTGTGCTGGCATTTGTTTAACAGCCTTTTGTATGTTAATATTAATTAGATAGGCTTTTATCCAACAGATTGGTGGTTATGATTGTGTGCTTAAAGTTAGGCGAATTTATTATAAAAAAAAATCGCCTTCCACTGAAACTTCTAGTTCCAACTAGGATTTTGCGTGTGGTCGCGACAAAAGTGGCTGAACAATTTCACACTTTTTGATTTCGTTCATCACCTTTGACCGCATCATCACTTAACATTAGATTTGTTGTGTTGTGGTCAAACGGTACCTTGTATATTGAAACTGATCTAACACGCATTTGGAAAATCGAGTGTGATCGGCTACTTTTGTCACTGACTGTACCTAATTTATTTTTTGCAATACAATTTATTTTTTGCAATTAATACAATTTATTTTTTGTAATAAGGTATTTTTGTCCACAGATACAGAAACGACAGGCACTGAACAACCTGAATCCGATGGAGGGACGACGAGAAGAATTCAGCCTTCCAACCCGTCGAGGATCTCGGCCGGTGAGAGTGGTAAAGCATAGTTGCTGATATATAGTTCTTTTTTAAAACACTTTTATTAGCTTGACTCTAACTAACTAACTAACAATGTTATTTATTCTATTTCTTGCAAGCGCCATTCAGCACTGCAGCTACCCTTATTATAATAAACAAAGTCCGTATTTAAGACATTTACGCCCAAAATTAATAATCGATCCTGATCCGTTATCCGCGGTTTTGGATCGACATGTCATGTCATAATACATACGTCATTTTTAGTAGTAATCTGTCAAGCCCTACTTAGTACTAAAATGACATGTTATGACATGACATATCCATCCAAAACCGCGGATAAGAATCGGATCGATTATTATTTCGGGCATTAATCTATACCAGTTTCTTTCTGCTACACGCTATGAGTCGGGATTAATCTGTGCATTCAAAGCTTGATTTATATGTTATGATGTACCGGTTTTTTTTTTAAATATCAGTAGATATTATAAACTTATAATATAGTTTCATGAATTAAGGCGTAGATTTCATCATACATTTCTTTTTTGACAACACAAATGTGAATCACAAAACTAGCTACGCCTCTTCTAACCTCCTTACGCCAGCAAAAGAACAGGTAAGAAACGCCCGCCAGGTAATTTTTTGAGCGCGATCACATTTTCAATTTTATTCTTATCCTATTAATATTATAAATGCGAAAGTTTGTGTGTGTGAATGTTTGTTACTAGGTATCGCCGTAATTACTAAACTGATTTTGATGAAATTTTGAATGGAGATAGGTTATATATACACTGGATTAACATATAGATCCTCCTTGTCAACTATCCCGAGACTGATTTGTTTGTGGACGGATGGGTGGAATTACTGTCGGTGTGCCTGAAGTTTTGTGAGTGGGACGTATGAAAGGGTGTATTTTTGATTGGGAAGATTTGTTATTATTATTATTGTTATTGTTATTACTATTTTTATATTAACTAAGATTTTATTTTTATTGTATTGATATGATTCGTATTTAGTTTGGTTTATTAATGATGAATAGTAATGAATTAATGTAATTGGCTTAGCCGTATTAATTGAATTGAATAAATAAACGAATAAATAAATAGATAAGAGCGAGTTCACTACAATCCCAAGCTTTTTTCATGATTTAATTAGTGCAATATCTAATTTTTAATTCGATTTTAAAGAAAAACGTGACAAAAACTGAAAATGATTGAATATTTTCCCATAATATTTATTGCCAATGTTCATAACCATATCCATTCTCAAATAGCTCGCCCCATTCCACATTTTAATCAACATCTCATTATCGTTTGTTGTATTGTTCAGAGTGGAGCGGCGCGACCGGGGGCCCCCCGGCGGAAGTGGTACTGAGGCTGCACCCGGCCTCCCCCACGGCTCGGGGGAACTTCTCTCTAGCCGACATCGGTGAGTCGCTGGACTGGGATTTAATTATTGTCATAATGCAGACACCTGTTCTGCTCATCATAGATAGATACATACAGATAACGCTTCATTGTTTCACCACAACAACAGAAAAAAAGAACAATATATAATAAATAAATATCGGAGGGTCGCACACAAATTGACCTAGCCCCAAATTAAGCTCGTAACATTGACTCGCTAATAGATAAAATTGTCTAAAAATAATCACAATAAATGTTTTTAATTTGGGAGTGAGAGAAAATATGAGAAAAAAGTAGAAATCTCCACAGACTCCAAAATTAACATACACAATTCCCTGAGGACGGCATTCACATTCAACATGACATCAATCTTAACACGTTGCAAGATTATTTCCATTAAAAAACCTTTTACCAAAATGATAACTTGTTATCCTAGTTATCCTACAAAATTGTTCCATTTACTAATCTCCAGCAAAATCTATAAACCTAGCAGGTCTTAGCAAGTAAACAATAGTGTGCAAACATTACCGTGTAGCGGATTGAAAGGCGATGTTTCCACTGAAATTACAAGCCTTAGGTAAATCTGACATCTCAGTTAGACGAGCGCAGTGCATTGCAGCGCAGTATTTTGAACTTTAAAAGATCAAAATTCTGGGTAGCAGTGGACTGTAATGGGCACTTACCATCAGGTGAACGCCTTGCTTGTAAACGTAACTTCATTATAAAAATCTGTCCATCAACTCAAGATAGAGATGGGTCGGAATGCGATTTCGTAAAACCAAAACTATGTATTGATTAGGGTACCGATAACGGTTATTGGAACTAGTTATTTTAATAACGTATTTGCGATACCTTTATTATGTACGGTTTGCTCATTTTGGCTGATATTGGATAACTAGATACCGCCCGCGTAGTCATTCGCTTAGGTACTCGGTTATTCTCGGCTCAGGCTGTATCGCACATCGGGTTGGTTCGCGTTTTCCAGCGATAAAATAGTTTATTTCAATAACTAATTATCGTAATACTTAGTCATTAAAAAAAACTGTTTCTAACGGCCTTTGCTAACTCAAGCATCTTTACTGACTGACATAGCTTTAAATCTGCAGTATCTATCCCCTTCATCCCTTGACCATTCCCTGGACTGACATGGGAATGACCCAGTGATTAATGACTCTGGGTAACTGAGCGGGTTCTAATTCTGTCTAACTATCGACGTTTAGTGACAGTTCAGACGAGGGTACTCTCTATCGTTTTTGGCATCTTACATTGGAAAACTTATTGTTTGGACTGATTTTATCAAATACCTAGATTTGCCTTAAAAGTAAAAGGCCAGACGGTATATAGAAATTTGTTAAAGAAATTCTTTCCAGAGACTGTCACAATTTAGTAAATGAAAAAAAGAAGAAATTGCGCTCTTTTTTTGAAATGCCAAATGCTAATCATCATCAGTCTTTATCATTACATTATTACATTCTTATATATTCAATTATGGGCTTGCTACTTTTCACAAAATAGCTGGTAATATTCGTTGTAAAAATATCAAGAACGAACGGACGGTTAGAACTAGTGTTGCCAGATCTGTTTTTCAAACATCGAGACTTAAGTGAAAAAAAAGGCGAGACTGCGACGAAAAGAACGGAACGGAAAATTAAATTCATGGATATTGTTACATTCCTTTAATTCAAAATCAGACTTCAATGAGATCCTATATTACTTACAGCGCGCTCATGGGTTACTTATATGAAAAAGCGGGATTTGGGCGTCCCACTCAGGGTGCTGGTGGGATGCCTCCTGAGAGGGCTAAAAAACGGGATGTCCCGCCATCGCCGCGTGTGACATCTGGCAACACTAGTTAGAACTACTAAAATCTGGTCCCATTTTAGAAGATTTCGTAGCACGTTCTACGTAACACAGTAAAGCGACTAATCAAAACAATTGCCGTGTTTGCCGAGGTTTATAGCGTGCAATATATTCGTCCCACTTCCCACAGTTTGTTCTGTCACACTGCGTGGAGGTTAAGGCTTTCCGCACACGAGTCGTAAGTCGACTCTTATTCGTCTCGTAAGCGCATCGTAAACGAGTACGAAACCTGCAGTGCGATTCCAATTCACTCGGAAAGATTCCGTGTCGGATTCAACGTCACTTTCGCTTCACGGAAACGTTTTCCGAGAGCAAATGGGTGTCGGAAACTTTTCCGTGATTGTACAGCTGGTTTTTCAAATTAAATGCCAGTTTCCGAAGTCAGATTCGAGAGAGAGAGAGAGAAAGACTTTATTTGGGGAAAACTTTTTTTGCGAACAGCGCGAGCGTCTAAAAAATTCTCGCGGAAAATTTTCCGAATCCGCGGTCGGAAGAGTTTCCGAGTGAATTTTAAACGCACTGCTAAGCGTACCGTTCGCACTACAGCTACTGAAAAATGTAACAAACATGCGAGATAATATACGCTTGATATTGCTAGTGCGCTACGACTATCGTAATCACAATGGATATCTCTATTCTCTGCGACAACGCTTTGTCTGCGGACTTTTTTAAACGAGTACGCACTCATATTGCTCTCGTACCACGCGCGTCTCATGATACGCTTACTCTACAACGCCATGTGCGGAGGGGGTTAAATTTAACATGACGCAAAGGTTATCTACTCTGTGGCAAAGGCACTGACGCATTGTTTGAAAACAAGTGAACTGATTACGTCATAATGTAACATCTTGTATGAAGTCTGAGGATATACGAGTATAATAACAGGACAGAAGGACATAGACGGTTATTTTACTGTAGTATTTGGAAAGGCAATGTTGTAATCAGAATACAAGTTCTCACGATATCAAGGCTTAATCAACGTAGGCTTTCTTTGCCACTCAATTTCGATTTATATATAAAACAAGATTGTGATGTAGCACTTTTAAATTGTGATTGATGGAATAGGCTTATCGAAAAAGGTCAATAAGCTGTTGTTAAGTAGAGTTTCTTATCAACTGTCAAAGTTTGAATATCTATATCTATACTATTATAATATGACAAAGTGGTAAAGTTTTGTAAGCTTGTGAGATTTTTTCTAGGAAATAATCTTTTGAACTACAGAAACGAATTTTGAATATTCTTTGGTAAAGGAAAACATCGTGATGAAACCTTAGCTAGGTAGTAGGGTATTGTCAGGTGCTTGCCTGTCTAGCTACCATCCTCAAGTTAAGAATCTGTCGCCAAGCACCTATCGGTGTGTTCCGGCAGCCCCACTTGAGAGCCAGTTTCCAATCCAGGTGTAGCATTGCATCTCCTGCGATTTATTTTATGCCCATTTAATGTTCTGTTTCTACTTAATTGTACTATGTTAAGATTTTTTTTGGGTTTAATAAATGTCGTAATGTTTTATGTCTAGGCAAGACTTGTGTGTTTGTATGTTGATTGTAATATATAAAAGTAAAAAAAAGACCTGCTGTAGCATGGCATCACCTTCGACCACATCACATTCTATTTTTTTCGACTTAGTTTTTTTTTTAGTTTATTTCAAAAGAAGACTTTGTCACTTAACTTTAGGTGTCCCTAAATTTTTTTTATCTTTTTCTGTTTCTTTCTAGATGGCAGTGGAGTGGTAGTGAGAGCTGAAGAAGCTTTGATTGTAGCCTTCGTGCTACTTCTGTGGGTGGCGGCTATAGCGCTGTTCTTCAACCGATGGGGCAAGATCAGGTGCGTCTATAAGCTGTACGTAGATTTAATGTTATTTTTATTCACTTTACTACTCATTTTTTATCAATATAAAAAAAATAGGAAGAAAAAAATTTGTCACTTCACATTACTAAGAAAAATGAACTGAAACCCCTGTACAGTCAGCGACAAAAGTAGCTCGATTTCGATTTTCCAAATGATGTTTGTTTTTTTCTTACAACTTACAAGGTAGTGTTTGACTATAACACAACACAATGGTTGTTGAGTGATGATTCGGTTGAAGGTTGGTGTTAAAGATGATAAAGAAGTTGTTCAGTGACTTTTGTCGTTGACCGTACCATACACAGTTTGATCTGAAATCAATTTTGAACAAAGAAAAGTAGTGAATTGTTTTGTTATTTGATCTTCTAATTTGAAAACCTCAGATTTCACAACTTGTATTGTTTTAGATAAACATAAACTATGTCACACGCTTTACTTGTTACCAGAATGCTGGAGCCGTATCAACCGAAATTCCAGCAAGCACATCGACAGAGCTGTGCCGTTGAGAGTTCCGTCGCGGTTCCTCCACATGTAAGTTAAATAGCACGCACATTGTAATTTAACCGACTTCAAAAAAGGAGGAGTTCTGACAAAAAAATAATAATAAAAAAAAATACATAAAATTTGAAGTCGGTTTTTTTTGAAATTTTTTTTATTTAAAATTTCGTACCTCAAAAGAAAAATTGAACCCTTAAAAGATCACTATGTTGTCCGTCTGTCTATCTGTGTTTCAAGAACCTTTTTCTCAAGAACACGTTGAGGTATCAAGTTGAAATTTATATGAAATACTTTTTTTTTTTACTATTTACAGGGTAGCGTTTGACCACAAGTCACCTGATGTTAAGTGACGATGTGGTCTAAGATTGCGCCACGCCACACCTGGACTGAGAACTGGCTCTCAAGTGAGGCTGCCGGAAAACACCGATAGGTGCTTGGCGACAGATTCTTAACAAGAGGGTGATAGCTAGGCAGGCGAGCACTAGAAAATACCCTACCACCAAACTATGGTTTCATCACGATGTTTTCCTTCACCGAAAGCTCAAGCTCATTGTAGGATTCGAACCCACGTCCTACGGATCGCAAGCCGACGTCACTACCACTGAGCCATTATTACGTTCATTTACAGACTTATTTACAATACTTAAATGTTCCATGGAATGAATTGTTGTTGATTAATAACGTTCTTAGTCCCTGCCACTCAATATTATTTTTTTGACATTAAACTAAGTCAATATTTGGTTACGACCTCACTTTTTGAAGTTAATATAAATATACGAGTACTAATCGCTAACCTAGATCATGTCATTAAAGTAGTTGACAGAGTTTGCTTCTATATAAATGAGCTATATCTATAAATTCAATGATGATGGATGGAAGGGAAGAGAAAGACCATAGAAACGATGAATGGATTGTGTAAGGATCGATAGGAATGAAAGGGGGGTGAATGAAGAGATGACGGCTGATAGGGGAGAGTGGAAGAATAGTAGTAGGTACATGCTGCGCCGACCTCAAATAGATGGGACCAGGCCAAGAAGAAATTCAAGAGTCTATTACTATTTGTACAGCATCGCGCGTCGTTATCCCGAGGATGTGTCTCCTATGATTGCGGAGCGCCCTTTCCAGCATATCAACCTTGTGGATACCTTCCACACAGACTCCGTCAGGTAAGTTGACAAAAAAATTCACGGTGAATTCATTGCTCATTAATTTCTATTCTTTCACTACTTTATCCATGCCTATACTGAATTCTTGAGTGTTACTGGCTATCATCATCATCATCAGCCTGTATCAGTCCACTGCTGGACATAGGCCTCTCCCATGATACGCCACTGAGCCCGGTCTTCGGCTTTTCTCATCCAACCACTGCCAGCCACTCGGCGCAAGTCGTCGCTCCACCTTGTCGCAGGACGCCCTACACTACGTTTGCCAAGTCGCGGTCTCCACTCAAGAACACGTCTACCCCAACGGTTGTCGGTTCTGCGGCACTGGCTATAGAAAAATTAAATAAATGAGGACCTTTGTGAACTGAATCTGAACATGTGGTGTTACTAAAGTGTACCATAATCATCATCATCATCAACCTCATTGCGTTCCCACTGATGGTACTCTGGCCTTCTATTAGAGAGAAAGGGCGGCAATCACCACGCCATGCCCTTGAGAATTGTGGTTCTTGGACATGCCAGTTTCCCCATGAAGATTTCCATAACCATTTACATCGATAGTTGGCCCGAGTAGATTCCAACTCGGTGCCTGCGGTACCGTTCAGCCACCATCGCTCTTCAAGTGCACAAACAATACTGTGCTATATTACAATTGACTAAGAGCTTCTTTTCTTTCAGAATTCAGTATTCGTCGGCAGCATGGGAGGGATGGCTCTCATCCCAGAGAGTCCCCCACGCCGGTCTCGCTCAGCCGCGGACCTTCCAGCTCTGGTCCCACCTTCAGACCATTCCCACTCCACTCCAAGATCTTCTAGAGCTGCTAGCTTACACAGCGCAGTAGATCTGAGAGTCTGCGTGCCTTCCCCAAGAACTTCTCGAGCGGCAAGTCTTCACTCAGCTGTAGATATGCCTCAAGGATCTGTCCAAGTTCATGTGAGAGGATCGGGATCAAATATAAATAGGCCAAGGAGCCCCAGGCGACTTACTATTACTAATGTGTGAGAATCAAGTGGGTATTTTATAGTATGGAAGAGCAGTGATGCATTGAAGGACCAATTTACGTTTGCTCGTGGTGCGTGGTGTATTTAGATGGTGTGATGGTTTTATCAGCGAGTGTCGAGTAACAACCTTTAACAATTTTTGTTTGGCTTTATGTGTTTCAATGTTTATGTATTTTATAATTTAATGTTTGATGTTTGTAAGTAATAAAATCGTTTTACACTATAGATGCTAAGGTTACGTACATAAATTGTAAATAAATTCTTTACCCAAAACCCAGTAGTTTTAGCATAATCTATATACCTTTTCCCCTTCTCTTTCTCTTCGTAGTAAATATAATTATGTACACCTAGCTATTTTCAATTATGTAGGCGTTATACGCAAACTTTAGACGTATGGTGCTACTCTATAGAATAAAATTAATTCGTTGTTTTTGTACTGATTTCTTTTCTATTTATTTTCTACCTCATGTTTTGATGAACAAGTGTAATAAAATAGAGTTAACTCTTTGGAGTTTCTTCGTTTGATTATATTATGTTTCCCATAAATCACAATGTCTTGATTACAATTGCATCTTTCTTGTAGATACTTATCTATTATTTAGCCCTGTCAAGTACGTCCTTAACTCTAACTCTAGTTAATACTGTGGGCTTTTGAGAAATAATATTGGGCAATACCATTAGCTCTTTCTCGGTTTAAGCTCATTAAACTAGTATTAAAATAACCGCGGTGGCCATAGTATTATGAATGCCTGAACAACAAAAACTCCCAAGTATTTCTTATCAATCTCCTTGCTCTTAATAAAATACCTTCTTTAGGAATGTAGTTAACGATGGCCAAATATAAGATTTTTGTATATAAATGAAAATACTTGAACTCTAAGCTTTAAATAAACTAAAACTTGATCTTGGGGCCTATTATGATAATGTAATATTTATGCCAAAATTTGTCCGATTGGCTGACATTATAATGATGTATATTATATTGTAATACATAAAATTAGTATAAAATATTATTATTGTATAATTGCAAAAGGTTTATAAATACAACTGATTAGTTTACATTAAGATATTATTGATATCCATTTTAAATATATCATCCATAAATAAATTTAAGTTGATAATTGTAAATATTAAAAATAATATAACCAAATACTCAAAATATTCCTCTCATTTAAATACAATTACTATATTTTTAATAGGTGTGTGTCTTAAAAATCAACAGTTAAACAATATATGAAATATTCTATAAAATCTAGGTACTACACAATCGTGCCTGGTTTCAAATCATTTTTTAAAACATCTTACTTGGTGGATACTTTTCACCTTTTCTGAGATGTTCAATTACAAACAAAGCTAAATCAATTAAAAAAGAAACAGATGTCATTAATAAAATTCCGTCCGGAAAGGACTGAAGATTCTGAAAAGATCTTTATAACAGACAAACAAGAATGTATATATGTACCTGGCTGTATGTTAGATATTTGTTAAAATATTGAAAGTAATCAGGGCTGAAAGTTGAGATACGTCCGAAATTAATAACCGCGGTTTTGGATCGATATGTCATGTCATAATATGTCATTTTAGTAGTAATATGTCAAGCCCTTGAAATACATTGTTAAATCAGAAATAAATTATAATAACTACATACAAAAAAATACAACAACAATGTCATTATATTAGATGAAACATCAATTTATACACGCAATTTCCATTGAAAATTGACAACCCCACCGGTATTACTCATCACGGCAATTAATTAAAAGTCATTCAAAAGATAGTTCTTTGAAATTAAATAAAAACCTAATCAACAACTACATGCAACTTTTTATCACAAATCAAATTAAACTAAATTTCCATTAGAAAATTGAGAAACCCAGCGGTATCACAGTTACTAATTGGAAAGTTCTCGGAAAGTCATTAAAATGAAACATATTAGTTCTCTGATATTAAATTAAAGCCTAATGAAGAGCTATACATGCAACTAGTAATTAAAAACTAAAATGAAGTTATTATGTTATATAAAACATTAAAATTTCCAATGCAAATTGATAAACTGACGGCTGTTACGTATCAGCCCATCACAGCAAATAGTTGGAAAGTCATTAAAATAAACACTAAGGGCCTATTCAGTGCGACGCGGATGACTTACGCGGACGTCGTGACGGACGGTAAAATGTATGAAACCTTACAGCGCGTTCAGAGCGACGCAGAGCTGTCCGTGTCGCGGAGGGCTATCCGCGCGCGGTCGAAATCGCTCCGCGCTGCTCCTCCGCGCCGCGGACGTCCGCATAGGTCATCCGCGTCGCACTGAATAGGCCCTAAGCGCCGGTTTTATAAACGTCCGTAAGTTAAATGGGTCGGTAAATTTAAACTTTTTGTAAGATCAAACTTACCGAAATTTGATGACAATTTGACGGACGTTTATAAAACCGGCCTTAGATCCGGTTTTTTATCCACAGTAATCGGGCCTGTTCTCTGATATTAAATTAAAGAACTACATGACATGCAGCTGGCAATTAAAAACATAAAAGAAGTTATTTTCGAACAATGAATTAAAGGCAATTTCGAATGCAAATTGAGAAACCCAGCGAGCGGTATTACGTATCACAGTAAGTGATTGGAAAATAATTAAAATGAGAATAATGTGAAAACTGATAAAGGCCAACAGCTGTACTCGATTTAAGTATTCTAACTCTGTTGATTTAGGCTGTTTGTTTTCCTGAAGAGTAAAATAAAGAAAAGAACTGTAGGTACACACGAGTATAAGTATAGATAGATAGATTAACTCGTATAGGTACATCAGAAACAAACAATATATTTAAAAGTCAATTTATTTTATTCTATTTAAAATAATTAAATAAAAATATCAATTTATTGCCACTATAACACAGACATCATATTGTTTCAGTTACTTACTTAACTATTAATCAAACAAATGCATTACCACATATAGTTGAGCATTTTTTAGTTTTCACCCAGCTAGAATCTGTCGACAAGCACCTATTGATGTGTTCCAGCAGCCTCACTTGAGAGCCAGTTCCCAAACCAGATGTAGCGTGACGCGACCACATCGTTACTTAACATCGCGTGACTTGTGGTCAAATGCTACCCTGTAAGTAGTCAAAATAGCAACTGAAACAATTTGATTATAATTTCATAACGTAATTGAAACATCTAGGGGTTGTTTTAATTTATATTTAATATTGATGTTGCGTGGTAGAATAAGACCCATACACTAAGGCCTGAAGTAAGTGCTGTATAAACATACAAGGCAGATAACAATGATATTAATGGATAATAAAATTACACTCAAGAGTTCAATTATGGAAATAGTCGTTAAACGACTCCCAAGTCCCAGATTATTAAATAAAAAAACTAGAGAAAAATCATTTCCTAAAACTATATCATAGAAACGACAGACTGCTGAATAAAATGTAAATATTAACGTTTCTATCATAAATATTATCAAATGGGGAAGATGGGTTACTGCCTTCTCGAGCGTGGACTGCTTACATTAGGTTTACTAAAGCTTGCCTTCCGACTGACGCGTCGTGTTTTACGTGTTTTATACGGATAATGCTTACTGCTATCTCGGTCGCACGCAACGTTGGATAAGTCCTTCTATCTTTGTTGTTGGTTACATTGCACGAGATTCGAAATGTAGCTGCGAGCGTGTGTGTTTGCATGTAGTTGTAACGGAGCCAGTTACTGAATGGGTGCTGTGAGAAAGTCACTAATCTTCCCCTTTAGTAAGATCATCGGTTATCATATTTCATTTTTCATATGCGGCGTTTTTCGATATCCGATAGAGGATTCCTTATTTTTCACTCGATTTGAGGGACATTCAACCTTTTGTATTAGAATTTGATGCATCCATTTTTTGGTATCCCACGGGATAAATGAGGTCAAGGAAGGGTCTAAGGAACCTTTTCTTCGCTTATATCTCCTCCATCTCAGTTTGTTATAAGTTAACGACGCGATGTTTAGATGACAAGACACCTTTTATCTTATTTCTCGAACACAATATTTTATAGATAAAAAAATGTATCATAGTTAGTGTAAGTTTTATATTTTAAGTCTCAATTAAATTAAAGGAATATGTATAAATGGTAATGAAATAAGCATGAAAATTATTTTAATAAAATCTCTCGAACATTATCGTATTTTATTATTATATTATGTAATAACCTTCATCCTCTACATCCTAAGTAGTAAATAAGTGAACTTTAGTTATCTAATTATCTTGAGGCTGTCTTGAGGGTAATAATAGCTAACCAAGTAGGAACTAGAAAGTAGCTACCACTAGACTTGCCACCTTTTTTTGAAAATAAGTCATCATCATCATTATCAGCCTTCCACGTTCCCACTGCTGGGACTCTGGCTTTCTCTCTCAGAGAGTGAGTATGGGCTATAATCTACCACGCTGGCCCAGTGCGGGTTGGTAGATGTCGCATGCCCGTGAAAATGTTGCAGTTCTTGGGCATGCCGGTTTCCTCACGATGTTTTCCTTCACCGTTTTGAGCGATGGCAAATCCGCACATAACTTATTAAGTCATAGGTGCGGGGCCGAGAGGATTCGAACTCGGTGTTGAAGTCGCACGCCAATACGTTCGGCCACCATCGCTCGAAAATAAGTACTAACCTAGTATTTACCTCAATTTTTCTAATATCCCCAAAGGGGTGGCTATTTGCAGAATGACCCAAACAGACTGCATACCCCCTTCGCCTTCCATAAAAGCATTCGCTTACTTCCATTGTCGTAAAGAAGATAATTGCATTTATTACAATGGGAGATAGCTTCGGATTGAGATAAAGCTAAGATAAGCGCTCATTTCACTTTATGGCGGAGCATAGTCGGCGCATACTATATAGGTACTCAAGCATATGTCGACATTTAGATAGGCATATACATTGTATGTAGTACCTACAATGTACCATGTATCCTACTAATATTAAAACGTGAAAATTTGTGAGTATGGATGGATGGATGGATGTTTGTTACTCTTTCGCGCAAAAACTACTGAACGGATCTGAATGAAATTTGGAATGGAGATAGCTTATACCCTGGATTAACGCATAGGCTACTTTTTTTCGGTAAAAGGTTCCTGCAGGATAACGGGAAGACGTGGGTGAAACCGCGGGGCGTAACGAGTGTATAATATACTAGCTATGACCCGTGTTTTCACACGCGTCGATTACACTTCTTACTTCTTACACTTCATCAGGATAGAAAGTATCCCAAGTCCAAAAATAACTATCACGCTGACAAATAAGAAAAGACCTGCGTCAAACCTGAATTCGACTCGCGTTCAAACTCTCAATCAAACCATGCAAAGGACGTGCTTAATAAAACGATCGCATAAATTGAACCGGAAATGGGTTACAACCTCGTAAAGTTTAAAATATCCAACTGTTATGTTCGCGCCCTCATTCTCAACGTAGGTAATGGTACTCTAGAGTAGTGGTTCCTAAACTTTTCAAACAACGGTACACCCGCCAAATTTTTTTTATTTTATGGAACCCCATATTAAATTTATTCAAAGAAACTGAGTTTAAATAAGAACAATTTATGAAGTGAAAACTTTTTTAGCGGCGCGCGCCGGCTACGTTGGGATTTTTTTTGAGATGGGTAAAAAATGTTAAACCCATTAATTAATGTTAAATCGAAAATTCGTAAGACGGCGGGAAAATAGATCGCCGGCGCGGCGTAGGAGAGGAAGTAATATCCCCTTCTCTTTCTACCGCGCAGCGAAAATGTACCTATGCCTGCTCCTGCTGTTTCGTAAGCGGCGCAGGGCGCTTGCAGTTTTCACTTCTGCCGGCACTCCCGGAGTACTTCCCTTTTTTTACACTTCATTCTGTACTTCAACTATTAGTGTAATTCGTTGAATTGTTTAACTTTTTTATCAATAATTGCATAAAGTTAGGTTTCATGTTCGACAGTTTTATGCGTATGTATATTCTGGGGTAGCATCCAAACTAGTCTTGAATTTGTTTTTTGTATATTGTATCTACTTAGCACTGTGTATTATAAATTAATTTCGCGGAACCCTGGTGACTTTCTCGCGGAACCCACTTTAGGAATCGCTGCTCTAGAGACATCTATACCGAGCTGTGTAGAGTATTGTGGACCCACTTATGGGTGTTACTGGCAACGTTTGAATAAAATATTTCCTACAATATGAATTTTGTAGCGTTGCATTATATTTGGTTTGAGCTGAAGCTCAACAGAAAGGCTTTACATTTTTTGTCTTGAAATGTTTAGATACAGTTTGAAAACTACATTTGTATGTTTTGAATATAGAATTTTGGTGGAGTCACACTAGTGAAAGTTTCAAGTAGGTAGATAACCTTAGACCTCCTTTTGTTATATAGTTTTATAAGGTCTAAGGTCTAAGTTTGGTATAGTATAGTTTTATTGGGACCAATTGCGTTTGTATTTATAATAACTTTAAGAAATGACATTTACCAAATAAAAAAAAGCAAAGTGGCGATAGAACTTTTTTGGCGGCAATCGAATTGTCAATGTGAAAATTTTGTTTTTATTTCCAAAACTTGTGTTTCTTCGAGTGATAATGTGTAATATTGGTGGATTATTAACCATTATGTGTTCGTTAATGTGTATGAGTGTGGGAAATTGAAATAAAGTTGTGAAAGTGACTTTCATAGTTGCTCCAAAAAAGTCCGTGTAAAGTTTAAGTAAAGCGCCACTACTTTACTAAAACACTATCCTCAATTCATTATCTCATCATCACTATCATCATCATTTAAACTTGATTCAACTCTCTAAGTTTGAAATATTTTATACTTGACACTGGCAAATACACTAATCGTGTGACGCCATAACAAAACAAAAAAAAAAGTGGCGGTAAGTGGCATAAATACTAGAGAGCGAATCTTCTTGACGACGCGGTAGCCGAGTTGGTAGTTTCCCTGCCTGCGAAGCTAGCGGTCCCGGGTTCGAATCCCGGTAAGGGCAAATATATGTGTGATGAGCACGAATATTTGTACCTGAGTATTGGATATTTCTATCTATATAACTATTTTTTTCTCTATATAGTATGTATATCGTTGTCTAGTACCCATAACACAAGCTTAATTTGGGGCTAGGTCAGTTTGTGTGCAACTGTCCCCGATATTTATTTATTCTTTTTCACACAAATACAGCTATGTAAGCATCTTTTTCATGTGATGACATACACACTTATGGATAAGTGCTAGTAAAATAAAATGTGGCTGCGGAATAAAAACTTTTATTTTTCTTCGAAGGTTCTCCGCTTTGAGGATAAGCCTTCTGTAATATATTATGTACGCATAGTGAGTATTTATTTCTGTCGCGCGGCTTTCCTTTGTAAAACCCATGTCATTCTTAAACAAACTTTGCATTAGTAAGAAATTTCTCAGTTTCCTAGTGGATTCGGATTTAACGTTTCAAGTTGACCTTTCGAATGAAAACTTCAAGCGATATGGTTCAAGTTACTTAACATCGTACAACTTTTTGGTAGCGATTCAAATGTCAATGTGAAAATTTTATTTCAGCATCCTAAACTTGTGTTTCTTCGAGAGATATCGTGTGGTATTAGTAGATCGGAGTGTAGAAAATCGAAAAAGAGTTGTGTTAACTATACATTTAAATATTTATAAGCCCCCGACATCTTGGCCCGGTTTTCATCAAACATAGCTAAGAACACTTGGGTTGTCTGGAAGAGATCGCTCTGAGCGATAAGACCGCCCTTTGTGACACTTACCATTAAGTTCTTTGTCTTAAATTTAATTTCTTTGTATTGTGGTGTACCAATAACGAGTTAATCTATCTATCTATCTATCTAACTACCCTCAAGCAAACTGGCTTTCAAATGAAATAAACCGCATCGAAATCGGTCCATCCCTTTGAAAGCTACGATGCCAAAGACAGACACAGACAGACATTGACGTCAAACTTATAACACCCCTCTTTTGGTGTCGGGAGTAAAAGTGACCTTTTTGGTGATGTGTAAAGTTTAAGGGGAAACGCAAAGGGGAGGGAAGAATATCGTGCAAAAAATCACTGACAATACCTAATACCTATCACTGCCTGGTTGTGATTTCGTAACCGTTATTCATGTTTCCACATCCCAATGTGCACAACCAACCAAGATAAATCTTATTAGTACAGCTTATTATAAAACTAGCTGTTCCCCGCGGTTTCACCCGCGTGGGCTACAGCTTTATGCATGCAAAGTCTCAGCCCGATCAGTTTAAAATTGACAAAGTTTCATACAAACCTTCATCCCCTATTTTATCCTCTTGGGGGTAGAATTAATCAAAATCCTTTCTTAGCGGATGCCTACGTCATAACATCTACCTGCATGCCAAATTTCAGCCCGATCCGTCCAGTGGTTTGGGCTGTGCGTTGATAGATCACTATGTCAGTCAGTCAGTCACCTTTGAGTTATATATATAATATTTAGATTTCGGACTATTTAGATGACAAAAATAAGCTTGGGATTTTAGTGAACTTGCTCCAATTCCATCGATTAGTACCTAATAAGAATAAAATCGTCAATGTGATCGCGCCAAAAAAATTACCTACCGGCGTAAGGAGGTTGGAACAGGCGACTAGTTTTAAGTTTAACGTTTTAAAGTGATCACAATGTATCCTATTGAATAAATAACTGTTGACTATTGCCTAAATGCACAAAACGCGCGAAGTCATAACATTAATAAAGTTACCATCAACAGCATTCATAGTTTTATAAGCAAAGTCGTTAATATTATTTTATACCTTAAAAGCCTGAAACTGAGTATAAATAAATAAAAATATTGTTCTGCGCGAATTCAACGGAGCTGAAAATAATTCGAGGAATAGCGGCCACTAGAGACGTTCCCATTGTGTGAGGACCTTGGCCCGCTATGTCACTGTCCATCGGTAAGGGCGCATTCATGCTCCGAGCGATAATCGACCCCAATGGCACACGACTGCGAATGATCCGGTCATTTGAATAAATAATCGGTGCAGCTATTATATAATTTAAATACTTTTTTAAATAGCCATGGTCATTTAGGTACCTTAGAATTAGGTTTTAAAACGGGATATTTTGTTTGATTATCGATATTTCGTCAAACATTGACGCAATCAAAAGAGTAACAAGTAAGTACATGGCAATTTTATATTCCAATCAAATATTGGCAACCATTAATGTTCAGAGTAAATTATGACTACTAATATTGGTAATTAGTTAATTACTAATCAGTCGGCTTGACAGTCGTCGGTCACCGTTCACGTGAGAATGAATTAGAGTCTGAGCGAGTTAGTGAATCGTTACGATTCGGGGGGACTCGGATCCAGTCGGCAGTCAGCACGGCTGACGGCTCGCAGTTGATTTGATGTAGCTAGTTACTAATTTAGGTTAGCCAGTCGAAAAATTCGGGTGGAATCATAATCACGCACCTATCAAAACAAAATAAAATAAAAAATCAATTTATTGCCACTATAACACAGACAACATAATCAACTGACCGCTGTAAGTGTAAATATGCAAAAATCCAATAAAGTCGAAAATGATTGGTGAGACATTTTAATTTCGCAGCAAATCATTGTAGGTTGCCAATGGAAAGTTTTTTCTGTAATTTTGTAACATACCTATCTATCGAATTGCTGTGAAGCGAGTTGAAATCGCTTGTCGCGTACAGCTGCACCCAACAAGTTAGAAGGCTAAATGCTTTCATGTCTGCTCGTATTGATATTGAACAAGATAATGACGCTAGCTTATTTATTATGTTCTTTATTAGTTTGCCTATTACTAGTGATAGTAAAGGGGGATGGTATCATTAAACTAAATCAAAAATCAAATCAAATATTTATTTATTGACATTAAAGTGGGATACAATTATAAATGAGTCCATGGACTCCTGAACTAATAAAAACTGTATTTCAGGAGCCAAGGCTTCTTCCATCATATGACAAATAATTACGTTACATGTACAAGGTAGCATATATATCAAACTAGCTGCGCCCCGCGGTTTCACCCGCGTCTTCCCGTTATCCTTTTTGTAGGAACCTTTTCCGAGATAAAAAGTATCCTACGTCCGTTTCCTGGTCCTAAGCTACCTCCCCACCAATTTTCAGCCAAATCGGTTCAGCCGTTCTTGAGTTATAAGTAGTGTAACTAACACGACTTTCTTTTCTAAATATAAGATTTTACAAAAACGAATATTATTAAAAAAACAAATGAAAGTTAAATCTAGAGATGTATGTACATATGAGAATAAAAAAAAAGTAGTATACATATAATAAAAAACAAATATAAATTTAAGTTTTTTATGCGGAGGGTATAATTGTGCGTGTGTGTGTAACTTTTATGAAAACCCTTTACTTTGCTTGTGGTCGAAGGTACCACGCTACGCCTGAATAGGAAACTAGCTCTCAAACAAAGCTGCCGGAATACGCTGATACAACCAACAACAAACAAATTCGTTTGAATTTGGTTGTGATCCCGTAATTTCCATATCCCAACGTACACAACCAACAAAGAGAAATCTTGTTAGTAAAGCTTATTATAAAAAAAATTGGACTATTTAGATGACAAAAAAAGCTTGGGATTTTTGTGAACTTGCTCCAATTCAATTCATCAATTGGTAATAAGAATAAAATTGTCAATGTGATAGCTAGCGCCAAAGAAATTACCTGCCGGGCGTTTCTTGTCCGTTCTAGTTTTAAGTTGACGTTTTAAAGTGATCACAATGTATTCTATTGAATAAATATTTTTTGACTATGACTGTGATTTAAGGGTAGTAGCTAGTGAAATCATGTCCTACCACCAACCAAGCTAAGGTTTCATTCATCACGATGTTTTCCTCCATCGAAAGCTCAACCTCATTGCAGGATTTGAAGCCATGACCTACGCAAGTCACCGTCTCTACAAATGGGCTGAGTTAGTCATTGTTCTGAGGTTTAACTCTTATTGAATGGAATACTACTAGATTAATAAACGTCTTAATGAGAAAATGTACCTACATCGAAAGTAAGTACAATAAAATCACTCACGAAACCAAGTCCCCCAAACGTTTTATAGCTCAATAACCCTAACGCCCTGTGATTGGCTTCGTTTAGCTACCAGCCTCTTTGGTGCCCTAAATTCAGTACGCACGATATAATTAGAAAGGGGTTGGAAAAAAGAAAAATATTTGCAGGGAAATTCTAGCGTAGAAGATTTTTTTTTTAATAATTACTAGAAGACTAACCCGCATTTTGCTGAGTTGGGGCCGATTTGCGACGGTGACATTCTTGTGTACCTTCAATTACTGATGAATTGTTTTATTTTTATTTTTTTTTCCATGTACCATGAGTGTTGTTGTTGCAAATAAACGTAAATTCTATTCTATGCTATTCTAAGACATAATAATGAAATTTGCCATGTATTTTTCATCAATTATTAAAAGTTTTTTGAAAATCAATACCTTAAGGGATCAAAATGGGGTTTTGAAGTTACAATTGGAAAATTGAAATGTCTCCCGCGGGCGAAGTTGCGGGGGGGTCGCTAGTATATTATATTTCTAATTCGTTTAAGTATGTCTATAAAACTTTATTGTTAAGTTGTTTTGTTTCAGAATTTTACAGTTTATTCCTATAAGGGTTTTGCTGCACCGCACCGACATTTCTAAAACGCACAAAAGAAGTAACTGATGGAAAAGTCATTCTTGTTCAATGTTTTGTGCTAAGGTATAAATAAACAACCCAAACAAACAAACAGATAACTTGGAACTTTGAATTATCCAGCGGCAAATAAGCTGTAATAGATAACATTATTTTTACATGTGCGAAGAGAACTGGGCCGCCATGACTGAGCATTACGTGATGTCACTGCACCCCCTTTATGTTATTTGATGTAACATCTGTCACTGTCATATCAGAGGTTGTTATGACAGCTACGCGGCCACTGATTTAACCCGAAATCTGCGGGTTGTTTTTCATTATTTTTTTTACTTCTTACAGGGTAGCGTTTGATCACAAGTCACCAGGCGAGTTTACACTAGGTACTATTGGTGGAATTGTGAAATGACAACTCCACAAATCTAACCAAAAAACTAACATTAATAGTATATTTAATGTTAATATTTCTGTTTTATGTTGATTTTGTGTTATTATTGTAGAAGGTACAATCTACACACTCGTTACATTCGTTTCACTCGTTCTATATAACCTAGTCTAATAAAATCAGTCCAATACCCATTTTTTTTTTTACTATTTACAGGGTAGCGTTTGACCACAAGTCACCTGATGTTAAGTGACGATGTGGTCGAAAATAGCGCCACGCTACACCTGGACTGGGAACTGGCTCTCAAGAGAGGCTGCCGGAACACACCGATAGGTGCTTGGCGACAGATTCTTAACAAGAGGGTGGTAGCTAGCCAGACGAATACTAGAAAATACCCTACCACCAAACTATGGTTTCATCACGATGTTTTCCTTCCCCGATAGCTCAAGCTCACTGTAGGATTCGAACCCACGTCCTACGGATCGCAAGCCGACGTCACTACCTCTGAGCCATCATCGCTATTTGTACCTACGAAAAATGACACCTTCGATCAAAATATCTACAGACAACTTTTTAATCCGGAAATCATGTAGATTCCACGAAAAACGGCAGTAAACAAACACGTTATATTTCCAAGGGCCTTGTTCGAAAACCAATCTTTTTCGAGATATGTATCTCATAAAAAAATATTTACAGACATCGCCTTTCGGTTCCCAAAATAAGGTAGCCATTTCGAAAGTATGTATAAGAAAAGGGGTCCTTGTAAACAAGAATGCGATCACAGCTTACTCGTCTAGTTCAGAAAAAGGTCTTTTTTATACGGTCCCAAACGCAATCAACAATTTCTTAGAGGAAATATAGAGCCATCTGTGACCTAGCACGGGTGGAAAATCACATTATTGTTCCTGCTATATTGCTTTTTTGTAACATTTGAAGTGAGATATAGCAATTACCTTACAGACAGGTTCCAAACTCCAACTATCTAGGTGGCTATATTTGCATAGCCATCGTTCGACCACGTCGTCACAGTAGATTAGATTACTGAGCAGGGGAAAGCGACAAGGACTCATCATCATCATCATCATCATCATAATCATCATCATAATCTGCCCATTTCAGTCCACTGCTGGACATAGGCCTCCCCCAAAGCACGCCACTGAGCCCGATCTTCGGCTCCTCTCATCGAACTGCTGCCAGCCATCTTGCGTATATCATCGCTCCACCTAGCCGGAGGGCGTCCTACACCACGTTTGCCCCAACGGTTATCGGTTCTTCAGCTAATATGTCCACTTGTCCAGCCCATTGCCACTTCAGCTTGCTGATGCTATAGGCTATGTCGGATAACTTGGTTCTCTGTCGGATCGCTTCATTTCTAATTCGATCCCTGAGAGAAACTCCGAGCATGGAAAGGGCTATCCCTTTCCATAGCCTGTAAGACAAGGACTGTAAATATATTGCTGCATACAATATCAATGTGCCGCGCCAATTTTGTAATTTACGCATCGCACAATGCGGCATTTTCACATTTTATTCAACGCGCTAAAGCTGACAGCACATACATTTTGTTTCGGCGCAGCGAGAAGCATAAATCCTTGTTGTGATTACACAGCTCAGCTGTGTAGCTTACAAATAAGAATCATGCAGTGTTTTTTGCGCGAAGTGAAACATGAACGTTATTCTTGAAGTTGTTGTTTTATTTTATTTATTAGAGTTATATACTAGCCAAGTGGTCACCGTCGTCGACATTTGCAACACTAGGGGTGATGCTAATGCGTTGCCAACCCTTTCAGACAACAACTGTATTGTAGGATGTACCCTAGAAATATCGTTAATTAATTTGGAAAAATGGAATTGTTTGCATAACATATATATGTTTTTATACTGTTTACAGGGTAGCGTTTCATCACAAGTCACCTGATGTTAAGTGACGATGTGGTCGAAGATGGCGCCATGCTACACCTGGACTTGGAACTGGCTCTCAAGTGAGGCTGCCGGAACACACCGTTAGGTGCTTGGCGACAGATTCTTAACAAGAGTGGTGGTAGCTAGCCAGGCGAGCACTAGAAAATGCCCTACCACCAAGCAAGTGTGTGTTTGTGTCTTATAACATCGCTTTGGTGTAAGCTGTAATGGTGTTGTATTGTGTCTAGTAAATAAATAAATAAGACCATTTTCACTTTGAGTTTCTCTTTTCTCTTTTATTTGGATTTAAGAGGCGAGGAACTACCAAAAACTAAATACATAGGACATAGGACATGGGCTAAAAATATGCCTCTCCCAAGGTAGGTACACCACTGAGCCCGGTCTTCGGCTCTTCTCATCCAACTACTGCCAGCCACTATTATCTTAGTGTGATTTAAAATTCAAACAACCTTCCAAGTGAAACTAGCCCCAACAACCCTTTGTGATACTCTGCTTGAAAGGAATGAGAATAGCCTTAGGTAAAGCCTCCTTTTAACAAAAATAACCTTCTGTTTATGTTTACCCAACCTTCGTACTATGTAAATACCTTGTAAATTATGTTGTACATTAAATTGCTGTACGCGTTTTATGCTTAAATTAATTTAAGACTTGGATATTGTTCAAATTAATTACAGAGATTTCTTAATGAGCGTTTTGTATCTATACCTATGAAAGGCTTGTCTTGACTGTCTGAGAGACGATGTACAACCTAAACGGCTGGACGGCTAGCTGCAACTCAAGTTAAAAAGTCAGTCACAATCACACCAACTACATTTACCTGACAAAATTTCTAAGCATGAATTTTGACGAAAAATTCAGACAATCAAATAAACACTTTACATCATAATGTAAGTAAGTTGGTAAGTACGTCTTCTAGACCGAATACAGTGTGTCGCTAATATTTAAAAACTTTTTATCTCTTACATGTACGACGAATAAATGATTTGAATTTGAATCATTTGCTAGGATTTGTAATGAATAATTTGGTGTAATTTTTTAGTTAAACCAAATAGGTAACAATACAATTTTCTGTTCCTAAATATTACAAATTTTAATCACGTACAAAGATTTACAATCGTTTTTCCACCGCACTGAGATGGGAAGTAACCTTTTGGTTACCAATGAATGTACTAAAGCTAGCTAGGTACGTAAAGCTAGGTGTTTGTACTAAAAAACAGTTCTTGTAATTTTACACATCAATCAATTCAAAGAATTTATTTTAAATAATAATAATATAATAATAATAATGCCCGCACAATCACATACATAGGCTCTGACCCCTAACTAGGTTTCCCTGTATCTAGGGTATCAGAAACTACGAGGATCGGGGATCCACAACACCCAGACACAGAACAAATACTTGCGCTTTTTTTTTCAATGCGCAAACATTTGTCCTGTAGCGGGAATCGAACCCGCGACCTCACGCTTCACAGTCGGCGATCCGCCCATTGCGCCACATCGGTCGTCAAATGCACACCATACCTTAAAAAATTGTCAAGAACATTGCTCGTCTTGCCACTTAGAAATACTATTTATTAAACTAGCTATGCTCTATGGTTTCACACACGTAGACTTCACTTTATAGCAATAAAAAGTATTTGATATCCTTTTCCGGAATTTGAACTATCTCCACACTAAATTTCATCAAGATCAGCTGTTGAGTCGTGAAAAGATAACAAACAAACACTTTCGTTTATATAATATTAGTGTAGATTTTTTTTCTTTCTACGGTGAACACAAAGCCTTATATTAACATATTCAAGATACGCTTAACTTTATCTTAGTATGCGTTCGGAACATTTTTATACATTTTTAGCAAAAATCGGGAGAAAAGACTTTTTCTAGGATAAAAATTCAGAGAACGGATGTATAGGAATGAAGGGATGGTGTGGCTTTTTCAGGATTTTCGGCTGACAAATGACATGTTATACGATACGTAACGTTGCGATTACGTATTCTAGGAAGCGTACAAGGGTAATCTTCAAGTGCTTTTACACAAGTACAGTCAGCGACAAAAGTAGCTGATCGTTCTCGATTTTCCAAATGTGTTTCAAATCAGTAATTATTATTGGTTTTTTTTTACATTTTACATGGTATCATTTTGACCACAAAATAACACACACCACACACCTGATTTTAGGTGATGATGAGGTCAAAAATTGGTGTATAAGATGATGAGGATAATAGAAAAAAGTGTGATTGTTCAGCGACTTTTGTCGTTGACTGTACAACAGTATCTGTCAGTACTAAAAAATAAAGTAACCATAGAATAGAATAGAAATATTTCCTGGTCGTATAACTTTGACCGAAACCGAATAATTTTTACTGATAACTGATGGGGACAAAAGGTTCTCATGTGGTAACCACGACCCACGAATTGCATGAGGTTCTGTAGGTAGGCCACCACTAGGTGGACCAACAACATTGCAAGAGCAGCACGGAGCCGATGGATGCAAATGTCTAATATCCGTTCATGGTGGCGTTCTAATTGATGAGATGAGATGCCTATGTTTATTCTTTCGGCTGATAATGAGTTATGATGATGATGATGATGATTATATAACCTTGTCTGATACACAATAAGGCATTTAAGAGAAATATATTTTTCATTAAAATTAACTGTAATAAAATACAGTAAATTAACCGCGGAATAGCAAACCATTCAACAAATAATATGTTTTTAAATGTCACATAACATACCTAATTAAATTAAAAAATCAATCCTCCTTATAATAATTGAGGATCAATTACTTATCTGGTTGGGACGACCAAAGAGCATATAATATTGACAATTAGAAACATGTTTTCCGCTGCAATAGAAAAGTATTGAGTCAGACTCAGTATCGTAAAAGTATCGAGCGCAAAAATACTCAGTACATTCAAAAGTACTTTCGCGGTTTACTATGCGAGTAGCAAATAGAGAAAAACAAGTTTATTGGACCATTGCAAACAAATTGATTTAGCCCCAAATTAAGCTCAAAACTTATGTTATGGGTATTAAACAACGATATACATACTTATAGAGAAAAATAAATACGTCTATAGATAGAAATATCCAAGACTCAGGAACAAATATTCGTGCTCATCACACATATATTTGCCCTTACTGGGATTAAAACCTGGGACCGCTAGCTTCGTAGGCAGGGTCACTACCAACTCGGCTACCGCTCGTCGTAGTCACTATATAACAATATCTAAGTATTCTGTGACAGAGTACTTTTATGTGTGTAGACATCCTACGCGTTAAATGGGTTCTCGGCTGGAAATGTGAGAAGCTTTTAAATGTATCTTAATCGAAATTAGAACCCAGTCCAGTAAATATTTGCGATTTACTACTGAAAGGCTGTCAGATGCTAAACTATATACAATCGATCATTGATTGATAGATAACACGTGAAAGCTTTTAGTTTCTCGTTTTATAAAATCTTTTTCGTTTTTAATGGACAGCGGATCGTCATTTGCGTGGCAGTATTATAATATATTTTCTTCTCATATAAAAATCAATTGCTGTTCGTTATTCCCGCTAATACTCAAAAACTTTAACAAGAAATACTCGTACGGAATACATAACCCATTTGTTTATTTTTTCTTGTTTTAAAAATGTTTTTTAAAAAATCTCTCTAATTTGTAGAGGTATTTCAGCGTGAAGAAGTACGAAGCTTACTCACATAATTTCGCATTTATAGTATTCAAGTGTGATTTATTAGAAGTGAAAGCTAAAACGTCTATGGAATATCTAATTCCAAAATTTAATTTACTCCATACAAGCTTTGTAATAACTCAATAACTTATGTAGTATCTGTGTGCATCAGTGTGCAATCTGCGGTGTGGTCTTGAAACCAAAAGTAATATAACTTCTTACTAGTATGCAGAACTACTACTAGTATTAGTATATAACAATCTATCTACAAGGCAAGAAATTGCTGTGCAGATTGCTTAGCGCCATATATTAGCGCGCTATTTTTACTCAACGTGTAGCGCCTGCTAATGTGGCTCTCGCTTGGCGCTATAAATTTCGCGCCACTAATGTCCTTCATATACCTAACTCTGACTCGTGATTCGCGTGCGAAGACGCTAATTGCATTTAGCGTGGCAGCGGGCGCGGATATAGCGGCCGACAGTCATCGCATCTACAATCGGAAGAGCGCAAACTCAGCTTACTCAGGCTCGCAAAAGTTGAGTTTACTTAACACGCAAAATAGCGCGTTAGTAAAAATTAGCAAACAGTTTGTAGCGCGCTATTGTCATATATCAGTTTTTAACACCATATATATTGCTGCAGTGTAACATGTAAAGGCAAAAATATCACAAAAGGTGGTCTTCTATAGAAATAGTAGAAAACTGTATGGACAACCAACTCGTAACATAATATCAACTATGTAGTTCACCTACATTGTCACTGTCGTCAAAGGAAAGCCAAAAATGTAGCGTGCTACATGATTACAAAGCTTTAAATCCTCAAAGAACTCCTTTTTCACAGGTACGGACCTTGTTATATAACGTAGTCAGTTCCACTATACAAAAGTGAAATGGAATTACATCGCCTCAGTAAAGAAAGTCCTTTGTAGGGTCCTCTATTACGAGGGCTACAAGATATAGCTTGAAGATATATTTATTATTACTATAACGTAGTATATTTTATTATAAGGCATAGGTACTTAATATTTATGGCTAAGAAATAATTAGATTTTATTAGTTACTAGCTGTGCCCCGTGGTTTCACCCGCGTCGATTACAGTTTATCGCAATAAAAAGTATACTATGTCCTTCATCAAACTATTTCCATACCAAACTTCATCAAGATCGGTGTTGTAGTTTTTAAATTTTTTAACAAATAATCAAAATTTTTTATCCTACCAATATCATAAACGTGAAAGTTTGTAAGTATGGATGGATGGATGGATGGATGTTTGTTACTCTTTCACGCAAAAACTAGTGAACGGATCTGAATGAAATTTGGAATCGAGATAGCTTATACACTCTGGATTAACACATAGGCTACTTTTTATCCCAAAAAAAGGTTCCTGCGGTATAACGGGAAGACATGGGTGAAAACGCGGGGCGCAACTAGTATATTTATAGGATAGATGATAGTAAGCAGCCAAAGTCGCCTATGGACATTGTTTTGTGATCAGGTTTTTCATCTAATATTCTCAGTAAATTCTCTACAAAGTATTATATTATGAAATGTAATCCCCGATCGTTCAAAAGCCAAAATAACTCAGCAAAAATTGGTTGTCTGTGAAGTCGGTTTACTGACAATAGTTGAACGTGACAACGTCGATTGGCCGATTGTGCTTCTTTGTCGCTCGTTCCGCGCTCTCGCTTGCACTTCAAGCCTTACATGGAACGCCTCAGAGCTAGGTAACACCGCAGAGCGAGGTAACGCCGCAGAGCGAGGTAACGCCGCATGAGTCATGTTTTTTCGCGTGCAGCCGGCTCTATCGAATTATAAGACGTTGTCACGTCAAAATATGTAACCAATGCGTGATAGTTCGTTAATTGCTTTAAAACTATGTTTCACAGCGGGGACTAGTTCCCTCAACCACGCAACGGATATACTTGCACCTACCAGTAGGTATTTATAAGTAGCCTGTCTTGCGTTTACCCAGAGGCGGATTTACCCGTTTTCCAAGTACTTACTTAAAGGCTGTATAATTTTTGCCACCCTTACCTCTACAATAAAAATTACCAGTGCACATTACATTTGTTCATTTAAGGATTATTTAGTTTCATTTTTAACCTCCGACGCAAAAAGAGGGATGTTATAAGTTTGACGTCAATGTCTGTTTGTCTGTCTGTGTGTGTGTGTTTGTGTGTGTGTCTGTGGCATCGTAGATCTCAAATGGATGGACCGATTTCGATGCGGTTTTTTCATTTGAAAGTCAGTTTCTTTGCGGTGGTTCTTAGCTATATTAATATCGGTTCAGCAGTGTAAGAGTATCAGCTCTTTTCCAAAATGATGTAGGTAAGGCATTTTTAGCTATATTTAATGAAAATCGGTCCAATATGTCGGGATTTTAAAAAGTGTTATAGTTATGATTGTCCTCTTTAAAGAGTAACCACCGAAATTAATAATCGATCCGATCCGTTATCCGCGGTTTTGGATCGATATGTCATGTCATAACATGTCATTTCAGTATTAGGGCCTGCCATATTACTACTAAAATGATATATTGAGAAATGAAATATCGATACAAAATCACGGATATCGGATCAGGATCGATTATTAATTTCGGGCGAAGATGCATACCTCGGCTTCAAAGTTAGCTTAGTTTAGCTATTCAAAGTGGTAATCTCGCCAGCTTTTTAGGGACTCTATACCTGCAAAGCTCCGATGGCTCAGCGACACAAAGTGGGTCTTGGCCTCCGAGCCGAGAGCGCCTCTTCTCTTTATTTTGAGCGATTTCAGCCATGTTAAGAGTCCCTATATTAGGCGACCGAGATGTTTAACATTATTAGATAGGCACAAGCCAACATTTCCTGCCGGTAAATCCGCCCCTGCGCTCGATAGAAATCAGTCCATAAAGTTACAACTCCGTCGTGCTTATCGCTAATCTGACTTCAAAGCAGGAAACAGTTAAACCCAGTAGACTTTATGACATCAACCAAAGCTGCTTCTGACGGCAAAAATAAAACCAGCGCAGACGGCCTGAGCTAATTAAAACAATACGAATTTTTCCCTTATCCCGCGAAACACTTCAACCGGATTTTAATTTAAATATTAAGGTTTTAAAGTACAAAATCCCACTGTAGCAACGAAGATTTTGCATTCGGGTTAATTTAATTCTGCTATCATCCCTCTCTAGATATAATATTTCCATTGCAACAAGCTGGTTCACTTTCGTGGCTAAACTAAATTTTGTTTTGTGGTTTCGCTTGCACTTTTGTGCTTCGAAAAGATCTCTTTTTTTACACCAAGTCATCGCCTATAACTATGCGTCGCTTTGCCTCTGTCTAAGTGACTGTGATTTTATGTCATGTTCTGTATAGCTCTAAATTAAGCTTATTGAATTGATAGTATAGATACTCGTAGTTATTGTTTGAAGATCGTAGGCGATATATTTTGAGGACCAGAACGCAAGAATTGGTGTTTGTTTTGTTGGAGAGGTGAAGGTACAGAAAGACTTGCGGTGCGTGCTCGTCCGTCCTTTCCACCACAGTTTTCTGCAAGTACCTACCTCGTACGAAGTTGGTGGTTAAACCACAGTAAAGTAAGAACAGTAGGTTAGCTAAGGCCGCTCGACGAGTTAATTGCCTACTCTTGCGGTGATGAATAGGCGGCGCGTTCCGTACTGAGTGCATGACCGCGGCCCTGTCCGCGGCCCGTTCGTTTGTAATTGTGAGCGTGAAAAGTGCGTGCGTACACGGCGCCGCTACTTTCACACACATTCAAACCGGCGGCGGCGGCGGCCGATTTGTATGAAGCTGAACTACTACTCTTTACTATGGTTAATCTCTCATTAGCTATACAGTACAATGAAAGTCAAAAGTGGAGCTAACGACAATGTAAGAAAATAGTGAAAAATTAAGACACTATACTCGCCGCCGCCAACGGGTCAGATTTGTAGCTGCATGTGTTTTACTACCTTCATTTATTTAACAACTAGTGGGCCGCCCCGGCTTCGCACGGGCATTTAACAAAAATATCAAAATAAAATTATAACTCCAAACACAAATCCTTCCTCCCGTACGGCCCCAGTGACACTTACCTTGGATTACATTATTGCAGTTTTAGTAAGGATCCCTAATTTTTTTGATAATATTATATAGCCTATGTCCGTCGCAGATAGTGTAGCTTTCCAACAGCGAGAGGATTTTCTAATCGGTTCAGTAGTTTCGGAGCCTATTCAATGCAAACAAACAAACAAACAAACCTTTCCTCTTTATAATATTAGTATAGATAGAATACTTGGCACAAGAGAAAAAAAAACTTTAAGGAAATGGCTCTCCGGTGACAGTCTCACACACACACATACATACAGACTTATTTAACTTTATTCAAGCTCGCAAGTTTAATGTAGATAAGCTGAGCTCTGCAAGATTTTGGACGTGACAGCATTTCATATTCAACCTACATGAGCTTCCACTTAATTGCTAATTCTGCATTGCATGAGTTTCGTGAGCTGTACTTTCAGGAGCTTGTGTTGAATTTATCTCTACGAGATTGTCGTGAAGTGTATTGTTTCTGAGTAAGACACTGAGATCAACCATTACGCTCATCATACTAAGGTTGGTAATCTAGAATGACACTCAAGCATAGAGCAATACTTGAATAGCGATTGAGTGAAGTATTTGTATGAAATAACAGACTCAAATCTGTGCTTATGTTTATAAATTATTTTTGAGCGTTATTCTACAATTAAAGTGCTTAGGTATTCTCGGTGCAATTTGACTACGAATTTGCTGTCTCACAACATTGCAATCTGTTGGCTTACAGCAGATTGTAACAACCAATTACAACGTAAGTTAAGCCACAACACGCCTACTTACGTTGCAATTAGTTGGCTCACAGCAGAATGTAACAACAAATTACAACGTAAGAAGAGCCACAACACACCTACTTACGTTGCAATTAATTGGCTCACAACAGAATGCAACGTAAGTTAAGCCCGTCATGTCTAATTACGTTGCAATTAATTGACTCACTATATGGAGTGCCCATCTTTTTTGTGTCTTTTTTTGACAATTCTCATGTCTGGATAGCAGATATAATTAATTGTTGAATAATGAAGTGAATCTCCTTATATATCAGTGGTTTACTCATATCACTAATTGGGATGAATTTTTACATACGGCATGCATAAATATAGTTTTTCTATTATTTTCTCTCACCACGTCGGTCTACAATTTGGACAGTTTTATTACAGTTGAATTAAATGCAAGCGAGATTAGTATAACGGATGGAATATTTGCAGACAGCTCTGTGCTGTACCAAAATCAAATATTTAAAGAGGATGTTAAAAATTCAGTGTGTTGATATTGCTGTGTATAAATTTAATCATTTCTTTGTCCTGATTTAGCGCTTCCGAAAAATGTAATATTCCTAACGCGTGGGTTATTTTATATTTAGAGGAGATGAATAAGGCCAAGTGCGAGTTGAACTCGCACACTGAGGGTTCCGAATATACGCCAGTCGAAGACTTTTTCCGATAACTAAATAACAAGCAACCCAACTTAACTTATAACTTCACTTTGCGATCTCAAACATTTTTATTATCTAAATAGTTTCATATAAACAAAAAACAAAGATTCAATAGCCCAATAAAACAAAAAAAAGCAATACTCACGTCCAGAGTAAACGGTTTTTTATAAAACTTAAAAAAAAATACGAATATGAACACTTAGGTCAGTCATTTTATTTTAAAACACTAACGAAAGTTCACGATGACAAGTGCATATTACTATTATTTAGTACTAAAGGTCACAACAATAACTCACATAATATACTTAATTATGGCCATTATTATAATAACGAATAGTTCAAATTGGACGTGCTTAGAAAATACCTTTGTTCGAGCAATTTGGGATAGAGATGAACCTAGACCGGTTTAGTAAATTTAAGTTTCGTTCTAACAAATTCAATCCCTACGATTATCTAATTCAAAATACTTAATCCATTGATTCCCACCTAATCCAGATACTTACTATACTTGAAATCCACTGAAATATCTTAACGTTTCAACCTAATCTACCTATATGTATCACAAAATATTTTCCATCACACTCGTTACGCTAATATTTCGTTTTAGTATTTGAATTGTATTGATTGCAGGTAGTAAGGCACTGAGAGTAGGTGGACCGATAATTTCATATAGGTATAGGCGCGACCTAATCTCGTGAAATACCTAATCGCTGGACCTAATCCAATATATTTATTCACTCATCTCTAGTTTGGAACGGTCTACTGAAATATGGACGCTTGGATAAGCTGTGACGTAAATAGCTTTTTAATATTTTATTACTAAAATATCATCAGAGAGGTTACGTCATCTATGAAGATAAGTACAGTCTCGTATATTATAGAGTAAAAACAGTATAAAGCGAAGATGGCTCAGTGGTAGTGACGTTGGCTTGCGATCTGTAGGACGTGGGTTCGAATCATACAATGAGCTTGAGCTTTCGGTGAAGGGAAACATCGTGATGAGACCATATCTTGGTGGTAGGGTATTTTCTAGTATTCGCCGGGCTAGCTACCACCCTCTTGCTAAGAATGTATCGCCAAGCACCTATCGGTGTGTTCCGGCTGCCTCACTTGAGAGCCAGTTCCCAGTCCAGGTGTAATCAAGACATCGTCACTTAACATCAGGTGACTTGTGGTCAAACGCTACACTGAGTGTAAATAGTAAAAAAAAAGGAATTTTGAATCATAAATTTTAAGTTTGTGAAACTCATTTTCTCCGAAGTAAAGAGGATTGTAAGCCTCTAAGGGATGACGTGGTAAGCTATACAATTTGATAAACAAAACATCGCCATTTTTAAAACAGGTTGTGAATGAAAAAGATTTTAGAAGAAGCTATAACTCAGCACTAAAACAATGCAGACTGACAACAACACTTTATTAAGTGATTTTATTTAATTTTATAAATTATTCTGTCTCTACAAAGCTTATTTTCAAATACCACAGCAAATTATGCGGGTACGACGGAGGTGATTTATGGAACTGGTAATATGCGTCAACTCGTGAACGGGTGCTGCTTGTGGGGTCTGGTCTGCTTTGGTTGTGATCCCGCAACTCGTTAATATTCATGTTCCCATATCCCAATGTGTACAACCAAACAAGAGAAATCTTATTAGTAAAGCTAATTAAAAAATATCGGACTATTAGATGACAAAAAAAAGCTTGGGATTTTAGTGAACTTGCTCCAATTCAATCAATTAGTAATAAGAATAAAATTGTCAATGTGATCGCGCCAAAAAAATTACCTGCCGGGCGTTTCTTGCCTGTTCTTCTGCCGGCGTAAGGAGGTTGGAACAGGCGTAGCTAGTTTTAAGTTGACGTTTTAAAGTGATCACAATGTATCCTATTAAATAAAAAAGTTTTGAATTTGAATTTTGAATGACAGTCTTGGATTTGTGAGAGAAAACTATAAAATTCGAATAATTTGTAGTAGTACATACGTCAGTTTTAAGATTCAACAAGTTAGAGAAGATGATGTGTCAGACTGTCAAGCATAGTCTACAGCTTTGTAACACCCTTGAAATCCATGTAAACTAAACAAAACACACATACCTACGCACACAATACCAACAACAACACCCATACACATACACACACAAACACAAACACACACTGAAAATTGAAATCATTTTTACGGGCAGCACGCAGTGACCATCAATCAAACGGCTATCGTCTTACGTAAAATAATGTTTCACTCAAGATTTCGTCCTTCCCTCTCAAAGGCAACACATTCTGCCTCGTCTTCTATTTCACGGTAGAAATAGAAATAGATTTATCTACCCTCCATTACGGAGAAACACAATATCTCACATGGGCCATACCAGAGATTGGACGTAACGAAACGTTAACCAAGAGTATAAAGTTAAACAGTTGGTTAAATGTGACACATGTGCATTTTGTTAGAGAAGAGTTCGCGTACCGCAAAGAAATATAAAAGTACGATTAACTGACAGCAGCACGAACATTCTAAAGGTCATCAGTTTCTTTTACCGCACCGCTCTGGCACAGCAAACTGCTTATCACCCAAATGTGGACTTTAAACTGTGTTTCATAAGTTACACTTCACAATAACAATGCGGTATAAGTGAGTGACGGCCATAACGCCCAATTTAAATTTCCAGTTTGCTAAAATCTGTTTCAACATTATGCGATCGTCATGCTTTTTTAAAATTAGATGCCGTATAACCATCATTTTTCAATTGTTATTTTATTCACTCATTTTTCTTTTTGAATGTTAGCTAAATATCTATTGATTAACTAAAAGCTTTGGTTAAAAACATAGTGCAATCGAAGCATATTGACAGAACGTAACTCACAAGATATATGTTGTGTGTTTTTTTTTTTGTTTGTATAATGTACAATGGAGGTTTTCTTTTTCGACTGAGATAAATAAAGGTTACATACGAGTATACCCCTGAGGAACTAGTGTGAAGAACTCATCAATCTGAGCCTCAAGTTTATTACCAAAGTCAAGAATAGAAATAAACGTTGCAAATACTTTTATTTCTATTTCTGAAGTAAAACTTCTCGAGGTTCGGTAGGGCTGTAAATCTGTTCAAACCGGCGATAGTTATTTGTGTGGCAAGGCTGCAAAGTTATATTTTGGCGCGAGTATTTGTATTGAAATCTGAGCAAACGAAGGACTCTAGGATTGAACCATGAGCGAAGCGAATGGTTCAAAAATAGAATCCTGAGCGTAGCGAGGGTTTCAAAGGTACGAGACGCAGAATAACATTGCAGCCGAGCGAAACACGCAACTTTTCACCTCACTACAGCGAGGAAACTAGATGCAAGAAAAACAGATAAAATAAGTTTTTTTTTTCATGCAATAGTCGTGCTGGCCAGTGCGATTATTCCAAAAAGAGGTTGGCACACTGACATGAAATAAGTATTGTTGCATTTTAAGTGGACTGGCGGTATGGAAAATTATTGAATAGAAAGGTTCGAATTTTAAAAATACTTGTCACGCAATCGCGTAAAATTCGCTTTTGCACTCAGATTTCGAACGATTAACAGACTCTTTCCGAGCTTGTGAGGTGAAAAAAATGTGTTACGCCGGGACGTCTTACGTCTAGGTGGAGCGACGACTTGTGCTGAGTGGCTGCCAGTTGTTGGATGACAAGAGTCGAAGGTCAGGCTCAGTGGCGCATCTTGGGAAAGGAAAGTCCAGCAGTGGACTGATACGGGCTGATGATGATGATAACGAAAGAAAAAGAAGACAAAGTCTGAACACCGTAAATATGTAAAAACAAAAAAACTAATTTGTACGGAACCCCGGCTGCCAACCCTTACCAACTCGCACTTATCAGGTTTTTGCCCTGCGTCTTGATTTCCTTTCATCTATTTCTTTCGTAAAAATGTAGACGTGACTACTTTTATCTCATTACTCATGAATCACGAAAGTGCCGTAAAATCAACCCTTACCCTGCTTGAATCATCTCACGTACATGGTAAATGGTATTCGATGACGATTCCTTTGAAAGAACGAATTGCAACTGAGCCCAAGCCTAAATCCATTGGCTTACATTACATATATTTAACACTAGATTTTTCCGTTACAAATCTCAAAGCTATACCTACGGTACGAGATTAATTTTAAATAATAATAAATGTTATGTTGGTGTTTTGATTTGAACTTCTTTCAAGGGGCCAGAGTGTAGCGTAGACTACTTTTTCCAGGAAAAATGCATGGATCCTGAGACACACAAAAAGTGTTTTAAAAATGAACTTACGCACAGCTAGTATAATATGTTTATGTATAACTTTAGTGATGTCTCTGTAATTTGTTACATTATCCTTTTTTATGTAAGTAATTACGGATACTGGTTCGTAGTCAAAATTGAATATACCCTTCCACCCAAACTTTATTGAGCGTTCCTGGATTGAAATCCCTAAAGAAATTGGGATTTTAACCGAAATGCCCAATTGGGCGTTCAACGTTCCTCAGTAATTCCTCCTATACACAAATTTTATCTGATTACATTACTTCCTGTCTAATAAATTTGAATCTTATCCATCTTATACTGTCTTTATTGCCCCTAATGTACGTAATCGGATTTTAATGAGACCAAAATTCGATTAGATAGATCCTTCCTACTAATATTATAAACGTGAAAACCTTTGTGAGTATGGATGGATGGATTTATTGTTACTCTTTCACGCAAGAACTACTAAACGGATCTGAATAAAATTTGGAATGGAGATAGCTTATATCCTGGATTAATACAAAGGCTAATTTTTATCTCGGAAAAAGGTTATTGCGGGATAACGGAGGAAACCGCGGGGCGCAACTAGTATATCCATATTTACCGAGCTGGGAAGCCGAATCCTGCATACAAAAGGAGCCGAAATTCAAAGAGCTCTTTGTGTATTTTATTTGGCACAATAGATAGATAGACTAACTCTTTATTGCTGCACTAATTGCGCCCCGCGGTTTCACCCGCGTCTTCCCGTTATCCCGCAGGAACCTTTTTCCGGGATAAAAAAGTAACCTATGCGTTAATTCAGGGTATAAGCTATCTCCATTCCAAATTTCATTCAAATCCGTTCAGTAGTTTTTGCGTGAAAGAGTAACAAACATCCATCCATCCATCCATACATACAAACTTTCGCATTTATAACATTAGTAGGATACAATACAGAAAACTTACAAACTAGAACAATAATAAAATATATATGTTTTGTATATACATGCTACACCTCGCGTTGCCCGCTATCGCGCTGGACCATTTGTCCGGAATAAAGTAAAGCCTTTATATTATGTAATAATCCAGGGTATACGGTATCTATCCATTTGTACTGATTTATTATTATAGGTAGTAAAGCGCAAAAATTTGTTCCGTGTCCTTAGTTAGGGGAGGGGTCAGAGCTATGTAGGTATGTCATTATTTGGATGTTATTTGTTATTATTTTTTTTGTAAGGTCGATGATTCTTCAAACACTAAACGAATGGGGCAGGTTTTGTACGTCTCCATATCAGTGTCAATATTAGTGTGATAATGACGGTTATCTATAGATAGAGTGAAGTTCATAATATTCGTTCACACATTGCCGGTGGTAAATTGAACAGTGCCCTTGAACAAAATAACTTTTTTGTGCGTACATTCTCCACTTTCTTAATAAACTGTCGATTCCTGCGAAGGAGCCAAGAATTGGTGGTTGTTTATTGTGTACGGAATTACGTGGGAAGAGCCTCGATTTTAATCTCAACCGAATTGAACGAATCTCTCCGAATTGGAAGGCGTATCTCCGTGAAAAGGGAGAAGGGAAAACCGTTGCCTTTTTGGCTTAAATTATGTTATTTTTTGGGATAATGTTGTGGTAAGCTGGTAAGTCGGCGCTGCCTTTAATTTACTAATGCGACGTCTGAGTGCCTTTGGTCATGACTATGAACCAAAAGCATAATAATCTCTAGTGTTTGCCTCTTCTTCTAGAATCTGTCGCCAATTTTTTTTTTATTAATTACAGGGTAGCATTTGAGCACAAGTCACCTGATGTTAAGTGACGATGTGGTCGAAGGTGGCGCCACGCTACACCTGGACTGGGAACTGGCTCTCAAGTGAGGCTGCCGGAACACACCGATAGGTGCTTGGCGACAGATTCTTAACAAGAGGGTGGTAGCTAGCCAGGCGAGTACTAGAAAATACCCTACCACCAAGCTATGGCTATATTTCAAAACGATGTTTTCCTTCACCGAAAGCTCAAGCTCATTGTAGGATTCGAACCCACGTCCTGCGGATCGCAAGCCGACCTCACTACCACCGAGCCATCATCGCTAATTCCTGTCAGCGTGTTGTGTGCGTTTCGGCAGCCTTATTCGAGAGACAGGTACCAATCCAAGCGTAGCATGGCGACGACTTTGACCACATCGTCACTAATCATCAGGTAAAGTAGTAAGATTAAAACTGTATATGTGATCGCGCCCAAAAAATTACCTGCCGGGCGTTTCTTGCCTGTTCTTTTGCCGGCGTAAGGAGGTTGAAACAGGCGCAGCTAGTCCTAAGTTTGACGTTTTAAAGTGATCATATTATGTATTTTGTTATATCAAGAATTTTGAACGTTGAACTCTAGTCTTACACTAGTTGCGCCCCGCGGTTTCACCCGCGTCTTTCCGATATCCCGCAGGAACCTTTTTCAGGGATTAAAAGTAGCCTATGTGTTAATCCAGGGTATAAGCTAACTCCCTTCTAAATTTCATCAAAATCGGTTCAGTAGTTACGGTGATACGTGGTAACAAACATTAACACACACATTTTCGCATTTATTAAATATTAGTCGGAATACTTTAAGAACTGAGCGCAGTAGTTGATACGGAATCCTCAACAAATTAATTAATTAGGTTGAAATTAGCTCTCATTTAACATCAGCTAGAGGCACAGAGCACTCCGTTTACTTTGAGATGTGTACATACAATGTTCATTGTATGTCAAGATATTCATTAATTTAAGTGTCAAATTTCCAATTGTGCGATATTGTGTCGTCAGAAATACATGATTATATTTCATTTCATTAATTTTATTTCTACTTCAATTCAACACCAGCCAAATGTGTGCACATAAAATAGCGCTTAACTCTATCCCGGAAAACAGCTAATGGAGACGAATCCCGTTCCCAGTAAATCGCTAACCGGGATATATGGTTTCTGTACTTGCGTCCCACCCATTCAAGTGGTCCTTGGGGAATCCTGCGACCATAGTGCGTTTCTTGTCCTGTATAAGAATTTATGATCCCGAATTGAGACTAGTAAATGAAGTGATATGGGAGGGACGGACGATTTGTAGAAAATTTGAAGACGAAATCTAGGGATGAAGTGGCTGTTGGAGGGATGGAATGGTTGAATGGGGTGCTGGTGTAATACAAACTCTGGGGTAGAATTTGTAGGGACCAAGTGCTTAGGAAAAGGTACCGTAGTGGGCCCCTTGGATACACTCAAGTTAAACAATCGAGCACGTTTTTTAAGGAAAGGCGAGTATAAGCAAGATACTATAGATACGAGTACAATGAGCAAGTGAGCATGTACAGGGTGGCTTGGCGAAAGGGTTCTGCAGAATCTATTTTATCTTACGTACTTGTGTATTACAATTACTTTGCAGTACAGTAAAAAAAAGTTAATAAAAGAGTTAAGTTAAAAGTTATTTGCTTGTATTTCGTGTCTTCTATTTGTCTATATTTGTGAATCTCTTCTTAGTGTCATGGGAACAGGGTGCTTCGCAGGTACATGACGTATGTTTAAGTGTTTTGACCTATTGTTGGTAGTGTTTGACTACAAGTCACCTGATGTAAAGTGACGAAACGGTCGAACTTGGCGCCAAATATTCTAAAATATGTGACATAAACGGTCATATCATATTTTGAACGCGCTGATTTACTAGTTCGATTTTTTCGCAGCTGAATTAGACTGCAGAACCGAGTTTTGATATACATTTCAACACAGACAGACAGACGGATAACAAAGTGATCTAAATTTACATTTTAAAGGTAAGATTGATTATAAATGTTAAAACTGGAAATTCTTTTGTAAAGGTAATTTGGACTAAGCTATTAAGCACCTACAAATTAAGATTATAATTAGGGAAGTTTATATCTTGCTGGACCCTCGTTCCAGCACCCTCGTCATTAAGCTGCCTTGTCACTGCTAATTCAGCGTTTAATTAGGCTTATTAATCATAACTTAAGCACTTAATACAAGTCCGCAATCGTAATAACTAATAACTCCTGTCCAATTTAGCTTAATAAAATTTTATTTAAAGTAGTGTTGAGAGGTTGGAATAGATCTATCTCTACGTCTGATGTTTTAAAGTTCTTAAATACATTTGTATTCAATTTAATCTAAAAAATAGGTATTTACTATATTTCAATTTCAATTTCAAAAAAACCAAATATGTACAGTTGGATATAAAATTAAACTAAATACTAAAAACTAAACCACCTATATAAAACTAAACATCTACAAATAAAAAAACCCGATTTAAATCGCTGCCTGCAGGAATTCTATTTAATAAATATATTTTGAGTTGATTTCACATTCTTGCGTAAAATAAAATAAGGACGCCAAAAGTCAAAAGTCAATTTTTATTTATTCAATAGGATACATTGTGTATGCGCGCTGTATGAAGGGTTTTTAGAGAAATTGATGCAAGAATACGTACACAGTGGCGAAATGCAAGGAAAGGATGGAATAGATAGGTACTCACATACAATCCTCGAAAACAGCTGCTTGGGGGCGCCCCGCGTGTAATCCTATTAGATTCTGGAGACACTGTCACTCGATGAGAGCACACAAATAACAGTTTATATTGAGATATAGCCGAAAACAATTAATGTCCGTTTTATAAGCGCGGGAGTTCACGCAGTTCGATGTGTGTCAAGGACGCGACTGCCTTGTCAAGGTCACTGCAGTATTGCACTATCCTCAGGTGAGTTAGACAAGGACGGGGAGCGGAATATTGTAGGTGAGGAACAAGGATGGGACATATGCACCTCGCCACTTCCACTCAGAATAATGAGCATTTTAGCGTTAACACATTGTGATCACTTTAAAACGTCAAACTTAAAACTAGCTACGCCTGTTCCAACCTCATCCGCCACGCGCATAATGCGCATGTTCTACTTCACTTTATATATAGATTCAAGAATCGAACTTGGAGTCGGCGCTTTATAAGGCGCACGCGTCACCGTTCGGCCACCATCGCTCTTTATAGCTATGCCCGCCGGAAAACGTGCCGCTCACGCGTCGCAGGGCCACCGCCATTAAATCGCAATAAAAACGCAGCGTTTCAGCAAGATTTATGCCCTTTATATGTCACAATAAATGCGGTATAGAGATGGAAGGCCGGCGAATCAATAGTGATGTCGGTAGTAAAATATTTGGGAAATTGTGTGTCTATGATTGGCAACGATAAGTTTTAACGGCTTTTTCATTATTATCAGCCTATCACGTACCCACTGCTGGGACGCAGGCCTTCTCTCTGAGAGAGAGAGAGAGAGAAGTATGGGCCATTATCCACCACACGAGTCCAACGGAAAAGGGCTCAACTGGAAGAGCTGGAAGAAGTCCAATGCTGAACATAGACCTCCTCCTTTGAACGCCACCATGAACGGCTATTAGCCATTTGCATCCATCGGCTCCCTGCGACTCTTACAATGTCGTCGGTCCACCTAGTGGGGGCCTACCTACAGAACGTCTTCCGGTTCGTGGTCGCCACTCGAGAACCTTTCTTCCCCATCGGTTATCGGTTCGGCGATGTGGCCTGCCCATTGCCACTTCAACTTGCAGATTCTGAAAGCTATGTCGGAGACTTTAGTTCTTCGGCGAATTTCCTCATTTTGGATTTAGGAGATAGCTTATTCTCTGGATTAGCTTATGAGCTTGGCTTAACTTCAGGGCGGTAGCTAGTCAGAGACCGCTAGAAAATGCCCCACCACTAAGCTATGGTGTCATGACGATATTTTTTCTTTACCGAAAACTCAAGCTCATTGCAGGATTAGAACCCACGATCTACGAAGTATCTCTAATTCTACTATTGCAGCGTCATTGTAATAAAATAATTAAATAATATTACAATAAATCCAAGACGGAGCCGCGGGAGTTGTATACTATAGGCCGGCGCGAGAGAAGCGATCGGCAAACCGCCAAACCGCGCGACCAGTCTACCCTAATACACCGCCGCGAGACTACGCCGCCTTGCTAACTTACCTACCTAAATATTTTATTCACATTGTGCTATTGTTTTCTTCTATTACTTACGCTATTCTCTTCTGTAACTCTTTTGTGCTCCTTCCAAATTCTTATTCGTGTATCTGAACTATTATTAGACATATATGTACATCTAAAATTGTGTGTGAATTTGAAACCAACCTACGCCACACTATCATATCCTACTTTTCCTACTAATATTATGAATGCGAAAGTTTATGTGTGTGTGTGAATGTTTGTTACCATAATATATTATATCACCGTAACTACGGAACCGATTTCGATGAAATTTGGAATGGAGATAGCTTATACCCTGGACTAACGCATAGGCATTTTATCCCGGAAAAAGTTCCCTGCGGGATAATGGGAAGACGCGGGTGAGACCGCGGGGTGCAACTAGTATTTTTATCTATTAATTTGCTGCAACAAATGATTCCCATTCTCATAACATTAACCCACTTGAACATTATTTATGTAACTTCCCATCAATAAGGAAAACGTGTTTATCATCACTATCCATCAGACGATAGGGCCTAGCTACTAACTAGCATCTAACCTGTGGCGAAGGGATGCTGCTAGTGACGTTATTAATCAACGCGACAGTTTCGTGAGAGCACTCTGGGATGACAACTTGTATGAACACTAATGGGAAGGCTGGATAAGTGCTCTATCTATTGGGATAAGTATGTGCTACTTAGAAAATAATATCGCTTTCCTTGAGTGAAATAAAAGTAGCGATGATGGCTCTGTGGTAGTGACGTCGGCGAGCCGTAGGACGTGGGTTCGAATCTTACAATGAGCTAGCTTTCGGTGAAGGAAAACATCGTGATGAAACCGTAGCTTGGTGGTAAGGTATGTTCTAGTACTCGCCCGGCTAGAACCACCCTCAAATCTGTCGCCAAGCACCTCGGTGTGTTCCGGTAGCTGACGCCATCTTCCACCACATCGTCACTTAACATCAAGTGAATTGTGGTCAAACGCTGCCCTGTGAGTAGAATAGAAAAAACTTTTAAAAAAGTAGCAAAATATAATAAATTGACTCTTCATTGGTATACCATAATGCAGACAATTATAAACCTAGGACAGAGATAAAAGTTAATGGTAAGCGTCACAAGGGACAGTCTTATCGTTCACAAAGCGATCTCTTGCAGGCAACTCTGTAACAGGAGAATAATACAAAACTATATATGTACAACAAAAATAAATCAAAATAAAATACGTCATGCACACCAGAAATACCTACTTACATAATAGGGATGTTAACACTAATTACAAAATAATGTTAAATCTTACTTTAATGTTAGTTTGTATTATTAGGATATCGAAAAACATATTTTTGTATTTAAATATAACTTAATAATTTAAATGAAAATGATTTTAAATGCTATATTTATAATCTTTTGTCACGTGACTGCAAACACCAAAAAGAGCTTCTTACGTCACTAACCACTCAGGCGATTTGTGCTTCGATGGTTGACCGCGCGTCGGTAGCAGCGGGTCGGCGTCGGGGGTCGGCGCGGTGGTATGGTTACGAATCGCGACCATCGTGTTTTTCGGTCTGTGACGTCATGTGTTAGTGTTTTGGCGGAAAAATTCATAATTACTCTAATTTTGTATATTTTCTCATCGAAAATACTAATAATTTTAAATAAAATATTTTTTTTATGGTAAACAAGAGCCAATCTTTAAAATAAAAGCAATTCCGAAAAATGGTTAACATCCCTATTACTCTCATAAAATACACAGAATGATAAATAATAAATTCGTTATACATATTAAATTATAAATATCGGTACTACTGGTTAAAAATCTGTCGCCGATCACCTATTACCTCACTTAAGAAATAAAAAAGCACTGCACCCAACCTCCCGAAATTGAGCTATTAACTTAGTGCAATATCTCTTACCTTCTTAATGAACTAACACGTCTCATCCTTACTTCACGTGAAAAGAGAAGGCACTTAATTAATTTCATCCAAGCAAACTCAAGAAAAAGAATTCCCAGAACAAACCTTGTAGAGGCTCCAATTTAAAATTCCACTTTTCTCTGAAACGAAGCAATTTCATTCTCGTTTTAATCTTTCACTGGTGCGGTTTGAGTTTTGTACAAAATATTTAAGGCCATTGTCGCGGCGAAAATTTAAAATTAAAATTATTGTAACTCGCCCGTGAAGATAGTCTGGAAAACTGCGGCAAAAATGGTGCAATGACAAAAACCAAATGCTGAACTGATTTCTTACATATTTCTCACAAATCATCACTCGAAATGAAGCACTTAGCACAGTAAATTAAGACAGTAAGTTAGCTAAGGCCGGTCGACGAGTTAATTGCCTACTGATGATGCCTAAGCGGCGCGTTCCGTACCGAGTGCATGGCCGCGGCCTGTGATTGTGTGCGTGAAAAGTGCGTGCGTACACGGCACCGCTACTCTCGCACACATTAAAACCGGCGGCGGTCGATTTGTATGAAGCTGAACTACTACTCCTTTACTATGCATGTCTTGATTTCGGCCCGTGGCAACTTGAACCTTCTGTTGTGAAACTGAAGCCTACATGTTTTTGAGAATCTGTCGCCAAGCACCTATCGGTGTGTTCTGGCAGCCAAAGTTTAAAGCCAGTTCCCAGTCCATGTGTAGCGTGAGACCGCATCGTCATTGAACATCAGCAGTGCGATTCTAATTCACTCGGAAACACAGATTCGAAAAAGTTTCCGCAAGAATTTTGTAGACCTGATTCATTAAACTAAATTTGGAAACTGATATTTAATTTGACAAACCAGCTGTTCAGTCACGGAAAAATTACGCCACCTATTTGCTCTCGGAAAACGTTTCCGTGAAGCGAAAGTGACGTCGAATCCGACACGGAAACTTTCCAAGTGAATTAGAATCACTTCAGGTGACTTGTGGTCAAACGCTATACCGGGAGACGAAAAAGAACAAATTACTGCCTACGTAAATAGCTCTGCCTTCGAAAGAGCTTTCCCTGTCTTTAAGGTATCACAAACTACTAGTTTGTGATACCTTAAAGACAGGGAAAGCTACGTAGTTTGAAACTACGTGGACACGGAACCAAAATTAACACATCTTTTCAATGAACACCTTTTTGCAACCTCACTATTTGCAGTCGCCTCTTCACCCATTGAGCCATTTACGCCACAACGTTCATGAAATATATATTTTTTATATAATGTGAGAGTTTGGAAATGAAATGTTTAGTGGAAATGACACTTGAATGACTTGTCGTTAAGATGGCAGCGTCAGGGGACGTTCTCAGGATGTTTTTTGGGGCACATTTAAATGAACGTTTATCTGTTTTCTTGTGCTTAAGTTCGCTTGTAGGTATGGCATCCTGTACAGCTCTCCTGCCTCGCTGGCTATCACTCAAGCTTCTATTGGTGTGTTTTGGCACCAGTTTCCAATCCAGTCGTAGCGTGTCGCCACCTTCGGCCACATCATCAGTTAACATCACGTGACTTGTGATGGGGCTCTCAAGTGAGGCTGCCGGGACAATCCGATATATGTTTAGTGACAGATCGTCATAGTGGTAGCTAGCCAGGCGAGCACTAGGGAATGCTCTATCACCAAGCTATGGTTTCATCATGATGTTTTGCTTCGTCAAAAGCTCAAGTTCATTTCAGCAGTCAAACCCACAGTTCACGGTTTTAAGTTGATGTCACTACCACTGAGATATCATCGGTTAATAGTACAGTCAGCGACAAAAGTAACTGTTGTGGTATAAATCTTTCCGAAAGTTTACGTCACTAATTTGAGTGATAGTATGAAACAAAATTATTTTGGAAATATGCGCCTGTTTAGCAACTTTTGTAGCTGATTGTACCTACTCTGTAAAGTGCTAAAAAATACAAATGAAAAGAAGTGACGTAAATATATCCAATTACTCATCCAGTCCGTCAGCCTTGCGTTGGCTAGAATCCTAAATCTTTATAGCTCATCAAGAACAAATTAAAAGAGCAGTTTTATACGTAATGCTATTAAGGCTTACTTTTATTGCAACTAAGAAGACAGTGTAATTCGTGAAGCTGTCTGTCTCGCTCGCACATTTTAGCATATTTAAATAATGTAAACTGACTGGAAATGGGATATGTCATTGAAAAATAAAAACATCGGACTATTACGTCCTGCCAGCTGGGACACAAGCCTTTCTCAGAGAGAGAGAGAGAGAGAGAAATAAAAAGAGAGAGTGAGATAAAGTATAGGCCATACTTAATCTGCCACGTGGCTCCAGTGTGTGTAGCCCGATAGACTATAGGCCAGCCCTAGTCTTGAAGTTTTCAGAGAGCCCGAAGGTCTCCAACATCACATAGCATCTGTTATCTTAAGACACGACCAGGACTGAAGACTTTACGTGCCCTCTCAAACATATACACATACACACACACACACACACACACACACACACAAACGCTACAACAAAAGTATTTCCATTGTATAATTGGAACGCTGTTGGATTACAATAAAACAAATTAAATAAAACCACGGAAGCGCTCAGTTATGAATACCACTAGTCGTCACCCATCCAAGGATATCAGAGAAGTTAATAGGTAAAGGAACAACTAGGCAAGCTCGTACCGAGGGCTTCGTTTGAAATTAATAAATCTCTATTTAGTCTCTTTACTCTTATTGCTTTCTCACTACTTATAAAGTACAGTCAACGACAATAGTCGCTGAACAATCACTCTTTTTAAAACACTTTTATTAGCTTGACTTGTTTCTATTATCCTCGTCATCTTAGACACCAATTTTTTATCTCATCATCACCTAAAATCAGGTGTGTTATATTGTGGTCAAAATGATACCGTAAATGTAAAATGTAAAGAAAACAATAATAATTACTGATTTGAAACACATTTGGAAAATCGAGAATGATCAGATACGTTTGTCGCTGACTGTACCTCTGCCCCCCACATTATTACACTGAATACGTTCCCCCATCTATAACGGAATACGCAAAGTACTATCGTCCCCAGTTACACTGAAAAGGGCTTTCTGTCAGTCAACTTGACAGCTAAGGGTAGGCACATTATGAAAACGTTATTCACAACAACTGTGCTTGTAAAGGATGCCCTTTACTAGTCCATGATAAGTCCCTTCTAGTCCCTACTAATATTATAAATGCGAAATGAAACTCTGTCGGAGATAGTTTGAACCCTGAGGAAGGACATAGGATACTCATTATCGCGATAAACTTTAGGCCACGCGGGTAAAACCGCGGGGAACAGCTAGTCTATTGATAGAGTATGAGGATAGTTTACATAGTGTTTTAGTAAACCGGAGCTGTTTTTGTCAGACAGCTGTGTCTGTTTCGATAGGACTCCACTTTGTACTTATACATCGAAGCGACTATAGTCTTTTGTTTTTTTTGAGCCAGTTTCCAATCTAAGCGTAGCGTGGTGCCACCTCCAACTATATCGTTACTTAACATCAGATAAGTTGAAGTCAAACGCTTGCCTGTAAATACAATTTAAAGAAAAACAACGAGAAAATTAAAAAAAATATTATAGGTAACTTATCAAGAATAGCTTAGTGATTCGTATCCTAAAATAAGCTGTTTTTAGCGGGTCCCAAGCCTTTTCGCCAGCTCCTAAAGGCATCTTAAAATAAAAGGTCAAGTGCTTTTGCATACAAATCCCACCAATATTATAAACGCGAAAGTTTGTGCGTATTTAAATACTTAATATGTATATTTGTTGCTCTTTCACGGAAGAACTACGAAACGGAACGGAACGGAACGGATTCGAGTGTTTGGAATGGAGATAGCTTATACTGTGGGTTAACACATAGGCAACTTTTTATCCCGGGGAAAGGTTCCTGCGGGATAACGGGAAGACGCAGGTGAAACCACGGGCCGCTAGTACTTTTATATTGGCAGAGGTTTAGTTTTCATCCGGTAAAAAATCAGAATTCTTGTGAGAATTTCCAGGCGGGTGAAACCGCCGGACACAGCTAAGACTCGATATTTCTTGAAAAGAAATAAAAACGACAGTGAAGACTATGAAAGAAAGTTATAGACGTCTCATGAAACTTTACACGCTTCTTAGTTGCAAGTTGTAAAGCTAATTGTAGCATTTAAAAACATGGTTAATATCCGTGAAACATTGATGCAGCTTTTAAATTTCGGAGTAATTGAAAACATAGTTAATTTCATTGAAACTTTGATAAAATTAATCGTAGTAGTAATTAAAACCAACCAAGAAGTATTTATTGGACTTAGTAAACCAACTTGGACTTAAAAAACCAACCAAGAAGTATTGGACTTAGTAGGAGAAAAAAGAGAGATATTAACAACAGTAGAGATAAGAAGAGGAAAGATGTTTGGCCACTTGGTACGGCATGACGAATATATAAAAACCATATTAGAAGGAAAAGTAGAAGGGAAGAGAGGGAGAGGTAGACCGAGAAGAACATACATAGATCAAGTTAAAGAAAGGATTGACGTCATGTCGTACCAAGAGGTCAAAAGGATGGCCGAGAACAGAACGGGATGGAAAATACTCCACGGACAAGAGCTTCGCTCTTAAATAAAAGAAGAAGAAGCAGAAGAAGTAATTAAAATATCTAAAAGAAAGAAAGATAGAATATATGTTTATTTGGAACAACAACACTCTTGGTACATACAAATTATTTTACTTAATTTTAGTGAAACATTGATAAAAATTAATTGTAATAATTAATTAAAAATACAGTTAATTTTAGTGATTTTAATTATAGTCATTAAAATACATAGTTTCAGTGCAACATTATTGCAACAAAACTGAAATTTTCAATACAATATATTGACGGTGATTGTTTGATTTTCTACTGTCTCGCGTGTGCGACATATTTTTTAGGCCAATTTACACATCAACAAGCCCAATAGAGAATTACTCATAACTAAAATCTTAGACGAATTTAGTTGTTTCGTTTGAATGCCTCGAGCCAGTTAGTTAGCTGTCAATTAAGTTGCTTCAAATAGACTATTGTTCTCTTTTCGGGCAGTCAAGTGTTAAGTTACCCCTCCCTCGCATCTCCCTCAACTTAACTGCCCCGAACCCCGCCAACTTAACTGACCCGCGTGTAGACGGACAAGTTTAGTTCATTACCCCTATAACGAAATTGTAGTGTTGCCGAAATATCGATAGTTTTACCATCGATAGTTTTCATCTGTGAAAGCCATATTACTATCGATAAATAATCGATATGTATACATGAACCAACCAGAAAGTGCGCAGTTACCGGTCGCACACACACACATCACACACACAGAGATACTTCAAACTTCAAAATTCAAAAAATCTTTATAATATGATATCACTTTAAAATGACAAACTTAAGACTAGCTACGCCTGTTTAAACCTCCTTACGCCGGAAAAGAACAGGCAAGAAACGCTCGGCAAATGGTTTTTTGGGCGCGATCACATTTTCAATTTTTATCTTACTACTAATTGATTGAATTGGAGCAATTTCACTACATACAATCCCAAGCTTTTTTGTCATCTAAATAATCTGATATTTATAATAAGCTTTACTAATAAGATTTCTCTTGGTTGGTTATGCACATTGGAATATGGAAACATGAACATTAACGAGTTACGGGATACAACCAGACCAGACCCCACAAGCAGCTCCCGTTCACGAGTGACGCATGTGCCAGCCATCGCTCTCTTCGATACGCGGCATGCCTACCGTGTGAGCGACTATGAACATTGAGGTGCCCCTGCGGTTTTGTCCTTGTACTGTACTACTATCAAAGCAAAACAAATTTGAAGCGCGACGATTTATTACTCTACTAGCTGTGCGCGACATGCGTTGCAACGCCTTTTTCGTGTTTTGTCTGAAACCTTCGTGAGTTTTCGCACACCAACCCTTTGAAGTTGACACATGTGCGGAACAAACATAATAAATAAACATTCATTTTCATATAAAGAGATAGGAAGACTAGCGGATCTGTGCACTGAAATTACGCCCGCGAAAAAGTGGTCGTTGATTTTTCTGTAAAAACTTCAAAACCCAATTTGGCGTATTTAGTAAATAATTTTCAAAAATCCTTTCTTAGTCCTCTTTTACGTTATATAAGGAACTTCTGTGCAAAATCTCATGCTTATAGACCCACTGGATTAGCCTGTGCGTTGTCTCTCAGTCAGGGTTAAAAAATTTAATAAGATTTTCTAAATTTGTTTATTATTTCTGCACTCTAAAATAGATGTCAGCCTATATTCCCTTTTTAACTAAAAAAGCACAATTTGTTCTACTTTTAGGGAAATAATGTTAATACTATTTTGTTACAGCAAAATACAATGTTATCTATCTATTTTAGCTAAATAAACTGAGAGGCCAAAGTTTACAGTAAAATATCTGTCGAATATTGGTTCCATTTTACGACTGACTATGTATGACAGAGATTCTCAAAGTGGGTGACACTTCCCCTTGGGGCGTGGTGGCAGGGGTGCGAGGCAAAGCAAGGCACCATTTTCGTTACGAAATTTAAACCAAAAAGTTTCAATGGCAAATAAATCTGTTACATTATTTACAGAGTACGAAAAAAGAAGATAATGACATCCATTGTCAATAATTCCTTTGCTAACCTAAAAGGACAGAAGTAGCTCATGATTTCGTAGCAGTAGTATAGTAGTACCATAACATTCTCTAGTACCCATAACACAAGTTTCAAGCTTAATTTGGGGCTAGGTCAATTTGTGTGCAATGGTCCCCCGATATTTATTTATTTTTGCCACTCTACTCGCAATTTGTCTAGGTATGATGTTTAGGTTGAAACATTATTAATTTATTTGACGGAATAAACGGAGGAGGTTATCAATTCGACACAAATGTAGCTTTTTTTTGCTGTACGACTACGTATAACTTTTCCGAGAGTAGTCCGATTTTGTCGATTATTTTTTTAGTGTAAAGTGTATACATCGATTTTTATGGCGTTATTGTTACGCACTTATTACAGAGTCACCGTTTACACATGATTTTACTAACCACTTAAAACGTGGTGTACACCGCTCTGATAATTTTTTCTTGCAAGAAGTGTTCACTTCGAGAAGGCCGTGCATTGCCATATTATTTTTTATAACATACATAGACATACTTTAAGATGCTACGGCCAGTTTAGTGAACAAGTAAAAAAAAACCCGCACTTGCTAATAACCAAAATGTAAATGAATCTAAAAGCGCTGCTAAATGAAAAAGTTTGGGAACCTCTGATTGTATGACATGTCAACCATCTGGAATGGAGCGTGTTCGTGATCAAGTGGCCAACCCGATTTCCAATATAAACTGGTTTTAATACATACGGCTCAGAGTTATGGCATTTGTGTTTAGTGTGTCAAGGATATTTAATAAAACTTTTCAAACCTCCTTTTCCAATCTCTTTACGCCGGCAGAAGAACTGCGCCCCTAGCCAAGATGCATTCTGCAATCGTTGACGCTAATAGAAAACAAGAAAAAAGTATTGGTTTGACATATTTCTGACCACGTGACTTAGCGTTGAAATATGTCAAACCAATACTTTTTTCTTGTTTTCTACTAGCGTCAACGATTGCAGAATGCATCTTGGCTACGGGCCCAGGCAATGATTAGCTAACGCCGTCTATTGAAAACTGATATATTTATTTTTTTATATATATCTAAGTCGTACACTCTTGTCAGAGTGGTCGTGGTTGCTGTGATGCGTTGTCTTCGGCTTGGACACCTCTGATGGCAATGTGACGCCATTTTTGCCTATTAATGGCGTCCCGAGAGCATTGGGTCATGGATGCGTCAGTGGCCTTTTTGATTAGATCAGTCCAGCGAGTTGGAGAACGGCCTCGGGCTCTCTTCCCTTCAACCGGACCCTGCACGACAAGTCTCTCCATAGATAGCTCTTTTCTTGAAATGTGCCCAAAGAACTTCAAGATTCGTATCTGCACAGTCGACGAAAGTCTCAAGTCGAAAGATTTTTTTATGCCTATCGGTAAACCTGCTAAGTATAAATAGCGTCGGTTATTGGAGAAAATAGTCTTGTACCTAAATTGCCCACAAAATTTCGGTAATCGAAAAAATCGAAAACTTTTATAGCGATGATGGCTCAGTGGACGTCGGCTTGCGATCCGTAGGACGTGGGTTCGAATCCTACAATGAGCTTGAGCTTTCGGTGAAGGAAAACATCGTGATGAAACCATAGCTTGGTGGTAGGGTATTTTCTAGTACTCGCCTGGCTAGCTACCACCCTCTTGTTAAGAATCTGTCGCCAAGCACCTATCAGTGTGTTCCGGCAGCCTCACTTGAGAGCCAGTTGCTAGAGTCCAGGTGTAGCGTGGCGCCATCTTCGACCACATCGTCACTTAACATCAGGTGACTTGTGGTCAAACGCTAACCAGTAAAAAGTAAAAAAAAAAAAAAAAAAAACTGCTACTAAACTCGGTCAACCTAAAACAATGAATGCATAGCAAACTTACCCATGATACAGAGTAGGTAAACAATAGTTACTACGCAACAGAGCACACAAAGCTATAGACACCAAATATTGCTTGTTTAGCCCGACCTGCGAATATGTGCTGTCTACATTTTACCAGCACGGCCAAAGTGGCCCTTTGTTTGCGGCTGAGAGTGCTTCTCGTGTCGCCTGACCGAAACAAACAATGGCAACACACGGGTTGCAACGATGGACAGCAAAAGGTTTTACCTACAGGCGCGCTTACGCTTTTGTCCATACCGAATGAAATGCAAGTAGTCCGCCGCTGCAGTGTGTAGTGCAGTTTTTTATGTATTAGGAATGCAGTCGACGCTGGACCATGAGGTGCCTAGACTGAAAGAGGCCCAGATTGTACTTTTCAGGAAACAAACCAGCAGGGAGCAAATTCCAGTTCCTCGTGAAATGAAGGAGTCAGTGAAACGCTTGGTGCGGAACGATGGTAACTCCCCGCGCTTTGTAGTCCTGTAACGGAATGGGGATTGCGGAACCAGTTCATGAAGTTCCTGCGCGCACACACCAGAATGCAACCGGTAGAAAACCGACAGACAAGCTACTTTCCGACGATGACAAAGGCTCTGCAATCTCTTCTCAACCAGCGCCTCGTCATTAATCAATTAATATTCGTATAACCCCGCATCCACGCGTAGAAAGCTACCTACAGTGGATCCTAGTGAATGACTCCGGTCATTCTGACATACAAAGCAAAGTACACGCACGTAGCGTGGGCTGAAGTAGACATGTGACCAATTGACCATATAGGAAATTAAAATTAAACCATCACAACTGACAATCGAAAGTCGGGTGCGTAGTTCGCCTAGCTTTCAAGCCCTGACTCTCTCCGAGTCTGACAAGCGCTGTGCCGTGTCTAACTAAGCCGCCTCAGCATAAAGTTAAGTGCATTTCCTTAACAGACGTGTCATACCGGTATTTCTCACGTGAAGTTTCCCGAGGTTCTGTATGATCTTCATTATCATCATCACCAGTCCATGAGACAAAGATAGACTAAGAAAACGCCAACATCCACCAAACTTACACACTACGGTGAAGAAAAACTTCGCGAGGACTTATGTCGCGTAAACACTATAATACTAGTGAAGGCGAGAGTTACGTCGGTATGCGAATTCGTTATCCCGAAACTATGTATGCATTAGTTTCGATACCGATAACGGATATTGAAACTATTTATTTTTGATAACGGTATCAACTGATATTCGGCTTGGTATCGAAGCAGTGCGGTTTGCTGATTTGCCTTGGCTGGTTTTGGACAACTAATATCGTCCACGTTGATATCTTTATTTAGTTTTTGAGTAGGTACAATGAATTGACTACTCCATTTGTTGCCTCATTGAATCGTCGAGCTCACTCGGTATTCAATAGACAGCGATAAATAGTTTCCGATCCCTTTGCATTTTCAATACATGTCTCGTCGGCGCCATCAATCGATAGTTTTAGAACTAAATTTCTTGAGCTGTCAGAAAACCTCCCATTCTCTTTGATCACTTTGATGTACCAACACGCGGCGAAGCACGCCTTTACACAAACGAAGGCCTTCGCTTACACTAAATCAATCCACATCGATTAATTCGCGTTCGCTCGGTACCCTTCGCTTGCTTTCCTTCGGTTAGTGCGTAACCGGCATTACATGTCTAAAAACACCACTTCAAGGGCATGCGATATTTACGAACACGAACGACGTGACAACACGAACGAATGTAAAAAATCGTTCCTTATTAAAGTCACGTTTTGTGAATGACAGATTGGAATATTGAAGATGCAAGGCAAGGAACTAGTTTGCCGGGGTAAATTTCAGTCATGTCTGGAGCTCTGGAAGGAGGTAGGGAAGATTATGAATACTTAAAACGCTAAGCTTTATCTGTTATTCAGAGCTCGGTAGAAATAACGTTGCGGGCTTGCGGGCTTTCGGGAGGCAATTGAATTGTCAAAATGAAGATTTTAAGTTTATTTCCAAACTTGTGTTTCTTCGGGTGATAATTTGTGATATTAGTAGGTACATATAATAATAACCATTATGTGTTCGTTAATATGTACCAGTAGTGTAGGAAATTGAAATAAAGTTGTTGAAAGAGACTTTCATTCGATTAGTAACAAGAATAAAATTGTCAGAGTGATCGCGCAAAAAAAATTACCTGCCGGACGTTTCTTGCCTGTTCTTTTGCCGGCGTAAGGAGGTTGGAACAGGCGTAGCTAGTTTTAAGTTGACGTTTTAAAGTGATCACAATGTATCCTATTGCATAAAAAAACATTTGAGTTTGAGTTTTACTAGTTATTTTTTGCAAAAAATGTATCTACGCGATAACAAAAAAAAAATCAAATATTTATTTCATAGCCGGAATCGAACCAGCAAAATCATGCATCGAAGTCGGCTGTTGACCAATTGCACCATATTGATCGTCTAAGGCGAAGATAAATTGTATTATCTAGTACTAAACTGAGAGCTAAATTAACATAGGTGCACAATAATTGAACTACAAATCCAAATACATACCTAGATTGAGCTACGTAGTATGTCGAGATAGCAAGATGTAGTGGCTAGATCATATCTAGATCTGCATAGCCTTGTATTGTAAGACACATGTCTGCACAACCAGACGAGATAGGAACATCCATGTACTAATAATATACATGTGCGAAAGTAAGAGAGCCAGTTCCCAATCCAGGTGTAGCGTGAGGCCACCTTCGACCACATCGTTACTTAACATCACGTGAAGTAGTAAAAAAAAAGTACCTAAGCCTCTCCGTACACGGCGTCGTAGCGTAAGTGTATCGTAAGACGCGCGTAGCACAAGATAGCACCCCTAATTTGGAAGCCTTCAAGTCAAGAATGACTAAGTACCTCTTTTACCTTTTTTTTCTTGCAAAACTCGTTTGGCCATTCTTCACCTGGGTTTCTTCATGTGGTCAAAATCAAAATCAAAATCAAAAATTTTTTTATTTAATAGGATACATTGTGATCACTTTAAAACGTCAACTTAAAACTAGCTACGCCTGTTCCAACCTCCTTACGCCGGCAAAAGAACAGGCAAGAAACGCCCGGCAGGTAATTTTTTTGGCGCGATCATATTGACAATTTTATTCTTATTACTAATTGATTGAATTGGAGCAAGTTCACTAAAATCCCAAGCTTTTTTTTGTCATCTAATCGATATTTTTTATTTAGCTTTACTAATAAGAAGATTTCTCTTGTTTGGTTGTACACATTGGGATATGGGAACATGAATATTAACGAGTTGCGGGATCACAACCAAAGCAGACCAGACCCCACAAGCAGCACCCGTTCACGAGTTGACGCATGTGCCAGCCATCGCTCTCCTCGACCATATGAGAGGGAAGAGGGCGACCCGACACATGACGCCGCTGCAAGCAAAGTCACTCGAAGGCAGTACCTACTAACAAGTCTTTGTTATTTATAGATCTGTAGAAAAGTGATCGTATCTAACCTTAGAGGTTCTGTGTCATATAAATTAACATATATTTTTGAAGATTTTTTTATTATCATACACAGAGAAAAGGGGTTATATTTAGCCCCAATTTGCAGCTTAATCTTAAGGTTGTAAAGCCCCTGTATGATGTAAAAATCTTTCATTAACTACTCAAAAGACGCATTCGTTGTACAAATTAGCTGACACGACACTAATTGGAATCCAATTAGTTCGCAATGGCGAATAAGCATCCACAATTCCACTCTACATTCACACTTTGATTCAGACAAAACTTCTAATTGACAATTATGCCCGCGGGTTGGTTTTACGACGAGGCATGTGGGCAGACGGGCCGTTTTGTTTCAATTGGTTTCACAAACTAGCACCCAATATATTTGCAAGGACGTTTAGAGTAAAAGTTCTGCGATTATAACAATGTTAACTCTCTAGTGACATAGGTCATGATTTCGGATCCTATTTTTTTACTTTATTTACTCCTGATGTTAAGTGACGAAGGTCGTGCCATGCTACTAGACTAGACTGGGCCTGACTCTCAAGTGAGCCGCTGGAACTCGCCAATAGGTCTTAGCGACAGATTCTTAACTTGAGAATGGTAGCTAGCCAGACGAGCACTAGACAATGCCGTACCACTAAGCTATGGGTTTATAACGATTTTCCTTCGCTGAAAGCTTAAGCTCATTGTAAGATTAGAAACCCAAAACCTACGGATTGCAAGGTGACGTTACCAATTCTTCGCTTCAAAATCTGTTGGTGAAGGAAAAACATCGTGATTAAACCTAAGCTTGATGGTAGGGCATTTTTTAGTGCTCGCCTGGCTAGCTAAAGCCCAAGGTTGCCAAATACCTACTTACTGTGTCTTCCGGCAGCTTCTTTATGAGCCTAATCTAATGTGTTGCCACGTGTGATTTATTTAGGTACTATGGTAATTGTAACATATGAGAAAAGTGAAAACAAAAAGAAGTTTTGCAAGTTAGTTAAATTAAAATGCAAAATACGATCTTTTTGTTTTCACTTTTTAAGGTAAAAAGGATTTACTAAGTGCTAAAAGGTTTGCAAACTTAATTTTTATTAATATCGTGTACCTGTACAGCTACAGGGTTCTAACCTCGTTATATATTTACATGTCTACGAGACTGCGGTGAATGCTAAAGCGCGCACTTTCTAAACCGTGATTGCATTTTTAAATCCAAAAAGTTTTGTTTGCATGAAATAGAGTGACATAGTGAAACCAGCAGACGGCCCGCCTGATGGAAAGCGGTCACCGTCGCCTATGGACATTTGCAGCACCGGGGACCTTGAAGGACTGCATTTTGTCCTTTTTGACTATACTAGTTGCACCCCGCGGTTTCATCCGCATCTTCCCGTTATCCCCCAAGAAACTTTTTCTGCGTTAAAAAGTAGCCTATGTGTTATTCCAAGGTAAATTTCCTTTCAAAATTTCATCGAAATCGGTTTATAAGTTACGGTGATACGTGGTAACCAACATTCATAACCCATACACACACACTTGCTGGAAGCCATCGGATTAAACTGTATTGTGTTTTTAAACAGTTTTAAAGTAATAAAATTACGCACAAATACGTTTTCCAATAATGCCAGAGCAGACTTAATTAACGGGTAATTAAATACATCAACGCGGCCGAATGTACCGTGTTCTACTTATTGATTTATACAATCCAATACGTAATTTGACGAGATGTTTGTTCGTAATTACCATCAAATCGTTTCAATAATACTCGTATCAGTAACGTCATCCATCCATACCATGATTTTTTAAGTAACTCTGTCTGTCTATTTGTTTGTTACCCTAAGCGCCGGTTTTATAAACGTCCATAAGTTAAACGTCATACCAAATTTCGGTAAGTTTTTTTTTAAATATAATAGATTAGCATACAAGCAGACGGCCCGCCTGATGGAAAGCGGTCACCGTCGCCTATGGACATTTGCAACACTAGGGGAGTTGCCGATGCGTTGCCGACCTATAAGAACTCTTTTCACACCCATCTTGATGGATCTTGAGTTTGATCTTATTGTCTAATTTTAGTACGGAAAATTTAACGTAAAGTTCAAATTTCCCGAAATTTGGTAAGACGTTTAACTAACGGACGTTTATAAAATCGGCGCTTAATAGTTAAGTTACTTTCATTTTTTTTTCATATTTACTTGGTGGTAGAGCATGTTCTAGTGCTTGACCACATCGTCACTTAGCATAGGGTGACTGGTAGTCAAGCGCTACGTTGTAAATAGTGAAAAAAAACTTCAAGGTTCCAAGTACCTACAGTACAAATTACCAAATAACGCCACCTAGATTACTATCACCGCCACTTAGGCCTACATCATAGAAAATTAGACCGTTCTCTTCGTCATTAACATTTTAATCAGATATCATAGCAATATACATTACAGCTTATAATGGCTATTGTAGTAAAATGTAAAGGCTACCCTACCTTCACACATTTTCATAATTACGTCATTAATGTTGCAAAACTGTTCGTAATAATATTACCAGCTGAAAACAGGTGTGTTTTGGAAAAAGGCTCTTGGGGCTTTAAATTTTAATGTATCTTTACTAATTTGGGTAGCGTTGGTAAGCAGAAATAACCTTATTAACGTAATTGTTTCGAGGAAAAAAACGATTTTTATTAAGTTACTTAAAAAGCCAGATGCCTTAGGCTTTATTTTTATAGTTTTACCATCGCGCTGAACGTTCAATGAACGAAGCCTTTTATTATTTGCTATAGAATAAATAGACTAAAGAAACAGAAGAGATATAAGTATAGTACCACCCTATTTGACCAAAGTCTCACCTAATGGTAAGCGATGATAGCTCAGAGTAACGTTGACTTATTGCAACATCAAGGGTTCTAATCCTCCTACCTTGTTGTAATCAATCGCTACCTTGTAAAAAGTGAAGAAGGAAGTCCTGCGAAAAGATACTCGTACCTATTTCCTCTCGACTTGAAGGCTCCAAATTATACATACAAATGGTATAAAATAAAAAACTTGCACTCCGAGAGTGCCGGAAGAAGTGAAAACTGCAAGCGCCCTGCGCCCCATAAACGAAACAGCAGAAACAGGCATACATTTTCACCGCGCGGTAGAAAGAGAAGGGGATATTACTTCCTCTCCTACGCCGCGCTGGCGGTCTACTCTCCCTCCATCTTACGAATTTTCGATCAGGTCACGTGTCCTCGTGTGTGTGTGTCGTGTGTGTGTGTGTGCTAGACTAACATTTTTTACCCACCCCAAAAAAAATCCCATCGCCGCTAAAGAAGTTTTCACTTCAATAAACGAATTGTTTTAGTTAACCATTCGGCCCGTCCATTGAATTACCAAACTAATCTGTTCGGTAATTCAATGAACGAGCAAGCCCATGGCGTACTAATTTCATTAAGCGGTTACTAACGTAAATGTAGAGGGTATTTGTGCAATACATTATCTACATTAGGATGGGATTATCACTTCGAAACTTAAATTAACTCGGGTCTAAACTCTTGGGTCAAATTGTACTTCAAGCACGTTATCGTGTCGCTTAACTCTTCATTGTCCCATAACTTTGTTTAAGCATATACTAAGGCGGTACAACATTATAGTTATGTATATTATGTTGTACTATTATTAGGGTATTATTTACTTAGGTACTAGCAGGTGGGTGATTATAGTTTAAAACTAATAGAATCATTCGATAATGAAGGTGTCTCGAGTCTCTCGAGATATATTGCGTCGTACCATATAATATTATCTGTTACCTAGAATCTAGATGTTGTTTGCCTATTCGTTTCTTTTACCCCGGACTCTGGGAGCCTAGCTAAGATGCAAACGTTTCTTTTCCTACAACTGTTAACGCGTTGTGACGTTTCGTTTGAGCTTGCCATAATGCACCTTGACAATCATTTTGTATGGGATGTAGCGCGATTGCTCTCTCAATGACGATTCATTGTAGACGTTTGTTCTGACCACGTGACTTAACGTTGATATAATTGTCATGCCCATACATTTTTTTAGTTTTCTATCAACGATTGTAGAATGCATCTTGGCACTGGGTGAAAATCGCTCATCATAGAGCATAGAGTTATAATAAGATCTAGAGAGAAGTGATGCTCTCTCGTTTCGGAGGCCAAGACACACTTCGGGTCGCTGAGCCATCGGAGTTAGCTATTTGTTTTTGAATAACTTTAGTGTCATTTTATAGAATTATAGCTGGGGCGGAGTGTAGGTCATGGTTTCACTCATGTCGATGTTCACTAATGTTCAACTGCCAATCGAGACACAAGTTACCTTCCTGCTTTACTTATTTCGTTTATTAGCTCACGAACACAGTGTGCACTCGCAGATTACAAACAATTCTCAGATAAGTAGAACCAATAGGTCATCACAGTATTACAATAATTTTGAAAAATAAGTTTTTATTTTGCATTTGAGCGAGTAAAACACAATGTGTGTTGTTATAATGGTAACACTGAACACATACAGTAGAAATAAAAACACAACAATCGAAACAACACTGACAAAACAGGTTAATACCCTAAACCCTGAACCAATTGATCACGTAACTCCCCAAAATAGTCCAGTAAACAGGAAAAGCCACTAATTACGTGGCCACAAAGTCCTAATCTCTTGGGACCTAAGTAAAATATCGCGCGTTAATGACTAGCCTACGGAATAATTACTAACGGGCTAATTAAGATATTGAAATTTTCGCCGCTTGGGGTTTGTTGTTTTGTAATATGTGGCTTATTAGTAAAAAAAAAACAGACCGTAATTGTTATAGGCACTTATTTTAGCCTCTTATTTATAAAGTTCAGCGTAGCGTTTTAAACATTATTTTTTGTTTTACTTATGCTAGGGAAACGGGAAATGCCATTAAATAGCGCGATGATTGACGTTGACATAAGTGTGGCCACGACATTTGACAATGGCATTCACATTGGCGTTTGACGTTAGCCGATAACAAAAGTGCATTCACGTTGACCGTTCAAGTGTAGCCACTCACATAATTGCGTTAATAATTACGACCAACCGGAAGAAATATACTGCGAATGATAATCTTAGTTTGCTTTAACATAAAGTTAAAAATGAACTTTATTACCGCATACACTGCTTAAAAATAAGTTTTTACTTGAATACAAACCGAAATAAACCTTAAGGTTTAGAAATCGATATCTGCTATCGATATTTGGATCTAATATCGAAGGGCCTGATCTCGGTCCAAATTCAATATTGGCCAACTGAATTCCTAATTTCGTTGCTTTGATTTCCGTTTTAGGGAACGTGATAAGGTTAATTCGGTTTCATGTTTGTTCATACTTGAATTTGAAATGTAGATAAGTAAAATACTGATATTTACTCAAACTATAAAAGTCTCATAACGATGACGATGAGTACCTACATTTTTTTACTTCTTCGGTAGGTACAGGTTTGCGTTTAATCACAAGTCAACGATGGAGCCACGCTACACCTGGATCGTCAGCGTCACTTTAATATCAGAAGGAATGGAGTACAACCTTGTACGATGTAAAAAAATAACTAAATATATACAATTTTGTTCAAATGGTAAAAGAATCAAAACTAAACATCCTAATTTGACCCGTATTACTGATTTTGGGGCATTCTCTCATTCAAACCGAAGGCCTATTTCTCAGCAGTGGCAACATAATATGACGATAAATGTGTTAAATTTATAAAAAAGAGGATGAAACAAAATATGGCATACATGAAAATCAAAAAAGACCTCATCCATCCATTAAAGAGATTAACAATTTAAGCTTAATTTATTGAACAAGCGAACATACAAGGATTATAAACAAAACGTCCAGCAAATACGTAAATTATCGCTCTGACAACTGAATTGACCTAACGCAAAATCCACGTACATTTGAATACAATTAATAACGGCATACAATAGAGGCAAAATAACCGGCGTATTTTACCATCCGATACGAATAGGTACCTAATCGAACTGAAAGCTTGCGGTTCTATCGGAAGTTGGTGATATTAAATGTTATTATTGTGTTTAGGTACCTAGAGATATTTTTAGATGCTACAAGGTAACGTTTGACCGTAATTCATCTGATTCTAAGTAGCTAGCTATGGGATCGAAGGTACCGCCACGCTACATCTGGATCGGGAACTGGCTCTGAAGCGAGGCTTCCAGAACATACCGATAGGAGCACTTGAAAATGCTCTACCACCAAGCTATGGTTTCATCACGATTTTTCCTGGACCGAAACCGAGCTAATTTTAAGATTAGAACCTACGACCTATGGATCGCAAGCCAACATCCACCACTGAGCCATCATCGTTTTACTTATTTCGTATAAGCTATTAACCAACTTGCAAATTCTGAGAGCTGTCGGTGACCTTAGTTTTTCGGCGAATTTACTCGTTTTAGATTTTATCACTCACAGAAACTCCAAGCATGGCCTCTCCATGGCTCGTTGTGTGACTCAAAGCATAGACAAAAGGCCTACAGTCAGGCACTTTACCTACTATGAAATAACAGCATTTTCATCCCCTATTCCACAATGAACATGACAAAGCCTGTTCACGTGTCGCCAACCGCAGCACCGCGTCGGCCGCATTGAGTTCTCAAATCACGTCTCTGGGCCATAAATTGCGGAAGTTCGTTCTGGAACAATGCACACTTTGCATAGTATTTATGCAGTTGATAATTATAGTGTATAATAGGTCTTCTGAAGCTGAAATTAATGGATCTAACTGAGTTTAACTGCGGTGGAGCCTACAAAGTTCACTGTCATAGTACTTATTATAAGTGGATACCTATGTTTGTCTACTTCTGTTTAATTCTGGTGTTATTCAGGCTGTTAATAAAACAAGAACAAAGACGTTGTATTGTTTTTCTTCTACACTATACAACAATATAAGTATCTAAGTTTCCTAACACGCACGCAGTTTTCAAAGTTCTACGAGTTATACAAGGTATACCTATAATTATACTCGTACGTTATGAACTATGTTAAGAGGACGCCGTGATAAACAATAAATCTGAAATCAGCTCCATACAAAAACGCAAGCGAGCTGACTAATGCCGTAAGTTCGTATGCCCCAAAAAAGGGTTTTTTTCGTTTAAAATGAAAACTATCGTTAATTTTATAAAACTAAATCTGTAGTTGTTTGAAGAATGTGTACTCGTATATATACCATACAAAAAAAATTCAACTCTTAAATCGGTTTTGTATGCCTGTAAAATTTAAATCTTTTTTTAGAGGGCAGTTTTCGATCATTGTTTGTCTGCTATGAAAGTTAACCAATCGTTCCGACAATTTGATATCAAAAACATGATCTTTAATGCACATAAATATTAGCTCTGTATGTTTTGTAATTGCTGAGAAAAAAGGAAATCCCTGCAGCCAATATTGCCAATTCCTCGTCTTAAAAGTATAAGAATGCAATTGTATAGCGCTAACTATCAGTTGGCCAGCCTGCACTTAATCTCACTTTTCTCACATCTTATGTGTTAATCCAGGGTATAAGCTATCTCCGTTCCAAATTTCATTAAAATCGTTTTAGTAGTTACGATGATACGTGGTTACAAACATTCACACCCATACACACACAAACTTTTACATATAGAATACTAGAAAAAAAATAATTAAAAGTTACTTTAATCAGATAATTAAATCCATAAATCTATATATACATATAATAAATCTGTAACTCATCACTGTCTGTACATTGAAGATAAATGAGAAAAACTTTTACTGGGGGCCTTTATTAACGCAATAGAACCCAAAACAATGGTTTTTAGAATTTTTGTCTGTTTGTCTGTATGTCTGTTTGTCTGTTTGTCTGTTTGTTTGTGCGCGCTAATCTCAGAAACGGCTTAACCGATTTGAATGCGGTTTTCATTAATATATTGTGGTTTTCTCCACTTAACATTTAGTGTTTGTTTTATTTCAATCGGTTCATAAATAAAAAAGTTATATCAGTTTAAAGCATCACGTCGGAAATTTGGTCGAGTCGATTAGATTATTGTAGCCCGGATAGCATATAGGTTCCTTTTTAACCCGGAAAAAGATTCTTGCGGGATAGTAGGGAATACCATGGGTGTAAACGCGAACCGCAGCTACCCCTATCACCATCCCCATCCCCACATTTATGTAAATGCGAAAGTGTGTTTTTCTGTTGGTTTGTTCGGCTTTCACGGCGTAACAAAACAACGAATCAGGGTATTATTTTGCATAAAGATAGTTTATGCGCCGGAGAGTAATATAGGCTACTTTTATCCCGGAATAATGCATGGGTTCTGTGGGAAAATCTAATATAACGAAATTTTTCGAAATCTTTTACATGGTTGCTAGGCATCATTCTGTTGAATTGTTTACATGTCAGGAAGAATATTATTGGCATGACAATTATTGGTGTGGATACACACGTAACAATTTATCGTAGCGATGTATCTGTTCTAATTGCTAACCGATCTCCGGTTATATCGAAAGTGTGCCTAAAAAATCGTTGTAGAATTTCTGGTTTGCGCATATGAGCGACGGCAGTAACATTTTCTGTTCGATAAATCATTGTTGATCGACTTGACCGTATTTGCATAATTTTGATGGTAGCGTGTGTTTTGCTGCAATAAAACTGACGTCAGACACGGGCAAACAAAAAGGACCTCTTTGTAAGACGCGTCCGCGCGAAAATTGAAAGGAGAAAAATATTAGAACATTTTATACAAAGCTACAAAAACGAAAATCAAAAGATGATTGTGATTAGTGATGTTCGAAATCAAAAATCAACACACTGTAATAAAATAATATAGAGCCATCTATTTAATCCTAAGTTAGTGATTACACTATACGCTCTAATCAAACCCAAGACATTTAAATTTGTAACGATATATCGTTACGTGTGTAGCAGACATGATCTTATTATACCTTATTTACTTAGAACTACTAAAGCGTATGTTGAGACGCAGGCGACGGAAGCGCATGGCATAGTCCATGAGCGATGCTGTAAATTACACAGATACACTGTAATAAAGTACAAAAAACTGGTATCAAGAACAGTATTCAAGTTGACGAATAAACTGGGTATAATATTAAACTTATACAACATTTAATCACTTTAAAAAGACAAACTAATAACTAGCTACGTCTGTTCTAACTTTCTTGCACCAGCAAAAGAAAAGGCAAGCAACGACCGGCAGGTACTTTTCTGGTGATTTTCTCCTTTTTTTCTGGCGCGATAACGTTTACTATTTCGGAGGAGGCTATTTACCATCCTAAAGATTTTTATTCAGTATTAGTGTTAGATTATGAAATTAATGAGTTATTGTTAGTTACAGTTTATAATAGCGTTGCGTCTATGTCTTCATGCTTTTTTAAAATACGTGTTATGTATGAACTTGTGATATAAATACTATCCTACGCATTGATTAATACGCACTAACTTAATTTAGAAAAATAATAATTGTTGCCGCAAAAAGAAAAAAGAAACATCGTATGCTGATCTTTGCTTATGCATATTTATATTACAAAAAATCAACGCTGCCCCGCACTGCATCGATTGCGTCTCAATATACGCTTAGCCTAAAGATTTGGACACGTGGGAACTTGGGAAGCAAAGAGTTTGCATAGATTTGTTTTTTTTTTATGAAATAGTTTCGATATGTAGTAGAAAAAGTATTAATGGTGTGGATATATTGACCCAGAGCCTACGACAGCCAGACCTTCGTTTTTTAATGTAAAAGCTGAAAGATTTTCTGTGCATGCCCCCTATATAAATAGTACAGGTAAGAACATCCTGCGAATATAGAGTTTGGTTTGTGGTTACTTGGGCAGATAACAGGAAGTGCAGGTGTATAAATTAGTACCCTAAATTCGTTAAAGTATAAAGCTCAATTTTTTTATATCTTCTTCGGGATAACTTCAGAAATTCATCTGGCTGAAATTTGGTACAGGAATACATAATAGGACGGAATAATATATAGGATACTTTTTATTCCTGGAATAGGTTCTCATGGGTTGCGGGAACTGGATCAAAATTTCTTGATTACTTTTGGTCGCGATAACCGACATCCACGCGGGCGAAGCTGCGGGCACCAGCTAGTATAAGAATAAGTACTCCAATGTTCAGATTTTTACCACAAACTGGCACCAACTCCACAATCCACATGATGCTCTAGTTCTTTAAAACCATGGCTGATTTCCATTGTTACCAGCAAGTGAGATCACACGAAATCCTTCACTTCTGCAAATTAACGAGCTTGCGTATAATCAGCTAGTAAAATTACAAAAAAAATTAAACAATTTATTGCCACTAAAACACAGAGAATTATCCTAGATTCCAGTTACTTACTTATCTAATTAATTATTGGGTAATAGGGCAGCTTCAGCATGTGCTGCATTCCCATAACAATAATTATGTGAGCGCAGCGCTGTCTTTCAAACTACCCTATGCTCGGACAGATCTCCGCCGATAAAAATGGTTACCAAAACAAGTATAATTTTTAACAAAAAAAACCTCTTCTCTTTCCCTTCGATTTCTCTGAGATACCATCATCAAATCCTGGTTTCCTTATCATGGTACCATCCTTGGGATATCTCCTTTCCAACAAAAAAAGAATCATCAAAATCGGTTCATAAACGACGAAGTTATCCGCGAACAAACATAAAAAGCATTATATAGTGTCGAATTGAGAAACCTCGTCCTTTTTTGAAGTGGGTTAAAAAAGCGGTAGTTTTCCGGGCTTTGCAACATGATAAATTACCTATATATCAGTACCAGTCATATAAATACAGCCACCTAGTGAGTAAGACTCGGAAACAATCAAACAAATGCTTTTACGACCATAGCTATTTGAAATTTAAATTACTCATGTTAGTATGCGACCCCGCGGCGTTGGCAGGTTTGTATGCAGACGAAATGCGAGCATTGTTGGAGAACAAAGCCCGAGACTTGCGAACTTGTGATGCCATTTCGTGTATCTAGGTAAGTATTTTAGTTAGTAACTACAACCTAGCATTTCCGAGCGATGGTGGCCGAACGGTAACGCGTGCGCCGTCCAAGGCTCCGACAACGAGTTCGAATCCTTTCAGCCTATGACTAACGCTAGGGCTTGACGTATTACTACTAAAATGACATATTATGACATGACATATCGATCCAAAACCACGGATAACGGGCTCCTAGCCAAGGTGCATTCTGCAATCGTTGACGCTAAAAGAAAACAAGAAAAGTATTGGTTTGACATATTTCAACGCTAAGTCACGTGGGCGTTAGTAAGTGGAATGTAGCCACACAAATCATACAAAAACAAAAACTGTGTTTAAGTAGTCGATTTCTTGATTTTTTTTCTACGAATCTGTTCGAAAGAGATTTTTACATCTTAAAATATGAATTGCAGTTCGAATCTCATGAATGACGTTGTTTAATGTATGCATAATTAATTAGTATCTTAGTACAAAAACCCAACGAGTAACGATAGTTCTCGATGGTAATTAGATTTTTGCTGTATAATTTTCATTATACGTAGTTTCAATGTTTTTTTTTAGTTTCGTTCATTTCACAATGTCTATGTTTAGTAATGTTCTGACATGTTGACTAGCAGTACCCTACGGTTTCACTTCCGTTAGCCACAGATTATCGCGATAAAAAGTATCCTATAGGTATCAAGATTCAAAACTTCAAACTATATCCATACTGAATTTCGTAAAAAATCGGTTCAGCGGTCTATGCGTAAAATTAAAAAAAAACAAGCAGTTTTCCTCCTATCCCCTATTTTACCGGGATAAACTATAGCCTATTTGTTAGTGTACATACAATATACCTAAGCTTTATTTTAAAATTCACTAAAATCTGTGGAGCCATTCTGCGATTCTGCGAAGAAATAACAAGCATATACACACTCGCTCACAAACTTCGCTTTTTTATATTAGTATGATCAGTTAGTGTCATAGTATATTTTATTTAAGTACCTATATCTAGGTACTTGGAAAGTTTGCAACCTCAGTGATATTAAAAACTATACAAAAAAAACAACTTCTGCGCGGGAAAGCGGGGCATTAACTAGCAATAATTTAAAAAAAAAGGTTTTAATGAATCATATTTTTTTACGAACGAGACGTCAGATTAGGGTCCCGCTAAATCCTGCCAGTTTTATCCCAAATCTTTTACAAAGGGAAACTCCTAAGTACCCGCTGATCCCCAACTTTCTACCAACCCTCAGTCCGAGGATTTCAGTTGTCATTACCCCGATCCTCTTTATCCTAATTCTACCACATTTGCACGGAAACTTGAACAGTGTATTTCCGAACCATTCAGTTTTGGAAGAGAATCGATTATGTAGATATCTCTACAAAAATAATTATTTATAAGAAAAGATAGTCGAATAGATATACAATAGATATACAATAGATACAATAGATATAGATATACATTAATACGTAACGTAATCTATGCCTTGCATTGAAGAACATATTTATAATAATGAATAAAATAATTAATATTTATACTGTTTTAAACTACCATGGTCAAAATCATTAGAATTAGGTTTTATAACGGGATAATTACCATGTATTTGTTTTTGTTTGAGTTCTCGATATTTCGGCACTGTTGCAAGCGCCATGATCACGAGAATACTAAAAGTTTTTGCGGGTAGGATTGTTGATGTTATAACGGGCAGACGTATCTATCTACCCGCTTCCTCACACGTTTTTAGTATTCTCGTGATCATGGCGCTTGCAACAGTGCCGAAATATCGAGAACTCAAATACATGGTAATTATCCCGTTATAAAACCTAATTCTAATTAATATTTATTTGCATATTTCACATCTTTATAAAATGGCAACAATAAGATAATGTAAAAACCTTAAAATATATAATATACACTAAAATATATTATTAAAGGGAGTCCCTTCAGGCAAGGTTCCGAAGGTACTGGCAGTGTTCCCCTTAGAATGGCTAGACTAATTCTTTGTCCGAGGTAGCTGCTAGCAGCTCTTCGATCGCCTGTGATGTCGACTAACCTTTTTGCTATTTCCTTTAAAAGCCATATAGCGCTAGGGGACCCCACGGACCATGGGTCTCGACACCGAATGAGACAAAATCATATTCACCTGTATTTGTATGCTTTTTTACTTTTTAATTAAAAATGAACTTTTTGGTGTATGAAACTTTTTGATCTCTTTTACAAAAGCGATTGGTTCTTAGTTTCACTGAGATATCAGATGACTTCAACCAACCACAGCCCACATCTCAATTCATCACTGTATCTCCCAATATCGGCCGCAAATAACTTTATTTCAAATTCAGACCGTGTATCGTCTGCCATTAATTTTGAGGGACATACGTAAAAAGCGCTACAAGCTATAGAATTCTGATAACGAAAGGTCAAGTCTCATATATTATGTTCCAACAAAATTAGGTAAAGGTATATTTACAGCCATCTTTTTGACTTCTTGGTATGACATCCTTCTACCCAGTTAAAAATCTGTCGCCAAACACTTAACATAAGTGTCTTCCGGTCGTCCAGCTGATGTATTTAGAGTCAGTACCCTGGAATGCATGCTTATCATTGCTTCTACGACTCATAATATATATTTGGCTTTCGAAAGAGCATTGGCCAGATAATTTTATAAAATCAAAGAGTTACACAGTGTAATGATGACATGATACTAACTTTACTGCAATGAATGAATTCTAAAAATGTATATGTAAGTAGGTATATAGTAAAAGTTGAACGAATGAATTCTAAAACTGTTGAAGTTTCTTATGGTACGCGCACACCAAAACCGATTTTGTCGGCCGATGACGGACAGAACTACTCGGACGAGTAACTCGGACGTTCAACTGCATACACTGCAGACGATAACGGCCGTTGTCGGTAGAACTTATGAAGTCTGAACTGTGCAACTACAGACTACTACAGAGTACAGACGTGTTTTTAAAAATGGAGGATTTCGAAGAAATGTCTTTTTTAAAAAAATAATTTTTCAATATCCATTCTTGATTCAAACAACGACTCAATAGCAGAAAGAAGCCGGTAAAACTGACAAAAAATCCAAACACGTTCGGACTCGTCAGTTGATCGTCCGTTATCGGGCGTCAACGGACGATGTCGGTAGTAGCAGTGTAAGCGCTCTCTTGCATTTACTTACGTTTGATTTGATCGGCCGAGATCGGCCGATGACGCCCGAGCATACTTCGGCCGATGACGAATTCGGTGTACGCAAGCCATTATTGGTCGTGAATAATACGAACGATAATAAAGTAGTAAAAAAGTTGGAAAACGACAATTAAAGTTGCTGAATTTTAATACGAACAGTCGGAAGCAGATGGCGCGAGTCCTTTATTAAATGTTTATGACACGGCTTGCATAATTGAAACTATCAACTCAGGGAAGTACCTAATTTAAACTTTAATTACCTACCTACGTCTATTGAGTTTCATACTCACAGAAAAGTGACGGATGATAAATCAAGTTCACTGTGCATACATTTTCGCAATGGCAATCCTTACGAATTTAGGGTTGCAGTTTTGTCAATCAAAGTCTACATAATTATGTATGGCCAAATGGGCATGTCGGAGGCCTTCGGGTGGTCTGAAAACTCCGAAAATTCCGTTGGCCCATAGCTCATACAAAAGAAAAAGAATATTCAGAACTCTTCTAGGATAGAGTACCTAATAATATTTTTACCAAAAAAACAACAGATTTGAATTGACCTATTAAGTGTAGAAATAAAGGGAGTCATCCCTTACAGACTCAAATATTACAATAATACATGAACGTACGAAAAAACATATTATAGAAGCTTCTTTCTGTATGAGTTATTTAAAAAAGCAAATCTGTCATGGATTTGTGCGAGCTCCAGGTAGAGGACTGGCAGGAGGTGCCGCAGGACAGACTTAAGTGGCGTCTTTTGTTATCGGAGGCTAAGACTCACTATGGGTCGTTGCACCATCTCAGTTAGTATTTATTTTATTTTAAAAGCAAGCATGCGTCGTAATCTATTGAAAGTTGCACTACTGAACGCTGTGGCTACGTCATCGCATGTGTAATGTGGCACAAACATGCCACCCGGCACTGAAGAGCTCAGCTATATTCAATGTAGTGGAATACGTACAGGAAATCGTCGCGATATTGTTATTTGAACCATTTGCGTCGGTGTATGGTCATTTTTAGAGAAGTATTTGTTTACCTAGTTGGTGCAAGAATTTCATGGAAGAACTAGCTGCGCCCCGCAGTTGCACCCGCGTCTTCCCGTCATCCCACAGGAACCTTTTTCTGGATTAAAAAGTAGCCTATTAGTTAATCCAGGGTATAAGTTATTTCCATTCTAAATTTCACTCAAAACCGTTCAGAAGTTTTTGCGTGAAAGAGTAACAAATATCCATGCGTCCATATATCCATACTCACAAACTTTCACGTTTATAAAATTAGTAGGATTTAAAACGGTACCATTGTTTTCAAAATACATTTTTTTAAAAGCATAGCTAGTGAATTTGAACATGTTTATAGCCTCTCATATTAGCGCTCATCGTATTTACAGCTTTGAAAAAAATATAAATTACAAAACTACAGCAGTCGCACAAGGGTTGGATTATTATTTAGATCTGAATATTTAACAGGTTCCGGGATGAAAAGTTTATATTATTATAGCTGATTCTATCGCAATGTGAATGTGATTCTAGACTACTTTGATCCATCCTTGACCATATCATGTCTTACGGCTGGTTTCAATAACCTATAACCAAGGTTTGCCGTACTGGAGATAGAAAATTGCCCCAAGCTCCATAGAAGTAATGTCAAAAATATATCCCTTGTAGGGCAAACGGTCATATAAGCCGCAGAACCGACAATCGTTGGGGTAGACCTGTTCTTGAGTGGAGACCGCAACTTGGCAAACGTAGTGTAGGACGCCCTGCGACGTGGAGCGACGACTTGCGCCGAGTGGCTGGCAGTGGTTGGATGAGAAAAGCCGAAGACCGGGCTCAGTGGCGTATCATGGGAGAGGCCTATGTCCAGCAGTGGACTGATACAGGCTGATTATGATGATGATGAGGGCAAACAGTGGATAGATCGGTTATTAATTTCCAGTATCTAAAGAGTCTATAGTCTAAATAGTTTTCATACCCAAGTAACTTTTATTCCGTCTTTCAAAGTAACAGTTACATCAAATGCGGTATGAAATTATAGGTACAATACATTATACCTCCAACAACCGTTCCGAAACATTTGGTCCGGATTACGTCATAAAGGATCATGATAGGAACGTAAGTAATAAAGCCCCTATTGTTACACCTACATATTTTGGGGCGGGCCTTTTATTCTCTTGGGAATTGTGATCTGAAAAGAGAATTTTATTACTGTATTCATTCGATTTTAATTTGATTTCTAGATAATCCTGTCCTACCTTCGACGGACGACTAACCCTGTTGATATTATAATTGCGAAAGTTTGTAAGTAATATGTTTTGTACTCAGCTTTCTTATGTCTAAATAATTTTTCATACAACTCTAAACTCCTGAACTCCAGACTCCGAACTGGGCTGAAATCGCTCAGGATAGGGCGGAGTGGCGCTCTGGTTTCGGAGGCCAAGACACACTTCGGGTCGCTGAGCCATCAGAGTTAGTTTAGTCATTTATAAAATTGGACAAACAATTTTTTTTTTTTTATGTATTAGATTAGCAAACAAGCTGACGGCCCGCCTGATGGAAAGCGGTCACCGTCGCCTATGGACATCTGCAACACCAGGGGAAATGCCGATGCGTTGCCGACCTTTCAGAACTCTTCTTACACCCATCTTGAAGGATTGCAATCTGTAGCACAGCGGAAACACTTGTGGGGGAAGCTCATTCCACATTTTGCAAGTATGCGGGAGAAAGGAGCGCATAAATCGCGAGGTGTGGGATTTCCAAGACTCGATAATGTGTGGAGCTTTGTCGTGTATATGTTATAAAAAAAAATATATCATTTTCTGAAGGTTTTAATGCTAATTAAATAGTAGATAATAGCATGATATTTATGAAATTACTAGCTGCGTACCGCGGTTTCACTCGCGTCTTGCTGTTAACCCGCAGGAATCTTTTTCCGGGATAAAAAGTAGCCTATGTGTTAATCCAGTATATAAACTATCTACATTCCAAATTTCATTCAGATCCGTTCTGCAGTTTTTGCGTGAAAGAGTAACAAACATCCATCCATCCATCCATCCATCTTAGGTACTTAGGTACTCACAAACTTTCACGTTTATAATGTTATAGTAGGCTAGCTGAATGCGAATAACGTTCCAGCCAAAATAAAAACTTCAATCTATTTTCTTCTCTTTTTTAAAACAGTTATTTATCTATAACAACTCGATAAAAAAAAACTATCTCGATAAACATGAGTACACCTTTATTAAATGCATCAAACTCAATATGGACGGATAAAAATGATCGTAGACCAAACATACGAGTATGAAATGGTATTCATCCATAAATCCCGAATGAATGAACTAAAACGATAAAATGCCCGATAACATTTCTTTCGAAAAGAAATCCATAATATTATGAAATGGTGCACGCGATAGTTCATATTATGAAAGTCATTTTTCACGGCCTAAAATTTATGAAGCGGCAAAGTTTTCTTATTCTTTCATATATTTTTGGCCCAGACAGTTTAAAAAAAACTGTCTTGTTCACTTTTTTCAAAAGCGCTTTTCATTTTTTTGCTATGTTTGTTACATAATATCTTATTAATGTCTTATTAATGTAAGTAACCATACTTTTGTATACTACATTTTGTTTTAACTCGAAAGGTAGGTACCCTACTTATAACTAATGTTACCTTTAAATGCGAAACTTTGAAAGGAGTAAGTGTGTGTGTATGTTTGTACTTCACGCGCTGAAACGGCTCAATTTGATATCAGTGAAGTATGAAGTGAAGATAGCTTATATGCCATGGATTAACACATGGAGTTTAATTCACCTGGAGTTCATGCGAATCTGGAAGAAATACCAAAATCATGTTCAACATACCTATAAGATTCTTAGAAAAAGCTCTTCGACGGACCGCTGCAATCATTTCCGAGCTGCCCCTTCCGTGACCCTTCTTATATTTTATTCAGACCTTTACCGTACTTCATTAGGAACCTTTTAACGACTTCAAAAACGGTTCCAGTTTCTTGAAAGTTTAATTCTGCATGATTTGATATTACCTAGGTACCTGACATTGTTTGTGAGGAAGTTTCATTGGAAACCATCTGGTTAGAACTGACCAGTTCTATGATGTCGTTACAAAAAATCTGCCTGGAAATCTGAAGAGCAGAATTGTCTGCATAGACTTGAATATTATTTAGTACATCTCACAGGTATGCGTTTGACCACAAGTCACCTGATGTTAAGTGACGATGTGGTCGAAGGTGGCGCCACACTACACCTAGTTTGGGATCTAGCACTCAGAACGCACCGATAGCTTGCTTCTTTGCTTGCTTGAATATCTTCATTTTATCACAAAATAGAAGTAAAAATAATCATTGTATCTGAGCAATCAAACCTTTCCCGACTAAGCCCAATTACTCAGCAATTAACGACAAACGGCTGGTGATTTCCCTAATTGGCTCCATTGACTACTTAAAGCGTCGTTTATATGAAGTACCTAAACTTTTTTCTTACAGCTGAGAGTTTCTTCTTAGGTGTGGTAGGAATCTAGTACTTTGTTTTACTACCTACGTTTGACCACAACAGGCGCAGATAGACGCTTTGGGTGCGCTTGTTTTTTTTGTGGCAAACAAGCAGGCGTCAAGCCTAATAGTAAGAGGTTATCGTCACCAATGGATATTTTTGCAACACCAATATAAATTTCAATTTAGGGTGAAACCAAACGAGCGTAATTTTGTGAGTCGTGAGTCGCGTAGTAATATTTTCGGTCGCACATTTTACGTTCAACTGAATTTTCAACTCATTTTGCGTCGTCGTGTGGCACCAACTGCCTTTTTGTATGAAACCGAATGCAGCTAAATTTGTGCTACCGAAATTCTGCGACTCATGACTCACAAAATTACGCTCGTTTGGTTTCACCCTTACCATAGTCAATGACCGACCTCTAGTAAACCACTCTGCTTAAACTTAAAGTTAATCCACAGAATAGACAATACCAATCAAGGTAATCGCATATGGGCAGCAGTAACCTATAGATCAATAAAGTGAAAGGTCAAACCAAAAATATCTAGTATACCAATTGGTACCCCTCAGTTTTATATCGGAATCCGCGATCCGTCCGCGCTATTTCTTATTATTTGAATACTAAACAGTAGAGGGAAAAGGTCAGCATACCCTAGATATCCAGAAATATACCTACTCTCCATACTCTCTCCCTGAGTGTGTGTGAGTTTGAACAGTGAGAAGGTATTAATAGAGTGATGATTATGTATACTGATGTGGTGTCTACCTTCGAAAACATCGTCGCTTAACATCTGTATCCCTTAAGTACCTACATACAGATTTTGATAGTTTACATTATTTATTTATTTTATTTTATTTGGGTGGCTTACAGCTGCTAATACAAAATAGGTTAAGGAGTAAATAACACAAGCCAATTACAAGCCTCCACAGATAAGAAAAGAAATAACTAATAAAACATGCAAACATAGCCTACTCAAACACAAAGAAGAGCAAAATGAAACTTACTACATATTTTGGAGTGTCCTGACACCTTCCGAAGGGGAAAGCGCTTTACTAAGTGACGCCATACTGCTCGCTGCTGCTGCTGCTTATCTATAAAAGTAGGTAGGTACTTGGAGGGTTTAAAGTCGGTTATTTTAAATCGTTTTATTCGTATTCCAACAAAGTTTACGAGTTCCTTTTTTAATTTAGGCAGTAGGTGCGAGTTGCCACTTTACCGGTAGTAAACTTTGACGTTTAGTACGTAAACTTTTATAGTTTTTGTTAACGCGGCAGCTAAGTATTATAGCCGAGCACGTCTCCAAATAGCGGGAGGAAGGATGGCTGGTTAAATAAGGGATGATGACGACTAACCTGGTCTTCCACTGGCACTGTACAAGGCACACAATCACCTCGGGTTGGGGTTCCTCCTTGTAGGTGGCTCGGTCTCCAAATAGGAAGTTCCAGCCATGGAGCGCTTCTTCACGGCTTCTTCAGGTTTATCTCTTCACCAGAGCGGGCTTCGATATGGATGGTAAGTGGACTGTATTTGCGGTGCGGCGCGGCGCGGAAGTGATATTCTAAAGCGGAGCGGTAGTCGCAACGGACGAGGGTCGATCGCAGACTACTTGTCGCGGCAAGCAGCTGCTTGTAAGTGCGTATGTGACGACACAGGTCGTCGTCGAAAATATAAGGGAAGATGAGGGTAGGTATAATAAAAAGTGCCAATGTAAGTGGCGCGTTCAGTTTTCTAAACTTGTACAAAGGATACAGATGACTTAGCGCCGGTTTTACAAACGTCCGAAGTTAAACGTCATTCCAAATTTCGGTAAAAAACTTTTTTAAATTTTCCGTACAAAAATTTGATAATAAGATCAAACTTACCGAAATTTGATATGACATTTAACTTACGGACGTTTATAAAACCGGCCCTTAAGGTCAATTGCTACTCTGTAAGAACTAAAAAATGTATGATAATAAAACATCTAGGTACGGTCAACGACAAAAGTTACTAAACAATAACAAATTTTCCGATTTCCTTTATCATTTTAAACACCAAGTTTTGACCTTATCGTTTTAACATCAGGTGTGTTGAAACGATAAGGTCAAATATCTTGTAAGTTGTACAAAGAATCCAAATATTACTGGTCTAAATCATATTTGGAAAATGAAGTTCGTACAGCTATTTTTGTCGCTGTCTGTACCCACCCACTTATCATAGAAAAAGCAATAAGCCCTTTTTTACTGCGAAGTATGCCATTTTCTGCACATAATAAGAGTAAATATGTTGCGGTCTCTCAAAGACCGGAGCCAAACATTGGCTGAAAGGCACTGAAAAGGACGAGGTCAAAATTTATGGCCATCAATTTTTAATGGCGCACTTTCTTTGTACTATGACGGATGTGAAATTTTGAAGTCTGTAATGTGAATAGACAAAGATGTTATTCTTTGCCTGAAGAGATTTTCACCAAGAAAAGACGGGTGGGCCGTGCTGTTAAGGTTGGAACAACCTCTAATGACTGACGAATTGACCTCTAACTACCACTGTGGCGTTCCGTGAAACAACATCAGTGTTTGTACGCCTTCTACCAACAAACAGACGTCAAATACTACTCACATCAAAGAAAAGTAAACAAGAACACAGAAGTATCATTTTGAAGCGATGATGGCTCAGTGGTAGTGACGTTGACTCGCGATCCATAGGTCGTGGGTTTGAATCCTAGAATGTGCTTGAGCTTTCGGTGAAGGAAAATATCATAGCTTGGTGGTAGGGCATTTTCTAGTGCTCGCTTGGCTAGCTACCACCCTCGAGTTAAGAATCTGATACCAAGCACCTATCGGTGTGTTCCGGCAGCCCCACTTGAGAGCCAGTTTCCAATCCAGGTGTAGACTTGTAGAGAGAGTGAAGTCACCTTCGACCACATCGTCACTTAACATCTGGTGATTTGGGAACTGACGCTACCCTGTAAGTAAAAAAAAATTACGCCTGGCACACACATACACACTATTACACACACACATAGGCACATACATTACATAGGGCACTTTTTATCCCCATAAACATTAGTCCACGCGGCTGAAACCGCGGGGCACAGCTAGTTCACAATAATTCCATCGCACCTCCTTATTTCCCTAGAGATGGTCCATATTAGCTGTTACTGGGCCATCCACCGTCTTATTACTTGGGTATTATAACCTAGAAATTAGGTCGGCAAAGTACGTTATACCTACCTTGTAAAGTTTGGCAAGGGGTTGATTATCTTCTTGGGAGGTGTTAAATCACCGTGCAAAGTAGGAATTTCGGAATAAGGCAGGTGATCGGGGACGAGAATCTATTCTCTCGCCTTGAATTTGTCGCCCATGGGCACTAGCCGTTAGGTACTTATAATATAGTGCTCCTAAAGTGTCAATCCAGCGCTGTTCACAGCAAATGAATTCGGAGACGGTTAGGCTGGCCATACACGGACAGCCTTTTTTTTTAAGGAGGGGTAAATTCTGTGCACTTCCCTTCCGCCCTTGGGGGCTGGCGGAAAGGGGTATGTGAACCCGCTATAAACCCCTCCGTGAGCACTCCTGGCCGCCCAGATGTTGGTGGGGGCGGGATGAGATTGCGGTAGCATTCTACCATCCCACCCCGGCGACTGACCCGGCCGGGTCAGTATGGCGTGGTTTTTTTTTACATTTTACAAGGTAGCGCTCTGACCACAACATAACACACCTGATTTTAAGTGATGATGTGGTCAAACGTAGGAGTTTAAGATGATGCCGGTAATCGGAAATTGTGTTAATGTTGGGCTACTTTTGTCGATGACTGTACCTACCCATAATATCAGAGCACATGATTGAAAACGTGATACGGGCGATAGTTGATTTGATTTTGATTTTGATTTTAAGGACGTTGTGATATTAGGGTAGCACATGAGACATGAGTTGACATGACAGACACACTAGGGTGGCCACGAATGTATGAAGAAAAAAGTAGTTAATTTAAAGATTATGTAATAGCGATATAAAAGGGTGTTACAGTACGTCTTTAAGTCATTATTATGCAAAAAATAATCAAGATTGGATATTATCTTCTGCCTCCGGATTGAACTTGAAGTTTTGAAAAATTGAACCGGAAAAACTGGTAAATTAAGTAAATTTATTTTTTTTACCATAAGCGATACTAATTTGTCGAGTTTCGAGTACGTTCCATGGTAACAATGATTAAGTGGCCACAGCGTCACTGGCGCGTAATAGATTTCGTGCAAAGTCCAATCGACACCCCCGCCACCTCACATTATTCCGTAAAATACAATGACGTTTATTGATTGGTTGTTAAAAATTTATTAATCATTTCCAATTATTCATAACGGTTCTTGAAAGTTGGTTCTAAAAAACTAAAATTTTTAAAACACCAAAAAAAAAAGGTGCGCCGGAGGCAGTTAATCAAAATAGAAACTTATATGTAATACTTTGCATAATTAGTTTACTCCATTTATATATAAAGCAGCACCCTATGTAATGTAATCATACATATTTTTAAAACATAAAAATCACAAAATGACCCACCAATAAGACACACGCTAATTTAAATGACAAGTTATCTTTAATTTTATAACAGTAGGAAACTGGAAACCTCCCCCTGTTATCTATCTATTTTGACAATTTACACAAGTGAGGCAGGTTTATGCAAATACATCACATCCATCTTCGACCACATTGCCACTTATAATCAGGTGACTTGTCGTCAAACGCTACCCATAATCATTTTTGGAGAACAAAATGTTTTTCTTACAACACAAATCGGATAGATAGTCCACTATTGACGGCATTCGTTAAACGAATTTCGTTTAAAAACCCATTTCGAACATTCTTTGAGACTTTTTTGGCGGCAATTGAAAATTGGCAACATGAAGATTTTGTTTTTATTTCCAAAACTTGTGTTTCTTCGAGTGATAATGTGTAATATTGGTGGATTATTAACCATTATGTGTTCGTTAATGTGTACGAGTGTGGGAAATTGAAATAAAGTTGTGAAAGTGACTTTTCGAGTTGCTCCAAATAAGTCCGTGTAAAGTTTAAGTAAAGCGCCACCACTTTACTTAATCACTATCCTCATCCCTTCATCTCATCATCATCATCATTTAAACTTGATTCAACTCTCTGAGTTTGAAATATTTTATACTTGACACTGGCAAATACACTAATCGTGTGACGCCATTACAAAAAAAAAGAAGAAAAAAAAACATTCTTTGAAATAAGCGTTTTTTGGCGTCTCTGTCTACTAGTGTCTACCCTCATAAGGCATAAAACTTTTCTTAATCTATGGCATAAAATATGTATAGCCAGATTTTTAGTTGTTTCGGCGAATACTGCTATATTTTCCCAATGGTCACACTGGGGCCACCTTGGCCTCACTGATCCAAACCAAGTTTAATAAGGAAGTGAAAAAAAAGTTGAAGTGTTAATTTGACACTTGACATAATCACAATGACATATGACATTGACTCACAAAGAAAAGAACAAAAAAGCGGAAAGTGAAGGTGGGGTGTAAATAATGAAATTGAATAGTTGTAAAAAAATTATATTATTTCTGCTGATCAATGAATCTGCTAGGACTAGGACTGTTCACTGTTGGCACCGACCTATTGGCTGTGAGTACTGTGCTGTTTTGATTTATGCAACGGCTTTGGGATCGATGGATAATTTATTGTTTATTTACTTATAGATTTGTGTTTATAAATTTGTTTCAGTGTATAATTCATGGTTGAACTCCGGCCTATTATTTCATTACTTCTGGTCTAACTTAGCATTCTCCAAGCCCGCCATTGATTGGCGGAATTCATAATGAAATTGTGGTATACCTCCACAATACACAAAAACAACCACTCGGAAGAGATTGAATTCTGGAATGGATCATAATAGTTCGGTTCGCATAGACTGGTTTGATGGCTCGCTGATTGAAGTTTCAAGACCATCCACGTCAGCCGCAGTATTCCCTGACGAAGAACAATCAGAGTCTGAAATGGATCAGCAACGGCCGAAAACCAAAAACAAACCTATCGGGTTCAAGAGGCTACTAGAATTTTCTCTAATGCCACCTGCAGTTTTAACTCTTGAAGTCACAAACCGACCGGGCTTTTGGAAACTTTTCGACCAAGAAGAACTGAAAGGAGATTTCATAGTGCTGATTGTGAAGATTTTAGTAACCATTTATAAAGATGAAAGTTTTGAAGAGCATTCAAAGATCGCAAAGTTATTAGAAACAAAGTTTCTTGGCTCAAAATTTTTGGACATGCTCACTAACTACATACAAAACCTACCGAATGTGAGAATCGTTGATAAGAGAATGAATGCACGGCTATGGGATAGCCCGCAAGACTTCTTTACTCAACTTACAGATCTTTGTGAATATGTCATTAAAACAAATAATAGTAACACGGTTATGAATAAATCACTGAATGAGAGACTACGGGAATTTTTGCAAGTTATACGTGCAAGCGTTATCAATGTGACTGAGAACCAATTAGAAAGGTTCGATCCAGATCTGTTTGAAAAACTCAGCCAGTTAGAGACTGATTTAAAAGATGAAAATGATCGGGTGTGTATATTGTTACTTGTTCACTAATATTATTTTATGTTGAACCAGATACAGTAAACTATGTCAATTCATATGAAAACAAAGAGTACATTTCTTGTTCAAACAAAACATTTTGATTGGCATGGCTAACTGCTTTCGAAAAGTTATTACAATGCAATATGGTACTTTTTGTTTGTATACAGACTTGTAAGTCTGTCTGAAGTGCTACTGTAAACCTCGCCAACATGAATTATGTCCTGTAAGAGTTGTTGTATAAGCTCTTGTAATGTAGGTAGGTAGATTTAAGATTATCTCTCTACCCGCGTATGATGCATTGATAATTCGATTCACTTTATTTGTTCCTTAATTTGATGTTTTATTGGAAACATCACTAATTAGTAATTATGCTTATTGCATTATTATTATTAATTAATGAGTTTGGGAATTTTAATGTCAACTGTATTAATTGAGCTTACCATTTTGCACTCAGCAGAGCGCTTCTTTTTTATCTCGTACTTTCCAAATCTTAGCTGCATTTTAGGCTATGTTTTTATACAATTTATAACATGACAATTTGTTAAAATTTAAACTGCTATGCAGAAATTCTACATAAAAAAAATAAGAAATTACCAAAATCCTATAATTTATTATGTTTTCTTCTAGACCATGTCAATGTGCATTATTGGTTTTACATTATAAAGATACATAATAATATAATACATTTTATTTTCAGACACCTGAGCGTTTAAATCCAATTCAAAAATCGTATTTGAAAAGTATCGAGCACTTGACTGTCTTTCCGAGAGGCAATTTGCTGGATGCCTTTGAACCAATTGAACCGAACTTGTTGCACGGAGCTTACAAAAGTGTTGAACATTACATAGAAGTACAGTTCAAATTGATGAGAGAAGACTACTTTGGACCGCTTCAACAAGGCATATGTGTGTAAAACTGATTAATAATTTTTTTGTTACTATTTACAGGGTAGCGTTTGACCACAAGTCACCTGATGTTAAGTGATGATGTGGTCGAAGATGGCGCCACGTTACACCTGGACTGGCTCTTAAGTGAGGCTGCCGGAACACGGTAGTAGCTAGCCAGACGAGTACTAGAAAATACCCTACCACCAAGCTATGGTTTCATCACGATGTTTTCCTTCACCGAAAGCTCAAGCTCATTGTAGGATTCGAACCCACGTCCCGCAAGCCGACGTCACTACCACTGACTCATCATCGCTATAACATTATTTCAGTCCAGCAATTAAATCCAGCACTGGATTGCTTACTGAAAAAATTTAAAGCGGCACTGGACTGCACTGAATCCAGTTAGCATTCCAGTCCAGGACTAGATTGGCGGTCTACTTTTGAATCCAGTGCAACTGGAATAATGTAGACGGCCAATCTAGTGCCATTTGAAACTGTTTTCTTCTTGAAATCGTTGGCACTGTAGTGTTCACACTTCAACAGCTTCTAAATAACTGGAATAATGTAGACTTTACAGATCCAGTCCAACACTGGACTGGATTCTTGTTGGATCACTGGACTGGAATAATGTAAACAACATTGGCCACATCTCGCCTGATGTTAAGCAATGATAATGATGATCATGAGTGAATAGACAACTTATGGGTGCCTATTCACTCATCATCATCATCATCATCATCAACCGGAAGAAGTCCACTGCTGAACATAGGCCTCCCCCCTTGAACTTTAGCTATTTGCGTCCATTGGCTCCCTGCGACTCTTACAATTTCGTCGGTCCACCTAGTGTGGAGTTTGACTACATAGGGATGAAACAACTCTCCTTGTCGTGAATACATAGTTGTTGATTGCCTAGTACCCATAACACAAGTTTCGAGGTTAATTTGGGGCTAGGTCAATTTGTGTGCAATGGTCCCCGATATTTATTTATTTAATTTTATTAACTATTAGTGTGTTTTCAGTAAAGTATTTGGAGAACCCTTCTAAAAAAAGACACGAAAATATAAGGTAAGTAAAGCATTTCTATTTGAACATCTATATCATAAACTAAGTTACCCCCCGCGGTTTCACCCGCGTCTTCCCGTTATCCCGCAGTAACCTTTTTCCGGGATAAAAAAGCAGCCAAGCAGAAAAGTATTATATCCAGGGTATAAGCTATCTCCATTCCAAATTTCATTCAGATCCGTTCTGTAGTTATTGCGTGAAAGAGTAACAAACATCCATCCATACATACAAACTTTCACGTTTATAACATTAGTAGGACATGTATTCATAAAATAGTAATAAGATAAGTATGCTTAATTTCACATTCTTGACAATATCTCAAATATTCAGGAACCGAAAAATGTATAAATGTGTTGTATGTGCCAACTTCAGATAACCAATCTGTACTACAACATGTAAAAAAAGCTTTTTCTTCTACTTGTAAGTAGTAGCAGGTAGCATTTGATTACAAGTCACCTGATGTTAAGTGACGATGTGGACGGAGATGGCGCCACGCTACACCTGGACTGGGAACTGGCTCGTAAGTGAGACTGCCGGAACTCACCTAAAGGTGCTTGGCGACAGATTCTTAAGACGAGGAATTGGCAATATTGGCTGCAGGGATTTCCTTTTTTCTCAGCAATTACAAAACATACAGAGCTAATATTTATGTGCATTAAAGATCATGTTTTTATTATCAAATTGTCGGAAGGATAACACGATTAGTTAACTTTCATAGCAGACAAACAATGATCGAAAACTGCCCTCTAAAAAAAAGATTTTCATTTTACAGGCATACAAAACCGATTTAAGAGTTGAATTTTTTTTGTATGGTATATATACGAGTACACATTCTTCAAACAACTACAGATTTAGTTTTATAAAATTAACGATAGCTTTCATTTTAAACGAAAAAAAACCCTTTTTGGCGCATACGAACTTACGGCATTAGTCAGCTCGCTTGCGTTTTTGTATGGAGCTGATTTCAGATATATTGTTTATCACGGCGTCCTCTTAACTTGGTGGTAGCTAGCACGGCGAGCACTAGAAAAATACCCTACTATCAAGCTATGATTTTGTAATGTGTATGCAATTGTAGGACCCTCGACCTACGGGTCGCAAGGTGACGTCACTACCACTAAATTATCATGGCTTCAGATCTATAAAAACTGTTTAAAAACATTTATTAGGAATGAGAATCATTTATTTGCAACAAATTATACAAAAATACTTAAAACAAAACAAAATGCATCATGTAGTAACTACAAAATATGAATTGTTGCAAACCGGCCTCAACTCAGCGTTGAAGCATGAAGGTAATTTATATAAAAAAAATAAAAACAAATACATTTTACCTTAAAAACAATCAGTGAACATTCTACTAAAAAAGTACTAACTAACTTCTAATTCTACTTATTTTTCAGAGTGTACAGCAAAGTTCGTGTAGTTCGCACTTATATATACAACAATATAGTAGGTCATCTTATACACATCTCACGGGAAAAAGCTTCAAACACAAAGATCCCTAAACAAAAAGAGTCCAATAAGCAACTTATGTACGGATCTCTACTCGTCTTCACGGATGATATGTTTGATACTGTTCTGTACGCTACGGTACTGGAATCTAAAATGGAGCTGTCAAATGAAGGATATGTAAGTTACGTAGACATTATCTACACATCAATCTATATCCGACGCGGCGGCGGGCAGGAGGCGCCCACATCCCACCTCCAAGGTGCCGAACCATCGGACGAACCTGCTCAGGCTTGCCCCCATGTCACGCGCTTGGAAATTATTTTTCACCTCACAAGCTCGGAAAGAGTCTGTTTGTCATTCGAAATCTGAGTGCAAAAGCGCATTTTGCGCGCTAGCGTGGAAAGTATTTTTTAACTTCGAAACTTTCTATTCAAATAATTTTCCATACCACCCACCAGTCCACTTAAAATGCAACAATACTTATTTCATGTCAGAGTGCCAACCTCTTTTTGGAATAATCGCACTGGCCAGCATGACTAATGCATGAAAAAACAAACCTATTTTATCTGTTTTTCTTGCTTCTAGCATTATCCTCGCTGTAGTGAGGTGAAAAGTTGCGTGTTTCGCTCGGCTGCTCAGGATTCTATATTTGAACCACTCGCTTCGCTCATGGTTCAATCTTAGAATCCTTGGCTTGCTCAGGTTTTAATACAAGTACTCGCGCCAAAATACAACTTTGCAGCCTTGCATAACAAATAACTAAAATTGCTGCAGCCTGGCGAAGTTCACTGCACAGGATCTGCGAGAATTATAATAATGTATATGTTAATAATTTGTAGGTTGTATGGGTACTTGCTGTAAAGACTTTATCACTTTTAGTTAAATAAATAAATATGTATAAAAGAAAGTTGTGTTAGTTACACTATTTATAACTCAAGCTCGGCGTAAGGCGGCGTAAGGAGGTTGGAACAGGCGTAGCTAGTTTAAAGTTGACGTTTTAAAGTGATCACAATGTATCCTATTAAATAAAAAAGTTTTGAGTTTTTGAGTTTTTTGAGTCAAGAACAGCTGAATCGATTTGTCGGAAAATTGGTGGGGAGATAGCTTAGAACCAGGAGACAGACATTTTTTATCCCGGAAAAGGTTCCTACGGGATAACGGGAAGACGCGGATGAAACCACGGGGCGCAGTTAGTAAATACAATTAAAATTGAAGTGTCTGTTTGTAATTTCAAACTAACAGCTTTTCATATGCATATGAAAGTATATACGGTACTTACATCAAAAAAACAATTTGTATTTTTGTCTGTCTGTCTGTCTTTTTGTTCCGGCTAATCTCTGAAACAGCTGGACCGATTTTGACGGAACTTTAAGTCTACCAACTATGTATACTGATGAGACCATCTTTTCAGCTCGTCGTATCATTCCTAAACCCATTGTCAAGGGATATTTTCGATAGGCAATTCCTCATGGTACTGAGCGAAACATTCTTCGAACCTTACCATCAAGTCTTGAAAGTGCTGAAGTACGGTGGAGTGGGCGCTTTACCTATGATGAAGTACATTGTTTATGTCAAGGTATGTCTTTATCTATTTTATTTACCGGAAGACGCTCTGTAGGTAGGCCCCCACTAGGTGGACCGCCGACATTGTAAGAGTCGCAGGGAGCCGATGGATGTACATGGCTAAGAGCCGTTCATGGTGGCGTTCAAAGGGGAAGGCCTATGTTCAGCAGTGGACATCTCAACTATTTCCATACAATCGTAAAGGGAACCTGGGGAGACTTGATGACCACTTTATACGAGCGAAATAACTCGAAATCATTTTTTTTTGGCTAATACTTTAAATAGTTCATGGAATGCCGATAATAGACAAACACTAATTAGTTATTGCTTTTTTTTTATATTTGCAAAAGGACCAAGTTTCCACAGGTAACTAGATACCCCCCTAACTAGATTTCCCTGCATTTAGTGTATCAGAAACTACGCTGATCTGCGGTCCACAACACCCAGATACGGAACTAATATTTAATTTTGATCTCATGATATCCTAATACAAAATATATTATGTTGAATAATATTTTTCTTAATTTTCAGCCAGAAACGCACCCTCCAGCCTACCTAACACCCGAAACGAAATACATCATCGAAGGTCCAGACAACTCAGAAATAGCCTTCCCAGTTCTGGACACCAACTCTTGGCCTACAGAACATCTGGGCCTAGACCAATCACAACTTGAAGCGGTCCAATACGCCCTAACACGAGAATTTGCTATAATACAAGGTCCACCCGGCACCGGAAAAACCTTCATAGGGGTCAAAATCGCTTCACTATTACTCAAAAACTTGTCACTGAAAGATACACCGATTCTCATTGTCTGCTACACGAATCACGTCCTTGATCAATTTCTAGAAGAAATCTTGAAAGTCACAGATAATATTATAAGAATGGGAACTCAGAGCAAAAGTAAGAAACTCGAGCCGTACAACTTAAACATTGTAAGAGCAAAAAAGAAGGGTCAATATTCACACTTGCACACCAATAAGAGAGCAGAGATCGAGAGAATTTACAAAAATATTACCGATATGCAATCTGATATACTAAAATGCGACTGTGAGATAATTTCCTACGAGAATGTAAAGCCTTTTTTGACTATAAATGGAAGGCAATACGAATTGGAACCTTCCAGAGAAGACAGCATTTTGAATTGGCTCTTCGAAAGCTTCGACCCCAGTATACCTGATAAAGAACGCGCTGATGGCGACCAAGACTCATTAGAAACCCACGAACAACTAAAGGAGTTTTTAGTATTAAATGAGAAATTGAAAAGTTGCTTTTCGGAAAAATGGGCGAAAAAGGAAATTAAATCTTTGAATAATTTCATTAATTATCTAGAGTTTCATAATGATGATTTATGTACGCCAGAAACGATTATGAAGCTTCAAACTAAAATAAGGCAGATCAATGAGAGAGTATCCGATTTTCAAGTAAGTTCTCACCTTCTTGCCTGTTCTTTTACCGACGTGAGGAGATTGGAACAGGCGTAGCTTAATTTTTTTCTTTATACTTACAGGGTAGCGTTTGACCACAAGTCACTTGATGTTAAGTGACGATGTGGTCGAAGATGGCGCCACGCTACACCTGGACTGGGAACTGGCTCTCAAGTGGGGCTGCCGGAACACCGATAGGTGCTAGGCGACAGATTCTTAACTCGACGGAAACGTTACGTTACGTCACTGCATTGTTGTCGTTCAAAATTCTGGGCGGCACTGAACTGTCTTCTATTCTATTCTAGTTTTATATGGAAAGATACAAGAGTTGTAAAATCGACAAGCCAAAGTACAAACTGAAACAAGTGGACGATCTGAATGCTCTGAAATTGGAAGATAGATGGTTTTTGTACTTCGAAGCGGTATCGAAAATCAAGATTAAGCTAGAGATTGAAATTGAAGGTTTAATGGTGAGTGAATGAATAAGTAGGTATTTTAACTGCAGTACAGAGGGGGTCGCCACTCGAGAACCTTTCTTCCCATCGGTTATCGGTTCATCGAGTGATGTGGCGTGCCCATTGACCTTGGCCTTCATTTCGGATTTTATCATGCAAAGAAACCGAACCGAAAGACCGAAATCGGAAGACGTTCTGTAGGTAGGCCCCCCACTAGGTAGGGTAGCGATGGCGATGGATGCAAATGGATAATAGCTGTGTAAGAGGGCTATGATCAGCAGTGGACTTCTTCCGGCTGATGGTCATGATGATGCTGATGATGATAGAAGAGGGGGTAAATACACATTTTTATATTAAGGTGTAGCTTTTGACCACTACTGGGACTCTGGCCTTCTCAGAGAGAGAGTATAGATCGTAATCAACCGCGCTGGCCCAATGCGGGTTGGTAGATGTTGCAACTCTTGGACATACCGGTTTCTTCACGATGTTTTCCTTCACCGTTTTGTGCGATGGCAAATCCGCACATAACTTATTAAGTCATAGGTGCGGGGCCGAGAGGATTCGAACTCTGTATCGGCACCCGCGACATCATTGGCTGATACGATGTTATTACATTTTCAGGAAAAATACCATAGCGCTATTAAGGAGTTGGAAGAAATATCAACGTTGATAGACGTGGAAGCCGTACGCAGCGCTAGAGTGGTCGGAGTCACGACCACCGCCGCAGCTCGGAGGCATCAGCTTATAAACAACATGAAGTCTCCTATAGGTTAATAATTGAAAGGTTTTTGTTGTAAAAAAAAGGGAAAACGTGACTCCTTGTAGGTCTTTTTTTCGAGACCGCGTTGATGTATCAAGATCGATTTTTTCACAGCCAAAAGAGAAAAATTTACATGTAATACTAACGCTCGACGACAAAACTAATTTATAGCACCAGAGCCTAAACTAGAAATAATTAAGGTGGATGATCCCAGAGCTCATCACGCTATGTTGTCAAGAGATGGCGCTGATGTCATTTTTTATCTAAATTATTTTTTTACGTCGAAAATAACAATCTTATTCGAACCAAACACTAAAGCGCGCGTTCTATATGTTACTCAATTGTAAATTACCCAAATCTTCATTAAATAAACTAATAAATTACTCGTAACGCTTCTCTTACTGCTGGTGTCACAAATTTACGTACTTACACACGCACACGTAGACATAAAGTATGTCATTAGAACGCATCTAAGGTGGTTGCTTGCGGTCCGCCTAGCAGCCCAGCGTCAATAGATGGCGTTGTTTCTAATTAACGCATCTTATTTTATTATGAATGAACAGGTGCATATTATTTTAATAATAATTATGTTTACCGGTAATGGCGTAATATGTTTTATGTATCCAACAATATTTCAGATGTGTTTTAGTTTTCAAAACACTTTTATTTGTGCCAAACAATATCGCGGCGGTAGTGGTGTATGGCAGCGATCTATTCACGCACACATAGAAAATGGTCTTGTTGTACACGAAACCATTTGCTAATTTCGTTCTTTCGTTTACTGTATAGGTTAGACCAGTGGTCAAACCTCTCAGTAGTTCTTTACTAATAACGAGGTTCCGAGTTCGATCCCTGCCTCAGATTTTTGGTAATTTTCTTTGATTTGGATGAAATTTAGAATGGAGATGGCCTATACCCTTTATTACCTATACTCTCTACTCTCCTACCAATAAAGACATTGGCTATTGTAATACTTTATTATGAAACAATCAGGATTATTTATTATATATGTACATAGTATCAAAATAAAAAACAGTCAATCACCAATAGTCTTTTTATTTACACATTCTTAAAATATTCAATAATTCACAATTCTTCGTCAATATAAAGTCCTGCTGGTCGCACAGTTTTTTTCATTTTTTCCATGAACTATGTTCTGGCCACAGACTCATTGTGTTGGCCATATGCCATGTTATTGGTCAGCACATTGTTTTTATACAAAATTCTTTTGACGTGGTTGTGGCATGGTGTTATCGCTTTTCGTTTACATATCTGCAACAAAGCTATAATTAAAGTATATTCTAATTTGTATCCCAACCTGGCCATACGAAAACCACGGATTTATGTCTACTAAACACTACTAAAGAAACAAACATGACTTTGAAAAACTAACCATTCCAAATCGGCTGGCTGGCCTGTCGCATTTATATGTAGTGTAAACATCATTTTCATGTTGCCCTATGGTCAGAAGTTCAATTCCTTTTATTTCCTCCGTTGTTTTTTGGAAGTCTCGAATTTTCGAGAGACATGCTTCTTTCAAATCTTTTTCCACAATTGGTTCATTTGGTTTAGTAGTTACGTTGATACGTGGTAACAAACATTCACACGCACAAATTTTTGCATTTATAATATTAGTAGAATAAAATTTCGTTTATTTCAAGGTGTCATTTACGAAGTAAATAAGCGTAGGAAAATTATATGTCATCATATTGTTTATTTCAAAGGTATTTGAATACACTTTCAGCAAGGGCGGGCAGTTGTAGAACAACGTCCTTGATCCTCCGAAAATTAGATTTGTGGTGACAGCCAGCCAGCAGGGCTTTTCCGGTTATACAAAGGTACTATGTGGCAGGGCTGTTGCTGGCCTCAGCTGGCGTAGTGGTGCACGATTGTATCTGCTGATTTCCATCAATAATTTTCCAACGTTGATCAACCTTTTTTACAGAGTAAAACTATAAGGATAGATAAGGATAAGTCTCTGTGTAGTGGCAATAAATTGATTTTTTTTTTTTTTTTTTTTTTTTTTATAAACAACAACTTGCCTAGCAACGTAGCAACTAGTCAAAAATGCATTTTACGTGAATGACGTAACCAAAAAACTCATAGAACAGTCTGATTAGTTTATACTAGCTGCACCCCGCAGTCTCACCCGCGTGTCCTACAGTTTATCGATATTTTTTTTATAAAACTATTGTAGTAAAAGAAACACTAAATATTAAGTGAAGCTTACCACTTACCACACATACACATACATTAGTGAAAACCGCACCCTAATCGGTTAAGCCGTTTCTGGAATTAGCGCGCACAAACGCACAGACAAACAGACATACAGTCAAACAGACAAAAATTCCATTTATCATTGTTTTGGGTTCTATTGCGTTGATGATAAAGACCCCCAATAATAGCTTTTCTCATTTATCTTTCACTAGTTTTCAGCCGCGGTTTCACCCGCGTCTTCCCGTTATCCCGCAGGAACCTTTTTCCGGGATAAAAAGTAGCTATAAGCTATTTCCATTCCAGTAGTTACGGTGATACGTGGCAACAAACATTCACACACACAAACTTTCGCATTTATAATATTAGTAGGAAAGGATAGGATGTACAGACAGCGATCAGTCACAGTTTTATTATATGTATAGGTAAATAAATTTTTATTGTAAATGTGGATGTGGATTTGGATTCCGTCTTCTTTACCGCTTAGACTGTTTTATTGAAAAATATACCTTATTCCGTTTGATAACAATATGTATAGTATTACATTGATAGATATCGGTTGATTTCGGTTTTTTCTTTGACGTTTATGATTTGAAGCGATGATAGCTCAATCGGTTGCGCATTGAACTTCCGTGCTGCACAGCACATGTTCAAATACCAACAATAGGTATGAGGTTTCGGTGAAGAAAAATATCGTGCCAAACCACAACATGGTGGCTTATTATGTAATATTTGAGACTTTAGATCAGATACCTACCTAGTAGATAAGACACTCATTAGCCCAGTAACTTCGCTAGCTACTTATGTTGTAGTTAGTACCTTACCTACCATACCTTTACCTACCAAATATTTATTTGATAATGCGGTAGTGCGGTACCAACACACTGGGTATCAAATATAGGGGTGTGACTTGAAAGGGAAAAAATCGATTAAGAAATAATCGATTTTTATCTCTTTAGATTAAATCGATTTGTAAAAACGATTCGATTATTTTTTACTTAATAATCGATTTTTTACAAATCGATTATTTTTCGATTTGTTTTACAAATCGATTATTTTTCGATTTTGTACAAATAGATTATTGTTTGAATTTTTACTAAGCGATTGTTTTTATTTATATAATCGATTTGTAAAAAACAATTATTTAAATAAAAATAATTGATTTGTAATATAATCATCGACTTTTTAAAAATCGATAAAAAAAGATCGATTAATATAAAAATCGATTATTTTGTTCACATCCCTAAACTATTTTAGCTAGGTAGGTACATACCTACCACCGTGGTAGGCGACCTCTTGCAAGGGCGATCTACCATTTCTAGTTCTACCGCCAAGTACCTAACTAACTATTTTATCAATAGTAGGTATCTATCTACGTAGACCGTATGTATTTAGATTTACGTTCTAATGTAAGTATGTTGTCAGCTGCCTGGTTACCATAATACATACAAGTCGGATGGCCGTGTGAGAAACTATCGCAAGATATATATTTACTTTACTTATTTATTAACTTATTTTCCTACTTTGATTACCTGGGCGAAATTCTATCACTTAGGTTATCAAAGTGGATTAGACCTCCACGACCTTGACTACCAACCCGTTTCGATTTACGTCTTCGGAACGGAAAATAAAAATTGCCCCGAAATCAACAAAATCGTTCATGCACGACTTGGCAAGTCGAAATATCGTGGCGAGCGAGACAGAAAATCATTCTTCACTAGTCACGCCCGATCTTGCAACGTCGCATAATTTTTAGCTATTGACAAACTATAATTTCTTCTGTGACGCTTCAACGTTGTCGTATGCCACCATTCGCTCACTGCACAAGGTCTTCATCTAAATAGTTCATCGAAATTCAGATAGATGGCAGGTTAAAATCACCTAATTCAAGTCCGTCAACTTCAGTGCCACTCACGCACACATGTGTATAATAATACGATTTTTCCGATGTAAAATTACATGGAAAACATAATTTTTGTAAGAGAAACTGATAGTTCGCGAATGGGTAATTAATTGAACAATTTAGGAAAATTTTCAAACTTCATTAGAATAGTTCGCGTGATCCATATCGCCCTTCTTGAGTTTGTATGGGAATTTGCACGAGCCCATTCACCTTAAGAGGCGGCCGCACTACATGCTTATAAAAATGTTTAATAAACTAACGGTTGAACTTAGAAATGAAAAAAAGAAAAAATGTTTTAGATAGAACTTAAAAATTTATTAGTTCAAAAACGTTATTATACAATTAAAGAATTCATTGTTTTTTTTTTTACTATTTACAGGGTAGCGTTTGACCACAAGTCACCTGATGTTAAGTGACGATGTGGTCGAAGATGGCGCCACGCTACACCTGGACTGGGAACTGGCTCTCAAGTGTGGCTGCCGACAGATTCTTAACAAGAGGGTGGTAGCTAGCCAGGCAAGTATTAGAAAATACCCTACCACCAAGCTATAGTTTCATCACGATGTTTCCCTTCACCGAAAGCTCAAGCTCATTGTAGGATTCGAACCCACGTCCTACGGATCGCAAGCCGACGACTACCACTGAGCCATCATCGCTATAAATGATAGAAGCGTCACAATCTCGCCACCTCTAAAATAATATTGTGTATACCTACCTACTTAAGTATATTATTTCTTTATGTATGTGTTGTCCTTAATTAGAATTTTATGACATTATGTTTCTATATGCTATACCCTAACAGGGTCATGTTGTTGTGACAATTTGCATAAATCTAATATATAAAATTCTCGTGTCACAGTTTTCGTTGCCATACTCCTCCGAAACGGCTTGACCGATTTTGATGAAATTTTTTGTGCTTATCCGGTATCTATGAGAATCGGCCAACATCTATTTTTCATCCCCCTAAATGTTAGAGGTAGTCCACCCCTAAATTTTTTATTTTATTTTTTAGACAAAATTTTTAATTTCTATTTTTTTATGATACAACATACAAAAATACATACAATCCTCAATTTTCACCCTTCTACGATCAACCCTTATTTTTTAATAGCCATTTATTATATGGCAAAACAACGTTTGCCGGGTCAGCTAGTAAATAAATAAAAAGAACGAGACCGTAGAGCTGTGTATTTGACAAAAATTTCAACTTGACACCTCAACGCGCTCTTGAAAAAACTGGTCTTTACAGACAGACGTACGATTGTTGTACGGAACCCTAAAAACAACAATATATATGTTGACAATACTTTGTTCAAAATATGTTTTTTTTTTTCAGTTATCGTAGAAGAAGCTGGCGAAGTGTTTGAAGCTCACATCATTGCTGCACTGACGCCTTACTGTCAGCATCTCATATTAATCGGTGAGTATTGATATTTTATTCGACGACTTTTTCTATTTTTCATGCACGTCCACAAGTCACCTGATGTTAAGTGACGATGAGGTCCAAGATGGCGCCACGCTACACCTGCATTAGGAACTGGCTCTCAAGCGGAGCTGCCAAAATCAAAATCAATAGTTTTTTATTCAATAGGATACATTGTGATCACTTTAAAACGTCAAACTTAAAACTAGCTACGCCTATTCCAACCGTAAGGAGGTTGGAATAGTCCAACCTCCTTACGCAGGCAAGAAACGCCAGGCAGTTAATTTTTTTTTTTGCCTCTAGCGTTAAGTTCTTGTACAGTCAACGACAAAAGTCGCTGAACAATAACAAATTTTCCGATTGTCTTTATCATCATAAGCACCAACTTTGGACTGAACCATCACTTAACATCAGCGGTTTTACGCTATGGTCCAACGCAACCATGTAAGTTGTAAGAAAAAACAAACATACTGATTTAGAACGCATTTAGAAAATCGAGTATCATATGATCAGCTACTTTTGTTGCTGACTGTACAATGTTACGTCCTAAAGTATAAATAAATATTTCCCCAGGTGACCATAAACAATTCCGTCCTATTGCCGCGAACTACAACCTGGCCACAGAGTGCAATATCGAAATATCTCTGTTCGAACGCATGATACGCAACGGTATTCACGCGCGCACCTTGACGACGCAACGACGCATGCGGCCGGAGTTTGCGCAGTTGCTTGCGCCGAGGATATACGAGAGACTGGACGACCACGAGTCGGTGTTGTACTACCCAGATGTGAAGGGAATGAAAACGAACTTGTACTTCCTCAGCCACGATGAGTTTGAAGATTTTGAGGTAAGAGTAAGCGCCGCACGTGGTCTTTGACTGTTGGCCTTTTGAATAAGCTCAGAGTCACACAACGAGCCATGGAGAGAGCTATGCTTGGAGTTTCTTTGCGTGATAGAATCCGAAATGAGGAAATTCGCCGAAGAACCAACGTCACCGACATAGCTCTTAGAATCTGCAAGCTGAAGTGGCAATGGGCAGGCCACATCGCTCGACGAACCGATAACCGATGGGGAAGAAAGGTTCTCGAGTGGCGACCGCGAACCGGAAGACGTTCTGTAGGTAGGCCCCCCACTAGGTGGACCTACGACATTGTAAGAGTCGCAGGGAGCCGATGGATGCTAATGGCTAATAGCCGTTCATGGTGGCGTTCAAGGGGGGAGGCCTATGTTCAGCAGTGGACTTCTTCCGGCTGATGATGATGATGATGATGAGTACGCGCAGTTTATGTTATAATTTTTTTGCTACTTACTAGTTGCGCCCCGTAGCTTCAGCCGCGTCTTCACGCTATCCCGCAGGAACCTTTTTCCGGAATAAAAAGTAGTCTGTGTATCCAGGGTATAAGCTATCTCCATTCCAAATTTCATCAAAATCGGATTTATTAGTTACGGTGATACGTGGTAATAAACATTCACACACACAAACTTTCGCATTTATAATACAGTAGAACCTCGTTAAGTCGAACCTCGATAAGTCAAAAACCTCCAAATCTCGAAAAAATGTTTTGTTCCCTTCCCTTCAAACACTAAAACCTCCATTACTTGAAATCTTGACCCTCTGTTAGTCGAAATAATCACCGAGTCCCTCCAAGCCATTTTGGTACATATTTTCACTCTATAACTCGAAGAATTAAATTTTAGCCGTATCTCGAACATAGCAACGTTTTATTTTACAACCTTTACAATTTGATCATTTGGAATTTATTACCTCTATTGTTCGAACAAAAATAAGTTACCGACTTTAAGAACTTGCCGACAATGTGAGTACACTATTGTTTCTTAGAAAACATTTTAGGATACGATAATAAATTTATGCCTCACGTAAACACGTGTTTGCTTGCTTGGTGTCAGGTGTTCAATTTTGATTTCCTTTGAAATTTAACTAAGCAAGTCATTTGTTTTCGACTTAAATACTGTCAGAAGTAGTTTGGTTCTACTGCAATACACATCAATTAGTACAACAGTTAATCCTCCATAAGTTGAAAACTCTATAACTCGAATTTTTTGGCGTCTCCCTTGATGTTCGACTTATAGAGGTTCTACTGTATTAGTAGGACAGTAGCGTTTGACCACTGAAGTCATCTGATTTTAAGTGACGATGTGGTCGAAGGTGGCGTGACGCTACATCTGGATTGGGAACGGGCTCTCAAGTCAGGCTGCCGTACACACCGATTGGGGCTTGGTAACCGAATCTTAACTTGAGGGTGGCTAGCCAGGCGAGTACTAGAAAATATCTTAGCACCGAACTATGGTATCATCACGATGTTTTCTTTCACCGAAAGCTCAAGCACATTGTAGGATTCGAACCCACGTCCAACGGAGCCATCGTCGCTATGAAATCTGTATCTCAAATGCATATTTTATCTATTACACGCACATATACTCATTCGCTCATCACTAATTCCATTCATTCCCGATCCACAAAGCAGTCGCAATCCGCACGAACTAAAAACTTTAAAAAAATCGCCAATAACCTTACTATTTCAGGATGACAATGACACATGGAGTCATCAGAACACGTTTGAAGCCAAATGGTGCATCGCACTAGCGTGTTATCTAGTTTTGAAGGGGAACTCGCCTGCAGACATAACAATACTGGCTACTTATAACGCCCAAGTATCACTTATTAAAAAGGTAAGGGATCGGCCATATACGAGCACTAGCTGTTCCCCGCGGTTTCACCCGCGTGGGCTACAGCTTTATGCATGCAAAGTCTCAGCCCGATCGGTTTAAAATTAACAAAGTTTCATACAAACTTTCATCCCCTATTTTATCCCCTTGGGGGTAGAATTAATCAAAATCCTTTCTTGACGGATGCCTAAGTCATAACATCTACCTGCATGCCAAATTTCAACTCGATCCGTCCAGTGGTTTAGGCTGTGTGTTGATAGATCACTATGTCAGTCAGTGACTCGGCCGTCCATGTATCTAAATATATAACCTTTGAGTTTTATATATTTAGATACATGGGACGGCCGAGTGGCCGTCGCCCTGTCGGCCGTCTCGGGTATCGCTGGGAAGACGAAGTCACGAAGTATTTGCGCGAGCTCCAGGTGGAGGACAGGCAGGAGGTGGCGCAGGACAGACCGAAGTGGCGTTTTTTGCTATCGGAGGCCAAGACTTTGGGTCGTTGCGCCATCTCAGATAGTTAGCTTTATTGGACATATAAAAATTGAGCGAAGACCTTCGCTTTTACACGCCAAAAAAAAGGTATTCTAGATTGACGTTCAAGTGGTTGATCAATGCTTGATTAGCGATTAAGTGACATATTTTGTATGAAATGAAAAACTCAAATCTGTCTGTGCATCATCATCATCATCATCTACAGCCGGAAGAAGTCCACTGCTAAACATAGTGGGAGGCCCCTTTGAACGCCACCATGAACTCCTATTAGCCATTCGTATCCATCGGCTCCCTGCGACTTACAATGTCGTCGGTCCTCATAGTGGGGGGCCTACCTACAGAGCGTCTTTCAGTTCTGAAATCTGTGCTTAAGTAGTGACTGTCGGTGTCTCTTGAGCGTCATTCTATAATACCAACCTTTAGTGTATGTCTCACGTCATTAGTAGTGATATGTGAAGCCCTAGTACTAAGACGACATACTATGACATGTCATGTCGATCCAAAACCGCGGATAAGGGATCAGGATCGATTATTGATTTCGGACGTTAGCAAATCTTCTTCTGCTTCTCTTTATAAGAATCAATTGCTGTTCGTTAACTCGAGAACGGCTGGACCGATTTGGATAATTTTGATCTTGAAATATTTGTGGCAGTTCAGGGTAGGTTTAAAAGTGACTTATTAGCGATACAAAGTTCGCCGGGTCAGCTGGTCAGTTACAAAAAATGCCCAAAACCGGTTACCGGTTTCGTATCTAAAAATGTTTCATTCTGTTTTAGCTAAGCCAAGATTATGACGATTTAAAAGACGTGAGAATCGTGGCAGTTGATAGTTTTCAAGGAGAAGAGAGCAAGATAGTGTTATTGTCGCTGGTGAGGAGTAACAGAAGAGGCAATATTGGATTCCTTTCTGACCAGAACAGAGTGTGCGTCGCGCTTTCTAGGGCTAAAGAAGGTAAATTCAACGATGGCCGATGGTCTTACAAGATGGGTGTGAAAAGAGTTCATTAGAGGCGGCAACGCATCGGCGACGCCCCTATATGCCTCTTTCCTTTGAACAGCTATTAGCCATTCATCGGCTCCCCGTGACTCTTACAATGTCTTGTGCGTCTTCGGGTACGTGGTCGCCACTTGAGAACCTTTCTTCCCCATCGGTTATCGGTTCTTCGAGCGATGTGGATGTGGTGTGGATAATAGGATGTAGTTTATAGCATAAACTTTATGCCCTGGAATAATACCTACCTACATCTAGATGAAGAGAAAACCTCCAGCTGGTAGCTAAACTAGTGATTATTGATTAGCTAAAGCTAGCACGTACGACATATTCACACATTTGTCTGTGAATGAGCGCACGGTATGACGTGGCACTGCATACGCATCATGAAAAACGTCTTTGTCTCTCTCGCACGCGGACAAGGTTATGAGCGCGACAGAGATTGTTATAGTTTTGTTTCACTTTTTTTCTCACAGGGTTTGACCACAAATTACCTGATGGCTAAGTGACTATGTCGTCGAAGTCGAAGATGGCGCCACGCTACACCTGGACAGGGAACTGGCTCTCAAGTGAGGCTGCCGGAACACACCGGTAGGTGCTTGGCGACAGATTCTTAACATAAGGGTGGTAGCTGGCCAAGCTTGTACTAGGAAATACCCTACCAACAAACAAGCTATGGTTTCTACTGTATAATGAAATTGCTTTGGTGTGACGTGAGTACTGTGAACGTGCCAGACTTAGATAACCGACCTGTATCCATAAGTTTTCCACAGGCTTCTACATCTTTGGCAACGGGCAAATGTTTGCCGATGCCAATGCTATGTGGAAGGATATATGCTTGGAACTGTGCGACAAAGACGCAATGGGCTATAGGTTGGTTCTGGAATCGCCTAATGGTGGCGATGAAACCCTTAATGTAAGTATCCACTAGTACCTACTCTAAATATAGATGCTTAGTTTTTAATCCCCGAAACAAACGGGATGCTACAAGCTTATCGTATGTATCTATTTGTGGCATCGGAGCACGCAATCGGAAGAGCCGATTTTGACTAATTTCTTTGAAAGATTATGTAAAGGTCTACCAGGATCTGATGGCAAAAAAAAGTGTCATAAATAGCGATTTTCATATGGCAACGAAAAAAATTACATCTGTCAACTGAAATTACGAGGAATTGTTTTTGGTTTAGCTTCAAATTAGTAGGAATGACACGTCTTGATACTTTGGTTTATTGCATTTTTCGTGTGAACTGAAGAAGCTTTCTCTCGAATAGGGATCGATGAATGGCGAAAATCTTGTGAACATGTGATAAAAATTGAAAATCAGTTCTAGAACAAGATCGATGGAGATGCAGGAGGAAAGCTTTATCAGAAATACCGCGTCTTCCTCTTTCGTTGAAGACTTTTTTATGGATGTGCAGTATTTGGAACCATTTTCAAGTTCTGATAGCCTTTAATTAAATAATAAACTCGTGGACAGAGTAATTGGAGCTTTCATCTAAATTTCGAACCCCATATTCGCCACAGTAAGATTTTCAAAAGTTATCCTTGATCATTGGATATTTTTTTATATTTGCATGTATCACACACAGAATCAGCCACTTTAGGGAGAAAAAAGTATCAAAACGTTTTACTCCAATTTCCCCCAGTATTGCTAGCGTCAATTTCTTTTTTCCCTTAGCCATCAGATCCTGGTAGACCTATACTTGCCATGATTATCGGTTTATTTTTTAAATAGTTTTGTATTCACCCGCGTCTACCCGTTATCCCTCAGGAACTTGTTTCCTGGATAAAAAGTAGCCTATGTGTTAATCCAGGGTATAAGATAAAATCTCATCAAAATCCGTTTAATAGTTATGGTGATACGTAATCACACACACCTAAACTTTTGCATTTATAATATTAGTAGGATAGGATTTTTACTACTGCAGTTTTTATATCTTACCGTAGTATTTGATCATGTCACGTGAAGTTGAGTGACGATGTGGTCGTAAGTGATACTGCCTGGATTATAAACGGTCTCTCAAGTGAGCCTACCGGAACACACTGATTGGTGAAAGATATTTAACCTGAGTGTAATAGCTGGACAAGCGAGCACAGACACTAGAGAATGCAACGAAGCTATGGTTTCATCACAAAAAAAATGTCTATTGTCAAACTTTGTCGTTTACGAACCGATTTTGATGATTATTTTTGTTGGAAAAGATATCCCAAAGGTGTTGCCGGGAAACCGGGATCTGATGATGGCACCCCTGAGAAATCGAAGGGAACATGAAGGCGATTTATTATTGGTAAAAAATATTTATACGTCTCGTTTTTTGCAGATGCATACACCGGAGGAAGTCAAAGCATTGTATTCGTTTGAAAAATTGGCAGCTGAATAAACTTCTGTTCTGTTCTGATGCGTGCAACTCAGCGCTTTAAAAGCCGTTACAGAGAAAAACAAACTATGTACAGAATCAGAAAAATAATTTAAGATTAATGATAGCTGTTTTTAGAAAATAAGTCTTAATTTATGTAGAACTTTTTTAAAAAATAAAAAAATCAAGTACTAATTTTTCTATTTTATTTATTCAAATGACGCGTATTTTCCATTATTATATTTATAAAATAAAATTATTGTGTCAAAACATTTTTTTATTAAATTTCTAATAATTTATTATTAACCTCTTATTTCATCGTATTTCCCAAATGTACAAATATTTTAAAAGGCAAAAATGTAGTTGATGCTATAATTTTATTTAATTCAGCAAAAATCAGGGTTTCTACCTTATCCTTACCGTCTTACAAACAAAGCACAGATTAGTTACGAGCCCATACACTTTACTAGCAAATATTGGTTGCAGTTTTAAAAACTGACTTACGGTGGATGATCCAACCTAAGACTAAAAATTATCAGAAATGGTTAACTATTTGTAAATATATTATGTACACATGGAATTTGCGTAAATCGTAGATTATCAGCATCATCTCGTAAATATATTTAACAGTAATGGACCTGAATAAGAATATCGGTTCCTATATAGTTCTAACCCTTTCTTTTTTTTCCCTTCTTACACGGACCACATATGACATGCCTGATGTTAAGTGACGATGTGGTCGAAGGTGGCGCCACACTACACCTGAATTGGAAACTGGCTCTAAAATGACACACTGATTGGTGCTTGGCGAGAGATGTACAAATTAAGCTGTTAAAACCATATACCCGTATTATTCGCCTTAGGATACACCATCCATTTTAAATACTTGAATGTAGTAAAGGTTCGCGAGCCAACGTATTGCGCGACATCACTACATCTCTTTCACCCAGTAAATTAACGACAGAGATGCATGATGTTTTGCAGTGTCGTCCGCGAGCTGTGTGCGCGAGCCTTTCATCCGATTCTAATCTATGCTGTTGAGTGTTCTTTTACTACTTATTATCACAAACATTCGTGCTTATAGCTTCGGAACTATAACTAACGTTTTAAGCCGCTTGGCGAGTGATGTATAGGCCGGTTAACTAAACCTGGCACGTGCCAACAAATTCACGCATCTGCACGGCATGTCTTCGCACTGCAAACGCATCATGAAAAGTCTCTCTTTCTCGCACGCGGTCACGGTTATGAGCATGACAGAGATAGCTATCGTTTTTCTTTTACTACTGTGCAATGGAATTGCTTTCGCACGAGTTCTGTGAACGTGCCGTGCCAGCTTTACATAACCGGCCTGTAGGTAGTCACAGATATAGATTGAACTAGATAGGTAGGTACAGCAAGTTAGTTGGTTTTCTTTACCTCTATCATGTAGTCGATACCTACTTTGCTTATGAAACATTTCCATTCGCTCCTTTCGAAGAGTTTTACAGTTTACTTTAGGGAAATTTGACATTTTAGTGTATATCTATCTACCTATATAGGTAACATTTGACTTGCTTTGATCTAACTTAGGACACGCAAAATAGGCGAACTCGCGTCATCTAGTTCAATCTATATCTAAAGCTACATGATTACGTAATCATATTTGTTTTAGTACAGATTACTCCCTAATTACTTACATACTACGAACTATTCTACATATCACCAATTTTAGTGTGTTTCAAAACTCACCGACACTAGTAGGTACAACACTTACCAATTTCTTCTATGTCATCATAATTTAAAAGTAATATGTTTATTGACCTCTAACTTGAGCGAGTCTCTAATTATAATACAATGCGTGGCGGTTAATTAAAAAGTCTAAAGAAATAGATACTTTTTAAAGAATCCTAAACATAATTAGGTGATAGATTTTATCGAAAAATGTAAGGATTCTTAAAATTTTTAGTACCAATGTATTACTTGTGAAATAAGCTATGGTATCAGTGCCGGATTAACCACAAAGCAAGTGTAGCAATTGCTACGGGCCCCCCGCTTATAAAACTTATTTAGATGTGGTATATTGAATTTACTTGAAGTCACTAAAACGGGAACGCCACGTCAGACAAACGGTAACCGACTATTCCCTTGGCGTAAATAAAACACCGAATTTCATACGTTAAACGCACAAGTTCTATTAAAGATGAACCCATAGTAGATCAAGGACTCTTAGATAGAACTTGCTACGGGCCCCGCGCTTGCTTAATCCGGCCCTGTATGGTATATATTCTTGACAAGCATGTAATGTTTGTTTATCATTATTATATATGATACTACCGACCCACCCCCGCTTCGCACGGGTAGACTAACATAAATTAAACATAGCCTATCCATGTGACCTGTTACTGAAGTATCGTCTATAAAATTAATCTATGCTAGGAAGTCGTTTAGCTGTCAATCGCCGGGAGTAGTGACTTCCCCAAAAACAACGGAACCTCGTTCTCAATCTTTGTGTTCGTAATGAACTCAACAATAACTACATTAGCGTAAAAAATATATTTACTTACACTAATAAGTATTACAAAAATAATCAATAAATATTGTTGATTCGAAGACATCGGATTATTTATACCTACTAAGCGTTATTAGAATGACAATACATGCATGCAAATATGCTTTAGAAAAGGTCAACGAGCTACTTAAAAAAGCCAATATAGACTAATGTATAAAGCTAATAGATTTGACTATCGCGGTTCAGGCATTTGTATACAAATTTATGTGAATGCATACAATCCGATGTCTACTAACCTCTATTCTAAGCGACTAACTAATTAATAGAAAAGCAACACAACACCTATTGGATTAAATCCATTAAACATTAACAATATTTATTCTATTATAGCTACATACATACATTATAATTTAATAAATTATTTTCCCTATAATAACGATTATATCAATCTTTCTACTTCTTTTCTACACATATATGCAGTAGAAAGACCCAAGCAAAACCGTGCCAGAACAATCAGCTATTTTCTTTGGATGAAATATATTCTAGCATAGCTACTCTGTAGTATTAATTAACTACCTCCCATCCCAACATTACGTAGTTTGCTAAATTACGAATGAAGTTATGCGAATACGTTTATGCATTCGTCTATAACCTCGGAAACGCATTTGCAATGTAATAGACGAATGCGTTTGTTGCGTGAATAGATTTTCACGATAGACAATTAAATAGGTCAGGAGTTCCCTATTTCCTTCCTGGATTTTGGTTCTAGAGCACTATTATTACAATAATATGCTATGGGTATCCAATAGTAGTAGCAGCAAATTATTTGTACGTTTTGATCTTTTTTGATAAATAAAATTATGGAGTATGGAATGTGGGACTCTTTAAAAAACCCTTGATATTGAACACCTTTAGACATGTAATATTCATATTAATAGGACAAGTATTCGCATATAAAAAATCAAAACGTACTGAGTTCCGGTATCTATTTGTATAGATTTGGAATATTACAAATAAGCACTAAATAAAACTATGTGGGTACTGGGTAGTACAAGAACAACCTAAATACGTGTTTTAACTCAATATAGTTCTAAAAAATCCTCTACGTGCTGTACTATATTTTCAGGTGCCTCTAAATGTACATGGTGAGTTCCCTCCACTTCTATGTACTGGACATCGGTCACTTGTTTTAACTTCTCAATGACGCTCAAATAATAATCCAGCTTCTCCCATCGTTGGCCTGGGAGCGCTCTCAAATTCAGTACTTTACACTTCACTTTGCTCGCGTACTCTAAAGCGGTTTCTATCGACATCATCCCCAGACCTGACACCTTCAACCTCGGATCCCGTTTGAAGTAGTAACCTTGCTTGTTCAAATGGACCGGAGTTCGCGTCATGCCTCTCTTCATTAAAATCCGACAGTTTTCCCTTGAAAGTGATCCTTTATACGCGTCGCAGACTATATCTATCATTTCGTCGTATTCGTAGCATGGTACTTTATCATCCGTCAAGTTTTCGTACTCCAGCATTTTATCTATACTGCCGCCTGTATTCTTAACCATGTTCGACGGCTCTCTCACGGCTGGGCTGGCGATATCGACGCATATTATCTTATCCACATCATCAGGAAACGATGCTGCGTACATAAAACTAATGGCGCCACCAAGAGAGTGGCCCATAAGCGTGACGTTGCTCCATTTGAAATGCTTCACTATCCTTCTGAGTAACACTATGCCGTCCCAGAATATGTAATAGATCATTCCTGTTGGATAGTGCGTGGAGAGTCCGTGACCGGGTAGGTCTATGCATAGAACTGAGGTGGTGACTGGGAGTAAGGGGATGAGGTTGTCCCAGGTACCGGAGTTGTCTTGCCAGCCGTGGATGGCGATGATGGGCTGCTTGTCCCGTGGACCCCACCAGCGGCCTGCCACGTGGCCCCATGGGACGGCGATCTCGACTTCTTCAACTCTGTAGCCTGGCGGTAAGTCTGGAATTAGGAAAGAAATGGCTTAGAATTATCTCATCGAGGGAGTGTGATGTTTCCTTTTGTGTCTGCGTCACTTTTCTAGCGGCCGCGGGTTTAGGGTGCGTTTGCCCCGAAAAGATGTGCGAGGAGAGAACCAAGGTAAACGACATAGCACATAGCCTATTTATAGGATCAACAAGCTAAGGTTGCAATGGGCTGGACACATTAGCCGAAGAACCGATAACCATTAGGGCAAACATGTTCTTGAGTAGAGACCGCGACTCGACAAACGTCCTCTAGCTAGGTAGAGTGACGACATAGCTAAAGTTGGCAGCGGTTATATGAGAGAAGCCGATTATTGGGCTCAGTAGCGTACTTTGAGAGACGCGAATGTTTAGCAGTGGACTGAAACAGGTTGATTATGATGATGATAAATCCTTTGGAGGTTTTTTTTCCTCGCGCACCGCTTAGATCAGCTCTGGTTGAAACGCACCCTATTTCTTCCTATTTTACATATTGTAGGTACACACAATAGCACCTACTCAATAAGTAAGCAAGTGTTTGGAAACAGAATCGGATAGGTACACTGAATACTAATTTGTTACAAAATATCCTAAAGGCACGAGGTCTAAGCATGACCTACCATTTAAACTTGCACTGAGTCAAGTAAGTTGAACGAGAGTTAGTACGTAAATAAGTAGTTTAGGTAATAAATTACGTACGTTATCAGTAATCATATATAATGAAGTAGGTATAGGTACAATATAAAATACTTCATGGCATCAAATGGAGAAACAAATGTATTAATTTATTTATTAGCAAGCAATTTGAGAGGCATGTCGAAGTTTCTTATGCCGGCGTAAGTAGGTTGGAATAGGCGTAGCTAATTTTAAGTTGACGTTTTAAAGTGATCACAATGTATCGAATAAACATTTTTGATTTTATTTGAAGAACTGCAACATTTAAGGTGATGCTACATCTACCAACCCGCACTGGGCCAGCGTGGAAGATTGCGGCCCATACTCTCTCTCTGAGAGAAGGCCAGAGTCCCAGCAGTGGGAACGTGAAAGGCTGATGATGATGATGATGATGAAATTTGAGAGGTGATGGATTCATAAAATAAAGTGCTGGCATAAGTAGGTATGTACCTACAGTCGCTTGCAAAAAAGTATGCATTTTAAATTTTTTTTAAATAAAATATAATCGGGATAAACTCAAAAACATGCAACAATCAATTTGTGGCTATTTACACGAAAATTTAAAAAAAGTCACAAAGAAAAAGTAAAACCTAGCAATGGATGAATCGTGACAATTTAGAATTGAGTTTGTAGGTAGGTCTTTTATATCTACAGAGTACAGACACGCTTATAGTAAGTGGGAATGAAGTAGGAAATAAAAATCGCATGATACCGTGTTATCTTGTATCACATAAATGACTTGCGTAAATGTATGATGATAATAATTCGCAAGTTTTGAACTTTGACTATTTGTGCAACTAATTTAGGTAATTTTTTCAATCTGTCTTCATCTATACTAAATACTAAATAATACATTAAGAATTCGAAAATAGCTTTTTCTGTCCCTGTCTGTGTTTTACCATTTCATGCCTAAAGCACCACTAAACACGTCTTAAATTGCTGGTCTTGATGAAATTGAATATTGTATGGAGATAAAAATATACCCTGGGGGTAGGATATTAGTATTACATGTTATCACGATGAACTAGTACTACTTTCTAGTACTCGCCTGGCTAGCTACCACCTTCTTGTTAAGAATCTGTCGCCAAGCACCTATTGGTATGTTCCGGCAGCCTCACTTGAGGGCCAGTTCCCAGTCCAGGTGTAGCGTGGCGCCATCTTCAACCACATCGTCATTTAATATCAGGTGACTTGTGGTCAAATGCTACCCTGTAAATAGTAAAAAAAAAAAAACTAGTCCACACGCAAACCATAAATTATTTAATTGATATTGGCATTTATATATGTACTGTAAGTAATGGTAGAGTTGTCCGACAAACATCACACATACACAACAATAAAATTTGCATGTGTAACAGACATCTATAGATTACACGGGGATTAAGGTTTTGTTTTATCAAAGAGTTCAAAGGGCATGCAAATGATAAAGATTGATAATGAACTCTTGATTATTTCATATAATATATAGATAGGTCCATTAACATATTTTAATCGGACAGATATTATGATGGGGTTTTACGTAGCTGAAGCAAAGTATGGTAATGTTTTCCTCTAGATCATGCTTGTTTGTTTGCCTACACTGAATTTATAAAAAGGTAAGCATCGTTTGCATTTGTAGTGGGCCATCTCTGGAAATACTGATCCGATTTTGATAATTTCTTAACTGTTAGACAGCTACACTATCCCCAATTGTCATTGGCTATGTTTAATTGTGATAAAATTAAGTTATTTGTACAACTCTGTCAAGCTGGGCACCCCCCCTCTTAGGTGCCTAGGTACATGGTGTGTGAGGCCTGGAATGAGAGAGTTCCGGGCCGGTCCGTCGGGGCGGGTGGGTAGACTGTCACAGTAACCCCCTCCCGCCCCACCAAAAGGCGGCTGACGGAAACATATAAAAAAAAGAAGTTATTCTACAAAATAAATATGTACATACATACTAATAAATGAAGTAAAAGAAAAATGAGCCAATTTAATGCTTTATTAGCATAATAGGTGCTTCCATGTTTTGACACTCACCTGTACACACAATTAAAATTAAGAAAAAAACAATGAAGTACTCATTAAATACAGTAGACTTTAAATACATAGCTGAGTAATTTGACACACCAATTATTGCAAAGCATTTAGCATCTTTATCACTATGTCTTCCGGATATCCCTCAAAAACCTTTTTCTGTGATAAAAAGTAACCAATGTGTCAATCCAGGGTATAAGCTATCTCCATTCCAAATTTCACTCAAATCCATTCAGTAGCTTTTGCCCATACTCTCTCTCTGAGAGAAGGCCAGAGTCCCAGCAATGGGAACATGAAAGGCTGATAATGATGATGATGATGACAAGGTTGCTACTTTATTACAACGTTTTTTAATTAATGATAATGTTTGCCGGATTACTGAGGGTCAACTGTATTTATGTTAAATAATGAGTGCATAATGAAAGTGGTTAAATAAAAGTTGTATTGAAACTTCTACATTTTTTTCTCTATTTTGCATGCACTTTTGCAATTATTTTTCTCTATGAAATAATATATTTATATGTAATACATTTTATATTTATGCTCAGAAAATGTTATAGATAAGTTCTTCGAGTATTATGGATAACAGTGGATATAAAACCTTTGAAATTTAGTAATGTGCTAGAAAATGTTTTTTTTTTTAGTGTAAATAGGCTATATATGTACATAAAACTTACTTTCATCTATCTGGTGTCCATTCAGCAGTGCCTCAGCCATATCCACACTTTTTTCTGCAGATGAACAATTTACTCAAGCCCGTTCACGGATTTAATAGTGCTCATACAACTAGGTAGGTATATTATCACAGGCACGTTACGTGAGTAATAGATCTGTATTTATTTACGTATTATTTACATAATTCTCAACTCCAAAATTGTTGCCCACTACTCGCTTCTCGCTTGAATAAACTCACAGGAGCCCTACTAAATACACAAGTTGGAAATGTACAACGCATAATATGCCGCAGTTCTACGGTCGCAGTCTTATGAAACTAACGAGAAATTATTGATTCGATTCGATCGAATTAATTTTATTTCGAGTGACGAAAGAAAGAAAGACGTGCAACATAATTGTTTTGACATGACCGATGACTGTCAGGGTAAAGCTTATGTCACCGTCAGTGTCAATGTCAACTGCCAATACAACTTTTTTTTTTTTTGTTTTGTTATGGCTTCACACGATTAGTGTATTTGCCGGTGTCAAGCATCAAATATTTCATACTCAGAGAGTTGAATCAAGTTTAAATGATGATGATGATGAGATAAAGGGATGAGGATAGTGTTTAAGTAAGGTTGTGGCGCTTTACTTAAACTTTACACGTACTTCTTTGGAGCAACTCGAAAAGTCACATTCACAACTTTATTTCAATTTCCCACACTCGTACACATTAACGAACACATAATGGTTAATTTAATTATTAATAATCCACCAATATTACACATTATCACTCGAAGAAACACAAGATTTAGAAATAAAAAAAAAATTTTACGTTGACAATTCGATTGCCGCCAAAAAAGTCCTACTATTATACTTTCTTTGTCTGTGATATTGATGTAGTACTTCTTCCAGTCCACAGACTGAGGTCCGGTCTTTACTACTTGTCGTTGTCTGCTTGCAGATGACACTGACTCTACTGACAGAATGACACTTGTGCGAGAGTAGCTGCAAAATGACAGATTTCATCATTTCATTTCAGATTCAGATTACAAAAGAGCAGTGCAAGATAGAAACAATATAAGAATTTAAGTTGAGAGCAAAGTTGGCAAATTAAATATCAATGGCAGATAAAAGGAAAACTAAAAAACGGAAAGAGGCAAGTGTTGTTTGTTTACTATTCAGTACTTGTGAACCAAAATATATCCGAAGATTCTATTGTGTTGTGTGTGTACGTTTCATTTCCACATTGGCAATTCGGCACGGTTTTCCCCGTTTCCCGACAATGAAGAAATTATTTCAACAATATTTAAGTATCCATTTTTGCAAAAACTTTGAGTTATTTTCATTGCTAGATATGGCGACTGACCGCTAGACATCTTAATGATATATTTGCAGTATTTTCGCCGAACATTGTGACGCACACATTCGGTTTTATGCCTAATTCGCGGCCTGGACGAAAACAAGCGTGTGGTTTATGCGTAGTTCTTCGGTTCTGTCGTCATTGGTAATCGGTGGAGTCAGCTATTTTTGGCTATTCTTTGTTTACTGATGCCATATCTTGACGATATTGCTACAAACGAATCAACATAGTATCCAACATTATAGGTGAAGGAAATGAACTGGTATTATGATTAGTACAACAATCATCAAAACTGCCCGGATCCAAGACAGTTTTCCCTGTACATATCAAAGAAATGTTAAGTCAGTTCCATTTTAAAATGGGGATATAATCTCTTTTTCTTTTTAATGTCAATCCTAGGACTCAAATGTTGGTAGCATGCTTTTATTTTTTTTTGTAAATCAGGGATGTTCCTAGATTTAAATGTTGGTAAAAAAAATTACACATTCTTTAATAATAGATAGTAAGTGCATACTACATATCTAGGTCATTTTTATTGCATGTTGTACTATTTGCTAATGTTATTTTCATTTGTTTTACAGCGTAAAAAGGTTTGCTATAATAAATTAATTGTTTCATTTGAAAACGACCACAAACTGTTACGTTTTGGGAATGATTTAACATTCCACAGGAAGTTTTTGTTGCCAGTAAAGTTTGGAAAGTGTCACTGAGGTCATTTTCAAAACATAACGATTCAGAGTTCATTCACTGGTTTTTGCACTATTTTGTTTTTTTTTATAAATTCACAGAAACACTTTGCTTTGTTTGGAGTAGGGATCTCGGATTATCAAACAGCATATGAATAAATGAAACCAAATCGCTTCTGCTACACTGCAATAACATCTTTATGACCAATATGGGTTAGCCATTGATGTTGAGGAGTGAACACAACTCTACTCTATCCGTACATATCTTATCTTCTTTAATTATACTAATTACTTAAGGTTGGTTTTCTAAAATGACGCTCAAGTGTAGATCAATGCTTAAGTAGCGATGGATTAACATAGTATGAAATGACAGACTCAAATCTGTGTCTAAGTAGAGACGTAGTAAAGGAGTAGTAGTCCAGCTTCATATAAATCGGCCGTCGCCGGTTTGAATGTGTGCGTGAGTAGCGGCACCGTGTACGCACGCACGTTTCACGCACACAATCACATAAACGAAAGAAGGCGGCCGGGGCCGCAGCCATGCACTCAGTACTGAACATGCATCACCGCAAGAGTAGGCAATTAACTCGTCAAGCGGCCTTAGCTAACCTACTGTTCTTTATATACTGTGGTAGAGATTACAGCTTGAGCGTCATTCTAGAATATGGGCCTTAGTGTGCCACAAGTTTTTTTGCATTCGTAAGATTAATTACTTCACTATCTGTACTATACTACTAATGCATCATGTGTGTTTTGGCCTTTTTTTGTTTTAAGAGTATTTCAATCTGCAATCAATCGTTAGACTATGTGAGTGAGATGGGCAGATGCAGTCAAGTAGGAGGTATGGTCTGGCGATCATTTCCCCATTTTTCTATCATGTTCCATCTGGATATTCCAATATCCATGCCCATCAGCAGTGACGCCAGGTGATTTGGGTGTGCTGTCAGGGTTTTTTGTATATAGCCGAGTTTGACCTTCTTTTTTTTTGCTGATAGTATTCATGCTCAGATCTTTGGTCCTTTATGTGACCTATATATATGTATTATTTACTAGCCGTTCCCCACGGGGTTTTTATCACAGTGAAACAGGAATATGTAGCTTTCATACAGGAAAATAATTTTAAAAATCTGATTAGTAATCCCCGAGATTGCATCCTGCATTCAAACTAACGAACTTTACCTCCTTATAATATTACTAGCTGTTCCCCGCGGTTTTACCCGGGTGGGCTACATTTATCGCGATAAAAAGCAGCCTATTTCCTTTCTCAGGCTCTAGACATCTCTGTACCAAATTTCATTTAAATCGGTTCAGTAGTTAAGGTGTGAAAGACAGAGTTACTTTTGCATTTTTATAATATTAGTAGGGATAGTGGGGAAGTAGGGGTTAGTATAGATACAATGGTATTTCTTAAGGTCACCTGCTAGACTAGTTTAATGACCCTTCACCTCATCTACTATCTTTTCTCTTTCAAAAAAAAATATTCAAAGAGAACACAAAAAAAAATATTCAAAGTGCTGTATCAACTGGAACCACGTGGATAATAAGAATATGTGATTCAATGTAATTGAAACCTAAAAATAATGTTTTAAATCTTATCATGCATTAAGAGATGACTCAATTACACTAAGGTCAACATATAAAATACTGTTCTTACTAAATGTACCTATTTACTATATAGAGTTTGACCTTGACCTCCGCTGATTTGAGATAGGATATTTTGTACAACCGAGTAATATATAAAATAGAGTTGCTGTTTGTTTGTCTTGCTAAATCTCGAGAATAGCGTGACTGATTTGATTTATTTTTGGTTTGTTTCGTTTGTATTAATAAAGGGGTGAATATAAAAAAAAAACGAAGGGAAATCCCAAAAGTTTTGTGTGGGAATTACCAGGTGGTACTAGGTTCACTGGGTCATCTAGTAGTATCTATCTAAAAATGTAGTGTTCTTACAAAAGATACACTGCAACCACCTTGTGTCAAAGTAAATGAATATTCTGATGATGATGACAAAAAAAGCCAGCAAGAGGGGCAGCATATAAAGCGCTATAACGTCCGAAATTAATAATCGATCCGATCCGTTATCCGCGGTTTTGGATTGATATGTCAGGTCATAATACGACATTTTAGTACTAGGGCTTGACAGATTACTACTAAAATAACATATCGATCCAAAACCGCGGATAACGGATCAGGATCGATTATTAATTTCGGGCGTAAAACAATAAGTTTGTTTTCTACAACTTTTACCCTACACGAAATCCGCTGTTTAAATGCCTTGTGAGGCCGGATTTACAAAAATAAATTAGAATTATTTTTGGCTCGGAGATGTTCCGGCGCGAGACGAAAGTGCTCTGAATTCCTTTATTCCTTTTTCAGTTAAAACAATTTATTTTTAGCTGTTCATATTTTGTTATTGCCTGGCATGAGAGTACAGAACGTCAGCCGAGAGTGCAAGGTGAACAGGTGACTTGCATCCATTTTATTAATATACAGGCTATCAAAATAATTAACACACGCTTTTCCTCAAAAGGTGAGTCGATTTTTGTGATGGCTAGTAAAGAGTTGTGAGTTTGGAGGACGTAATCTCCGAAATTACTGAACCGATTTTGGAAATTCTTTCACTGTTAGGAAGCTACATTGTCCCTGAGTGTCATAGGCTAGGTGTCATAGGTTTTATCGTGATAGATATCCTACGCGGCTGGATTCGCGGGTAACAGCTAGTGTGTTATACGGTGTGAATTTCACTTAACATCAAGATGTAATCGTCACTTAACATCAAGTGACTTGTAGTCTGATTTTTACTGACGATGTGGTCGAAGGTGAGGCCGCGCTGCGTCTGAACTGGAAACTGGCTCTCAAGTGAGGCTGCCGGAACACATCTATAGGTGACTGGATGGCAGATTCTTGAGGGTGGTGTACCAGGCTAGCACTAGAAAATGCCCTGATACTAAGTCAATATTATTAATGTCTTGAATCGTGATACATGTTCCACCAGCACACGTTTACATCTTAGTACCTTGTCACAGTTAACGTCCATCTCTTTCCTCCGCAACATGACTCTATTACAAGGTTTGTTTACTTTGAAAAAGTTCCATACGCGCCGACAGTAGTAAGTATAGGTAGCGTTGTTGGAGACCCACTTTCACCTATAGCGGCCACTTTCTGCATAACTGTCACAACGGTCACAACGTGCGGTGGTGTTTAGTTTTAGAAAAATGAGAGATTTTGTGAGTAGAAATCTTTTTGATTATTATTAAAACTGAGCTCTTGAAGTGAATTTGGAACCCTTAACGTAAATAACCTCTCTGTTATAAGTATAGTAGGTAACTCCCAAACGGTTAAACCGATTATAATTTAGTTTTTGTTTTGTTTGAAAGATAGATGACTTGATTGAGATTGTTCTTAGCTATAATTTTAGGGCATTTTAATCTGCAGAACTACTGGCACGGTTTTAAACATTCTGCTACTCTTAGATAGCTTAACTACGCCTGAGTGTCTTAAGTTACGTTTTATTGTGAGAAAAATCTCTTAGCTATCTCCAAGATGTTTTTGTTAGGTAGGTATGTGTCCATGAAAATTATCATTTTGTGTGCTAGTTTTATAGGAGAGCTTCTCCAATGTATTGTGAAAGGTTCTTAATTTATGACCGATTGTTTTAGCTTGCCTGTTCGTTGTTCATAGAGTCCGAACTACTGGACGGGTTTTGTAGCGGTTTTCGGGGTATAAGTCCTAATAATAAAAACTTATGTTTCAAGATCATAAATGTTCTTTTATCGCTCTCTGGGCTTGTGACATCCAACTATTGATATTGAACCTTAGTTTTTGCGTACTTTGTAAACTGAAGGTTTATTTTCATAATCCCCACCAGAAGGGACGCCCTGATGGGGATTATGACAACACACGGTCAATTTTAAAACAATATAGTACCCACCTGAAATACTTTAATTATAAGAACCTTATTTTTTGCGTACTTTTTTGTAAACTTAAAACTTAAAGGAAGACCTGATGGGGATTATGACAATAAAACTTGTATAGGAATTACTATTGATACAATTGCAAGGATTTGTTTCAAATTATCTTGAACTGATCTGGTAGGTACTTAATAAAATCTTTCACCAGTAAATAAAAGAAAACGGACCTAGAGGACCTGCAGAGGGCTGCACTGACATAGTCAAAATTTCACACCCTATGGTCTACGCGGGTGAACTCGGATAAATATGTACTTAAAAATTCCCATAAATAATGCTGATATATCCCTCTACTCTTCAGGAGTTCGGCGAACCCCCAGAGTCCGAGAAGCCAACCAGCGAGGAGTATTCTGTCGCCAAGTGGCTGAAGGCTAACGTGCCCACAAAGAAGACCAAGTTCTTGAATCATCATGTGGAGTACTTCACAGGTATTTATTTTTGGTTCTAATTGGTAAGGACAGGGGACGGAACAGGGATAGTATTTTGATAGTGCCTTTTATCGAGGTTCTATGTATCCTACCTCTTCCCTCTCATATGGTCGAGGCTCGATCGCTCGATGGCTGGCACATGCGTCAACTCGTGAACGGGTGCTGCTTGTGGGGTCTGGTCTGCTTTGGTTGTGATCCCGCAACTCGTTAATATTCATGTTCCCATATCCCAATGTGTACAACCAAACAAGAGAAATCTTATTAGTAAAGCTAATTAAAAAATATCGGACTATTAGATGACAAAAAAAAAGCTTGGGATTTTAGTGAACTTTCTCCAATTCAATCAATTAGTAATAAGAATAAAATTGTCAATGTGATCGCGCCAAAAAAAATTACCTGCCGGGCGTTTCTTGCCTGTTCTTTTGCCGGCATAAAGAGGTTGGAACAGGCGTAGCTAGTTTTAAGTTGACGTTTTAAAGTGGTCACAATGTATCCTATTAAATAAAAATGTTTTGAATTTGAATTATTAATGCGAAAGTTTGTGTTTGTTCGTTACCACGTATCACCGTAACTACTAAACCGATTTTGATGAAATTTGGAACGCAGATAGCTTATACCCTGGATTAACACATAGACTTTTTATCTTGGTAAAAGTTTCGCCAAGCACCTATCGGTGTGTTCCGGAAACCTCACTTGAGAGCCATCTCCCAATCCAGGTGTAGCGTTGCGCAACCTTCGATCACATCTTAATTTAACATCAGGGCCCTTATTCCATTCAAGATTCCTTGCCAATAACGTGTGACGTCATTACGGCTTAGCGGTCCCTCCACGCAGAAAACGTAACGCGCCCGCGTTACGTGCTTAGATGGTCATAGCGAATAAGGGTCTCAAGGTGACTTGGGGTCAAACGCTACTCTGTAAAATGTATGAAATGTATATATCAAGGAACAGAATGCCTTCAACTTAACATTATTTCTACCCGTTTGAACATGTCGATCGATTTGTGCTTGTTAATAAGGGCGTCTTTTGACCTTCACCGTTGCAAAGTGTACCTGCATTTGCCTTAATGTCGCGTCTGTTTACGTCTAACTGTTCATGTTTGCATTATTAATTACATTAGCGCATGTATACCTACGGCAGTCTGCACGCTATGTATTCTTGACCAATGTAGATGCACAAAATAGATAAATTATATTGTACTGTAGCTCCTCGCCCTTCGTGAAAAATGAAATGTTTCATTTGACCCCATTCTCCTCTCACCAAGGAGATAAAAAGTTAGTGAATTTATGCGAAGAAAGCCCACGCCAACTGTTTTAAGCATGGAATTCTTGAAACTGTCAGTGCTATTACTGTAGGTACTCGTTCTTCGTGAAAAATTAAATGTTTCATTAGACCCCATCCTCCTTCACTATGGAGATAAAAAGTTAGTGAATTCATTTTCAAAAATCTTTTCTAAACTTTCACCTAGTAAGAAGAAAGCTCGTGCCAACATGATGTTTTTAAGCATTGGATTATTGAAATATCCAGAGGTATATATATCTAAGAAAATAATGGAATAGTCAGGACTGCGATCAACAGAGCGATTCTAGTTCACTCGGAAACTCTTCCGACCACGGATTCGGAATTGTTTCCGCGAGAATTTTTTAGACGCGATTCACAAATCTGAATTCTGAAACTCATTTAATTTGACAAACCAGCTGTTCAATCTTGAAAAAGTTTCCGACACCTATTTGCTCTCGGAAAACGTTTCCGTGAAGCGAAAGTGACGTCGAATCCGACACGGAATCTTTCCGAGTGAATTAGATTCGCACTGCAGGATTCGGTCGAAAGCAATGTCTAACCTTTATTTTATGTATTCTTAATATTTCTTCTTCTATTTATTGTGTAAGTATTTTTCTTTGTGGGTATGTTGTCTTTCTTCTTTTGCTCTTTGATTGTTTTTTGTAATTTTGTTTTCTTTACTGTTTCATTTTTGTGTAATAATCGCGTTTATAAGTATTTTATTTAGTTCATTTATTTATTCATTTTTCCCGTGCGTGACGTCACCTACCGGTACCAACGGAAGACCAGCGCTGGTTCGAAAGAACCCAGCATCATGCTGAGTTGGTGTCGGTTTGTGGCAAAAAACCTGTAATTGTCTTTGTATTATTATTTAAGTTTATTTGTTTTGTTTATGTTTACTATCAAATTTTATTTTGTGAAGTGTATGCTGTTTTTTGCCACAAATAAATATATTGTCTATTGTCTATGTCTGCGCCCAACCACTATTCAAGAGCCATCAACGTTATTTACACAATGTGTAATCAATATTTCTCCAGCCCCTATAACTTGTTTATTAAACACGGCGCGGAAACATAAAACTACTAATCGCTGTGCCATGACTAATTTATCATTTTACTGTTACCTAATCGTTCGCCCCAGTTTTCAGATTCATTGTTTTTGTAAACTTATGTAGAGACTAGCTGTCCCCGCGGTTTCACCCGCGTGGGCTACAGCTTTATGCATGCAAAGTCTCAGCCCGATCGGTTTAAAATTGTCAAAATTTCATACAAACTTTCAACGCCTATTTTATCCCCTTGGGGGTAGAATTAGTTAAAATCCTCTTAGCGGATGCGTACGTCATAACATCTACCTGCATGCCAAATTTCAGCCTGATCCGTCCAGTGGTTTGAGCTGTGCGTTGATAGATCACTATGTCAGTCAGTCACCTTTGAGTTATATATATTTAGATAAAGTTTTCTGTTACCTGCTATTGTCGAGAGGTGTCTTCTTGCTGCCCTCTATTACCCATGTTCCCATTGATGGGGACAGCGGGAAATTAAATAAAATTATTTAAAAAATAGTTCCCGTTGTCCCCAATGGTACATTGGGTATATTTATCTTTAGGTTAGCATTAGAATTAAGTACATCTTTACAGGATAGCATTTTAACGCAATTTACCTGATGTTTAGCGACGATATGGTTGAAGCTGGCGCCACGCCCGTACTGCGATCTGGTTCTCAAGTGACGTCACCGGAACACAACATAAAGTGCTTGGTGATAGATTCGTAACTCGGGGTTGGTAGCTATCCAGGCGACCTTTAGACAAGTATTAGAAAACGAAAACGTATTTCTTATATCTTGCGTGGTAGCGTTTGACCACAGGTTACGTGTTGTTAAATGTTGTTTTCGTCTCGTTGTCCCCAAATTGTTGACAATGGGGACATAGGGAATAATTACATCAAGTGAAGATTTAGGCTGGCTATACACGGATAGCCTGAAGCAGTCGAAGCTGCGATTGCATACTTCTACGTACGTATAATACATACACGAACCGCTCAAGCAGTTGCAGTAGTTCACTATGCAATCACAGCTTCTAAAGCAGTCGATCCTGACTGTTCGCCAAGTTAGTATTGATGCTTATACGATGAACAATTTTTTCCAGGCACAAAAGCTGTAGACGCGCTGCTGACGTCAAAATGGGCTACCGGCAAGAACCCAGCGTTCACGACCCGCATGGAGGTCACCGACTACCTCCACTCAATGCTGCTGCACAAACTGTTCCATAGAGCTAAGAAGGTACGTGGCAAATGATCGAAGGACAAGTGGCCCTAGTGTGAGTGTTGTCCAGCACCGCAATCTGCTTACAACCTTTTTATACTTTTATATTTGGAATTTATATTTTGTTTTTCTACATTCCAAATTGTTTTCATATTCAGTCTAGAGTTGCTTATTAAACGTCCTCAAGTGTTTGTGAAACGTGAGCACTTTAAACTCTTTTTTGTATGAATAAATCTACAGCGCCCCTAGCGGCGAGTTTATGAACTAATTTTGCATTTAAACAAAATGACTGTAAAAAATGACGGGCAATAGGTAAGGGCTCCCATCATCATAATCAGCCCGTTTCAGTCCACTGCTGGACATAGGCCTCTCCCAAAGTACGCCATCGAGCCCGATCTTCGGCTTCTCTCATCCGCTGCCAGCCATTTTGCGTATGTCGTCGCTCCACCTAGCCGGAGGGCGTCCAACACTACGTTAGGGCTCCCATACAAAACTAGGAATTCGCATCGCATCGCAAATATCTGCGAGCTCGAACGAATGCACCACAAGAACTTAAGATCTGATTCGTATCGCATCGCAGTTTTGTGGTGTTGATTTGCTGAAGCGGGTCTTAAGTTCATACAAAAATTCCATAGATAATTCTATAAGCATTTTCAGTTCTTCCCGAATTTTTCAACTTTCCGGGTAACTTTTCCATATTTTTCCTTAAACCTTTTTCGGATTCTAACAATAGTTAAAAAATAATTCTATTTTGTTTTTCAGGTTCCAGTGAGCGAGCAGGAGTTGAAAGGGAAATCTAAAAAGAAGGAGATAGAGAAGGCCAGCAAGAGTGGGGATGAGAAGGATGGAGATAAAAGTCAGGCCAGTGCTTGTGAAGGCAAGGTGAGTGCTCATTGCCACTAAACAGTCACTATTCACTATAAGCCTAGTATACACGTTGTTTAGTCAAGTGTTAAACTAGTTAGCGCCAGTTTTATAAGCGTAAGTTTAACGTCAGACCTTATTTCGGTAAATTTGACCTTTTTGTCAAATTTTCCGTACTAAAATTTGACAATAAGATCCAATTTACCGAAATTTGGTATGACATTTAACTTACGGACGTTTATAAAACCGGCCCTTAGTGTGTTTAGTGATTAGTAAGTAATGTCCCAAAATGTTTAGTACGGTGTTTAGTCCATTTTATTTTTTCATACATTTTTTTTGGCATATACACTACACACTACACTTAGTTCCGTCAAGAAGTGCTTAGTGTGTATTTAGCTGCAAGTATTTAGAGGTGAAGGCGAAATGCTACTCGCATAGGTAATAGAATGCGCTCAACTTAGAACTGCCCGAAAGTGTTTTTACTAAACACTTAAGGCGCAGGTTTCCAAAAATGGGGTTATTTAAAGCTATATTTCTGTGTAATTCTGGTCTAAAAAAAATCTAATAAAAATATATGTTGATCTACTTGATATATAGCAGGACACCTTCAGGCCGAAAAATGCAAAAAATGTATTTATATATTGAAAACAAATGTGCAAAGTCCCCATTTCCTAAAAGTTTAATACTACTTTACTCCTAAACTATATATGTAACAAAGACTTGTTAATACCATCAGCTTATAAAAAAATATAATACCCAGGACACCTTCAGGCCATTTTTTGAAAATACTGCTTTAATTATTTTTTGCGAATTTTTTACGTATTTCATACTCGCAAATCGGCACGTACACCCCTCATTCGCCCATAAAGTCAGTGCGGGACGAGCCGCCGTGCTGAACGGACCTGTGCCACTTTTCTCCGCATATTTTTGTAGCTGAAAGTCGTACGATGAACTACCTATAGGCTATGAGGGGTAGGTATATCATAGTGCCGCGGCGAGTTAATTGCCTACTCTTGCGGTGATGCATAGGGTTGTCACTTTTATTTTTAGTTAAATACTAGCTGACCCGGCGAACTTCTTTCCGCATAAGAGGCAATAAATGAGCAGATTTAGGATTTTAAAATTAATTAACGTTAGTAATAAATAAACTCGCATAAAACAAAAACATCTTCAATTCACAACTTCAATATCAACCATAGACAACATTACGTTTAGCTGTCAGTTGTGTTTTGTTACACCATGTCAGTTGCATTTTGGTATACCATTTACAACAAATGAATGATTAATTTTATTATTTATTTTATCTTATTCCGGACGAAGCTAATGCAAAAAATTAAAGATTATAAAAATCGGTCCAGCCGTTATCGACTTATACCTAAGTGTTGTAACTAACATGCCTTTTTTTATAGATTATATTATCTGTGTATTATGACAGCGCAAGGTGTTTAATCATGTAATTTATTAAAATGTTTTACAATTCATAAATGGGTTGCATATTAAAGACATTTTAATAATTATAAATTAATAAATACGATTTATTATAAACTATACAAATGAAATAGTCAGTGAGAGCAGCAAAACCGAGCGAGCGAGCAGTGTAGTACATAAATGCGCGCGATCAAACGCGTGGCACAGCCCTACTGAGTCCCAGGCCGGTCCCTGCGTACACGGCGCTCGCTACTCACTCACGCGCACATTCAAATGGCGCGGCAGCGACTACTAGCCGTGCCCCGCGGCTTCGCCCGCGTGGGAATTGATGTGTTGTACAAACTTTAGAACGCCATTGCACAACCTCTAGGGGTTTTCTTAAATATAAAAAATACGTATTTAATTATTTACTTTATAGTTTATTTGTACCTACTTTTAAGAAAATCCACATAAGGAATAAAAAAAAGCAATACAAACTTTAAAACTCTATGGCACACCCCGTAGAAGTAATACATATCAAAAAATAAAAAATGCGTTTTCAATGATTTACTTTAAGGTTTATTTGTACCTATTTTTGAGTCAATCGAACCAAGGAATGACATTTTTCATACAAACTTATCTACCTTATTTAACCCCTTTCAGAGTTATTGACTTTTCAAAATTAGATTAGCTTATGTGTTAGTCCAATACCTAAACTGTCTACATTCTAAATTTCATCAGTCAAATTCGGTTCAGTACCTAGTTACGTGGTAACAAACATTCACACACACACAAACTTTCGCATTTATAATATTATAGTAGGATGTTGCTACTGTGTATATATGTAGATACGGCGGGCTCGATTAGTAGAGGTACCGCGCCGCGCCGCATGGCGAGAGCGTCGCTTCGGGCGCGTTGGCCGCAGATCGCGTAATTTTGGTGAGGGGATGCGCGGAGTGCGCGGAGCAGTTTCACTTGATCAAGCAAGGTCAACGACGTTATGGAGGCTCTTAATGAAAAGTATACTGTCCATTAGTTGCAGAATAATTATGAAAACTTTAAGATGATTTATTTGTAAAACATCTTATATACAAAACATACAAGGTGTAAAATTATTACTCGTTTAGCAAGGTCTGCAAATATGAAACAATGATTATGTTGTGTACAAAAAACGTCATAATTATTAAATGATCTATAGTATAGAGTAATAATAAGATTGTATAGAAGATTGTATAGATTCTATACAATCTTTACCTACTAGTGTTATAAAAGAGTAAAGTTGGTTGTTGCGACACCTTCGACCACATCGTCACTTAACATCAGGCCACTTTTGGGCAAACACTACTCTGTAAAATGTAAAGTATATGTTTACGAGCAGAATACTTTAATATGTATTCACGTTCTTTTTACCCTTATGAATATACTGATCAATTCGTCCCCTTAGATGTTACAAATTGCACCTGCATTTGCTCTAATGTCACGACTATTTACGTCTAAGCAAACGTTGGAGACGTCCACACTTGCATTTATGACACGCGTCGAAGTACACCAGATGACACAGATACAGGCACGGGCTATGGAGTGGATCACGTCGCAGAGGACGACATAGCTGCTCGTGTTCGGAATGTAAATTAAACTACCGATCGACTCCTGTACGGATGCCATGTTACGCTACTGTCTAGTTCGAGACCATGCGTCTACACTTGTAACATTTCATCGTTACGTGGTATGTAACCGTGTCAGCACAACCTAGAACCGTTCACATTACAATCCTGTAGCGATGCCACGCAGTCCGGTTCGTATTCATGAAACAAGTGTCGACCCGGCTTTATCTATCTATATATATATAACTCAAAGGTGACTGACTGATGACTGACTGACATAGTGATCTATCAACGCACAGCCCAAACCACTGGACGGATCGGGCTGAAATTTGGTATTCAGGTAGATGTTATGACGTAGGCATCCGCTAAGAAAGGATTTCGCGATAAACTGTAGCCCACGCGGGTGAAACCGCGGGGAACAGCTAGTATATAAATATTTGTATAACTGTAAAGTTGAACGTAGAGAAGCTTTAGCTAAGTGACCAACCAACCAATGTGACCTATGTTCCAGCAAATAAATAAACATTCATTAATTCATTCAATATCAACTTCAGTGAAAATCAGTGACTTGGGTCAAACGCTACTCTGTAGAACCTAAAAAGAAACAATGCCTTGCAGGAAACAAAAGAAGGAAAGGATAAAGAGAAAGAGAAGAAGAAACGCAAGATCCGTCTGGAGATGCACATGGAGCAGGTGTTCCTGGACACAGTGGACGCGTACGTGTGGATATATGACCCGATGCCCTGGTACTACTGGGTGTGCGGCGCGCTCGTCGTCTTCGGGACCATCGCCGTTTGCATGTTCCCGCTGTGGCCCGCCACTGTCAGGTGATGATCTTTTTAAAAAATTTTTATTGGCTTCACTTGTATTGTAACTAAATCTTAGAAGTCAATTTTAACCTACTTCTAAGGCACTGGCCTTCTCTCGGAGAGAGAGTACGGGCCGTAATCTACCACGCTGGCCCAGTGCAGGTTGGTAGATATTGCATGCCCTTGCACATTTAATTTATTTATTTATAAGGTTTCAAGTATGTATTGAATAATATCAAACTCAGAGAGTATTTAGTATTAATGATGATGAGATGATAGAACCCAGCAAAAAATCGGGTCAAAGAGGATAAGTGTTCAAGTAATGGCACTTTACACGGACTTTTTTGGTGTAACTAGAAAAGTCACTTTAACAACTTTTTTCAATTTATTACAAATTACACACACATAATGGTTATCAATCCGCCAATATCACACATTATTTACCCTAAACAACACAAGTTTTGGAAATAAAAACAAAATTTTCATGTTGACAGTTAAATTGCCGCCAAAATAGCCAAATTTATGTGGTTATTGGAAACGCCGGTCTAATTAAATCTTTTAAATTACAGAAAAGGCGTGTACTACCTAAGTATCGCAGCCGCCGCTTTCCTCGTCTTGATTATCGCGCTGACTGTACTCCGCGTGGTCGTGTTCTGTCTAGTTTGGATGGTGACACTCTCCCGACACCACCTGTGGCTTCTACCGAACCTGACTGAAGATGTGGGCTTCTTCGCGTCGTTCTGGCCTCTTTACAAAGTAAGTTATGTTCTGTGTAAATATATTGTGTTCTGAAAAGTTTGGATTGTGACTTTAAAAAGCCCGGTGTTCACCTTTGATTCTGTTCGGATTAGTTTTTGGATGGTACTAATCTTCAACTTGATTGAAGATTTTGGATAAGTCGCTTCGTTCTGGCCTCTATGCAAAAAAAGTTATGTTCTGGGTAAATAGATTGTGTTCTGTAGAGTTTGGATGGTGACTTCAGAATGCCTAGTGTTCATTGTTGATTTTGTTCTGGTCAGTTAGGATGGTATTTGTTGTAATCCTCAACTTGGCTGAAGATGTCGTCATATTCTGTTTGTTCTGGCCTATATACAATGTAAGTTATGTTCTAGGTAAATAATAGAATGCCTGGTGTTCACTGTAGATTTTGTTCTGCTGAGTTTGTTAACTTTATTTCAATTTCCTACACTCGTAACTCGTACACATTAACGAATACATCATTATCATTATCAGCCTTTCACGTTCCCACTGCTGGGACTCCGGCCTTCTCTCAGAGAGAGTATGGGCTGTAATCTACCACGCTGGCCCAGTGCGGGTTGCTAGATGTCGCATGCCCTTGAATGTTACAGTTCTTGGACATGCCGGTTTCCTCACGATGTTTTCCTTCACCGCTTTGAGCGATAGCAAATCCGCACATAACTAATAGATAATAGACGAATACATAATAGATAGTAAATAAATAATCCAATATCACAAATTCTAGAAATAGCACAAAAATAGCAATCGAAGAAACACAATTTTCATGTTGACAAAAAAGCCGCGACGTCTTTTTCATTTGCCAGTACCAGTATTAGCAGTCTTTTCCATAGACTTCTCATCCGCCAGTACTACATCAAACCCGCTTAATTTGCATTCAAATTTCCAGTACGAATACCGCGGCCCCGGCTCCGACGCGGACAAGTCGTCGAAAAACAAAAAGAAGAAGAAGAAAGATAAACAATCGGACGACGAGGCGGAGAAGCCGCTGGTCGAACCGCCTCAGCCGGAGGTCGCCGCTGAGAAGGAAAAAGAAGAGAAAGACGAGGGCAGCGGGGAGGCCAAGTAAGTACCACACGCTGCTGTGCTAGCAAATTAGGACCTTACTTTCCTGTGTATAAGAGTTAGTATGGCTAAGTACCACGGATTTAGGACCTTACTTTGATATGTATAAAAATTAGTATGGTTTAATACCACACACAGCTGTATGCTATACCAGCTACTTAGGACCGTACCTTGCTATGTATAAGAGTTAGAATGGCTTGGGCAGATCCCTCTCAGACTTGAAAGCTTGGGATTGTAGTGAACTTGTTCCAATTAAATCAAATAGAAATAAATGTGATCGCGCCTACAAACGACCTGCCGGGCGTTTCTTGTCTATTGTCACTTAACATTAGATGACTTGTGATCAAACGCTACCCTGTAAATAGTAAAAGAAAGGCCAGAGTCCCAGCAGTGGGACCGTAATAGGCTAAAGATGATGAGACATCTTACTCATCCATAACCCATCTCCTTAACAGATCAGGCGAAGACACGCCGCCGCAAGCCGAGAAACTATCCGAGTCGGAATCTGAGAACAGCCAGCGCTCGTCCACAGATCGAGATTTCGAGATGGTGGACCCTGGGGACCTTGAGCCGGACATCAAAGAAGCCACCACTTAGACGCGACTGCGGGGTTCACTGGGGTGTACTTGTTGGTATAATCATAATTAAACAATATACATAGTTATAGGCTTTGAAACAAGATGTTTACCATACATTTGTTTTTGTTTGATTTGAATCGATTTATAAGCAAGTCGGGTTACAATGCAAGTCAGTGCGTCCTACCTGTCATAGCATACAGAGCCGAGACGTGGACACTCACGGTTCACGGTATGTCTAGTCCATAAATTCATAGTCGCTCAGCGGGCTATGGAATGGGCTATGCTCGGAGTTTCTCTTAACGATCGAATAAGAAATGAGTTGATCCGACACAGAACCAAGGTAACCGACATAGCCTATAGGGTCAGCAAGCTGAAGTGACAATGGGCTGGACATATTAGCGGAAGAACCGATAACCGTTGGGGTAAACGGGTTCTTGTGTGGCGCCCTCCGGCTAGGTGGGGCGACGACATACCAAAATGGCTGGCAGCGGTTGGATGAGAGAAGCCGAAGGTCGGGTTCAATGGCGTACTTTGGGAGAAGGCTATGTCCAGCAGTGGACTGAAATGGGTTGATTATGTAAATGATGATGATGGGTGACGTCATCAAACTCAAAAATGTGAGAGGAAGCGGGTAGATAGATACGTCTGCCCGTTATAATATCAACAATCCTACCCGCAGACACTTTTAGTATTCTCGTGATCATGGCTCTTGCAGCAGTGCCGAAATATTGAGAACTCGAACAAATGCTTGGTAAATACGTTTCAAAGCCTAATTCTAATGTGAATGACAGTTTTAGAAAGTATAAAAAAATATATGTAGTTATGTCCTCCAAATTATTGTGGATCTGAGATTTACTGTTTTTTTCTCTCTTTGCATTTAAAGTGATGTTCCGAGTAGCTGTCTCGATTTTTTTTTATACACGGTAGATCCATGATGTCTAAAATTTTTTTATTTCTTCGGTTTTGTAATAAATGGAGTCATGTTTGGGTGAAACCCTAAGCACAAAAAGAAACGACAATCGTAAAAATGATTGAAATTTAATATTTTTGTGTTCTTCCTATACCTTTAGGTATGACTATTTGTATTTTTAACTTGTTTGTAGAAAAGGAAAAGAAAAACATCACACATAAAAATATAACAATGTATGTATGACTTTCTATTATTATGGCCTTATTTCACAATATAAACAACATTTTTTTTATATTATTTTATAAGGAGGCTTTTGACTACAGGTCACCTGATATTGAGTGATGATGTGGTCAGAAGTAGCACCACGCTGGATAGGGATTTGGCTCAAGTGAGACTGCCGGAACGCCGATAGGTACTTGGCGACAGATTCTTGAGCGTGGTAGCTAGGCGAGAACTAGGCGACTTTATAATAAAACCTAGATTGTTAATTATTAACATTTTGTAAAATGACCGTTTACACAAAAAAAAACCCTTCTAGAATAGTTTATTGTTATGTTCCTAGAAACCTAATTACAATTAGATCTACTTATAGTGATTTTATTGCATTTATTTACGAAACCAAAATTGTAGAAGAGAAGAGATAAAGAGAGGCCTCTCATTTGAGGGAGGCAACACACCGGCTGGGATCCTGGTAGGGATGGGAAACTGAAATAAAATATCGATATATCGTAACATTTTAGTCCAGCAAAACGGTAGCAAGTATTTACGCTTCAGTTGCATCTTTAATAGTAACATTAATTCGAAATTTAGAATTGCGTTAAAATATATCGAAAATGATACGAACTCGATACTCCAAAATCAATTTCGCATTAAAAAATATCGACTGTATTAAATTGATAATTTTGCGAGACAATGGTGTCGATTCGGTTTTGCATTCTCTAATACTAAACTAAGTTTGACAGGTCTAGTAGTATTGCTGTCTTTTTCTAACCACTGAAGTAAAAAAGGACAGCATTACTTTTAGACCTGTCAAACTTAGTTTAGTTTTAGAGAATGTAAAACCGAATTGACACCATTATAAATTTATCGATATGTCGATATTTTTTCCCGAGCCTAGCCCTTGGTGTTGTAGATATACAGGGTGCTGGCCACTCAACATCAGGAAGCATCATAGTTGTATGCCACACAAACTAACAAATATATATGTATATGTAATTGAATTTTATATCACAAGTATACCCCCCCAAATTAAAACCAAACATACATAATATCAGATTTTTCTGCATATGTATAATATCAGAGACTTCAATTAGGCTTATAATAAATACTAGGGTAATTTTTTTGAAGTACCTATTAATAGTATATTTCAAATGGGTATTTGTCATTTATCCAAAATTTTATCGTACCTAATCAATACAGCCATGTAGTTCGGTTAGTGACATAACATAGCAGTAATCCGGTATCTATTAAGCTTTTGACATGTTATAATAAGGTATTTATACACACTGGGTGTCGTTGTATCACGCATTAAACTTTAAATTGGTAAATAAATAATAATTTTTTTTTGCACGGCATAGCGTTATTTTATTTTTTATTTATTCATACATGCTCTTGCGTAAACACTTACAGTCTTCCAATCTGTTCATTCAGTACCTACATAAAATTAAAATGTATACATATATCTAAATATTACTTTCTTGTTTCCGAACTTACCTATTTTTTAACTAAATAAAAAGATTATTCTATTTTTTCGTTCTCTGTTTTATTTAAATATTTGTTAAGAAGTTTTAAATAAAAAGGAAGTTTTATGAACTTGCAACCCTGTTTTAAATGCGTGATACGCTGATACGCACTGGTGTCGTGCGACTTTTAGATATTGTATAAGACAAAATGTGGTGTATTTATGTGATGTTATAAATACTTATTATGTTTATATAAATAAATGTTTGTTACGTCGTCGTCTCGGTTTTGTTACGAACCGCTGCGCTGTGATGAGAGGCGAAAAAGTTGTCACTGCGTAATGAATCCAATAATAATATGCATAATAACTTCATTATGAGTGACGTATATGAAATAATAATGACATTTTTAATTTTGTGATTTTTTAAACATGGCAATACAAAATGGAGTAAGTAGATATTTACAATTTATTTTTAATTTTGCCTATACAAAGGGTTTTATTTCTATTATCATGGATCGTCTGCCGTAAGAATAATGATTTTTAATACATTTTACAGTAACAGTTGATTGGTCGCCTCTCCTCATAACCTTTTAGTAATTTGGTGCTGTCCTTGAATGTATGCAAGTCTTGTTTGGCATTAGGACTATGCTACAACAATGCTTCAGTTATGAATATATATGCGTTTTTCACGAAACATAATAAAACTGTTTTGTAAATAAAATCGCACACGAAACATCTAATCGGTGTTTACACGAATAATTGTATTGTATATCAACGGTAATATGAATAAAACGACAAAAGTATTTTTTGGGTTTTATTGAAAACACACCTAAAAGTTACATACCTATCTATTTTAATTTTCGTTCGTTAGCGCGTTATGGGGCGTAATGTAACGTGTTACACAGCGAGCGTTTGTGCAGTCAGTACGAGGAAACAAGGCGCTCGACTGCTCGCTGTGTAACACGTTACATTACGCCCCGTAACACCGGTCAGTACGCACCTTAAGACTTCAAAAACATCATAAAGAACAAGGTCCTAAATTATTCAATATTAGTGTCGCCGAAGATCAGTGGCGTGCTTTCGGAGAGTCCTATGTCCAGCAGTGAACTGAAATAGGCTGATTGTGATGATGAATGTTAACTATTTATAAGTTGCCACGTTTCTCTTGTTCCAATTCTATCGATTCGAAGAGGGTCTTGAAGTTGCCGGCACCAAACCCCTGTAAATATTGATAATTGTTTAAATAATTGCAATATAAAGACAAACCGGCTGTATGACATAGACCAATTTAGGAAGGAAGCCCAAATTTTTATTCTGAGAGCTCTCTGTAAAACGCGCATCCCATGGTTAACTGAAGATTAGGTGCAAGGTTATTACTGCGCTACACGAAATAAAGCCTCGCCCCATAAAGATTTGGTAGGACTATCATGATATTGTGCACCCACTTTTGAGCTATAATAGGTTACCTACGTCACTATAGACTCATTCGTTCGGAAGATACAGATGTGTCAGCTGTAGACCCGTGTCGTTTGCTGTCTTAAAACATCGAACTTTTTAGGAATTGAAACAGTGATCGAGCAAAACAAATATTTTATGTAAGTAGTCATATGTAAATATCACTTTTTCTCATTGAGGAAGCTGTAGACATACACACTCCAAATAACATATACGGCTCCCACACAAAACTGCGAATTCGCATCGCATCGCGAATATCTGCGAGCTCGCACCACAAGAACTTCCAATCTGGATCGCATTGCATCGCAGTATTGTGGTATGGTCACCTGAACCAACGCTTGTCGCACGAAATCGTATCGCAGCAATTCGCATCGCATGTTCCTGCGATGCGACCGTATCGCATCGCATCGCAGTTTTGTGTGTGAGTCCATAGAAAGTTGATACTTACATTAAAATTCCTTCTCTGAATGACTTCTATGAACAGCGTGGGTCTATCCTGCGTGTTCTTCGTGAAGATCTGCAGGAGGTAGCCATCATCGTCGTAGTCTATCAGGATGTTCAGACGCTCCAATATCTCTAGACTCTCTGCCACCTTCACTTTGCTGTTCTTGAGATTCTCGCGAATCAGCTTATAGTACTTGGAGGGGATGGTGAGGAACTCCACGCCTCGTGAGCGGAGGTTTTCGATCTAAAATATTAACATTTCATAAGGTTTTAACAATTAGTGCTGCGTAAAACCTACAGCAATGCAGTCCTTCAAGATGGGTGTGAAAAGAGTTTTTAAGGGTCGGCCACGCCCCTATTGTTGCAAATATCCATAGGAGACGGTGACCGCTTAACATCAGGCGGGCTATCTGCTTCTTTACATCAAAGAGAAAGTGTATGTTATTAGGTAGATACGCTCCCCATTATGGTGCTGTGCGCAGCAGTTGTTGTTCAGTATTTTGACACTGATGACCACTGGCTTTGAAATAACGTCACGGATTCCTCTCAAAAGTGGAAATTTTAATTCACGACTAAGTTCTGTTTTGCACCCGTACAGGCAGTGGGCCTTCGAGATAAGTCCTCCTTTGGTCCCATACAGTGAAGACCAAAAAAATCACTTCCTCGATCTAAGGCCCCCCATTTCTCACAGTGCTCTTTTGAGAAGACTACGAACTTACCGCTGCAATTATGTCTTCGGTGTTTATCGCGATGTGCTGAACTCCAGCTCCCCCGTGGTACTCCACGTACTCCTGGATCTGGCTCTTCCTCTTCCCAGGTGCAGGCTCGTTGATGGGCACCTTCACCGTCTCCTCCCAATTGGCCATCACGATGGAGCGCAAGGCAGAGTATTCTGTGTAGACTTGCTTATCATCTACTGACCAGAACCTGTAAGAAGTTTGAGTCACATTTGATATCCATAACATAGACTCTAACCGTTTATATCACTTCAGTTTGTAGGGTACTTTCTAGTGATCGCCTGGTAACAATATCGATGACATCCGGCAACAGCATTTGTGAGCCAGTTTCAAATACAGGCGGAGTGTGGTGCCACCTTCGACCCATCGTAGATTAACATCAGGTGACTGCAGTCAACTGCTACCCTGAGGTCCAAAGAGATACTGAACTATTGACAAGCGTTTGCTATGTTTCAGTTCAGTTAACTGATTATCCTTTCCGAAGAAGACTGAAAAGGAAGGAAAAATAAAGGTGGAACAGTGACCGTCATTGATCGAGCTACTAACCTGTGGAATTGCAGGCAACGTTCATACCAAGATGCCACTGTTTCCATTTCACCATCAGGCTGGTTTCCAACCACGTGGTCTATGAAGTTGATTTCCACTTTGGGCCTAAAAAAATATGAAATTAAATGCATTTGACGTCTAATTGAAGCTGACCTAAATTATTTAACTGTGATGTTTCGAAAAGCTTTTTATACTTACAGATATTTGTTGATGGGATCTACGTTCAGGACCTGGTATCCAGGTAAGAACGGGCCGGTGTAATTCGATCTGTCGATTAGAGTGTGAGTGTTGTCTCCATACTGGAAAAAATTCAGTAGACTTAAAATTGTTTATTTCAGATCAACAAATTATTATCTTAATAACACATGTAGCTTAATGAAGGAGCTAGGTATATTATAGGTCACATTTAAGGTCATGATGGTTAAATCTTTTTTGTCATTCAGTTTTACCTTGCGGCTTACGTATTTTTTTTGTTTTTGAAAATGCTTACGGTTTCTACGAGAGATTTAACTTGACTTGTATTAATACGTCCAGTTCCAATAAGCTATCTATCTATTAGGACAAACCATGGATGGATAGGTTATTGAAACTGACCGTTAATTTATTCCATCATGAATTTCTTCTACAGTTTATACTAGAGAAGATCTAGAATGATAGGCACGTACAAAAATTAGGTAGAGCTTTAAATCCTCTCACCGTCTTCAAAGTGGCCATCCTCACGACACCGTACTCATCCTTCTCTTCCCATAAATCCCTGACGACCTCTGCGCCTTGTTTCCTAGCATACTCAAGGATAAAGTCCAGGTTCTCTATATTGAAGGCTATGTCTTTGACGAAGTCTCCGTGGTACGCCAATTCTTTTGTAAAGTCCGTCTCTTCGGGTTCGTATTGCGCTTGGAAGACGAAGATCATCTGTTGAAAAACATTTAAGGATTTGTGTAAGTATCTTCAGATTTTTTTTATGTAACTGGGGAGAGTGGACGAAGAGTACATGCTGCGCTGACCCCAAATAGATGGGACCAGTGCAAGAAGAAGAAGTGTCGGGACGAGCAATTAAATCGTCTGAAAATAAGCATCATGTTTGCATAATATGACTTGACATTTCGATCCAAAACCGCGGATAACGGATCAGAATCGATTATTGATTTCGGCCGCTAAACATCAAACTGAAAACTACCTTATCGACTCAGAGAGTAACGTAATATAGATACTTTAATAATCTAGATACTTTAAAATCACGCACAAAATAAAGACGATATTTACCTTGTTCATTCGGACAGCATGTGATGCTATTTTCCTTGAGCCAGTTTCCAGCCCTTTATAAGCGAGGGGCTCGAACCCAAACCTTGTAATGTAGTAACTCGCCGCCTGGAACGACGTATAAACAGAATTAAAAGGTATTATTGCTACAAGTTATTTCATTAAAATTTATTCATCATACCAGTATTTTTTATGATTGTCAACAATCTTGTTTTCTAATAAGTTGGTACAGTCAGCGACAAAAGCAGCTGATCATACTAGATTTTCTAAATGTGTTTTAGATGAGTAATGTTTGGGTTTATTTTACAACTATACAAGGTAGCGTTTGACCACAATTCAACAAACCTGATGTTAAGTGATGATGCGGCCAAACGTTGATGTTTAGAACTTTGTATTTGTTCAACGACTTTTGTTGTTGACCGTACTAGGTAGGTAGATAACTATAAATAGTAGACCAACCATACCTGTTTTGAGGACTTTTTTGGCGGCAATTGAGTTGTCAACGTGAAAATTTTGTTTTTATTTCCAAAACTTGTGTTTCTTCGAGTTATAATGTGTAATATTGGTGGATTATTAACCATTATGTGTTCGTTAATGTGTACGAGTATGGGAAAATGAAATAAAGTTGTGAAAGTGACTTTTCAAGTTGCTCCAAAAAAGTCCGTGTAAAGTTTAAGTAAAGCACCACTACTTTACTTAAACACTATCCTCATCCCATCATCTCATCATCATCATCACCATCATCATTTAAACTTGATTCAACTCTCTGAGTTTGAAATCTTTTATACTTGACACTGGCAAATACACTAATCGTGTGACGCCATAACAAAACAAAAAAAAAAAAAAAAAACCATACCTGTTTTGCGTTTGACACCCAGAATGTCAAGTGGTCGAAAGCGAGAAAACGTCCATTCTCGGGTTTTCTTCCTTTATCGGTATAAGAAGTCTGAGGATATAGAAAATATGGATTATACAATAATGTTACTATTATAATTCAACATAATAACTAATAATAGAGCTTTTATTAATTAGCCTAGCTGTTCTGATATAATCTATTTATGTCGTAGGTATAAAAAAATATTAACATAGTTTTAATAAGTATAATAATATATCGAATAGGTTATTGGTACTAGAAAAATGTAATAACAAAAGCAGAAATTGATGTCCTAACGTTAGATATCAATTGTTATCAGATTCATGGGCTGTAAACATTTGGAAAATACGTTCTGCATGTTTTGTCAATCTCGATACTCAATTGTTTACTACAATCTTTCATTTTGTAGATTTTATAGGTCCTAATAGAAATCATTCATACATTCAGATACTACCTTAAGCTAATGAAGGTGGTAGGTAGAGATATAATTATAGCTTCTGCAAGATCATACTGTACTGTAATAATAATTAATACACAGACACTCCTTACTTACCATTTTGATCCCCTTGCTATAATCTCACCCCTCTCAGTTAAAAGTAAATTTCACAGTGTATTAAATTCTAAGATATTTTTCACTTAACGAGTAGTCTTTATCTAAATATAACGCGAACTGAAACGTAAGCAGCAGGGTATTGGTTTTATATCAAAACCAGATATCTGTTTTAATATGTCTTTTATTAAATATACAAGCTTGAGTAAAGGCGGTGTTCACATCCACTGCCTTGTTTGCCAACACTGTTTTGGGTTCCGTACATTATTATTAAGTAAATATAAAGGTTATTTTTGGGCTATTTCCATGCCCAACTCAACTTACGCCAAGATATAATTACATGATTAAATAATATTCTAAAATATCTACACTACAGTTCCAGCTTTCGTATGTACAGAACAATAGAAATCTCTAATAAGTACTAAAACTTTTTATATTTTACCTACAAGTAGCGTTTTGTCCACAACTCACCAGTGCGGTTGAAGGTGACTCCACGCTACACCTGGATCGGCAACTGGCTCTCAAGTGGAGCTGCCGGAAAACACCGATAAGAGCTAGGCGACAGATCTTAACTTACAGACGGTATAGCTAGGCAGGCGAGCACTAAAAAACACCCTACCATCAAACTATGGTTTCATGTTTTACTTTACCGAAAGCTCAAGCTCATTGCAGGCCTCGAACCCACGACCTACGAGCTGCAAGTCAACTAGCATTGCGATTACATCGCTTCACGAATAGCAATGTAGTAAAATAACTAGGTACGAAAGAAGCCATAAAAAATGTCGATGTTGTAGATACTCATGCACATAAAAAAAACGGTATACCTAAGTGTGGATACTACCTAAATTAATGTTTATGACAAAGCGGTGGATGGCGTAGTGTTTTACCAAGTCGCAGGACCAGTCGAAGCCAAGCCTCCATTTCATAGTGATGGGAAACTTACGACTTATTTATAGAATCCTTTTCAGAAACAATCTAGGGCCTAGAGCGTTAAGCGTTAGCCTACATTCAAGGATTCTAAAGTAACAATTAGCCGTGTAGACATCATCTCGTAATTGACATGACACAAAATTTCACATCAAATAAATTGGTTACGATTTATTTATGTTGTAAATTGTTAGAGCAGCCGCGTTTCAATGAAATCAGCTGATGAAATCTGTAGATGAAGCAAAATACGGTCTGACTGGTTGAATTCACAAAATCTCGAAAACCAGATATCTTACGAAGCTGAAATTTGGCATGCGCATCCTTCGTGGGTAGGTGTTCGGTTAGAAAAGATTTTTAAAAGTTTATCCTATAAGGTGGTCACATTGTGTGTTAAAGTTTACATGGAAAATGACAACTTTCACGCAAGGCATAATTATGTACATATTAATTAAATCATAGCAAATGGTTGCTTTAGTGGAAGCTATTTTTGAGGCGATGATCAGTGGTAGTGAATTGCTTGCGGCCCGTAAGTCGTTGGTTCGAATCCCCCCAATAAGCTCGAGCTATCGGACTCGTGATGTAGTTACAAAATTGAAAAGGCAGGTTCGTATAGACAAATAATAACATCGGCAGTCTCAGTCACAGAACAAGACTAGCTCAGTATTTTTACCGACATGTCACATCACTACGCTGCTGATAAACAAAATGCAAATGAGTGCCAGTACAAGAACTGGATTGAAAAACAACTCGGCACAGAAACGGGGAAGCGTAGCGTCACAGTTTGATACTCTTGACCTAGTCTAGGCTAGGCTTAATCCAGCCCTAAGACATAACTAACCTGGACCTGGATTTAGGTAAAAAAGGCTCACAAGATCTGAGGGACTTTTATGGTCTGATTGAATGATATAGAGCAGCTCGCCTGGTTAGCTAAAAAGCCAGTTACCAACTTCGCCAGCCTATCGGTGTTTTCCAGCAGCCTCATTTGAGAGTCAGTTTCCAATCGAGGCATAGCGTGGCGCCACCTTCGACCACATCGCTGACTTGCAGTCAAACGTTACTGTTATAATATCATCCCTAAACATTCAATATTATTTCTTACTGATAATTTTTACCTAGTTAACAGGTAAAATATATTGCCCAGTCTTGGGGTTGCAAAGTCTTTTTTGTGGGTGGGTAGGTACTTTCATCGCATTCGTCTCGACATTCCTATTGTTTTTATATGTACCTAAATATAATAAGTGCTATAATCCAGTTCAGAATTTACAAGTGTTTATATTTAACTAAGAAATCAACTGTGATTTGTTTTGTGTATTCTCTTCTTATATATAAAAATCAATTGCTGTTCGTTAGTCTCGCTAAAACTCGAGAATGGCTGGACCGATTTGGATAATTTTGATCTTGAAATATTTGTGGAAGTTCAGGGAAGGTTTAAGAGGTTACTTTTATTGGCGATACGAAGTTCGCCGCGTCAGTTAGTCAAAAATAAATTTAATAAATGTTTGCGAAACAAAACACGGAAACAAGAATTTTAATTAAGTATTTTTTTCTGTAAACTAATTTAAAACCCGTATCTACCAACAAAAGCTTGTCAACACATCATGTTTCACACAACTCCACGGAACACAAACGAAACCGATTTGATAGAGTTTAGAATATTTTGTCTCGGTAGAGCAGTCTCTACCCCACGATTAGTAGAGCTTGGGATCCGGTAAGCGTCGGTAGCTATCTACATATCGGTAGGTATTTCATAATGTTATGCAATTCTGTTTACTTAATACTTACATTTTATTGGCAGAATTTTCCACGGTCTTCGAGAAGGGAATGGTTGCTTTTATTTAGTTTTTATTGAGACCAAGATTGTAATAATGATCTGATAATTAGAAATGATCTGTCTGTAACACAATTAATTAATCTATATCTATAAGAATCAAAGTCCTGAATGACTGATATCAACACATAGCTTAAACCGCTGGTCGTACCTGAAATTTGTAGGGTATGTTTGTCTTGATGGGTGTACTAAGAAAAGATTTTTTGTCCTCTAAGGGGGTAAAAATGGGAAACTGTAGCCCGCACGCGGGTGAAACCGCGGGAAACAGCTAGTAAATAATAAAAATCTAGCAAATGTCATATTAGCAGGCAGTATTCCTTTTAAAAAAATTAAACACTCTACTTAGCCCTATTAGTAGTATCTTTTTCAGTTATTTCAAACCCTTTTCCCCAATCATAGAATTAAAAACAACTTAGCGATGATGGCTCAGTGGTAGTGACGTCGGCTTGCGATCCGTAGGACGTGGGTTCGAATCCTGAAATGAGCTTGAGCTTTCGGTGAAGGAAAACATCGTGATGAAACCATAGCTTGGTGGTAGGTATTTTCTAGTACTCGCCTGGCTAGCTACCACCCTCTCGTTAAGAATCTGTCGCCAAACACCTATCGGTGTGTTCCGGCAGCCTCACTTGAGAGCCAGTTTCCAGTCCAGGTGTAGCGTGACGCCATCTTCGACCGCATCGTCACTTAACATCAGGCGACTTGTGGTCAAACGCTACCCTGTAAATAGTAAAAAAAAAAAATTAATAATATGATCAGTACCAAAATTAATCTAACTCTTTTTTTTAATAACTTAATTACGTAGGTCGTATTTACTACATAAAAAAGATAATGAAAAAAAAAGATAGGTACCCAATGACTTTTATTAACTTTTTATTCCCAACAACCTTAACACTAATTAAACGTCAAGTACACTTTTATTTAATTACAACATGACAAAGAGATTGCTCAATATATTATTTTCCGACAAATTAAGTTCGAAACGAAGTAATTGGCAGTTTACCGTGTCACTCGTCCTTTATTGCTTATCTTTCATTTCGTCATTTGACTTATCCAGATGTTCAATGGCTTCAAACACCCACTTGTAGTTCATGGATCCGAAACCCTGGAATAATAAAGATTTCGAACCGTATTTTTTTTTTGTGAGAATGGCATTTAAGCAGACAGAACGCTTGATGGTAAGCGGTCACCGTCGCTTATGGACATTCGCAATACCAGGAGCGTTGCCAACCCTGAAGAATTCTTTTGACAAGAACTGCAGAACTATATGATATAGGTACAGTCAACGACAAAAGTAACTGATCTAACTACATTTTCCAAATGTGTTTTACATCAGTATTGATTGGGGTTTTTTACATTTTACACGGTAGCGCTTTGACCACAATATAATACATTTAGTGTTAAGTGATGATGTGGTCAAAGATTGGTGTTTAGGTTGATGACGGTAATTGGAAAATGTGTTATTGTTCAGCGACTTTTGTCGTTGACTGTACTAGCTATTCTCAGCGGTTTCCAAATTCAAAAAGATCGGTTCAAATAGTATTAAAGTTTAAGCGATGCATGGTGGCAGTATAGTAGACACAGCGGCATGCGATCCGTAGGACGTGGGTTCGAGTCCTACAATGAGCTTTAGCTTGCGGTGAAGGAAAACATCGTGATGAAACCATAGCTTGATGGTAGGGTATTTTCTAGTATACTCGCCTGGCTACCACCGTCAAGTTAAGAATCTGTCGCCAAGCACTTATCGGTGTGTTTTGGCACTTGAGAGCCAGTTCCCAATCCAGGTGTAGCGTAGCGCCATCTTCGGTCTTCGACCACAACATCATCACTTAACATCAGGTGGATTGTGGTCAAACACTACTCTGTAAGAAGTAATAATAAACCAAGTTTACCCGGATCAAACAAACAATCAAATCTTGTCTCTGTACATATTAGTTTAGTATGGATCATCATTATTAGCCTTTCACGTTCCCACTGCTGGGACTCTGGCCTTCTCTCAGAGAGAGTATGGGCTGCAATCTACCACGCTGACCTAGTGCGGGTTGGTAGATATCGCATGCTCTTGAATGTTGCGGTTCTTGGGCATGCCGGTTTCCTCACGATGTTTTCCTTTACCGTTTTGATTTTGAGTATGGATATAATATACTAACCCTATGATTCCTCCTCTGAATAATCTCAATAAACACCGTAGGCCGCACCTGAAGATGCTTAGTAAATGCTTGCAGCATGTACCCTCTCTCATCAAAGTCTATCAAGATACTGTGCTCTTGAAGAGCTTCGAGGCTCTCCAAGATATTCAGAGGAGAGGCCTTGAGCTTCTCTTTGATGAGAGAGTAGTAAGTGGCAGGGAAGGTCACAACCTCAGCACCGCGGGCTTTAAGGTTACGCATCTGGAAGGTAACAGGATTAAATTAGCGCACATGTTTCGCCTTATTTGGCGCACAAAAGCAATTAATTTTATAAATAGTCACAAAACTACAGGCCACCGTCATTACACAGGAAGGAATCATCATCATCATCATCTGCTTACGTTTCCACTGCTGGGACTCTGGCCTTCTCCAGAGAAAGAGATTGGCCGTAATATACCACCGCTGGCCCAGTGCGGGTTGGTAGATATCGCATGCCCTCGAATATTGTAGTTCTCGGACATGGCGGTTTCCTCACGATGTTTTTTCCTTCACCGTTTTGAGCGATGGTAAATCAATGCAAAAATAATGCGGAGTCGAGAGAATTTGAACTCTGTGTCGGCGACATGTAAGGTTTTATTACGATGAAGAGATATTTGGTGATAGAACCGCGAAGCGAAGCTACAGTAAATATACCAAAACGCTGAGCAAAAAACCTAAGTAGATATGCCATCATTTAATACAAGTATGTAGGTAAGTAAATTCGAACTTGTGCATAAAATGATTCATAATAACGCTCTAGATGCAGGTAGGTACGTTGTACTGTGACGGTGACCTGCAATTTGGTGACTTAGCAATTTTCATTATTCTTTAGTCTTCCTGTAGGATTGAAGCTTTTATTGGTAGAGGTATTAAAGTAAGTGACTGTACATTATCCTGGTAAAGTAGCGAGCACTCAAAGGCTAAAAAGGTATATATGAATTTACTTACAGTAGTCACAATGTCGTCTGTGTACATGGCAATGTGTTCCACCCCTGATGACCCCAATGCTTTCACGAACTCAGTTGCCTTGCTGACGGGTCGCAGTCCTTTGGCAGCCTCGTTCAATGATAACTGTTAATAACATCTAAGTACTTAATATAATTGTAAAACTTAGTGACAGGCACAGCCTTAACGGTAAGTTCTAGAAAGGTAAAACTTGAAAGATTGTGTGAACTGAAAAAGGATTGTTTGAAAATCAAATTGTATGGAAATGTCAAATTCCCAAGGAATACATGAGGCTGGTCAATAGTTGAATATAATCATTACCTGCGCTTTGTTTATGCTTTTTGCACTTGTTTGTGTTAATTTAGCTAAATGTGGGTAGAATGGAAATGACGTAGGTACTAATAGCCATATACATAGGTAATTTTTTGATGATGTAGCAACTGGCACTCAACTTACAAGAACTGTTTCGTCTTTATTGATGACAGAAGCAGTATTGATGCAGGAAAATGGAGTCAACCTGTTATTGTAGTCAACATAATCGACGCACCAGAACCTGTTCAAAAATAAAATAAGATTAAACACAGTAAGTACTAACATTTTGTTAAAAATATATATAGGAAGTTACACCCGGCTTTCCGACACCCGTTATCCTGCAGGGATCTTTTAAAAAGTAGTCTATGTGCTAGACCAAAGTATGAGCTATCTCCATTCCAAATTTCTTTCAAATCCGTACAACCATTTCGGCGTGAAGAAGTAACAAATACACACTCACTCACAAACTTTAGTATCTATTCTTCGTGTAGTTTGTAGTAGTGTAGCGTTCGACCACAATTTACATGTACCACTATAGTACAAGTTTAGAAAACTATAAAAGGTAGGTAAGTAGGTAAACTTAGACGTTTACGTTTTCGTACTACCGCCAACTTGTCAAAGTGACAACTCGTACTTACTGCCTAAATTCAAAATCGTACTACCGATTTTTAGTTCCTCCAAGATTCGGTAAAGCGCGCTGAAAAAAATTTACTTATGAGAGGAAACGAAAACGTTTACAGTTTTGTAAACTATCAAAACCTATACTAGGGGTACTGACTGATGTTAATCGACGATGTGTTCGAAGGTGGTGGCCATGCTACGCCGTTTTTATGCACGAACGGGCCTGCGTTTGACCACATCTCACCAGAAGGTAAGTGACGATGCAGGACAGGAAATCAGCTCTCAAGCGGCACTGTCGGAATACACCCATAGGTGCTTGGCGATTAGGAATAATTAGCAGTGTTAGCAATTTATCACGTTACCTTTGCATGTTCAGATTCTTCTCGTACCAAGAAACAGAGTCCTCGAGAGTTCCGTCTGCCATGTTTCCCTCCACATGGTCTACGAACTTCAAAAGTGTGTCTGGTCTAAAAACAAAACCAAAAATATATACATACCTACATGTATTGGAAAAATGAGGATTTTTTACGTAAAGAAGTGGCAAACAAGCTGTCGCCCCTACTGATGGTACGCAGTCACCTTTGTCTATGGACAGTTGCAAAACTAGGAGTGTTGCCGACCCTGAAGCTCTTTTTTAACCAAATTCAAAAAAGGTTTCGCAATTCGTCAGTATATATGCTTTTTTATGTTGGTTCGCGGATAACTTCGTCGTTTATGAACCGATTTTGATGATTCTTTTTTTGTTGGAAAGGATATATCCCAAGGGTGGTGCCATGATAAGGAAACCAGGATCTGATGATAGTATCCCAGAGAAATCTAGGGGCAAGGGAAGTCGATTATTGGACTTTTTTGGCGGCAATTGAATTGTCAACGTGAAAATTTTGTTTTTATTTCCAAAACTTGTGTTTCTTCGAGTGATGAGTAATATTGGTGGATTATTAACCATTATGTGTTCGTTAATGTGTACGAGTGTGGGAAATTGAAATAAAGTTGTGAGAGTGACTTTTCGAGTTGCTTCAAAAAAGTCCGTGTAAAGTTTAAGTAAAGCGCCACTACTTTACTTAAACACTATCCTCATCACTTTATCTCATCATAATCATCATCATCATCATCTAAACTTGATTAAACTCTCTGAGTTTGAAATATTTTATACTTGACACTGGCAAATACACTAATCGTGTGACGCCATAACAAAACAAAAAATTGATTGTCTGTAAAGTCGGTTTACTGACGATAGTTGAACGTGACAACGTCGATTGGCCGATTGTGCTTCTTTGTCGCTCGTTCCGCGCTCTCGCTTGCACTTCAAGCCTTACATGGAACGCCTCAGAGCGAGGTAACGCCGCATGAGTCATGTTTTTTCGTGCGTGCAGCCGGCTCTATCAAATTATAAGACGTTGTCACGTCAAAAAAAATATATCGGTTACGTTTTTGTTAAAAATTATATTCACACTCATCTTGAAGGGCTGCAATTTGTAGCACTGCGGTCTTCTGAAAGGAGCTCGTCTAGGGCACGATTGTGTGGATGACCTATATTCCGGTGACGAAATTTTCGACTTTACAATCAATGGACTTAAGGATGCTTTTGTTTAAAATAACTTACAATAATAGACTTGTAACGTCTTCTTCTGAGGCCTGGTAACCTGGCCAGAATAACCCCTTGTATTTGCTGCGGTCGATGAGAGTATGAGTATTGTTTCCATACTGAAAAATGATAGTTAGGGAATTAATACAGTAAGATGGTTTAGACCTTTTCTTTATGGTAGAGTAGCCGACGTATGTTTCGGTGTGGTTTTAAAGATGTTTTGTGGCAAGAAGTCAAGAACAAGATATAACCACAAACAACAGTTGCTATATGAATGACTTGTTTCTTCACCGGTAGCTTGATAAAATTGAAAGGTCATTTAGGAGCGGTTAACAATAATTTCCAATTAAAACATAGGTACATAATGCTATTATTATCTCTAGAAGAATATTTTGAATTTAAAAGTTAGTTGAGCCTGTATCATAAAGACCCTCTATCAAAATAAGTGGCAAAGAGTTTTATAGCTACGAAAAGGTATTAATGTTGAAGGCAAACAATTGACTTGCTTGTTATAAATGTATGTAGCTAGGACAATCAAGAAACTTAGGAACCCTTACCGTCCTAACGACAGCATATCTAATAACTCCATCGTCATCTGACTCCTCAGTGATATCCTTCAGGATTTCCGCTCCCCCTTGTTTGGCCTTCCGCACCAGCTCGAGCAGGTCTTGGACTTCGAACGCCACGTCTTTGACGAAGTCACCGTGAGCTGTGAGGTCTCTGGAGATTGAACTGTCTGGTGTAGTTGGAGATTCGAACACGATTATAATCTGCAAAAGTAGATTTTCAATTTATTTTTGTTCTCAGTAGGTTAGCTCAAAGGATAAAGTGTCACTCAACGTTGTGTCGAGATGGATTGTCGAATCCGCTGTTTTAAATAAATAAATGTCGGGGACCATTGCACACATATTGACCTAGCCCCAAATTAAGCTCGAAACTTGTGTTATGGGTACTAGACAACGATATACATACTTACATATGGAAATAAATATGTACTTATATAGATAGAATTATCCAAGACTCAGGAACAAATATTCGTGCTAAGAACCGTTGTTGTAATAAACGCTTACGACTCCTGTGCGGAAAGACTAAGTTTAGGTTATGTAAAACAACAGAATGTCGCGACGTCTCAGCTGGATTGTCATTGCGCCTAGTTTACAAAACTGACGAGTAGGTAAGTGCCTTTGTTCTTGCCTATGAACAAACATTTCCAATAAAATTATACCCTTAGAGATACACAATGTATGACAAAGAAATACCTGATTTAACTTGACAGCATAAGAAACCTCTGGTCGGTCTTCTGTTGCTTCGCGCACTGCCAAAGGCTTGAATCCAAAACGCGTCACAAAATAACTGGCGGTCTAAAAACACAAAAGTATAATAATAATTTCAATTTAGGTTTATCTCCATATATATGAACTCTGAATTAATCTATTTTTCCAGTGCTATAGCCGGTTAGACCCAGGGATAGTAAGTAACTTGTTCAAAACTCCACTAAACTCCGATCGGGAATGATCACATAATCACCACAACCCTAAAGAACAAAAAAATACAACAAAAAATGAAAACTAAAAACTAAAGTTTTAAATTAAGAAAATGAATAATTATAAAAGAAAAAGTTTTGTTGTTGTTACTGGCAGGTAGTACTTAGGTATTAAGAGAAGAAAAGTAAGGTTGTAAGGTTTTTTTTTAAAGAAAAGGTTACGCTAAAAAATTATATGGCTTTATGCTTACCGTTTTCGCATTTGCCACCCAGAATATAAGATGGTCAAAGCTAAGCACTCTGCCTTCTCCGTTGCTCTCTGTATCATTTGTCATTTTGCTCTGAAATAGATGTAGGCGTGAATTTTGACCAAAGATCTTTCTAAACTCTATTTATTATTATTATGCACTACTTTGTATACGCTTTAAACTTCAAACTGTCTCAGTTTTTCCAGAACTTGTGTTTTTATAGTGTATTTTAATAACATCTCTGTAATAATAATTACATTGTGGTCGTCATGTTTAATTATTGTCCTACTAAAATTATTATAACAGATTTTATAAGTTAAATCTGTATTAGTCTGGGATTATACAATCGCAATGGCTACCATTGGATGAAACGAATGTCATTGTAGGCATTTGTTCAAAACATGTTTTAGCGTACCCAAAGGGTAAAACGGAACCCTATTACTAAGACTCCGCTGTCCGTCCGTCGGTCACCAGCCTATATATATCTCATGAACCGTGATAGTTAGACAGTTGAAATTTTCACTGATGATGTATTTCTGTTGCCGCTATAACAACAAATACTAAAAAACAGAATTTATAAAATACAACAAACGTGTTTTTTTTTTAGCGTTTTTATAGATGGATGATTTCCATGTATGGATCGGAATGTTGGGCTGTGAAGAAGACGGATGAGAGGAAACTCCATGTAGCGGAGATGAGAATGTTGAGATGGATGTGTGATGTGATGAGTGACGAGAATGGATAAAATAAGGAATGAGTATATTAGAGGAAGTATGAAAGTAGCACCAGTGACAGATAAGTTGAAAGGGAATCGTTTGGCTTGGTATGGACATGTTATGAGGAGGGATGATAATCATATTACAAAAAAAGTGATGGATATGAATGTTGATGGATGGAAGGGAAGAGGAAGACCAAAGAAAAGATGGATGGATTGTGTGAGGGTTGATATGAATGAAAGGGGAGTGAATGAAGCGATGACGGCTGATAGGGGAGAGTGGAAGAAGAAAACATGCTGCGCCGACCCCAAATAAATGGGACCAGGGCAAGAAGAAGAAGATAGATGTTAAGTACGGGACCCTTCGTGCGCGATTCCGACTCGCACTTGGTAGGTTTTTTTTAGTTTTCTGCGCTGGGGGTGCAGAGCTATCCTCGCTTCCAAATTTCTAGCGCAGTCCCATCCCTATAACATTGCTAACAAAACTCAAGTAGAACTAGAATTAGTTCTACCTATAGGTATTTAATAAAAATACCTACTGCGTCGTAGGTCTAGGTTCTACGTGATACGCATTTAAATTAGGTAATCAATACGCTGTTTGTATTATTGTGAGTATTTGCGTATCGAATCAAGTAATTAACTATTCACAACCTAGAATTCCTTGAGCCTGACAGCAGAGCAAGATTGTTTATGTTGTTTTGTAAAAATACATTTGTTGAGCTGCTGTGAATTTGTTGTAAACAAATTACCTACGTTGTTATGTGACTAATTCACAAACTTTAAAAAAAAACACATTCCCTACTTCCCTACATAATTATAAATGCGAAAGTAACTCTGTCTATCTCTGTCTGTCGCTTTCACGCCCGAACTACTGAACTGATGGCACAGAGATAGTTTGAACCCTGAGGAAGGACATAGGATACTTTTTATCGCGATAAAATGTAGCCCACGCGGGGAACAGCTAGTTACACACAAATAAATCTAATAAGTAGGTTGATAGTAGGTACTACATAACAAAGCACCTGTTTAACAGTGTCTATACGTACTTTTAGATCCAGTACCCCTAGTACAAGTTTTGAAAACGATAAAAGTTTTCGTAAACGTCGACGTTTACCACCGCCGACTTGTCAAAGTGGCAACTCGATCTGCTTAAATTCAAAAAGTTACTCAACATTGTTGGAATATGTTTATAACGACTTAAAAATCCCGTATTAATGATTTTAGTTCCTCCCAGTCTCGATAAGATTCGCTGAAAAAAATATGTATGGATGGAAACGAAAACTTTTATAGTTTTTGTAAACTATCAAAACCTGTACTAGGGGTATAGTTCTGAGGCTGTTAAATTAATAAATACACCCTTAGTTATTGTTAGGCGCCGATTTGTCGTACAAAATTTTCAGAACATGTGTTCAACACATTTGATAAGTCTTTTGTGGAGAGACATCCTTAGTATGTTAGAATATTGTAGAAAAACATTTACTCACCAACTTTCGTAATAGCGATTTCTTAATTCACTTTTTATAACTGAAGTTTACAGCACAAAAGCTACAACTAAAATGCAAAAAAATTTGGTAACGGTCCTATTTATATGTTTAGTTTATCTTAAAATCTTGATCTAGTTACTTACACGAATAAAAATCATATTTAAAAATATTACATAGGTACTTACATGTTGTAATTAATAATTATGAATAATGATATGTTTTGAACTTGATAATTTTCATGTGTTTATTGAAGTTCTTATTACAATATCATAAGAGTTGAATATTGAATACACATATATGTATATGTGTGTTATTTGAATCAATTTATTAAATGATTAATTGAAAAGATGCAATCTGTATCAAAATAGCGGATGTCATAGCCATTGAGTTGGTTACGAAATTTGTCCAGCACCGGCAAATCATTGAAATGAAGGCTAATTGCCAATAAATTTTATTCGGAATGCACTTTATTTATATATATTAGGTATACTAAAAAATAAGAAAGGAAAAAAAATTATGATAGGATTAAAAAAAGAAAACAACATCGAGTAATAAAATAATTTCCTTTTTTTATTTATTTATAAACCATTACAATAATATATTTACATAAGATCGCATTTCGTTACATAACAGAGTATTTCATTTGCACCTATTTATTACTGTTTATATAAAGTTCTATCGTTTAAGGCACCCTCAGGAAGCTTCATTAATTAGGCCAATTTCTGCGTCATATGGTCGAAAACGATTAATTTAATAATATGCATAGAACATTTCGAAATATTGAGGTAACAAAAGCATATCTAAATATATACAAGAAAATCAGCGTAAAATAAAGAAACATGAATGTAGGTGTTGTATTTACAATTTAATTTATATTTCACGACATTTACAAGTTTTTCCAATTTTGTTTCTTAATCTAACATATTTATATGTATGTATAATAGTATTTTTAGTACAAATCAAATTCATTTCCGCAATAACAAAAACTCGGCCATAAGATTGAAATCAAATACTATTTCTAAAATTCGACCACTAGTTAAATCCATTGAGTTCAAATAATAAAAAAAACAGAAAACTGTAACTTATTGTTGTGTACACTAAAAATCAGACAAGACTAGTATATTATCCTCAGAATGGATTTAACTACCAGAAATTGCCTGTATTCGATCCTATTTTACAAACAAAAGGTAACAAACTTAAAAATAATTAAAATTGTATTTACAATGCTATTATAATCAAATCATTTACAGACAGTATGGAAGAAAGGAAAATGCATGCATATCAGTACATGGGTCTAAAATAAATTAGGTAAAAGAGAATCATGTCTATATTAAATGTCACTCACTGATTATTTTTTTTTGTTTTGCAATGGCGTCACACGATTAGTGTATTTGCCAGTGTCAAGTATGAAATATTTCAAACTCAGAGAGTTGAATCAAGTTTAAATGATGATGATGATGATGATGGGATAAAGATAGTGTTTAAGTAAAGTAGTGGCGCTTTACTTAAACTTTACACGGACTTTTTTGGAGCAATTAGAAAAGTCACTTTCACAACTTTATTTCAATTTCCCACACCCGTACACATGAACGAACACATAATGGTTAATAATCCACCAATATTACACATTATCACTCGAAGAAACACAAGTTTTGGAAATAAAAACAAAATTTTCACGTTGACAATTCGATTGCCGCCAAAAAAGTCCAACACTCACTGTTTCTCACATTTATGACAGACTACGTTATGTCAATTTATAATTATGACAGATATGTTCAAATAGTAGGTACAATTACAGTCTCCAGCAGAGAAATGGCACGTTTGTGTCGAAGGTTTCAATATATGTAAATATATACGTCTACGGTCAGTTACTTTGCCATACTGGCAACATTTCATTTGTAACCTCAAAACTTAATCCTCTTTGACATCCATCACATTGTGCAATATTTCTTGCCGGAACTATAAAGCCATGAACTACTAGCAAACACTCAAACGTAGCTCAAGTTATTTCGCAGGTATTAATCCGTGGATAAACACAGTAACGGTGTAAAATGTAAAGAATATTCATATTCTTTCGACAGAACAGAAGTTGGTCTTCGGCGAAGAATATAATCTAGCACTCTAGGTGGTCGACCATTGACCAATTGATGCATGAATCGAGGTTCCATTCCAACCATTCTGTACCTGGTCCCTGATCGCATTTATCCACAGATAAGATCGAACTTGCTGGTGTTGCTGCTAGTAAAAATAAAGCAAGTGTTGCTAGCAGCAATATTCTTAAAAGTTTCTTCACATGATATTTTATTCTTCACTCTTTTTTGGTAACTGTGTTACAAGTTACAATGTTTACAGACTTAAAATAGACAACATTTACAAAGATTACAAATAGAGGAACACAAAACTCTTACAAAATTATTAAAATTAAATATTATACAATGGTGTTTTGGTATACTTTCGGGCTGGTCCGTGTAGTGTTGTTAATTTGTTAAATTTTGAGATCAAATTTACATTAGAAAGATTCATTTTTTGCCTTTGATCACCACATCTTTTTTGTTTTTTTTTTTAAATTTAAATTTGGAGGCCATTGTTTCTAAGTCAATCAAAAATAAGGTAGGTACATAACTTTACATAACTAATTCTGCAGTAGGCGTTTAGCATTTTTACTTATGGGTAATTTCTAATTCATTTTGTGTTGGTGAAAGGCATATCAGTCATATTTTCACCTACCGTTATTGAGTAAAAATCGATAAAGGTACAAACATGCAATATATTTTTAAAACATTCATAATTTTAACACACAACCCTTCAAAATGATATATTTTATTCACACTTATTTTTTTACTTTTAAGTTTTAAGCCATGTATTCATAATATTCTTAGGGAAAGCTTCATACTTTAGTACAGTTGGCTACATTTTACAAAATCGCAGCTAAATAACTAGATATTAGTGATATTATAAACTTCTGTAAATAATGCAAGCAATAATGATCTTATCAAACTGTATTATTGACTTTTTCATAGACTCTAGTCAAGCTTAAAATGTTTTTATAGAAAAAATTGATACAACCTCTTGTAACTGCAGTTATAATATTCAGTCATAAAACCTCATAATATAAGGTTTTTAAAAGCTCTTAGGCCCTGAATTCGTCGAATAATTTAGACAATTCTGTTGTGGGACCATAACCTCAAAACGGGAAACCTTAGCCTAGCTCGACTTTATACAACGATTTCCACGTTCGTTGTCGTTGTCAGCTGTTTGTTTTAAATAGATTTGTCGTCCTCTGTATGGGATTTTTTTTATCTATTATATAGTATCTATTGTCTCATCATCGTGGTGAACTCAGGTCCCTATCACTGCACGGCACAGCCCCATTAGAGATTCATGGCCTACCGCTGAATATCACAGTGTTGCTGGCACGGGGAGTCTACTAGCTGAGCTCTTTCCACGGCCACGAGGCACCCCCCAGGGGCAACAAGGAGGGGGGCAGAGTTCCCCACCCAGACCTTCTTGACGTCTGTATGCGGCTGCGCCATTGGAGACATGTAGCCGCCTCTGGAAATTAAAAAAAGCAGATTTTAGGAAAAGATGATAAATTTTTAGAGATAAGCAAACACGATTAAAAGAAATATCGTGATTTTTAAAGGGCTCAGAACGAAAACACAATCTGAGAAATACTTTTCACTCGTACAGTTTATATCGTTAAAAATCAAAGTTACACGGAGATAAAAGACCTTCCGAAATACCGTTTTCATTCCGAGTCAAAAGGGAAGGAATTGCGATTCAGAAGGAAAACTAGGTAAAGACTCAGAAGGAAAGTCAGATTTTTTTTCTCAGTGTATAAAACTCTAATTTTGTGTACATCTATCTCCAGCTCTTACTGATATTAAAGCCTTTATCAAAGCAGTAATAATATAATGTCGGGGACCATTGCACACAAATTGAACTAGCCCCAAATTAAGCTCGAAACTTGTGTTATGGGTACTAGACAACGATATACATACTTATATAGAGAAATAAATACTTATATAAATAGCAATATCCAAGACTCAGGAACAAATATTCGTGCTCATCACACATATATTTGCCCTCACCGGGATTCGAACCCGGGACCGCTAGCTTCGCAGGCAGGGACACTACCAACTCTACCACCGCGTCGTCAAGTAGCATGCAAACATTGCCTTTTCATTTTTAATTAAGTAGGTACCTCTTACAGGGTAGCGTTCGACCACATGTCACCTGATGTTACAAGTGGCGATGTGATAGAAGGTGGCGCCGCGCACTAGAAACTGGCTCTGAAGTGTGGCTACCGTTATACACATTAGTTGCTTGGCGACAGATTCTTAACTTGAAGGTGCTCATAGTGCAGTGTTACCATCAGTGAAAATAACAATTTAATAACTAAGGGTGACGAGCGCAGTGCATTGCCAAGCATAATTAAAGCAATCGAAGTTCAAAATTCTGTTTGGCACTGTATTGTAACGGGCAAGCGTGACCCGTTCCATTTCACCTACTTGCTTGCTTGTTGTATGAAAAGCCAACTCACCTAAGCTTCCTATCAGCGTGTAACAGAGCGTCTGCCTTCAGCAGTCTGTGAGCCACTGCCACTAGCAGAAAGAGTATCAGCGCTCCACAGACGGGCACGGCTATGGTGGCCGCTTTGAACCACACCTCGCCGTTGTAGCTTGCACCATGTTCACTCGCCACTGCGTTTGCTTCTGGAAAATAAAAGAAGATATCGTTAAAGATGACTTATAAGTATTGTTAAGATATCTTGCTCGTCTCGCACTCAGTTATATTATAAAACAAACTCTTCAAACTGGAACAAAGAAAACTACTTAGTGGCAAAACTAGATAGGTATATAGTTCCCAAACGAAAGTTGGAATTTAATTTAATTCGGGAATTGGGTTTATTGCAAAAGTTCATCATCATCATAAGCCTATTACGTTCCCACTGCTGGGACTCTGGCATTTCAGAGACAGAGAGTGTACGTTTATGAACGTTAATGCATCATAAAGATAAATTGTTGCACACTAAATTCGCAAAGATTTAATTTTCTTTGGCAATGATTTAGCCTAAGACATTATGTAGATATAAGTATGTAAACTTTACACCAAAATCCTCTAACCCAAATTCATCCATATAACTTTTCAATCGATACTACTCAATCCCTATTTATAGCTCTTATCATTTCACATGTCTTTGTTTCTCCAATGACTGATCCGATCCGATTTCTACCTAAAGCCAAAGTCCTGACGCATTTCCTCCTTATCTGTATGCTACCAGTAGTCTACCACTGTGAGACAGTGGCGTGATGTTATCGCGAACTAACCAGAATGCTATCAGTGAACTATAAAACTGCAAGTGCTGGAGAATTTCAATGCTATAGGATGATTAATCAGTATAGGTCAGTATGAGTTGAGTACCTATAGGTGTATAACACGTCTTATTATTGCAATTATATTCTTGATTAGGTGATTGGCTGAAGTCTACTAGACAAACAAATATATAGGTGCCAATAGATTCTACAACGTAGTGTTTGACCGCAAGTCAGTTTTTGAAGGTGGTGCGCTATGGTACGCCTAGGTCAGGAACTGGCTCTCAAAATGAGGCTACCGGAATACACCCATAGGTTCTTTGCGGCACATTCTTTACTTGAAAGTGGTAGCTTGCCACCGAAACTCCTGGCAGCATAACATCATTACCTCACAGTAGAATTTACGATACATAATCATGGTGAAACACTAGTTCAATTAAACGTAAATCTACAAACAGCTTTCTCTGCTACATTCGCTCGTTGCCTAGTCAATTATTCTAAGGCACCGCATGGACAAAAGTTAATTAGGTACTAGATTTTCCAGTACCTGCTCGATTAGTCAGGCGCGGATTCAGCCTTTCATTCAGCCTCCTGAGTCCTGGAGGGGTTGGAACATTTTTTCAAGGAGTAGAAATATAGTGAGTCTCTTTTAGAATGAATGTTCTCAAAAATATAGAAACCAATTAAATTGAAAAATACATGTATATAAAAAAGAACAAATGTACTTCGGTGTGCGTCATAGAAGGGAGGTGGGAAGGGGGGGGGGTAACTCATTGCCCCTCTTTCTCCCCTGTATCAGCACCTGATACAAGTACTAGGAGAGTAGCGACGGCCCTAATTTCTTAGAAAGCACAGCGTAGCATTGCAAATTCAAGTACCAGGAACGCATAAAGAGGAGCCGTTTCGTTTTATTAGATCGAATAATGACGCGGTGTACAGTGCGTTTTTTGACAACTGATATATGAACAATAGAGGCATTGTCTGCGAATTGTATATTAGGCATTTGCGTTACAATTGTTTAAAGTGATGACTTAGTAGAAAAAGATACGGTGGTTCTGTTTTAATTACATCCAAGAACAAGATGCAACACAATATAGGTAGGTAAGTACCTACTTGCAACATAATAATATATCCTTTTTTATCAAACACATTCGCTTCCAACTCACGTATGAGACACTATCAGAACGAGTTGCTGAATGAATGAATAACGCATGTCTCTCGAAAGCTTTTAAATCTTTCGCATTACATGAAAAACTCACATCTCTGATATTTATACCAGTCGATTAGTTCAGAAACCTAGTGTCGATACAAAGTAGTATGTATGTCGAAGAACGCAGAGCGTGTTTTTGTTTGGAGGATATAACAAAGGAAACGGCTAAAACAAGTGATCGTCGGAACTAAACCTAGACCTTCAGGCGTAAACTTGGAGATTGTGCACTGCGCATTGGATGGCTCTTGGATTATATTATACTCTTTGGCGCTGATTGTTTTGCACAAAACTCGTTTAAAGCTCGGGTCTCAGTAGTTTCAAAGTATGTACTATTATTTATTCTGTGATTTCACCCAGCCACCCTATTTTTACTCCATATTGCCACCCATATTTATTTATGGTATAGAAAAAACCTTTTTAACTACAAAATGTTGTAAAATAAAGCGGGCACTCTGCATTTTTTTGCTGGTTAGACCTAAATACATTTTTCCGAGAGCGATGGTGGCTGAACGGTTAGGCGTGCGACTTACAAGACGCCGACACCGAGTTCGAATCCTCTCGGCCCCGCACCTATGACTCAAAAGTTATGTGCGGATTTGCCATCGCTCAAAACGGTGAAGGAAAACATCGTGAGGAAACCGGCACGCCCAAGAACTGCAACATTCAAAGGCATGCGACATCTACCAACCCGCACTGGGCCAGCGTGGTAGATTACGGCCCATACTCTCTCTCTCTGAGAGAAGGCCAGAGTCCCAGTAGTGGGAACGTAAAAGGCTGATAATGATGATGATGACATTTTTCCTACTTATATTAACAATCACTAAAAACCCTGGAAACTATAAGGTGGAAAGGTTATATTTTTAGGGCAGTTCAGTAATGTTCGCCTAAGTACTCGTAGCTGTTAGCTACCACCCAATCTATTACCAAGCATCTATCGGTGTGTTACGGCCACCTCACTTGAGGGCAGTCCAGACGTAACGCGGTGCCATCTTCAACCACATCGTCGCTTAACATCAGAAAACATGTACATTAATTGAACCAAGTTCAAGTTAAAATTGCTCTATAGGATACACAAAATACGTCCTTACGCCGGCAAAAGAACAGGGAAGAAACACCCGACAACCCAAACGTGGTTTCTTGTACACGCCCGCGACCAGTGACCACGACCAACAGTTTGGTCTACTAGTAAGCGATCACTAAGGGCTTCGGGCACAAACTATTACCGCAGAATATGGCCATAAAATAAACGAGAATCCATAATTGCCTTCGTGGTATACTGCTCAGTTAATTTTGTTCGCCTGAGGTCCTTCGGCTGAACGTAAATTGAGTTCGAAATAGATTTTATTGTTTTGTTTGGATTCTCGATTGCGAAGCGGAGCTTATTGCCTTGGCTTGTTGCAGCTGATCGTTCGTTCAATTGTTTAACAAAAGACAAACAAACAGCTAGTGCCGTACAAACCTATTTAACTTATATTGAGGTTTTTTGTTTCCAAATATGTTTATTTTTTTTTATTGCGATGTTGGTTCAGTGGTAGTGACGTCGGCTTGCGATCCGTAGGACGTGGGTTCGAATCCTACAATGAGCTTGAGCTTTCGGTGAAGGAAAACATCGTGATGAAACCATAGCTTGGTGGTAGGGTATTTTCTAGTACTCGCTTGGCTAGCTACCACCCTCTTGTTAAGAATCTGTCGCCAAGCACCTATCGGTGTGTTCCGGCAGCCTCACATGAGAGCCAGTTCTCAGTCCAGGTGTAGCGTGGCGCCATCTTCGACCACATCGTCACTTAACATCAGGTGACTTGTGGTCAAACGCTACCCTGTAAATAGTAAAAAAAAAAAATATATTTCAAGTAACTTCAATTTAAAAAAAAAGCGGCACTTTCAATTCTTCCCGAGTTTTATTCCAAGTTTTCTTTCTCTATAAACTATATTCAGACTATTAATATTTATAAAAAAAATGGCCAAATCTTTAGTTTCCGTTCCAGTTCCAGCGAATTGTATCCAAAACGGATGGACACATTTTGACGGGACTTTCACAAGCAGATACAGAATTCATATACAGTGTAAACTCCATGTAACGTCACTCTATTTAACGACAAACTCCCTTAAGCGTCGAAATCAATTGGCTTTGGTTGGTTTAGCTTGTCTTTCATACAATGTTTCACTCTACATAGCATTACACCCACTCTCAATAACGACAACAATTGAGTAATAAAAAGTACCTTTTAAGTTGCTAAAATTAGTAAAAACTGCGCAGCTGTGTACGATCTATTGTCGCTTTATTATCCTAGCCCGCAATAAACTCGACTGTCGGCATCATGCATACCGAACTTTCTAAGAAATTCGTTCTTTTGTTTACAAATTGGGATTGCTTGTACGTGTAGACTGTTGTTGACCATGACTCATAAGTAGGAGTCATGTATTATCTATACCTTATCATATTCTTAGTTGCTCACAAACTTTCAAACTGTGAACATGGCTAATAAAAGAAAATCAGCATTAAAGAAGCTCTGGAAGCAGCTAAATTATTGGAAAAATACTTCCTTTATAACCAAGATGCCTCCATATTGCTAAATATGAATAAAATAAGTAAAAAAAAACAACAAAATTACTGGTGCAGCAAAAGACTTCAGACAAAAATAACAGACTATACGCAATAGCGTCCAAATAACATTCTTTTTTATGCACATAACTACTAACAACAGTCGGAAATAAACTTTATCTTTTTCTAATTCTGATGTTTCTTCTCTCCATTTAACGACAACTCTCTATAACGCCATAAAATGCACAGTCCCTTCAGTGTCGCTATATAGAGTTTACACTGTATATTCAGATTTCTACATAATGTGTTTATCATGTATAATTTGTTGCAAATAAATGATTCTTATTCTTATTCTTATTCTTAGATAGCTGATGTTATATGTAAACGGAATGTAAAAATTAACGCTGGTCCGGTCGACTGTACTACCGAAAAGATTTTTAACCATGGTCCGGTCAACCGGACTATCGCGACTGTACCACGGGCAAGAAGTGAAATAATAACTTAGGCTACATTTATTTTAGATAAAAAATTAGTGTCCTGCGAAAAAAAAACTTAGTGATGAAATTTGGTATGGAGACAGTTTAAACCCTGACGAATACATAGATTACTTTTTAGCGCAATAAACTGACGCGGGTGAAACCACGGTCACAGCTAGTTCGCAATATAAATCACACCAATTGTTCAAATTCAATTACTTTGAAGTAAAGAGCTAAGTTCCCATCGCCATCGCTCAAACCGGTGAAGGAAAACATCGTGAGGAAACCGGCATGTCCAAGAACTGCAACATTCAAGGGCATGCGACATCTACCAACCCGCACTGGGCCAGCGTGGTAGATTACAGCCCATACTCTCTCTCTGAGAGAAGGCCGGAGTCCCAGCAGTGGGAACGTGAAAGGCTGATGATGAAAGAGCTAAGTTTGCATTATGATTCACTTGTTTGCTCAGATACGAGTGGTAGAGTAAACATTGTTCTAGGAATCTTTATCAGACGAGTTACACAAAGAAATATTAGGAGTTATTCTTTGTTTCTAATTATACTACGAATATGTAGATTGAACGGCGCTTCTATTGTTTGCTATTTAATTAGATTTTGCGTCGACTTTTTTTTTTATTCACTATTTACAGGGTAGCGTTTGACCACAAGTCACCTGATGTTAAGTGACGATGTGGTCGAAGATGGCGCCACGCTACACCTGGACTGGGAACTGGCTCTCAAGTGAGGCTGCCGGAACACACCGATAGGTGCTTGGCGACAGATTCTTAACAAGAGGGTGGTAGCTAGCCAGGCGAGTACTAGAAAATACCCTACCACCAAGCTATGGTTTCATCACGATGTTTTCCTTCACCGAAAGCTCAAGTTCATTGTAGGATTCGAACCCACGTCCTACGGATCGGAAGCCAACGTCACTACCACTGAGCCATCATCGCTATACTACCACTGAGCCATCATCGCTATATGTAGACTGTATCTAGAACTTCTACAATAAAAGAAGGTCGCTACAATATAATTATGTTTTAAATCTTTTTTTAAGCTAGATTTTCATTAACTGCAAAAGTTAGTGAGTGAGCGTGTATACTTGTTACTTTGTCACAGTAAAATACCTCAACAGATTTAAATCATACTAATATTATAAATGCGAAAATTTGTGTGTGTGTGAATGTTTGTTACCACGTATCACCGGAACTACTAAACCGTTTTTGATGAAATTTGAAATGGAGATAGATATTTTATACCTTGGTAGGCTACTTTTACTGTAAAGGAGTGCAGCTAGTAGTTACTACGGAAACATCAGCGTATTTGCAATTTTGTAAAATTTTTTGTATAATTGTAATTTTGTAATTAATAATAATAATAATAATGCCCGCACAATCACATACATAGGCTCTGACCCCTAACTAGGTTTCCCTGTATCTAGGGTATCAGAAACTATGCGGATCGGGGATCCACAACACCCAGACACAGAACAAATACTTGCGCTTTTTTTTTTCAATGCACAAATATTTGTTCTGTAGCGGGAATCGAACCCGCGACCTCACGCTTCACAGTCGGCTATCGGCCCATTGCGCCACATCGGTCGTCAAAAATCAATTGGTACAATAAATACCATTTCAATTAATGTAATAGGTGCAATCATGTACCTATTTATTAATTACTGTTGTATGAATTCTCATCTAAAAGCACGCGCTGTTTCTTATCCTATAAAAGGCCAATGACTAGGCACTTGACCTAAATAATCCTATTAGCCATAATATGTTACTTTTTATATGCATAGAAATAGCCGCACTATAATTCAAAGTCCAGAACAAACAAGCCTTATTAGCTGCCGAACGAAACCCACTTAGTCCACTATTCATAGTGTTTATATTCAATAGGTTATCAGATCTATACGCAGAATTGAATTATTTATTCCTTCTATTTCAATTTGATTGAAAGCTGTGACGATTTATGACTGCTATAATTATGCTAGCGTATAAATTAGTTTGTTTGCAGATAGAGCGTTATACACTTTATGTTTAATGACTTATGGTACTGAGACGTGGTCTTTGACTGTTGGCCTTTTGAATAAGCTCAGAGTCACACAACGAGCCATGGAGAGAGCCATGCTTGGAGTTTCTTTGCGTGATAGAATCCGAAATGATGAAATTCGCCGAAGAGCCAAGGTCACCGACATAGTTCCAGAATTTGCAAGTTGAAGTGGCATGTGCAGGCCACATCGCTCGACGAACCGATAACCGATGGGGAAGAAAGATTCTCGAGTGGCGACCACGAACCGGAAGACGTTCTGTAGATAGGCCCCCCACTAGGTGGACCGACGACATTGTAAGAGTCGCAGGGAGCCGGTGGATGCAAATGGCTAATAGCCGTTCATGGTGGTGTTCAAGGGGGGAGGCCTATGTTAAGCAGTGGACTTCTTCAGGTTGATGATGATGACACTTTATGTTTATTTATATTACAATACTGTGTTCCGGATTGGATGGCAATGTTTCTAGTAAAATTTACGCTGCATTTTGTAGCATTGTTTTTTTTCTCCTATCTCTTAACTTTTAAATCCTCAACTTTCTTTGCGAAACGGAACGGAGCAATAGGTACCATAGATCACTTCCAAATAATCGATTTTTAATCGAATAAGTTAAATAAATTACTATAATTTTCCAAAAGCTAATAAAAGATACCCTAAATTAATAATCCTCATATATAAATCTATTATTCTATTTAAATCGCTTCCTGGTTGATTTATATATCCTTTTTGTAATTATTTGCAAATTAACTACAATAATCGAGTCGCAAAATTTCGGACAAATCGATTCGACGAGTTGTCATTTATTCTTGACCCCTTCCCTATGGCGTCACTTTTTTTTTGAGATCCTGTCTCGACCTCGACGACTGGTTTCCCACCGAATTGTTAAGAAACAATCCCTATTAATTAAAAATACTGCTTCACCGTCTCCAGCGGCAAGAAGTACGCGCAGTGCGAATATCCCTCTGCTATTTTCCAGCCCGAAAGGTGAGTTTTTTTGATGTCATAACCTCCACCCCTATATGGTGACATATCTCTGCTAAATCTCGATTTGGAACCCTACTAAGGGCTTAATAAGGTGAAGGCTCGCTTCCTTCAGCTTTCGACCCGTGATCCGCATGAGAATATTGCATACTTTTAGTAATTTTGACCCCTTTGAACCGGCACCATAACTTGTAAAAAATCTCCAAAAGTACAAGTTTTTGGTGAGGCTAACTCCATTTAAAACCTTCCTCAGACCCCTCCGGTCGTGTGCATGCCTAATTTTCCCTAAATTCTTTGCTCAATTTCTTAAAAACTCAATAAATAACTTCCATCCCGTTCCAATTTAACCTTACCCTAGATTATATATAAACTTAAGTAATTATTTGTATCGTAGCGACTCGACCAAGCGAACTACTCTGCCCATACTTTATTATATAATATACTTATCTGAGGATACATTCTCTTTCATCTTTCTTTACGTTTAGATATATATTACCTGATAGATAAACCTGGTTGTTTAGAATAAAAAAAAATATAAATTTATAAATTTTATTGTTTTATTTATCCCTTCATTTAGGTAGGTAGGGTTCACCCTCCTAAGGTGGGAAATTAGGTTACAATTTTAACATCTCAAATCTCAGTTGACGAGCGGCCAGTTTCAATAACGTATCTATCCACGGTTAGCCCTGCTGAAGATAGAAATTTGAAACAAGCTCCATAGAAGTAAAGACAAATTCAAACTGTGGATAGATATATTATTGAAACAATCCGGGCCGGGCGGCCGCTAGGCGAGTGACATCCTTGCTCGTCTCATCGTCTCGTCTCATTATAGATATATACAAGTTTATTAAAATCCTGATTTTGTTATTATATATACGAGTATAAAAAAAAAAAACTAGTCTTAAAACAGGGAGTGATTCTAGGTTCTAGAACAAAAATCCTTAACCCTGAAAGAAAACAAAAGAAGTGAGAAACGAAACAAAATAGTGAGTAAGTACAGTCAGCAACAAAAGTAGCTGATCATACTAGCTTTCCTAAATGTGTTTTAGATCAGTAATGTGTGGTTTTCTTTACATTTTACAAGGAGGCGCTCTGACCACAACTTATCACACCTGATTTTAAGTGATGATGTGGTTATAGGTTGGTGTTTAAGATGATGCCGGTAATCGGAAATTGTGTTATTGTTGAGCGACTTTTGTCGTTGACTGTACAGTACTCAAATACAAATGAGATCGCGCCTAAAAAGTTACCTGCCGGGCGTTTTCTGCCTGTTATTTTTCCGGCATAAGGAGGTTGGAATGGTCATAGCTAGTTTTATGTTTGACGCTATAAAGTGATCACGTGATGTAGTATTATATCGTACTAAGTAATTAGTTTGATTTTTGACTTTTACAAGATCCTTACCTCCATCATGAAGCGTGAGGTTGAGCCTAGCCCTCGCCAGAGGACTGTCCTCGTGGTTGCACAGGTCCCGGAAGCAGCACAGCAGCAGGGAGTGTCCTGATGCTGGACCGTGCCCGCCTGATGGCGAGTTCTGACACCGAGCTAGCGCTACTTCTTCCCTGAAATCGAAAGGAGAATAAGATTAATACCTACTTAAAACATAACAATAAGGACAAAATAAAGAATATTTAATAGTATCTTAGGAAAACATGGGACGGCCGAGTGACGCCCGGTCGGCCGTCCCAGGTATCCCTGAAAAGACGAAGTCACGAAGGATTTGCGCGAGCTCCAGGTGGAGGACCGGCAGGAGGTGCCGCAGGAGAGACCGAAGTGGCGTCTTTTGTTATCGGAGGCCAGGACTCCCTTTGGGTCGCTGCGCCATCTCAGTTAGTTAGTTAGGAAAACATCGTAAGGAAACCAGCATGTCCAAGAACCACAACATTCAACGGCATGCGACATCTACTTAACCGTACTGGGCCGGCGAGGTAGACGGCCCATCTCTCTCTCTGAAAGAAGGCCAGAATCCCAGCAGTGGGAACGTAATAGGCTGCTGATGATAATGAATAGTACAGTCAGGGACAAAGTAGCTGTTGTTACTGTAGATCAGTAATGTTTGTTTTTTCGTTACAACTTACAAAGCAGGGTTTGACCATAACAGAACGCACCTAATGTTAAGTGATGATTCATCCGAAGGTTGGTGTTTATGATGATAAGTAGAATTGGAAAATTTGTTTTTGTTCAGCGACTTTTGTCGTTGATTGTACCTTTAGAATTCCCGTTTGTATCTTCAGGTGCATGTTATATAGACCAATTATAATTATCATCACCCAATACATCAAATTTGCGCTAGGAAACTAGTAAATCTTTGCCAGAATCTTCAGATAGGCCTCTAGAACTAGTTCTGACTCAAATCGATCGAACAGCTTAAAATAGCATTGCAAAGATACCTATTGATCATGTCGTATCAATTCCTGTGGCAGTTTGTAGGCAGCTGCATGGCCTAACATGTATTTTAATCATCACCATTAATCAAAACTGACCAGATTTCATGACAGATTGAGAAGAAGATTTCAATCGTGCACTTTCAAAGCTATTGATGCTACTTTTAATAGCTTCGTTAAATTACTAACGGTTCCTCGAATGAGCCCTATTATCAGGTCTTTATGAGATCATAAACGCTAACAGTTACTATAACGCGCAGTTTTAATGCTTTTCTACGAAAAATTACGTAGCTGGTTTCGATGGAATCTTCTCTAGCTCACAATCTGTACTAATTAAAGCTATAACATACTATCCATAAATGCGAAAATAACCCTCTCTGTTTGTTCTGTACCTTTCCATGCCTAAACCACTGAATGGATCGTGAAAAAATTTGGTATGGAGATAGGTTGAATCCTGAGGAAAGCCATTAGCCATTTTTATCGCGAAGAACTGTAGTCTACGCGGGAAAACTGCGGCAATAGCTAGTATAAAATTATTTGAAAAACAACTTGGCAATTCAAACCAATTATCGACCTTTCGCAAATGCACGTTCGCGAAGATAAAGGTGGGAGGATCGAATTGCAACCATGTTAAGAGGTCTGTTAAAGTTGAATTCAGCTCTTCGACTGCAACTAAAGCTAACTGTATCCAAAGCTAATTATCACGCTATCGCATTAACTTAACGATCAAACCAATGTCAAGTTCTAATCTAATTCCGTAGTTTGGGTTTGCGCACCTGGTGGCCTAATCAACAGAAACTGACGTGGAAAATTGATTGGAACAAATCTTTACGACTTAGTTGCTGTTAACTAACTAAACCGTTTTGTGTTAAACGATGGGTAGGTACAGTAATCAAGTTCTTTTAACCTCATGGTGATAGAGACCGGCTGTCTAATGAACTAGAGGTCCGTGAACTTGCAATCGTAGCACTTATAGAGTTTTCAACAATAGATTTTTGCGTGTGTTCTTGGATCATTTTAAAGTCGCAAGTAGAAATGTTGTTTTCATTTGCGATTTAAATCAGGTTTTTATTTGTAGATGTTTAGTTTTATTGTAGTTTAATTTATGGTATTTAGTTTAATTTTCTATCCACTGTATATGTTTTGTTGTTTTGATGTTACTATTGTACATTATGGAATGCAATAAATTCTTTGAATCTTTGAATCTTTGAATCTTATAATATATTAGAGTATTATCATTTTTGCATCAAAAGTCTTTTTGTGATAGTTTTACTGTTTTGAAAGTCTTACACCCAATATTAATAAAATATGTGGTTTTAGTACTAGGGCTTGACATATTACTACTAAAATGACATATCGATCCAAAACCGCGGATAACGGATCAGGATCGATTATTAATTTCGGGCGTTAGTGAATTGGTCGACTGTACGGATACTTCTCCAACATTGTTCGTTATTCCAAGTTGATAAAAGATTAGAGCTGATGTGATTGGGAACCTTTGAAATACGAGACTTTTTGTAGTAGGCGAAGCAATTACCTTAGTTCTGGGTACATGTTAATGTTAACCTTTAAACTTATAATAAAGAGATAAAGTTTGTAAGTTCCAAACTCACTCATTCTGTAAGAGAAATCTCCGGACCTAATGGTGAAATCTGGCTATCCCTGGCTATGTTTTATTGTAATAAAATTCCTGTTAGAATCCCTACGCGGGCAAAACCAACGATTTAGTCATAAACAGAAATACAAGAAACCATATCAATAAAGTTTGAATTAATTTGGGCTTCAAATAACAATTTTTTTGCCCCTGAATCGATTTCAACGGTTCTACTCGCTAAGTGGTGTAATGACAAAAACTTGACCTCAATTATTCGAACAATTTATCGTGCAAAAATAAATGTCTGTAAAAAATTAATGGCAGATTGTCTTTTTCTGCAGCAGCACGAGCGTGCAAACTTTTTGCACTAATTGACAACGTAATTATGTTAATCTTATATGCTAGTACAACTTTAACTGGTTTGACAATGGTGAGGGGTTGTAAATATAACATGATTATCTACTTTATTTAATTGGAGTTAATTAAAAATCCAACTAACTGAAGGACCAAATAAGGAAGTAATTAGACAGATCAATAACGCTAATGATAAAAGCGATAAAAAACAAAAAGACGGAAACTCAGCAAACAAATCAAGGCAATTTCAAAATATAGGTTAAGGCATAGGAAAGGTTAAAACTTCTAAACTAAACCTAAGTCAAAAATTATCGAGGCATCAATTGAACTTTTTACTTTTGATTCTTTGTATCGTATGTATCTGATATTTTTGCTTCACATAATAGAATGTGGAATGAATCACCATTCATACAACCACTAAACAGACCAATGTAAATTCATCGTCATCCAAGTCCACCGTCAGATAATAACCTGACATGTTTACTGAATACAAATATCCTTTTTGTGACGAACAGCGAACCGCGTTCTCACGAGCTGACCAAAATTTACATCAAATTATACTTGTGTAGGTATTTGAACGAATATTGATGATGTTTGATTGATGCTTGAGGCTGGGAACAAGTTACAGGTCAGATAATCCTTAAAAGTTTATGTGGTCATCACATTCTAGACATGCCTGAGGAATCAGAATGGGTTTTGATTTATATAGCAAAAGACGATGTTTCAAAATTTCTTGGTAAAATAAGAAACCTCATATGTATGTAAATTTACCTTTTTGAAGTACAATTATGTGTAGCAGATGTGTGTAATGCAAATTTGCATACAAATAATGATCTGTTGACAGTATACATTCAAATATTAGTGCCTTTGATCTGCTATGGCCGTCGATTGAAGGTTTGGGTTACAAAGCATGTCTGTGCCTTGGCAGGGGATCAACTATGCGCTTTTGTAAGACCGGCCGTGGCGTAGCAGTCAATCAAATGGTGACGCCTTTACACTTTGAATTGAAGTAGTGCAAGCAGGAACACGTAAGTGTTGACAGAAAATATTAACAGCAATAAAGTAGAAGATGATGTCAAAGGGCAAAGGGAAGTACCAACAGATCCAACACATCTAAAAGATGACGTTAAGATTCTATCGCCATTCCTTTCTGTCTCCTTACTAGAACTGAAAGCCGTTTCAAAAGCACCTGTCATATTATTGTGTAAAAGTGGAGCAGATTATGGCAGACAAATTATGTCAATAAATTTCAAAGGAATTTATCTTAGCACAAAGTGGCATAGTTACAAACTTGACAGGTAAAATTTCTGCAATTCTCAGATAAAGAAGTATTACGTTATTGAAAAACACTAACATTAAATAAGCTTACGCAGCTTACAAAGGCCGCCGGTATGCCCTTTCCGAGGTATATGGCATCCATCAATTAAGTCAAGGTCCATGTGGTGAATTTATGACCTGTACTTTCCATTTCAATCAGCCTGAAGGTGATTTCTTTAATTAAACCAGTAATTTGTAGTCTGAACATGAAGATCTCAGAGATTTGATGGATTTAATCAAAAGGGCTTTATGGCATGTCATGTCAGATATGTCAATGGTGCCTTTTGGAATTATTTGGACTTATCTTTTTATGGGAAGCTTTATGCGTTTAGCTGATTGATACTTATTGTCGTTTCACGAATAACGGTACGCTCAATGACCGTCGACCATGGCTGGTATGGCTCCATCAGATTATCGATTACAATTAGCATATTATTCGAATGCCGCAAGTTTTCTCACGGAAATCGAGACGGATAGACGCAATCCTAAATTATTTGGACAAGTATTTAAATGGTTTTAATGGCTGTCCGAAAATTTTTGTTCGGTTGCTATTTGGGGAATTTTGTAGCCGGGACCGGGAGTGATTTAGGTTCTTTATTGGCCAATTAATGATGGGAAAAGAACTAACCTTCTTCGAGAATTTAAAGAAATCTTTGAAGAATTTAGCTAATTGCTTGCTTATCACTGTAACGCGTTTTAAAATTAGTAGGTACAACTTGTCAACTCGTCTTGTTACTATTAACAAGACAAGTAGTTATAGCAATGACTAACATTGTCTAATTGTAATTATATTTGTTAAAACCTTAATCGTAACGACCGTTTTGATAAATGTTTATATTGCTGTTACGATATGTTTAATAGGCAATAAACAAATATTACGTAACGTAGTAGTTTTATTGCATAACAATTCATGTTAAAAGTATATTTTGTATGTTTGTATGCCACTGAATATAACCCATGTTTTAGCTCTAAAACGATGGGTTTACAACATCAGCACTAGTATTATTTTCTCTAATCCCCCCTCAAAGCACCACAAGTAAACTTCAACTTGAGATGGGTCTAAAGGGATAAAATCTTTAGCTATCTAAATAAATTTGCATCTCACAGGATTTGATACCGCAACCTGCGAAATCTAAATCTAAGCCAGACGCGAAACGCACACGCTGTCGATGCAACGGCAAAACTGCCGAAATTACGTGACGTATTACATACATAGACGTTGCTTTGGAGTTTTTTTATATATGTTTCTCTTGAAATGCTTAGTATCAGAATATACTTTAGTAGTTAGTAGTTACTCAAGTTATGTTCGGAAGCCGTAGCATAATAGCTACTAAAACAACAGTTTAAAGAAACAAACAAAAAAAAGCCAAGCTGCGGACAAATATTAATCGTATCCATTAAGCGCTTTAAACAGGTCCCGATTAAACATTCGCGAGTTTAATCTTTGTTTGCAGAGGACTCATTAAAATTCAGATAGCAACCGCACGACAAAATACAAGCGTAAAAAGTTGTACTGTAAACACGCCGCTAATGAGCAAACTAATATGAAGCACCGATTAGTAGTGATAATTTATGTATTTACTGGAACTTAATCAACTGATTGTTCTTTGAAATTAAGACTGATTAAGAAAACCGGGCGCCTTACTTGAAGAGAGAGAGAGATAAACCAGAGGCAAACTTATATTTGAATCATAGTGAATTTTGAAATTGATAAACTCACAAGTGATAATGTTTAGTTTTACATTATTAATATTACTGTAGCTATAGATAAACATTCTAGATCTCATAATGGAAGAGCAAGATAGAAGACGCATTTGATTACTCATACAATTAATCTTAAAACAAAGCGTGCCCTTCGAATTCAAAAAACAATGGAGAAAGAGGCCAGGAACAAAGAATGTGGGTATTTCATCGGAGATAACAATAAAATCTATCGTTGTAAAGAACAAAGAGATGAAGATGTCAGTACAAAGCACTGGTCAATTACGTAATTCGACCGAGAAATATTCCGTGAAATCGATAACGAATAATCGATAATGATTTTCATAAACATTTTATTTATCTTTCCCGATTAAATTGAGAAGTCAATACTTGGAAAGAACACATTGAAGAGATTGACGAATTAGGTACCTAGTGAAATTGTTTCGAGAACTGATGTTAAAGTTCTGTTGATATTGACAAATAAATTTGAAGCTTATTTTAATAATGTTACAATCAAATTTGATACAAAAGGCACAGATACTTACGGCGCAGCAGGATCGGTGGCCTTACAGCTGCGCTATCTAGTCTCCTGACCTATACGACTCAACCCCATCCCTTATCAAACAAACGAGGACACCGACATCGGTTTACAATCAACAAATGAATATTATATTCAGTCACATACAGTGACAGTGTGAAATTTGCATTTTGGTTGGTCTGTGATTTTGTCTAACCGAAAAAAAGAAAATAATGTGATATGTCAGACTATCAGTATACAGGGTTTGTTTTTCTTGATATTTTACACTTTAGATAGAAAGTTATTTAAGACAAGGCAGTAAGTACTACATGAATAAAATTAGTTAATTAAGAACTTTAACAGATTTTTATTTTATACCTGTACATGTTTAACGCACACCCTACAGTATTGGATCAGTTAGTAATAAGAATAAAATTTTAATTAATGTGATCGCACCAAAAAAAAAACCTGCAGGACGTTTTCTGCCTGGAACAGGCGTAGAGCTAGTTTTGAGTTTGACATTTTAAAGTGAGCACATGTATCCTATAAAATAAATATATTTGACATGCGTAATAAGAAATCAGGTGTATCAGTGCACCAAATATAAATTGGCACTACTAACTACGTAACTACAGAGCTAGGTAAAAAAAATTTTGATTTTGACAGGATGTGTCATATTTATTACCGTCTGCGAAATTACAATAGTCAAAAATCCTGCCTGATTAGTTTTATTTCGCGACAGACAAGCAGGCTACTAAAAGCACTAAATAACCAAAACTTAATCACCGAATATAAAACGGAATATCAATTTGAATTCGATGGAAATCTTAACGAAGTACGGCCGGCGATCGTTAACAAAGATAATGACCGTGCAGGGATTGCCAAAAAAGAGCAAAAATGTATAAAGCAAATAAAAGCGGGCATGCGCCTCTGTCGAGAACCTGTTCCACTGAATAAGTAATGGTTAGACAGTACCTAAGGTGCAGATAACAGGATCAAGCTGAAAATTAAGAGATTTTACAAAAAAAAAATCTGTTTATAAATTTTTGTTTTTTTAGGGCAATGAAAATAGACAATTTGTATTGACTACCTGTTTTTGTAAGATAAGTTACATATTTGTGATCTTGTCCGCCTCAGCAATATTTATTTGTTTTTGAATATGTTTACCATTTACATAATACTTCAGCCATTTTGATTTAACAATGCGCTATAAATATTGGCATTTGCAAAATACGATACTTTTATTGTATTTGTTTTTTTTTTGCTATTTGACATTTCAATTAAACTTTGACCTTATATTTATTTTTATATTCCATGATGCATCGTTACAGTACTTTCCATGGGCTGTGTATAAATAATAGTATGTAGTTATTTGCTCTTCCATAAACAACACTAAAGTGCTTAGTAATTATAATGTATGTAAGTTTAATAACTGCTTTATACCGTGCCTTTTGAACGATCCGATTCGGAAAGCGGACAAGTAGTTTGGGTAAGTGTGCGAACCATGCACAATGTAGGGTTCCATAGTCACTGCGACGTTTTTCAAACTGTTATCTGTTATGGGCAATAATTTTTAGAAACAGCGGTTTGGAAGTTGGCGCATGGGATGACCACTTGAGCGCTAAACTCTGTTCCATAGACGGAAAAAAAATGTGTGAACTTTCAATATCTAGTTAGCAAAAAAAGCTCCCTCTTTACGCGTCACTTATAATAATAACTATTTTTATCAAAACTTTGTAGGCCTGAATAATGGGAATATGTCAAATTGCAGCCAGTGCCAGCATAGTGACATTAGCTGTGCTTGTGATTTTGATAATTTGTGAGTAAAATGGCTGTGACATATTGACAGATGGATGGATATATAAAGGTATGTCCTTAATTTGACAACGGAACCCTAAAAACCTTCACAGCGCGGGGTTTCAGCGGCATTATTAATATGAAACGAGTTCAATCGAGTTTATAAAAAACAAACTAGATTTTAATGTTTAATCAACATACCTAATCAGTGGAATACTAATGAATCAAGAAGAAAACTTTTAAACAATACTCATTTTTTTCACGAACATTTTGGCAATAACAAAAGTAAATAAATTCTTGCAATGGATGGTACAATAAAACTTTTTCTTAGACTACTTAGCAATAGACTAGAAAATAGCATTGCTGTAAACAATGCAGCACATCTGCGTCATAATGAAATTATATCAGCTTTCTATGACAGTAAAGAACAATATACTCGATATCTCACTGGGACAAGGTACTAAATTTAGCTAGTTCACGCACGGTATATGTGCTCAATCAACGCACAATCATATCTCGATCTATGATGAAAGACCCGTGGAGCGATTTCGAAACAGTCGAAGACAAATTGATGGAAGCAGATGCTATTAGACGGCCGCGACGCGACCCAAGCACACAGCTAGCGTGATAAGCGGAATTGATAGAGCATGTATGCAACAAAAGAGTAGTTAATTAATTCTCTGATGAAAGTTAAAACGAAATAACAAACGAAAGAAACGGAATGTTACGTCGTCGGGAACAAATCGAATCTATGGAAATAATCAGGATATGAATATCATAAATCGGGAAACAGATTCTATTGGTGGAGATGGGGTGCAACTGGAAAAAGACCTTCTATACTTAGAGAATCTCTTAAAATAATCAAGGCAATATTTGCAAAAAAATAGCTCAAAGGTCTTTTGCATAGATTATCTAGAGAGAAGGTGAATATGGATGTAACCACTAAAAAGAGGCAAATTGTTTCCTATAATATACATGCTTTTTTTTAATTTTGAGAGTGATACGATGTTGTTTTGAATAACATTTCTTTGCCAATTTTATCAATAGCAGTTCCAGAGGAAAATGGTTGTTATTGACCCCAATTTTCCATTAAAATTAACATTACTTCTTCAGTAATTATAACTTGTTTTTTAAATACGAAATGCTTGCTCGTTTAACTTTGTGATTATTATCGTTGTCATAATATTTACGTCTGCGTTTTTGTGCTGTATGATAACTTTAGTTTTGTTTTGACTTTTATTTGATGTCTTTGATAGTCTGTTGAGTTGGTTACCATTTATCATTAACTACAGTGGACTAGTAGTTCGACGAGTTCAAGGTATTACGAAATCATGTGCGCACTACGCAGTTCGCACGCAACCGAATAAAGTCAAAACTGGATAATAAAACACTATAATTTAGACAAATATATCATGTTGTCGTATTCTTCATTTTTATGACTAAATCAGTATACATAATATGACGTATCCTACTATTATTATAAACGTGAAAGTTTATGAGTATGGATGGATGGATGGATGTTTGTTACTCTTTCACGCAAAAACTACTGACGGATCTGAATGAAATTTGAAATGGAGATAGATTATACCCTGGATGCATAGGCTACTTTTTATCTCGGAAAAAGGTTCCTGTGGGATAACAGGAAGACGCAGGTGAAGCCGTGGGGTGCAACTAGTACATAATAAGTATTAGCTTTACTTGCATTTGCTCTTTTGTCACACATGCTTTTGTAAGTGATGACGAGGTCGATGATGAAGCACGCTTGCCTAAAATATGGTCTATTCACAAATAATTATGTTGTACTTCTCATCTTTTAGCAGTTATTCAACTACCAAGCAATAGTGTGCAAACATTACAGTATTCTAGATTGAAGGGCAATATCTCCAGTAAAATTATAAGGCAAAAGGAGATTAAACGTCTTATATCTCAAAGTGATGAGCGCAATGAATTTTGAACTATAGAAGTTCACAATTAAGGTATAGCAGGACATTGAACTGTAATGGGCAAGCGTGTGTAGAACTATGAGGCAAGCGAAATGCTCGTCTCCTCACTCAGATGATTAAAAAAACGTTGATGGTACCGTAATAATTTATAAATAATACTTGAACTTTAAAAATTACAATGACACGATCGTTTTCGGGAGCTCTTTACGCGAATGAGTCACGCATATCCGGAGCTAATTTCAATTCTATGCATATTAAGTGTTTGTTGTGTATTAGTAATTGTTTTCTAGCTGAATTTATACCTATTAAACAGACAACCAGAAGTGTTGAACTTATAGGAATATTCTGTATCTATTTCTATGACTATTTGTTTGGAATGAACTATAATAGTAGGTACTATTGTAGCTGGTATCTTGTAGGCAAGCATGTTCATTGTTGCTGTCATTGACCTCGTCGTCACTTGTTGAACTGGGGTTTTAAAAAAAACTAGCTCTACTTCCCTCTCTGTTTCGAGAGCATGGGCAACAGTTTTTCGCGATAAATAGTATTCTATGTCCTTCATCAGGGTACAAACTATCTCTATATCAAATGACATCAAGATCTGGTAAACGGTTTGGACGTGAAACGGTAACAAACAGACACAGAGTAGAGGTGGGAAACTCGGTACAACAGCACCCCTAACCAAGATGCATTCTACAATCGTTGACGCTAATAGAAAACCAAAAAAAAGTATAGGAATAACATATTTCAACGTTAAGTCACGTGGTCAGAACAAACATCTACAATGACGATCTCAACATCCTATACAAAATGGTAGCAGCCAAGCCCCAAGATACATTATGACAAGCTCAAACGAAACTTCTCAAGGCGTTAACGATTGTAGAAAAAGAAACGTTTGTATCTTGGCTAGGACCCAGTCCCATTCTACCCGTGCGAAGACAAGGCGGCTAGTACTAAAACGCAGATAAAACATTTCACCGTTAGGCATCTGAAGTGCATAGGTCCTGGAGAGCTACTGGCAAAGTACTGGAGAGGTTGCATTTCCTACCGCTATAATTGCACTCTTGAATCATAATGGAGACCGTTTTACGATTATTGCTGCTTTTGGCTGGCATATGCACGAACTTAAGCACTTGCACTTGCAAAGCATGCATAGCAATAATGTTAGTAACATGAATAAGTACCTAATAGTAATAATTATAGATTATGTATTGTGGTACACCATCTATCTGTAATTCAGAACCTAGAGCCAAAGCCTATCGCTGCGTTGGACCATTTTAAATAATGACATGTCTACTACCAACCCGCACTTTCTCTCTCAGAGAAAATGTTCCTGCAGTGGGAATGGAATGGGCTGATGATGAGGATTATCTATGAATGCCTATATTAAACATGGACAAATGTGACATTTTGATCATTCTTAGTATTCTTAATGTACGCCGTGGTGAACCCGGAAGAATTGGCGAACCTCCTGCCCAAGATTTAAGTCATGTTGGATGAAATGAAACTAGTAAAAGCGCTCAGTATACCCAGCAGTATAAAGAAATAGTTTGTGAAATGCTTTTAACACGCTAATAATGTAAGGAACCGCCTGTTAAGGATCCAAACGACAACTTCTTAGAAGAGTAGTAACTTACTAACATACTACTACTAATAAAATTGTAGGTGTACTTACGTTTCAGCCAGGTGGTGCAAACACCCGTGGCGCGCCAGGTGGGCCCTTCTTGGCGCCGGCAGCTCACTGTAGCAGCCGCCGCGACCCCTCGATCGGCACATGTACCCTGTCCCCACGCATTGCGCCGTATTGCAGTAACATCGGACCCCATCGGAGTCTTCTACTTTTGATTCTGTAACAAGAAAAATGGATATAAAACGCTATTGATCTTGCATACCAGAGCAATAAAGAAACAGGAACTTAAATATCCATGATGCCACTGAACCCCATTAGCAATAATGAGTAAATGAAACTACACAAAGAAATTCTCCAAGTCGACAAAAAACTTCAAATAGAAAACAATCACAAAAAGAGTTCACACAGATCCGTAAGTGAACGAACTTTTTTGAATGCAGACATGCTAATCAAATGCTAATGATAGTTGTTCTTGAATCGATATCAATCGACATGTTGTAACATAGGAATTGGAAATCTGATTCGAATCACAAAACCGATGTTAAAACGGAATAGAGACATGTTGATGGCTATAATATGTATACCGCGTAGGCCATTGAAGACGATAACGTCCTAGGTGGTATTGCTTTCATAACAGATATAGTGGATCGCATTCCATCAGGTGGTCTTTCCGCCAGTTTATCACTCGTTTTCACAAAAACAAGTCCCGATTGTGAAGTCAATAAGTCAGTGCAGGAAATGGGTATTGCAAAAGGAAACGTCGTATAGCGTATCCAATCAAGGAATCGACATAGAGGCGCCTGGCGCTCGCCGGTGTCGTAAAATTTGATAGCATTCGATTTGCCGTGCCTACATTCATATTCGTAGCCTAGAGGTACGCGTTAACTGTTTATTTTGTAGTATACTAAAGTTGACGACTATTGCAGTTTCACGGTTGTAAAATAAATGTTGGGTGGCATCCGTAATGAGTTTAGAAAGTGCTAAAATAATTCTAGTCTACAACATTTCAGATCTAATAATAAAATCAACAATCACCTGTCTAAAAATCTCTAAAAGGATTATGGTTTATAATGTTTAAACCAGAAGCCACCACAGGTATTTATAAAATCTTTCATAAGTACAAAGTCTAAAATAGTCAACAAAAAACCCTTTCAACTCAAATGGCCGCAGCGACAAGCCGATGAACCGGTAAAAATAACATACAGCTGGTCCGAGGCAGGCACCATGTATGAATAATGCGCACGTCATACACAACGGGCCCCTACATAAATATCCCGACAAACGGGCAGCCTCCGATCCGAGCACATTCAATGTAAATGCCGACTCCAGACGAAACAAAACAAAATTAATTTCAGACAACCGCCGCTCGATTTGAAGCCAGGAAAACTTAGGATACGAGACCCCCTCCGATCTCGACCATCTCAAGATATCTCGAACGTTCACGGAATCGATTATTTTGAGATGATTAGTGAGCGACGCTGAGGATGCGCTTCGCCGGGACACCGATAAAGAACCCCGATAAAAACCCGAATCTTCATGTAATCAAATAAAGAACCATTTAAGAACATGTTGATACAAACGAGATTGAGGAAATTATGTAATTGGGAGGCAGTAAAAAGCTCAAAGACTGGGAATCCAGAAAATTCCTTTTGGGAATCCAAAAAAAGCTTTCAAATAAACCTGTGCTCATTAAGAGACAGCAGATGAAGTCGCAAGCACAAAGAGGTCAGCTCAGAATAAATAAATAAATAAATTACCATGGGTAAAAAGTATTACACACACTGTGTAGTTGATAAATAAATTAAAGTTTTCGTGCAAGGAAATTGGAAACCTTTAACAGCACATTTTAATAGCTTTTGCACGCAAAATTGCTTGCATTAATTGCATAGGCCCCATAGGCTTATTGTGCAACTAAAAGCGCTCGTTAAGATTTATACTGTTTATCTTCATCACGAACTTAATTTTTTACATCAGTTGTTTGCAGTTATTCTTGTTCTTAGGCGGAAATTTTAAAAACACCTCATTATCCACTCATTAGCCGTACAATTAGAGTTATCAATTCATCGTGCATTATTTTCTGATAGACGAATGCCATTAGGCCAACTTTACAATCAATTTCGAGTCAAAAAAGAAGGCACAAACGGAACACCGAAGGATAAGGTAAATAAAAAATAAACAAACAAAAGAGAAAAGGTCCCGGCATGTTATTTGGAATTGATAAATGGCCCTCCGAAGACGTGAGTGAAGAGAGCGGAGATGGAAGTGAAAGGGACGGGAGAACTAATGAGTCCGGGATGGGTTGTATAAATGTGGGTTTATTAGAACACCATAAGATAAAGGAAAGTGCCTCTTATCGCATCGAAGCTTTTTCTTTTAACGTTGAAATTTATAAGTATCCTATTGCTTAAAGGCGCCTGTGTTCACGGTGAATTTACTCTTCACGGATGTAATTCATCTGTTTGGATACTTGAAACTTATTTTAAAGGGTTCGGGACAATCAGTCACCCTCTGTCGCGTGCCACGTTAAATGAGCTGTTAATTATTTGGAATACCTTCTTGTTCGCTTTGCTAATGTATAACGAAATGAAAGAATTGAAATTCCGATGTAATGAACACGGGTTTTGGTTGCTCAATTAAGTGGATCGTTTAAAATGTATGTTATAGTACGTATCCTTTAAAGTAATGAGGGGTCTTGTTCAGCAACATTAGGGTTACATTTTTTTTAACAAAATGTGTGGCTTATTTCATTTATTCATGAATTTAGATCTTTCTCTCTAATTTGTAGTTCGACTGACTATAGTGTTGTAGGTACCTAATTTTTTTGTATTTTATCTGATACTAGCTGATATATGAATGTTATCATTACATAAACGATTAATTGCCTTTTTTTGTCCATCTATTAAAGGTGCAGGATTAATTCCTGAATGACAGGAATATGTAAATTGGAACAAAAATAAATATTTAATAATGCAAACATCGTAAGGTGGTGCTTAAATTTCATTAATTAGCAATACTAACACAACAAATAATGAACTAAAGAGAAATACGATTAAAATATTCTTCGCAGTATCGAAAGTTTACAAAGAATGCACGACCGATGAAGATAATAAAGTAGGTACATATACTTTAAAAAACAAACAAATGTACAAAGCGGCTCGATGCGATCGGAATACAGAAGCCGGTTTTGGCGGATCGCGATTGAAACGTTCCATATAATTGAACCCGATCTTTTTAACGAGATAGTTAGGTACAGCAGCTCTGTTAGCTTCGCAATTTCATTGCAGATGATCGCAATAGGCTCATTGCGATTCGGGATATCACATTTCAAACTCATTCCTTCAGCACATTTCGCTCGTTCCAGATCGCGGATTCAATTTAGATCAAGCGTCTAGATAGTGCGAAATTTACTCCGCTCAGAATACACAGTTATTCCTGTCGGATTACCTTCTTCTGTTATGAGGTATTTCAATTTCATTGCTATCGTGCACCGCGGAATGCCTTTCGTAAATCACGGAATCGATAAAAAAGCGGTGTTACTTATGATTTTAGTTGAGTTTACGTCTTAAGATTATCATAATTAATAGGAATTAATAGCCGTCGCGGGTCTCACGAATGATGTTCTGTGGCAGAGGTTAGGTCGAGAAGCATTTGAGCCAGTAGTGGAAGTTATTAAGCGTGTAGCTAATGTTGCGACAACGGCTTTCTCTCTGCGTTCACACGCTGTCCGACTGGGTTTTATCTAGTACTTTATTACGTTAATAATGATGGCGCGAGCGGGGGCCGGTTTCTCTGCTATTCGGATTGGAGAACAAGCAGGTTTTATGCTGATTGGATAACGCGGAAAGCAAGGCTGCTCAGCGGCCTTGTTGTTGCATTCCGAACCAATGTCCGCTATTTGGGCCTATTTATTGGCTGTCAATTTGGATTCGGACAGCTTGATTTGTTGCTTCTTGTGTTGTAAATCAGAGTTTCGGTTGTCGAGTTTGACTGATGATGATAAGATTTAATTAGAAGGAATGAGGTCGAGCGTTTCATAGCGTGTTGTTGCAATTTCCATCTCTACATCTTCTATATCACAGAAAACACTAATCAGTAATCTTTCACGTGAAACCGAATACCTTCCACTCATTATTTAAGTTGAAAGACTTTTATCCGGTCTGTAATTACTTCGCCACCGTTACCCTTATTTCGCATGCAGAATATCAAGTCCAATCGGTAGCTAATTTCCATCTCTTTATCGCCTAGACCGATCGGGTTCTGATCTTCCGTAATGTATGTCCTCTGTACGTAATTGGAGACAGCGCCGGTAATCTTGCCTGGAGCAATTACTGTCGGCAATACGTGATCTACTGAGGGACTAAGGTTTCTTTCAAGACCAAAAGACATTGTAGTACTTGATTGTAAAATGTTTGGATTACCAAAAGTTTTCGCTCTATTAAGACAGCCTTACATTAAGCTCATTTCAATCGATGAAAAGTGCTGCGTCATGCATGAGGTTCGTGACTCAAAGATATCAGGATCGTTTAGGATTGAGATTCGAATCTCTAGATAATTTTGTATTTAGCAATGTAAATTATTTCTGTGGAGTTTAATAGCAGGTGGCGCCAGTAACTAATCTGACATCTAAGATATTACAGCCAGTATGCAAAAGGAGCTCTAGACTGAAAATAAAGTATACTGTTGCTAACAATTTCCTATGCATCGGTAATTTGATGATGAGATAGGGATCTGTTTATTAATTTATACTATATCATCCCTTATCGCTCAACTATTAGGAACTGGTATACAGAAAATAGGCTCAGCTGTAGTTTGAATTGCTTAGCATCGTTGTCTGTCATAATTATCATATTATAACCAGAGATCATTGTTTATTGTGGATCTAGATCTCGACTGTTGGCTATAATCTGTATTCTGTCTTCAGACAGTGAATGTAGTTAGCCAGATAACGTAGTTCTTGGTTTAAAAGTGGCAATTTTAAGGTTTTTGTGGCGCTTCATTGAATTCTACAAATCTCGATTAGACCAGACGGTAGAACATGAGGCTTGGTTCAAAAAAAATTAAACATCTTAAGCGTTATTTTCATGTAATCATTGTGTCTAAGACACCGAAAAATTGGGAACAGCTATTTTCGACTCCTAATACTCAGCGACGTTGTTTATTATCATCACGTTAACCGATTGCGATCAGCTCATAATATTGTAGACTTAAGTCTCTGGTGGATTATCCGTGCTATGTCCTCGGATAATTACAAGGCGGGCGCCGGTAATCTGGCTCAGGGCAATTACGGAAGGAATGCGAGTGCTATGCAGAAATAATTTTATTATGTACGTTGATGCATCGGTTTTCGTAGCGACGCGATTTATTGCATTTATTGAGCTGATGTTTCTTATGAGACTCCTTGCAATTAAATGTACACAGCCCACGTTGGAATCTTTAGTGAAAGACTGCCGTGTGAGCAAAGCGACTGCGATTCTTTTGCAAGTGTATGTCCCATACAAATCATTCCTACTAACGTTATGAACGTGTAAGTTTGTGAGGATGCATGGATGTTTGTTACTCAATCACGCCAAAGCGGCTGAATGGATCTGGATGAACTTTGGCACGGATACAGATTATAGTCTGGAATAGCACATAGAAAAAGGTTCTTGCAAAATAAGCAGTCAGTATATATAAACAGAGACTAATATCAAACAAACTTTAAAACCTTTTGTATTTTTGGCTACAGGAAAATCAAAAATTACGAAACCCATCGGTTCCCTTGGATATATTTGGTGGCGCGTTAAACTCAAGTTCCACGAGCATTTACAAATCGACCATCAATCGCACTTTTCAACGTCGCGAGCGATACCAATCTCCTCATTCGCAGTTACACTGCTTCTGTAGGTCGGATAGCGTTTCTACTATCTCCGATCACAGCATCGGAGGTTGCATCTTTGCACCTAGACAAATGGCGGCCATCTACTTTGGAAGATGCTCTCCGCGACCGGTCTTCAGATGCCAGCGCTATGTGTAACGGTGTTTCTTAAATGTATAACATAATATTTCTAGTAGGTATATTCATAGACTTAACAGAGACTATCGGATATTTAATGATGATAAAGCTAGTTTGTGACCAAAACATGGGAATAGAAAAGTTTCTTTCACTTCACGTCATGGCTAGCATTTGATCGCTATCTGGACTGGAGAAAGTTTAATGGAGAATCAAAATAGAATATAACTATGTTTATTTGCAATATCAAGAAAATAAATAATGATAATGCCAAAATTGACATTATCACAAATCAGCCCCAAATCCGCATAATGCAGGTTAATCAACCAGCGCTGGTCTTTGAGCAAAGCAAAGGGAAGGGTAAAGGAGCAAAGGGTTCCATCGTTTCTTCCTAGCCATAAGGAGTATTTGCAATGATAGTAGGACACAACAAGGTACTGGCAGAAACATTCATTACCTACGCTAAATTATTCCGAGCAGAATCTTGATAAGCTTATAGGTTTATGCGCAGCGGACAACTGGCTAGTAGGCAATAAATGCAAATGTTATTATACGCCGGCGTACCAAAGAGGTATCTGTTCTGTGATAACTTCCTTGGAAAATCTCTTGTTCAAACACCAAGCCGTGTTTACTGGCTGCGGACACAACAGGGCTCCTTGTCTAAGATGTAACTCGACACACTCATTAACTTTACACTAAAATAACTTTTTGTCCGCAATGCTTTCTCTGTCTTCTGCGAATGGAGCGTGGAGTAATCCGGGTTTAAACTAAAACGGGTTGAGGATTTGGGACAAGTTTTAGCGTTCGAATTTTGGATTGACGGAAGGCGAAGGTAGAGCCACTAGGTGAACCGACGACATTGTTAGAGTTGCAGGGAGCTGATGGATGGCTAATAGCCGTTCATGGTGGCGTTCTAAGAGGGAGGCCTATGTTCAGTACTGGACTTCTTCCAGCTGATGATGATGGAGATTTTGTATTGGCAGTTTGAAATATCTTTAACTAGCGGCCCGCCCTGGCTTCGCACGGGTATTTAACACAATATCATTAAAAATTATAATACACACGTTATTGGAGTTTTTAGTAAGGATCCCTAATTTTATTGAAAATAGACATCAATATTTATACGATACTAACGTCAGTCAATTGTTTTGCCTTCCCAGAACCTCTCCGCTAACACTTGAACTTTATGGTATGGTATTAAAGTTCAAATTGACTCTACATTTTAGTTAGAAAACGTTTGTATGGAAAAAAGAAAAGGGCTGTTTTTAGGGTTTTCCCGGCAATTATTCGAATTTTTCTCGCCGTAAAAACCATTCTTGAAGTTCAACGAACATTTAAAAAAAAGAATTGGCAAAATTGGTCCAGGCGTTGTTGAGTTATGCGCTTACCAACACATTTTGCGATTCATTTTTATATTATAGATGATGATCAACTTTGCAGAATTTATTTATAAGAAAATTAAGGATAAAATATTTAAAACGTGTTTGATTGCATTGTGTGTTATCATGAGTTTTTGCCGTACTGCTCACGTCTTCATCGAAAACTTAAATCGTTGTCAACTTAGTATCTTCTTGTCTTTTTTTGGTAGCGATTGATCAAGCGGTCGAAGGCGGCGCTACGCTATGCCTTGACTGATAAACGGCTCTCAAAGTAGGCTTTAAACATTTACTGATATCAGTGTTTGGCAATAGATTGATCATGATAGCTAGCCAGGCATTCACTAGAAAATGCCTTAGCATCAGGCAACCGAGAGTTCCCGCTACGCGTCGGTTCTATTTTGAGACTGAATACGGATCTAGCATTGTCCCTAGCTCTTATTACCACGGTTTAAGGATGACATCTATCTAAATAGCATTATCAGTCAGGCCACGTCCAGACGCGGAGGTTATCGAGCTTTCACGCTTCGAATACAATTTGAAACAAGGCAAAACACAAAACGTCTATATTTTACGCCACCTGTAGTCCTTATTCATCGCCTCGTTAACCAACAATGAACCTCGAAAGACTCGACTACCTGATCTGTTCTTTTTTTCTTATTGATCCTTTTGAGATCTGTACCCTTTCGATTGTGTAGGCGACATTAATGTCATATCACAAAGCCGCTCGTTTTAGAGCTCAATAGAATGATTGTCGCATCGTAAGGCTCTCAATCATACAGTAGGTCTGAGGCGCGTGCATTGCGTAAACAATTTAGACCTTTTATCGGTTTGTTTACCATTACAATTTGGTATGTAAACATGACAGTCGCAAGGTAAATACTCCGCGGTGACACGTTTAGCAACTTAGGTGGTAAGTTGACATGTGATGTTTTGGTGTTGCAATGTTTCAAGTTTAAGTGTGAAATGTTTAACATCTGCAAGGAAGTTGGGTCATCGACTGGAACGTTGGTGAGTTGAGGACTGGGAGCGTTTGCGTGTATGTCGTAATATAGATGTTTGGTTACGACCATTGCCATCATTGGATAAAGCAGCCTTCATTTAAACCTTATCTTAAATATATATTTTTTTTTCATATAGGGACATCTTAATTGTAACTTTATGAAGGTGCCAGGAGTAGCTTTTAAGTGAGGCTGCCAGTACACATAGATATATCTTTAATGAACTCAAAGTTATTTTCAAGTTTAACTTTTCAATCCAGCATTTTCTTTAGAAGTTATAGTCAATTATGTCAACATTTGTATTTTTTTGAGACACTGGTCTTAGAAGAACTTTTAGGCTTAAATTTGACCGCTATCCCGTCTGAGATCGTGTGACACGCATGCCTTGAAGGTACGTTTTTGCCTTACAAATTCCCAAATTATAGCGATTGGGAAACAAATTCTCAGAGTTCAGTGTATAAACAATCCTTAAAGAATATTTACATAGATACAGTCATCAATACCAAACAACAGGACAAACCAATTAAACCATTGTCAACGGATGTAAACTACCTAAGTAAGGACGGTCAATACATGAGTACAATTTGTAGCCTTTAAATAGATACGTTGCGTAACTGTTTGCCTCCAAGCACGTATTCAAATCAATGATAGACAAAACTCAGGTTAGGTAACGGCCACTATGCATGTTAAATTGGCTGTACCATACCATCACAGTCTTGAGTGGCCATTGAAGAATGCGTGTAATGGGGAAGGCTTATGCCCTGTCGCAGCGTAGTCAAAACAAACTGTCAGATACGTGACAGGGAGGAAGCGAGTTAAGAATCTAAAGATAGACAGGGAATTGGTAGATCAATGATGCGTTTTCTTTCTTCAGTAATGCCACAGAAGAAATACACTACTAAGTTAAGAAAGGCCACTCTCTTCTCACCGATCCGCGATACCGCACCTCACCCGATAAGGTGGTGGTCAATACAGGAGGGTTCATTATTGAGGGCTGACCTTATTCAATATTGGACGCTTGCGTATGACCTAAACCTTGTTATTTTGTTTGGGAATTTGTCAAAACTAAACTGGAACTACAATTTGATACTTAAAATGTTTTATAGCAATAATTACTTGCTTAGCGACTCTCACAAAAGTATTAAGGCAAGTAAGAAATTGTGCCTATGTCTACTAATTAACAACCCTCAGTGCTTCACCCACATTGACGCGTGTGCGAACGTCATTTGTTTATTGTAGTTGTTGTAGGTATTTGAAAAACGTAATGGAGTGTCCGGTGCGGTAATGCGAAAGCTTTTCTCTCCTGAAAAGGTCGTTGCCACTTCTACTCTATATCTAGCTGTAAGTATAAATAAACTGTTTCGTAACGTGTGTTATTATCTGATGTTTTTTTCTAAACGGAATGCACTCTCATAGAATTTCTCGCCGATGCACGATGGGCCGATCGAGAGGCGAAAGAAATTGGAATGCGGTCGGTGTGGACGCGCGGATTCTGCGCTTGTACCTACTACGGGTGCTCACTAATTACTCGAACTTTTGATGACTTTGACTTCGGATAAAAAAAGAAGATGTAGAGAAAAGGGAAGTTCCTAAACAACATGGAGTAAAACAAACGACTAGTTAGAAGACTGCATCAGGCGTCGCCAAGTGAAAGGATTGTAAAAACAATTCTGTTAACAGGTACAGTCAACGACAAAAGTTGCTGAACAATAACAAATTTTCCGATAACCTTCATCATCTTAAAGACCAATTTTTGACCGCATCGTCACTTAATTTCAGATGTATTGTATTTTGGTCAAACGCTACTTTGTAAGCTGTAAAAAACATTATACTGATCTTAAACTCATTTGGAAAATTGAGTATGACCACCTACACTGGGAAAAAAATTCGGAATTTCCTTCTGAGTCTTATCTTCCAAGACCGATTCCTTCCTTTTTTTACCATAGATTTCCTTCTGAATCACAAATCCTTCCCTTTTGACTCAGAAGGAAAACGGTATTTCGGAAGGTCTTTTTTCTCCGTGTACCTTTGTCACTGGCTGTACCACATAAGCATAACCTAGACAAGGCATTTCATCACTCCCAGGGCATAGCAACCGAATGAGTCAGCGGGCATATGCCGCGAGAATTGCTATTCTACTCGTGTAAGCCCACTTGACATCGTATATTTGCAGCGCGAGCCCGTATGGTAATGGTAGCGACAGCGTATCAATCAAATGGAATGAGACAAGTGGGTAAACTGTGTACATTTAACTTGTTTTGCTATCTGTGCATTGCGAAATGATGGGTCGTTTGTTAAAGCGATAGGACTGTTGTTATTGCTAGTCTATTTAATTTAACACTAGAGTTTCCATCCTGTCTTTATTTCTCCGCACTAAAAAGAAAACTGAAAGATTTTCCGTGTTTTTGAGCGGAGAACGCGACTTGGCAAACGTAGTGTAGGACGTGACTAGGTGAAGCAATGTGTCAACTTAAAGCAATAGAAATATAATCATAGTTAATATAAAAAATAATATAAAAATAATAATAAATTTTACGGTTAAAGACAAAAGTCGCTGAACAATAACGTCAATAACACATTTTTCTATTATTTATGATATCTTAAACACAAACCATGGACCGCATCATCACTTAACATCAGGTGTGCTGTGTCGGTGTAAATTCTACATTGCAAATTGTAAAAAAACACACATTACTAAACTAATACACACTTGGAAAATTGAGTTTGATCAGGTACTTTTGTCGGTGACTGTACTACGTGTTTCGCTTGACTTTACAATCTCAAAGAAAAAGTTAAAAGATTTTAATGAGTTATTGAATTTAATATTTTGTTTAAAAAGTAAATTGTGATATGATATTTGATACACGTACTTCTGATTTTATTCTATAGGTTTAGAGTAGGGGTCATAATTCTCGTTAGCGGTAGTTTGATTTATCTCAGACATGTTATACGTTACATTAGAGCTTTTGAACAGTTAGCTACAATAACTCTCTTTTTATTTCATTAATTAAATGTACTGAGATAAAAATGGACTGTTATGTCTTAATGCCCGAAATTACTAATCGATCCGATCCGTTATCCACGGTTTTGGATCGATATGTCATAATATTTCATTTTAGTACTAGGGCTTGACACATTACAACTAAAATGACATATTATGACTTGACATATCGATCCAAAACCGCGAATAACGGATCAGGATCGATTATTAATTTCGGCTGTTAGAGACTAATCACTATATGGTAGAGTTTAGGACGAACGAAACGTCAAGTACCTACCTGTCTTTAGAACCGAATACGGAACGCATGTTTTTCATCGTACGAATCGCACGAAATTTCGGGCCGAAACTTCGGCATTACTTTTCATAGTTGACCATAGTTAACAGAAAATGCCCTACCACCAAGCTATGATTTCATCACGATGTTTTCCTTCGCCGAAAGCTCTAACTTGTACGATTCGAATTCACGGTCTACAGGTCGCAAGCTGAAGTCACAACCATTGAGCCATCATCGCTTCAAAAACTACTTGTAACTAAGTTTTACCTACAACATCTACAATAATATTCGATAACCAACCCACACTGGGCCAGCATGGTAAATTGTGGCCCATACTCTCTGAGAGAAGGCCTGTGTCCAAGCTAAGGGAACGTAATAGGCTGCTCCAGGTGATGATGATGATGATGATGACTCGATAGCTAGTAGGTACAGGTGATAAAAGTGGGGAGTAGGGGGGATAATAGGGGAGATTACTGTATTTATTTTGATGAGAATTCAAAACTCATAAGTGATGTCAGCGATAATTGATTTAATATTTATTAAGTGTGTATAATCGCTACAATATTATCTTTCTTTTTTTCGAAATAAAATCAACTAAGTAGCATTCATTACCATAATTATTGCGTCAATTTTAAGTATTATACATATTCAATTAAGCTTTAGATGTGACTACAATCGTGTGAACGTTGTGACATTTGAAATTTTGAATTATTCTAGCCATACGATTTCTTTTAATTTTTGAGATACCTACTATGCAAGGTAAACTTCATCACCATAAGTAAATGCATAAACGGTGGAAAATTCAATAAAAACAACGTTCAAAAAACATGATTTATCAATAACCAGTTGCGCCCTGCGGTTTCACCCGCGTGCACTACACTTTATCGCAATGAAAAGTATCCTATGTTCTTCTCTATGGTTTAAACTATCTCTACGCCAAATTTCATCAAGATCGGTTCTGTGGGTTTGTCGTGCAAAGGTTACAAACAAACACAGTTACTTTCGCTTTCTTAATACATATTATATGATGGAAGTATGGACTAGCAACCCGCCCAGGCTTCGATCGGGTAGACAAATATAAATAAAAATCAATCAATTATCATCATCATCATAAACAGCCGGAGGTAGTCCACTGCTGGACATTGGACGCCACCACGAACGGCTATTAGCCATTTTCATCCATCGACTTCCCACAACGAAGAAAGAGAGAACATGGAATAAAGCAAAACATAAATGTTCCACATTAATGATCAAGATTTTGACTTACATTTTTAATTACGTCCGATTATGCATAATTAAACGTAATATCGATATGTACTATAAAATGTTTAAATCTTTACGACTCGAGTAAAATGCATCACTAGTGCATCTTAGAAAAGGCTAACATTGGAAGTAGATTACCCTTTAGTGCCTCTATAAATCTGCCTTTCAATGGGATATCATATAATCCGTTTTAATTAACCTCCTTTCAAGCCGCCGCACCGGCATTGCTTGACGGAGATCTTTAATTAATTTGTTTTCGATTCTTCCATACTAATTAGTTTTTATCGTTACACAATGTTTTGGTTAGGTAAAGATTTATTAAGAGGAATTCCAAATTGAAAATTATAGCTGTCAACAATTCTTTAAGAAATGTTGCGTACCACTGCCAAAGAATCTTAAAAACATACTGGACTTACAATAAAATAGTTAAACATCTACAGTTAATTTAGTATGTTTCCAAACAAAAATAACAACCGATTTTATTTAATAATATTAATATTCTAGAGATAACACGGTAATAAAATGCAAAGGTGAGAGTTCGACGGCCAAAAAACAAACGCAGTTATGTTTTAAATCACGTCATTAATTTGAAAGGGAGTTAAGTTGACAATCGACAGCTATTTTCATTACTATTAATTTTTAAATTACCTCGAGGCATCAAGCATAAATCTTAACAATGGATAATGGCTGGAAAAATTGGTTGTCACCTTTTTAATTTATTGCAAAGCTTGTGACTGTTTAAAGCGCTATTTGCATTACGGTTATTTTTATCTTCTGAGGTAGTTTCTTTTATTATTGGCTTCGACTCCCTGCTGCCTAGTTACTGTTATGTTATTTTAAAGCAGTAAAATAACTTGATTTTATTCACAAGGTCGTTCTAAACACTATATTACGCAACAAAATTATACAAATTTACAATGATGTAAAATACGACTTTCCCACTGCCATAAAATATTTGGCCATCATTTTATAGCCACTTTCCAAAAATAAACATTTATGAATAATTTTATTCACGTTCTCATACACTCGTGGTCAGATTTCCGGATGTGTCGTTCTGTTATTTTTTTGTTTTGACTTGCCTACTATCGTTCTATTTTGAGTGTTGACTGTCGATGTGCTAACTCGAACCAAATTGTGAAAGCAGACATGTTTTGTATTAAATTAGAGAATGCACAGTACAACTTACTACATGTACATAGGTGACAAAACAACAGGTTGTACTCTTCATTGACAATAGTAACAGAACGGTAACGCATACCTACGTCTTACAAGGCGCCGATACCGAGTTCAAATTCTATCTCGACCCGTACCGGATTTGCCATCATTTGTTTTTTGTTCCTCGCAATATATGAAACAGCAGGTCGACGTGACATACTTAGGCTATTTATCCGGGAAAATGCGCTTATAATGTATTTCTGCTGCAGGGCACAGATTGTTAGTCAATAAAACTAATAAGTAAAGAAGAGCTCCTGTATTTAGTTCTATCAATAGAAGTAGTGGGCACAGAGCATTCAAGTATCTCAACTCGTTAACACACAGCCGCACACATTTTGTAATGTAACTCGCAGCCACGTTACCTGCGGTAGAAACAAACAGCTCTCGTTCGTTTACTATTAATATTTGAACGGACGATGTATCGTGTGCGGTCTGAGTTGCAAGGGACAGAGGGCAGAGAACCATTTTTGACGTAAAAACGTCTTATAATTCAATAGAGCCGGCTGCACGCACGAAAAAACATGACTCATGCGGCGTTACCTCGCTCTGAGGCGTTCCATGTAAGGCTTGAAGTGCAAGCGAGAGCGCGGAACGAGCGACAAAAAAGCACAATCGGCCAATCAACGTTGTCACGTTCAACTATCGTCAGTGAACCGACTTTAAAGACAACCAATTTTTTTCTACTTACAGGGTAGCGTTTGGCCACTAGTCTAGCTAGACTATGCAGCCGATCCACGCTACACTTGAATTGAGAACTGGATTTCAAGTGGGGCTGCCGAAACACATCGATAGGTGCTTGGCGACAGATTCCCAACTTGAAAGAGAGCAAGCGAGCACCAGAAAAGCCCTAATACCAAGACTATGTAATGTTTTAGCTTAGCTACTTAAGAGCAAATTAACATGTTTTGACTGTTGCTTTTTGGTGACCAATTCTACTGTCGGAGTTTTGAGGACACCCGAATACCTCCAACATGGTTTTACGGTAATATAGCCGTGACCGAGGGCCTGACGTGTTATAGTAGGTCCAGAAGTGCTCAGTTGAAAAAGCCACTAAGCGATCACAACTTTGGTATTAAAATTTCAAGATCCATTTACTTTGGACACACAAAACCAATTGCGCCGATTTCTTATATAAATACTAACAAATCCTGAATTAATATAATAATAATAAAATCTTTTATTTATTAAGACACGGAGATCCATTAATCACAATTAAAAAAGCAAAACATCAATTAAGGAAATAAAATAAAATACAATACATTACATAAATTATAATAGGTAACAAAATCCAATTCTGAAGTTTTCGCACCACATCCGTTAAAGCTACCGCTAACTCTTTTATCTCGTACCACGGTAACAAGGTAAACGTGCTTTCAAAGTCACCGATAGCCACCGATGTGTGGTCCAGTATGCCGGACGCTGCAGGGCGCCTTCCCAACCCGAATTATTTCCCCACTACAAAGTAAATAACGTTTATTACTACTCGTGAGGATTATGTACTTGGAAGATGTAAAACAAATAAGCACGCTTCCGGGAATGCTGAGTTTGTTTGGGTTTGTTTTACATTACGATTACGAACCTCACCTTTTATACCGCTTTTTAAGTTGTGGGAATAAACGCTTCTGCTTTTAGTATTTTTAAGGGCTTTACGGGCAGATAAAATAACCTTTACTTTAATTAGGATACAGGTCTCCTGGTTTCTAGTTCTAAAAGCATAACAAAAACTACTTACGGGGATAAATCGAAGCACCTATCGGTGTGGTCCAGTAGCCCTACTTCCAGCTAGTTTCCTAATCCAAAAGCAGCGTGGCCGCCTCCGACCACATCATCACTTAATATCAGGTGACTTGTAGTCAACGGGTAATATAATTATAAGATGTTAAAAAGTACCTAGTATAATGCCCTTTACCGTTACACGTTGAAAGTTTTACAACCATTTGCGGCTTTGTACTAAAGCAAAACTCGGTGAAAGCTACCGCAAACTACTAGCGTCGAGAGGGAGTTCAAATCACGAAGTTCGGAAGTTGTTTGACAAGTAAAAATAAATTGAGCCGTGTTCAAGGCGCAGAATCACTGTTTGCTGGAGGGAAATTGTAGTGCAATCTTGTGCAATCATTGGGCTCTGGGGTCTGGCGGCTTCGGCGATGCACAATCAGTAATTATCGGCATCGTCCACCCAAATTATCGGGTCGATTTATTTGTTGGACGACTCGCGCCGACTGACGGCATAGCTACGCCCAAATTGGAGATTAAATAATTAAAGTTTAACAAAAAATTTAACGTACTAATAAAATTTCAAAGGATATAAACAGACTTTATTTAATATGAATCTCCTTAATCGAGCAAACTAATCCAGGTAGCATAGCGCAAATTTCCTTCACATCGTTATTTAATATCAGTAAAACGCTACTTGTTAAACGTAATAAAAAAATAACGAAAAGTACCCTAAAAGCATTCAGTAAAAATGCATTTTCAGTTAGTTCCTGTGGAAAAAATTGCCAATAAAATGTTATTTAAGTAACGAAAAACGACAAATACCAAAGAGCTTTCCGTTTACCAATTATACGCATAAGCTTGCTTATTTATCAACTGCTTACTAGTTTTTACTCTTTATCTCCCCCCACAACGCCAAAGCCAAACTAAGCGTGTAATTTGCCAGCGAAACTCTAGAATTACTGTCGGTGGTAATCTTAAATTCTTGAGAAATGAGAATCCGTAGTGAACCAAGTCCAGTCGGTTATTATGAAGCTGTTATTGTAGAGAATTACAAGTAATTTTCAGCTAAATATGAGTTAAGTTGCAAACAAATTAATAAATAATTGAGACGACTATTATGCGACTACATCTGAGTAAGTCAATAACAGCCCTGTGCAAAAATGATCATGATGATGTTTTCGATGTCGTGTCCGGTTATGACAACACTGATATTAATTTTTTGGCGTATCCCTTTTTAAAATGTGTAAAAATTAAGCCAAAACAATATATTATAATTTAAAAACACATATGTATATAAATTAAACAACTAGCTTGCGGTTTTATTGCAATAAAAAGTATCTTACGTCCTTCCCAAGGCTCAAACTATCTTCATACCAAATTTGATCAAGATCAGAAAGCAGTTTAGGCTTGAAAAGGTAACAAACAGAGAGACTTTCGCATTTATCCTATTAAACAGTTAAAGTATGTACAATACACCTAATTAAAGTACCCTGTAAACTTAAAATGGATGAGTGAGCGTAGTATAGAGAAAAAAAATTATCGCCTGTTTAAAATTCCATACCACTATACAGAAGTGGTAACCTGTCACGGTGTAATACGTTTATCACCTTAATCAAGAGAGAATTTTACGACACATGCAGTGGTAATAGCAATTTTTGAATAAAATTACACTTATGTCACTTTTATTCTAGCGGACGATTTTGAGGCCTCAAGCCGATCTGGGAGTAAAAAAACCATTTAAAAAAAATTGCTAAAAATAAACGAGACCCCATTAAAAATTGTCAAAGGCCCTCTGGATACTATTTTTTTTGTTTTTTTACTATTTGCAGGGTAGCGTTTGAACACACGTCACCTGATGTTAAGTGACAATGCGGTCGATGATGGCGCCACGCTACATCTGGACTGAGAACTGGCTCTCAAGTGAGGAAAACTATATTCCTAACATGCTGATGGTTTTAAGTTATTGCTATATTTTTATTTAAACTCGTAGATCTGGAGGAAATCTGGTACGGAGATAGTTTCAAATGAGGGGAAGCACATAGAATACTTTTTTGTTGTTGTTGCGATAGAATATAACCAAGCTATCAGCCGGATGTAAAAGATTATTCCGATAAAACATAATTAAGTAAACAAGAACACAAACTGCGGTACCGAATCAATTACGCATCGTTTCACCACGAATTAACTTTGAAATAGAGGCAGGTGATACCGCGTCTAGACCGACTCGACGGCGCCAAACCCACCTGATGGGCATTAAGTATAATTTGCTCTACTATTTAGATTTCTGTACCTAGCATCCTTTTGTTTAGTTCACAGACAATTACCTCCAAAAACGCTACGCCCCAGGTTATAATTTTTATGAACTCGGAAATGACACGAAATCGTTTCACATACCAGTCTTCTAAGCTAGGGGTTCCCAAACTTTTAAGGTAACGGAACACCTACCAAATATCTTTTATTTTACGAAACCCCATATCAAATTATTAGAAATCAAAGACGCTGTTGTATAAATAAGAATTTTGAAAAATGTTAGATATTTTACAAGTTGCGCCCGCGGTTTTATCCGCATCTTCCTGTTATCCTGCAGGCACCTTTTACCGGGATAAAAAGTAACCTATGTGTTAATCCAGGGTATAAGCCAGGGATGTTGCGAACATCCGCATCCGCATCCGCAAATGCGGAACTTCCGCATAGATTTGGACATCTGCATCTGCATCCGCATCCGCATTAAATCAGTGCGGATGTTCATGCGGATGCGAATATCATGCAAGTAGCGACAAGAAAGAAATGGGTGGGGCCCGGCGGATGGCGCGTGCCGGTCGCACGTGACAATGACCAATGGGAGTGAAGAAATTGGTGACAAGGTTCGAGTCGGTTCGACACATTTGTTGTTGTGGTCTGTGGAGCATCATAATATAAATGTTTCTTGTAAATAAATCATTACGTTTTAGTTTGCGCTGTGGAGTGTGGACTACTTCACTACTTTATTATAAAACAAAGTCCTCCGCGCCGCGTCTGTCTGTCTGTCTGTCTGTTCGCGATAAACTCAAAAACAACTGCACCGATTTTCATGCCGTTTTCACCAATAGATAGAGTGGTTCTCGAGGAAGGTTTTAGGATATTATTTGTCATGTTTTTGTATACATTGGCTAAAATATAACGATATTTGTTGGAGGAGTCGGAATGAAATAAGCCGTCTGGGAGCTTTTTTAAGATATAACAAAATGATGTATGGTGGAATTGTGTATTTTATGTAGGTCTACAATAAAGTCCGCGATGGCATATGTCTATCTCTTAAGGATAACATACTATAACTACTTTTTTACATTTTAAAAGTTGTTATGCAAAGTTGTCGGAATTTTTAATCGGCCGTGTTATCAATACTTTTATATTAATCCTTATCCAAATAAATCATTTCGTGTTCAAGATTGTTCCAATACCTGTAGATTACTTTTTAAATTGTTGAAATCGGACATTCCGTTCAAAAGATATTACGAAATTAAAATGTCAATCCAATGGAAAATGAAATCACCGCGCCGCTCGCTCCCCGCCCCGCCATCCATGGCCATGCAGTGGCCGCAGCGCAGCGGGAAACGCGGAGGGCACCGAAGTGCGGGAATAATTTTGGAGTATACAGATTATAATTATACGCTTTCACGTCTAAACTACTGAACTGATTGAAATGAAATTTGGTACATAGATAGTTTGAACCCTGGGACATAGGATACTTTTTATCGCGATAAACTGTAGCCCACGCGGGTGAAACCGCGGGGAGAAGCTAGTATCGTATAAATATTTATATTTTAAATATTGTGATACAGTGATCATTGTGTGTACTTAAATAAAAAGTTTACAAAAAATAAGGTTTATGGGTGAACTTTAAATTAGAAATTATTACTCGAAGATTTTTATCCTCTCCACCGGGCAGTATTCCTAGCGAACAATTATTTAGTAGCGCGGGTTTAATTTATGAACCTTTGCGTAATCGCCTTGAACCAGAAAAGGCGGCAACACTCCTGTTCATTAAGTATAATGCTCCTATTTTTAATTTTAATTACTAATACACCAATAGGTGTTTAATATATACTAATTTTTGAATTAATTACAATAAAAATATTAATAATTAAGTTATCATTGTTTTAATTCTTCATCAATAGACTTTATTTACATACTAAAGGCTGAAATGATGATGATGATGATGCTGGTTTACATAATATCTTAAACATCCGCATCCGCATCCGCATCCGCGGATGTGAGCAGCCAAAACTCCGCATCCGCATTCGCATCCGCGGATGTAAAAAAATCAGCATTCGCAACATCCCTGGTATAAGCTACCTCCATTCCAAATTTCATTCAGATCCGTTCAGTAGTTTTTGCGTGAAAGAGTAACAAACATCTATCCATTCATCCATACTCTCAAACTTTCACGTTTATAATATTAGTAGGATAGAGGGACTTGCAGCTTTTAATGTGAAGAATGTTTATTTTTTCCTTTTTTTTTGCTTTTTTGCTTTTGCTTTATAGTCAGGTTTTATATCCGACACTTGTACACCCATTACTGGGGTAGCATCTGGACTACTGATTCCCCCCTGGAACCTTGGCGATCTTTCTACAGAACCCTAGGTTTCGCGGAACCCACTTTAGGAATCACTGTTCTAAGCCATTACGGGCCTATGATTTGACGGACTAACGAAGGAGCCGTAAAATTCTTCCTATAATCACCGTGAACCGCTCCCAAAGAGGTTCAGGGAGGGGGCTGATTATAGGGTAGCCGCCCACTGCGCTCCGCGGCAAACGGACCAGAACGAGCCTTCTAAACTTAAGGCAAGTGGTGCTAGTGTGCGTTTTAGCGATCGCGTAAGCTCTCTTTGTAACCGACCTCAAAAAAGGAGGAGGTTTTCCATTCGAGTGTATTTTTTTTATATTTGTTATTTTAGGACTTTTGACTGGGTGAACCGATTTTGATGATTCATTTTTTATTTGAAAGCTGGTGCTTTCCGTGTGGTCCTGTTTCAATTTGGTCTAGTTCTGACAATGGCATCCACGAGAAAACATAATTATATATCTAGAGAAAAGAAGAAGAAGCTCTGATTTTGAGTATAGTCCTAGAGTCCTAAGACTTAAATAAAACAATGTTTAATCGGACTCCATCCTTTTACGATTTGTTCTAAAACGCCAAAATGATATTTTAAGACAGTTCGAAATACGTCGTTTTGTTCGATCTTGCGTGGCGTTACGACTAATTTAAAAGAATGAGAAAATTAGAGTTGCGTTTTTCTATTTTCAAATGAAAGGGAGTATCTGAGCACGATTTCGCTCGGCTATTTAATTGTGAGGGCATTGAATATTTCAATCATTGCGTGCGTTTTACTTGCGTGATCGTACTTTTTTTCTAGTTTCTCTTCGTCTATATTTACTGATGCATTGTAGTAATTTATTACATTGCTTGTATATTTATTGCTTAGAAATTTAGATAAATTAACTTTATAAAACGTATCAGACGGCAAAAAACTAATTGTAGCTACTTATGGCGCAATGGGCGAATAGACGACTGCAAAGCGTGAGATTGCGGGTTTTATTCCCGTTACGTGAAAAAATATTTGTTAATTCAAAAAAAGCGGATGTACATAGTCACAGAAACCTGATATAAATACCGGAAAATCTATTTTTTGAGTTATTGTTTCATTGACTCTGTTATAGCTTATCAAAAATATAGAAAAGTAAAAGATTTGTCACATTTTAATTTAGTATCAATCTCCAACACAAATAAAAAATTAAAATTAAATAATAACCTAAACTCAAAAAACTAAATCCAACTTCAAATTCAGTAGCTATTAAAATAATTACCATTCAACTATCGCCATGTTAATCGCAGTCTTATTGCCCAGTCACAGAGTTCGATTTAGCGCTAATTTATCTAATCAGCTATAATTTATAGGTAAACATGCAATTCCCTGGGAAAGCTCAGCTAATTGACATTAAACGCTGACCATCCGTCATTCGTGTTCTCGCATCGTCGTACGTCGCGTAACTAGGAATTAAATAAATTAGAAAATGGATAAATACAAACTTTTTGTCAAGTAAGGTACGGTGATAAGCTCACTCACACAACGGGCCATGGAGAGAGCTATGCTTGGAGTATCTTTGCGTGATAAAATCCGAAATGAGGAAATTCTCCGAAGAACCAAAGTGACCGACATAGCTTTCAGAATTTGCAAGTTGAAGTGGCAATGGGCAGGCCACATCGCTCGACGAACTGATAACCGATGGGGAAGAAAGGTTCGCGAGTGGCGACCCGGAAGACGTTCTATAGGTAGGCCCTCCACTAGGTGGACCGACGACATTGTAAGAGTCGCAGGGAGCCGATGGATGCAAATGGCTAATAGTCGTCCATGGTGGCGTTCAAAGGGGCCTATGTTAAGCAGTGGACTTCTTCCGGCTGATAATGATGATGAAGGTACGGTGCTGACACGGCGCTGCTATCGTACTATAATATTATAAATTCGAAAGTTTGTGTGTGTGTGAATGTTTGTTACCACGTATCACCGTAACTACTAAACCGATAATGATATAAAATATTAGTTGTAGACACACACAGCACACTGCGTGCAGATGTGCAAATGTTTTAGTGATTTTTCTTTATTGAACAAGTAAAAGTAGAAGCAACTGTTAAGAAGGTACACGGAGAAAAAACACCTTCCGAAATACCGTTTTCCTTCGAGTCAAAAGGGAAGGACTTGTGATTCAGAAGGAAAACTAAGTAAAATAAGGAAGGAATCGGTCTTGGAAGGTAAGACTCAAAAGGAAAGTCAGATTATTTTTCTCAGTGCAGTCAAAGTATTTTTTAATCTGTTTCCATCTAATGTATTTGTCTCTTTATACTCATTATAATATTAAATTAAGTAGCATGCATTAGAGCAATAATAATGTATAGCTTTTCTGGACAAGGTCGTAGAGTAATTTGAATTTACAAAGCTTTTTTGAGGTCCACTTAATACATTTAACTTAAATTTCAACTTAATTAAATGTCAATGGTTATTTGGGCCACAAAAATTGACAAAATTTATGACTTGCCCATTCTGGTTACATTAACATATAAAATAGATCAATTTGAAGCAATTTAAAAGCTTTTGTACCTTTTCGAGTTTGGCCAATTTTCGAAATCAAATTGTGCTATAATCGACGGATGTCGGTTTTATAATTTCTAGTCGAGAAATAATAATTTAATGCGGGACATATGTTCGGACATGACGATTATTTTAATATTAGGGCAAGAAATAGGGTCGGAATTTCTCGTATAGAGTGCATAATAACGAATAATGACAGTTGTTTCTAGCGTTATTCAAATGTAACTATTGTGACTTTAGCTTTGTTTTCTTTTATTTTTAACCGACGATTGACAAAAGGAGGTTCTCAAGTTGACTCGTATGTTTTTTTTTAATTCTTGCCCTAATCTTACTTATTATAAACGTGAAAGTTTGTGAGTATGGATGGATGGATGTTTGTTACTCTTTCACGCAAAAACTACTCTGTTTCGGATCTGAATGAAATTTGGAATGGAGATAGCTTATACCTTGGATTAACACATAGGCTACTTTTTATCCCGGAAAAAGGGTTCCTGCGGAATAGCGGGAAGACGCGGGTGAAACCACGGGGTGCAACTAGTATTAAAATAATCGCCAGGTCGGAAAAAGAACAAAGGAAGGAAAAGAGGGGAAAACAATCGAAATACAAATGGAGGTTGTCAAATGTATGACTCATAACTTTTTAAATCGTCACAGAATTTAGACAGATTTTGTGTTAATTATCAAACACCCAGATCAATCTTGACATTTACTACGTATATTTGTTTTGCTAAAAGCTGATCAAGTTCGTCTAATCAGCATACTATCGAAATGCAAATGACTATAAAATAATCAAGTTTTAATCAAAACAAAATTATAAAATACAGTAATAATACCAAAAAATACCAGTTACAATCCTGGTCGACGGGTAACTATTAAAATAACTAATAATTTATGTAAAAACGATGAGAAAATTCTAAAACATGAATTGCTAATACGTAACTGTTAAAAATCATGTTAATTTACCAGGTTCTGATGCAAATCGTGCAAAAAATCGCGTTTTATGAATATTAAATGAAGAGAAAGAGACTGACTTTAAAATTTCATATAACTTATAGAATTGTAAACGTTAGAGGACGTTCTTAATGTGTGAAGGCCGAATAATAAATTTAAGGCTTACATTACTGTTATACATAGAAGATCGCGCCACCATTTCTCTTCGCAATTATTATCAAAATTAAGTGAGTATGTATGTACACAAAATATTACACTTAATTTAATCTAGGTGTATATAATATTTATGGCGAAGGTGTTTTAAAAATAAGTACACAATGGCTTCGAGCCACCCCTATTGCTGCAACCCTCGAGCGGTGATTGGCCAATGTAGATGCTAATCTTACTAGCTCTAAGTCACATAAGTAGATGTGCCATTTGCAATCAAGTTTTGTGTTAGAACGATTATGATTACAAGATTAGTCCTACTTCCTACTAATATTATAAACGCAAAAGTTTGCGAATATGTTATACCTTGGATAAACACAGGCTACTTTTTATCCCGGAAAAGTTTCCTGCGGGGTAACGGGAAGACGCGACTTTAGACTATAAATATAATAAGCCACATACAATAATACACATAGGTAATGTAGTGTGTTATATAAGTTTAAACCGTTTTTTCTTATCTTATAAATAAGCAGCAATTATTTACGTCCGAAATGAATAATCGATCCTGATCCGTTATCCGCAGTTTTGGATCGATATGTCATTTTAGTAGTAGTAATCTGTCAATCCCTAGTACTAAAATGACATAATATTATGTCATGACATATCGATCCAAAACCGCGGATAACGGATCGGATCGATTATTAAATTCGGGCATAAAAATAAATAAATAAAATAAAATAAATAAATATCGGGGACAATTGCACACAAATTGACCTAGCCCCAAATTAAGTTCGAACTTGTGTTATGGGTACTAGACAACGATATACATACTTATATAGAGAAATAAATACTTATATAGATAGAAATATCCAAGACTCAGGTACAAATATTCGTGCTCATCACACATATATTTGCCCTTACCGGGATTCGAACCCAGGACCGCTAGCTTCGCAGGCAGGGATACTACCAACTCGGCTACCGCGTCGTCGTATAAAACGATCAGTCAATTAAAATTAAAAGAAACAATTTTTGGCTTTTGATCTATACGTTATTTCTAGATGGGAAGACCACGTCGTCGTTTCTAGACCTGGGCCTTAACGGAACTACTTCTAAAAGCGGAGAAATTTACCATCAAACTAAAAATATTGTGAGTTAAATACTTGATGACATTTGTTTTTAGAAAGGCAGATGTTTTATTTATAGATTTACGTTGCGATAGTATGTAAGTCGTATAGTTTTAGCGTAGGTATAAGAACTTTTTCGAATAACAGCCCACTGCATACATTAGTTTTTATACCTCCACAAGTCTCTTAAAAGCCAGAACAGCTGATTTATGCATAGTAGTGGTAGTGATATCAGCTTGTGACTTGGTTGTGGGGTCAACTCAAGCAATGAGCTTGAGTTGTTGTTGAAAGAAAACATCATAATGAAATCATAGCTATAGCTTGGACCACAAGTCTCTCCAGAGAACTTGATAGCCAGAACAGCTGATTTATCCGTTGTAGTGGTAGTGACGTCAGCTTGCGACCGTAGGTTGTGGGTACGAATCCTGCAGCTAGGAGATAGGGCATTTTATTGCTCTCTCTCTGCTTTTATAGCTACCATCCTCAAGCTAAGAATCTGACGCTAATCACCTATCGGTGTATTCCAGCAGCCTGACTTGAGATAGAGTTCACAATCTAGGTGTAGCACATTCGACCACAACGTCACTCAACATCGGGCGACTTGAAGTCAAACGTTACCTTGTAAGATGTTAAAAAATTGCTAGTTTTCTTCTTACAAGCTTTACTGTATATTTTAATTTGATTATAAATGGTACAGTCAGCGCCAAAAGTAGCTGAACAAAAACAAATTTCTCGCTACTTGTATTTCTTTACAACTTGGTAAAAAAAATTGTCCTTTAGTACACATTTGGAAAATCGCAGCTACTAAGCTATGCTCAGCTACTTTTGTTGCTGACTGTACAGTAAGCGTCAAAAGTTGCTGATTACCACCAGTATACCGAATGTATACTAAATTGGGCATTTTTAGTGTCGTGAGGAAACCGGCATGACCAAGAACCACAACGTTCAAGGGCATGCGATATCTACCAACCCGCACTGGGCCAGCGTGGTAGATTACAGCCCATACTCTCTCTCTGAGAGAAGGCCAGAGTCCCAGCAGTGGGAACGTGAAAGGCTGATAATGATAATGACGAGTGTTAGAGATGCCTATGAAAGTCGGAAAGTTGGGTATGTTCAGCGACTTTTGTCGTTGACAGTACGTATCATTTTAGCCGAAGGGCATTCAACACTAAAACGGTTTCCTAAGACATGCAGATTTATTGTTAAGTTTCGCTCTGAATAATACAAGTTCCGTTATTCGGAAATATTTCGTTCTAATTCCAACGCATATGTAATTAGATTGCACGATATAAGATATACTCGTATATAAGAAAATTAATGCTGTCTTTAGGCAACGCATGGATACTGTAATTATTGCAGTAGGTTAACAATACAGATACGTTAAAAAAATTGCGTGGGTGTCAAATACATCTGTGATAGAGCCGAGGGCTATAACATTTTATATAATTGGACTATTAATATCAAATGAAGAGTATATTTTAGAGATGCCCCAAACAGTTGTTATAGTGAATGATCGGTTAGCGATTATTCGAACTATTCGTTACAGTACATAATTATTAGCAATAATTTACCTCTAGAGTAGTCTCGAACTTACCAAATTTATGAATCCTATCTACATATATATTATACAACATAATGTCTCATCGAAATTTAACTATTTTATAAGATTTCTAAGAAACAATGTAGTTGTTCAAAGGTATACTGGTTTTTACATCTATAAAAGATTTTGAGTTGGTATTTTGTTGATTGTATAATAAAACTGAAATCTCAGTTTTATTCTCTACAAATCTGTAGTTTTTCTTTCAGATTTATTTCGAATAGTTTATTTGCCATTGTCGAATAAAAAACATTTACTTCTATTTGTTATTCGACATTGAAGAAAAAATTACGAATATTGGCGAATATTGAATAATAGCGGGTGGCTGCTAATCGCATCTCTAGTATTTTTAACGATGCTGTCCGTCGATGATGGACAACTAGTACATTACCACTACTACTACTCCTACATGATTAATCTGTGACTTAGGTCACAGAATATACAGTAACATACTACGAACTAGTTAGAAGAGTCAGTTTTCATAACGCAGAGTCTGGCTGTATTAAATATATAGTTAAGCAATTTTAGGCAATACAGACAATATAATATTCTTACTTTACTGTGATAATATGGTGTGAAAGAAAGCAATTTCACCAACTATACACATACACTACATTTGAACCGTATCGCATAAAATATCTTCGAATGCAACGTCTAGAATAATTATAGTCGAACATCACTTAAGGTAAGTTCGTTTAACCATTAATTTTATTATCGTATATTTTATTTGTCACTAATAAATAAATAAATATCGGGGACTATTGAACAGAAATTGACCTAGCTCTAAATTAAGCTCCAAATTAAGCTCGAAACTTGTGGGTATAAATTGATAACCATATTTCTTTTTATATCTATATATTTTATTATATTTCACTTTTATTCTAGTTCTAAATAAAGAATTACTTATAGTTTTCTATATCATACAAGCAACCGTTACTGGTCATCGAACGCGCAAGATAGACCAATTAAAGGGCCAGACTAAACTCACATAAAGAAAGAGCCATAAAAACAATTTCACATGCACCTAATTGGACCGTGCGTCCGTCTCTCTTAATGAACATGTTGATATAACCACCATATATATGCAATAATAAAACAATTCAGAGTGTTTAAGCTTTAAAATGGAAATGAGGTAATAACTCTGTTTTGATTGGTAGGTTATTTACTTTGGAATTAAGTTAACGAAGCATCATGCTAAGAATTTTTTTACAACTGGTTTTTCCATGATCCGTCTATACTCTATGTGACTCGTGGCAGTTTAAAAATGAGACATTGGTGTCGATTTTGTAGTGCATTTTCTAAAATAAAACTAAATTTGACCGGTCAAATAGTAATGCTGTCCTTTTTCTTACCTCCGTGGTGAGAAAAGGACAGTACTATATTATGACCTGTCTAACTTAGTTTAGTTTTAGGAAATACACAACAGAATCGACACCTTTAGATTTGTTATTATTTAGCTCATCGCATATCAATACAAATACTCGTCAAGAAGTTCGACTAACAAATAAAGGGTTTATTGACCTATATAGTGTACATTTAAACAGTAGCAATATTCGAAGAAAATGTCGTACTATGTTCATAAAAAAAAGTATCTACTAATCTATAATCAAAAAACACAAACTAAAACAAAAACTAAAATGGCGTTCGTTTGTAAGCGCATCGCTTGAGAACAGATATGGAATCAAAAATTACGCTCGTAATAAATAGTCCAAAGATACAAATAAGGTTTTCAGCAAAAAATATTAGAAATGTTGCCAGGAGATTTTTTTATATTGACAAAAAATTAATGTACTGTTTTTATGACATTTTTGTATGAAACATAAGGCAGGACATAAGATACCGTCTACACATTCATACATTTCATTGCTATAAATTCTACAGTCCACGCGGGTGAAATCGCGCCTGTGGAATTATCCAACCTAGGCTTAAACCAAAGTGTCGTAATCTCAACCAAAACACATCGGCTGAGTGACACCCAGATGAATTTACGGCAGTGCACAACATTCAGGCATTTGCTACTATGAAACATACTTCTATGTATGTACTATAAATTTTTTACACGGGCTACACAAAGTAACTGCAATTTTCCTAGCGAGAGCGACGTTTTGTCTAAACGCTTTAGATTGGTTTTACGGTCAGTTTCAATAACCTAGCTACAATAAGGTATTGACATTTTGACACTAATTGCCTAACTCAGAAACGTCTATTTACTATTAACTAGGCCTTAGTCGTTATTTTCGCATAGATTGTGTCTGATTGTAACTTAACTTCGTTTCGCCAATAAAAGTCACCTTTTAAACCTTCCCCGTACTTCCACAAATATTTCAAGATCAAGATTATCCAAATCGGTCCAGCCGTTCTCGAGTTAATTTTAGCGAGACTAACGAACACCAATAGATTTTTATAGTAGCTATAGTATGTTATCCTTAAGAGATAAACATATGCCATCGCGGACTTTTTTGTAGACCTGTATAAGATACACAATTCCACAGTACATCATTTTGTTATATATCTCAAAGGGTTGAGGCAGCGTTTTCGTTGAAAGCTCCCTGACGGCTTATTTTTTTCCGACCTCTCCAACAAATATCGTTATATTTTAGCCAATGTATACAAAAACTTAACAAATTATATCCTAAAACCTTCCTCGAGAACCACTCTATCTATTGGTGAAAACAGCATGACAATCGGTGCAGTAGTTTTTGAGTTTATCGCGAACAGACAGACAGACAGACGCGGCGCGGAGGACTTTGTTTTATAATAAGTAGTGATGATAGTGATAAGATTACATTTCATAATTGTACATACAAAGTTTATTATTCTTTAGGTCCATTATAGTTTTTCTGAAATGCATATAAATGTAAATTAATTCGTTAACGATAAACTACTATAATAATAAAAATGCATATTATGTGTTTCATTATTAATTCACACCACGTGAGTGACTCATTTACCGCATAGCTATATTAGAATTCGTTGATATAAATAAGCTTACAGATAAATGCCTACGCATTATTATGCTTAAATAATACTCAATTTGCAAAGCTAATATGAAGTGAGTACTTATTTGACAAAGGTTAAAAACATCATGTAAATGATTAGGTAAATATTTAAATTCACTTCCACGCAAAAATTAACTATCATAAATATCATCTCTAGTGATGTGCCGAACGCGGACTCGCCAATAGATATCGATAAAGATCCACCACTAGGTTTAGAATATTATGTTAAAATTTTGTGCATTTAGTGACGTTGGAACCTGAACAATTTTGCATAGGCTATGTAGTCTTAGGTAAAACCGATGTGAGTTTGCCATGAACTACGTTTCTGAATATCAGTATTTAAATATCAACATCCACCCGAAATTAATAATCGATCCTGATCTGTTATCCGCGGTTTAGGATCGATATATCATGTCATAATATGTCATTTGAGTAGTAATATGTCAAGCCCTAGTACTAAAATGTTATATTATGACATGACATATCGATCCAAAACAGCGGATAACGGATCAGGATTGATTAGGTATTAATTTCGGGCATTAGCCGATTCTCGGCTAAGATTGGTCTTTGACCGTTGTCTCTGAATCTTAGCCTAAAAGTTTTGGCATGCCATCGATGCGATAGCAATCATTCGAAGCGATGGTGGCGCCAAAAACGGGTGCGCAATGAGGTCACTGGTGGCATCAAGCCAAGTGCATATAAATCGAGTCACGATCCGCGCCGCACCAACATGATGCCGATGATTGAACTTTTTATCGATTAAATGCCATTAAACCATTAAACACGAGCGCAACGCACTGTTATAGCGTCGCTGTTTTATTAAAAAGTCGAATGTCAACATTTTCTCGTATTTCAATAGCTTTTTGCGTGGAATTAAACACGGTCTTACTTTGGTCAAAATTTCACATGAGGTTCTCTTTCATGATATTAGACTTTATAACCTTTACTAGAAGGTTTTATTTTGAAGGCATTTATCAATTTGTCTTCGGTTTTACATTATATTATGCGACAGAATTATATTAGGTACATAATACATATACAGTCTAACATACTTAGTTTTTGCGCATTTCGATAAATAGGTACAATTTGATTTTAAAAAGTCGTTTTATAGACACACCTAAATTGTTACATGTTTGATTTAAATTTGAATCATTAATCTGTTTATGTTCTGGCTGGAATCAGTCCATAAAGTTTTTCATTAATTACATAAAACTGAAACTACTAACACAATCTTTATTTAAAAAAACCGTCAAAATTATTTTGCATGCTATTTTCTGATATGACAGTGACGATAGAACAGAATAATTTAATATAATTTACACATAATCGTAAACCCATAATATTTAAAAGTAAAACGTATCTGCTGAATGATTTAGCTGTTTGAGGAATTATCGTGAGTAATCATTTCTTAAATATTTTAGTGCAACCGTTATTCATGAGTTGCGCATGTAGGTACTACCCAATGGCTCGAATCCAAAACAAATTTCTGTGTTAACGCCGTGGCTAATAATTTTCACCTCTGCATTTCCGGTATGGTTTTGATACATCGAAAGATTAGCGAGTCAGTTTTATTGCAATCGTCGTCGATTTAGATTTCGAAATTAATCGCGGGAACACAGTGGCAGACAGCCAAGGAGCAGTGGCGCCAGCGATGCGGACAATTACAGATATAGTAGTGTAACACAAGCTGTGAAATAAAACTGTAATGATTAATGCGACGCCACTGCACCAACACGCACTATAGGCCGCGGTACCACTCATAAAGTTCATCTGACATTGCGACACGACAATATCAAGCAAAATGTAGCAAGCGCGTCGTTTGTCATCGCGTTCATAAAATCAAGTCGCAATGTGCATAATGGTAATGAAAAAAAGAGGTTGGGGCTAATGGAGAAAAACAATTATGACAGCGAGTGAATAAGACAATAGTGATGGGCGTGGAATCACGGTAATTGTCGATTGCCGACAGGCGCCGCGCCGCGTCGTCGCTACCGTGGAATGGGGTCGACACGGTAAGCGACAAGCCAGCCGAGCGTGACTGTAACCGCGTTGTCATATCGATAAATGGATAATCCACGTAATTTATTAAAAAAGAGGCGCCGTCTCGGCTTTATTCGAGTCCTTCTAACATTTCTGACGTTTAATGTCTGTACGGTGCTATGCAACTGGTATGACTTGTTTATTGCAGCTTGCCCTGTGATGTTTATCTACAGTACTACGTTTTTATCGATATTTTTATAGCTTAGCCTTATTTTAAGGGCATGCGACTACAAATTGCATTAAGGTTTACTAGGACTGGGACTGCGTCGTTATTATTTGTATCTTTAATCGTCTTACGTGCTCATTTACTTGAATAATTCAAAATATTTATATTATATCCCATTCAGTTCTCAAATTAACTTTCAGTTTACAAACAGAGCATCAACACTTATCATGTCACACATGTCATTGTGTTGAGCTCCAAATCGATTATTATGACTCGCGCGTCAATCGACACAACAGGCGCGTCACTAGCGGATGCGAATGGCGCCGGCGCCACAGAACTTTTACTAGTTAGTATGAGTAAGCTGGTGTCACAGGTTGGTGTTAAGTTAGTATGGTGGCGCCACCGTTTCGCAAACAATGCAGTAGTAGCCGTCTTTCTAACGCCGATGCCTTTGGAAAAACGCCGACAGTTAATTGTCATGCTAATAAATCGTTTGTTACAATGTTTCTGCTTATTGTTCGACCATTGTGGAAATTGTCTATAGGTGCATTGTTTTGTCTTTAGCATTTCTGCCTGTAGTCTGATGAATTTAGGCCATCAGTGACGAACAAAATTGAAAAATTATACAGACACATTTATAAAGATTATTTGATAGCAAGCTTACGAGAGGAGTGACTGGAGGCTAATAAGGCTCTATTATGTTACCATAAGGAGTAAGTAGAAGGAATGATTTAACGAAAGAAAAAGCTCCAGGAAGAAAGCGAAAGCTAGCTAAGTAGATCGAGCGGGATTAATGAATAGGAAATAAGATGCGAAATTTAATTTTACATAATTTATATACATATTAATAAAAGTGACATTTTTTCTATAATTTTCGGTTCTGACGGTACGTGTAAGCTTTCAAGAATACAATAGCAAAAGAAAACGTGTGTACCTACGTGTGATAAACGAGTGCAGAAGGGAGAATATTTTGCTCTTTACTACGAACATTTTTGCACAAATAACCGAGGTTATTTTTAGCGGTTTTTTTAATGTTTTCGTAATTTCATATTAACCAGAGATAGGACGGCATGACGAATACATGAAAACCGTCTTAGAAGGAAATTAGAAGGGAAGAGAGGGAGAGGTAGACCGAGAAGAACATACATAGATCAAGTTAAAGAAAGGATTGACCTATAGCGATGATGGCTCAGTGGTAGTGACGTCGGCTTGCGATCCGTAGGACGTGGGTTCGAATCCTACAATGAGATTGAGCTTTCGGTGAAGGAAAGCATCGTGATAAAACCATAGCTTGGTGGTAGGGTATTTTCTAGTACTCGCCTGGCTAGCTACCACCCTCTTGTTAAGAATCTGTCGCCAAGCACCTATCGGTGTGTTCCGGCAGCCTCACTTGAGAGCCAGTTCCCAGTCCAGGTAGCGTGGCGCCATCTTCGATCACTTAACATCAGGTGACTTGTGGTCAAACGCTACCCTGTAAATAGTAAAAAAAAAAAAAAAAATTGACGTCATGTCGTACCAAGAGGTCAAAAGGATGGCCGAGAACAGAAGGGGATGGAAAGTACTCCATCGACAAGAGCTTCGCTGTTAAATAAGAGCAGAAGAGATAGGTATACGATACACGCTATTGTATTATCCCCAACGATTTCAAAAAGTGATTTTTCAAATGTTTTTTTGTAATTCTGTGTTAAGGTAATGCCCAGCCTTGTTAGTATACAAAGAGATGCGCGTACCAAGTAGCGTTGTTTATTATTCCAGCCGCCATTATATGTATGAAAGTTGTAAACAATCTGCCGATTTACACGCCGCCGCTGCCGCCGTAAATAAACACGCTACCGGCTAACGCTACCAACAGGACGATAAAGTTATAATAATAATAATAATATGATAAGGCTATGCTTGGGGTTTCTCTGAGGGATCGAATCAGAAATGAGGTGATCCGTCAGAGAACTAAAATTAGCTATTTTAAAATGCCCGTAGGCAAAACATGTCATTCGATGAAATGTCGCACATCATTAAATTATAACTATCGTATAACGAATACTTATGTACCGCAGATAATTTTCAAAAATAAAATTAATTAAAATTAAATAAAAAAATTAAATTAATTTTTTTTTAATTTTTTTTTTTAATTTTCTTTCTTCTCCCTCTTCTTCTACTTCTTCTTCTATCAGGTATTAATGAAGAAGACGCCGATATCAACACTAAATAGTCATACATCAAATAAAGTGACAAGTGAATTGAATGATTTGCTCGATATTTTTAAAACACTTTTTTTATGCTAACGGTACCAAAAATTTTCGTTCAATTCAAGTTCAAAACACACACACGTCGGCAGCCAATTTACCAGTTAATCTAAAGCTACCAATCCTCGTTCTTTTCAGGTTCAGCCTAATACTTTTGAAGCGACTGTAAAAAGTTTGAGAGGTCAAGTTTAATTGGTGGTTTGGACGAGACATATTAGCCAGCCAATGAAGACCTCCTCTTCCTCCTTTGACTTAATAAAGCTAGGGACTTTGGAGGTAGCAGTACTTAGGTCTAGAGATCTGTGTTGACTGGTTTGGTGAGCTACCCTGCGTTTTTCTAGCGTGTTCTATTCGAAGGGCTCCCATACAGTGTCTATAAATAATTAGTGTGTTTGGAACAGACTCTGCATTTTAAGTTTAAAATAATGCGTCATGGTGTGGAATAAGAATTTGTGTCGCGTTTTTTTAATGTTGTGTTCAGAACTCTGTATTTTTACTGTGAGTTATGCTTCTTTCTGCCTATCATATTAGATATATATTTACATTAAGAGTTTTCAATGACAAATATTATAAGAAAAACAATTCAGTATTTTTCTAAAGAGTTTTAATGTTGGATGAGCGAGCTTTAATGAGATTTAAAGGCCTGGAAAGGGATATCTAGCCAATAAGGAGATGATGGTGGCCGAACGGTTTGGCGTGCGACTTACAAGACGCCGACACCGAGTTCAAATCCTCTCGGCCTCGTACCTATGATTATGTGCGGATTTGCCATCGCTCAAAATGGTGAAGGAAAACATCGTGAGGAAACCGGCATGCCCAAGAACTGCAACATTTTCAAGGGCATGTGACATCTATCAACCCGCACTGGGCCAGCGTTGTAGATTCTAGCCCATACTCTCTCTCTGAGAGAAGGCCAGAGTCCCAGCAGTGGGAACGTGGAAGGCTGATAATGAAGGAGATGATGGTTCCATAATTTACATCAGCAAATTTCCCAGTGGCTTCACTCGTAAGCAGGTTGGTAATTTTCTATACAACCACCGCACCCGTCTTTGGCGGTGCGTTAGTGTTAAGAAAATTAAATTTCCAAACCAACACAATTATTCAGTTCTGCGACACAAACAATTCACCGCGACCTACAAGCAAATTAAAACCATAAACAAACCAACCATTGAGATTCTAATTAAGACCAGTTTGTTTGTAAAACAAAGCGCTTTGAAAACCAAACAGTCCAAAACTAAATGGAACAGCTACTGAAGGCAAAACTAATTTAGATCGCAAGGCTGGTAGGAGAACTGAACTAGGTTGCAAGGTTGGGAAAGGTAGTAAATTAGGTTGCAAACCTGGAAAACCTTTACATACACTGAGAAATAAATTCTGATTTTCCTTCTGAGTCTTTTTACCTTCCAAGACCGATTCCTTCCTTATACTTTAGTTTTCCTTCTGAATCACAATTCCTTCCCTTTTGACTCAGAAGGAAAACGGATTTCGGAAGGTCTTTTTTCTCCGAGTGATCCGTTATCCGCGGTTTCAGTGCAGGATCTATTATTAATTTCGGGCAATAGTCTGCATGGGGAACTAGTGGAACTACCACACCTTTGTTTGTGGAAACATTACTGTTTCATGTTAACGGGCAATGTTTTCAGTGAAATTACAGGGCATAAGTAACATCTTATATCTATGTGACGAGCGCAGGGCATTTTGAACTATTCTAGTTCAAAATTCTGGGCGGTACTGAACTGGGGTTAATACTGACTGTAATGGGCAAGCGTAACGCTAATCATCAGACAAACAATTTAATTCATCCCATCACCTAATTGCATTAAATAAACTATTCTTGTATTGTATTCTTGTTCTATTTCTTCTAACTGAATCGTCTTTCGACACAAAGATCGTTCTGATAGAGACCCGATTTGATCCGACAAAACTTCATGACTTATTGAGAGCCAGTTCCCAATCCAGGCGTAGCGTGGCACCACCTTCGACCTCATCGTCTCTTATTATCAGATGACATGTAGCCCTATAAGATCTAAAAAATGTAGGTAAGTATATAATATCTAGTTACAAAATAAAAGTTGAAGTAATTTAGGCTGAGCTACTAAATGGTAAGTAGTAAGTACTAATTAGGTCGATGGTTGGTAAAGGCGCGGTTGGCTGAGGTCAACGGTAGCATATTGCTAGCTGCGGTTACGCGGTAACCAGTAGACTGTTATGTAGACGTCATCACTTTATGAACTTACCTACTGGATAGCTATATTAAAGATAGCTATCCAGTAGGTAAGTTCATAAAGAGGAATGATTTGATTGTTTGTTTGCATCGAATAGGCTCCGGAACTACTGAACCGATTTTAAAAATTATTTCACTGTTGGAAAGCTACACTATCTGTGACGGACATAGGCTATATTGTATTTCCAAAAAAAAAAATAGGGATCCGTACGAAAATAGCTATTTTGTACCCAAGGTGTGAAATCGAAAACCAATTTTTGCGTGCGCTGCAAAAACTATTGACAATAGAACAAAATAATGAATTACGGGTTTGTAGGTCCCATTAAGATCTACAAAAAAGTCCGCGAGCATATGTCTAACTATTATAGTTATGCCACAATAAGTGTTTTTTTATTTTAAAAATTAATCAAAATTAAAATTATTAAAAATTAAAAATTTAATTATTTTTTTTACTCTTTATTTGTATTTTGGTATTAATCCTAATCAAAATAAATTACTTGGAAGAACTTTGGGACGTACCCTCACCATCAGGCGAGCGTTTTGCTCGTCTTGATACTCAGTTGCATAAAAAAGACAAGGATAAATAACACAGATTCATAATAAAAACGGCACATATCACATATCAGTAGGTGTTGTAATTAAACTGCTATATGGTAATGCGTAACTTGTAGACGGCTGATTTAATGACAGATTTATTAATTGAATGTACATACATATTATAATAATATCAAGTTTAATTACTTAATTGTAGTCGGACAAAAAAAACACTACTAATCAAAGAGTTAAAAACATTAAAAAAACGGTTTTCTGTATTGTTTATTTAACGAGGACTTTTGATCAGCAAATGAAAAAATAACAATTTTTCTGTGGGCCTTCGATCTACTTTTTGCAAATTATTCTTTGCTTAAACGTTTCCGTTATAGTCCCAGATTGCTATAAGGTACCTACCTCTTTAGATGCTTGCGAGGTGAAACTATTGCGACCCGAGCTTTAATTACGTCACGATGATGAATGATCACTAATCAATCATGGTATATGTAAATTATGTTCGTATATTTTTTAATTTTAATAATATTAATGTTGTACAATTTTCCCACAGTAAAGTTGACACGCAACATTTTATTTGCCTAAAACGCGGCAACGTGTCGCCGTGCACACCCACGCGCCGTCTACCAACTGCCAATAGTAAAACGATAAAAACAGAACAATAGTCGCAAAATAGAGAATTACGTGGGTCATATAAATAAAACGTGAATACATTACAAGTTTAATGAATAAATTATGAGAACAGCGTGGTGTGCCGCGGGAAAAAATAGCGCTAAGTGCGGCGCCGGCGCCAGCAACGTCAGGATAAGCTGCATGCGCACCTTGTTCGCAACCAAACGTGACACCCAGGACAAAACAAACTTTAATCCTGCACCACTAGATCTAAAATTGAATACACGCGACATGAGATACGACGTTACACAAACAAAGTAGATACTGAATGCGCTCATGCGACCGTAGCGAGACATTACGATACTTTCAAATTGTTTCATATTATATACCAAACTACACTCTAATTCAGCGCTATAAAGTCCGCATCGCAATCGATTACGCAGTCGAAACTACTCCCTTCTCTGTTATAATCCAAAGGATAGAATGAGAGGCAACTTGCAAAAACTATATCCGCAATGAACTCGTTCGTTTTGACACGTTACATGAGGCAAACGAAGTGATAAATATCTTAGTTTGGACAGATGCCCTAGTCTGTACGTAAATTCATTTTAATGCAGCTTTGAGAGACAACGCGGAAGACTCTCGTCCATAACATAAAATTATGTGTGTACACAACTAAACACTCACGAAACAAGCGTGAGAGAACCGAGATTCAAGCATTCTAAATCTTGTGGACAAACCACTCGACAATCTAGCTGGAGATGAACAATGCTTACTTAACATCATGTCTACATTCAATCAACTAAACAAATAGATTACTCAACCTGAAGAAATATTAAGACATCTTAACGTAATCGAAAATGCAGTTTAACTTTGTAAGTTTATATTTAAATCGGCAGCAGGTGCGGTTGAAAGACGAAAAACATAAATTCCGATTCGATAACAGATGTTTGCCAGCCGTCGACCATACTTGAGTAACGTTCAGCATTATTTAGAGCATAACGCTTATGTAACCAGAAATAATCCAGTACTTGCTACCGCAGTCCTTGTAGTTTTCATAGAAGATAGAGGAGAAAGAAAACCCGGCGTACCCGTACAATCAACTCGGACAAATTATAAGCTGCGGTGTTATCTAAACAGAGCCCACGCCTTTACTCGAAGCTCTTAAGTGCCGTCCTGCCGCATAATATTATCTCGAGACGGAGCACACTCAGCCCGCTATCTGTGGAAGTTGTCCCACCCGATGCCACAAAAACTACAAAACCTTATCAACGTACACGAACCTTAACTTAGCCGGTCCCTATTTTTGTGCGTTCGCCGAAGCTTTTACCGTATCTCTCAACCTCGAAGAGATTTATAACCGTCTGGTTTACAGGTCGACGGAAGTCCACATTAGGGAACGGAAACCTGCGAGTGCTCCGGGTCGCTTATTTTAGACTATAAAAACAAAGAGACATTGCAATTGAACTTCCCAAGATAATTGAAGTGGAAAAAGTAAACGTTAAGTGTAAGAGAACGAGACTTCAATCAAAGAGATCCTTTAAATGGATCCTTTTAGTAAAGGAAACAGAAATTGTTAATGATAAAGCGGAAAGGCTTTTAGTGGTATCTGCTCCTCAGGATGTTATTAGAGGAGATGGGGCTAGGCGTATAATAGAGTTTACGAGCATCGGGAACATTGAGTGTTCTTGACATGATTTAAGATAATTAGCGGAGCTCTTGAAGTTACATTAATGTGTAATGCTAATGAGTGACCGAAGACACTGAAGTGACGCCGTATGATGGAGTGGCGACAGAAGTGTCGCCGGCAGGTAGTCGGTGAGTCAGCGGCAAACACAGCCGGAGTTCGAGACGCCATCCATACACAGATAATAAAACAGAGCGCACTACTTGAAAAGGTTTACCACTAACAATAACAACAAACGACTCAAAAGAAATTGATGGCATTTAAAAGATTGTGTTGACAACGCTCAAATCGTGTGGGCACTTAGATAGTTACTTTAATGAACTAGTTGAGCCAAGCATTGAGCTGGTGGCGGTGGTAAACGAAGATAATTTACGAGATCTAGCGTTAAGCTTTCAAGAGTAGGAGGCAATTAATCACTTACAAGCCAATGGCAACTGCACTGTAATTAGCTTTGCGACTGCGGCGCAGATTCCGAAACAATATTTCATGGAGATACCGAGACTTGAGAAAGGCAAAAAAGCAGGTAGAGAGATCGAAATTCTTTGTAGAAATCGCTTGGCGAAACGCGTTACAGGTAAATGTACCTGTTACCGAGAACAAAGGGGCTCCTAGAGGCGTCGACCGTTAATGGCGCTATGATTCGGTGTGGGCGACGTAAGTCAATTAGGTCATCCGTCGTCTCCATTCCCGGAATGTGTCTGGGACAAATGAGTGGATACGATAAGACGAGACGACTCTACGTCCCGCGATCCTTTCTGTCCTTATTGTGTTCACCTCGCCGTTTCCTGATAACGCTACCTTTCCGTAATTGAAGTTCTGTGTTTCTTGATTCCTTATCTCCAAATCGCATTAGGGTCTCGACGTGAGGCAGTTAAATTTATCCGCGCAATTAACAGCTATTCGCGTAATCTCTTGTACCAGAATTCGGGTTTTATTTATGTCTTCGAATCACCGTCAATAAAGTTGTAAATGTTTCTAGCTTTGTTACTCTTTATGTTCATGATTTAATAAATAAGGTGCTATAAAACCAAAGATGAAGAGACGTGAAATGTTGTGATGTACAATTTTAGCATCTCCTTTCTAATATGCATTTCCTGCATCAAATTGGCTGCATGGAAACGTAAAGTGTAGCGAGTGTCACATTCACAAGCACTTTATCGATATTCCTTCGTACGGAACATCCTCTGTGAAATTGATATTAAATGAACCAACCAATACTGTTGCAGCATAGACTTTTGAAATAGAAACGGCATTGCGCGTAAAAGTAAGATAACAGTATGAGTCACAAGTGTAAGAGTGCTTTCGCCGTGTGAATCACATCCTTTATGTTCGTATATTGTGTTATTTCCGTTATTCTTTTTGATTCCGATTTTCCAGATGCCACCGCTGAGTAGTCACGGCTTGATCTTGTTTTGGAACTGAAATCATTTCATGTTTTTGGCTTACGTTCAAGAGCATCAGTATTTTTAATTCCAATGGTTTGTACTTCGATTATACAATTGTCGAGACTGAAAATTATTAGTTTGTATGAACGCGGTCGTAAATAAGCGCATGGCGTCTTTTATTTTAAGCTCCGGTGCGTCTGCAGTAGATAGGTTTTCAAAACCGGTACGGCGAGCACTTAATTATAAGTTACTAGTAATAAACATAGAGTTTATACTGTTGCGAGAATAGAAGATACAATCTGTGTTTTCTGGCATTTGACCTTTAGCTATTGAAATTATATATGCCTAATACCTACATAGATTACTTTGTTAATGTAACTACTTTACTGCAAAGTCGCTTTCTCTATAATATTTTTTTAAATGTACTTAGTTGAGAACGCTTCTGTTTTATCTCTTCCATTAATCTACTTCAGCAAGAAATGTTTTTCATAATTTTCTTGTTGTTGTTTTTACATCTGCCAGGAAAGCGCGTGACCACAAGACACTTTATCTTAAATAAGTGCGCATGAATTTGGAAGTGGCTGTTAGGTACTTGGCGATAGATTCTTAACATGACGTAGTAGCTAGCCAACCGAGGGCTAAAAATTCCCTATCGCTAAGCTCTGGTTCCATCATGATGTTTCCCTTCACTGAAAGCTCAAGCTAATTGTAGGATTTGTCCTTGTGCTGACGTCTGTGTTAGCCTGACCGCATCACGAGTCAACGTCACTGCCACTGAGCCATTGCAATCAGCTTATTAATTTCTTACAATACATAAACATAATGAAAATGTAATAAAATAATGTATCATTAATTGTGTTCGATTTCAATAACAGTTCTGATATTAAATATCTGCTAACGGTAGTTTTTAATTTACACACGCAATCGAAACCGTGTGAATTTTAAGCAGATGTTTCACCTACTATTAATTTTTATGACAGAGTAATAGCAGTATTAACATATTAATATTATATTAAATTATCGCAATATTTAAAAACTGGAACCTCTTGAAATATGTGGCTTCTTGGGAAACGAGAAAAACTAGATCAGTGTTGTTTATGTTTGTTTTGAAGTTGAAATAAATGGTAATAAATTCATCACATCAATACGTATAAAATACATATTATAGAGCGTTCTCATTTTTTTAAATTCTTATTTTAATTATTGTTCATAATTAGTTCCAGTGTTTTTGTTTGTACATCATTACGTTTAGAAACAATATTCGAAGAGAAAAGGTGGTTAGCTGCTGAGTCAGCGACGTCAAATTAAAATATTTATGAGGTTCGCCGCGGCTCGTTCTTTTGTTATTTATAGTTATTGGTTATTCGGTAAGAGTTCTCTCATAAGGTTTTTGATAGTTTATATTTACGGTAGTTTGTGGTTCGCTTCTATTTAACTTTGTTATTAGTGTATGTAACGTGAAATGTTTTATTATTAATGTCTCAAGGGAAATTAAGTATGGTATTATTGACCTTATAATGATCTCAAAAACAATGTTGAAATGGAAAAGTTTAAAGCCTGCTACGTTTTTTGACGATTGATGTGGCGCAATGGGCGAACAGGCGATTTCGAAGTGTGAGGTCGCGGGCTTGATTCCCGCTACAGGCCAAATGTGCGTTGGAAAAAAAACCGCATTTGTTCTGTGACTGACTTTATTAGAAAAAAGAATCATTTTAAAGTATTTCTTGTTTCTATATTCAAGTTACTTACATAAAATTACGTGTCACTGGTTTTTCGCTTTCCAGTCATGTCCGTGGCCGCAACTGAATACATTATTCTAACATTAGTTCGGGTAGGTATATTATTATTCTAAGCGCCAACACAAAAGGTGCTACGAAGCGATAGTGTACTGTTTTGGAATATTTGCATAAGCTATACAATTGCTTTGGCAATCTTTTGCATTTTCAATCGTAGGTTGCTAAATAATTCTCTATCTTCATAAAACTCTGACACCGACTGACAGACAACGCACAGCTTTAGCGGTAAGTTACTGCTTACTACTTGACTTATAGGTTAGCGTTTGACCACGAGTCACGTGATGTTAAGTGACGATGACGTGGTCGAAGGTGGTATCACGCTACACCTGGATTGGGGACTGGCTCTCAAGTGAGGCTGCCGGAACACACCGATAGGTGCTTGGCGACAGATAAGTAAGTAAGTTCTAGGAGCATGAAACTTGGAGAGTACAAAAATAGATTGTGTAAATTGTATGAGGTAAAAGTGCACTAAAAAAGTAAGGCCTTAACAACAGATAAATATTGAAGCCAGCAGCTGCAGCACTGCGTAGTAATGAAAATTATCAAAAGTGTGTTACTGGATGCTACACGCAACGTTTGCTTGTCACATTGTTTGTTACTCCCAAAACGAGGCCAAGGAAGTAAATCCCAGCAGAATTACTGATACGTATAGTAATGGCTGATTGAAGGGAAAGTTGAAAGGTAGAATTAATTGTACCCATATGCATGTTGACATGGATAAGTCAGCAATATTTGCATACCGGACGGTATTGACGTGTTTGAGACGCCGGCGCATAACAATAAGTTGTCATGGTTGTCGATAGCATGCAAATGATATAATTACCTAAAGGACAAAAGAGGTTTTGCATCAAGAACAGATTAAAAACAAGACATGATGTGGGAGCAAGGTAAGACTGCAGTAAGTTTGTTCAATGAAGAATAGGATACAGTGGATGACTATATCCAAAGGCAGTTTTCCAAAAATATGATGTGACATAACCTTGTTCCACCATCTGACAACAAGCTGCATAGCCGATCTGAACAAAACGCTTCGCTTCTACATTTATAATGTGAATGGTGAAGGAGTGGAACTTTCAAGTCAAAAGTGAATAGGCATCTTCTAAGCAAGCATGTTCCATCATCGATCTCGTCATTAACCAATACCAACAAGTAAGAATGTGATCAAATATTTAAAAAATGAAGAAGATTATATACTTCATCGAGTCAAATATAATCTGAACTTGGAACTAATGCCAGTTAAAAGGTCCAAGATCAGAAAAGAATCACCAGTATTAGTAACTATAAAGAGCATTTATGGTTGCCTCATGAATATTTGACATTAAGGAATCACTGATAATTCCATTGAATGTTCGTCTTAGATTGAAGACTTCGTTTTTGTTACCGTCAGCCCTACACTGCATACCGTAGTTATACGGCAGCAACATATAAGTCCGTACACATACATATTTAGCAGGCTGTCTATCTGTCCATGTCTATGTGGCATCTGCCGGTTTCAATAGGGCATGTGGTAGCTTGTAGCTCAAGTGCTTTCTGCCAACACGTGCAACACTTCAAAGTTGGGTAATTTTAATGTGCGAATAGGTAAACATTATGGGTATTGATAGTTAATTTTGCTGTTACATCTTTAATCTTGATTGTGAAAGGGTTTGCATGACGTCTTCGTCCAAAACTTCTTATGTAATCAAATCTTAAACGTATAGTTTCACCCTTCTTATTTATATTATAATCTCGGTGTAAATCTTACACCGAAATACAGTTACCACCATGGAAAAAAAGATAATTTAAGCCAAGAATTACGTTGACTTGTTTCATCGACCTTAGATTGTCTTTTCTTTGGTAGTATTTTGAGAGTCTGATTTGACTGTCTGACTGACTTTGATCATAGAATAAGATATTTGTAGTTATCCTGCACACAACTTTAGCAATCGTTTTGTGTTTGGCGATTGACATAATTTAGGTGATGTTAAGTGAGAGTGACTATTCATGTGATGAAGGAGCCTCCAGGTTGATACGTGCTTGGCGACAGATAGTAGCGCTAAGGTTTCTTGTGAAATTACAGGATATAAAGAGATTTATCATCAAATGCTTCAGGGTGACGAGCGCAGTGCCTTGTCGCATATGATTTTAAACTGTTGAAGTTCATAATTCTGGTTTGCAATGAACTGTAATGGGGCAGAGTGATAATTGCTCGTGTCATCACGCAGCTATATAAAAAGCTTACCAGGAGAGCACTAGAGAATGCTATATGAAGTAATAATACTGAAACATGTTAATTTAACTAACAGTACTCATAACAGGATTGCGTGCGATAGAACCAAACCGTGATCAAAACCTACATCCAATCTGTTCCCTATCTAGATATCAGCTTACACCCACTAATGTCTAGATTTTCTTTACGCAACAAATACTCAATACCTACCCACCTGGTATACCTATTGAAGCTGGTAATATTTAAAGTATTTCCGTTGTGTCAAATACCTTATGCTAAATATGCAAGTTAACACACATTACGTATGGTATAGACCAAATATTAAGAAGGTAGCAATTACGGGTTTGGTAAGGAACGATTAAAGATTTTACGGTACTAATGAATGAAGTTTTAAATGAACAATTAATATGAATGAGAATGTTTAAATATTTGATTGGCGGAATTACGTTTGTTTTTTATATGTGATAGCTAAGTTATTGCTTAATTATTGTTGAACTGTGGAGATAGAAAATATGTTTTGTGCTAAGCTTTAAGCTTTATATAATAATTCATATTCCTCCGTATTCATACATGTTATTATGGTGAATAAATGAATTGAATTGAATTAAAAGGGACTCTCTCTGCCTGTTTGTAACCATTTCACGTTTAAACCACTGAACCGATCTTAATGTAGTATGGAAATAGCTTGAACCCTGGACAAGGACATATGATACATGTAAAACTGCGAAGAATAGTGAGTTATATTGCATGCAATTAGTGAAAAGCTTAAGAGAACATAGAAACAAAAACAGAAATAAATAATGGTGACAAGAACGCTTGCTCATCCAAACAGCTAAACAAAACCAAAACAATAAACAAGCCAAATTGGACAATAGGCTAAATCCAGCTGCAATTGTGAATATTCATCATCTAGTTAACATATAAAGCGGAGGATAATTATTATGGCAGTTTGCAAAATGAATGCACCACAGACTGTCGCCGGCGCCTCGCCTACGCCGCTTGTCGCTACTGCGAGAGACAAAGGTAGGGCTGTGAAAGATAAAAGGAATAATATTAAGCAGAAAGGGTTTTTGAAGCAAACCAGATTAAAAACAACTGGGACGCGATGATCTCAGTAGTAATAGCACTGACTTGCGACCCTAAGATGTCAAATGATGAGATTGAGCATTCGCTGAAAGAAAACAACGTAACGAAACCATAGATAGGTAACCATATCAGGGTATTCTTTAGTGACCAACTTGGACTATGTGACAATGTGGTCGAAGGTGGCACCAAGTTGCACCTGAATTAGGAACTGCCTCTCAAGTAAGATTGCCAGAACATAGAAATAGAGCAGAAATTGTTTAAAAATTATTAAAGTAGGAATTAGTTACTATAGTGATCAATTGCATTTATATGCTAGTGATATAATTATGTATTAAGAACTAGAAGTCATATAATATATACAGCAGGAATCTAACTGCAATAAAGAAATGAAATTCTAAGTATTAAATTATAATAATTAACATCTATAAAAACTAGCATTCCGCTATCGAAGACGCGACATTCTTTGATAAGAATTTTAATAAATCATAAACTTGTTTCGTATCCAGTTTTATCCGAGGTATACAATACCTATACTTTTAGATTGAGGCATTATTATAATACACTAGCTGTGCCCTGCGGTTTCACTCACGTGGATATTCCCACTAGATTTTATGACATGAAGAGCACACAGGGACACAGACACATGAAAAAATTCTAAGAATGAAAAATATTCCATAACTAGTTCCGAAGATTACTTCCTAAGACAAACAAACTCAAACAAACAAACAAACTCGCAAACTTTACCTCATTTAATATTAGTATAGATACCTAACACAAGAATAATTTACTTACGAACGGAGTAAATAGTTATTAGCATAAAATATATTTTGTCAACACAGAGGTCACTTTGGGATGACTTTTCCAAATAATCTTTCTGTTAACTTTGGAATTTAAGAACTTAACAAAAATGAAGAAGTTTTATATCTACAGGAACAATTCTACAGCCAATCAGATGACATTATAAAACTGAATAAAAATGCTTTGAAAACTTGTTACATGTCATTGCATCGTTACCACTTATCAGCTCACCTGCCTCACCAAGTTATGTGGCCACCTCGACCTCGCAAGATAAATCGTCACCATCAACAAACATTATTGCTCCATCCACCATTCAGTTTTTAAACCTACCCATCAGCCTCATAAATTTATCCACTCCTGCACACTTAATAGCTTCAGCTGCAATTACACTTGTCTCGTATTTTTCTGTTCTTCGTCAATTAAAACTTTCAAGAGAATATTTGTAACGGACAAAAACAGTTTCTGTGCTACCAAATTTGACATATTATATATTCTGTTCAGCACTCCACCAATTATTTTTGAAGTCTCCAGTTGTTATTTTTTTGCAAATAAACCTGCGTTTGGCCACAATCTCGCGTGATGCTTTGTGATGATGCGGTCGACGGTGTAACACGCATGCCTCAAAGGTATACCAGTATACCTGTTCACTCTTCAAGTTCTTTTAACACACGATTTCTTGCAGGTATTTTTAAATTGGTTACTTTGAGGACCGGTCCCTTTATAAGGCCCGAGCGTTGGCGTCAATACAAGATCGATGTGATGAATTATAATTTCAAAATCATGTCAACATCAATTAAACTGTCTTATTACCATTGTAGCGAAGGTATGCCAGAAGGTTTACCAGTTTATTACATTCTTTAAAATTTCGGTGTGAATTTGACAGATCACAGGTGTAAAATGGATTAGAATTTTGATTGGGGAATCACCCACTCAGATTGGAAGTGTGACACTAGGTGTCATGAATATAAAGCATTAAAGTACGGCTATAAAATATTACAAGTTGTCTGACAATCTGTTATTGCTGTTAGAAATGTGAAGTAACAACAGGCGTGCTTTGAAAGCGTGGAAACTAGTGACTTTCTAAATTTTCTCTTACGTTTGAAACAAAGCGATAACTAATGCACTTAGAAAAGATGAAATCAGATAGAATATCTTAAAAAATCTTAAATTAGAATATGAAAATGTATTCATAGAAATTGTTAGTTCTCGTCTTTTTAGTTGAGAAGCACTGTCAAGCAGGTATTAAAGATAACAGTAGATTTCCTTTTTCATTTTGAATCTAAACTTGTGCTTTCATTGTTCTAGAGAGAATAATCAATTCATACTGTTTTATATTCGTTTGATACATTTTAATATGGTATTGAAATGAAAGACCGGTTCTTTACTGGTCTAAGAAACTGTTAAAAAGAAGAATGTTATAATTCTAAAACAATGATGAGTTCAATACTGACCTTGTGAGAATAATGTGATATCCCGAGTAATGGCGTTATATTTATCTCTAAATTTGGTTGACATTTATCGATTACAAGTGTGTGTATGTTTGTGTGTAAATCTGCAAAAATGTTCAAACAACTGTATTACAAATGCAATTATGTTTTCATCGCCTTGCTCCCGGATTTTCACAAGAAAAGCGCTTGGCTCATTCGCGCGGAAGTTATTGGCTTCTAAGAAATGTTCATCCGTTATAAATATTTATTGGCCGAATACTGTGGGTGGTCAGGCCATTATTCAATGAAAGCAATTCCTGAGGTGAGCGTTAATATGTAGAGCGTGATTGCTATTGAATTTATGTATTGCGGGTGTGTTCTATATTTTGATTCTAATAACTGTCAAGCGATGGTGGCCGAACGGTTAGGCGTGCGACTTACAAGACGCCGACACCGAGTTCGAATCCTCTCGGCCCCGCACCTATGACTCAATACGTTATGTGCGGATTTGCCATCGCTCAAAACGGTGAAGGAAAACATCGTGAGGAAACCGGCATGCCCAAGAACTGCAACATTCAAGGGCATGCGACATCTACCAACCCGCACTGGGCCAGCGTGGTAGATTACAGCCCATACTCTCTCTCTGAGAGAAGGCCTGAGTCCCAGCAGTGGGAACGTGAAGGCTGATAATGATGAACTGTCAAGGTATCGACGGAAATTATCATATGGCGTTCCGATCTTCCCATAAGGTGGTACATAACATACCTGGTTTGCTCAAGTATTTCTATTTTTTTTTATTGATCAAATTTTTACACTACAAGGTCGAGGCTCGTACTGTTTTGTCAACACATTTTCATTTAAGACATTTAGGTAATTTCGCGTTTGAATATACATAATTATATTATACTATAAACTAAGAGGTTGTGCACATTGGGATATGGAAACATGAACATTATACAATGAAATCATGCAGTATTTCTATTTAACGACTTTATCGACGCTGCGTTTTTTACATACAAAACTGTGGTTTAAATGCGGTCTAAACTGCGGTCTTGCAATAGTGGCGTACGATCAAACTCACGCTCCTGTCCGCGACATGACGTCATGATTGATTATTATGGATCACATGGGCATTGGGCACGCATGCAAAACTTATAAACAGTCAAAAACGATAAGTTAAAATTGTCTATGTAAATGTTTGACGCGAAAGAAAAACGTTCACAAAACAAAAAATAATTACGTTGTGAAAAATTACGCAATTGCATTGTGAAGATAGTATTTTCTTATTAGGTAAAATATTAAAACCAGTAGTAACAACAGTTTGCAGTGTGTTTCCTATTTGCTCAACTTATACCGTGGCAAAAGAAGTAGTCGTTTTTGATTCAATAAAAGGCAGGAAATCAATTGTTTTCCTTTATAAAGGGGTCTAAACTGACGTTGTATATTATTGGTACTACTGGCATTGACATCAAAACTGTTCAAAACACTCTATAATCCAATAGTGATGCCTACTATAGAATACACAGCTGTCAGTGTCAACGACAACCACAAAAGAGTTTCCGGATTTAAATTACATGTTTCCTAACAAACGCTAGATTTACCACTACCCACTTTGTCAATAGGGAATTGAATTTTGTCTATATTCACTTGAAACACGGTTTGTTTTAGCTAATCAATATTCGATGTTAAAAGACCACCGTGTAGAAGTGTAGAACCTTTATGCCTGCTGACTCGCTAACAACTAAGCATTAGAAGTAGGTACTTAGTTACTTACTTAAACTGTCACAAACAGGAAACTAATTTATAGAATAGAAATAAACCGCTAATCTTATCAATTTTACATTCATTCGTAATGTATTGAAACGCAAGGTACCTAAGTACTACAATTTGATAGTGAATAAGGGACCTCAAGCTAGATGAAGTGTCGTTTAAGTTAGAAAAGAGAAACCGAAGATAGTGCTTAGAGGCGTGTCTTAGGACTCTTAGGAGAGGCTTATGTCCAGCAGTGGACTGACACAGGCTGATGATGTTGAAGGCAATAATGTTACCATATAACGCAATTATAAAAATCTGTATCACGCTTTTTGTTGATGTTTAGTCGCGAAGGATTTATCGATTATAAAGAAAATGAGAAGCTGACAGAATTTCAACATCATTGCAAATGATTAATATTCAATTTCCCATCACAATTGAATTAAATACACGTAACAACGTGTTTATCTCACGTGTGCTTGTGCAACTAAGGCGTTTAGGTTTCGTCATCAAAATATCTCTCGTTTCGACATCTTAATTTCAAACCTGGTAATTTGCTTAATTTTCCGAAACCCTTTGACATCGCATTTAGCTGAGTACCTACATCACGTCAAATGCCACAGTCACCTTCCAACTAACGCATATTCTGTGGTGTGATGGTAGGGCTGCGTCTCGCATACGTATAGGTTGATCACGCGTTGCATTGCGACCGTGACATGTCAGATTAATGCTACATTTGCAAGGCCTGACAACCAGACTGATGCTAATTCCAATTCCTATGCACATCGATTCCTCAATGATAATGTTTATGCTCGTTCTAAGAAATCGCCGATAAAGATGTTGGCCGTCATTAAACTCCATGGGCATGGAAGTTTAATTAGCCTTTGTGTTTACGTTTATAAAGTCTACTGCTCAAAACAATTTATTGCACTTGATACATCGTTAACATGTAATCTGCTGCCAGTAACAGCGAGTTATTCAAATATACCTACCATCAATCAAAGCAACAGTACCTAGAACAAATGAATAATATGCTACAATTATTTTTTACTGCTCGATTCCGAAAGCGTGAAGTTAATTAATCGCGAATGCAACGACGCATAACGTCCGGCCGACGCGGTGGTAACAGCATGAATGGCTAAAAACCACGGATCGTCGGCGCAAGCGCCGGTGGCGCCGCACTTCCTGCTCGCGCCGGAAGTCAAATGCAACACCATCATGTCGCGTCGTTCGTTATGCACTACTAGCCCCGTTGTATCTGAACGAGTATCAACTTACCTGTATAAATTCATTGCTACTGGTTATATTATCTGCTGGAAATATGATAGGGCTGGTTTTGTGTGAGGGACTCGCCCCAAAAAGGCATTCACCGTTCGTTCTAACAATTAATAAATACTGCAGTGAGAGTAATGTGAGAAAAGAACTTTGAAGCTCCATACTACCTTAGCCTAGCTACACATGACGTGTGTTGTAGTTTGTCCTCATCATCACCAGCCTATTAATTTATCTTTGCTGGGACACAGGCTTTCTTTCAGTGAGAGTATGGGCCATAAGCTGGCCCAGTTCGTGTTGGTAGATGTCAAACGCAAGTGCGTCGAGTCGAGTAATTATTGTGGTTATTGGACATGACATGCCGGTTTCTTCAAGATGTTTTCTTTGACCGTTTTTAGTGATGCCAAAACCCGCATATAACTTTAAGTGATTTGAAATCAGTATCGGCGCGTTACTGTACCCAGATTATATTTGAATGGAGGGTTTAAATTATACTGAGCTGTGGAGAAATAAACTCATTTCACTTTCACAAGCAAACCACCAAATTCACAACGAAATAGTTAGGTATCTGGTGGGTTGATGCACGCATGATTCTCCGAAACAGTATGGCCCCATTTGATTTCCGAAAACAATTCTTTGTTTAGTTAGTGACGCATGATAAACACGAATCTGGGTGTAATACACATATCTATCAAATGCGCAAGAGTGCAGGAATGAGTTTTCTCATCTTCTGGACCTAGCCAGCTGTAAGATTTGCAAGAATTTTCTAAAGTACTATGCCAACAGGCAAAGTAAGTCCCATGTTTTCGAACATTCGTGTATAAAATGTCTCTTTTTATTTTCGGAGATTAGAAATACATCACAACAAGTTTCGAACCAATGAATAAAGAAGCAACGGATAAAGAAGTTTTGTACAAACTTTTATACCTCATTTAAACCTTTTAGGGGATGAATTAAAACAAATGATAATGCATTCCTAGTTTCATGTTTCCTAGACTTGTTTCTTACACCTAGCACCTACTGTATAGGCTGTGCGTTTTCAGTCAGTCACGATACTATTTCATGCTTCAAACTTCTAAAAGTTATTGACCTTCTGGATTGTAGTACTATAGGTAGCGCTGCTTGAATACTTTTTTTAAGATCTTAAGGATATTTTCTTAAGGACCATTTTGTACTTCAAGAGACTAGTAATCATTTATCGAGCTGGGCAATACTGGGAAATTGGGGATCCTATCACGACGATACCGACGACGTGAAAACTTGTGACTTTTTAATTGTTGAGACACTTATCTTCATGTGGTTAAATAGAATTCCTCCAATAATATTCACGACGTGTTTGTCAGAACAACGAACATCAAAGTAAACCAACGTGTGACTGTTGCATTATTTCTCGCAAATCGACTCATTTTGACGTTGATAAACGAGCAATATTACGCCTGTATGAAAAAAAACCATCAACTAAATTGTACCATGTTTTAATAATAACATGTCATCATTATTACAATTATTAGAGTTACACCGGATGGATTATCTGACACCGGATTAAGATAGGCCATTATTCAGTTACCAATCAGTGGTTTAACGAGCGTTGAAAATGTTAGGCCTATACCTATGATAGGATGTTTTTGATTGTCGATTTTATTTTTTTATGAATGATGGCCAATAGGTATGCGTTACGTCTCTATGATAAGAATTGATGAGGTCAATATGTTGACACTGCCATTGGCAGTGCGGCAAGCTGAAAAAAAATGTTATTCTTGACTTTTTAACCGCCATCGCCTGCTATGGTTTGTAAGCAAGAAATTGAGATTAGTTGAAAATATTTTTCTCAGTAGCAGTAATAGAAAAAAGAATCAAAAAATATGATATGGGACTTAATGTGGCTTATTCCATAAAAAATTACAACCCTTTGATATTACAAGAATCATTTTACTTTGAATGAACTCATTTAAAGGACTACACGGAGAAAAAAGACCTTCCGAAATACCGTTTTCCTTCTGAGTTAAAAAGGAAGGACTTGTGATTCAGAAGGAAAACTAATACAAAACAAGGAAGGAAACGGTCTTGGAAGGTAAAGACTCCGAAGGAAAGTCAGATTATTTTTCTCAGTGTATCAATGTCAATGTTCTTCAACAGCTTGCGCAATTACTATTTCACGGCCCCCTAACCATCAGGAGCTATAAAGCATGCACCTGCTGAACAATCAGCATCTGTCCTTACCCTAACATACTGACAAATAGTCCTTACATAATGACAAGGGGCAATAAAGCAACGCGATTCTCGGTCCCCAAGGGCAAACTCTACCCCAACTCCTAACTCTTTAAAGGAAAACGGAGCCTAACATCAGTGCAGTAAGATTACAATTTGAAATGATTGCAAGCACATGGTTCGTGCAAACAAAAAGCTGTTCCAAATCTTTAGAGTTAAGGTATAGTTTGGCTTGTTAAATAATGTTTACAGGATCGTCCAGAATTTTGGCGCCAGACAACGTGGACGGTCAAACAGACAGCCCTGTTTGTTATATTAGTGAGCGTAAAGGCGATGGTTGAAATTGTGGTTTAGCATGCGATGCGATTGAAAGGTTTGGACTGGCAACGTCACGCTTTTCATTTTGTACTGGTTGGTCGACATACCATAGAATGTAGTAGATACGATTGTATATAATGCTACACAAATAGAACAATTAACTCAGCTAATCAATTACTCACTTACCAAGGAAATATCACACCCATGCCACGGTATTAGACAAAACATTATATGATGCTTACCTAAAAACAAAAGAAATTGAAGGTGTTAGGCAAATTCTGGCTATTACAAGCAAATAGGTGCAACGAGTGGAATATGCTACTAATGATGACGGTGATCACAATATGTACAAAAGACTTTATATTTAGCGAGATTAATGAACAAATAAACTTTTGGCCCATTGTTTCATTTGCTCTCACATATTCGCACATTCATCATCGGTCTCAAACAAAAAACAATCAAACGTAGAAAATAGAACCAATAAAATCTGAAGTAAAAATCTCCAAGACCGCAAGCCACCACTAGCGTTCAAAACGGCAGGCACATATGGCGATGGCGACAGTGGTCGGGACGGCGCAGCAGACGGCGCCGGTGACGTCACGGGATTCTACCCGTGGGTACTAATGAAGGTTACTAATGACTGTACTATTAGGGGACTTCAGTGAGTGTCTCATAGTTAAAGTAGTTTGTGTGTAAATATGTTTTAGAATGCGGTTATTTGAAAGCTGGCTAGAACTGGAATGGACGAACAACGGACCTATGACTTTAAAGAGTTATGGGTGGATTTTACATGGCTTAAAACGGTGTGGTTAAGGAAAACATAGTTAGGAAACTGGAATGTTCAAAAACCACAACATTCAAGGGCATGCGACATCAAACAACCCGCACCGAAACAGCTTGGTAGATTCCAGCCCATACTCTCTAACGCCCGAAATTAATAAAATCGATACTGATCTGTTATCCGCGGTTTTGGGTCGATATGTCGTGTCATAATATGTCATTTTAGTAGTAATCTGTCAAGCTCTAGTACTAAAATGACATATTATGACATGACTACGAACTAATATCATTACCTTCTTGTTGTAAATCAGAATCAGAATAATCGGATAACAAAACACCGGTAAAAATCTTTTTTTCCTTTTTTTTGGTGACATGGGCGCCAGACAAACATATTGTTTGGCATTTGGCATTCAAATTAGGTATTTGCATAATTTCATTCTCATCATTATTGTTTACGAACAAAAGTCTGTCAGTTGGTTAAGGTCAAGGTAAGTAAGTCCAAAAGCTCATTCAAAGCTGATCAAATTTTAATTGTCTTGACAATTAGGTATAATGTACATTTCTATTATTCAGGACGAAGGGAATTGTCTATGATAGAGAAGGCCTGAGGTCTAGTAGAGGAAACAAAACAGCCTCATGATGATGATCTTATATAACACTAAGACTAATAACTATCATTGCCCAGTCATCGACCAACAATTAGGTATTTACTAATCTTGAATAACGGCGCCAAGTCTGCGCCCTATCTGATGACGATAGGCTATCGATTGGTGACGTCATCACTATCAAAACTTGCACGGACTTGCATTACAGACTGATTGTGTTATCGGTAAGTAAACACGGAAAGTGACATTGTGAAGTATGCTTCAAGGATAGGTCTAGTCTCTCCAAAATTCAAGTAGTTTAGGTTATTTGGGATTAACTCTGTAATTGGAAACCAATGGAGTGGAACAGTTACTGTTCTCTATGGGGAATAATGTTATTATGATTCTAAAAAGCCTTTTTCAGGTACATTTGGTACAAAGATGGCTGGCAGATGCGTCAACTCGTGAACGGGTGCTGCTTGTGGGGTCTGGTCTGCTTTGGTTAAATCCCGTAACTCGTTAATATTCATGTTTCCATATCCCAATGTGCACAACCAACCAAGAGAAATCTTAGCTTATTATAAAATATCGGACTATTTTTAATATGACAAAAAAGCTTGGGATTTTGGTGAACTTGCTCCAATTCAATCAATTAGTAATAAGAAAAAAAATTTTCAATGTGTACGTGCCAAAAAAATTACCTGCCGGGCGTTTCTTGCCTGTTCTTTTGCCGGCGTAACTAGTTTTAAGTTTGACGTTTTAAAGTGATCACAATGTAACCTATTGAATAAAATACTATTGACTAAAATAGAGAATTTTATTTTCAGTTTTAAAACCATTATCGGACTTATTTTTCTCTCATTTTAGCCCGTCTACAAATTCAAGGTGTTTGTAACCCGATACGGTATTCGATATCGAGGTCTATTGATACAGTAACCTATTCTGTAACAAATACCTATTTCACGCAATCGTTGGCGCCGGTATCTCCATAGCAACAGTGATCGATTAAATTAAATTGATAAGTTGATAATAAAGTGATCGCGATAAATATGAGATATATTAAATTGGTGTTATGGACGTCATGAGGGATTGCCCAGTGGAATTTATCATAGGTGGTATAGGTTTTTGGTGAATGTCGAACTCTGCTTCTCTTAGCCAATTCATGGGCTTATTCATTTGCCAACAGTAATTGCTTGAATAATATAAGCCTGTAATTTATGTTCTTTGAAATTCACCTCGCTGTCTGTCTACGATCAAAAGAATTCACATTCGCCTTTACCCAAATTCCATTGAATTCAGACCTACGTTAATCTTTAGATCTCACTAAATGGTTCTACAGGAACGCCATGTCGACATGCATGGAGTCAGTTTGGCCGCGAAATTGTCTTCATTTCAGTTTTGACGTTTTCTTCTTCACATGGGTTATGGACTTATAGAAATCCGAATTAATCTCGTTATTAGAAACAAGGATAAATAATGATCCCAAACATGTACCTTAGGGCACGCTCGAACACACCTCAAACAAATTCGAAGACTCGAAGAGTCTCTTCAACCACATTTGATATTCTGTTTAAATTATAAGATCCACATGAGTTGAGGAAGAGTTAGGTAATATTGACTATACAATCAAACGCCTTGCTAAAGTCTATGTGGGTTTATAGATCACTTACAATAAGAGCAGTGATAACATGAAAGGAATAGAATCTGCAATAATATATCAATCAGGAATTGATCGTCATTTGCTTGCCTCTATCATTTACTTAGGTAGGTACTTCTTAGCGAAATGAAGGAGGCCGATGGAAGCAGGAAGAGGAAGAAGAATGATCAGTTTAAATGAAACTAAGGCGCAAAGCCTATGCCAAAACCGGTGCACGCCTTATCAGTAAATGTTGATCTAAAAATCTAAATATAAATCAATATTGTTGGCAAAGCTATTCGGTATTATTTCCAATTAAATCAAATACATTATAGAGCTCAATGTGAACTTACCAATTGGTTGTAGGTAATTAATTATCGTCACACATTTGCGGCCTCGTTAAGATAACTTTTGAACTTTGTTACTTACTGATTATGTTTTTATTTTGTTAAATCGTAACCTCGTTGATGTATTTTACAAGTACTTGAAGACACTTTCGGGTGATTTTGTATTATTTTTTATAGATAATAGTTTTTTTTAATGCTCTTTCACATTCAAAGTCAAAGTCATCATTATTGTCACCAGTTAATAATTACGTTTCTATCGCTAGGCTACGACACAGTCGGAAATAATTAAACTCGTTGAGGACTTTTAAAATTCGATTGGATCTGTTTTGATTTCAAAGGACGCGCGAGCGTGATTAGCAACGAGTTTAAAGCTGAAGTAAAGCTATAGAGGACAAGGATAAAAGCAGTTTAGTTAATTAATGTATGAGAGTGTTAAAAGAAACAGTAAAGTTTAACTTACCACTAAATACAAGATCAGTTGATTCCGATGAAACTTCATCACTGTACGCCGTAGAAAGCTGGTACAAAATTAACACTAAACACACGCCAAAATTTACAACCGCCATAGTCAATTACTCCTTATTCCAACTAATCAACACCACTCAGTCATCACTACCGCAATAGTACTATTATACCATCTTCTCGATCATCACCGAAATTCTATATATATAACACCATAAAATAGATAAATCACAGTTATTCCTTTCAGTCCGCAACAACATTCACTTTGAATTAAGTTTGTGTCACTTGAAGATTAAAAATTAACACACGTGTGTTTTAGTAAATAACAACAAGCACGCGTTGAATTTAATATTCGGAGCAACGAAACACGCTACCCTTGCGACGTTCGAAACACGACTGACGCGAGGAAGATTTCTATGAGGAAAAGAGTCGGCAAATGGAAGCGCCGCGGGCAGTGTTGTTAACTGAAGAAGCTGTAAATTATCGATGTCGATAAGATAGATAAAATAGGAATGCACGTCCAGATTAGAACATCTATTTTTTAAAAGAATAATACTTCGTGATCTCCAAATTATATGAAACTACATACTATAAATAAAAGAGGACAGCGATATATTAAAAAAATGAGGTTTCATCATAATCATCAGCTATATTCTCAATTAAGTACTAGTAATAGCATAGGTAGGGTACTTTGGGAAAAGGGGACAAAGGTAAAAGGAGGGAGACACTGTAATGTACATATTTCATTTATCATTCTGGCTTACATCATATCCTAGAACATACATATGTATATTATATTTTTTTTTTAATGATACACTTTACAAAATATAACGATGATATTTTTCTTAAAAAAATTGACAATAGTTGCCCTATGTTATCGATGATATCGCATTAGGGATAGGCGGCACTACTCAAGTCTCCTTCCATTAGGCAGCGCTTGCTCGAAAGTAACTGGATATGTTAAACAATAATGGCACTTATGACCTCTACTGTAGATTGATTTTGCTTTAATCTTGTGTCGTAGATAAAGTTGAATTTACCTTGAGGCGGCAGTTTTTGCAGCCGGCCGGCGCTAGGCCGCCACGCGCACTGCAGCAGTGCATTCTTCAACTTGCAATATTGTCAAGAGACGTTACTGCCTTAGCTGTTGCTACTTTCTAAACTATTATATTATTCACCACACACATCACTTAACATCAGGTGACATGTGGTCAAACGCTACCCCGTAAGAAGTAAAAAAAATATTTGAGGAATCAATTTTATAATTAACAAATAGTGGCAATAATTTTATTATCATGCAAGGTGCTTTCAAAATTGCTCAAGTATAACCAAGCTTGGTACCCCCTACGTAAGAAACTTGTAACAATGTAAGTAATAAATGAACTACCTTCATAGTTTATCTCCGAAATACTTTCAACTAATAATGACATGCATCCACATAATTTAGAAATAAAACCTTTTTGTTTTATCGTCCCTACAAAACAAAGAGATGAACACTGGCTGGTTGGTTCATAAGAAAAAGAAATAAAAGGACTCATGCAAGGCACGGCACTCAACTTTGTTTAGGGGCCCGGAATGCGTCCGAAAGTCCGAAGTAAGAAGCCTGTTGTTAGGATTCCGTGCATATTATTATTAAACTATTATCATAAAATGACTGTTTCTTCTCGTGACTTATTTGAAATACTACGAAAGTTGTCTGTTGTTGGCAGAACGGTTTTTAAGTTCGGATGAGTTGATTACCAGACATTTTTATTTTTTTAAACTGCGTTTTGTGTATGACCCAAATGCGGTATGCGGTAAGTTTTGAATAGGAGGCAGACCAGTGACTCATACCAGTAAAGAGCTTATTGTCTTCAAAGTACACTAGACTCAGAAAACTTAGGACTCAAGTAAGAGCCAAGATTTAAAAAACAAAAGCATTTTGATAATTAACTAATTACACTTACAATTTTCACTTGTAAGTGTAATTAGTTACCTGCCCGGGATTCCTGGAAGGTCTGTTATTAAGGCCCGGGTATATAGCCTCACCCCCCGACTGACAGTGTACGTAGTACAGTCAACGACAAAATTTGCTGAACTAAAACAATTTTCCGATGTTCTTTAGCATAACTTTACTGGTCTAGTAGATTATTTACACATTTGAATAATTGAGTATGATCAACTACTTTTGTCGCTGACTGTACCTTATATCGGCCTGGGAGTAGCCAAAAAATTGACAGATAAACATCGTTTACCTCTGGTTTATGACTTACTAGTTGCGCCCCGCGGTTTCACCCGCGTGTCCCCCTTTAAGGGGGGATAATATCCCACAGGAACCTTATTTCCGGGATAAAAAGTTATCAATGTGTTAATCCAGGAAGCTATCTCCATTCGAAATTTCATCAAAATCCACTCAGTAGTTTTTGCGTGAAAGAGCAACAAACATCCATCCATCCATCCATACACACAAACTTTCACGTTTATAATATTAGTAGGATTAAGTTATGTGTAGATTTGCCATCACTCAAAATGGTGAAGAAAAACAAAGTCAGAAAAATCTACCAAACCATAATCTCTCTCTGAGAGAAGGCCAGAGTCCCAGCAGTGGGAACGTAATAGGCTGTTAATAAAAAATCAGTTCATAATGACTCGCCCAGGTAGTGGCCCAAGTTAAGTGGCGCCTGTCTCCTCTACTCTTATCCACGATTCAAAGATAACTGTGAAAAAGTCGCCGCCGAGTCAACAATAGCTTCAGTTAGTTTCGTACCCGGGTGGTGGCGGCATTCTATTATTTGTATTAAGGACAGTTACTTTGAAAGCGTTATCTTTTAAAGATAATGAAGTCGCCAGTTCATTTTATGAGTCACTCGAGTTTGAACCTGTTTTGACGTAAAGCCTGTAACTCCCCTTTTTCTGTTCAGAATAGGAGGAAGATCATATAATTTAATTTTTTTTAATTATCTGGTTGCAGGTGATGAGTTAAAGTTGTACGTGGTTTTATGTAATCGTTCCTAGTCATGTGTGTTCGCGGACAATTTCGTCGTTTATGAACCGATATTGATGTTTTTTTTTAAACGAATAATAATAATAATCTATTGGTGTCGATTCGGTTTTGCATTCTCTAAAACTAAACTAAGTTTGACAGGTCTAATAGTAATGCCGTCCTTTCTTTACTTAGAAAAAGACAGCAATATTATTAGATCTGTCAAATTTAGTTTAGGAGAAAGTAAAACCGAATCGGCACCATTGTCTTGCTTCTGCTGTGGTGTGAGTATGTGACAAACAAATACAATTGCATACGGAAGAAAAGAAGGTGTTTTATTCTATCTTTATAAGTATTTATTTCTCTATATAAGTATGTACAATTGTATATCGTTGTCTAGTACCCATAACACAAGTTTCAAGCTTAATTTGGGGCTAGGTCAATTTGTGTGCAATGGTCCCCGACATTTATTTATTCATTAAATAAAATATTGCGAACTTTTTGGATGGGATGTGTGCAGAGCGAGGCCTGCGAGCAGTCACTAACATTTTGCTATTCATCGATAACTAAGATGAAAAATTTTAAAAACCTTTGATATCTTGGACCGCTTTTCATCAAACATAGCTAAAAGCACTCGTCCGTAACTCTCTTTTCATACAAAAAAAAAACTAAATTGAAATCGCTTTATCCGTTCGCGAGCTACGGTGCCACAGACAGACAGAGAGACGGACAGACAGACACGTCAAACTTATAACACCACTCTTTTTGCGTCGGGGGTTAAAAATAAAATTAAATGGTTATTAGTGTTTGTCGTAGGTAAACTTAGTTTAAAGAAGCTGACACGTACCTGTACCTACCTAGTCTATCTATCCCGCAGAATAAATATAGGTACTATAGTAATAAAATATTGAAAAAAAAAGAAATGTAGTGTGGTTTATCTATTTTTCAAGTGTTAACATTATCATGTGTGTCTTTGTATTCCTTAGGACGTTTAGGTCTACGACGTTTCGTCGGTGGCGGATTCGTAGGAAGTTCTGTAGGGGGTTCTGTAGGAGGTTCCGTAGGGGGTTCTGTAGGGGGTTCTGTAGGGGGCTCTGTCGGCGGTTCTGTAGGGGGTTCTGTAGGAGGTTCGGTAGGAGGTTCTGTAGGAGGTTCTGTAGGATGTTCCGTAGGAGGATCTTTTGGGGGCTCGGTAGGAGGTTCCGTTGGAGCATCCGTTGGGGGCTCGGTAGGAGGTTCCGTTGGAGGATCCGTTGGGGGCTCGGTAGGAGGATCAGGTGGTGGCTTAGTAGGAGGGTTGGTAGGTGGTTGAGTGGTAGGAGGTGGGTCTGTAGGGGCCTTGGTGGTTGCAGCAGGAGTAGTAATAGGAGCTGGAGTAGTAGGAGGAGGCGGCGTTGGAGTCTCAAGTAATTTTAGTTTGAGCTTTTTATACGTTGTGGGTCGCTGAGTTGTTCCTTCTAGAATTATTTTAATGATGCTCAAAGGAACCCAGTGTCCTGGCATATTTGCTTCCACTGGGTTTGCTACAAATAAAAGAGGATCTCTCTGAGGGTTCGGCCATGTTGATTGGGATTTTTCGAATAAAATGAGTAGTAATGCAGCCTTTATTATCACATCGACGAACACTGTAACAATTTCATTGGATTAGAAAATAAGACCTATTATAAGATCTATCACCGGACACAGCCATAGTTTAATTCTCAATCTTTATCGAATCAGAAATGAGGTTATAGAGAGTTATAGCACAGAATTAGCAAGCTGAATTGAACTGCAGTGAGCACGTCATAAAAGCCGCAGAACTGACAACCGTTGCGGTACGTGTTCTTGAGCGGAGACCGCGACTTGGTAAACGTAGTGTAGAACACCCTCCGATTATGTGGAGCGATTCCGCTGAGTGGCTGGTAGAATTTGGATGAGAAGAGGCTATGAACAATCTCAGTGGCGTAGGTACAGTCAACGACAAAAGTCGTATTGTGTTGTGGTCAAACGCTACCTTGTAAGTTGTGAAGAAAAACCCAAACATTAGGTACTGATATAAGTCATAGTTAGAAAATCGACTATGTTCAGCTACTTTTGTCGCTGACTGTACTATTGGAGAAACCTAGGCCCAGTAGTGGACTGACACAGGCTGATGATGATGATGTTATTATAAGTGCAAAGCAAAAACTGGATTATGACCAGTATTTTAGTCTATATGAGCCAGCTTTTGTTGAAAGTCTAATGATCGCGTTGAAAGTCACTCCAAAAATAATCCGATATTCCGGAGTTTTCTCGGAAATCAGAACCATATTTTTTTTTTTTGTATTAAATCTACTTTCCCGAGAAAGTACAGAGATTTCGTGAGAGACAATGAAATAAAAGAATATCATTAATAAAAGTAATATTCATATTCGTAACATCAACTTACTTTGTGTTTCAGTTAACTGAACTCAGAAATTATTTCCGCGTCAAGCATTTTCTCATTTCACGTAAGCAATCTTGCCATATTTTGACCAAATTGAAAATAATACTGCTAATGAAAATTTCAGTTGTTGCAATTACTTTATTTCAATTGAATATTTTATAACGGCCATAAGCAATCAAAATCCATTTAGTTTTGTCAGTTAAATTCATTCAGCTTGGTTTTGTTATCGTTGTGGCGGTCGGTATGCGAATTCGTAATACCGAAAATGGAAATGGGTTTGGATACCGATAACGGGTTTTGAAGCTATTTATTTTAATAACTAGGTATTTTTGATAACTGATATTGAGCATGGTACTTTTTAGGTATTTAGCTGGCGTTAATTAAATAGAGTACCTACCGTCGTCATTTGACTGGACACTCAGTTATTCTCAGTTCTCGCGGAATCGCGCATAGGGTTGGTTCGCGTTTCCCAGTGATAAATAGTTTCTTTCCATAACTAGATATCGTGAAATCGAATACCGTATTTCAGGTATTTCAGCTATACATAGTTTTACGGTTTGTAACGCACATCGTTACGTTATAGCATGTTGGAAAATTTATAGCTTTTTCTTCAGTCTTCTAAAAATTTGGCAGTCCTTAGTTTCATTAATTAATTTGATTACGTGACACAAAAGCAAAGCATTTTTTTGGGTTGTACTGAACTTGCTCCAATTCAATCAGTTATAGTAATCAGAAATAAGAAATAACATGACCAATGTCATCGCGTACCTAGTACCTACTACTTATCTACATAAAACTTTATTAATATAAATAATCTTAAAGTGTGTAAAACTACGTCAGTTCTGTACTCCATTAAACTTTATTGTTTTAATTTCTATACTATTGTATTCTCATGATTATCCACTACCCTAGGCCGTTTAGGTCTCTTCTTGACCGGGGGATTTGTAGGTAGTGGATCTGTTGGGGGATCTGTCGCAGGATCTGTTGGGGGATCGCTTGGAGGATCTGTCTGAGGATCCGTTGGAGGATCTGTTGGAGGTTCCGTTGAAGGTTCTGTTGGGGGATCCGTTGGAGGATCTGTTGGGGGATTTGTTGAAGGCTCAATTGGGGGATCCGCTGGAGGATCTGTTGGGGGATCCGTTGGGGAATCTGTTGAGAGATCCGTTAGAGGTTCTGTTGGGGGCTCTGTTGGAGGCTCTGTTGGTGGTTCCGGTGGAAGATCCGATGTGGAAAGCCGTGGGGGATCCCTCGGAGGGTCAGGTGAGGGCTCTGGTGGTGGATCCGGTCGAGCTTTAGTCGTAGTCGGTACAACTGGTGGTTTCGTTGGCGGAACAAGTTTTGGAGGTAACGCAGGCGGTAATTTCTTAAACATCAGAGGCAACTTTGGTATGCCAGTTGTGCCTTGAAGCTTTACCTTGATGATGCTTAGAGGAACCCAGTGGCCAGGCATTTCGGCTTCGACAGGGTTTGCAATGAATACTAACGGGTCGGTTTGAGGATTCGGCCATTTTGTCGCTGCTACTATTGTCGTAATCAGTGTCATTGATAATACATCACGTACCACTGAAAGATAAGCACTTGCTAGTAAATATTTTACAAGAATTATAGTGATATCCCTTTTTTATGTAATAGATTAGCAAACAAGCAGACAAAGCGGTCACCGTCGCCTATGGACATCTGCAACACCAGGGGAGTTGCCGACCTCTTTTCACACCCATCTTGAAGGATTACAATCTGTAGCACAGCGGAAAGACTTGTGGGGGAAACTCATTCCACATTTTGCAAGTATGCGGGAAAAAGGAGCGCATAAATCGCGAGGTGGTAATCCCTATAAAAACTACGCAGAAAAGCTTGCCTCTCTTGAGAGCCTCACGAAAAAATAAGGAACATCCTACTTTTCCTGTCCCATTATAATTATAGACGCAAAAGTTTGTGAGTATGTATGTTTGTTGTTCTTTCACGCAAAAACTACTGAACGGATTTGATTTTGAGTGAAATTTGGAATGGCGATAGCTTATAATATGGTCGAGGAGAGCGATGGCTGGCACATGCGTCAACCCGTGAACGGGTGCTGCTTGTGGGGTCTGGTCTGCTTTGGTTGTGATCCCGCAACTCGTTAATATTCATGTTCCCATATTCCAATGTGTACAACCAAACAAGAGAAATATTATTAGTAAAGCTAATTAAAAAATATCGGACTATTAGATGACAAAAAAAGAGCTTGGGATTTTAGTGAACTTGCTCCAATTCAATCAATTAGTAATAAGAAAAAAAATGACAATGTGATCGCGCCAAAATAATTGCCTGCCGGGCGTTTCTTGCCTGTTCTTTTGCCGGCGTAAGGAGGTTGGAACAGGCGTAGCTAGTTTTAAGTTGACGTTTTAAAGTGATCAAAATGTATCCTACTGAATAAAAGAAATTTTGAATTTGACTTTGACTTTGACTTAGACTTATACTCTGGATTAGGCTCATAGGCTACTTTTTATCCCGGAAAAAATGTTCCTGCAGGATAACGGGAAGATGCGGGTGAAACCGCGGGGGGCAACTAGTAATTAATAAGAAGAAGTCGCAAAAGACCTTATTGTAAGGTTTTGGATGGTCGAATTTACTGTTATGTACTGGAGTACTGTTTACCGTCAAGTCATTGTTCTTTTTACCTTTTTCTCCTGTCACTTAGTTGCTTAAAAAACTGGTCTGGCTTTTTGTTACACTTACTTACTTTCTTTGTTTCTATGTCTTTGTTACATTTCGTTTTCATCCATTTTAGAATCGGCGAGCATGACCGCGAGTTATTTTCTTAGCATATTAATTTTTTTACGGTTTTTAGTGGTTTTACCTGTAAAATTGATTATTCCGACAGAATTGAAATTGAGCGTGACTATATCGAGATTTTCTAATTTTAATTCTGGTGTTGATTTTATTATTGACTGAGCTAACGTTCGACCGCGATCTCACTTGATGGTAAGTGACGATCGAAGGTGTAGAAAGTTTTCCCAGTGAATACCAATTCTGGTGCTTAGGCATAGAGTATATTATATACTAGCTGTTCGCCGCGGTTTCACCTGCAGCTTATCAGTAGATTTAACTAAGAAATTTCAACATTAAAAAAGGTAATTGGTACTTTATAACTATTGTTGTTAAAATCAACTCTTCATATATTATATGCTTTTTTGTTCTGAAAACTGTTTCTTTAAAAAATAACCACGTCTCATAGAAACATATTTTTGTACTTATCCAAGTGTAGCGTGTCACCACCACCTTCGACCATTTTATCAATACTCAATACTTAAATATTAATTACATGAGATCAACTCTCAAATGGGGTGGAACACTTGAAAATGCCCAACCACTAAATTATGGTTTCATCATAATATTTTCCTTCACCAAAAGCTCAAGCTCATTTTAGGATTCGAACCCACGACCTACAAATTGCAAGCCGACGTCACTACCACTAAGCCATCACCATTTCAAAAGCTTGTAGGTAAACGCTACACTATAGGAAGGAAAAAAACTGGCTAAGTGCGAGTCGGACGCGCGCAGGTAGAGCTCCGCAAATGAATCATATTTATTTTAGTTTTTAGTATTTGCTATTCTAACGGGATACAGCCTGGTGACAGACGGACGGACAGCGGAGTCCTAGTAATAGAGTCCCGTTTTACTCTTTGGGTACGGAGCCCTAAAATCAAGCCTATGAAAACTAGGATTCGCGAAATAAAAATGCTGCCACGAAATTTAAACACATTTACTGTGCAAGGATAAGAACAACAATAAAAATATTCAGTCTTTACATAGGACGGTCGGGGAGACCATCAGCCAACTCGGCCATATTGAAGTCGTAATCGCTCAGGAAGTCTTCTTCCGACGGCGGAAACACACAATCCAGGTCCACGTACAGTTGTTTCTGCGTATTGAGCTTGTCAACTATTTCTGCGAAGGTTGGTCGGTCGTCGGGTATCTCGGACCAGCACTCGACCATGAGCTGGTAGAGGCGGGGGGAAGCTCGCGCAGGCTTCGGAAGTCGGCCGCCGCCTGCGAGGAACGGCGGCACTTGGTGGTTGCTGAGCTCTGCGTAAGGGAAGCCTCCTGCAAGAGAAAACAAGAGTTTGTTATCAGGTGCTGATACAGGATTTCTTGGGGGGAAGGATTTCATGGCGGGACTTTTTCACCTTCTTTAGTATGCACTAGTTTAGTGTATTGACGACGTAATATCAGTCTGTCAATGTGATAATATGTCCATTAATCTACAAATAAAACCTCCTTTGTGAGCAAAATCCCTGTTTAATATTATAAATGCGAAAGTAACTCTGTCTGTCTGTCTCGCTTTTACACCTAAATTACTGAACCGATTTAAATGAAATTTGGTACGGAGATAGTTTGAACTCTGAGGAAGGACTTATGATAGTTTTTAACGCGATAAACTGTAGGTCACGCAGGTGAAACCACGGGGGATAGCTAGTTATACTATAAAGAGTATTTTGACAACATTTGAAACTTTGAACTCATAAAGTTAAGCTTTTATATCATAGTTGGTTTTATAACTTTAGTTTGTAGCTCCTACACAAATTCTCTTAGCATTTTCTCGATGTATTATGCCATGAATTTTCAGTAGGCGTGATCTTGAGCTCCCTTGAACTCGTAAAGCAATATTTTTTTATTGAACTCTCTTCGACCTTCGTCATTTTGTGTCAACTATTATTATCAGTTGTGCGAACTCAAACTTTTGGGCGGTTTGATTCAACAGAGCTTCTGTAGGAATCTCCGAAAGCAGCACAGTAAATACTTAGACATTGCTAATCTACCACCACAGTATTGTAGGTGCATGTTTACATCAGGCGTTTCATTGTAGAAGCTGTGAAGCATGCCGCTATAGATAGATAAATTCTGTATTGGTACACCACAGGCAGCCTCAGGCGAGAGCCCTGTCCAGCGTGAAGCGCGCACCATCTTCGACTTCGTCCCTTAACACCAGGTGACTTGTGGTCAAACACTTTAAAAAATAAAACAATACAGAGAAATTGAATACTAGCACAACAATATGCTTAATGGTAAGTGTCACAAATGGCGGTCTTATCGCTCAAACTCAAAACTACGGACGGTGGTATAAAACAAAAATAAATCAAAATGAAATAGAAGATGCAAACTATTAAAATAGTGCAACACTAGAATTTCTTCTACCAGGGTACAGTTGCTCCGTTGCTGCGTGAAAGAAGAACAAATCAACAAGCAAACTTTCGCCAGTAAATTAATGCTTATGATGTTTATTACAAGAAAGGATGACAATCGCATCAGGCGCTACCACACTATCTGCAACCTGCAACGCCTTTTATTAAAACACTTTTATTAGCTTGACTTGTAACTAACTAACTAACTAACAATGTAATCAAATCTTAGAAGTCAATTTTCACCTACTTCTAATTGTCGTATCGACTTGAAACGTTGTGTGTGTATGTAATCTCGGTGACAATGCAATAATTTGGTATAATCGACCTGATCTGATGATGCAGCCGGAAGGTGGGTAGGGAATCTTGGCAGTGGCTACTAGCAAACCCCTCGTGTTTGGGTTCATATGAATCGTCTTGATGAGTCTAATAGATTGAACTTGGTGACGAGGGTCTGATGATGCAACCGGAAGGTGTGTAGGTGATCTCTGCAGTGGCTACTAGCAGACCCCTCGTGTTTGGGCTCATATGATTCGTCTTGATGAGTCAGATAGATTGAACTTGGTAACAAACGACTAAAAAGTAAAAAAATAATAATATGTAGTTTTAAAAAACTAAAACAAACACTTTATAAACGCACTGAAAAATATAAAATAATTAAATTGACTTGTATTAGTTACGATATAATGGTTAATTCAAAAAGTGTGGAGCGCTTCTTTTACTGGGTAAATAAAAGTACACACAACCAAGTGTTTTTTTTTAGTTTTTTAAAACTATATATTGCAACAGAATTTCTACCAGGGTGTAACAAATGTATGTAAACATACCTAAAGTAGCAATCTCCCAAAGCAGTACAGCAAATGCCCAGACGTCGCTGGCACCGCAGTACTGCGAGTGTAGGATTGCTTCAGGCGCTAGCCATCGTAGAGGCACCGGCCTCGACCGTGTGTGCACGTAGACACCAGTACGGGAAAGCCCGAAATCGGCCACTTTTAATGCACCCGTGCCGTCGACGAGAATGTTACGCGCTGCGAGGTCTCTGAAAATTGGTAAATTTGAAGCTGAGTACAAGTTTTATGATGCTGTAGCTACGCTACTACAGTCCTTTCCCACGATATTTCGTTCCCATAACACCAGAAGATAAACAAATATAAAATGCAGTTTTAACAACAATACAATTTTACTACGCACAGCAATAAAAGGAATATTTCACCGTTGCATCGTCTACGTTTCCCACCATTGAAACAAAAGAATAAATACGCCGAAAAGAACAATTGCAGTTTACGACCCAATAGCTCAAAGACCAGCCGAACTTTCCCAGCGCAATAAACAAACAGGACTCTCCGATCCTAAACACCACGTGCGACGCGCCGCCTGCCGAAGCGACCCGAGTTCCTGCCGAAGTCAAACGAAGATTAGGCTAGTTGTGTATATATAACGGAACTTTTAGTAATAAATATCATTCACTGTGAACACGCAGTACGAATCACACCACCGGCGTTTCAATAATCACACAAAAATCTCCATAACCACCACAGTACGAAGGATCCCTAAAGTGGTGACCCCGACGTGATAACAGCAACAAGCGCAAAATGCAGAATCAAGCAGAGGAAAATACGACCACGAGAAAGTTTCAGCAAGAAGTCGCCGGTATCACCTTGCCATTGCGAATCCCATCTTTTTGGCGCGACAAGGTTCGACTATGGTTTCTCACCTTTGAAGCCGCAACAAGCGATTTAAACCGTAGCCAAGCCCAGCTAGCCCAGATGGTGATTGCTCAGCTCGACAAGATGGACATCGAACAGATTAGCGACCTCTTATACAGCCCTCCAGAAGCGGATATGTACACAGCATTAAAAGAACGACTCATCACCGTCTATGAAGAATCAGACAATCGTCAGTTGCAGAAGTTGCTGTCCGGCACGGAACTCGGCGATCAGAAGCCGTCCCAGCTACTTCGACGCATGAAAAGTCTAGCACGCGATAAAGTTCCCGATTCCACGTTACGTCTCATGTGGTCTAACCATTTACCAGCGCATATCCGATCCGTTCTCACCATCAGTGAAACATTCAAAACTCAGACTGCACTCGATGAGCTTGCTCTACTTGCCGACAAGATGATCGAAGATACAATTACGCAAGTTTCGGCCGTATCGACATCATCAGCATCCACGTCTCGCGGCCAAATAGATATTCAGTTCCTGGCAGAAGAATTACGAAAATTGTCTCTTGAGTTTGCCGCTTTTAAGTCGTCACAAAGACAAAATCCGCAATACAACGAGCACTACAACCATCAACAACAATACCAGCACGTCCGTCGCAACCGTTCTACGAGTCGTGATAATAACAGATCACGCAGTCAATCACCGTCACCATACTGCTATTACCACAGTCGTTTTGGTGATGAAGCAAGACGTTGCACCATGCCGTGTTCATACAAACCACGAAACAATCAGTCGGAAAACTAGAGCCTGCGCTGGCTGAGGCGGAACCCAGCGTAGTATCTGAAAACTCATACCGCCTATTCGTTACCGATAAAACGTCAAAACTAACGTTTTTAATCGACACCGGCGCAAACGTATCCGTCCTACCTCGGAACAAGGGAGAATCGTCAAAACCACTCAAATTTCAACTCTACGCTGCAAACAATACTGTCATTCCAACATTCGGCGAAAAAACATTGACACTCGACTTAAATCTTCGCCGTCCGTTCAAGTGGAAGTTCGTCGTTGCGGAAGTCAGCAAACCTATCATCGGGGCTGATTTTCTCAAACACCACCAACTCATCGTTGACATCAAAAACCGAAGACTGATCGACGGCATAACAAAATTATCAACAACTTCATACGTCCGAGCAACCAACGTACCAACAATTCGTAGTATCGACGTACAGCAATCTTATCACGACATACTAGCGGAATTTCCCGGAACTACACGTCTTACAGCAATGGAACTTAATACAAAGCACAGCGTTGAACACTACATTGAAACGACTGGACCGCCTATTCATTGCCGCGCTCGACCAGTCGCACCGCACCGTTACGAAGCCGTAAAAAAAGAATTCGAAAACATGATCGAACAAGGCCTTTGCCGTCCAAGCAAAAGTCCTTGGTCATCGCCTCTGCACATCGTACCGAAAAAGAACGGGGACCTTCGCGTTTGTGGAGATTATAGGAGATTGAACGCCGTCACAACGCCTGATCGCTATCCGATTCCAAGAATAAAAGATTTCACGTTCCAGTTGTCTAATAAGACAATATTCAGTACCATTGATCTCAACCGAGCCTATCAACAAATCAAGGTCAAAGAAGAAGACATAGAAAAGACTGCCATCATAACGCCAATGGGATTATTTGAATTTCCGAGAATGTGTCCCGGTTTAACAAATGCCGGACAGACTTTCCAACGATTTATCCACGAAGTACTCCATGGACTCGATTTCGTCTATGCATTCATTGACGATCTCATTATTGCGTCCTGTAATGAATCCAGCCATAAGGAGCATCTCCGGATAGTACTAAGAAAACTAGAAGAAAATGGCATCACAATCAATCCAGCCAAATGCATCTTCGGCCAACCGGAAGTGCAGTTTCTTGGTTTCTCTGTGAGCAAAGAAGGAATCAAACCACCTACTGAAAAGGTCACAGCAATCTGCAATTACGAAAAACCAAAAACGATTGAAGAATTAAGACGTTTCCTCGGCATGATCAATTTCTATCGCGATCATTTGCCGAAAGCCGCAGAAATGCAAGCACCGCTCCATGCCTACTTACACAACGTCAAGAAAAGAGACAAAACAAACATTGAATGGACCGACGAAGCAACAACAGCGTTTGAAGCTTGCAAAGTTGCAATCCAAAACGCCGCTTTGCTCGCTCACCCATCGCACAAGGCTGCCCTGGCAATTTTCAGCGACGCGTCTGATAAATGTGCAGGAGCTGTCCTACAACAACACATCGACGGAAAATGGCAACCGCTCGGCTATTTTTCAAAGAAATTTTCCGATGCACAATGTAACTACAGCACATTCGACCGCGAGCTACTTGCAATATACATGGCGGTCAAGCATTTCCGAAAAATGTTCGAAGGACGCGATCTCATCATATTCACCGACCACAAGCCGTTGACCTTCGTGCTCCAAAAGCCACCGTCAGCGTCTGAAACACCGCGTCGAGCCAGACAATTGATCTTCATTAGCGAGTTTACTACGGACATTCGACACATCATCGGAGCAGAAAACACTGTCGCTGACTTTCTGAGTCGTCTACCTGTCGACAGCATCATTTGCCCATCACTAATTGACTATGACAAAGTCGCCCATGCTCAAGAAAAAGACAGCGCAACAATCAAGAAACTCTCACAACAAGCCAACTTAACAATGAAACGAGTCACTATGCCCGAATCTCAATCACCTATTTACTGCGAAACATCAACGTCATACATTCGACCATACATGCCGGAAGAATTTCGACGACTTGCATTTGACACCGTACACAACATAAGCCACCCTGGCATTCGCACGACACGCAAACTTATGTCCCAGAAGTTTTTCTGGCCATCGATGATGGTAGAAATCGGAGTCTGGTGCAAAAATTGCTTACAATGTCAAAGATCCAAAATCCAGAGACACACAACGAGCAGCATTTCAAAGTTTCCAGTGACTACTGAGAGATTTCAACACATCCACGTAGATATCGTCGGACCGCTACCCACCTCACCGCAAGGCCATCGATACCTCGTTACAATGATCGACAGAGTAACGAAATGGCCAGAAGCAATTCCCACAGAAGATATATCTGCGGAATCCGTGGCGAAGATAATCTATGAGCACTGGATTACTCGCTACGGGCTTGCGTCAGTCATCACGAGCGACAGAGGAGGACAATTCACAGGTCACCTTTTCGCCAGGCTCATGAACGCAATGGGGATCAAAATAACACACACTACGCCCTACCATCCTCAGTCAAATGGAATGATAGAACGCTGGCATCGATCACTCAAAGCTGCACTAAAGACTCGCCTGTCTCAACATTCAACGTGGATAGACGAGCTTCCTACAGTCCTCATGGGATTACGTGCCGCCCCGCGCACAGACACAGGCGTCAGCGCCGCTGAACTCACCTACGGACAAACGCTACGCCTACCTAGTGATTTCTTCGTCACACCACCATCAAACGAACAAGACATGAACTACGACTACGTAACTCGACTACGAGCTACCATAAACGCAATCAAGCCATCTCATCCGACCGAATCACATGGCAACAAGCGACCAATCTTCGTGCATCAAGATTTGCAAACATGTTCGCATGTGTTTGTAAGAAATGACGCAGTTAAGAAGCCGCTGCAACCACCCTATGACGGACCATTCAAGGTCATAGATCGAAACAGCAAAACATTCATATTACAGTTACCAGAGAGAAGCTCAACTATTTCAATCGACCGACTCAAGCCTGCTTACATTTTAAACGAAAACATTTCGGACCAGCCAACTCAAGACCACGTCATCATCATACCAACGAAACAAGACATCGTACCCCCACCGCAATTATCATCGGAACCGGCCAATAATAACGTATTGATAGCAGATCAAGATACACCAGCATCACCGCAACCAATAATACGAACAACACGACTCGGCCGCCAAATCAAACTGCCGGTACGCTTTCGCTAGGGAGGGAGTCATGTAGCTACGCTACTACAGTCCTTTCCCACGATATTTCGTTCCCATAACACCAGAAGATAAACAAATATAAAATGCAGTTTTAACAACAATACAATTTTACTACGCACAGCAATAAAAGGAATATTTCACCGTTGCATCGTCTACGTTTCCCACCATTGAAACAAAAGAATAAATACGCCGAAAAGAACAATTGCAGTTTACGACCCAATAGCTCAAAGACCAGCCGAACTTTCCCAGCGCAATAAACAAACAGGACTCTCCGATCCTAAACACCACGTGCGACGCGCCGCCTGCCGAAGCGACCCGAGTTCCTGCCGAAGTCAAACGAAGATTAGGCTAGTTGTGTATATATAACGGAACTTTTAGTAATAAATATCATTCACTGTGAACACGCAGTACGAATCACACCACCGGCGTTTCAATAATCACACAAAAATCTCCATAACCACCACAGTACGAAGGATCCCTAAAATGCCACTAGACGACTACTCGCTTCATCTGATCAATAAAGGTACAATGAGAATGAGTTTTTGGTGAGGGAAAACATCGTGAAAACACAGCTTCATGGTAGGGTATCATCTAATGCTCGCCTGAGTAGCTAAATCGGTAGCCAAGGACCTATTGTGGTGTATCCAGGCAAACTCACTCTACAGCCAGTACCAGGTACGTATAGCTAGCGTGATGCCAACTTCGACTACATCGTCATTTAACACCAGAAAAATTGTAGTCAATCGCAACCCAGTAGGAAGTAAAAAATAAAATTGATAAAGCAAATGTTTTCTTTTTATTTGTTCCACGTTAACTGACCTTACATAAAATTAAGAAGTTCAAAAGTTTACCCCAACGTTAACCTAATTAAACATACACCGTAAACGAGTATCAGTGTTACTTCATGTAATTATATTCGAAGTACCGGTGTTCGTTCCTAACCGCCGTGAAACTTCATAACTCAATTACAGGCAAGTCTGGTACGAAATTTGGTTATCACTGTGTTTCCTCCGCGCTTCGTACCGGGAAAACATCTGTGTTTTCTGGGAAAGCGACGGCCCGGGCGAAGCTTCTGTATTTAATAACACGGATACAGTGTGATGCAGTATTTGAGATACCGCAATATCATTTACACACACTAAAGAAACTCGGCTCGACCTGGTGGTCGGCCGTTGGCCTTCCCAGGTATTCTTCTTACAGGGTAACGTTTTTTACAAGTCACCTGATATTAAGTGACAATTACAACAAGTAGCACCACGTCACACCTAAACTGGGAACTGGCTCTCAAGTGAGGCTGCCTGAACATACTAATATGTAGGTGCTTTGCGACAGATTCTTAACTTGAAGGTGATAACTGGTAGCTAGCCAGGCGAGTACTAGAAAATACCCTACTTAGGTGTTTTTTCTCAGTGGGTGACTGAGAAAAAAGACCTTCCGAAATACAGAAGGACTCAGAAGGAATTTCCTTCCTTTGTGATTAAGAAGGAGAACTAAGGTAAAATTACGAAGGAAAAGGTTACGTTTTGGAAGGAATCGGTCTTGGAAGGTAAGACTCAGAAGGAAAGTCAGGTTTTTTTCCTCAGTACAAGGTAAATCGATTGAGAGCTTGAGTACTGGTTAAATAGCGTTTACTGAGAAAGGTGCGTCGGTTTCACGACAAATAATCCTGTTTGTTGTTATTCCGCTTCGCTGCCACTTGAATATTGACTGTTTGTCAGGTTACCAAATTGGATGTGATGCCGCGTCGTGTCTAATGTTACGATGGGTAAATATGACACGGGAGACCTGTTGGATTTGATTCTGTGATGTAAGTAGATTGTGTGTTTTGGGATCAGTACCACTGGCGCTGTTACTGGACTAATACAGGGCATTTTTTTTTTGTATTAGCCGAAACCTATATTTTTATTAACTGTATTATAATCTGGAAAGAAATGGGGGAGACATTTGCCCAGCAGTGGGAAAAAAACATTATCACACTATGACATCACATCATACTTATCATAAATGTTAACGTTTGTGAGTGAGTGTGTATACTTGTTACACGCTGAAAAGGCTCAACACATTTGAGTAAAATTTGAAATGGACACAGCTTATACCATATAGACAGATTACTATAATATAGGATACGTTGTATGCTGGAAAATGGTTCAGAAAATGGGAAAACTAGTATTTCATAAAACTTCTGCCCATACAAAGGTTGTCTAGTAAAAATCAAGACATAAGACCGCCTAATGTAACACGGAGAAAAAAGACCTTCCGAAATACCGTTTTCCTTCTGAGTCAAAAGGTAAGGAATCGTGATTCAGAAGGAAAACTAATACAAACTAAGGAAGGAAACGGTCTTGGAAGGCAAAGACTCAGAAGGAAAGTCAGAATTTTTTTCTCAGTGTAAGTACGTTCCTTTTTGTTGTTGTGGTGAGACAATAAAACGTTATCCATCTGTCTACGGTCCCACTGCTGGGTAAAAGCCGTTCTTTTTAGTACCACCTTGCTTCAGTAATAGCTCTCATTGTATCCCTTTTCAGGCATTCATTGCCTGATGACTCAATTCAATTAAACCGCTACAGCTTGAAGAAGTATTTACGCACAAACAAACATGCGCATTCACAAACTTTTTCATATAAGGCTGGTATCCTAGAATGACGCTCAAGCGACAATCACTACTTAAGCACAGATTTGTATCTGTCATTTCATACAAAAAAAATCGATCTACACTTGAGCGTCATTCTAGCGGCCGGTTTCAATAACCGATCTATCCACGGTTTGATATAAATTTGACATTACTTCTATGGAGCTTATGTCAAATTTCCATCTCCTCTAGGAGGGCAAATCGTGGATAGATCGGTTATTGAAACCCGGTCAGAATACCAGCCTAAGTGTGACCCCTCGGAGCGCCTACCTAAAAATAAGCGCTGATGTCAACCCCCAACACCCAATACCGGGAACGAAATCTGTCTCCGTACACCGTGGTATCTTTTTGCTTTCCTTATAAATTTATAAGTTGATCCTCGTGGTTTGGTTCCAGTGACGTGGCGTGATCTTCTAGCCTTAGAACCGTTTGAATACGCCTACACATTTACTGGTTGAGGTCGGAGCGGCGTTGCTAAGCGACCGTTGGCGGGCGCAGATAAACCTCAAGGCTGGGAGTAGGGATTCAAAACAATACTCGAATACCGAAGAATACTCGATACTTTTTAACGATGACGAGTATTTTTGTATTCGATACTTTTCTATTGTTAGGGAGGAATAATAAATAATAATAATAAATAAATATCGCTGGGAGATCGGCTGTACCTCGGGTGCTTAGATTATTTCTGCACCTTGATTTGACATAAAACATTTCTACAAGTCTACAACATTCGTCTACACCAACTCCACTCTCTACCTATAACCATAGTAAAGGAGTAGTAGTTCAGCTTCATATATGTAAATCGGCCGTCGCCGGTTTGAATGTGTGCGTGAGTAGCGGCACCGTGTACGCACGACCTTTTCACGCACACAATCACATAAACGAAAGGAGGCGGCCGGGGCCGTGGCCATGCACTCAGTACGGAACGCGCCGCCTATGCGTCACCGCAAGAGTAGGGAATTAACTCGTCGAGCGGCCTTAGCTAACCTACTGTTCTATAGATACTGTGCTATAACTTGACACAACGTTTTAAATAAGGTACAGATGCTCATAGCGCCATCTAAAAACAGCTTTGCATGTGGCTCTCCATTATATCACACTTTAATCTATGCTCTATGATCAACCCAATTATATTAAGTTTTTTTGAATTTTGTTTGTACAAAAATCATAACTCACCAATAGATTAGCTAAAATGCTAAAAAGTACTCGATATATATCTGAGTAACCAGATCCATTTGTTCCGATACCGATACTGGTATCGTTGCTTTTGTTAAGATTACTACCTCATAAGTACAGTATCGATATTCGATACTCGATACCATATCCCTAGCCGTGAGCAAGCATCCGGTCGAAAAATATCCCATACAATTATTAACCTTATTATGTTGAATGAAGAACTCAATTAGAACGATATCACAAAGCAAAGCCTCTCGGTTATTATTACAAAACTTTGTGTTGGAAAGTTGGTAAAATTATTCAGGAGAGAATGTTTTACCTTAACATAAAATTAACCAACATATTTTATCTCATATTGGCTTTGGAATAAAATATTGTCGGTTATACTAATATCTTGAAACGCTCTAGGTATCGCTGGAGGGCAAAAGAACTCTTAAAGCTATAGCTAAAATGGCTTGCATGCAATCTTTGTGTGTGATAATTTATCAATAGTCAATAGTCAATTTTTATTTATTCAATAGGATACATTGTGATCACTTTAAAACGTCAAACTTAAAACTAGCTACGCATGTTCCAACCTCCTTACGCCGGCAAAAGAACAGGCAAGAAACGCCCGGCAGGTAATTTTTTTGGCGCGATCATATTGACAATTTTATTCTTATTACTAATTGATTGAATTGGAGCAAGTTCACTAAAATCCCAAGCTTTTTTTTTTTTTTCTTTTAGGCAATTTGCTCTAGATACAAAAAAACGTGCTTTAGTAAGTGTCAATAGTTTCTCTCATTGCCTCCTGTATAGGCGCCTAGTTTATCTGTTTATATACTCGTATCCTACTTAATATGATAAATGTGACAGTCTGTCAGGATGGATGGATGTTTTTTACTCTTTTACTCTTTCGCGTAAAAACTATGGAACGTAATTTCATAAAATTTGGCGTGGAGGTAGTACAAACCTTGGAGAAGAACATAGTAAATAAGACTTTCCGAAATACAGAAGGAATTTCCTTCCCTTTTGACTCAGAAGGAAAACTAAGGTAAATGGAAGGAAATCGTTACATTTTGGAAGGAATCGGTTTTGGAAGACTCAGTAGGAAATAAGTGTTTTTTTTCTCAGTGTAAAGCGTAGTTCACGCGGCTGGGGCGCAACTTTGTATAATGTTACTGTTTTATGTGCGTTTTTTTCTCTTGTGTGCAGTTTTCCCAAATAAAAAAAATAAAACAAAAGTCTTTCTCTCTCTCTTTCTTAGCTAGTCTTACCTATGCGTGATATTTTTCTCTTCCAAATGCTGCATGCCCAATGCGACTTGCAGCGCGTATTCTCGCATGGTGCTGCCATCTAGCTGAAGAGCTGGCTCCGCCACGTAGTGGTCCCGAAGCGACTTCTCGCAGTCTATGTACAGCTTTATGTCCGACAGAGCTGGATCGGAGTCGCTCAGGTTTGTGTATTCCGCTAGAACGAAAACAGTTCTCATTAGTAACGATGAGTAAGTGAAAAAAGTTAATCGATCTTATTAAATAAGTAGACTGTCTCCTTTTATTTCTATTAACCTTTAGTGATGATGACTCAGTGGTAGTGACATCAGCTTGCGATCCGTAGGACGTGGGTTCTTATCCTACTTTCGGTGAAGGAAAAACATCGTGCTGAAACCAGAGCTTGGTGGTAGGGTATTTTCTAGTACTCACCTGGCTAGCTACCAGCCTCTTGTTAAGAATCTGTCGCCAAGCATCTGTCGGTCTGTCGGCTGTCGGTCGGTGTATTCTGGCAGGAGGCAGTTTCCTAGTCCAAGGGTAGCGTGGCGCCATCTTCGACACCATCGTCACTTAACATCAGGTTACTTGTGGTTAAACCCTCACTGTTATTCGTAAAAAAAAACTACTCCTTCAGAGTTTATCGGTTCATTATCGGATACCTTTTGGCGAGTATGTCCAGGAATTATACAATTTAATGCAATTTAATTTAATTTAATGTACATCGGACATTCAGACAAACGGCATGACGCCATCGGTAAGTATATTGTGGATTTTCTAACTGTTCGCAAGAAACGGTTTGCTTCTACATGCATCACCGCTAAGGAGTGGAACTCCTTGTCAGAGTATGTGTTTTCCGATCATTGTAGGTATAATTTGGGGATCTTCAAGGCAACAGTACTCACAATCCCCTTCCGAAGGTCTCCCGAAGCCGCTGTCAACTCTCCTCGTCATTGAACCCTCCCTCCCTTCCCGTGCTTCCTTCCTCCTACCCCGAGCTGCTCTCAACAATGAGAGCAAGTCACCTCTAGGAGCGTGTTCCAACAGAGCTATGAGAGGAGCTCGTTTGGTGCAACACGCGACTAGGCGGATGACGTGCTTGTGCGAGCCTACGTGTTTGAGCATCACGATCTCGCGGAGGAAGTCTTGCATTTCTTCTTCGGTTGCGTCTTCTGTAAGAACAAAAAAGAATAAAATATATACCTACTAATAATAACGCCGAAACATCACATACATAACTTAGTGGATTCCCTGTATCTAATGGCCAGAACCCATGGTCCAGACCAGACTACACCAGACGACGCACCATACGTACAATCTGCCTGTGGTCGTCTTAAGTTGTGCGTGCTCGTCCAATCGATTCTAAGGTTCATTTTCCAACAAATCAATATCGGACAACGCACCGTGAGAACACCCTCGTATAAGCTCGTCTGTGGCGATGAAATCTGGTACATAAACTACTAGAGGAACGTACTCTGCGGTCAATACTCAGATGGGTGACGACGGGCATAAACTAGTGGCATAAAAATATGCTCCTTGCCGGTGGTATAGTTATGATAATCCTGTTGACTGGACCATCTTTTTACGGTAGCAAAGTTGATCGGACTTCGACAAGTCATTTTAACTCTAACTGAACAAAACAAAAATGAATTTCTCTTTTGTCCAATCTTAAATATTTATAACTCAAAGGTGCCTGACATAGTGATCTATCAACGCACAGCCCAAACCACTGGACGGATCGGGCTGAAATTTGGCATGCAGGTAGATGTTATGACGTAGGCATCCGCTAAGAAAGGATTTTGATTAATTCTTCCCCCAAAGGTATAAAATAGGGCATGAAAGTTTGTATGAAATTTTGACAATTTTAAACTGATCGGGCTGAGATTTTGCATGCATAAAGCTAGTTACAAATAAACGTGAAGCCAGGGCGAGCCACTAGTAGGTGACGATCAAACACGTAACATTTATAGCGTTAAACGTTAACAAACAGCTAGCTCCCGCATTCTTTCTCCGTACAATTTAATTAGCATAAATGAATATTAAGCGAGAGATATTTCTATTTTCGAGAGAGATCGCTCAAGGCGAGTTTGTCTTATTTCGCGCCTGCGCAGATTCAGCTATTATATAAACAGAGGTAGGAAATGAAAGCCCATCCGTAATCATAATTATAAAATGCACTCTTGAACCGGTTGGATTGTTGAGGATGATGCGGTTTAGAAATATTGCCTTCTTCCACTTGGCTCTCATGCTTATAATCCCATGGGATTTGCAACCCATTCAGGCTTCGCATGAGAAGGTAAAGATTTTATCAACCGTAAAATTTACCGAACATATATAAAAACCAATCCTATACCTCCCTACTTAATTAATATTATATATGCGAAAGTAACTCTGTCTGTCTGTCCGTCTCGCTTTAACGCCTAAACTACTGAACCAATTTAAACGAAATTTGGTACGGGATAATTTGAACCCTGAAGAAGGACATAGGATACTTTTTATCGCGATAAACTGTAGCCCACGCGGGTGAAACCGCGGGGAACAGCTAGTTTTATCATAAATAAAACTTAGTTTATGACACTCGGAGATAATACAGTAATAATAATATTATGTTTCCACTGCTGAGTCTCTGTCTCTTGCATTATCTCAGATAGAGAGCGAAGGAGCTAGTTGGAGATTCCCTTACGACATTATCAAAAAAAAACATACCACTAAGCATTTTTGCTGCAACAGTGGTTGTTTCACCACCGGGCATGTCCAACTGGGCTGCGTGGACTCTGCCAAAAGCGCCGCTGCCGATCAACGCGCCCAGGTGAACCCTCGTCCTGGACACCTCCAACTCATCACCTTCATCATCAGTGTGCTGAAAGAGAACCAAAATCAATGGGATATTTTCTAACAAACAATCAAAAAGAAAGAAAAAATTGTTGCGAAAAATCCGATAGATGGCGTTGACAAGACACGTATAAAAATGCTCGTTTTTAAGTTTTTACAAATATGTATGTATGTCAAGAACATATCCACATTTTCTTCAATTACTCTTTATACTCGTAGTACCTACCGAAACTGATCAAATATGCGTTTAGTGCCAATTAAGCAATATAAATTCAACAAGTGCTTACCTCGAATTCTTTATGTACATACAAAGGGCTGTTTTCCATCTGACCTCGGGATGGTATTTCTGGATTTCTGTGGGCAAAGAAAAATACGTAAAAGCTCGGTTACAGATTGTGGGACGAATATTTAGGATTGAGAGCAGAGCTTTGAATTAAACCTCTTATATATTTTTAAACCATTTTTGGTTGCGTGTCAGCAAGTCACTTGATATTGATAAAATTGGCAATAAACTGCGGGAACTGACTTTTGAATGGGGCTATCCATAAAAAATAAAATAAACCTTTCTATTAATCTTAAATAGTTAAGCTTCTAAAATAGCACCTATTGGTGGCTATCCATAAAAAATAAAATAAACCTTTCTATTAATCTTAAATAGTTAAGCTTCTAAATTAGCACCTATTGGTGTGTTCCAGTACACAAACTTGAGAGTCAATTTCCAATCCAGGCGTATCGTGGCGCCACCTTCGACCGTCACTAAAAATCAGGTGACTTATAATCAAAAATTATGCTTTACTAGCTGCGCCCCGCGGTTTCACCCGCGTCTTCCCGTTATCCCGCAGGAACGTTTTTCCGGGATAAAAAGTAGCCCATGTATTAATCCCGTGTATAAAGCTATATCCATTCCAAATTTCATTCAGATCTGTTTAGTAGTTTTTGCGTGAAAGAGTAACAAACACCCATCCATCCATCCATCCATCCATCCATCTTTATGTACATACTCACAAACTTTCACGTTTATAATATTAGTAGGTGATGTTAAAAAACACCCTGCAATTTCAAAGCATCTGATGCGTCTATTTTTTGACGTAAAAAACAGAGAGTTTTTTATTTCTATTCTATTCCACTTATCTCGGTGTTTGATATTTGATCTTTGAAAAAACGCCTTTTTCCTTATACAAACTGAGTTCGAGTTGGAAAAGAACAAGAAACATAAAAGTAATATTGTGTTTTGGGTAAACGATAACTGTGAAAATCCTTGTCGTTTTAAGCTCGAAGACAAGTCACAAAGATTTATTAGATCGATTTAACTATATGAATATTAACTGCCTCAAATGAAAATGAAATTAAAACGAATCACCTTAACAATATGCTTTTTTTTTTTGTTTTTTTACTTTTTACAGGGTAGCGTTTGACCACAAGTCACCTGATGTTAAGTGACGATGTGGCCGAAGATGGCACCACGCTACACCTGGACTAGGAACTGGCTCTCAAGTGAGGCTGCCGGAACACACCGAGCGGTGCTTGGCGACAGATTCTTAACAAGAGCTAAAGTGAAGTAGTAAAAGTAATAGTAAATTTTATTAATGATAATAAACAAGGGACTTTAATTAGTCGTGGTGGACATAGTGGCGGCAATTGGGAATTGACCTCTGTTTTCTTTTCACGCCGTAACGGATTTTAACGAAATTTTAAATGTAAACTTAACATAACATATATAACGTCATAATATGTAAACATTGAAATAACATGAGTTATTTTTTATGTAGGAAAAAGTAATCCGCGGGATGTCGGGAAAACCACGGTCGGAGCAAAGATAGTCTATAAAATACTTGTTGCGCCCCGCGGTTTCACCCGCGTCCTCCCGTTATCCCGCAGGAATCTTTTTCCCGAATGAAAAGTAACCTATGTGTTAATCCAGGGTATAAGCTTTCTCTATTCCAAATTTCATTCAGATCTGTTCAGTAGTTTTTGGGTGAAAGAGTAACAAACATCCATCCATCCATCCATCCATACTCACAAATTTTCACGTTTATAATATTAGTAGGATAGTAAGATATCATATGTTATGATAACAAGAAATTATATTATCTGTGGAATTCTTCCAGCTGATGTTGATGATGATTATTTGACAAACAACTATTGTTTTTGGCGTCGCAAGAAATCTGGATTTTCATTTGATTACTCGGGTTTGTGATAGTGACGAGTTTCAACATTAACATAAATGGCAACTAACCTATTATTATAGTAATTAAGATTAAAAGATGTTTTGTTACACATAACTTGATTTTAATCTCGCAACGAGAACAAAAGAATGTAAGCGATTGCATTATTGTAAATTTGTTTCAAAATCAATTATAGCGTTGGCCGGTTGTGAGACATACTAATGAAATTATTCGATTAAGAAGATATCTCGAGCTGTCACGATTATTGCCAATAAGTAATCATTTTAGTAATTAATCACTAATTGCTATAACCGAGACATTTCGAGAGAGTAGTCATAATTATTACGAACTAGTTGCGCCTTCCCGTACAGGAACCTTGTTCGTGAATAAAAATTAAATGTATAAGCTATATCCATTCCAAATTTCATCAAAATCGGTTAGTGGTTACGGTGATACGTGGTAACAAACATTCACATACACACACACACAAACTTTCACATTTATAATACTCGTATTAGTAGAAAGTGGGGATAATTGACGTAATAAACTTTTAATTAAGTGTTTTAATCACTGAAAGATGCTTTTTGTGTCTGATGGCTGGGCAAAGATCTCTTTTTAGCCTTCTACTATCCCTTCCTGAGCCAAATCTGACATGTGACTTAATAAGAAGTTAATTAATAAATTAAATTAATATACAACATTGAGTTTAAATCAAAGATTAAGGGTATTGCAACATTATGGAGCAAGCGGTGCGTGGTACCGCACTGTCTAGTATGTACGCAATAGTGCGTTGAATAGGGATGAGACACGAGGTTTTTAGTAATCTCATCGATTACTTTCAATAGTAATAAATAACCTTTTAAATAAATAGAGCGATGGTGGTTTGGCGTGCGACTTACAAGACGCCAACACCGAGTTCGAATCCTCTCGACCTCGTACCTATGACTTAATAAGTTATGTGCGGATTTGCCATCGCTCAAAACGGTGAAGGAAAACATCGTGAGGAAACCGGCATGCCCAAGAACTGCAACATTTTCAAGGGCATGTGACATCTACCAACCCGCACTGGGCCAGCGTGGTAGATTATAGCCCATTTTATAGCCCCTCTCTGAGAGAAGGCCAGAGTCCCAGCAGTGGGAACGTGGAAGGCTGATAATGATAGTAATGATGAAATAACCTTCGAACACAAAAAGTGGGCAACACTCACTTCGCAACAAAAGTAGGCACAAAAAAATGAGTCCTGAAAGTCTCACTCTATTTAAGCGTTCCTCTGTTCGGCATACTTGCAAAATGTGAAACGAGTTTCCTCGACAAGTTTTCCAGCTGTGATACAAAGTGCAGTCCCTCGGGATGGGTGTCAAAAGAGTTCTTTGGGGTTGGCAAAGCCCTTAGTATGTACATAAGCGATACATAAGCGACAGTAGCCGCTTACCATCGCTTGTAATGGGCCAACTGATTGTAAGATTAGCCTGTTACATTAAAAAAAAACTTTTTATAAAAGAAACCACGATGAACCGTCAAATTAAGTAATGGGTAATTTAACCTCTAGAGGTAAACAAGACTTCTGATAATTCGAAAACAAATCACAATTTCTGTAAAATTTCGTGATTGCGGGAAAAAATCAGGTAAAACCCGAGGATTAGTTGATAAAAATAACGTTATTATTGCGAAGTCGGTGAACTTGGCTTCGATGATTGGTTAGAAAATGAGTTGGATCGTTATTCAACGAAAGGGATGATCAAAGAAACAAGACGAGATTACGAAAAGCTTTAACAAACATGCTAAGAATCCTAGCTTTAAATTTGACTATGGGTCAAGAGGCTTTTCTATCCAGGGCCCCTAGCCAAGATGCATTCTGCAATCGTTGACGCTAATAGAAAACAAGAAAAAAGTATTGGTTTGACATATTTCTGACCACGTGACTTAGCGTTGAATGCATCTTGGCTAGGGGCGCTGGTGTACCGTGACACCGCCTTCGACCACTTCGTCACTTCACAACAGGTGACTTATAATCAAACGCTACTCTTAATGATGTATAAAAATAGATTATTAAAATTTGTAAGGAAAAGCTCAAGTCGCTTGACTGACGATTTCGAAAATTCAGAGTTCTGAATTTTGAACTGCAACAGTTCAAAATCCTGCGCAGCAACGTACTGCGTCTCCCTGTCATGTTACATGTAAAATCTCTTTATTCCTTGCAAATTCACTGAAAACATTGCTCTTAAATATGGAATACAAGTACATTTTAATGACTCGGATAGTCGAAAGCCTTCTTTCTTTGTATGTAAATTAGTCGACTGAACTTATTCATTCGATTAAATCAATCTAGTTCGTTAAATCACCTTTGTCCGGGCCCACCACGCTACCGTTATATTTCACGTAGGACCTAATTTTTAATTAGGTCGCCAATCGATGTTTCCCTGAAGCCTCACGTTTTATGAGCCAGTTCCCAATCCAGGCGTAGTATGCGGCGCCATCTTCGACTTTATCGTCACTTAATATTAGATGATTTGTGGTCAAACTTATAGATCATCATCATCATCATCAGCCTTTCAGGTTCCCACTCCTGGGACTCTGGCCTTCCCTCAGAGAGAGAGAGTATGGGCCGTAATCTACCACGTGGGCCCAGTGCGGGTTGGTAGATGTCGCATGCCCTTAAATGTTGCAGTTCTTGGACATGCCGGTTTCCTCACGATGTTTTCCTTCACCGTTTAGAGCGATGGCAAATCCGCACATAACTTATCAATTCATAGGTGCGGGGCCGAGAGGATTTGAACTCGGTGTCGGCGCCTTGTAAGTCGCACGCGTTACCGTTCGGCCACCATCGCTCAAGTTATACATTAAAAGCTTTATCTATGCTTCAGAACATATGAAAGCCAACGCACGGTCCAAAACTTAAAAACTGTGATTTGTACTTTACACAAACATTTAAATAACAATTGTAGCAAAAGTTATATATCAATTATCAAGCCTGGTACAGTCAACGACAAAAGTAGCTCAACACGCTTAAGTTGTAAAACGTATACAGATCAGCCTAGCTTGTTATTCAGAATGTAAAACGTATACAGATCAGCCTAGCTTGTTATTCAGAACGTAAAACGTATACAGATCAGCCTAGCTTGTTATTCAGAATGTAAAACGTATACAAATCAGCCTAGCTTGTTATTCAGAATGTAAAACGTATACAGATCAGCCTAGCTTGTTATTCAGAATGTAAAACGTATACAGATCAGCCTAGCTTGTTATTTAGAATGTAAAACGTTTACAGATCAGCCTAGCTTGTTATTCAGAATGCTGAGGAAAATTGAACAACAGTAACAAAGAAATAGAAATATGCTAAATATTTTTCTTTTTATATCAAGTATAAATTAATAAAGTAAGTACTATGTTTAGTTTTTTGTCATATCAGTTAAAATTTCTGCTTATAAGTTCGTCCTTGTTGTAGAACCAAAAATGTATAGCCGTCTTAATTCGGTAAACTCTATTAAGTAATCGCATCTCTGAGTCCCAAGACACAGGCTCCGGCCTAGTTTGGGACTCGCTGTATAGTCGTATAAGTTATATTATATAATAATAGTCAAATCTTATGTAAACTTGTCGAACTTAGTACTATTTTGGTAAAATAAACATTTTCATTTTTTTTCATTTTCATTTCATCATGGCCGGCCCACAGAAACATGGCAGAGTCTATTGGAAATTAGATTGGTAAAACCGAAACGTTAACAACGTAATCAAGCTATACCATTGTAAGACAGACTGTATTTCGAAGGGACAGATGAGACTGGTCATAATAAATTTATAACAAAACAGTTAACAAAAAAGCATCGTCAATAATGTAACATCTCAAGTTTTTCCCATCACTATAGGGTCGGATGTCGCAGGTCAACTCTTGCGCAGACAGATACTGTAGCCGACGTGATGACGAAACAGTTACATAATCCTACTTTACTAGTAGCTAGTAGTGTCCAAACGAGTCAACTTACACCAACATCATCTCCATTCAATTCAGAACCTCAACCCTTCGTTAACTAAGCCTAAAATAGCTTGAACGTCTTCCCTACGATGTCGTTAGTAAAAAAACGTTTTTGTTATACAGTTACATGCTTTAATATCTAGTCGTAAGGATGTTTATGATTTGAAAAAGATGTGAGAATAAGAGCTTATTGAAATCAATGGTCAATGAGATAGAGTAATATTCGACATGTCAACCTATTACTTATTTGATTGAGAGCTACTGATATAATGTTGCGAAAGTGACAAGTGCGTTTCACAGCTACTTGTTTACTGACCGGCTATAAGGAAAGGTTATATGTTTTATAGGCACAATAAAAAAAATTAAGCTTGTCTCTGCAAGTACGTTATTGTAATAATAAGATACCAGCTGTTCTTTGTGGTCTCCCTCTAGTAGACTGCTTCATCGCGATATTAAAAAAATATATATAAACTATGTAACGTTTAATGTTATTGTAATAAGATCCATTTTGACTTTTTTGGCGGCAATCGAATTGTCAACGTGAAAATTTTGTTTTTATTTCCAAAACTTGTGTTTCTTCGAGTGATAATGTGTATGTAATATTGGCGGATTATTAACCATTATGTGTTCGTTAATGTGTACGAGTGTGGGAAATTTAAATAATGTTGTGAAAGTGACTTTTCTAGTTGCTCCAAAAAAAGTCCATGTAAAGTAAAGCGCCACGGGGCCTGTCAGTATAATAGTCCAATTAGATTAAATACTGACTCCGTATAAAGCAATCCAGCACAGTAAGTAGGTGAACCATGCTATTTGTATCGAAGTTGTGTTGATTTGCTGAAAGATGTTTTCAGAAAAATTATAGACATATATGCCGCTCAAGCGCTGATCAATACATAAGCACAGATTTGAGTCTGTCATTCAGAATACCAGCCATAGTTTACTATACAGCTTTATTGCCTGTTTTGAAAAAAAACTATCAAAAAAAAATACATTAAAAACCACAAGCATGGGCATTTTCCGCCAGCCCCACCCGCTTGTCCCTCTCACTGGTGGTTAGTGAAACAAATTGCATAAATAAATCTCGCTGGGCAATAAAACAAGCTTTTAATTCTTCCTATTAGGCACAGGTGGACAGTAAAATGACTTGTTTTAAACATTTTCATTGGCTACCTCTGGATGATGACGACATAATTAAAAAGGAAATCTCTTCGTCTACCAGTGGTGGATAGTGTCACAGCGTGCTATTTCCACTAAAATATCTGAAGATCAGTGACAGGTCGGGGTTTTTTATTTACTACTTGCAGGGTAATCTTTGACGACAAGTCACCTGATGTTAAGTGACGATGTGGTCGAAGATGGCACATCGCTAAACCTGGATTGCGAACTGGCTCTCAAGTGGGGCTGCCAGAACAGACCGATAGGGTGACAGATTCATAACTTGAGCTTAGCTTGGCTAGCCAGGCAAGCACTATCACCAAGCTATGGTTTCATCACTATGTCTTCCTTCACCGAAAGATCAAGCTTATTGTAGGATTGGAACTCACGACCTATGGATCGCAAGCCGACGTCACTACCACTGAGATATCATCACCATTATTGCTGGGTTTTTAGGTGGGTTTTAGGGTGTGTAGGCAGAATCGCCGTGTAAAACGAATGTTCTTACAAACGGTTAACTCAGTAGGTGATGTGTATTTAGTAGGTACCGTGAAACTGGTCTGTGAATCCTTGCAATCCGTTACCAATTGCAGTGGACTAACTAGATCAGTATCTCCTCTCACTTGCCCTTTGACTGGACTCGTCTCAGTGACTCACTATTTTAAAACATGAGATTATAGCGATTTTAATTTTCGTATTACATTTTTTTTACAACCTGTTACCTGCGACTAGGTGGAGTGACTACTTGGGCCAAGTGGCTGGTAGTAGTTGGATAAGAGCCGAAGACCAGGCTCAATGGCTTCTTGCGATAGTCCTATATCTAGCAGCGGACTGACACAGGACTGTTTTTTGTTATTTACGCATCAATTTAGTCACCCTTGACCGAAATACAATCTTGTAATGTTAACATTACATCAAAATGACGCAAGAGTACGCAACGCATCAGAATTGCCCTATATAGGTATGTGGTTGTCCTTAAGAGACGGTGACTGCCTACCATCAGAAGGGCTGGCTTTATTTTTTTTTTTTTTTTTTTTTATAAGAGATAGGCAAGCATTTGACCCCAGTCTCACCTGATGGTGAGTGATGACGAGGCCGAAGATGGAGCATGCTTGCCTAGAAGATACTTATTCACTCTTGAAATGGAGTGAATAAGGTAAGAAGGATGGCAGTGGAACGAGGTGCTACTTTCCGACTCATTGACACACAAATCAGATTCCCCATCTCATGATGACTAGTCCGGAGACCGCGGGGACGCCCAAGAATGTCCATCGGGTCCTCTCATCCGGTCGCCAATCGGCACGATGGCGCATTCTGGGATTTTTCGCGAGATGGCGGGGCAGCCTTTCGTGTGTGGCTGGCACACTACTTGGGCCCCCTACTGTCTGTCTGTTATTTGCAAAACGTTAAAAAAAAGTTTGTGAAACTTCAATCTAGAAATCTTTAAGGCTAGATTGGGCAAGAGTAAACAGCCACCTTCTAAGCATGCGTGCTATACCATCGATCATATTATTCCTAGACACTTGAAAAGGTAAATTTCCGGCCTATTCGCGATTAAAAAAAATATTAGTTTAAAACGCTTCAGCTTATTGCATTCACCACTCAATTACACATTACCACGACAAATTCACACGATGTGAATGTATGGCATACAAGCGAGAATCAGATGCGCTCCCGCACCTTTTTTACCATTCTTGGACTGACCCGATTGGTTCCAACCGTGGCCGGTAGCCGGCGACACTTTCCGAATCCTTGATTTTACTTAGTGAGCCTGAGACATTTTTTCATAGGTCACACTTTTTTTGACAATTCAAGGCTTTGGTCTCAACGGCCTCATCCCGCAGACCACAGATGAGGTGGGGTAACTTATGAAATACTGGGTGCGAAGAAAATCAAAAAAATAAAATAGTATTTTCAAAAATTAACTTAAAGGTTTTCTGCAGTGCGATTCTAATTCACACGGAAACTCTTCCGCCCACGGATTCGGAAAAAAATTCTTCAGATTTTTTTAGACACGATTCATTAATCTGAATTTGAAAACTGATATTTAATTTGTCAAACCATCTGCTCAATCACGGAAAAGTTTCCGCCACCTATTTGCTCTCGGAAAACGTTTCCGTGAGGCAAAAGTGACGTCAAATCCGACACGGAAACTTATAGAGTGAATTAGAATCGCACTGCTGGTCTGCGTCTTTGGTATTTTCTAAACTTCTGAACCAGGCTAAGCCAGGTTAGCTATGCTAACTAAACAGTTTGATTAGAGTTGATGTAACGTATGAAAGAAATGTAAGCTTATTATAAAATATCGGACTATCTAGATGACAAACAAGCTTGGGATTGTAGTTAATCTATCTATCTTTCTTTCTATCTATCTATTCTCCCTATTTCCCCTATTCTAACCATTTTCGGTAAACAGCCAAAACAGTCATGCTCACGAAAGTGACTTTGCTTGCAGCGGCGTCATGTGTCGGGTCGCCCTCTTCCCTCTCATATGGTCGAGGAGAGCGATGGCTGGCACATGCGTCAACTCGTGAACGGGTGCTGCTTGTGGGGTCTGGTCTGCTTTGGTTGTGATCCCGCAACTCGTTAATATTCATGTTCCCATATCCCAATGTGTACAACCAAACAAGAGAAATCTTATTATTAGTAAAGCTAAATAAAAAATATCGGACTATTAGATGACAAAAAAAAAAGCTTGGGATTTTAGTGAACTTGCTCCAATTCAATCAATTAGTAATAAGAATAAAATTGTCAATGTGATCGCGCCAAAAAAATTACCTGCCGGGCGTTTCTTGCCTGTTCTTTTGCCGGCGTAAGGAGGTTGGAACAGGCGTAGCTAGTTTTAAGTTGACGTTTTAAAGTGATCACAATGTATCCTATTGAATAAACATATTTTTGATTTTGATTTGATTTTAAGCTTTCAGTAGATTTACAAAAAAAAAACATGGTATTACACATCTAGCTTTTGGCCATTCTTATTATTGATTTCAGGTTGACAAATTTTTTCTCTACTTGTGCGTGTTGCCAGTATACAATTTTAATTGAAATGCTTAAATTTTAATTTACTGCGACACAAATTGATGCCCTCCTTTATTATAATTATGATGCCTGAATACAAATGAGTTGGCTTAATTCACATTTAAGATGCTCCATTTGTTAATTAGAGTAGGAAGTATTTCTTTTTAACGTTGTAAAATGATTACATCATTGTTATTTACGTCCTAGTACAGTCTCCAACAAAAGTAGCTGATCATGCTCGATTTTCCAAATGCGATCAGCATAGTTTTTTTTTTAGAACATACAAGGTAGCGTTTGACCACAACACAACACAATAGGGAATATGCATCGATTTTTTTTATTTGTTTAATCCACTTATTACTTCGTTATAACATAGTAAAAATATAAATCCTGTTAAAATCGTTCAAATGAATTTTTAAAATAATATTTAAAGTACCGATTAAATTTGACCTGTTTGAACGGCCTTATTTTTCGCGCGCTTTTGATGATGTCACATCACCGATCCAGTACTGTTTTGTGTTTTCTCTATGTAATGACAGCTATTATATAAGGATTTTCAGTTTATATCGCTTTTTCGACAATGGAAAAGGCTAAAAAACCATTATAAGGACATTGTCTTGTACCAGACTGCCAAAACATTATAATAAGTACACCGGATAAAGTGTTTTTTTCTATTCCAAGTGATATGAAAATACGTAAAGGTGTAAGGTTATGAGAAGAGATGAAGTGTCTCCATCATCGTATTTACATTGTTGTGAAGATCATTTTAATGTTAGTGTATTGTATTTCGATAGTTAACATGGTGTGAATTGGTCAAAGTTAACTTTTGCAAGCATAAATATTTTGATTATCAAGTGGAAGAAACTAACTCTGTTTACACCAAGTTTATACCAGCCTGACCTTTATCATTCCTGTCTTTCCTCCGGAGATTTATTTTAGATTGAGGAAGATACCTATCTCATATAATATACCTACAATACAACATCATGAGACAACAAGAGGGAAAAGTTATGCTTCAGTTAAAACAAGGTGTTGTAGCTCATATGTTTCAGTGCCAATAACAAAAAATGGCACCACCACAAGGAATGTGTGCGATTAAAAGACAAAAATTATCGTTATTATATGAAGCTCTCACTGAGTTTGCTGTCAGAAGTACAAATACTTTACGCCACAAACAAGTTACTATGAAGCCGGGAACAGTACTTTTCATATTGAAAGCTGTGATGATTATTAAGCAAGACCCAGTATATCTCACATGGATGTCTCCGAGATGAAGCAGATTGAAGCCTCTAGTAATACAGACCAAGTACAATGTGATGAAGCTGTGCAAGTAAATATTAGATCAAAGTACAAAAGTAAAGATGTTAATGTTAATTTAACTATTGGAAAGAAAAATGTACCTCTATCTCTATAATGTTAGTCTGCGGTTTGACAAATATGCAGGATGTTTTAATAAAAAAATGAAATAATTATTCCTTAGTTTTATTTTTAGGTATGCATATTCAGTTAATAATTCAAGAAACTTGAATAACAAAATACAGATACAAAGGAAACCTTAAAAATTAAAATCAAACTGTTACTGTTACATACATATAAAATATAAAACAAGCTTTAACGCTCAGGTTTTTATTACAGATCTGTTTTGTTCTATTCCATTCTAAAACTAAATAATGAATTTAACATTATTAACTCTTGAGGTACCGAGCAAGATATACAGCACTCAATATTAGTACTTGATGGATCTTCACTACATCGGTGTAGCTATGCCAAAAATGCAATTGAATGCTTCGCAACCTCCTGAAAAAAAACAAAAAAATTAGTAATAAGTTATGTTACATAATGGTGTCGATTCGGTTTTACATTCTCCTAAACTAAACTAAATTTGACAGTCCTAATAGTATTGCTGTCTTTTTCTAACCACTGAAGTAAAAAAAGGACGGCATTACTATTAGACCTGTCAAACTTAGTTTAGTTTTAGGGAATACAAAACCGAATAGACACCAATATGTAGGTACTTTAATCTATACTTAATATTATAAAGCTGCAGAGTTTGTTTGTTTGTTTGTTTGAACGCGCTAATCTCAGGAACTACTGGTCCGATTTGAAAAATTCTTTCAGTGTTGGATAGCCCATTTATCGAGGAAGGCTATAGGCTATTTTATTTCCAAAAAAATTAGGGATCCGTAAGAAAATTGCTATTTTGCAACCCAAGGTGTGAAATCGAAAATCTATTTTTGCGTGCGCTGCAAAAACTATTGACACTAGACCAAAACAATATATTACGGGTTTGTAGGTCCCATTAAGATCTACAAAAAAGTCCGCGAGAGCATATGTCTAACTATAGGATACTTTTTATCGCGATAAACTGTAGCCCACGCGGGTGAAACCGCGAGGAACAGCTAGTATAATAATATGACTGTATTAAAAATGTCACTCTAGTTGTAGTATGGTTAGTTCTCCTAACTTATCATTATGCAGTATTTTGATTACAAGTTATATTGATAATATCTATGGCAAAGCCAAGGTCTCCAACTCTGCCCTAGTGTTTTGCTTAAAAAACATCTAACAGTAGCCCAATGAGTGGAACAAAAACTAAAAAAATCTTACCTAAGTGTGCCGCACAATCTTCACATTGAATTGAAGTAATGGTTTCTTCAGTTTCATCACAGATCGCTTGTACAGCATAACACTTGTGACGCACATTATGCTCTGGTGTGGTTCGAGCTTGCACTATACATAATTATGTTCCCATCTCGTTTTACTTGAACATAGCCTACAGCTGAATCTCCATATGATTCACATTCAGATCTGTAACAAACAATAATTTTAGATAAATACATATCAAAGATTCGGTTGGTCATCTACTTCGTGAGTATCTGCTTCATGATCAAAGACTTTATACAAAATTCGCTACAATCTATTGAAACATACAAGGCTATGTGAATCATAACAACGTTTGAGGTTATGTTTAGGTAAATACTGTTAGGGAAGTGCATGCATAAAAACCTATGTAGTAAATTGCAAAATATCATGTTTTAAAATAATTACCTTGCCGCCTTTACTCCTTTGACCTCAACGAACGTAAAATCTGGATTTGATGCAAAATATGCGGTCAACATACAAGCATCTATTTTTGGCAAATTGTCCGATTGTGCTTTGACGAAACCACTTTCAGTCATTGTTCTTGATGTTTAGTACTGTCACTATATACCAAAACCGCACTAGGCAAACGAAAACACACAGAAATCTATTTTTAAGTAATTTTTCTTCGTATCAGTATGAATATCGAAGCCGATAATAAGTCCATTGCGCCGTGTGACGTCATTTTTCGAATCGACCAATGGTGAAGCGATTCGCAAATTAGAAATTCCCACGCTTATTTTGCACTTTTTGATTAAATTTTTAAGGTATTAATTACAAATTAAATAAGAAAATAATGGTTTAGGTGTAATGTCAAGGCCATAAGGTATCATGGAAAAAAAAATCAAGTAAATCTAAATCACATGCATATTCCCTATTGATGTTAACAGATGATTCGGTCGAAGGATGGTGTGATAAAGAAGATTGAAAAAATTTGTTCAGCGACTTTTGTCGTTGACCGTAGCTACTGTTATTTCGTGATTTTGCATAACTTTGTTTAACCGAAATCAACACGGAGCGGAGGTTTGTATTCTTTGAATGTAAATGAGTGATAGGTCACACGGTTTAACTGCAATTTATTCACGTTGACTGTGAGAATTGTGAATTGAATCTTAATAGCGAACATTCACTTGTTTACTTGTACGATCAATGACAAAAGTCGCTGAACACTGACATTTTTCGATTACATTCGTCATCTTAATCTTAAACAACATACTTTGCGCATCATCACTTATCAATATGTGTTGTCATCATCATCAGCCTTCCACGTTCCCACTGCTGGGACTCCGGCCTTCTCTCAGAGACAGAGTATGGGCTGTAATCTACCACGCTGGCCCAGTGCGGGTTGGTAGATGTCGCATGCCCTTGAATGTTGCAGTTCTTGGTCATGCCGGTTTCCTCACGATGTTTTCCTTGACCGTTTTGAGCGATGGCAAATCCGCACATAACTTATTAAGTCATAGGTGCGGGACCGAGAGGATTCGAACTCGGTGTCGGCGTCTTGTAAGTCACACGCCTAAATCGTTCGGCCACCATCGCTCCCATGTGTTGTATTGAGCTCAAATACTACCTTGTGAGTAATAAATAATACCCAATCATTATTAATCAAAACACAATTGAAAACTCTAGTATGATCAGCTACTTCTGTCGCTCACTGTACAGTATCTGACATTGTGACGTAAGGGAGCTTTCTAGCTCCTTCTCTATGAAAACTTGATGATTCAGCAGTTAGTTCTATGACTACGCAATAAGCAAAGAGTCCACTGCCAAACATCGGACGTTCTTCGAGGAGATAGCGGGTTCAATACTCGCTACACGATTTTATTTTGTGTACCTACTATTGATAAAAAACGCATGTACCTATTTGTTTCGTGTCTAGGTTTTGCGGAACCCCAATTAGCAATGGTACGAGTGGAATAATAATAAAAATCATTTATTATTTCCTAAAATACAATAATTATGATCAATTTGTAAGTATGGTAACCTATTTTCGTAATAAGCTTAAAAATAGAAGAATATAAGTTATACTGAGGAAATACTCTCGGTTGAGTCTATTCGGTTGAGTGGGCATTATAAACATTTTCTTTCATTATGTACATTCAACAAGTTATTTAAAAACCCGTATGGAATTTATTCAAAATCAATACTTGCCAAGCCCTTTGCGGTCAAAAAGTATGCATTGCAAGACACAATGACGTCACCCGGATGCACTTGTAAACTTTCTTCATGACTAAGATTTACGTAAACACAGTCTGTGGTCAATTAGGTAGGAGCTGTTTTCTGTCACAGAATTTGGTGATACACGACTGCACGGTAAATAGAGGTATACATTCAGGATTCGTGAATGTGGGTATAACTATTGATTTTGCAATAAAAAACCTGTTTTTGCTGTAAAGTTTAGTCTAAATCAAACCGTGCTAAGTTATTTCACGTAATATGTTGACTTACAAAAATAAATTTGGTTCAACTTAAACCCTAGCAGACCTACCTTTGCCACTTCGAAATGTGAAGTCTTCTTTGATTTGGTGTCGATTTATTGCGCAAAGCTGACGTGTACAGAAAAACTTTTCCGCGCCTAAAAGACTTTTCCCTATCGCCCTAAACGTATGTACCCACTTTTTTTTTGTACTTTCAGAGTAGCGTTTGACAAGTCACCTGATTTTAAGTGACGATGTGGTCGAAGGTGGCGTCACGCTACAACACCGATAGATGCTTGGCGACAGATTGTTAACTTGAGGGCCACTGACACTACCACTAAACCATCATCGCTTCGCCAATATATATGCAAGTATTTTGGATTGACGCATAAGCGATGATCGGTAATTGAGTAAGTATAGAAATTATATAATTGTGAAATTATTAATTGAATTATATAATTATAAATTATATTATTATTTTAATTTTAATTGGTGCGGTTGTGTGACAGCAGAAAACACCTGTCATAGCTCGCGAGTGTCATACCGTGAGTTTTGTGTCGATTTGAATCAAGTTGCGAATGACTTGTGTGAAAATGGTAATGTCATCGTAAGCAAAAAACGTGCGAGGAAGCGGGTAGATAGATACGTCTGCCCGTTATAACATCGACAATCCCACCCGCAAAAACTTTTAGTATTCTCGTGATCATGGCGCTTGCAACAGTGCCGAAATATCGAGAACTCAAACAAAAACAAATACATGGTAATTATCTCGTTATAAAACCTAATTCTAATGTTTTTGACCATGGTAGTTTAAAACAGTATATATAATTGAGTTTGTCATTTCATACAAATACGTCACTAAAATGTTTTTCTCTCTCTTTCTCTGTGTAATGTGTGTGTATTCCACTAGCCTCACTTGAGACAGTATCCAATCCAGCTGTGGTGCATTTTTTCGGCCAGTAAAAAATAGCCTATCTATCCACAATTTGTCCTAAAATTAAGACAAAAGCATCTTTAAAATACCGGTCTTCTAAAGCAAAAGTCCCCGATGACAGTTAGTCAAAATAATAACTCTATAGATAAAGATATAGACAACATTTCGCACGCGATGTGGAAGTCCGCACAATGCGCTTGTGCACGCGATCTGTGGTATTGTCATTTGAATTAAACGATGTACACGGACATTCACCATCTTTATAGTGAAGCGAATGACGTTTATGATTGGTAATTTTTTCTACTTGAAACTGTCTTACTGGTCAGAAAAGTCTCCCCGTCTCTGTAAACTTTCCTGCAAGAAAACAAAACTTGAGGGACGTGGTCCCTCAAGTCAAGTACCTATTGGTGTGTTCCGGCAGCCCCACTTAAAAGACAATTTCCAATCCAAGTGTAGCGTGGTGCCACCTTTGACCACGTCGGAATTTTACATCAGATGGCACGTGGACAAAAGCTACACTATAAAAAGTAAAAACAAAATGTGACTATGTAAATAAATTAATTAAAAATCTGAGGAGAAAAGTTGTAACCTTGAAAAGAAGGCATTTTACGCATTTTTTTTTCGATACATATATTTTTTTGCTTTTTTAGGGTTCCGTACCCTTAAAGGAAAAACGGAAATTTCATTAATTTTTTTTTCGTGTCATTATTAATTATGAGCAAAATTATTGCATTTAGCAACAATTATCCTCTTAAACTCGGTTTTCAAGACTTGTTTCAATTCTCAAGTAATCCTACCAACTCTACCATAATATAATTATTTCAGATATATCGCTCACTGAAGATTCCGGTCTAGACACTTTATGAATTACCCATAACGGCAACAATAGGCAGTTAATTTGTGACAATAGAGCCAAGCGCAACACTAAAATACGATGGTAATAGTACCTACCTTATAACAATAATAATTGTCATCACTTTACTATGGCTAAACAATACAAGTAACGTTTATTGCACCTTCTCTACAGCTAGCTATAATGGATTTTGACTGCTCCGATAATAGGCTTTCCAAGCTTAAAAGACCGAAATTATTGATTTTAGGTTTTAGATAGGTAATTACAACCAATCTGTGGGCAATGTTTCCAGTGAAACTACAGGGCATAAAGAGATTGAATTATTAACATCTCAGGGAGACAAAATTTTCATACATTGTGATCACTTTAAAAAGTCAACTTAAAACTAGCTACGCCTGTTCCAACCTCCTTACGCCGGCAAAAGAACAGGCAAGAAACGCCCGGCAGGTAATTTTTTTGGCGCGATCACATTGACAATTTTATTCTTATTACTAATTGATTGAATTGGAGCAAGTTCACTAAAATCCCAAGCTTTTTTTTTTGTCATCTAATAGTCCGATATTTTTTAATTAGCTTTACTAATAAGAAGATTTCTCTTGTTTGGTTGTACACATTGGGATATGGGAACATGAATATTAACGAGTTGCGGGATCACAACCAAAGCAGACCAGACCCCACAAGCAGCGTTGCTAACTTTATGGAGCCTACAAGCGTAGTGGGTCGCCACGCCGGATTTTAAATTGTAATAATGCAAAAAATAATAATAATAATAAATAACTATCGGGGGCAATTGCACACAAATTGACCTAGCCCCAAATTAAGCTCGAAACTGTAAAATGTACCTACATGTATTTATTGAAAGAAAAAATACAATACCCAAAGAGTCTTTATGCTATTTTAATAAAATACTATCTTGATTGCTTAAACGTTTTCGTTACTACTGAATCTGCATTAGTTACACCCTCTATTGTCTGTGTCCATAATTATAAAAACGGACATTTGACATTTGGAAAAGACATCTATGTATTAGCAAAAATTTGCAGCTAACTTCCCGGCACTTCCCGGCGCCTATGATCCGTTGTGAGCATTATACTCCGCTCTTAGCTCCAGATAATCATTAATTAAATCAATTCATAAGTACGGTACTACGGACGGATTTTATTCCCAAAGGATCCGGTTTAATGAATGATTGATTAGCGAATCTGACTAAGGCTGTGTTTCCACCAGAGATGTGCGAGGCTGAACGGTGCGAGAAGGCAAAGTGGAGCTGTGAAAAGGTATCTCTATCGAAGCTGCGTACGGATTGCGCGTTCCTGATTTACGCGTGTTGTGGAACACCATATCCATACTTGCAGCTACGCGTATACTTTTGCAAACGGGAACCAATGTTCACGTGGATAACGCATCCCGACTAAGCGTAACTCAGGAACGCGCTATCCGTACGCTGATGCGTAATGAACTCTTTTTATGTGCGAGGAAGCGTTGCACTCAACGCATCGCACGCTTCTCTTGCTTGCGTCTCAACATGAGCATTCACTCAATGAGAGCACGATACAAGTCCAATATTCGGCACGTTTTCCCTGTACTGACACTGACTCACATTGAGTAAATGCCCATCCTCACCTTTACATGTCTGGTACCTAAAGCTCGTAGAACACAATCACACATTCTGATTTCTGTCTAAGAATAAGCGCATGGCATGACGTTGCATTGAAGACGCATCAGGAAAAGTCTCTTTGTCTCTCTCGCACGCGGTCAATGTTATAAGCATGACATAGTTAGTTATAGTTTTGTTCTTACTACTGTATCAAGAAATTTATTTTGTGTGTATACTGTAAACGTGCCAGTTTTAAATAAGCGACCTATATATATTATACTTATTTCCCCCACTGAGCGAGGCTAGGAAAACGGAGTAATCCTATTGGTAAATTATTTAACCCACGCGCATCGCTTAGCTACCTCACATAATTCTGGTAGAAAGCAGTGGAAACGCACCTTAAATGTGAGAGACGATATTATATTAAAAACTAGCTGTTCCCCGCGGTTTCACCCGCGTGGGCTACAGATTATCGCGATAAAAACTATCCTATGTCCTTCCCCAGGGTTCAAACTATCTATGTACCAAATTTCATTTCAATCAGTTCAGTAGTTTAGGCTTGAAGGCATATAGATTCTGTATACTCCAAAATTATTCCCGCACTTCGGTGCCTGCCGCGTTACCCGCTGCGCTGCGGCCACTGCATGGCAATGGATGGCGGGTCGGGGCGCGGGCGGCGCGTTGATTTTATTTCGCCATTAGATTTTAATTTAGTAATATCTTATGAATGGAATGTCCGATTTCAACAATTCAAAAAGTAATCTACAGGTATTGAAACAATCTTGAATACGAAATGATTTATTGGGATAAGGATTAATATAAAGCATGGATAACACGGTCTGATTTTAGTCGGCATTTTTATCACCTTGTAAAATGTAAAAAAGTAGTTGTAGTATGCTATCCTTAAGAGATAGACATATGCCATCGCGGTTTTTTTTGTAGACCTATATTAGATACACAATTCCACAGTACATCATTTTGTTATATCTCAAAGGGCAGCGTTTTCGTTGAAAGCTCCCAGACGGTTTATTTTTTTTCCGACACCTCCAACAAATATCGTTATATTTTAGCCAATGTATACAAAAACTTGACAAATTATATCCTAAAACCTTCCTCAGTACTTGCTTCGGCAGTACATATACTAAAAAAACCTTCCTCGAGAACCACTCTATCTATTGGTGAAAACAGCATGAAAATCGGTGCAGTAGTTTTTGAGTTTATCGCGAACAGACAGACAGACAGACAGACAGACGCGGCGCGGGGACTTTGTTTTATAATAAGTAGTGATAAATGGATCAGACTTTTACATAACACAATGTCGTAGTATGACCGATGAGTGAACACTTAATACAATCTTAAATCGGATCGTGCAATTGCTGTAATATTGCGCAATCAATTAATAATGATTGAACGCTAAGAGATAAGGGTTGTTGGGTTGTGGCTTGTTGGGTTGTTGGGTTGTTGGGTTGGGATAAGTCTCTGTGTTATAGTGACAATAAATTGATTTAAAAAAAATTTATATTGATTTTTATTTTGTTTTGAGATTGTTATGGCATGACCTATTTAAGGTCGTTGGTGTGTTCTTAGGTAAGTCTGCTTGGAAAGGAGAATGGCGCGGGTTAAAGATGTGCATAAGAGTGGAATACCTTGCCATGGTCAGTGTTTCCTGAAAGGTACAAACCGGGATGTTCCAGTCAAGAGGGAATAAGGATTTGCTGGGCAAGCGTGCTATACCTTCGACCACATCGTCGCTTTCCGTCTGGTGAGAATGTGGTTTTTTTTCCATGTACAGTCAGCGACAAAAGTAGCTGATCGTTCTCGATTTTCCAAATGTGTTTCAAATCGGTAATTATTATTGTTTTCTTTACATTTTACTAACCACAACATAAGACACCTGATTTTAGGTGATGATGAGGTCTAAAATTGGTGTCTAAGATGATGAGGATAATAGAAAAAAGAGTGATTGTTAAGCGACTTTTGTCGTTGACTGCACCATGAGTTGTTGCAAATAAACGTAAACTCTATTCTATTCTTCTATTCTATACTATTCTAAACGCAAGTCCAGTTATTTGGAAAACAAAAAAGTGATTGAATATGCGGGGCCTGCGGAGGTAAGGAATAGCAAACCCGCATTACACTTCGACGTTGCATTCTCGATATTTATTCACTTTGTAGTTTCCTATTTATTGCACAGGGCGTTGCACATAATTTTTAGAGCTGTAAAAATAAAAATCAAATCACAAAAATATAAAGTTCACTGTTTCTGAACGATACCTTCCATGTCATAGGCAGTGCTGTCATCTCCGTCATACTTCATTCCTTTTTTATGTGCGGGCGTCGCAGCTTCGACTTATCGATTAAATTCGTTATTTTATTGGAAATTTTGTGAAAAAGTTAGTTGAAAGCAGTGTTATGGAGAAAAGATCGTCATAAGTCCAAATAATGACGAAAAATAACATGTTGGGAACGCAAGATACGAAACTCGCCAACTAGTTCGGACGATCAAGGTTAGTTCGTGGTCATTAACTGTGTGTTAGTTTTATCTGTAAATTTGCCTTTGTCCCTTCCTTTTTAGGGAAAAGGCGCATACTTTGGAAAATAACTGATATTTTTTCCTCATGATTTTTGCGTAGTTTTTCTTTTCTAACTACCCACATAATTCATGATTTTTTCCATTCTTTTTTCTTGCATGATGCTCGGCTGATAATGAGTTACTCCGGTGGCGTATTGTAACCTTCAACACTGCACACGCTGCTTGCTGAATCATATAGTCTAGAGTCGTACCATGAATGCGTACCATGACTAAATCATACAGTCATAGGATGTAACGTGAGTGCGTACCATGAGTGCGTATCATGACTTTAAATCATACAGTCATAGGACGTAACGTGAGTACGTACCATGAGTGCATACCATGACATACAGTCTAGAGGCGTAACGTGAGTGCGTACAATGACTTTAAATCATACAGTCTAGAGACGCAACGTGAGTGCGTACCATGACTTTAAATCATACAGTCTGGAGGCGTAACGTGAGTGCGTACCATGACTTTAAAAACCTTCAATACTGCACATGCAGTTTATGGAATCATACAGTCTAGAGGAGTAACGCGAGTGCGTACAATGACTTTAAAAACCTTCAATACTGCACATGCAGTTTATGGACTCATACAGTCTAGAGGAGTAACGCGAGTGCGTACAATAACTTTAAAAACCTTCAATACTGCACACGCAGCTTGTTGAATCATACAGCCAAGAGGCGTAACGTGAGTACGGACAATGACTTTAAAACCTTCAATACTGCACATGCAGCTGGTTGAATCAAATAGTCTATAGGTGAAGCGTGAATACGTACAAAACCTGATATGGCGCTGGATCTTCTTGACCAGACAAAGCTCGACCATAATCATCCAAGGTCACCGACACCAGACCCGCGACAATGGTCTTCTGATAATGATAACCGGGTTAGATCCCGTGCATTCATTCCGACAGGTCTAGGTACAGATACTGCAGATGCAGCTAGCATGTCCCAGCTCAAGCGAAAAGCCAATGTCTGCCGCACCAGAGTTTTTATAGCCAAAATGCATTCATAGATCCAGTACGGAAAGATGAATTATTTGGTGGGCGATTTATGATAAGGTATCTAAACGTTGGGGTAGAATCCTAGTGTAAATGGTAAAGGCAGAAGAAACCACGATAAAGGAAACCCTAATACCTGAAGACCTAGCTTACGGAGGGACTTAGAATTTTCTGCAGTCTTATACACGAACTTAAAGAGTCGGGATAAACTCCTTATAAAGGCTAAAACAAGCCAGTCATTTTCTAGACTTATATCTGTGGGACATAAATCATAAACAAAAAACAAGAACACAAAACACTTGTCTTTTATTATATAACAACAAAACAACGAAATATATACAGTTGGATAGAAAATTGAAATAAATGCTAAAAACTAAACTTCTTACAAAGAAAAAATTTGAGAAAGCTCTGGCCTTCATTCAAAGTTTAGCAAGGCTGGCGTTCTACCTACATCTCTAGACATCAGGTTCATTTTGAATATGAAGGACAATAACAACTGAAGACTTTAAAATGGAAGATATCCACACAGCTAATATTTACCAAGTAAGGTTTTTTATATACATTATGTCCACATCAAGGAACCGTAATTTTAAGTTCCTATCCATAATTTAAAACTTCAAGACAACCTACGATTTTCAATGACTTCCTTTGGTTTGTCATTGGCTTCTGTACCAGTTGGTAATTATCTTATAAACCGAGATCTGTTGTTACTTGTGTGTTATTTTGATGTCTTACTACACATTAATGACCATAATTTAAAATTTGCTTAGAGGGTTCATTAAACTTTCTCAAAAGGTTAAGATTTGTGTTAAAACAAGCAAAAATGTATTTTGATTTGGAACAAAAAACACACACATTTCGGCATTGAAATACTACATATTTACAGAAAAGTCATTATATGTGTTTAAAGTTTACAAAAAAGAAACTTAAAAATACCTGACGAAACAAAATATTTTTTCAGATTAAGCAGATTGACAATCAGGGCCTTTTTACCTTTTTAACCTTTGTACCTTAGGTTACTTTTCTCAGCCTACCCTGCAGTTTTCTTTGTATAGAAAGAAAAATTACAAACTGCATAACATCACGAATGATTTATATGAGAAATGTATCAAACTCGAAGTCAGAGTCGTCTTGGGAAAAATAATGTTTTAACTCAGTGGTAAGTACCTTCTAGAAATCTTCATAGGTGCCTCCCTTATTGGGCGGGGTGTTTTTTTTGTAACGTGAGTTTTTTGTTTTGGGATCACACAATCACAACTAGCATATTTTATTATTAGAATTGAAATCAGCTTACATTGGCCTTCAATGCTTTGCTAAGGATTAACAGAATAAACATGGGCAGAGTACCGCTGTTGTCTGCATTAATGAAGATGTCTAATATACTCTCAGAGATATCTTGCACTAGCTTAAGCAAAGATAGCTTAATATACGTACAAAATAATATATATTAATTAATAAAGGACCAAAACATTGAATGGGACCTGGCTCCAGGTGCCTGTGATCTATCATGATCATAATCACGAACTGTTTTTTGGAGTCCCTAAATTGATGTTTATGTACAAGAATATTTGTGCGAAGCATATAATATTAAAAAAAAAAACTTACATCATTAAAAAACTAAGCAGATGATTATATTTACTTATGCATGTTATACACTTTCTTATAATTCATTAAATTTCAGATTCATTCACAGAACTGGGCACCCATTTAGACCACAATTGTTTTGTATGTGAAGTTGACAACCAAACATACCATCACAATATTGAACTTGTCTCACTTTTTTCACATTTATGTTTTAGATGGTATATACATATTATTATTACGGATAAGAGATCCTTTGGCATAGCCTGACCTTATGGACCCTATGGTCAATGCATTCATTGGATTGGGAAACTCATTTATTTTACGTCTTCCTTCTATTCTAGTTTATCTGTATTTTTAAGAAATATTATTTTGATCAAGCCACTGCACGGGAGTCATGGTCAGCTAATAGGCCTAAGAAGGCCTTTAGTTACTCTTATTATTTTTATTTTTCCAAAGAAGATTGATCCATTTCACCCTCTCTGGTAGCATTATATCCTGGTTTCGAAGGTATTATCAACCAAACATAGTTATATTTCCAAGGGGTATCAAAATTAATTATAATTTAAACTTAGACTAAAAAATAATAATAATAATAATAATTTCAGAAATAATAATAATTGGATATCAATAATTTCAATAAGAACTCAGACAACTTTTTAGCATTGTTGTAATAGTACACTTCACCCTTAGCGTGGCCTCTTAGCTTTGGCTACGGCTCCGCCAATGCCTAATAAAGGTCCGGGCAAAGACCCGAGAATAAAGCCACATGGGATAATAATAATAATTCAAAGTATTACCATATTTTTTCCTATTTTCTCAAATAGGATTCAAATTCTCGTCTCTGAATATCATTCAGGTACAGACTCGCCGTTCGGCTTCTGTTTTAATATCAGGTAAATGTGTTATTTAGATGACCAAACTATAAGATTCACAAAAGAAGTTTACGGAATTAAACTTTGCTATTCAAAATACGTATCTACATGAGATCCTAGTACGCAATCACTTGTAGTAATTTTATCCAAACGAGAGTTAAGCTTTTGATTCCATATCCAAAAAGTTTGTGCCTTTCCTCGCGTTGTCAACTATACAACGAGTGCGAAATTAAAGTAAGTCGCACGAATGGAAATCAATATTTGGCTAGAAGCACTTACTAGAAATAGTCTAATTACTGATTTCGCCTACAAATACTTTGGTGCCTAATCTAGTTATACTTTTTTACCTCACAGAGAAAACATATATCCAGAGAGGGTATTATCATTTTAGATAGATGCCATGGCACCTAAGAGCTACCTCCATCAAAGAAATTAATTCATACATCTAAGAGATAATCCATTGCTCCTACTACAAGTCACATATACATTAGACATACTTACATTTATAGTTTGGTGCAAATACTAGTATTTGCGGCACATAGTAGCCGTTACACTTCTACCTCGGCTAGTTATAAGGAGTTCTGTCCATGTTATAAAATTAACAACAGGATGGTCAGGAAGCTTATTAGTATTGCATTCACAAAGGTAATTCATAATATATTCAAGCAAGAATGCTAATAACGGTAATTGGGCTTACATTATCAATTGACTTATTGGTTTTAGGTTGAACGTAAGGTTCATAATAATGTGGATAATCACTCCACTTTTTTCGTTTATATGTGTTAATGTATCTTTTTATTTTTCTATCTAGAATCCTGCCTGCCTATCTCGTTTGTGTGAAAGCGCTAAACATCTACAAAGTGAATAAATATCGAGAATGCAACGTCGAAGTGTAATTAATGGTTAAACGAACTTACCTTAAGTGATGTTCGACCATAATTATACTAGACGTTGCATTCGAAGATATTTATAGTCCCACCCGAACCCAGCTACTAAAGCCCATACAACTAACAAACGAGATAAGTGTCTCTGAAAGAATGAAGTATGACGGAGATGACAGCACTGCCTATGACATGGAAGGTATCGTTCAGAAACAGTGAACTTTATATTTTTGTGATTTGATTTTTATTTTTACAGCTCTAAAAATTATGTGCAACGCCCTGTGCAATAAATAGGAAACTACAAAGTGAATAAATATCTTCGAATGCAACGTCTAGTATAATTATGGTCGAACAACACTTAAGGTAAGTTCGTTTAACCATTAATTATCCTCGTTCAACTTAGGTATCAGATTCCCACTGCTGGGACTTAGGTCTTCTCTTGGACAGTATGACAAAGGTGTGAGTGTGACACATACCCGGGTGGATTCTGTAAGATATTGTAATCCTTAATATTCAACTTAGCGTCAGAAGTTACTTGACTCACATTGAACGGATCTTTTGTAATCTCTGCTGCAGGTAAACAGGAAAACTACTGTTATAACTGGTCAACATAGTCCACTGGTTATACCAGACCAGCCATTATTAGGTACTTCACTCTCAGCTTATTGTTACTTGACTGTGTAACGTTACGTCGTAATCTAAATATATATAACTAAAAGGTGACTGACTGACATAGTGATCTATCAACGCACAGCCAAAACCACTGGACGGATCGGGCTGAAAGGCATGCAGGTAGATGTTATGACGTAGGCATCCGCTAAGAAAGGATTTCGTGATAAACTGTAGCCCACGCGGGTGAAACCGCTTGGAACAGCTAGTAACTGTATAAAGCTACAGATTTCAGTTCTATTGTCCAATTGAATTAAAGAGAGAGAAGTGACGATACAATTCTCATGACCTTTTTGCCAAACCGCAACACATTCACGAGTCACAAGGTCAGAAGCGCATCCCCGCAATCTCCAAATTAAACGAATTGTTTTATTTAATCCTACTCATATTTTAAACGTGAAAGCTTGTGAGTATGGTTGGATGGATGGATGGATGTTTGTTATTCTTTCACGCAAAAACTACTCAACGGATCTGAATGAAATTTGGAATGGAGATAGCTTATATCCTGGATTAACACATAGGCAGTGGTGGATTTAGCAGCAGGCTGAGTAGGCTGGAGCCTAGGGCGGCAGATTTTAGGGGCGGCAAATTTAATGTCAATTTAAAAAAATGCTTTAATGTTATTAAAAGAGTCGTATCTATGTATTTTAATATTATTATGTGCACACAAACAATTAAACATTGTTCACCACTTAATATTTCTTCAATTTTTGCCTAATGCATAAAAAAAATTATATATGTACTTCGAAAAAGGAAAGGCAGAGGCCGTAGTGGTTACAGAGGTTGGTAGGGGCGGCAAAATTTGAATACTTAGCCTACTGGCGGCAAATGTGTAAATCCGCCACTGCAAATAGGCTACTTTTTATCCCGGAAATGGTTCCTGCAGGATAACGGGAAGACGCGGGTAAAACCGCAGGGCGCAACTAGTTGAAAGAAATCATTTGCATATTTAAGCGATTATCTCTTTAGAGATAATGATAAGTTAAAAGTTGAATTGGCAATCGCAGTTAAGAGCTAATTTGTATGCAGCATTATGTGTAAATGGAATGCCTTATAGAGGAGTTAAAGATAGAGCTCACTTGAGATAACCACTCACCTATCCATATATTACATTTATGTGAACACAGCACACACACACACACACACACACACACACACACACACACACACACACACACACACACACACACACACACACACACACACACACACACACACACACACACACGAACACACACACACACGCACGCACACACACACACACGCACACACACACACACACACACGCGCACGCGCACACACACACACACACGAACACACACACACACGCACACACACACACACGCACACACACACACACACGCACACACACACACACACACACACACACACACACGCACGCACACACACACACTCTTAATTTTAACCCTATTTCCCTGTTTTTATTACACAGAGGTTAACTTTTGACCACAAGTCACCTGATTGCTACACCTGGATTGGGATTCCCTTATAGTAGTTGTGAAATGATTTTTAGTCTCAATTTTTACTTTGTAAGATTGTTTGTATTAGGAAAGTAGTGGTAGCAGTCTCTAGTCCCTACTAATGTAATTAAAAGTAACTAATTAAAAGGTTTCAATAAGTACTTGCATACATAAATAGAATGGAAAAATATGTACGTGGCGACTTAAGAACCTACTTTCTTGGTTATGAAATGCTTATTCTAATGTGTTGACCGAAAAACAACATAGAATATTTGTAATCCAAGTTTAAAAGCAAGTGAAGCCGTGGAATTAGCTATGTCACAGAATAAAGATAATATACTCAATGTTACAAAAAATGCTGCCAGCTAAAATATGAGAGGCATAAATTAGCATATATTAATTAATTATTTTGTATAAACGTAAATTAGCTTTATGTTAATCCACTCCAAATTTCATGTAAATATTATTTTTTGACAACTGAAATAATATGCAAGAGTTTTATTTAGATAGCTCCTAATGAAACCTCAAATTGTTTTAATAACAACGCCTACACAATCACTTATAGCTTTCTCTCTAACTAGGATTCACAACACTTGAAAAAGGGAACGACATATCTGCGTTTTTTTTTCAAGCGACAAATATTAATTTATCTCTCAGCGAAAATCAAATCCGTGTAGACACTATTCGCAGTCAACTGTTTGCCTATTGCACCACATCGGTTTTTGGCATTTATAAAATAGCCAGTACATTTTATACTAGCTGTTCCCCGCGGTTTTACCCGCGTGGGCTACAGCTTTATGCATGCAAAGTCTCAGCCCGATCGGTTTAAAATTGACACACAAACTCTCACTCCCTATTTTATCCCCTTGGAGATAGAATTGATCAAAATCCTTTCTTAGCAGATGCCTACGTCATAACATCTACCTGCATGCCAAATTTCAGCCCGATCCATCCAGTGGTTTGGGCTGTGCGTTGATAGATCACTATGTCAGTCAGTCAGTCACCTTTGAGTTATAAATATTGTTACGATAAACGTTAAAAAATAAAATTTTAAATAAAATAAATACACAAACTCTAAAAAATACATTAATTACAATCAATAAAATAATTTACAGTTTCAATTAGTTTAGTACCGATTTAAAACAAAAGAAATACCTAATTAATAAATAAAAAACAGTATAAATAAGCTATGGTCGATTGTGCCCATCGACCCCATTAGATATTCATTATTATTATAGCTGATGTTATAATAATAATAATAATATCTGGGACAATTTCACACAAATTAACCTAGCCCCAAATTAAGCTCGAAACTGTTATGGGTACTAGACAACGATATACATACTTATATAGAGAAATAAATACTTATATAGATAGAAATATCCAAGACTCAGGTACAAACATTAGTGCTCATCACACATACATTTGCCCTTACCAGGATTCGAATCCGGGACCGCTAGCTTCGCAGGCAGGGACACTACCAACTCGGCTACCGCGTCGTCAAATGTTAATATAACAATCACAGTTTATAACCATCGTGTTCTTTTGATTTAGTTCTCATTGTTTGCTTATTTCTCTTCCCCATCACCACCTCAATTACCGCAATTGTTTATGTTATCTCAGTGATTTGTTTATAACATTCATTGTTCTAACCGCAAGAAAAACTAGAACATTAATCATACGAGCGGCTGACAAGCAGTAGTGTTACGAGGCGTGTTTAGTAACACCCTGTATATATTAATGATGCATGTTCTATATTAGGAAACTAAAGCTTCTTAGATGCGTACAAACCGGCACGATGGCGGTGGATAGTTGCTTGGTGACAGATTCTTAACTTGAGGGTCTGAAGAGATGTTTGCCAGCGGTAATAACCCGCAGGCCGTGGGCTCAAATCCTACAAACAGCTTTGGGTGCAGAAAAGCATCGCGATGAAACCTTAGCTTGGTGCTAGGGCTTTTTTAGTGCTTATTTGAGAGCCAATTCTCAGTCCCGATGTAGCGTGGCTTTCGACCACATAGAAGACTTGTGGTCAAATGCTGTAAGAAGATAAAAAAGATGGTAGGCGAACATTAGAAAAGTGCCCAACCACTAAGATATGGTGTAATCAAGAAGTTTTCCTTCACAGAAAGCTCAAGCTCATTGCAGGTTTCTAGCCCACGACCTCGCAAGCAGACGTTAAAACTACTAAGCTACCATCATCGCTTCATATTTTAATGATAGTGAATTTTAAAACGTTTCGTAGACATAAGTATACCAGTGAAAGTTTCCTCTTAAGATAGTTTAAAAACCGCAAATTAAACTTAATAAGGACTTAAAAACGTAATGCAGGTGTAATTTCTTTGCGTAATAAATCAGATAGAGCGTTGAATACGTCATTAATAACACGAGATGACGATCTTGAGTTCTTGTTCATTACACATGTCTTTACAGACACAGACACTTTCAAGTACAGTCAGCGGTACAAATACCTGACTGCTTACGTGCAACAAAACCTAACTTTTACACTAGCCACTGGCCCTGACATTACTTGAATATCACTGAAATATAAGGGAGACTGTGAGGCTGGTATTCTATGAGTCATTCTATTTTTAAGTGTAGAACAATCTTGAGTAGCGATTGAGTGACATCATCATCATCAACCTGTATCAGTCCACTGCTGGACATAGGCCTCTCTTTAGGTCCACTGAGCCCGGTCTTCGGCTGTTCGGCTGCTTTGTATGAAATAATTTTTTTTTTTATTTGTTCCGACCTTCGTCTTTTGGAGGGGCGGGTGGGGGTCACTGTATCAGTCTACCCATCCGCCCCGACGGAGAGGCCCGGAACTCCTACATTCCGGGCCCCACAACACTAAGCACCTAGGGGGGGGGCGTCCAGCTTGAAGCGACGCCCCCCAGATACAACAACCTTGTATGAAATGACTAACTCAACTGTGCTTAAGTCGAGATTATGGCTTGAGCGTCATTCGAGAATACCACTAGCTTTAGAGTCGCAGGGAGCTGATGAAGGCAAATGGCTAATAGCTGTTCATGGTTGCGTTCAAAGGGTAACCATCACCTATGGATATTTGCAACACTTAGAGCGTTTCTGATGCGTTGCCTACCCTGAAGGAAGAACTCTTTTTACACACATCTTGAAAGACTACATTCTACAATTCTACGGAATTGTGGAGGGAGCTCGTTCTATATTTTGCTAGTATGTGGGATAAAGGTGCGCATAAATCGAATGATATGGGATTTTGAGGGCTTCAATGTGTGTGGATGAGCCTAATTCCGATGGAGAGATGACCGGTGATAGAACCGTGATGAAGGATGAGATAAAAAAGTGCTATCGAGCATTCGCCATTGTGCATTCGGTAGAAGAGCGAACCAATGTCCCTGAAAAGGCTAAGCGGCTATAGAAGCTTGATTCTCGCAAAAAAATGAGTGTCTCCTTTTATCAGTCTTCTACTTCTTATGTCATATGAACTAGAGTTCAACTCTATTATTTCGAGGCAGCGTCTTACGATCCTTTAAAGTTTATTTCACCAGACGATGCTGCATTTGTCTGTACTTTTCAAATACCCAATACATACTAGTAACTACTTATGTATGGGTAGGTCTCTTCGCGTTTGTGTGAGTAGAATCTTAAACTTTTCCGGAAGTTCTGCAAATGCATTGTTGCAGTTTCACTTGCACTTAAAAGTAAAAGCATACCTAAAGTCAACGGCCTTTCAATAGTTTGATGATATAGACTCTGTTGTAAAGAACTGTAAGTTTTCCTTACTCGCAGTTCTAAGAGAAAACTAGAGGTTTTATAGTTGTACTTTTTGCGCCCCGTGGTTTCATCCGCGTCTTCCCGCTATCCCGCAGGAACCATTTTTCGGGATAAAAAGTATCCTATGTGTTGATCCAGGGTATAAGCTATCTCCATTCCAAATTTTATTCAGATCCATTCTGTAGTTTTTGCGTGAAAGAGTAACAAACATCCATCCATCCATCCATCCATCCATACTCATAAACTTTCACGTTTATAATATTAGTAGGATTTTGTAACTGACCTACTCTACAAATTAATAAAACCTTATGTAGATTTAGGTCATCATCAGCTGGAAGACGTCCATTGCTGAACATATAAATTTCCCTTGAACATCGGTTTGAAGCGACTATCGATGTCGTCGGTGCACCTATAGTGTTACCTACCTACGTACAGAAAGACTTCCAGTTTGTTAGGGCTAGGTACATGTCCTTTCAAAATTAGATAGGAAAGGTTAACTACAGACCATCGACATTTTGCTATTGGATAAACTAATGGTGAAATGGCGTTCGTTCTATGAAAGGTCGCAGTACACAATCGACAAGACCGATCGAGTTCTCATAGTGTTTAATCGAGAAATCTTAATGGAGTGGTAAGGTTCGATTTAGTAACTAACTCGAAATAGAACTGCGTTTTTTGTGCAGCATAACAAAAACACGACATCAATAAAATCCTACTTAATATTATAAACGAGAAAGTTGGTGAGTATGGATGGATGGATGGATGGATGTTCGTTACTCTTTCACGCAAAAACCACTGAACGTATCTGAATGAAATTGGGAGTGGAGATAGCTTATACCCTGGATTAACACATAGGCTACTTTTTATCGCGGAAAAGGGTTCATGCGGGAAGACAAGGGTGAAACCGCGGGGAACTGCAACTAGTTAATTATATAAAAAACTAACTCCGGTGGCTCAACGACGTTCTTATAAAAAAAAAGTAAAAAGAAAAAGTAAATAAGTGTAAATAAGTACAAATATTGTACAGTTTGACGCAGCTGTTTGAGAATAAAATGACGTGTGGGTAGAGCACCGGTTACTATAAACGTTGTTTTTCAACGTACGTTAAGGTAAACATTTTATGAAACAAGTCAATTTATGGTTTGATGATAGTTAGCGCCATTTTTAACGTTTACGCTTACCCGCCCTAAATAATGTACGATTAATAAACACTTCTAAATATAAGTGTATACTTACCGACCATGAGTGCCGTCTGTATCATAAGGGCACGTAGGGTAAGGGCCCAGGGCCCACGTCTGATAGGGGGCCCCGAAATGCTGTAGCCAACAAATGCTATATAAGCTAGTGCTAGTGCCTATGCCATTTTTGTCTGCTTAATCATTAAATAATATCGTTGGTTTTGTACTTAGGTACTCAAACACCCAGATAACCAGTGGTTGCATGGTAGAAGAAATCTCTAAAATTGAATTTATTTGATGTCAAAATATTGTTGACTTCAGCCTTTCCAACTTTTGAACACAATTCAATGTGAAATAGTAGTTGACCTTTATCTGATGAGTGGGTAGGTAGTAGGTACTTTACCATTCATTTTTTGGTTTCAAAGAGAGCCAAAACTTTGAGGGCCCAGGGCCCCCTGCCCGGCCTAGGATTGCCCTGCCGATGACAAGACGTACTGACGTATCAACTAGTTCTTCATCTGTGGCGGGCATGCGTATCTCTATTGCATCAAACTTATGCCATGATATAAATAAGATTCAACTCCGTAGATTTCGTAATCTCTAATTGGAGGCTACTGAATGAAAGCGCAGATTTTTGTGATTTAATCAATGTGTAGGTAGATATAATGCTCTGGCCATTTGCTGTGTCAAGGCTGGGTCGTCGCATTAGATTAAAAGTGTATATCACAATAATATATACCTATTATAAATATTTTAGGTACTTTAGTTTTGGATTAGCGGAGCCTTAATCATCATTCATCATTATCAGCCTTTCACGTTCCCACTGCTGGGACTCTGGCCTTCTCTCAGAGAGAGAGAGTATGGGCTGTAATCTACCACGCTGGCCCAGTGCGGGTTGGTAGATGTCGCATGCCCTTGAATGTTGCAGTTCTTAGGCATGCCGGTTTCCTCGCGATGTTTTCCTTCACCGTTTTGAGCGATGGTATATCCGCACATAACTTATTAAGTCATAGGTGCAGGGCCGAGAGGATTCGAACTTGGTGTCGGCGTCTTGTAAGTCGCACGCCTAAACGTTTGGCCACCATCGCTCATCAGCCTTAATCAGTGCTAAGAAATTTGAAAGTGTTGGGAAGGAAGTATAGCTTATTTACTCTGGATTAACATTTAGGCTTATAAATAAAAAAATACTCCATACTTTAATTTACTCCGGGAAAAGATTCCTGCAGGTTAATACGAAATTCACGGGTGAAACTGCGGGGCACAGCTAGTAAAGAATATTTGTATGTTTGTAAGAGGAAAATTGTATCAACATCATTATACTGGTCCATTATTACGTGATGTGTTGTTTGATGTTTATATTTTCCATCTAATTTATTTAAATTTCCTCTGTCGTTGGAAATTTTGAAATTAATATGACCCGTTCCAGTAGGTTTTACTGGTAAAGCATTTTTTCAAAATGGAGACAAAATATAACATACGTATGGAGGTAAAACTTTTTATTCAATTTGTGTGAGATTTCAATTCATTTTTTATGTTATAAATATGTATAACGTTAAATAATTAGAGAGCAGAGCAGAAATCTATTTCAGGTTTAAAAAAAAACTGATCAATAAATAACACAATTTAATCAGAAAGAAACAGACCAAAATCTGTCGCCAAGCATCTATCGGTGTGTTCCGGCAGCCTCACTTGAGAGCCAGTTCCCAGTCCAGGTGAAGCGTGACGCCACCTTCGACCACATCGTCACTTCACATCAGGTGACTTGTGCTCAAACGCTACCCTGTAAATAGTAAAAAAAAAAGACTTACGTACTCCAATTCTGTAAGAAAAAATTGAATATTTAAAAAAAAAAATTAGATTAATTAGTTGAACCATCTTGAGATGGCCCTTGCCTTATTTTGTACATTAATTCGACACTCAATGTAATTCACGATGATAACTACCTAACACGTCTCTGTACCTCTGCGTAACAGCAAAAGGTCGTGTTTCCCGGTACAAATCCGTCAGTTAATAATCCGTGACGTAACTTTAATTAACAGTTACTTTCCTAAGGAAAGGTTCCTTGTTTCGAAGAAGCGGTTACTTGACGTTAAGGCGCGTACCGACCGGTGTTACGGGGCGCAATTTAATGTATAAAGATCGGGGCCTACGGCTTGCCTTTTCACAGACCAGACAGCACGGCGAACGTCAAATATGGCAGTCTGTCTGTGGCTTTCTGACGCTGTGCGTGCTCGTTTTATTGTTCCTAAGGTTCATTTTTCATCAAATCAACCCGTTTCAGACCAGACAACCAACTGTAGGAACGGGGTGTCACAGCGAGCGTTTGTGCAGTCAGTACGGGGAAACAAGGCGGATTATGCTCGCTGTGTAACAAACATTCGCTGTGTAAAACGTTACATTACGTCGGTCAGTACCTACGCACCTTTATACTAGTCCTACATACTCGATAGAGTGTGATATTGGTCTATTCTCAATATAGGATTGGAATCCGAAGAAACATAATCTTGGAATTTCAGTATTTAATAAACTCTTTATTAATATTAATACACATATTTAAAAAAAAACCTTCGATATAGGTATCACATAGAGCGGTCTTATCGCTCTTAGCGATCTCTTCCAGACAACCCAAAAACAGAGGAATAGTACAAATATAGTGAAGGTGGTATACAACAAAAATAGATCATGCATACTGTTCAATCCATACTAATCCTTCCTACAACACCTACTAATCCAAAGTCACTCAGCCATCATCGCTTCAAAGTCTTCAAACTGACCCTATTCATGTTTTGCTAACGTTTGTTTTAACTAATACATAATTCTATTGTAATTAATGTCAATTTCAAAGCGCCATTCATTCCTTGACAGCGTCACAGTCAACTCCTTGAAACTCGCAACAAAATTAATTACCACGAAACAAAAGAAGTCCAAATTAGAGCTCTTGTTTACGTCCTTTATTGGTGACAACTTGAGCCGAGCTTTAGAAATGAACGCCATTATGTAATAGTGAAGCATTGAGTAAATATGTATAAAGGTTTTATTTAATGTTAAGGGAAAAAAGCGTACCTATTTATTCAAATTTAATGAAATATTAATATTTGGAATTCATAAGGAATTCATTCGTATTTGCCATAATCCCCCCATTCCTCAGAGCCTCAAGACGAAAGTCTTTCAGCAGTGTGTGTTGCCAATGATGACTTATGGTACTGAGACGTGATCTTTGACTGTTGGCCTTTTGAATAAGCTCAGAGTCACACAACGAGCCATGGAGAGAGCTATGCTTGGAGATTCTTTGCGTGATAGAATCCGAAATGTGGAAATTCGCCGAAGAACCAATGTCTCCGACATAGCTCTCAGAATCTGCAAGTTGAAGTGGCAATGGGCAGGCCACATCGCTCGACGAACCGATAACCGATGGGGAAGAAAGGTTCTCGAGTGGCGACCACGAACCGGAAGAAGTTCTGTAGGTAGGCCCCCCCCACTAGGTGGACCGACGACATTGTAAGAGTCGCAGGGAGCCGATGGATGCAAATGGCTAATAGCCGTTCATGGTGGCGTTCAAGGGGGGAGGCCTATGTTCAGCAGTGGACTTCTTCCGGTTGATGATGATGAATGAAATATTAATATTGAATTTTACTGTAGTAATTAGACGAAAAATAATATTTTGATTAACTGAGTGAAATATTATCAGGCAAAAACAATCGTGCAGAAAAATTACAGCGACTACTTCTAGAAATAATTTCACAGACACCTCAATTCGAAGATCGATAGAACAATTCTCCAGAGGTCGTTAGTTCAAGACCCAATTCGTGTAAATTAGGTAAGTATAATATTGGTGTCCTGAACTTTGACATCTTCTAGCTTGTAACAGATACTAAAAAATATCATGCAGAGAAAATGTTCACTAAAGAGTATATTTCAATAAATGTATTACTAATTATTTATTGCAACTTAACTATGATATTACAGAGAATTTACTTCGAATAATAGACTAAGCCCATATTGCATTAACTGACAAAAACGATATACAAACACCAATCAATCATGCACACATACACACACACACACACACATGCACTATATACCTACCTCTAAATACATTGCATATTAAAATAATACACTCCCAACACAACACTCATACCAACACAGTTCATACTATCATACACCCAAACGAACGAGAACAAATATTTGTGCATTGAAAAAAAAAAAGCAAGTATTTGTTCTGTGTCTGGGTGTTGTGGATCCCCGATCCTCGTAGTTTCTGATACCCTAGATACAGGGAAACCTAGTTAGGGGTCAGAGCCTAATTATGTGATTGTGCGGGCATTATTATTAATATATTCTTATTATTATTATAGAAGTACTATCTGTATAAAATGTAACCATAAAAATGTAACCATATTAAGTACCATAAGTGTTATCGTGGCAAATAAAAATATATATATGAATTATGAATGCCTATCAACTCATTTTTGTCTTTTTATTGTTGAAAGCCTGACGCTTCCTGAAATAGAACACGTTTTTGGATTCACAACACGTTCGCCATTAAGTATTCTTATTTGATACAAAAAATAAGAGATACGCGTGTCCCATATCTAATTATATGTGATGAAAAGGCCGGGTCAAATAGAACGAGAGGCCTAGCGCACGTCAAAGCAAAAATGAGACGCAGGAGCCCGGCTCTGTGTTTAGTAACTTTCTAACTAAACTATTAAACTTTAGTTGATTCATCGTAGAACAAAAAAAAGATAGACATTATTTTCAATTTTTTTTTGTGTTTTATTTTTACGCCGTAACTCGAGAAATATTGGCCCGATTACGAAACAGTATATAATATTCGAAAATTATTATGTATTTGGTCACAAGTTTATCTAATAATAATATCTAATCAATTAAAAACAAATAGATCTAATAAGTACAAAATTCTCGTGTCAAAGTTTTTGTCTGCAAACTCCTCAGAAACGGCTTGACCAATTTTTATGTGATTTTTTTTGTATATTTGGTAGGGCTGAGAATAGGTCGTAAACTATTTTTATACTCCTCTAGATTTTTTTTATCGCAACAAACTGTAGCTTACGCAGGTGAAACCGCAGGGCGCAACTAGTAATATCATTATCAGCCTTTCACGTTCCCACTGCTGGGACTCTGGCCTTCTCTCAGAGAGAGAGCATGGGCTGTAATCTACCACGCTGGCCCAGTGCGGGTTGATAGATGTCGTATGCCCTTGAATGTTGCAGTTCTTGGGCATGCCGGTTTCCTCACGATGTTTTCCTTCACCGTTTTGTTGAGCGATGGCAAATCCGCACATAAATTATTAAGTCATGGGTGCGGGGCCGAGAGTAATATATATAAAGGCAAAAGGTGCTAAACTCAGCTTTTGCTGTGTTCACATTTGCATGTGCACAAAGCGCTGGTTTTCTCCTGTATTTTTATTTATTTAATCTTGTTTTTTCTTGAAATCTTCGGTAATAAAATCAGATATAATTGGGCTGTGTAACGCACTATAAAAAGCTGTCTGAATTGAATAGATTATGATTGTATAATTTCTACATAATGAGACTGATTCACACACTGAAGGCAGGTGCATAATCGTTACAACATACATAAGTATACAAACAGAAGTTTAGACGGCATTGCGCAAGGATGATGATTCAAGTCTGATTCAATAAGATGATCATTTATTATGACCTAAAACAACAAAAAATAATGCAGTGTTAGTTGGTACAAGCCTACTTCTAAATATATATAACTCAAAGGTGACTGACTGAAATAGTGATCTATCAACGCACAGCCCAAACCACTGGACGGATCAGGCTGAAATTAGGCAAGCAGGTAGATATATGACGTAGGCATCCGCTAAGAAATGATTCGGATTAATCACCCCAAAGGGATAAAATAGGGGATGAAACTTTGTATGAAACTTTGTGAATTTTAAACCGATCGGGTTGAGACTTAGCATGCATAAAGCTGTAGCCCACGCGGGTGAAACCGCGGGGAACAGCTAGTAATATCATAAATGCAAAAGTTTGTGTGTGTGTAAATGTTTGTTACCACGTATCACCGTAACTACTAAACCGATTTTGATGAAATTTGGAATGGAGATAGCTTATGCCCTGGAGTAACACATAGGTACTTTTTACCCCGGAAAAAGGTTTCTGCGGAATAACGGGCAGATGCGGGTGAAACCGCGGGGCGCAACTACTGTATAATAATATAATTATATAGACTAACTTTTTATTTGTACAGTCACCGATAAATGTAGCTGATCACGCTCAGTTTTCTATATATGGGGTTCGATAGTAGATAATAAATACCACCCTGATAAAAATCTGTTTTTAACAGTATAAAAAAACTTTTTACATTATTTTTCTAACATATATATTATTATTTGATTATTTACTATCATGATTACGCCTAAAAAATTTTGTAATTATCCCCTATTATCAGTCTAATCTCGGAGTAGTTTAAAACTGTATTCGTCATCGCGCAGTGGAATCCAAACCATTGAAATAATCAACCTGACCTACTCAATTCGCTTCGCCACAAAGGCTTTGAGCACGTCATGCAATACATTCGCGAATCTTGTCATGTTTACAATCGGTCCGACAGCGAGAGTGGTCGAGCCCGCCTTTGCTTTCGCCGGTCACCGCAATACGTAACATTAAGTTGGGATAGTGAAAATTTGATGATTTTTGATGCTTTACCTACAATCCGGAGCATATCAGGGTCAAGTAACATCTAATCGCATTATAGCTCCGTGGTACAGATCAAAGGTAACAGACTAAAGTCAAAGTTAAACACAGTTTTTATTTTTTACCAGTTGCTTCCCACGGTTTCACCCGCGCCTTTCCATTATTCCGCAGGTACCTTTTTCCGGGATTAAAAGTCTATGTGTTAATCCAGGGTATAAACTATCACCATTCCAAATATCATCAAAATTGGTTTAGTAGTTACGGTGATAGGTAGTAACAAACTTTCGCATTCATAATAATATATTATGTACATATTAGTAGGATTGGTCTCTGGCTATCTATCAATTGAAGAAACACAAGCTTTGGAAATAGAAATATTATATAGTTTTGACATTGACAGACAGTTGACAGTTGACAGTTGTTCAATTGTTTCAGAGAAAAGGACAATAATTTGCTAAACTTTATTAATCGTAGGATACGTAACACATGACAACCATTCATTATGTAGTAAATATACAACATATACTTATGTGATCACTTTATAACATCAAACTTAAAAATACACTGGGTTCCAACCTCTTTCATCGGCAAAAAACGCCTGGCAGGTTTTTTTTTGTTACAAACTAATTGAATTGGAGTAAGTTTACTATAATTCCAAGCTTCCAAACTTACCGAGCAACCATTAGGTTTCTAAGTGTTTCTTCAAACGCAGAGAAGAGAAATTACAAATGGAGTGAAAAAACTTTACGTTTGTGTGGTTCAAATCTTTCAAGTAAAGCACGAATTCTATTAATTGATAAAATATTTTACTGTACTGTTCAGAAATAAACCTTACGCCTCCAAAAATAGGGTACTTATAGGTTTGCCGGCGCGCATTGTAGTGTACAAGTAATATCCGTTCCACCCGCCCTCGCAAAGATTGACATTTCAAAGAGCTGGCAATATGGAACTGAGTTGAAAAAGCAATCCACCGAAGTTGACAAGCTTCATTATATACTTACCGACTTAGGTAAATAGAAAATTAAGTTATTGCTACATTTTATATTTCAACAGAACTGCGACTCCGCTCGTGACCACCAAAGTGGAAAGTTACAGTTTATTTTCCTAATATCCAAATTCTCTCTCTCTGAGAGAAGGCAAGAGTCCCTGCGGTGGAAATGTGATGATGATATCTAAATTGAGAAACGACGAAAAACAATCGTATATTACTTACTGAACTTATGATAGTTCTCTCCTAACTCACTACTCATAAGGATCTGTCACCAACCATAGGGAAATTAATTGGGTTCAAAGAAAATTGTTACATAACGATTCTTTTTCAAAAATCTCACTAACCTATGTAACTCTTTCTTTTTTATTTCTAAAGGCTCTTAAGGCCTAGAAATATATTAAAAATTCAGAGGTTTAGTGCTATCTGAGGCCGTTTTCTATTTCTCAAAAACCAATTCAGTAAAGAATTTGAAACTTTTAGGATCTTATTATTTTATTAGCACCTACATATTATTATCCTCTAAGTATTAGGTATTAAATTATTCTTGGGGGCAAATTCATTACGCTATATAATATACCCCTATAGCCTTTGATATAGGCTCCATATATATCGGGGACAATTGCACACAAATTGACCTAGCCCCAAATTAAGCTCGAAACTTGTGTTATGGGTACTAGACAACAACAAAAATACTTATATAGATAGAAATATCCTAGACTCCATAGAAGTAATGTTTCAATTATATCTGTAGTAGAACAAACAGTGGATAGATAGGTTATTAAAACTGACAACATACGTCTAGATATATAAATGAAGACAAAAATCACTTACATGTTTACTACCTAGACATAGGTGCGGTGAGATCACGTAGCAACTAACTACATTAATTGCAGATGTATTTAGAAGAAAAACTTGAAATCCTCTGACGATTGAAGCCAAGAACGTATTGCCTTAAAAGTAGGGACGGTTAAGATGCAACTAGAAATGTTGATAAAAAAGGAAGGTTAATATGACTACTATGAGGTAATTTGATCAGTGGTTAATGCTATAAAAAGAACTAGTTAATTAATTCATACATTGTGGACGGATCTAAAAACCGGCCTTAAGATCAACCTTTTTTAAAAAGATTTGTGTAAAAACTAAGCTACAACAAGTAAGCATTCAAATCCATGGGATAATGCTAGTGTCGTATATTATTATAGGTGTACCTACCTACATTTTAAGTTCATCCAGATTTTTTTATTTTTTCAGTCCTTGAGTGTATTAAGAGTTCCTCAGCCCTCAGCAACGCATCGGCAACGCCTCTAGTTTTGCAAATGACCATAGGCAACGTTGAACGCTTACCGTCGGGGGCGCAGTCTGCTTGATTGCATAAAAAAATACAAATAAAGTTGTTGAGTAGCGATATTACGAGTCGAGTAATTTTACTTGAGATACTTACTCGAGTAAAACGGATAACGAGTCGACCCGAGTAGCGTTCTGCATAACAACTGACTCGTGCTATCATTGTTCGTTTATACGAGTACGTGCGACAAATGACGATCAAAATTCGAATGCAGAACAAAGATTAACTCGCTTGGCGCTCTCGAGTAGACTATTAGGCTATTATTTCAACTCGAGTTACTTGAGAAGCGTTCTGTATAACAACTGACTCGTGCTAGCATTGTTCGTTTATATAAGTACGTGCGACATATGACGATCAAAATTCGAACTCAGAACAAAAATTTACTCGCTTGGCACTCTCGAGTAGACTATTAGACACTATTATTTCAACTCGATTTACTCGAGTTGCGGGATTTATTCGACTCGTAAATCGCTACTGTTGAGACAAAAATATGTTAGGTCAAAGGCAATTACTGTATTCTCAGACAGTTTTCCTACATAGCAAACGATCCGAACTGTTATTAACCTACTGTTGGTACATGTAATGAATATATTATGCAGATATGTAATCTTTGTTTTTGTTTTTTTGCTCTGACGTTATTATGGAATATGTTTTCGAAGACCGAGAGAATTTGTGAAATCAGTGTATCGGTTAACGTTATAAAATTTGAATATCGCATTTTTAAACTTTGTTTGCGTTCATATTGTTAATTTTTCTATTAAAAGTTTTATCATTGACATGCTTTTCTTGTTTTTTTATTTACTTGACTTTTTTATTATTTAGTGTTATATACATACATGTAATTGCTGCAGTTTCACCTACGGGAAGAAGTATAGTCCACTACACTTTTTCCCGCAAAACGTTCCTTCGGGATTGCAGGAAAACCAAAGGTTAAACCTTTACTCTGGTTTCTACTTACCTAAACTTTATATTAATTGCATAAGTAAATGTTGATTCAATGTGCGCTTTACGAAACAAATGAAAGTAAACTAATGTCAGTGTCATATTCGTAATCAAATGACATGTAGAAAAAAATAAAACGTTTAGAAATCTTTACGTCACAAGTAGTCGAACTACAAATTACTATATGCACTCTAACTGGTTGACCAAAGAAAAGCTTATGAAAGTCATCAAACATACACGTACATACGTACATACACATATGTATTTCGAAGACGGAACCGGTTGAGTCAAATGAGCCATTCACCTTGTTAAATATTTGAAGATCAATCGACTCCAATCACGCACCACGAAACGACTATGAAACAGCTGACGGTTGGAATTTGTTCCCTATATATATAAATATAGTATTGTACAACCCCCAAGAAAACCATAAAGACCTGGCAGGTCAACCGGCAACTTTTACAAAACCATCAAGGCTTTGGAACATATTATTTTAACCTTAAAATAATGTTACTGAACATCATACTTTGAGTTAAATGAAACATCGTTGATTAGAACGAATGACAATCTATTACTGCTATATATGATAGAACGAGACACACATTTAACGTGACGTTACCAAAACGTCCTACCTCTTCAATAGTAAAGTAATGTATTTTTTTATTTTTAATCGTAAACGGGTGCTGCTTGTGGGGTCTGGTCTGCTTTAGTTGTGATCCCGTAACTCGTTAATATTCATGTTACCATATCCCAATGTGCAAAACCAACCAAGAGAAATCTTATTAGTAAAGCTTATTAAAAAATATCTGACTATTAAATGACAAAAAAAGCTTGGGATTTAGTGAACTTGCTTTAATTCAATCAATTAGTAATAAGAAAAATATTGTAAATGTGATCGCGCCAAAAAAAATTACCTGCCGGGCGTTTCTTGCCTGTTCTTTTGCCGGCGTAAGGAGGTTGGAACAGGCGTAAATAGTTTTAAGTTTGACGTCTTAAAGTGATCACAATGTATCCTATTAACAACATTTTAATTTTGAATATTGTGAGATTAAAATAATGTGTTGATTTAAGAGAAAAAAGTAGCCCTCCAGCTCTACAGCTTTACCCGGCAGACGACATCGACAGATGGGGTACTACCACAATATGCCAATTTAAGAGTAACAAAACTTAAATAAAAAAAATCGCCATAAATAATTCAAAAATTATTTTGAAACACTAGCCTAAAGGCTGGGTATTGTGTTTCTAAACGAGTTAATGATACTACTAAAAACTTTTTTCTTTATAAATCTGAACAATCATCATCATCAGCCGGAAGAAGTCCACTGCTGAACATAGGCCTCCCCCCTTGAACGCCACCATGAACGGCTATTAGCCATTTGTATCCATCGGCTCCCTGCGACAATGTCTGATCTGAACACTATGGTCGCAATATTAAAAATGAGAGCACTTTGTAATTTTGGAGTTATTTCTTTTAAAGCTATGTATCCCGTAAATGAAAATATTTATTCATCATAATTATACAAAATAAATGCTTATAATTAGCCCCAATTGGCAATTATCTTCAAGAATTTGTTACGAGTGAAATTAAAGAGCCAAAAGAGATACTACAATATTATAAATGCGAAAGTAACTCTGTCTGTCTGACTCGTTTTCACGCCTAAACTACTGAACCGATTTGAATGAAACTTGGTACAGAGATAGTCTAGAGCCTGAAAAGGACATAGGCTACTTATTATCGCGATAAATTGTGGCCCACGCGGGTGAAACCATAGGGAACAGCTAGTATCATATACTTGTGACGAGCGCAGTGCATTGCCGCGCAGGTTTTTGAAATGCTAAAGTTCAAAACTCTGGGTGGCACTGAACTGTAATGGGAAGCGTGACGCTAACCATCTGGCGAGCGACGTGCTTGTTCTGTCAATGAGTTGCACAATAAATAAAAAAGAATCCGCACGCGTTCATAAATAACAGGTGATATTAGACGAATAGCTTTGCCTCCTTTCTATAAAAATTGTAACAAAAATTACTACTAATTATAAAGGGTAGTTCCACCAAGCCGCGCTGGCGAAAAAAAAGAAGTGGATTACTTGAAATCAGGGCCGGATTATCCAATAGGCGGAGTAGGCAACTGCCTAGGGGCCCCGCATCGACTAAGGGCCCCGTGCACACACCAAGAACAAATAAAGTAACTTTTCATCGAATGATATTTTTGTTCTCCCAAAAATAATTCTCCATTGCATTGTGATTGAAAAATGTATTTTAAAAGTAGTTTAAAAAAGGGTAGAGGAAAGGGGCCCGAGAATTGCATTGCCTAGGGGCCCTGATAGGGTTAATCCGGCCTTGCTTGAAATTGTAAAGTGCACTTTACGACCACCTTTTTTACTATTCACTGGGTAGCGTTTGTCCGCAAGTCAGTGACTATGCGGTAGAAGGTGGCACGCACCGCTCTACACCTGGATTGGGAACTTAAATGCTACGTCTCTTTGTTTTTGATGACAGAAATAGACACAAATCCCTAATTAATAATAATAATTTTTTGATTCTATATGCGAAAGTAAGTCTGTCTGTCTGTTTCACTTTCACGCCTAAACCACTGAAATGCAATTGACCCCAACGTTACTTAACATCAAGTGACTTGTGCTCGGTCAGAGGTTACATTGTAAGAAGTAAAAATTATAAGTGTACAACTCCAAAAAATTGAGGTACTGCAATTAATTACGCTAATGGATTTTCTCACTATTTGCAAAAAAACAGCGTCACCTTGTTAACCTTAATGCTTAAAAATTTTATTGTAGGTCAGAATACTTGAAGGTTTTTGGATCGACGTCTTTAATTACCTTATTAAGTTACTATTTAAAATCAGGCATTCAATTTTGCATCAATCAATGCACTTTATTAAACTAAAGTATTGTCTAAATACATTATATTGCACTTATCAATGCTAAGCGTTTCTTAACTATCAATAGATAAAAATTGTCTTTGACAATATCGCTCACGATTTTCAAGTGGTTTTACTTTTTACCGCTTACCATCGACCGCCAAGCAACAATAGTGGTGATTAGTAAAAGACTAAAACGCGCATAAAATGCCTCAATTTCCATATACATATCACAATAAGTATATGCCCAAACACGTCTTTTGCGGAAGTTACGAAAGTTTCACCCGTGTTATAAATATTCAACAAAACCAAAATACTTATTCGTTTTGTGTCATCGAATTATGTAACAACGTGGAAAATACCTTCTTGTCTTATTGTTATTGACTTCTGTCATCACATGTCTCGTATGGATTCGTATAAATGCATACGGTCCAGTCTGATGCTAAAAATATTACCATTTCAGAAAGGCGTAACAGCCACTTTACTTTGCTAAAATGGAAAATACATTTTAAAATGTCAAGGTTTACGCAATTGGCATTGTTAACTGCAATAGGTGCGAGTTGCGTAATGATATATTTAGTGAAATCTCTCTTATTTTCTATATGGATGTGTGTGTGTTGCAACACAGCATCTTTCTGGGCGCATTATGCAACTTGGGTCAGCTCAGCTGTCCCGACGTTGCGCAATGCGCCTGCGCCCACTCTGCTCTAAGAGAAAACATCACTTTCTATAGAGCTATCTGATTAGCCGAACTGGAGGCTGACTAGTGTTAATAGCATGCTAACAAAAATTATTGGTTTCCTAATTTGGTCGAATTATATTCAAATTGCTACGTTCCTAATTTCTTAACTGAATTTAATGTTTACGAGCGAGCGCTCAAATGATCAGGGTGAGAACAACAAAGAAAGTTTTAAATGGTTTATGGTTTTTATGCAAAAATAAGAATTTTATAATACAACTAAAATTATCATACATTAAAATTACTATTTACATAAATACATTTAGGCACCGTAATTTTTTCTCTACTTAAAACTAGTTATCTCGCCGGCGAAGCAGGTATCACAATTGCGCGCTAGTGTTGCGCCGTTTAGTAAGGGCCCGCGGAGTGTCCGGGGGGGCCGTAAGATGAGCCCAGGGAGGAGCCACCGTGTCCGCCGCCGAGGCCGCCGCCCAGGGAGCCGCCGGAGATGCCTCCGTGTCCGCCGCCCAGAGAGCCGCCGCTGATACCGCCGCTAAGGCTACCGCCGCCGATGCTACCACCAGAGATGCCACCGCCCAGACCAGAGCCGCCGCCGAGACCGCCGCCGAGACCACCGCCAAGACCGCCGCCGATAGAACCGCCTCCAATACCGCCACCCTCCTTCTGGGTCTTGTACTTGATGAAGTAAACCTCGGGCTTTGAGGGCTGGGTGGGAGCAGCAGTGGGGATGGTGATGTCGGGTTGTTCGTCGGGTTTCTTGACCAGCACGTAGACGAGGGTCTTCTCTTCGTTCTGGGCCTGGGCGGGGATGATGGGGGAGACGGGTGCGGGAGGAGCCGGGGCCTTAATGAAGATGATCTTGTAGTGCTTCTGGGGCACGCCGCCGCCTCCGATGATCTGGGGGCGTTGTTCTTCGGGTTCTGGGGGGGGAACGTGGACGTAGATGTGCTTCTGCACGATAGCGCCGCCGCCGAATCCAGCGCCGCCGCCGAAACCGCCGCCGAAGCCGGAGCCGCCGCCGAAGCCGCCGCCGCCGCCGCCGCCGCCGGACGAGAATCCACCGGATGAGAAGCCTCCAGATGAGATGCCTCCGGAGGAGAAGCCACCGCCGAGGGAGCCTCCGCCGATGCCGCCTCCAATGCCGAAGCTGCTGGAGCTCAGACCACCGGAGGAGAACCCTCCATGGCCTCCACCGAGGCCGCCGCCGATGCCGCCGTGTCCACCGCCACCGCCACCGGGAGCGCTATAGCTGTATCCCGCCTCGGGCCTCGCCGAGCCGAGTGCCGCAACGGCAGCTAATACCTACACAAGAAACAAAACTTTAGAACACTGATTTTTAAATCCAATCACCCGACTTCATTTATCATCGATTGATCCAAGTATCGGTGCACAATGATGAACGAAGCCGTGGCGCACTGAACAATCCGAGCAGGAAACACGAGCGCACGGGCGCAGGTCACGCACAGGTCACATGTCACTTTCACTGCACACGGTACCTACCAAGAATGCTTTCATGTTGTCTCACGGAGGTGTGGTGGTTGTGTGATGCTCTGTACTCGCGACGGTTGCTTTATATACTGGTGGATCGCCGGCGCCTCTCTCCCGGCTCTTCCTAAGATTCGGCCTTCGGGCCATACGAGAATTATGATTTTAATGACACTCGTCCGATTCTTCTACGGTGAAAAACAATGTGGATCTTGAATAGCCATAGGACACTTTCACACACAGATGTACGAGTATGACAAATAATTGATACGTCGCCGGCGCATTGTTTGATGTGACATTCATTTTTTTTATGGCTAGATTATCGACCAGCTGCTAAGCGGTTCATACTTTGAACACGCAACACGCAACGCTTTTCAACTTTAATTTATTTCTATATCAATATTTGTTATATTCCACTTGTTAGGAAAAATAACTTTTGCAAAAGTAAAAAATACGTAAGAATGAAGTTTTTTGTGAAACCTTTCGATTACGATGTAAGCGTTGCCCATCTCTCATCTAGCAACATTAGAACATAATATTGCAAATATCATTTTCTGATGAGATGCAGCACGATGGCGGACCATTAAGTGTACTTACACAAAGTATAACAAAACAATCATAATAATATAGACCATAAAGTTGTAATTTTCGTTTCAGTTCCGCTCCAAAGACTACTTCTATATGAAAATTTTGTTAACTTTGCGAAGGCGACAGAACAAATTTTTCTGGGTAAATAATGAATGTTAGAAGTTGAAAAGTAAATTTTCGTGTCGTGTAGTGGCTTACCTTTTAACTTTGTCAACTGACGAATAATCTAAGAATTATTTTATGTCATTTTACATACCAATATCATATAATTGTGTTTTTAAAAGTTAAATAGTTATATTACAATGTATTCAGCTAATACTGCTAATCTGAATCAAAATCAGTACTATAATGCATTGTTATAATACGTACTTACATTTAATAAAATCACTTGAACTATATTAACACTATCTAAAGACACATCTTAAAATCATATTGAATGAAAAATAAGATTTCAATTACATAATATGTAAAATCATTAAAATTACACTATTTTTTCATACCTTATGTTTAAAATCTGTAAATAAAAAAATGTCAATAAAGAAAATAAAAGACAGTAAATACCAAAATGAAATGCAAAAGGCTGGAAATATCGCTAGTGACGATCGATCTCTTCCAGTCTACCTTTAAATTTAGAGAGGACTTAAAATTTTAATACCAAAAGTAGGAAAGTAGGTGCCCTATATTATTTATTTATTATATAGGTAAAAGTGGGACTGGGCGGGACACGTATTCCGGATGCACCCGGATCGCTGGGCAAGGATCATCACGCAGTGGGTGCCTGAGGACGGGCGACGACGCCGAGGCAGGCCCCGAAAAAGATGGCGTGATGACCTTGACTCATTTGAGGAGCGGTGGCCTGAGGTTGCGGGGGATAGAGATATCTGGAAGGAAATGGGGAAGACCTTTGCCCAGCAGTGGGACAGTATAGGTTAATAAAAAAAAAATAAAAAAAAGGTAGTAAGAAAATCGTGCTCAACGGCGGAAGTTGGGAGAGGCCTATGTACAGCAGTGGACTGCAACAGGCTGATTAAACATGTATGTTATGAACACATCGCATTATTAGATCATAATTGTTTATGTGTAGCGAGGCCCTCATCTTCGACTACGTCGTCAATTAACATCAGGTGACTAGAGTTCAAAAGCTTCCATGTAAGAAGTAAAAAGAAAGATTATTGTATTGGACTCAGGTAATTTTAAAATGATCAGTACCCCTAGTTCAAGTTTTGAAAACGGTAAAAGTTTTCGTAAACTTCGACGTTTACCACCACCGAATTGTCAAAGTGGCAACTCGATCTGCTTAAATTCAAAAAGTAACTCAATAAATAACATTGTTGGAATATGACTATAACGATTTAAAATAACCCTCCAAGTCTCGGTAAGATTCGCTGAAAAAAATATGTACCTATGGATGGAAACGAAAACTTTTATAGTTTTTGTAAACTATCAAAACCTGTACTAGGGGTACAGGCATATATTACAAACCTTTGAACTAATCATCATTCTAAAGTAATATTATACGTTTTGTAACCGAAGGTTCAATAGATACTTCTGGTATGGTCAGATCATTTCACTATGACATAAGGTTTTAAGTTACGATTTACATTGGAAACTTGGATGCCTGGTGATGTAATTCTAAGAACGTGCGTGAATTACAGATTAACTATATGAAGGGGTTAATTTAGGTCAATTAACTAGACGAGCTAGACTTTCGAACCTAGAAAAATACCTAACTTTTTAGTTTTAATAGCAACCTTTGCTTTATGAATACACTGAAAAGGTCAGAAACCTCATTTGAGAGCCAGTTCCTTATCCAGGTAGCGTGGTACCACCTTCGACAGCATTGTCACTAAACCTCAGGTGGTCTTGTGTTCAAAGACTAGTTACACTGTTAGATGTAAAACAAGCAACTTTGCAAGCAAAAAAAAACTTTAAAGGTTTTCCCATTGAAGCCATTATCAGAACTGGATCAATGAAACGGGACCACACGGGAAACGTCAGCTTTGAAATGAAAAAAGAATCATCAAAATCGGTTCACCCAGTCGAAAGTTCTGAGGTAACAAACATAAAAAAACTTACAGACGAATTGAGAACCTTCTCCTTTTTTGAATCCGGTCAGCTACAAAAGCTTCTAGAAGCACCCCATTTTCCATTCAAGGTTAGAACCACCTTCGACCGTATCATCACTTAACATCAGGTGACTTGTGGTAAAAAGCTACCCTTAAGCTTAAGCTTACGAAGAAAATAAAGAAAAGTTTTATGGTGATCAGTCAAACAGTGTTGGAGTTCATCAATCCTATTATCCTTTCTAATATTATAAACGCGAAAGTTTGTATGGATGGATGGATAGATGTTTGTTACTCTTTCACGCAAAAACCACTAAACAGATCTGAATGAAATTTGGAATGGAGATAGTTTATAGGTACCCTGGATTAACATAGGCTACTTTTTATCCCGGAAAATTTTTCCAGCAGGATAACGGGAAGAGAAGAAATAGATTAATATAGTTAAGCATACACCATAAAAATTAGAGCAACTAAAAGTCACTATGTTATCAAAAACAACAAGTTTGATTACCATTTTAATATATCATACAAAAACAAAATTGATATGGAGTATGTATGTACAGTCAGCGACAAAAGTAGCTGATCATACTCGATTTTCTAAATGCGTATTGGATCAGTAATGTTTGTTTTTTCCTTACAACTGACAACGTTGCGTTTGACCATAACACAACACACATGGTGTTAAGTGATGATGCGGTCGAACGTTAGTGTTTAAGATGATAAAGAGAATAAGAAAATTAGTTTTTGTTCAGCGACTTTTGTCGTTGACCGTACCTACGTACTTAAACAAAAATAAAAGAAAACTTTAATCTAATGACGTAACGCTCTAATGTGTGTGGATTACGAACTAAGGATATGAAAGGATTTTCTAGGTTAGTAGATTAGAGAAGTCGCTTGCAGTGTACACAAAACGTGAATCATTTGTACATGCCTTGTAATAGTTTCACGTGTTTGAACGTAATCACGAATAATGTTATCTAACAAAACACGACCGCTTTTGTCTATTCTGTGGTCCGATAATTTGGTTCACGATCATCGTCACTCTGCTCAGCTTGGTAGCTTCAACGGAAGACCAGCGCTGATCAAACGACCAGCACAACGCTGAGTTGAGGCCGGTTTGCAACAATTTTTTGTAGTTATTACATAATAATGCAGTTTGGTTTTAAATATTTTTGTATAAATAATAATAATATAAGCCTTTATTCAGACATTTACAATAAGAATAACTAATTATAATTCACTAATATGTAAGCTCTAAGTTTTTTTATGTTGTTTTCTTTTCTGTTGTTGTAGTGAAACAATAAAACGTTATCTATCTATCTATCTAGATTGTCGACATCGACGACTTGGTCTGTTTGCTTGGGCAAACAGCATGTTGGCATTGGCAAAGGCCTCCTCCATCTCTTTCCACTCCATCCTGTTTAGCGCTGTTCTGGTCCATGTTTTACCTGCTGTCTTTATGTCATCTTCCCACCTTCGAATCTGTCTTCCATGTTTTTGTTTTTGTATACTTTGTTGCAAATAAATGATTCTTATTCTTATTTTTACTGGTAGGAGACAGGCCTTCTCTCAAAGAGGGTGTAGGTATTAGGTCATGATCTACCACCCTGTTTTCTGCTACATGTCGCTGAACACTGTCGTTCTTGGATAATTATTAACACGTTTCCATGTAAATTAAAATTTTACAAAAAAAAGCATATAAAAATCCTTATGATCTTACAAATGTAGAAGCGGGTAGATTCTTCCTTTCCAAAAACATAATAAAATTTTACGAGTAAGTAAGAACTAAGAACCTATATATGAAAAGTACCTTTTTAGTACTTTCAACCATTTTTCTCCTAATAATACAACAATTTTAGTAAATTATAAAAATACTGGAGGTAGGGAGAGACACATGAAGGACCATTGAGCACAGAATTTAGACTAGTCTACGAGCTAATTTACCTATGCAAATATTGTCTTGATTATTTTTAACTTCCTTATGGGCATAAATCAGCCCCTAGGGCCGGTTCTTTGATCCGTAGAATAATGTTAACCATTGACAAATATATATGAAATAAATGACCAGTGCTTAATTTCAAAGGTTAATTTTTTCATAGACTTTGGACAATAGTTCGCTTTGACAACGGATAAAAAAATCGGTCCATAACGTCCCGCGGGGTAAGAATACTCGACCGGGCCTTATGAAGAGTCTCTGATTAAATTATTCATCCATTAACTTAGTATGCATCAACTTTATAATGGTAGGTGCAGGCGTTATGAAATAGTGAAGTAAAGTTTTCCACTTTTGGATGTAAACAAAATAATTTCGCACGATTTTGCCACAAAATTTAAAATGTCCTTATAACATTTAAATGCACGTATGTAGGTTTGTTTTTATGATATAATTGAACCAGTTTAAACTGGTTTAGCCTTGACCTTGCTGTTCATTAAAACTTACAACTTAACATTTTTCCATAAGTAGGAAAACTAATGTTTTAAAAGTATTGAAGTCCATTGCGTAAATAGATATTAGGTATCTCCTTGAGAAGAGATCGCGACTCCGCAAACGTAGTGTTAAACTTAATGGTCAGACACCGAACAAATACTTGCCCTTTTTTAAGGCACACATATTTGTCCTGGAGCGAGAATCGAACCCGAGACCTCACGCTTTGTAGTCGACTGTTCGCCCATCGGGCCACATCGGTCGTCATATATAGTACAAAACTATATCGGTGGTAAATAGAACAAAAAATTATAACGAGAAAGTAGCTTTTGACTAAAAATCGCGTGATATATACATAACTAGTTGCACCCCGCGTCTTCCCGTTATCCCGCAGGAACCTTTTTCCGGGATAAAAAGCAGCCTATGTGTTAATCTAGGGTATAAGCTATCTCCATTCCAAATTTCATTCAGATCCGATTCGTAGTTTTTGCGTGAAAGAGTAACAAACATCCATCCATCCATACTCACAAACTTTCACGTGTATAATATTAGTAGGAAGGATATCAGTAGATTTTTACACGTGATTTTCTTCAGAGTTGTTGGTTGTGTTGTAAAAGGAAAAAGACTGCCTTGGACATACTTCAGGGATAAGCTATAACACCCATTGTACCCAGTGCCCGATTGTGCAAGCGCGGGGCCCGTAGCAAATTATTTCAATGAGCGTTTGTTCTGCTATACCACATCTTAATAAGTTTCACTCAAAAAATTTTATAGCGATTATAGCGATGATGGCTCAGTGGTAGTGACGTCGGCTTGCGATCCGTAGGACGTGGGTTCGAATCCTACAATGAGCTTGAGCTTTCGGTGAAGGAAAACATCGTGATGAAACCATAGCTTGGTGGTAGGGTATTTTCTAGTACTCGTCTGGCTAGCTACCACCCTCTTGTTAAGAATCTGTCGCCAAGCACCTATCGGTGTGTTCCGGCAGCCTCACATGAGAGCCAGTTCCCAGTCCAGGTGTAGTGTGGCGCCATCTTCGACCACATCGTCACTAACATCAGGTGACTTGTGGTCAAACGCAACCCTGTAAATAGTAAAAAAAAAAAAAAAAAAAAAAAAAAATTACGCTCAGGCAGAGATGAGTGAGAGGGCTTAAATATGTGGGGCCGGGGGCCCTCTTTTGCGTGGGGCCCGTAGCAATTGCTACTCTTGCTACGTGGTTAATCCGGCACTGATTGTACCCCTCCTCTTGTACCCTCGTCTGACATAGGGATGATACAACTCCCCGCACCATGTACCTACCCTTGTGAAACATACTTTCATTCTCATACTTATCCTCAAGATTTGACCGCTCTCTGGCCTCGTCTGTTTCCGAATGGTGATAAAAAGCGAACGTACTCAATTAGTCGTCGAAGACTTGAACCGCGTGATTTGCACTCGTTCAAAGTTAAACGTCATTACGACACTTGGATTTCAATATTGGTGCCAATAGAATTCGAAGCGATGATGGCTACTGAGCCTACCACCAAGCTATGGTTTCATCATGATTTTCACCGAAAGCTCAAGCTCATTGTAGGATTCGAACCCATGACCTACGGATCGGCTATTGGTTCTTTATTGAATATGACCTCATCTTACCATTTGCTACCGCAAATGTCGACCGCAATGTAACAAAGTGAAGAAATATATTACGAAATTGTAAATTTTTAAGGATCATCAACACAAATCGATAAAAAAGTTATAACAATAAATACAGTTGTAACCAGAGATGCTTAATATTTTTATGATCATTATAAAAAATACGTGCGATATTCGAAAAATGTGTTTTTACGACATTGAGTCAAAAGCCAGTAAAACTTTTATAAGCTCATGATTGGGCCTATAATCGACACTAAAACTTGTACTAATCAGTTATGTTTCATCACACAAAATGTGAATATGAAGCCTGGAAATGAATAAAAAAGATTTTTCGATGATTTATCTATGTTATGATAAATAATGTTATGGTAGTGACGTCGGCTTGCGATCCGTAGCACGTTCGAATCCTACAATGAGCTTGAGCTTTCGGTGAAGGAAAACACCGTGATGAAACCATAGCTTGGTGGTAGGGTATTTTCTAGTACTCGCCTGGCTAGCTACCACCTTCTTGTTAAGAATCTGTCGCCAAGCACCTATCGGTGTGCTCCGGCAGCTTCACTTGAGAGCCAGTTCCTAATTCAGGTGTAGCGTGACGCCACCTTCGACCACATCGCCACTTAACATCTGGTGACTTGTGATCAAACGCTACCCTGTAAGTAATATAAAAAAGTTAATAATATAATTAATAAATAATAATATTAATAATATAATATTAGTAATAAGAATAAAATTGTCAAAGTGATCGCGCCAAAAAAATTACCTGCCGGGCGTTTCTTGCCTGTTCATTTGCCGGCGTAAGGAGGTTGGAACAGGCGTAGCTAGTTTTAAGTTTGACGTTTTAAAGTGATCACAATGTATCCTATTGAATAAAGAAAAAAATATTATTACTATTATTAAAAATACAAAAAAATTTACCATTGACTTCTGTATATTTTAAATTTTTATAAGCAAGATTAGCAATTCTTAAATTTTATTAATTTTTTTAAGAATACTATAGAAATTCTTGTCATAATTCTGATGAGCACTCGGCTCAATAACGAAAGACATAACCTAAACAAAGAGGGAAGGTCAATCATTATGCATAGTTAACTAAGAGATAGCGTCACTTTATTTAAAAACACCTTAGCTCCTCAGAGGAGCCATAAACTTAGCTGACGCATTCAGTGAGTTCTCACATAAGTTCTGACAGTAAACGTCTGCGTAAGGCGAAACGTTATGTTTACGGGTCTCTGATTTTGTGATGCCTGTTGCCATCGGTGTCACAAGTATATTTATAGCGATGATGGCTCAGTGGTAGTGACGTCGGCTTGCGATCCGTAGGACGTGGGTTCGAATCCTACAATGAGCTTGAGCTTTCGGTGAAGGAAAACATCGTGATGAAACCATAGCTTGGTGGTAGGGTATTTTCTAGTACTCGCCTGGCTAGCTACCACCCTCTTGTTAAGAATCTGTCGCCAAGCACCTATCGGTGTGTTCCGGCAGCCTCACTTGAGAGCCAGTTCCCAGTCCAGGTGTAGCGTGGTGCCATCTTCGGCCACATCGTCACTTAACATCAGGTGACTTGTGGTCAAACGCTAACCTGTAAATAGTAAAAAAAAAAAAAAAAGTAATTCTTGTGCGTTCTTGTTGTAGCTTTAGTGAAATAAAATGTATAAAAGTCATGAAAATCTTATAAAACCAAGCTACGATTTTCAATTTCACCCGCAGTTTTCCCTGATAAATCTTCATTCCCAGTAAAATCCGTTCAGCCATTTCAGCGTGGAGAAGTTGAGTAACAAACATACATACTTACTAACTTTCGCATTTATAATATTAGTGTGATAAATATAAATAAATAAATATCGGGGGACAATTGCACACAAATTGACCTGGCTCCAAATTAAGCTCGAAACTTGTATATACATACTTAAATAAAGAAATAAATACTAAAATAGATAGATGGATCCAAGACTCGGGTACAAATATTCGTGCTCATCACACATATATTTGCTCTTACCGGGATTCGAACCCGGGACCGCTAGCTTCGCAGGCAGGGACACTACCAACTCGGCTACCGCGTCGTCAATACATATACATTTCTTGATTAAAACTTGCGTAAGTATGACAAATAATTATAAATGTGTGAGTTACGAGTAAGTTGCTAAGCCGTAGTCATTTCTGCAAGGAAAGTGTAGATTCTGGTAGAAAAGTGAAGGTTATGTTGCGAAAATAAAAACATAACAATTACATAAATATTACAGCAAAATAGTTAAGATTAATCAAACACTAATCCGCATCGTTAACTTACATAAATTGATATTTATGATTATCTTAAGGAAAATTTAAAGAGAAAGGAATTTGTACAACTCATCGAGTTTAAAACTGAGGAGGGGCTATTGTAATATGTATATATTCGTGTGGCAAATAGTAGAAATCATTTGATACCTACAGCATATCTAGATACGAGCACGAGCTTTGTTATATTTTGTTTTATTTTATTTTTATTTGGTTCAAAAACTGGTCGTACGCTGTGTTTTACTTTTTATTTGAACTTTTTACCACCTGTCAATTCCCATACAAAATTACCAATTTCGATTTTTCGGCTTTTTTCCTGAACCGCCCCAGTAAGTATTGAGGCGAACAAAAGAAAAATATAATTATTCAAATAGATACAACATTATGAGTTCTGAAACATTCACTGTTCCAGTATAAAGGCGAACAAAAGAAATATAAAATTATTCATTCATTTAACACTAGCTGTTCCCCGCGGTTTCACCCGCGTGGGCTACAGTTTATCGCGATAAAAAGTAGCCTATGTCCTTTCTCAGGCTTTAGACTATCTCTATACCAAATTTCATTTAAATTGGTTCAGTGATTTAGGCGTGAAAGCGTAACAAACAGACAGACAGACAGAGTTACTTTATTAATAATATTAAAAAATATTAAAACTTTAAAAGTAGGGATTAAAAGTCCTATAAAAATCATTCACTGGAATATTAACGCACATAAATTTTCAGGGTGGCTTTTCTTAGTAGTGAAATTATGCATCAGGGATTTATTTTTCTTTTTCTCACTCACCAGAAGGCAATTAAGAGATAATTAGGATATTAAGGTCCGCATCGAAATCAACTCTAAAGCGAGAGAAACCGCGGGCAAGTCGCTAATTGAAGATATTTTTTATAACCAACTCCTATAGACTCATAATTATATATATCAACCATGAAACGTAATTCAGAAATTTCGTTGTGATTCGTATCATGAAACATATCTACGTTCAGGAATCGATCCCGAAGATACCACTTGACATTTCATTCGTCCTAAACCTTAACGTGAAGTAGTCTGAACAAATGAAGTAGATAGTTCTTTTGTACCTTTTCATTTCGGCCCAAAGTTTCTAAGAGAAATATAAATAGTACAGTTTTTAACCGACCTCAAATAGGAGGAGGTTCTCAATTCGACTGCATTTTTATGTATGTTAGGTATTTGAAAGCTGGTGCTTCCCGGGTCCCATTTGGTCTAGTTCTGACAATAGCATCCATCATAAAATACCTTTGAAGTCGGTTGTTTTGCTTGCAAAGTTGCTTGTAGTCAATCGAATTGAAATGACAAACCTGTGGAATTTTTTAGGTAGATGTATTTGTTTGTCTTTATTATTGCTCAGTGAAAGAGAGTGAAAGGATTTGCTCGTCACTGCGAATACCGGTCTCAGACACGCATTGAAGATTTGCGTTTCAATTGAATTGTTCCCTGAAATTGTTGGAATCTTTGACTTTGTGTCGAATTTATTATTTGATACAAGTTTGGAAAATAGATATGAAAAAAGGAAACGAAATAGGATCGTGTCTTTTGTACAGATATTCTATTTCAGGATGAACGCTTGGCTTTGGCTGTAGTAGTGACATGTACAGATAGGCGCGTTTGTGTGTGTAAACTGAAGGAGCGTTAACAAAGAAATGTAAACGCATTTTTAAATTAAGTTTAAGATTTTTTATGCTATCTAATAAATAATGATTATTTAGCTCCCAGCATGATAATTATTTTTTTTTTATGTAAAGGGAACAATATATAAAAAATTCCAGAAAATTACATCAATACAAAAATAAATTACAATTCATTTTTTTTGTCCAGGTGTAGCGTGGCCATCTTCGACCACATCGCCACTTATCATCAGGTAACTTGTGTTCAAACGCTGCCCTGTAAATAGTAAATTTTAAAAAATTACTAGAAACACTTAGACACAGTTCTTTGAAAAAACGAATAAAAAAATAGAAATCTTTATCTGGGGCAGTCATATTCATAGATTTACATACCATACTTTACCAAAAAAAAAAAATACGCGTCGTGGTTTTCTGAGAAACAATCACATTACTCTATGATCCTTCCGACGGCGATGACGTTTCACCTCGTGCAACTTATAACACGGGTTAGAATTGGTATAAATTAATAAATACTTATTTGATTCTTTATCACATGGCAAACGTGTCTAGTCAAGTGCCTTATTAGCATATTACCTTTTGAGGCACATTGACGAACTGGAATTTAAACGCAGTATCGTAGTAACTTTTAGTATTGCCTACCTAGAGTTTCAGTACAAACAATGTATGTACTTTACAGCGACAAAAGTAGCTGATCATTCTCGATTTTCCAAATGTGTTTCAAATCAGTAATTATTATTGTTTTTTTTACATATTAAATATTTTGACCACAACATAACACACCTGATTTTAGGTGATGATGAGGTCAAAAATTGGTGTCTACGATGATGAGGATAGTAAAAAAAGTGTGATTGTTCAGCGACTTTTGTCGTTGACTGTACCATACTATTAATAGAAATCATTTTACTAATAATGCAAACAGCGTAAGTGTCACCATGCGAAGGTAGATTATTATTATAGAAAAAAAAACAAGAGCACAGGGTAGTTTGAAAAACAGCGCTGCGCTCACTTAAGGCGCTGGTTCCCAAACTAAGCTGAAAAACCGGGTTAATTAATCTCTCTGTGTAATTTTGGTCTAAAAAAATCTAATAAAAATGTTTATGTTAATCTTCTTGATATATAACAGAACACCTTCAGGCCGCAAAATGCAAAAAAAATATTTATATATTGAAAAAAATGTGCAAGGTGCCCCATTTTCTAAAAGTTTAATACTACTTTACTCCTAAACTACATATGCAACAAAGACTTGTAAATGCCATCAGCGTATTAAGAAATATAGTACCCAAAACACCATCAGGCCATTTTTTGAAAATACTGCTTTAATTATATTTTGCGAATTTTTTACGTAATTCATACTCGCAAATCGCCACGCCAGTCTCTCATAAAGTCAGTGCGGGATGCTTTCACAAGCAAAGTCAACGGCGTATGGCCGGGCCTTAATTATTTATTGATATGTGAATGCAGCACATGCTGAAGCTGCCCTATTGCCCTATAATTAATTAGATTAGTAAGTAACTGAAACATAAATTAAGATGTCTGTGTTATAGTGGCAATAAATTGATGTTTTATTTATTTCTAAGAATAGACGAAAATTGTATTAGGTACTCTCCTTACAGAAATTAACAATTAAATAAATACGAATAATTAATCAAAACTTCGTAATAAAACTTGAGTGGGGTAAATGGTTCCGTTGATTAAAACATGATTTAAACATTATGACAAGAAGTAGATAGCTATCCGGTTAATATAAACCCTTTGAATAATATATATAATTTCAAACCCTTTTAGCTATAATGTCACTGTCAATTCTGACGTCTTGTCACTTCTCAGGCATAGCATTATTTGGTAATAAACGTCCGTATAAAGAGAAATCTTATAGGTAAAGCTTATTATAAGATGGTGTCGATTCGGTTTTGCATTCTCTAAAACTAAACTAAGTTTGACAGGTCTAATTGTATTGCTGTCTCCTTCTAACCACCAAAGTAAAAAAAGGACAGCATTACGTTTAGACCTGTCAAAATTAGTTTAGTTTTAAAGAATACAAAACCGAATCGACACCATTATCAGACTATAAATGACAAAAAAAAAACTTGGGATTGTTGTGAACTTGCTCCAACTCAATTAGTACCTAATAGGAATAAAATTGTCAATGCGATTGCTTCGAAAAAATTACCTGCCGGGCGTTTCTCGCCTGTTCTTTTGCTGGCGTACGGAGGTTGGAACAGGCGTAGCTATTGTTTTGAGTTTGACGTTTTATAGTGATCACCAGTAAGTGTGCAGTAAAGTAGTGTGTGTGTCGTGCAATATTCTGAACTGTCGCTAAAAGTTGTGGGTGGCATTGAACTGTGATGGGCAAGTGTAACGCTTACCACCAAGCCAGCGACTTGCTCTTGCCGTTGCATAAAAATAGTACCTATTTTTTTAAACTAAACGTACATTTAATACACCTGATCAGTGTTACCGACACGCCCGTAGAACAATGAACAATGTGAATAAAACATAAATTGCATCACAGAGGTTATTGCCCATTTAACATTCGTGAAAAGTTATTGTGAAACAGCTCACATTGTAAAACAGATCAGGATGTACCCCTAATCTAATTTAAATAACACCTACTTTTACGTGATCAACGGAATAGCCATGTTGAAAAACTTTTGTTTGTAAATTCATTGCAAATAAGAATAAACGGCCTACAGCCAATGGTGCTTGTATAACGGTTCAGCATGGACCGAATTAGCTAAACATTTCGGTAGCAGTCTTTGTTGGTATGATTTCATGCCGTTTAGTACCAGTTCATAAGTACTGCACGTAAATTATTATAGTTTTGGTGACTTCATAACCGATGCGCGATGGTAAGATTTTTTAATCGCTAGCCTTCCATATCGCGACAATGGAACTTGAAAGAAATGGTATTACTGACATTAATTGATTTGTGACAGTGACATTTTGGTGTACTCATGCACTTTTTGCAAAACATTGTATTTGTTTTTGTTTATTGGAGCAAATAAATGTATCCTGTTTAAACAAAGGTAAATGTTACCAGTAATATTGCGATACGACCATTAAATATTTCGATATTTGAACAAAAAAAACCCACGACTTAAATATCGTAGAGCTTCAACCGTTTTCGGTCCCTGTCATTCGATTAGTTTTATAGCATAAGCTTGAGTTTGGTTTCCAAACGCGCGTCTCTCTGTCATACATACGTGATGTGCTGTGTTAACTACCGTAAAGGCTCATCTAGTGGATTTTATAGTCTTTGACATTTCGTAACGTTTACCATATCAGCTAAGCTCAGAAGATAATATGTTGGTATATATCGGTTGAAAGACAAAATTATTTTTTCTTTTTTTTTTTTGCCCGCACATTCACATACGTAGGCTCTGACCCCAAACTAGGTTTCCCTGTATCTAGGGTATCAGAAACTACGAGGATCGGGGATCCACAACACCCAGACGCAGAACCAATACTTGCGCTTTTTTTTTCAATGCACAAATATTTGTCCTGTAGCGGGAATCGAACCCGCGACCTCACGCTTCACAGTCGGCCATCCGCCCCGCCCACCCACCATGAGAATATGAGATGATCCCACATAATATGAATAATAATGTGTAAATAATATTGTAATTACTGCAATACTATTAAAAAAAATTTTATTACGCTACTAACATCAAAATACCTAAGTTTTAGAGAGTTCCGCTCTTTGGAGAGTGCAAAGGTGCCAGGCGACACCTTGCGACGAGTGGCTGTGGCATCAGTAGTTGGAAGGGAGGAGTCATAGACCGGGCTCAGTGGCGTACCTTGGGAGTAGCATATGGCATATGTCCAGCTGTGGACTGACACTGACTGATGATAAAGAGCAGAGAGTGTGACCGTTATTGGCATCACATCGTTACTTAACATCAGGTGACTTGTGGTCAAACGCTACCGTGTAAATAGTAAAAAAAAATAAAAAAAAATTCTCAAATTAAGGCTACCGTGAAGGGTACATCTGTATCAATCGTAAAGCTTTGTCGGAGCCATTTAGGCGACCTGGAAACTCCGACTACAGAATTACAAAAGACACTACAAAAGAAGAAGAAAAAGAATTAAAGGCATACACACGAAAGAAGAAACTGACCACGTGTTAAATATTCCGTTCTGTAACACACAAATAAGTACCTCCGATGTTAGGGATCCATAACTTTTTGGTTAATTAAAACGAACCCTGTTTTACAAATACGCTCAAAATCACAAGCACAAAGTACCAAAATTCAATCTGAAATTAAAGAAATTAATTATAACAAGATAAACACAAAGAACTCCCAATGACTTTAGTAAATATATATATAACTTCCATTCGAGTTAGGTATATTTTTTTTGCTTTAGTCAAGAATTCTTAGTTAGCTTTGTTTAGGATCGACAGATCCCAAAAGTAATTTTGTTAATGCTACAGCGATGGACTAAGAAACGAATGACAAAACATTACAAATTAGTTTCTAAAGTCTGAAGAGAAGATTCTTGAGCAACGTTTTTTTACTATATAAGTATATTCAACTAGTGATGATGTATTCGAAGGTGCTGGATTGGAAACCAGCTCTCAAAGGGGTCAGCCGGAACACTCCGGTAGGTGCTTGGTGACAGATTCTTTCATCGTCATCATTATCAGCCTTTCACGTTCCCACAGTTGGGACTCTGGCCTTCTCTCAGAGAGTGAGTATGGGCTGTAATCTACCACGCTAGCCAGTGCGGGTTGGTGGATATTGCATGCCCTTGAACGTTGTGGTTCTTGGACATGCCGGTTTCCTCACGATTTTTTCCTTCACCGTTTTGAGCGATGGCAAATCCGCATATAACTTATTGAGTCATAGGTGCGGGGCCGAGAGGATTCGAACTCGGTGTCGGCGTCTTGTAAGTCGCACGCCTGACCGTTCGGCCACCGTCGCTCACAGATTCTTTACTTGCGGGTAATAGCTAACCAGGCGAGCACTAGAAAATGCCCTACCACCTAGCTAGGGTTTCATCATGATTTGTTTTCCGTCACCGAAAGCTCGCGCGGTGTATGTGTGTATCTGTGGCATCATAGCTCTCAAACTGATGGACCCATTTTGATGTGGTGTTTTTCATTTGAAAGCCAGTTTCCTTGCGGTGGTTCTTAGCATGTTTGGTTAAAATCGGACCAGCAGTGCATGTGAGAGTATCAGCTCCTTTCCAAAATGATGTAAGGCATTTATAGCTAAAGAAAATTGGTCCAAGATGTTGGGGGGGTTATTAAATTTTAACTTTATTGTAATCATTCTAAATTTTAACCCCCGACGCAAAAAGAGGTGTTATAAGTTTGAAGTGTCTGTCTGTCTGTTTGTCTGTTTTTTTGTATGAAAGGTGAGTTACGGGCGAGTGTTTTATCTATGTTTGATGAAAATCGGTCCATGATGTCGGGGTGTTTTTAAATTTTACTATTATCTTCAACATTTTTATAGCGATATACTGTTGTCCACACTGTGGGGTAGATCCAGATTCTCAACGAAAATCATTGAGTTTACGTGATATATTGCAGGTGAAGTCACAGAATGAGGTACTACTAGTAGAATAGAAATACTTCCACGCTACAGTAGAGACAATCTCGCGTTCCTTGCGCAAGTTCACGAGTCGCCGATTCGCGTAGTGTGAGCCTCAGAGCCTCACACGTCTCGTACTCGTAGGTATGTGGTGAAAATACGGCAGCCGACGGTAGCTTTGTTTACTTGTCGCGCTAACAGTGCTCTTGGTCTTGAAAATTTTGAAAATTTTGAAGATTTCGAAGCGTATATAATTATATGGCTCAATCGTAGTGACGTCGGTTTGCGATCCGTAGGTTGTGGGTTCAAATCCTACAATGAGCTTGAGCTTTCGTTGAAGGAAAACATCATGATGGAACCTTGGTGCTAGGGCATTTTCTAATGCTCGCCTGGGTAGCTACCACCCTCAAGTTTAAAATCTGTCGGCAAGCATCTACTGGTGTGTTCCGGCAGCCCCACTTCACGGTCAGTTCCTGATGAAGGTGTAGCGTGGTGCCATCTTCGACCGGATTGTCACTTAACATCAGCTGACTTGTGGTCAAACGCTACTTTTTAAGTAGTAAAGAAAATAAAAAAATCTAGGTTGTGTGTCCCGAACGGATGAACCGATTTTGAGTTTGTTTTTATGGTTGAAATGTGATTCAGTCGGTGTTCTTAGCTATGTTTCATGAAAATCAATCCAGGATGTCAGGGGTTTCGTAAATTTTCAGGACGTCATAAAAAAATAATCCCAGTCAGTAGGTATTTTAGGAAAAGCTCCTGACCTAAATCAATTCTTAAAGGCATCCTACATGGAACTGAAAATATGTGATACCAACACTCCAAGCAATATCAAAGCGAATGGGTAAAGGATCTTTTCGCATGTTTTATAAAATATGGGCATTTACAAGGACAAAAGATTTTTTTTGCAACACTTATTTTCTCAAAAGGAAATGTATTTTTGTGACATTATGTAATTTTGTTATTAACGCCATTTCTCTTTCATATAGGATAAAACGCTTCGGAGTGTTTATATTACTGTAAAGTTGCTCTCTACCAATATGGTTAGAAGGAGAAATAATTAACTTTTTGCGTATGAAACGTGGTCTTTGACTGTTGGCCTTTTGAATAAGCTCAGAGTCACACAACGAGCCATGGAGAGAGCTATGCTTGGAGTTTCTTTGCGTGATAGAATCCGAAATGAGGAAATTCGCCAAAGAACCAAGGTCACCGACATAGCTCTCAGAATCTGCAAGTTGAAGTGGCAATGGGCAGGCCACATCGCTCGACGAACCGATAACCGATGGAGAAGAAAGGTACTCTAGTGGCGACCACGAACCGGAAGACGTTCTGTAGGTAGGCCCCCCACTAGGTGGACCGACGACATTGTAAGAGTCGCAGGGAGCCGATGGATGCAAATGGCTAATAGCCGTTCATGGTGGCGTTCAAGGGGGGGGGGGGCTATGTTCAGCAGTGGATTTCTCCCGGCTGATGATGATGATGATGTATGAAACATTTTCGTACGTGTATGTATATTTCATAAGATGTGCAAAACATAAATGATTCTCTCGTTTAGTTTCTTTGATATAAAGTCATGGTCAAATTAAATGAAACGCCTAAGAAACCGCAGATTTCCCCAACCCCTGACCTATAAGTTTACTAATTATCAAGACTTAGTGACTTATTTAAATTAGTTGCTTCATCTTCGAAATCTACGACAGTTTTATGTATTCTGTTTTGCAAATTAAATGCAGGATCTGTTGTGGACTTTTAAACCGGATGCCGTGTCAGTCACCTTTGTTATTCTGTCTTTGTTCCGGTTTTAAAGTAGTCTGTAAATCAAAATTGAGGTAGGTATGGGTTTTGGGTTGAAGTCCGGGATAAAAAGTATCCTATGTGTTATTTCGGTGTATAAACTATCTCTTCTTCAAAATTCATTTAAATTCGTTAAGTCATTTCAGCGTGAAGTAGTAACAAACATACTCGCACTCGCACGCACAAACTTTCGCATTCATTATAATTATAATCCTTACCTAATATTATAATATTATAAATGCGAAAGAACTCTGTCCGTTTGTCTCGCTTTCACGCCTGAATTACTGAACTGATTAAAACAAAATTTGGTACGGAGATAGTTTGAACCCTGAGGAAGAACATAGGATACTTTTTATCGTTAAATCAATTATGTAGTAATAAGAATAAAATTGTCGATGTGATCGCGCCAAAAAAATTACCTGCCGGGCGTTTCTTACCTGTTTTTTTGCCGGCGGCGTAAGGGACAAGCGTGGCTAGTTTTAAAGTGATCACAATGCATCCTATTGGATAAATATTATTTTGATTTTGATTTCGCGATAAACTGTAGCCCACGCGGGTGAAACCGCGGGAAACATCTAGTAACGATATAAAGTGTGACGTCACGTTACTTATTTCAGCATAATAATGCTCTGTAGTCTTTACTTAACTTGACTCGTGTTTTTATAATTCATCTAAGGCGTAATGTGCTCTATGGACCCATCCAAAGCCTCTCAACGAAGATCTTGGTACCGTATGCTCTTGAGAAATTCAAATTATGTAAACATAAATAAATATCTACATGCTAATATGTTACGCCATTTGAAATTCCTATACACAGGTACGTTTATATTTGGCACGGTCTTTACTATGAACTGTGAGTATTTTTACAAGGTTGGCAAATAAACTTCAGTGAACATTTATACAGTTAATGGTAAGTGGGTGGTATTTAGGTACACAAGTTCGTCTCGAAAATGAACCAAGTTCGTCTTGAAAATGAACCAATTACGTCTTGAAAATGAACCAAGTTCGTCTCGAAAAGTAATCGGTGTATGTAACCAGGTAAGGAAAACTGGGGTAAACCTTGAATTTCGTGCTTTGGGCACGTTAACGCTCGAAATTATTATCGATCCTGATCCGTTATTTGTTACTAGGACTTGACATATTACTACTAAAATGACATATTATGACATGACATATCGATCCAAAACCGCGGATAACGGATCAGGATCGATTATTAAGGCCCTGCCATACGCCGTTGACCTTGCTTGATCAGGTGAAAGCATCCCGCACTGACTCTATGAGAGACTGATGTGGCGATTTGCGAGTATGAAATACGTAAAAAATTCGCAAAAAATAATTGAAGCAGTATTGAAGCAGCCGCGGCCCCGTCCGCGACCCCGTTCGTTTGTGATTGTGTGCGTGAAAAGTGTGTGCGTACACGGCGCCGCTACTCTCGCACACATTCAAACCGGCGGCGGCGGCCGATTTGTATGAAGCTGAACTACTACTCTTCATTAAGAACCTATCTATCTCCATAGTGTAAGCTCCATAGTGTTAATGTCAAATTTCTATCTCTGGTAAGACACATCGTGGATGGATAGGTTAATAATTTCCAGTGTAAGACGGAGGTCTTCGGGTGGTCTGAAAACTCTCACATGGGCTATATAGCCACTAACTCTATCTACCAAACCGCACTAGACCCACGTGGGGGACTCTCCTCTCTCTGAGAGAAGTTACATATCACAAGTCTTTCCGCAGTGCTACAAACTGCAATCCTTCAAGATGGGTGTGAAAAGAGTCCTTAAAGGTCGGCAACGCATCGGCAACTCCCCTGTTGTTGCAAATGTCCATAGGCGACGGTGACCGCTTTCCATCAGGCGGGCCGTCTGCCTGTTGCAATCTTTTACATAAAAAAAAACTCCAGATGACTTGTTGTGAAATGCTTCTAAAAAGTAATAAAGAGAAAAAAGGTACGTTTCCATTTGATACAGATATCATTGATCAAGCAGTTTATTTTAGATCTTGATAATGTTTGTGAATAATCCAACAAGATCGGAATTTAGATGGAAGTTTCAAAGCAATGTGAAACATCTGTATTTCTTCTAATTTTAAACATGTTTTGTGCTTTTCTTTGGAATATTTGTAGAAACATTTAAAAGGCTTTTTCCTGAGACTAGAAATATCCTTTGAAGTATTGCTAATTAAAGTAGACGCTTCAAAATGGCGTCTGGGCCACCTCTTTGTACACCGACCGTACTAAAAAAAATATATACATTTTGTACTAGGTATGAATATTTTTTTATAAAATAACCAATTTTGGAGTGCGAAAGAAACATATTTAGACATGCATGGCGAACCTGAAACATGAATATGTATTTGTAGAAAATTCCTTGAACATTTCGGGTTTTTTCCGTATATGACGTCACCAAGTGCAAGTACATTTACGCCCGACATTAATATATAATTAGAAAAGTTGATCGATATGTATTTGAAGATGAAGAGAGGGTTATCAATTTCATCCAGTGTTATAATAGCCAACAGATTAATCGTGATCGATGATCGATTGTGATTGCGATCGATAACTACTTTCAACAGATACGATCTGTGGTCAAAGGTCGCGAATTAGCTGCCAAAGAGCAATAAAGAAACAATGGACCTCATTCTTTAATACGACATTCTTTTATCGAGCTATAATATTTTGTCGCTTAGAAATCAGTGGTTTACGTAATCTTCGAGATGCTTAAGAGATTGGATACCTGCATACTTACTGATAAATAGATATTTCTATAAATAGTTGCGGCCCGCGGTTTCAACCGCGTCTTCCCGATATTCTGCAGGAACCTTTTTCCGGTATAGGTTATTGGGAACGGCCGTTAATGTAGCACGGAAGCGCTCAGATGTTGTAAATACCACTCGTGGTCACCCGTCCAAGTAGTGACTGCAGAGGACGCTGCTTAACCTAGTTGATCGGTTAAGAACAACTTCGCTACAAGCGCTTCTAAAGCATAATCCAATATCTGATCTTATACCTACCTGCTAATATCACATACCAAAATCTAAATAACTTTGTTTACTCTCATAACTTCTTAACGTCCATGAACTTTTGATGATGGTATCATATTGATGATTATTTTCATCATGTACGTAAGGTAAAATTACTTCGCTAAAGCGGAACAATGAAGCGGTGATAACTCAGTGGTAGTTATGTCGGCTTGCGATCCGTAAGCTCGTGGGTTCAAATCCTACAATGTGCTTGAGTTTTAACGTTAGCCAAGATTTCTTCGAATAAGTATATAATTATTTTTTAAATTACAGGGTAGCGTTTGACCACAAGTCACCTGATGTACCATAGAATACCATAGTCATCATCGTTTCGTATTTTTAACTGACCTGACAACCAAGCCTGAATTGAGTTGACCTACCAAAGAAAATCAATCAAATCTTTGTAATTCAATCAAACATTTAACCCTAAATGCCATAAGCCAGCTCATAGCTGACCTCGATTCCGTAACCATCAATCGAACGTCATCATCATTTCACCGACGTAGCTATCAACGATCTGTCCATTCCGATAGTCCGATAATTTCAGTCCATTGGACCAAGGAAGCCCCTTCACTGAATACCGGCTATTAGGCGATTACAATGCAATCCGCGTCGAGACGAGAGGCTGCGACTTTCTAAACTCATAAATATGTTGCTCCTTTGCCGGTGTCAAGCGGACGGGTCGGCTTTTATGACTGCGAGATTTCTTAAGGTGCACCTAAGTTTTTTAATAGTTCAGTTTTTAGGGTTCCGTACAAGGAAGAGGTAGACCGAGAAGAACATACATAGATCAAGTTAAAGAAAGGATTGACGTCATGTCGTACCAAGAGGTCAAAAGGATGGCCAAGAACAGAATGGGATGGAAAGTAGGTACTCCACCGACAAGAGCTTCGCTCTTAAATATCTTAAATAAAAGAAGAAGACACAAAGGATAAAGACTCCGCTGTCCGTCCGTCCGTCCGTCGGTCACCAGGCTGTATCTCATGAATCGTTACAGACAGTTGAAATTTTCACAGATGATGTATTTCTGTTGCCGCTATAAAAACAAATACCAAAAAACAGAAAAAAAACCTTTAAGGGGTGGCCCCATACAACAAACGTATTTTATGTGGCCCGATATTTATAACGACAACACGTAGACGCTGTTTTTTGCCGTTTTTATAGATACGGAAACCTTCGTACGCGAGTCCGACTCGCAATTGGCCGCTTTTGTTTATATCTTACAGGTCAGTATTTAAAGCACGAGTTAGTGACGATGTGGTCGAAAGTAGTGGCTCTCAAGTGAGGCAGACAAAACACGTCGATAGGCGCACTTAGCGTCAGATTCTTATCTTGAGAAAATTTTCTACCACCAATTTTCATGACGTTTTTTGTTTTTTTTTTTACTTCTTATTCTGTGACCACATTAAGGTCACTGTCAAGGGAAATGTCAATGCCTATCATCGCGATAAATATTGCGTTAATTAATTATTAACGCAATTATGTGAGTGGCTACACTTGAACGGTCAACGTGAATGCACTTGAGTTATCGGCTAAGGTCAAACGCCAATGTGAATGCCGTTGTGAAATATCGTGGCCACACTTATGTCAAACGTCAATGCTATTTAAAGGCATTTCCTGTTAGTGTGGCCCCAGCATTACAAGGTAGTGTCACCTGGTGTTAAATGACGATGTGGTCGAAGGTGGCCCTACACTACACCTGGATTGGGATCTGGCTCTGCAGTAGGGTTGATGTTTTTATTCACAAAAAGCTTAAGTTTATTGGAGGATTGGAACCTACGACCTACGGGTCACAAGATGACGTCACTAGCACTGAGTGTCACAGGTCAGTCGCATTACAAACTTAACCTATTTATAGAAGAAGAAAGAAAAGAAAGAATATATGTTCGTGTTCAACAACAATACTCTTGGTACAGTCAACGACAAAAGTCGCTGAACAATCACACTTTTTTCTATTATCCTCATCATCTCAGACACCAATTTTAGACCTCATCATCACCTAAAATCAGGTGTGTTATGTTATGGTGAAAATGATACCATGTAAAAAAAACGATAATAATTACTGATTTGAAACACATTTGGAAAATCGAGACTGATCAGCTACTTTTGTCGCTGACTGTACATATTATTAAAAAAAAGAAACAATATTACAGTAACAGAACCACGAACCAGTGGTTTTTCGAACTCGAGAAACCACTGTGACTGAGTCTCGGGCATAGATATAATCCTAAGGATTTCGTCTGTAGAAAGCAGATGTAGGTAGCGTTTTTTAATACTCGTCTTGACATTAATTTTAATATCCAAATATGCAACAAACAAACGTCGACATCAATAACAACAAGTGCTAGTAGAGTCTCGCGCTGTCAGGGTTCCGTACTATAAAAAACTATTTAAATTGATGGATGGTGGTTCAGGCGTTTAGTCTGACTTTCCAATTAAAACAAGAAAATTTCACTATTTTTAAAACACTTTTTTCTTAATGTGTTAACTCTCTCAACTATTTTATGCTTATGTATATGGCTTCATGCAATTTGTGTATTAACCGATGTCAAATTTTATCATAAGTCTATACTATTCATGTCAAGCAATGTCTCGAAATATGTAGCTGAAATTAAATAAAAATACATGTTAGTAAATTATATTTCTGTCGCTTTATTCTTCAGATATAATTAACACATGTAGTACTTCTTAAGTTACTTGGTAGCTTCGCACGTATTTAAGAGATTTTTTGAAAATCGATACGAATGGTATCGAGTTTTTAACAACTAAATCGATTATCTGTGGCACCACTCGCTACAGCCCACGGCCACCGCACTAATCGAGCCGTCATTCTTTTTTCGTGCGAGGTAGCAAGCGCACGCGCACTCAGTGTCTGCGAAATAAAATTATTTTTAGGAAAATGTTTAAACGTAACCGGGATGCTTTTCTTGAAGATCTCGAATACTATCGCTGGAAAGTGATGAAACGTGGACAACAACGTAAGCTTAATCACAAAAGGATTTTACTTCAATATTCGTCAGATTCTGGTATGTATTTGAAACTACCTACATTATTTTTATTTTTACAAATTGAAATGAATGCCTGGCGGTTAACCGTGAGTAAACACAAAGGCAAAATTGATACTTATTTCCAGTATATAGAATACATACTGGAATATTAATTTTATTTGTATTTGTTAATGATAAATCTATTGGAAAACCAAATAAATAAAATATATCTCATAGTGTTACGTATACCACTTAAGCCAAATAATTTAAGTTTGCAAAAATTGCAAGTGCCGGGCGGTTGACCGAGCGTTAACACGATGGCTAGCTGCTATACATAGCGCGACAACCATTCCTACCGACATCGACATATTAACATAAAATTGGGACTTAATAATTACAAACTAGCGGTTAACCGAGAGTTAACACGGTTTAAGTGCTTTGTAAATGTATGCTGCTTATGCTAAATACTTTAAATTTGCATTTGTCTGGCGGTTGACCGAGCGTTAACACGATGACTGTTATGCTTAGCGCAACAATCATACTTTGTATACCTACCGACATATTTACGCAAAATTGAGACGTTACCATTATATACTAGCGGTTAACCGAGAGTTACCACGAAAATTAATTATATTTGCCGCTTATGCCAATTACTTCGAATTTCCATTTACAAAAATTGCTATTGCCTGGCGGTTGACCGAGCGTTAACACGATGGCTGCTATACATAGCTCGACAAGCATACCTACCGACATATTTATGTAAAATTGAGACGTAACGATTATTAACTAGCGGTTATCCGAGAGTTAACACGAAAATTAATTATATTTGCCGCTTATGCTAATTACTTTGAATTTCCATTTACAAAAATTGCTATTGCCTGGCGGTTGACCGAGCGTTAACACGATGGCTGCTATACATAGCTCGACAAGCATACCTACCGACATATATACGTAAAATTGAAACGTAACGATTATTAACTAGCGGTTAACCGAGAGTTAACACGAAAATTCATTACATATGCCGCTTCTGCCAAATACTTTAAATTTACATTTACAAAAATTGCAATTGCCTGGCGGTTGACCGAGCGTTAACACGATGGCTGCTATACATACATAGCACAGCAATCATACGTAAAATTGAGACGTAATAATTAAAAAACTAATAAATAATTGTAATTCAAACTAGCGGTTAACCGAGAGTTAACACAATGGTTTACATTGTAATTAATAAGTTTAAGTCTGGTATATCACAGACGGGAAAAAACACCTACTGAGGGCGGCTTGCACAACAATTTTTAAACGTATTTAAGCACCCCTTAATTGCATTTAGACAACTAAAAACGTTTAGCATCTTGCACAACAAAACATAAGCTCTTAAACGTGTTTAGCAAGCTGTCAAAATTAAACACCCCAGAATGGCTATTTAAGAAAGTTAAAATTTGTTTAGCGCCATTTTGAATGACCATCTGTTTCAAAAACAATGGTTTTTGGGTCTTTGTATTAGTTTTTATATGCTTCGTCTGAGTAAAATGCCTCGTTGATTTGGATTGGTAGTTTTATTGTAATTTTTAAAGATTAATATTGATTACCTATAACTACAATGGATTTGTGAGATTTCTCAGACGATGACAAAGAAATTATAATGTATCTACGCCGGCCCATTGCACCAAGAGAACTGTTTCCGAGGTCAAGAATGTTCGAAAAACTTTCAGTGCAGAAATTTTTGCGGAGATTTCAACTATCGAAAGCTACCATAGTGATTTTGTTACAACAAATAGAAAAACATCTAAAAGCAGTACTCCATTTTACGCAAATATTCAACCCTAATGTTAACCAATTAACATGGGTTTGACCGTGTTTGACAAAAAAACACAAGGAGCGCGCGATACGGAACATCTGGGCTGTTTGAAGAACACGCTAACTACGTTTAACTAAATTGCATCGGAAATCATGTCGTGCAAGACAACGCTAAACTAGATTAGAATAAATCTGTTTAGCGCCTAAAACTGTATTAGCTAAATAAAATTAACGACGATTTAAACACAACGTTGTGCAAGCCGCCCTGAGTCTTGGTCGTCACCAGATGTCAATTCTTGGTTAACAGATATTGCACCCAATACCAATGTGGAACACTTCCTGGAGTAAAAATTGATGTTGATCCCTATCCAGAGCTTGATTCTGAACTGCTCGGAACGACGAAACAGGCGGTGTCAAGTACGTACTCTAAAGTCAGACAACCGTGCACGTACTAGGTAAACTGTGCCGGACCCTTGCGCTTCCAGCAGAACAGGGGGGGGTGCAGAGGGTCGGGCCGGAAGTGAACCCCTACGATGAGCCGCCGTGCTCCAACGACACAGCAGTCGGTCACGGGTGTGACGGACGGGCCCGAACAACCCGAAGCAGCCTTCGACGCGCCATTTGCTCAGGTACAACGGTACAACACACTGCGCGTACTAATCCTGCTAGTTTAGATTGGATATGTAATGGTTTCCCTATACCATTTTAATTTGAACTTAAGTTCAGGAGGTTCTTGGTCAGTGTTTGAAAAAATCTCACACGACCATAGCTGATGAGAAATTAATAAGCCTAGGTGAGGGTAGTTCCTCCGCATCTTGCACAGGAGCACATTACTCCAAAAAATGTCTCTTGCCCCAAAGCCTATCTGTGACAAACCCTTCAAGAGTTTAGTAAATTTGTTTCTAAATTACACTTTTAGATGAAAGACTACCGAACAAGTAATTTGCTAAATTAATTTCTGCTAATGGGTCCATCAATTTGAATGAAGCCTATTTCCTATTCTTTGTCAACTCGTCGAAAAGTTTCCACTCATTAGAAATTGCACAATGAGAGATTTCGCTCACTTAATTGGAGTTTTGGTTGCATTGCAGCCTGCCAGCCAAGTACGTTTGGCGGTACACAAAAACCCTTGAAAGACAAGAATTTGTAATATCTTTGCAGAAATGCTCTAATTTTCATGCTCCATTTATATGGAATTCAGCCATTCTAGACGATTTAAATTGATGGAAATAAAATATTATTAAACCAAAAACCCATTTAAAACCGCTAAATTTAACTTAGAAATTTATACAGACGTCTCACGTTCTGGATGTGTAGTCCATTGTGATAATGAACAAGCTCATGGAGTATGGAAACATTGTGAACTTAAATCACACATAAACTGCTTGGAATATTATATAAACAGATAAATTGAATGCTAGGACAATAGCAAAACTTATGGTAAGTGTCCCAAAGGGCAAAGTACGAGTATTTTGCAAGAGATAAACATAACTGTTCCATCTTACTGCGTATAGATAAAACGACAGCTACGTAAATTGCATGGGTGGAATCCAGTTCCCTCACTTAAACTGTGTACCTATCCAGACAAATTTGGCAGCGGTCTGAACAAAGACATACATGATGGTTTGCATCTAACATTAGCACAAAAAAAAAAAAAAAAAAAAAGCAGGTAAAGATCTCGGGAATCCAAGTATCAAATTCAGCTTTCGAAAGAATATTAAAAACTTTCAGAGATACCAAAATTCCCTTGTTTGTTTCTCGGACCAATGCCAAACGTCAGAACTTCATGTCAAGACCCTGACGCTTTTGCCGTTGACGCTTTTGCCGTTGACGCTTTCACAGTAAAATAGAATATAATAATCTTCGATGCTTGCCCACCTTTTCCTCTAATTCTCAAGTGCTTTCAAAAAATTATAGAACGAAAGGCTTATGGGATTTTAGATTATCCTCTCCGACCTTCTCAGGCCTGGTATCTGCAATCAACGAAAATAATTCATCAGCATCATCATCATCAGCCGGAAGAAGCCCACTGCTGAACATAGGCCTCCCCTTTTTGAACGCCACCATGAACGGCAATTTCCGATGTAATTTGGTTTAACCCTGACGAACATCGTGTTCGTTCATTTTATAAGAATCCACTTATCTTAGGTGCCGCAGTGCTCTCGGGCAGGCGCATCGCGTGGCATTTTAAAATCAGCCATGGATCTGATGCTGGCATCCTTATCAAACAACTAGATGTAGCAATATAACATATCATACAAGTTGTGGTGGCAGTTCTGTAACGCCAATAAATCCAATACTTTTGATTGCTTTGTCCCAATAATTTTGCGGTTTTTATAGTTAGATGTACGTTAAGGGCACATCATATGGATCTGTCGTCTGCCTTATCTCTTCTATTAGGTAACAACGTTAGGTCCAATGACCAACTACAAAGACTGCCTAAAGTAGCGTTTAAATTAAAACCCAGTTTCCCAAAACATTGTTCAACATGGGACCCACGGATACTTTTGACGCATATAGTCGATTGGTATCTCAATAGAGAGTTCAATATGGAGAAAATTACAAAGAAATTAGTAGTTCTGTTAGCCATCTGTACAACTCAACGAGTTCAAAAAGAGAAATGAACACAATAAGACTGTAATACTAAATTTGCTGTACCCACTAGTAGGCTTCATAAAGTCGGCAACTCGTTCAAAGTTTAATGTGTATGTTGTTTATTCAACAAAATCCTAAGTGCAATTCAAGACTTGTCGATAGAAAAATTTCAAGTCCGTATGAAGAGAAATGTTATTAGTAAAGCTTATTATATAATTTCGGACTATTTAGATGACGACGATTGCCTGCTTATTTGCCGGTGTTATGAGGTTGAAATAGGCGTGGATCGTTTTAATTTTGACGTTTTAAAGGCGATCACATGTTGTATCAAATTATCAATGTATGCCACTAAATAAATATATTTTGAAGTTGAAGCTTGGATGGACCAGAACATCGGTCGAAGGTCTTTGCTAAATTTTACCATCGTCCAATCGTAGACGATAAGGACTTTGCAGAATCGATTTTACAAAATATTACAAGTAATGATTATTTAAATCTTAGTATTAACTATGACTATTTATGACTTATAATAATTATAAACCTTATTAATAAAAATATTTGGTTTCACGTTTATATAGTTTTATAAGTAAGCTCTATCATTGAAATTATAGAACGCTGATTCGATAAAACTAGTCGTTCTTAATGATAACAAATGCAAAATTCTCTGAACATCTACATGTGTTAATTATATCTGAAGAATAAAGCGACAGAAATATAATATGTGATCAAAAGAATTTCGATCAATATTATATGAGGTCGCTTTATTCGAAGATATAACCCTCCCAACCCATTCCCGTAGAAAACATTTTGCATTTGTCTCAAAGATCTCTAAAAGAATGACGGCTCGATTAGTGCGGTGGCCGTGGGCTGTAGCGAGTGGTGCCACAGATAATCGATTTAGTTGTTAAAAACTCGATACCATTCGTATCGATTTTCAAAAAATCTCTTAAATACGTGCGAAGCTACCAAGTAACTTAAGAAGTACTACATGTGTTAATTATATCTTCGAATAAAGCGACCTCATATAATATTGATCGAAATTCTTTTGATCACATAATATATCTTTTTGATGGTTCCGTTTTCCGCTTGAGGTGTGGAACCCATAAAAATTAGACCCAAACGCATTCAGTGACGAAATTATTCCGAAAATTTCACAAATTAATTTGTTATTTAAGCATTAATCATAGAATTCTTAGTTAAGTTGCAATATGCATAAATAATGAAGTACCTATTGTTAAAACATGTTTTTTTATAAAGAACATTGGTCACTTTTCATACTGCCCTGGACCTGAACGTAATATATTTTGTCAATGTCACTTGACAGTGACAATCAATTTGCTAGTACATAGATTAAAAAGATTAGTTTTTGTTCATATTTGGTAAATAACTAACTAACTAACTGAGATGGCGCAACGACCCAAAGTGAGTCTTGGCCTCCGATAACAAAAGACGCCACTTCGGTCTGTCCTGCGCCACCTCCTGCCAGTCCTCCACCTGGAGCTCGCGCAAATCCTTCGTGACTTCGTCATTGGTAAATAATGTTGATTTTAATGACTTAAATTCAAGTAGGGCCGACTTCCAAAGCATGAAACGAAAAGAAAAAGAAAATGTGGAGTGCGTTCAAAACATCCAAGCATCGTGTAAGTTAAAAAATGTCCTAAGAAACTCCGAAGTTAAATAATCAATATCTTTTTTTTCTACACTTTGTAACGTCCCCCCTCAATGCTCTTCAGCCCCCCGTTCCTTCTAACCGCCCCAAAAAGGTACTCTTGCAGAAATATTATTAAAACTTAACTATGGCCACGTGATCGTCTCCCTACGTTGTATCCGTCGCAACCCTGACTCTTTTAAGGTACCTGAGATAGCCCTAATTCCCTAGTTAATTAAACTAATTATGCCTAAGTACTACCTGAGTTTGATTTATTGCCTATTTTACTGTTCCTGATAAATATAATTATGTTCCGTCTTATAGTTATATGAAAACCGCCCTAGCCTTAAGAATGTTTAGTCACGTGATGTACATTGGAGTATGCCTACGATTCCCCATCGCCTCTTATGAGTTTGTTTGTAAGTATAAGAATGATAATTGCCTATCCTATTTACGAGTATATAACAATGAAACAATAATAAGTAATTCAACCTGGAGAGTATGTATGCAGACGCTTAAGTTTTATTGGTAAATATTTAATAAGAAGATATGTCAGAACTGAGTGTTTCCTAACAAATTGCTGGTTATTTATTTGGCTTTAATTGTTATAACCGCAATCAGAGTTATTGTGATATAGATAAGAGCACCACCCCGCTCCAATCAGTGAGTCTCGACTTCCTCACTGGTCAACCCTCCTTCACTTAACTCTGTACCTTTTATTTCGTACATTCTGGGATATGTAATTTAAGTTAGTAAGTACTTTGGTAAAGTTTTAGTCTGTTTTATTTGTCTTTATGCTAAAGAGTCAAGAGGGCATAATCTTTTAGCAAGGTCAAACTATTTGTCTGACTTCATACTTCACTTTCGTACAAGGATTACATTTAAGTGTTATTCAACAATGCAACTCTTACTTCCATCATATCTAGTTATATTGCGGAGCTTTTCCATACTTAGCTTGTAAGTACAGGAAGGCCCCTTTGGCCCACAGGCGTCCTCCTACCTAAAACGTAAATGTACCTAACATTCCAAACCGTTGGAAATCTATTATATAAGTACAATCCTATACTAACTCAATTATTGAACAATCGCCTTTGCATTTTAGTTTAGATTTTTGTTTAGTCAATTACTCTCACTATCGAGACTCTCGGAACTTCTCTGAATATCAAGCCATTTATAGTAGTACTTATTATTCCAATGATTGATAAAATCAGTCAGTGACTACGGCGTAGTATCTCTAACCTTTTGTAGCAATAGAGAGTGACTACAGGCACTGCATCGCAAGTTGCCAAGTGTAACCAAATTTACCAACGATGAACTTTCTCATCAAAAGATTTATGAACTATGTCGTTGTTAGACTTTCCTTTCAGATTCATATCCTAGAATACTCGATATAGATTCAAAGAGTGTGATAATTTCCACAGAGAAACTAATTTGTCTTTACATTTCTTTATGCAATGGTATTATTCCTAGGTAACCTTTTCTCATCAAAGTATTTATGAATTATTTCTTTATTAGTATTTCCTTTTAGGTTCAAATCCTAGAGTACTCGTTGGTATTATTATAGTTTAGAGTTTTATAGCAATAAATAGTATACGTAGTTAATATATTAATAGCAATAAGTAGTTACTAGCAAACGGTTGCATTATTTCGCCTTGAAATTCATTTAATTTCGTGATGTACAACTACCTTCAAAATCGTTGATGAATATTTATTTAAGATATTGGCCCTAATTTTGTATTCCTAATACTTCCCATTCTAAACCTACTATTCAATCTATGTTCCCTACCCTAACTCACTACTCCTATTCGAATTGGTGTGTGTTTCATCAAAGCTAGAGGCTTAACCTCATATTTACATTTAAATGCGGCAAGTCGGTTGTTCCCTGTAAAACAACCGCCTTACAAAGTCAATTGCTCATGATGTTTGAACAATCTACCTAACTAATCTCTACGGGATTGGGGAGGCACCCCGATTAGACCTATTCCTACGCCACCCTACTATCTCTCCTCCGCCGACCGCAGTCGAATAGGGATGCAGAAGAGAGACGGACCAGGGACTATGTATGGGAATATATAAATATATAAGTGTATAGACCGATTCAATCAACTCTGAATATAGCTAAACGGATGCACAATGGCATGATTCTCTTCGACTAATCTCCGTCGCAGATAAACAGAATCTGACCGAATAGGGGAACAATTAGTCGTTCCTTCGTTGAAGGCATAAACGACTGCCGGCTCGTTCCAAAAGTTGTCGGCTCTAACAATGAGTCCCTATCAGTAAAAGCTCTGTTAACACCGCAAGGTAGACAGCCTTTACCCACAAAACCATGTTTGCGTTTAATGAACCCGTTCAAGCAGATGGGCATATTCCTCACTGACCCTCATTATCCACGAAAACTAGTATGACTGTAAAATAATAAAACGATCCACGAAGCTTCCCATGAGATTACGTCTTTACCATTAATCTACCATACGCACGAATCTAATTATTCACAAAGCCGCGTTGATTCTAACATAGGCCCACAAAACTACAAATCACAAATCACCACAAATCTATCAGTACGCGCTTTGCACTATTCTCCAAGCCACGTTGTAATCACGATGTTAATTCACACCCCAAAAGAACACTAAATATAATAGAAACGACCGCAACAAATACTACTGAGGGTAGATGGGGATAGACCCACAATAAATACTGCTTGAACGTGTTCACTCACCGAAGACTGCTGTTGAAATGCCCCGAATCCAGCGCGCTCGCCCCTTTTATTCACGTAGCGACGATGGTCTTTTTGGTGTTGCCGGCGACCGCGGTGTTTTTGGCGTTCGCAGTGACCGCGGTGTTTTTGGCGTTCGCGGCGATATTTCTATACAGTCAAAGGAGTTGATAGCGGTGCACGCAGCGTTTGCTGTCCCGACGGTGTTTTTAGCGTTCGCAGCGACCGCGGTGTTTTTAGCGTTGCCTCGGTGGCATTCGTGGTGTCGGCGGCGATATTTCTACATAGTTACAGGGATTGATAGCGACGCTTGCGGCGTTTGCGGTCACGGCGATGTTTTTGACCTTAACAACTAGTACTTAAGGTGTCATTTTTACTCATACGCACTCTTGGATCAAGAATCTGCCCTCCAGTGAAGAGTTATAGAGTTATAAAATTAGCTTCTTTACAACCACTAATAATAATTACTTTTTGTATTTTTATTTATTTCTTTATTTATACTTTAGCACGTAAAATTGCATTTTACATTATTAAAGCCAGCCTTCTATTGAGATTGTTGCCATCTATGTTTATTATCGTATGAACTATCTAGTACTAACTTAGTTAGTTTGACCGTTTCTTACTAGGTGGCGTTGGTGTCGCGCATGCATTTTCCTACATCGCGGAGACGATACTGAAAATATGTACAAAACATTATGATAAAATGATCCACATATATTTGTGAACGTGACGGTCCAGATCACTGAAGTCTGGAACGTTACAGCCAACCCCCAAAATTTACACAGGTAGTTAAATATTAACCCGGAGAAAATTTTTCAACCTCAAAATGTGTTCACAAATATAAGACTAAATAAAAGAAATATTATCACTATATTTCACAAACAAACCCCGCTCCACGTCCGTCCGTCTGTCTGTTTACGATAAACTCAATAATCATAAGTCTTTCGCAAGTTCTAATGTGTGCATAATTTAACTTGTCAATGCTTGACTTCAGACAATGTGTACTTGTTGTACTAGGAGAGTATATTTAAACCGAAGCATGGATGACTCCACCATATGAACCCGTCCAAAGCTTTTAATGTATTGAAGACCAAAAGAAATCACCCTCACAAGGACAATCTTGGCTCTGTAAGGAAACCTGGTTGTGAGGCAGATCAATCCTAATGATACAGTGTATTAATTGTTATCCCCTTCAGACCCACTTTTTTAAGAGTTTGCGGAGAACTAACCTACACCATCCTATCCAAACCAAAATTTCTTTAATAGGTATTGGGCAATAACGATTCATGATCGCAACATCCCACCCTGGCCGAAATTTCATAATGGCAGATCATCAATGATTCGGAGAGTGTGGAGTGTAAGCAGGATACTTTAGTCTTTCCTCATTGTAGAGTAGGACCTCTTTATGGAATCAGTTATTACTGATGAAGTGTCATCTGACCTATCCTAGCACCAAACTCCACCATAACCAAGGCCCTTGTAAAGTGTAGTGTCTATCTGACCTCAAGCAACGACAAATAGCTTTCAACTTAGGGTATTGTTGAATTATTTTTGGTCCCTATTCTACAATTCAATCGCTTATAACGTTCATTCCCAAATATAAAATACACATAATATACCAATAAAATACATATATAGTAGTATCATTTTCAATCTTCTTACATAACCCCTAGCTACAACTTGCACACTCCATTGCCCTAGACCTAAATATTCCAACATCCCTTTTAGTTTGAAGCGACCAATTTTGTTATGCACTTAATAAATTTTAATTTAAACAAAGCAAGTAAGAATGTACGTAGATCCCTATCAATAAGTCAGTGTTGTTATAGTAAAGAAGTATAAATTAATACTCTTCCATTTTCCTCCTGTACCTCCATATTACCGTAGAAGGGGAAAGAAAGATAAATAATCTCAATCCTTTTTCCTTCTGTACCTCAAATATTTACCTCATAAATTTAATCAGGAATATTCAGTCAAATAATTTACTCTTTTTTTATTGTTTGAATTGATAAAGTAATGAATCACCGGCGCCAGTAACACATCCCTCTACCAATTCCTAAATTTACCATAAATTAACAATATTATAAGCAATTCACAATTGGCAATCTTAATCTACAGAATAAAACACAGATTTTTGTCATAAGCAAGTATGAGTTACTCCACCTCAGCTCAGGTTTTATGTAAAGAATAGATATAAAAGTGACTAAAATTAATAGAACAATCCCGTCAACCGAAACAACTAAATGCATCGCATGCCTTCACAATATAAGCAAACACGAGTTCTATTAGCTAAGTTAATTTGCGTGAAAATCTAACTCTCATGTAACGATAATTTAATTGTGCTTTTTAGGATTAACTTTACTATGCTCATAACTTACCATAATTTCACTTTACCATTTTTAACCTTAGTGTTACCTCGCACAGCATGAAAATGAATTAAAGCAACTATCCATGGACCAAATATCTTTATACCTTATGGTCGTTTGTCGAACAATACAAGAGATCTGTCCTGAAAAGGACAATAATAATCGCAGTCTATTTACGAATAAACCGTTTATCAACCTAAGTTTACCTGATTGCAAATTAATGCCAATTCCTTCATGTTTCCACCTATACTTACATATTTTGTGCTCTTATGCTTTGATTGCGTTTGTTTTAAGTTACCTACTTTTATCACTGTCATGTCTTGTTTTTAACTGAAGTGTAGTATTCGATCACTTTGTTACTGGCAGATTCTATTTTTTTTTTCAACAAATTCCTAATCTCTTGCACTAACACATATAACCTTTCCCCACTTGCACATCCTAAAATGGAATAGTAAACAACCCCCATTGTTTTCACCCTTTAGCCATCATTAAACCATACAAAACGAAGTTGTTTATTTCTGTGTTTTTTTTTTTACCACAACTTTTCATCTTCTGTCAACTTAAATAACTCCCGCGCAAGTCCTACAAGTGTTGCCTGTAACAATATCTAAGTAATGGCCAATTGGTGCTGCAATCAATCTTTTGTCCTATGGCATACCGCTTACCGTTTTTTTTTTTTTTTTTTTTACGACTATGACAACGACTTTATTCAAGTGAATTATGAGAAAAAAATTTTTTTTTTTTTTTTATTATTAAAGCGACTAAACTTTATTCAAGGGAATTATGAGAAAGAGAAATTTTTTTTTTTTTTTATTAAAGGCCGCCATCACTCCCCTTTACCCAAACTTATAGCAATCTTCTCGATAATATAATTATAACAAATAAACTAAAAGAAAACCTTTCTTATTAAGTGCGTACTAGCTACTAGTAATTGAACAACCTATCATGTAGATATCGCTTTTGTCTATTCAACTGTTTTGACTTTTGAGCGACTTCTATAAATTTGAGTAAGCCTTTCCTTGCACAATTTTTTTTTTTTTAATACGAAATCTTTACAATCCTTTTTGCTTTTGTCCCTAAACCCTTTGCTGAAATTTCATCCCTAACTTCATAACCGTAATTTTTGGACACCTAATTATTGGTTTAATTTTTTTTTTTTATTATACTTTTTTTTTTATTATAATATTATTATTTATTTTATTTTTATTTAGCTTTCACACTTATTTCATAGCATATTATTTACCTTTATTGCAAATTCAACCCCCTTAACTTTATGACACTATTAATACTTTCCTTAGACTAACCTATTATAACCTTCTGTTATTTATACGCAATCTATTTACAATATCATTTTTAGCCTATTAAAACTGACTGTTCTCTTTCTACCAAATCGCTCCACTCTATTCCGACTGAATGTTTAATCCGTGCGAATCCTATTAAATTATGACACAAAAAAAACTTCACTATAATTCAGTTCATTAAAATTTGGCAGGAATCTACTTTTACTAATATTGCCGTCAACCTGTAACTAACAAATCGGACTTTTTTGGCGGCAATCGAATTGTCAACGTGAAAATTTTGTTTTTATTTCCAAAACTTGTGTTTCTTCGAGTGATAATGTGTAATATTGGTGGATTATTAACCATTATGTGTTCGTTAATGTGTACGAGTGTGGGAAATTGAAATAAAGTTGTGAAAGTGACTTTTCAAGTTGCTCCAAAAAAGTCCGTGTAAAGTTTAAGTAAAGCACCACTACTTTACTTAAACACTATCCTCATCCCATCATCTCATCATCATCATCACCATCATCATTTAAACTTGATTCAACTCTCTGAGTTTGAAATCTTTTATACTTGACACTGGCAAATACACTAATCGTGTGACGCCATAACAAAACAAAACAAACTAACAAATCGCTCGGTTCAGTTTCTTAACACGAGTAATAATCATTTTGAACGTGCTTGCAACCCGACTATTTATCTATTTATCTGCAATGGCTCAAGGAAATCATTCATTCCATACCTTGATCAAACAATTTCCCTGCCTATGGGACCGTCAAGACCTTAATTTCAGAGACTACAAATATAAATCAAGATGCCGCTCCATCCTCTTGTCAGAGTGCAACAAGATGGTTCACATTCCACTCACCGAAGCAGACATCAAACGAAAAATAAAATCTTATCTACGTCAACATTCGCACTTGCAAGCCTCAATAGCGGTAACTACATTCATAATCCTTACTACCATAAATTTTACTATAAAATTTATATTTTTTGTAAATTTTAATTAGCTATCACTTTCAGTGTTATCATCCATCCTGAAAACCTCTTTAGTTTTTTTTTTTTTCTTATAACCTAATCTCTATTAATATCCTATAAGCGAACGCAACCCCGTCTGTCTGTTTGTCTGCTACTCCTTCACGCCTAACGCCCGAAACCACTAGTCGATCCGATCTAAGCGACACCCGACGCAAAGACGATCCAAACCTGGAGATGGACACAATATATACCTATTGTCGACGACGCGGTAGCCGAGTTGGTAGTGACCCTGCCTGCGAAGCTAGCGGTCCCGGGTTCGAATCCCGGCAAGGGCAAACATATGTGTGATGAGCACGAATACCTGTACCTGAGCCCCGGATACCCCCATCTATATAAGTATTTATTTCTCTATGTATGTATGTATATCGTTGTCCAGTAACCCATAACACAAGTTTTGAGCGCAACTTGGGGCCATGTCAACCTGTGTGCAATTGTCCCTGATATTTAAATTTATTTATTCAATTTATTGTGTCAAAATATAAATAAGGTTAAATCGTTTTCCTCCGCTTCGCGTGGTCGACCTACTTTGTTTAAAGTTGTGTTTTTCTTTTTGTTTTGATGAAACTGTTTTCCCTATAAATTTTTTTTTTTTTTTTTTTTTTCTACCAGCACTATCCACCAAGGGCAACCTCAACCAATTTTGACGAACACTCTTCTGGAACTTAATGACACTCAAAACCCTACACTATCACTCACTACCGACACTCACTCTGAACAGATTTTACCACAAAACCCTACACTACCACTCACAACCGACACTCACCCAGAACTAATTTTACTACAACGCCCTACATTTCCATTCACAAACACCACTCCACACTACTACCCACTTCCACCCATGACACCATTACAGTACTCCCTCGCCTCTAACTTATTTGAAATTATTGTACAGCTAGCCGTAAACAATTCACTCACTCCCGACATTTCACTATTCTATTCTTCCTCCATTATTCCTACTGTTACACCTACTACTACAGCACCCACACCATCTCTTCCCGTCCTACCTGAAGCCCGTCTAGCTGAGAGTCTACCGCCCTTCCCTGCTGATCCGGACCACTCTCTTAACTTTTTCCTGTGGTCGTATGTTATTTTTGTTCATTTTATTTATTTTTTTAGTCTAAACCCTATATAATATACACATTTTTGTTTCCATCCCTACGCTTTCGATTCCTACGTCGCCCAACACCCGCCAACGTGCTCCAGCAACTCTATTCATCTATTTATTTTATTTATTTATTTAAAACTGTAAATACCCCTAAAAGTTTTATGTTGTCTTTACTAAATACTTCCTTTTCTTTTTCAGACCCTTGAACTTGTAAAAACGAGCAAGATTAACTATAATCATAGCTGTGAATGTACATAGTTTAGAATGGCTCACGACTCACGTGCATTTTAGAATAGAAGCAGCCTATCCTCACCTTTACGCGATACGACATTTTTTTTTTTTTTTTTTAAACTCGTAAAGATTTAAATTGAATTATATTCTTGTGTATAAATTGACCTAATTGCCTATAACCAACTAACTAATTTTTTTAGTGAAAACGCTATCTCAGTACCTCTCCTCTTTCACGGCAACAATTGTGCGGACGAACCGCAACACTATATTAAGACTACCTAATACCCTAAACTTGCAATTTGACCCACAAAAGCACCTGTAATCCTGGTCTACGGCACACTAATTGTAACGTCCCCCCTCAATGCTCTTCAGCCCCCCGTTCCTTCTAACCGCCCCAAAAAGGTACTCTTGCAGAAATATTATTAAAACTTAACTATGGCCACGTGATCGTCTCCCTACGTTGTATCCGTCGCAACCCTGACTCTTTTAAGGTACCTGAGATAGCCCTAATTCCCTAGTTAATTAAACTAATTATGCCTAAGTACTACCTGAGTTTGATTTATTGCCTATTTTACTGTTCCTGATAAATATAATTATGTTCCGTCTTATAGTTATATGAAAACCGCCCTAGCCTTAAGAATGTTTAGTCACGTGATGTACATTGGAGTATGCCTACGATTCCCCATCGCCTCTTATGAGTTTGTTTGTAAGTATAAGAATGATAATTGCCTATCCTATTTACGAGTATATAACAATGAAACAATAATAAGTAATTCAACCTGGAGAGTATGTATGCAGACGCTTAAGTTTTATTGGTAAATATTTAATAAGAAGATATGTCAGAACTGAGTGTTTCCTAACAAATTGCTGGTTATTTATTTGGCTTTAATTGTTATAACCGCAATCAGAGTTATTGTGATATAGATAAGAGCACCACCCCGCTCCAATCAGTGAGTCTCGACTTCCTCACTGGTCAACCCTCCTTCACTTAACTCTGTACCTTTTATTTCGTACATTCTGGGATATGTAATTTAAGTTAGTAAGTACTTTGGTAAAGTTTTAGTCTGTTTTATTTGTCTTTATGCTAAAGAGTCAAGAGGGCATAATCTTTTAGCAAGGTCAAACTATTTGTCTGACTTCATACTTCACTTTCGTACAAGGATTACATTTAAGTGTTATTCAACAATGCAACTCTTACTTCCATCATATCTAGTTATATTGCGGAGCTTTTCCATACTTAGCTTGTAAGTACAGGAAGGCCCCTTTGGCCCACAGGCGTCCTCCTACCTAAAACGTAAATGTACCTAACATTCCAAACCGTTGGAAATCTATTATATAAGTACAATCCTATACTAACTCAATTATTGAACAATCGCCTTTGCATTTTAGTTTAGATTTTTGTTTAGTCAATTACTCTCACTATCGAGACTCTCGGAACTTCTCTGAATATCAAGCCATTTATAGTAGTACTTATTATTCCAATGATTGATAAAATCAGTCAGTGACTACGGCGTAGTATCTCTAACCTTTTGTAGCAATAGAGAGTGACTACAGGCACTGCATCGCAAGTTGCCAAGTGTAACCAAATTTACCAACGATGAACTTTCTCATCAAAAGATTTATGAACTATGTCGTTGTTAGACTTTCCTTTCAGATTCATATCCTAGAATACTCGATATAGATTCAAAGAGTGTGATAATTTCCACAGAGAAACTAATTTGTCTTTACATTTCTTTATGCAATGGTATTATTCCTAGGTAACCTTTTCTCATCAAAGTATTTATGAATTATTTCTTTATTAGTATTTCCTTTTAGGTTCAAATCCTAGAGTACTCGTTGGTATTATTATAGTTTAGAGTTTTATAGCAATAAATAGTATACGTAGTTAATATATTAATAGCAATAAGTAGTTACTAGCAAACGGTTGCATTATTTCGCCTTGAAATTCATTTAATTTCGTGATGTACAACTACCTTCAAAATCGTTGATGAATATTTATTTAAGATATTGGCCCTAATTTTGTATTCCTAATACTTCCCATTCTAAACCTACTATTCAATCTATGTTCCCTACCCTAACTCACTACTCCTATTCGAATTGGTGTGTGTTTCATCAAAGCTAGAGGCTTAACCTCATATTTACATTTAAATGCGGCAAGTCGGTTGTTCCCTGTAAAACAACCGCCTTACAAAGTCAATTGCTCATGATGTTTGAACAATCTACCTGACTAATCTCTACGGGATTGGGGAGGCACCCCGATTAGACCTATTCCTACGCCACCCTACTATCTCTCCTCCGCCGACCGCAGTCGAATAGGGATGCAGAAGAGAGACGGACCAGGGACTATGTATGGGAATATATAAATATATAAGTGTATAGACCGATTCAATCAACTCTGAATATAGCTAAACGGATGCACAATGGCATGATTCTCTTCGACTAATCTCCGTCGCAGATAAACAGAATCTGACCGAATAGGGGAACAATTAGTCGTTCCTTCGTTGAAGGCATAAACGACTGCCGGCTCGTTCCAAAAGTTGTCGGCTCTAACAATGAGTCCCTATCAGTAAAAGCTCTGTTAACACCGCAAGGTAGACAGCCTTTACCCACAAAACCATGTTTGCGTTTAATGAACCCGTTCAAGCAGATGGGCATATTCCTCACTGACCCTCATTATCCACGAAAACTAGTATGACTGTAAAATAATAAAACGATCCACGAAGCTTCCCATGAGATTACGTCTTTACCATTAATCTACCATACGCACGAATCTAATTATTCACAAAGCCGCGTTGATTCTAACATAGGCCCACAAAACTACAAATCACAAATCACCACAAATCTATCAGTACGCGCTTTGCACTATTCTCCAAGCCACGTTGTAATCACGATGTTAATTCACACCCCAAAAGAACACTAAATATAATAGAAACGACCGCAACAAATACTACTGAGGGTAGATGGGGATAGACCCACAATAAATACTGCTTGAACGTGTTCACTCACCGAAGACTGCTGTTGAAATGCCCCGAATCCAGCGCGCTCGCCCCTTTTATTCACGTAGCGACGATGGTCTTTTTGGTGTTGCCGGCGACCGCGGTGTTTTTGGCGTTCGCAGTGACCGCGGTGTTTTTGGCGTTCGCGGCGATATTTCTATACAGTCAAAGGAGTTGATAGCGGTGCACGCAGCGTTTGCTGTCCCGACGGTGTTTTTAGCGTTCGCAGCGACCGCGGTGTTTTTAGCGTTGCCTCGGTGGCATTCGTGGTGTCGGCGGCGATATTTCTACATAGTTACAGGGATTGATAGCGACGCTTGCGGCGTTTGCGGTCACGGCGATGTTTTTGACCTTAACAACTAGTACTTAAGGTGTCATTTTTACTCATACGCACTCTTGGATCAAGAATCTGCCCTCCAGTGAAGAGTTATAGAGTTATAAAATTAGCTTCTTTACAACCACTAATAATAATTACTTTTTGTATTTTTATTTATTTCTTTATTTATACTTTAGCACGTAAAATTGCATTTTACATTATTAAAGCCAGCCTTCTATTGAGATTGTTGCCATCTATGTTTATTATCGTATGAACTATCTAGTACTAACTTAGTTAGTTTGACCGTTTCTTACTAGGTGGCGTTGGTGTCGCGCATGCATTTTCCTACATCGCGGAGACGATACTGAAAATATGTACAAAACATTATGATAAAATGATCCACATATATTTGTGAACGTGACGGTCCAGATCACTGAAGTCTGGAACGTTACAACTTTCTTTGAAATATCGTTTTTATAATCTTAATAGGCAAAAAATTAAAATTTTTATCGTATATAAATCGTTTTCATGCGACGTCAGGTCCGTTATGGCCATTGTTCTTTATTTGTCTCTTGTTAAATGAATAACTACATAAATAGGTGGTGGTGATCACGAACCGGAAGACGTTCTGTAGGTAAGTCTACTAGGTGTAAGAGACGCGGGGAGCCGATAGATGCAAATGGCTAATAGCCGTTTATAGTGGCGTTCAAAAGCTTATATATCATGTTCATATATATGCTAAGCATGATGATGATATAGATAATAATAAGTAAGTAGTATTTGTTTTATTTTGCTAAATTATTAACAATTGCATAAAAGTTGAATCATGGGTCGATTTTCATTGCGTAAAAAATTGTAATCGCTTAGACACATATTGCATGTCTAATGCAGGCCTAATGTAAGATTTATGGTGTTATCTAACAACCGTTATTAATTACATATACGTGTTTCAAGAATAAACCAGTTTATAAACGACGTGTTAAGTTTGCCAGTATTGTCTGGGACGAGAAATTACTTTAGCGTATGTATGCAAAGAAAATATTGTAATTTACTAATTACTTACTTTACGTTGGTAGATGAATAAAAGATTTCACATGAGTGCGTTATTTTTAAAAATTAAAAGTGCTGGTAGATGCATCTGGCTGATATAAATAAAATTTTTAAAAACCAAATTGAAAAACCAAAACTTTTTTGCAAATTTTTGTTTTGGTGAAAAGCTCCTAAAAGTTACTTTTCCCGCAGGTCCCGCAGGAATCTTTTTCCGAGATGAAAAGTAGTCTATGTGTTAATCCAGGGTATAAGCTATCTCCAATCCAAATTTCATTCAGATCCGTTCAGTAGTTTTTGCGTGAAAGAGTAACAAACATCCATCCATCCATTTATCCAAACTTACAAACTTTCACGTCGATAATATTCGTTTGATAGGACAATACAACCAATTATGTCAGAAATGATTCACCTGATACTAAAGCTCGTCTCACCACTTGCCTTTAATTGTGTCTACAAGTGACCGATTTTATTGGAACTTTCTCTTGTAAGGTCAACCAGTTACCAAAGAAGGCATATAAGGGTAGAACTTCGAATATACCTATGTACATTGTACATACATGGATGAAGAGTTACCTACTAAAATAATCTAGGAATTTATATCTCGACACATGTTTGTCCCTCTGTATACCTACATATTTATTTGTTTGTTACCTTTTCAACGCCTAACGTCCGAAATTAATAATTGAACCTGACCCGTTATCCGCGGTTTTGGATCGATATGTCATGTCATAGTATGAAGTAATATGTCAAGACCTAGTGCTAAAATGACATATTGTGTTTCGGGCGTAAACCGCTGTACGGATCTTGATAAAATTTGATATACAGATAGTGTGAACAATAGGGAAGGACATATGATGCTTTTTATTGCCATAAAAAGTAGTTAACGCGGGTAAAACCGCGGGGAAAAGCTAGTTTATTTACAACTTGAAAGTCACTCGACCTATGTGGTACATGGCTAGCAGTTGACTGCGAAACGTGAGGTTATGGGTTTGATTTCAGACATATTGTGCACTATCGACTTGCCCGCGACTTCTCCCGTGTGGAAGTTCATACTCCTCTCTAACCAAACAACCTCTAAAATCCTACCATACCTATGCGGTCACACACAAAGCAGGGTTCCGTATTCAGTACTACTAAGCCCATAACACACCTGAAATTTTCCAGCATATAGGTACCTACTTATTATAATTATAGTCTGTGAGTCAAGTGGCTGGCCCATAGGTAGACAAAGACACACGGACAGACCGCAAAATTATAAAAGTTCCAAGAGTGTTGACTACGGAACGCTAAAAGAGGTTAAATACACAGGTCAAATTGCCTTATAAGGTTGCAGATACATATTAAACTTTATGATCACAAAATGTCTTCATCATTGAAAATGATGAGCGTTCGAGATTTGATACCGTTTATAATAAACTAGCTGTTCCCCGCGGTTTCACCCGCGTGGTCTACAGTTTCCCATTTTTACTCCCTTAGGGCACAGTATATAAAGAACAGTAGGTTAGCTAAGGCCGCTCGACGAGTTAATTGCCTACTCTTGCGGTGACGCATAGGCGGCGCGTTCCTGAGTGCATGGCCGCGGCCCTGACCGCCTCCTTTCGTTTATGTGATTGTGTGTGTGAAAAGTGCGTGCGTACACGGTGCCGCTACTCACGCACACATTCAAACCGGCGACGGCCGATTTATATGAAGCTGAACTACTACTCCTTTACTATGCTTAGGGGTTCAATTTCTAAAAATCTTTTCTTAGTACATACACCCCTATTCGTCAAGACAAACATACCTTCCAAATTTTAAGTTTTAACGACTAGTGGTTTAGGCTGTGCGTTGACATCAGTCAGTCAGGACTTTGATTCTTAAATTCTAATTGCAATATTTGCTAACATCGTTTCTTTATCTTCAGAAAAGGGCACGTTTTTTGCCAGTATGTTTGCTTACATAAATTACGGGGAAAAAAGTGCAAAAACTCATCCACGTGCCAATTAGAACGGAAGCAATTTAAACGTCAAGTTACTGTTTTTTGTAGACAAAACTTGCCTCCCTAAAAAGTTTGATTTTTTTGGGGAAAATTTCGCGGAATAATCTATTGTTTTACCAACTAAGTTACTGAGCTATCGTACCGACTTTTGTTTCGAAACATGCTGAAGGTACAGCCTTTCCCAATATAATTCGACAACTTATAATTTCCAATAAGAGCCGCTGGCAATAGCTACTATAATAAAGATCAGACAAATAGACATTCAATTCAATCTTTACTTATGTATTTAATTAATCCTATCCTACTAATATTATAAACACGAAAGTTTGCGAGTATGCATGTATGTTTGTTGCTCTTTCACGCCAAAACTACTGAACGGATTTGAGTAAAATTTGGAATGGAGATAGCTTATACCCTGGATTAACACATAGGCTACTTTTTATCTCGGAAAAGGTTCTTGTGGGATAACGGGAAGAAGCGGGCAAAACCGCGGGGCGTAGTTAGTAACATTATAAATGTGAATGTAACGCTGTTTATTTGTTTGTTACCTGGACCGCTGAACCAATCTTGATGAAATTTAGTATGGAGATAGTGTGAACAATAGGAAGGGAGAAAGGGTACTTTACATCGCGATAAATCGTAGTCTACGCGGGTGAAACCGCTAGGAAAAACTAGTATTATAATTTTCAAATTATAACTAAAAACATTTATGTCTAATAACTAAATATTGTTTGTTTGGATGAAAGGAGTAATTTTATAAACAAACTGTTCTGACTCAGTTAACTCTTTTACTTATAGAAATCTACATTATTCCAAGCCTATCATTAGCTAAGTTTTATTCTGTTAATAAAATGTTTTCAGTAGTAAAACAAGACAACTGGCTGCTTTATCAGCCGGCGTAGGCTTAATTTGAGGTTCATTAGAATTTATGTTATGGGATGAAATAAATGTAGGTTTCCAGTATTGCAAGTAGGAGTTAATGGGTGAGTTAGTGTGTGCGTTTGTTACTACTTAGCCACAGAATAATACATATTATAGATTATAGTAGGGTACTACCACAGTATATAAAGAACAGTAGGTTAGCTAAGGCCGCTCGACGATTGCCTACTATTGCGGTGACGCATAGGCGGCGCATTCCGTACTGAGTGCATGGCCGCGGCCCCGCCCCCTTTCGCTTATGTGATCGTGTGCGTGAAAAGTGCGTGCGTACACGGTGCCGCTACTCACGTACACATTCAAACCTGCGACGGCCGATTTATTTGAAGCTGAACTACTACTCCTTTACTATGGTACTACTACAGCTTAGTAACGGCAGAACAGGCGTCCAAGAATCAATTTTCATACACGTCTGTTCAAAGTTTCAGACGTTACGAAGTGGTTTTTTTCATATTCCCACAGTTACTGTAAATTTTCCTAGAAATCTGTGTTTTGTCGATCTAAAAAGAAACATTCTCCTATAAACAGACTAACTGTATTCAATAGTCTCAAGATCACTGGCCGTTGCCAGGCAACTATCCCCCTTCTCCACTTATCAGTTATCTGGTGATATTTATCCGAAATTTTACGAATTTCTGCGGCGTAATGTTTTTTTTTAACCTATAACTCTTGGACTATAGGTGTATATTTTAAAGAAAGCGTCGCGGCCTTGGTTTATTTATATCTTTTGATATGAAAAAGTTAAAGAGCTGCGGACAAAGTAGCTGTATTTATCTTCTATGTTTAGTTTAACGGAATAAAAGACTATTTATTTTGCTCTCAGTCTGAAAAAGAAAAAGAAAATGTTGAAAATTAAAGCTATTTTTTCGTCGTTTTTTATATCAATGGAATCTTTCAAAGCCTTTTCAATCACTGACATGTCACCGCGCAGCCTCCATCGCTGGTTTTACACACGTCAAATTTTCAGGGTAGCTTCCTTTTATAGTACCTCCTTAAAGGGCGCTCTGAGAAGTATTTTATGGAAAATCAGCCTTTGAAGGATTAAAATCGCATTAAATAAAAAAAAATCTAATAATATCAACTTCCACATTGATGTGAAATCCGAAAATCGATTTCCTTAATCGATCTTAAACAATGTAGCGATTCCGTGAATGGATTATAGACACTCGAAAATTCGTATATTTTTTCTATTTCGATAAGAGTGCAACCATTTAGTCATTTAATGCACTCAACACGCACACTCATGTGAAAAAAAACACAGTTAATTATCAGCTCAATAGATGGCGATATCAGTTTTAAGCAATACCCCAATTGTTTTCTTGTCTTTCATTCTACCCAACAAGAATTTTTCGTACAAAATCTCACGAAACATTTTGAAGGCTAACACTTGTAAACGAAAGGAGGTTTCGCAAAAGCAGACGTTCACTTACGAATGTTTATTAACTAATCGTATTGATTAGAGTTAAATTCATGGTAAAATTCATATTGAAAACTGTATAATTTGCAACATAATATTATGGTAAACATTGCAGAAATATTGAATGCATAAATTTGTAGATTGGTGGTCTAGACTTCTAGAGTCTAGACGTGATATGCCAAGCTTATGTTTGTCTATTAAATTAAGATGTCTGATAACGAAGAGTAATGGAATAATAAATTACTGCGTAGAGTAATTACAATTATGAATAATTAATTATTCACAGAAATGATAACATTTATAATACGTGTACATAAGTAATGGACATTCAAAACTTTTGGTGCAAACAGTGTATGGAAGAATCTGTTGCCAAGCACCTATCGGTGTGTTCCGGCAACCCCACTTGAGAGCCAGTTCCCAATCCAGTAACGTGGCGCCACCTTGATCACATCGTCACCTAACATCAGATGAATTGCCAAACGCTACCCTGTAAGTAAAAGAAAAAGATAAAGGAAAAAGATACAATTGGCTGTGAGAAATATGTCAAGTCGGTTTTTTATGTATAAAGGATGAGAAACGAATTAACTTTGAGAAGGAAAACTGACTTTTATATAACTTCCTTCATCTATTATTGTATAACACTAATTAAATGCGAAAGTTTGTAAGTGATTGACTGTAAGTGTCCTATGTTTATTGTTTTTTCATGCTGAAACGACTCAACTGATTTCAACGATATCTTACTAATATTATAAATGCGAAAGTTTGTGTGTGTCTGTGTGAATGTTTGTTACCATGTATCACCGAACCTAACTACTAAACCGATTTAGATGAAATTTCGAACGTTTTACCCCAAAAAAAGGTTCCTGTGGTATATAACTAGGAAACAAAGGGCGCGGCTAAAATTATATTATTATAATTTCTAGCTCCTATGAGAAACCGCAGAGAGCTTTAACTTTTTAACACAACCATAACATAATGTCATGAGTGTCATGACATATACCTATACATATGTATGTAGTCAATTATCAGTGAAATTACTAGGCATAAAAAGATTATTGAACATCTCAAGATTTCGAACTCTTGAGGTTCTTATTTCTATTTACCATTAGGCATGTGACGCGCTCGTCTTGTCACTCAATTGCATAAAAAAAAGTTCGGAAATAAAATGTCTTTAATTCAAGTAAATGGGGGAGACCTTTGCCCAGCAGTGGGACAGTATAGGTTAATAACAAAATTCAAACCAAAAATGCGTGGTAAATATCCCGTTTCCGAACGTAATTCGAAATAACCCTATACATAACAATAAGACGTCAAAGGTTAGGATAAAGATGTGAAGCACGTGAACAAGAGCTCCACTTTCAGTCCATTAACAGATGAAGGATGGACGTCGGGTCCTTAGCTCAAAAGCGTCCAAATCAAAAGAGTTCAAAAACATAAAAGGCTAATCACACGCCACAGTCTCCGTTTGGTCGCATGTATATTTATGACACGATCAGTCTAAGCTGCATGACCTGATAAATTGTTGCAAGCAAAATTAGCTGTATGTTATTGACATTTATGACATACTCGTACATTAAAATATTCTAGTTTGTTTTTAATCTTATACACATGAAAATTCGAGGTTAACTCAAGTCAGCACTCAGCTACTTCTCTCCTTCGCCCCTTTGTACGTTGATGTCTTGGTCCAATTACAGTGTTCGTTGAGCATTAGTTAGGCTTAATCCGAAACAAATGGCTGCAATACCTTGCTATATTCTCACCACGATGTGCCAATGCAGATAATCGTTGGTTAGAGCACCGCTTACTTAACACATTCACCGATGGCTTGACGGGTGATTAAAGTAGTTATTAAGTTTCTAAATGTGTTTGTAAAGAAAATATACGATGGAACTTTTTTAATGTGCCCTCCGAAGCACAAAAGCGCTCAGTTGTAAATACCACTAGTGGTCACCTAAATAGTGACCACTAGTGGTTATCTAAGTAGAGCACATCGCTTAACCTAGTTGAACAGTTGAAAATGGCTGGGCAAAACTCCACTGTGAGCGTTTCCCGAAACTGTTTTTACAAAAAAGTCATTATATTTCAATGTCCATAATTTAAAGTTTTCAAGTCAAATATTTGGCGGCTTCGAATCAATTAACTTTTATATAGAACCATCCTAAAACAACATTACAACGCCAAAATTTCTTCTTACCTAATGTTCGCTTAATATATTCACTGATAAACAATATAGAAATCCGATGTTGGGTTAGCCTTATCTATCGAGGAATAAATTGAAATTCAATACAAAAATACTTAACTAGTTAGGCAAGCTGGTAGAATAACGAGTGACGAAAAACAATAACAGATATTTAACTTTAATCGGTGTTTAAAGTTACGGTGAAATTGAGCTCTGCTTACATGTAATTGCTTTAGCTTTTATTTCGTTCCGCCAAAATTTATTTTTTGATCTTTTTCCTTACTTATATTAATGTAATAAAATGGACATTAATGTTTCAGTTTCCTCATTCTCTCATTTTTGTAACAAAGAATAACTTTACTTAAACAGTTACGAGTTATTTGACGCCACTTTTTAAGTTCGGTTGTAAGTCAAAAGTTCCTAGAATCCTAAAGTAAATCGATCAGTATTACAGCTTTATGTACCTTGAATTTGTATAGATACAGGTCATACAAGCTTTGAATGAAAATTTTGTTACATTTAAATTCTTATATCATTGTTTCTTAACAACCGAAAAAGGAATGTCTTAGATGTGGTTAAAATTAAATAAAAAACGCAGTGACAACGACCTATCATTCACTCTTATGGTAACCATCACTCCCGCACAAAAATGCGAAGGCCAGTAGGGATGAGCGATGATATTGACAGAAATTAATGATATGATATCGGTAGCTCAATACCGATAGTTCAATATTATCAACTGCAAAATATCGATGTTTTTAGGGCGTTATATGCGCAAATGATGATTTTATAGCGATGATGGCTCAGTGGTAGTGACGTCGGCTTGCGATCCGTAGGACGTGGGTTCGAATCCTACAATGAGCTTGAGCTTTCGGTGAAGGAAAACATCGTGATGAAACCATAGCTTGGTGGTAGGGTATTTTCTAGTACTCGCCTGGCTAGCTACCACCCTCTTGTTAAGAATCTGTCGCCAAGCACCTATCGGTGTATTCCGGCAGCCACACTTGAGAGCCAGTTCCCAGTCCAGGTGTAGCGTGGCGCCATCTTCGACCACATCGTCACTTAACATCAGGTGACTTGTGGTCAAACGCTACCCTGTAAATAGTAAAAAAAAAAAAAAAAAAAAAAAAACAGTGAATCTGACTGAATTGTCGAATGAACTAATAAACGACAGAAGAGTGTTTGAAAGAAAATTAATGTCTGATTTATATAATTATTTACTCTCATTAATATTAAGTACTGATCCATCTCATACTTCCAGCTTTATATATGACGTAAGTTAACGTAAATGAATTTAGTCTGCGATTGTATGTAATATGTAATAGTTCGTTGCCTTCAGCATTTGTAAAATCAATTTAACTTAAGATAGCACCATTTTAAGAAAAATATCGATAGTTTAAAAATATCGCTACTTTGGTGATCATGATTATTGAAATATCGATAAATATCACTCATCCCTAAATGACGGCATCCACAAGTCGCTGACACTCATCTTACATTACAGACCGAATCATACGCAATGACGAAATGAAGCTTATGAATTGAAGACCATTGAATGTGTTGAATGATTTTGAATTGAATTCATTGGACGCGATGTCAATACAAAATTGAAACTCGTTAGCGATATGTCAGGGTGAAGTGAATAAGTACTGCAGCAAGTTGATTAATGATGAAAATAACAACTCTGTGTAGTAACTTAGTTACGACACCGTTGAGCCTTTGGTAGTGTTGCCTCTCGAGCTAAGAACCTCAGGTTCGAATTCTGGCCACGGCAAACAATTTTGCTCTCTGGCTTTGGATGTTTGTGAAGGAAACTAAATCAAAATCGGATCATCATTTTGGAACACATGATTATTTTTTTAATTTCATACAGAATAAGAAAGAATAGCATTTGACTACAAGTCGCCTCACGTAAAGCGACGATGGCGTCACGCTAAACCTCTACTGGGAACTGGGTCTCATGTGAGGCTGCCGGAACACACCGTAGGTGCCGGGCGACAGTTTCTTAATTTGAGGATGGTAGCTAGCCAGGAGAGCACAAGAAAATGCCTTACTACCAAGCTGTGGTTTTATCACGATGTTTTTTGTGTTTTAAAGCACAAGCTCATTGTAGGTTGCACGATCTACGGGTTGCAAGCCAAGTTCTCTACCACTGGCGTATAAACGCTTCAAAATGATACCATCACATACAGATTTCTTTTCATATATTTTATAACACGCTCTTTCATTCAAATGTGTCACATGAAGCACTTGAAAAAGATATTTTTCCTCAACACTCTGCCAAGAAGGAATGTGGCTTTCATTAATGCTTGGTAGCAGAATAACTTTGAGATTGGGAGACAGTTGAATCTTGGGGTTACACACATACGTTTGTTTTGCAAATTTTCCTAATTTTGGCATTAGATTATATATCCGCAGCGAATCTCATGTTTACAAATGCTTGCGTATATCTACCATAATTTGTTTTGCCCTATAATGCTGACTCAAATTAACGCTATAAAGAGTTCGCAGGTTTGCACGTTGTTCAGTAGAGGTCAAAGTTACGCTCTTCAGAGCGTTTTGTACATCCCTCCACACGTGCAGTCTGTGGGCTGACTACACTAAAAGGAGATACAGTGACCTCCGCGTCCTCTATAACAATGCGTTTAGGACATTGTTGGGGCTGCCCCGATTCTGCAGTGCCTCAGGTATGTTTGCGGACGCACACGTTGCCTGTTTTCACGCGACCATGCGATCGCGGGCCGCGTCTTTGGTGCGCAGAGTTCGGTCCAGCTCCAACACTGTCCTAAAAATGATTGCAGTCAGGCTGGACTGTGCCTACCTCCGGCATTGCTGCGAGAGACATGTGTCAGTGCCAATGCCGGAGAGGAGGTACTAGTAGTATTGTAGTTTTGATTTTATTATTTTGTTTTTGTTTTATGTTTTGTGTGTTTTATAATTTTGAATGGTAATTATGGATTTTAATTCTCTGAGAATAAATGAATTTATTATTATTATAAAAGAAAATCGATCAAAAAGTTTTGGTCGTAGTGGGAGAAAAAAGAACGTTACTAACAACAATAGAGATAAGAAGAGGAAAGATGTTTGGCCACTTGATATGTCATGACGAATATGTACAAAATCATCTTAGTAGAAAAAATTTAGAGAGGGAGAGATTAACCGAGAAGGACATGCATAGACCAAGTCAAAGCATCTTGCTCCAATTCAATCAATTAGTAACAAGAATAAAATTGTAAATGATCACGGCCAAAAAATTAGCTGACGGGCGTTTCTTGTCTGTTCTATTGCCGGCGTAAGGAGGCTGGAACAGGCGTACCTATTTTTAAGTTTATCGTTTTAAAGTGATCACAAACATAATTATATCCTACTAAATACCTTTGGATTTGATTTGTATAGAATGTCAACTCCACACGAGTGAAGCCGCGGTGTATCTAATGAGTATTTTAACGAGATAATTGCCTATAATTAATCTGCCTATTTAAGAAAATTCACTTGGCATCGTTGAGGCTTCATTCTTTCCAATGATGGATAGTCTTATATTACACCACATAGTTATTCTTATACCTTAGTTATGTGTTTGTCAAGAACGAAACAATTGAATATTAATAGTCGTTAAATTTAAAACTGCAAATGTTTAGAAACTTGTCACAGTCGTCACAGATGAAGTTACTTAAAATACTTCTCTTTTGTGGTTAGTGTTGAGGTAATTGACCTTTACTGATTGAGTGAATGCTTCTTAGTACGTACAGGTAGATATGGTAATGAAACAGAAGCATCGAAGCATCGTATTGAGTACGTTTTAGCTGACACTATATTCTATTGCTGAGTTATGATTTTCGTATAAACGAAATACCGAAAACCCAGTACTTAGTATTTTGATAAAATAGTACTTACTCTTATTGCTTTAATCGTTTTAGTTGGCACCACATTTCCCGATGAGAGCGATAAATCCCAATACAGGTGTAGCCTGGACTGGGAATAGGCTCTCAAGTGAGGCTGCCAGAACTTACTGACAGAAGTGCTGGGTGCCAGGTGGCATTGGTGCATCGATTCCTGCACTTTAAGGTTTCATATGTAACTCAAGTATTTAGATGGCTGTTTAGTTTTTCTACAGACAAAGTTTTAAAACCTCTGACGACAAATTGAATGTTGTTCATAATTATAATCAGCCGAAAGAAGTCCACTGCTGAACATAGGCCCTCTTTGAACGCCACCATAAGCGACTATTTTATCCCTGCGACTATTACATCCCTGCGACTTTTACATCCCTGCGACTTTTACATTCTTACAATGTCGTCGATCCACCTATCGACAGAACGTCTTCCGGTTCATGGACGCCACTCGAGAAACTTTCTCCCCCATCGGTTTAGCGGTGAATAATACATATATGTCAATATCAAAATCAAAAAGTTAAGTGTCTCCCGGCCGTAGTGTTCGTTTCTGTGTAAGATTGCAAAACAAAGCAAATTAAATGGCATACAGAAGGCAAGTTTCGTCGTTTAGTAAACAAGTAGATTTTCGTGATGATAAGGGATATGATATCACTGATTCCTAGGACAGTAATAGGGTAGGGCTTGCAAAAGCTGCTTGGGCAGATCATTTGCACGACTTATACGATAATCTGTAGGATCACCTTGCGTCTGGTCTTTTGTCTTCGCAAAAATAACGCTTAAAGAGGATGAAGTAATACCTACTAATACCTACTTTAATATAATAAATGCGAAAGTAGCTCTGTCTGTCTGTCTGTCTTTCAAGCCTAAACTACTGAACCGAATTCAACGAAATTTAATAGGGAGATAGTTTGAATTGAACCCTGAGGAAGAACATAGGATACTTTTTATAGCGATAAACTGAAGTCCACACGGGTGAAACCGTGGGGATCAGCTAGTTACTTATAAAGCTGACTGTATGTCTAGGATATAAGTTGCTGGTCACAGCGGCCAATACAGATCTGTACTAGACGCTGATACCACAATGTAGCGCGTAACACCACCTTCTATCACATTGTCACTTAACTACAGAATAAATATTAGTATAGACTACCATGTGAAAATCTCGGAACACTTTTATGGCAAGAGCATAATGTGCCAGACACCTCTGAACTGCATGAAAGTCCATCCAGTTACCAATATTTTTCTATATCAAATTCTAAAAACCAATGAATCGATCTCTTCAAAACTATGTTTAAATTTAAAATATAGCAAATGTTATTTAATAGTATTGTAGATGGCCAGATAATAAATACATTAACTGTAGCCCCGAGCGATAACTAGACACTAATAACGTTTCGAACGTTACTTTAAAATGGTCATGCAATAACAATTTGATGATTGAGTCTGACTACTAAGAGACATTCTAGTGAAAAATGCACATGTTGTAATATATTCTAACGCAACTACGTGGCTATGTTTTAATAGATCTTACAAGGGCCATGATTATTTGAAACAGTGACTTACCGAAAAGAAGCGTATACTGGCTTTATTTAACTAACGAGATATCTATTTTTAAAACACTTTTATTAGCTTCACTTGTAACTAACTAACAATGTTAATGTCATCAAATCTTAGAAGTCAAATTTAATTCAAATTACTTCTAATTGTCGTATCGACTTGAAACTTTGTATATATATGTGATCCTGATGACAATGCAGTAATTTGATATCATTTACCTGATCTGATGATGGAGCCAGGAGATGGATAGCGGAACTCTTTGATGGCTACTAGTAAACCCCTCTAGTTTGGGCTCATTTGATTCGTTTTGACGAGTCCAATAGATTGGGCCTAGATTGACTTGATTGATTTTTTGATTGATTGGGCTTGGATTGGGGCTAGGTTAAATCGACTAAAAAGTAAAAAATAAAACATATAGCTTAAAATACTATAAATCACACTTTTAAAACGTTCTAAAAATATATAAAATAATTAAATAGACTTGTATTACTTACGATGTACCTAATGGTTAATTCAAAAAGTATGGAGCGCTTCTTTAACTGGGTAAATAAAAGTACATACAACCAAAAAGCGCTCCACACTTATTAAATTAACCTTTATATCGTAACTAATACAAGTCAATTTCATTATTTTATATTCTTTAATGCTATATAATTAGTCAGCAATTCCCACTCACCATGCTTATACTCGTATTTGTTATCTAATACTGGCAAGTACAATGTATTCACACATTTGTCTATGAATGAGCTCATGCACAGGATGACAGGGCATTGCATACGATCATGATAAGTATTTTATTTTCTCTCTCACACGCAATCGAAGATTATACGCTTGACAGAGATAGTAGATAGTTATTTTGTTTTTACTACTGTTTAATGAAATTGCTTTGGTGTGAATGTGCCAGTTTTAGATAATCGACCTATAAGTCACATGGCCACAAACAAAAGCATAACAAATGAAGTTTATGTTTAAAACACCCACTTGTATGTCCACAGAGCAACTAAAGAGCACATTCGTGAGATTCTGCCAGAGATCCAAGAGTTTTTGTGTCATCTAGATGACCCATCAAAAGATTGCGTTTGTGGCGTGTCTTACAAAGCGTTTCGTGTAATCTGATAGTGGATTTAGAAGGCGCGTAAGCCACGAACATTGGAATAATTAGTTAGTATCAGTACAAGGTTCATAACAGTTTTTTAATTTTCTTTTAATTTAATGTACTTATCTATAATAAGTTAACGAGACATGACACAAAATTACACAAAGAAATTTCCTGAAGATACAGAAAATACTTAGTTATGAAAGAAACCAATAACGTATTCAATTGAAAACCTATTAAATTTGATTAATAAATGATTTAGAATTTTCCACAAAAGCTGCGAAACTTTAGCATCAAGTTAAAGTTTGGGCGAATATATAATCTTGGGATCTATAAAGTCTCATTTCAGGGAATTTTGTTTGTAAACAGAACTTTCCTTAACGGTCCTTAGTCTAAGTCCATACATATTGGAAAGAACAATGGCCAAAACGGACCCGAGGTCGTATGAAAACGATTTATATACGATAAAATTTTAAATTTTTTGCCTATTAAGATTATACAAACGATATTTTAAAGAAAGTGTAGAAAAAAAAATCTATTTATTAACTTCGGAGTTTCTTAGGACATTTTTTAACTTACACAATGCTTGGATGTTTTGAACGCACTCCGCATTTTCTTTTTCATTCCGTTTCACGCTTTGGAAGTCGGCCCTACATCATTTACCAAATATGAACAATAAAAATATATAGTTTAAAAAACTAAAAAAAACACTTTAAAAACGCACTCAAAAATATAAAATAATTAAATTGACTTGTATTAGTTACGATATAATGGTTAATTCAAAAAGTGTGGAGCAATTTTTGGTTGTGTGTACATTTATTTACCCAGTAAAAGAAGCGCTCCACACTTTTTGAATTAACCATTATATCGTAACTAATACAAGTCAATTTAATTATTTTATATTTTTGAGTGCGTTTTTAAAGTGTTTTTTTTAGTTTTTTAAACTATATATTTTTATTTTTTTACTTTTTAGTCTTTTGTTACCAAGTCCAATCTATCGGACTCATCAAAAGGAATCATATGAGCCCAAACTCGAGGGGTTTACTAGTAGCCACTGCAGAGATCCCCTACCCACCTTCTGGATGCATCATCAGACCCTCGTCACCAAGTTCAATCTATTGGACTCATCAAGACGAATCATATGAGCCCAAACACGAGGGGTTTACTAGTAGCCACTGCAGAGATCCTCTACCCACCTTCCGGTTGCATCATCAGACCCTCGTCACCAAGTTCAATCTATTGGACTCATCAAGACGATTCATATGAGCCCAAACACGAGGGGTTTACTAGTAGCCACTGCAGAGATCCTCTACCCACCTTCCGGTTGCATCATCAGACCCTCGTCACCAAGTCCAATCTATTTTACTCATCAAGACGATTCTTATGAGCCCAAACACGAGGGGTTTACTAGTAGCCAGCGCAGAGATGCCCTACCCACCTTCCGGCTGCATCATCAGATCAGGTCGATGATACCAAATTATTGCATTGTCACCGAGATTACATACACATACAAAGTTTCAAGTCGATACGACAATTAGAAGTAGGTGAAAATTGACTTCTAAGATTTGATTACGTTGTTAGTTAGTTAGTTAGTTAGTTAGTTAGTTAGTTAGTTAGTTAGTTAGTTAGTTAGTTAGTTAGTTAGTTAGTTAGTTAGTTAGTTAGTTAGTTAGTTAGTTAGTTAGTAAGGCCCACTTGCGTCAAATAGTGGGTTAAAAATGTAATGCAAGAGTTAAGTAACTCTGTGTTGTCGGTAATCTAAGAACGAACGATAGACATAAAAAAATACAATGCGTCTGTGGCACATTGCATTATGTTGGCGACCCTGGCAGGGTTACTTAACCCAGGGGTAGTTTAGGTAGACGCAAGACAAATAATGAGTTAACGATATTCACATCTAACCCAGAGTTACCTAACTCTTGCATTACATTTTTAACCCACTATTTGACGCAAGTGGGCCTTAGATGTGTATATCGTTAACTCATTCTTTGTCTTGCGTCTACCTAAACTACCCCTGGGTTAAGTAACCCTGCCGGGGTCGCCAACATAATGCAATGTGCCACAGACGTATTGCATTTTTTTATGTCTATCGTTTGTTCTTAGATTACCGAGCAAAATGTAAAAGAAACAATAATGAATGAACCAAATATACCCATCTCCCTTACACTGGAGCATTTGTGCATTAGCTGTCGCCCGGTCGGTGGATCCTACGATCCCTATAAGTTTTGAAAGGGCTATACTGAATGAAATGCGGTGCACTGATTGATGAATGTCTTTGTCAAAGGCAATCAGTCTTTATTGCAGTGGTTTTGTTTTTGTCAATTTTATGCATTTCCAACCAAAGTATTTCGTGGTATTTTTCTTGTTTCTTGTGAGATAGCTGTGGTTTGTGGAATATAATAACTGAGAGCATAATTATGGCAGCCCGAATCTTCTGCGAAAATCCTTTTTTCTGATCGAGTTAAAATGATCTTGCCGAGTTTCAACTCTTCTATTGAAAAAATCTGTGTCTAGGTATTGCACTATTTCTTCATCGTCATCGAACATAATATCACTATTCATAGCGACACTGCTCAAAATACTGAATGTAGTTTTTATTTACACTGCGTTTGTGTTTCTGGTGTTTTTATATAGAGACAAAATAAAGGACGACATGAACAAATAAACGTCAAAGCCAGAGTTAATTATTTAACCCACCAAAATCGGAGAGTTAAATATTTACCCATCTAACTCAGAGTTAACACTTAACTCACGGTGGTGCAAGGCCATTTATCAATTTAACTCTGAGTTACTATTTAACTCCGAGTTAACTACGCTAACCTTGCTTGACGCAAGTGGGCCTTAGTTAGTTACAAGTCAAGTTAATAAAAGTGTTTTAAAAACTAAGTGACATTGACAGAAACGAAAATTTTCTATACGAAATATATTGCGTTCAGGTCCAGGGCAGCATGAAAAGTGGCCAATGTTCTTTGGAAGTTAGATCGCTTGTGCTTGATCACGCTAAAATGGTTGAACTGATTTGGCTTATTTATGTAAAAAACTTTTAGGCGAATAATGCCCAAAATTAATAACCGATCCGATCCGTTATCCGCTGAAAGACGAAGTCATGAAGGATTTGCGCGAGCTCCAGGTGGAGGACTGGCAGGAGGTGGCGCAGGACAGAGCGAAGTGGCGTCTTTTGTTATCAGAGGCCAAGACACACTTTGGGTCGTTCGTTGCGTGTCAGTTAGTTAGCTATCTTATAAGTACTTGGCCTAATTTAAAAATAAAACCTGTACGTGTTAATTTTTCCCAAAAACGTTCATATTCATTGCACATATTTTGATAGGAGCAATTATAAAAATATAGATGTATAAAGAGGCATGATTAAATTATGACGCGAGGAAACTCCATACAAACGTCGTTTCTGTTTTTATTTAATTTAGAAATGGAAATTAGGAGGATAATTTAATTGAAAACTTTGGAAACCCTTGAAACCTTCAAAAGCCTTCAGATCTGCCGGTAGCGTGAAATATAAATAAATGTTTGCGAAATTAATTGCTACGCCTTTTATTGCCATCGTCATCATCACCTACTCACTCTAACCCTATTTTTGGGTGTTGGTGCGGTCATCATCATCATCAGCCGTTCCCACTGCTGGTATGTACAGTCAACGACAAAAGTCACTGAACAATAACAAACTTTCCTATTACGTTCATCGTCTTAAAAAGGTTGGGGCATTGACCGCATCATCACTTAATAATAGGTGTGTTGTGTTAGGGTCAAACGCTTCCTTGTAAGTTGTACAAAAAAAAAAGACTAATCTAGAACATTTGGAATATCGAGTATGATCAGCTACTTCTGTCGCTGACTGTACCTACTATAGCATTTTATTGATCAAGAAGAGCGATATAAAACACTGGGTGATGTCAGATACTCGAAAATCGAGGATTACTTTCTATGTCGCTGAGAATGCAACCATTTATTTACATTTAATCAGTTTTGAATTGAGTTTTGAACACACCTAAACATAATAGGGATGTTAACCATTTTTCGGAATTGCTTTTATTTTAAAGATTGACTCTTGTTTAACATAAAAAATATATTTTATTTAAAATTATTAGTATTTTCGATGAGAAAATATACAAAATTAGAGTAATTATGAATTTTTCCGCCAAAACACTAACAACTGTCACGTGACTGACATGACGTCACTGACCGAAAATCACGATGGTCGCGATTCGTAACCATACCACCGCGCCGACCCCCGACGCCGACCCGCGGCTACCGACGCGCGGGCAACCATCGAAGCACAAAATCGCCTGAGTGGTTAGTGACGTAAGAAGCTCTTTTTGGTGTTTGCAGTCACGTGACAAAAGATTATAAATATAGCATTTAGAATCATTTTTATTTAAATTATTAAGTTATATTTAAATACAAAAAAATGATTTTTGATATCCTAATAATACAAACTAACATAAAAGTAAGATTAAACATTATTTTTAATTAGTGTTAACATCCCTATTATCGTATATGACATTTTCTAACTTAAATCTTAATACTGGTTTTATCGTTGGCTTAATTAATGCTAATGCTATAAAAAATGTTAAGTTGATAAAAACTAAATCTACTACAATCAAAAATACGCTTAAGTATATTATTATAATTTTGTTGTGTTCAATGAATAAAAGTTAGAATCATAGGCAACTAAAACAGCGTTTATAACTTACGCATTTCGTTGTTAATGTTAAATCAGCATAACAATCCAAAAACGCTTAATTTCCAATCCATTAAACCTTTATCACTGTAACTTAAAGTTTATTATGAACTAACTTCATAAACAGACGGTAAATATGTTACAATCGCCGGGTTAATGGCCCCACATAACGGGTTATTACGTTATGTAATTTGTAACTGTTCACACATAATGATAAATTCGTATTCCTTGACTGAAATTGAGGTGTTTGTGTAAATGTCTGTAGGTATTAATTTGATATATCGTAATGGGTTTGATTTAATTAAACTTTCCTTTCTTATAAAGTAATATTTCGTAATGTAACAAATTTATAATTATCCTAGTAATATTATAAACGTGAACGTTTGTGAGTATGGATGGATGGATGTTTGTTATTCTTTCACGCAAGAACTACTGAACAGATCTGAATGAAATTTGGAATGGAGACAGCTTATACCCTAGATTAACACATAAGCTACTTTTAACCCGGAAAAAGGTTCCTGCGGGATAACGGGAAGACGCGGGTGAAACCGCGGGGTGCAACTAGTAGAATATATGTAGTTAACTTTTACTGGTTTTTTTATTATTATCAAGTTCTGCCATAATATGCTGATGCATATGAATGTTTTGGCCGATATGAATGAAAGGGGGGGGAATGAAGTGATGACGGCTGATGGGGGAGAGTGAAAAAAAAGCATAGGTACAGCGCCGACTCCAAATAAAAGAGACCTGTAGTGCGATTTTAATTCACTGGGAAAGATCCCGTGTCGGATTCGACGCCACTTTCGCTCTCGGAAACGTTTTCCGAGAGCAAATAGGTGCCGGAAACTCTTCCGTGATTGAACAGCTGGTTTGTCAAATTAAATGTCAGTTTCCGAAATCAGATTAATAAATCGCGTCTAAAAATTTCTCAAGGAAACTTTTCCGAATCCATAGTCGGAAGAGTTTCCTAGTAAATTAGAATCACACGCAGGACAAGAAGAAATCGAAGCCCACAGCCGTATCGGTGTATTCCGGCAGCCCCACTTGAATGGCAGTTAGTTCCCAATCCTGTTGTAGCGTGGCGCCACCTTCGACCACATCGTCGTTTAACATCTGGTGACTTGTGGTCAAAAGCTACCCTGTAATAAGTCAAAAAAAAAAAAGTTGTTTCATATAAAAGTTGAAATGCAATTTGTTTTTATCTATATACAATACATGTATATTTTACATTATAAACAGTTATAATATGTAAACTATGTATTACGGAATTATTCCTCTGATAGAAAGATGCATCAAGTAGGCATTTACCTAATGCTCTGCTATTAGTGCGAAATACAAGGCGGGTTGCTAGTAATAGGTAACTAATAAAACAAAACTAATTATTATTGCTTTAATAACTTAACTTTCACAGATCACAGATGCTTTTAGATTTCTAATATTATTATATTTACCATTTTACTATTATGAATCACTATTTCATAACGTTATTATTTTATATCTGGTAGGAAAAAGCAAGCAAAAGATAAAAAGCGGATGGAATGTAAAATAAAAGTTGCAGATTTAAATTCATATTGTATTTCTTTTTTAAGTTAACCATGTTGCTAGGGCGGATTATAAAAAAGACCTTGCCATAATGCCACATTGTGTTTTGAATAAAACATTTTTTTAGCCAACGCTTTCAACAGCAGCTTTCGACGGCATCAAAGACTTTTTAACAAAAAGGTTAGATTTGTTTTGAATACACTTTTATATTACATTTAACAGGGTAACACTTGACCGCAAGTCATGTAATGCTAAGTGACGATGTAGCTCTCAAAACTCAATAACATTTATTCAGTAGGCTGCAACGGGCACACCGCTATCGCTCAAAACGGTGAAGGAAAACACCAGGAAACCGGCATGTCCAAGAACTGCAACATGCAAGGGCGTGCGACATCTACCAAACCAACTGCGCTAGCGTGGTAGATTACGGCCCATAGGGAAGGCCATCAGAGTCCCAGCAGTGGGAACGTGAAAGGCTGATGATGATGAACAGGTACAATCAACGACAAAAGACGCTGAACAAAAAGTAACTATTCCGATTGTCTTTATCATCTTAAACTCCAACCTTCGACCGAATTTTTAATTAACATCGAGTGTTATTTATGGCTAACGCAACCTTGTAAGTTGTAAGGAAAAAACAAATATTACTGAACCAATACGCGTTTGGAAAACCCAGTATGATCAGCTACTTTTGTCGCTGACTGCACAAAGTCACGCGGGAAATATTTGGGCAATCAAAATCACGGACTTATGTTTCCTAAATATTGTCTTACGAGATCATTCATGCCATGACGTAGGTAATAACAACTTCAATCGAATCTTACTTCCCCAAGTAATTACCCAACGTTCTGATTTCACCGAGATACAGAAAAAAAGTGGGAAACGGACTCGCGCACCGAGGTTCTGTACAAAATAGTTCTTTCTTTTTTATTAAATTACATTATTACAGTTTTCAGACTTTTTCCTTTACATGTGCTGTAAGACCTTGCTTTATGCCAAAATTCATGACTCTCAATGGGAAGTACCTTATAGGTTTTGATTCCACTATGAAATCGAAAAAAAGGCGATATAAACGATCATATCTTGTGATCGCGTTGACTTATAAATTCGATTATTTTCACATCTGAAAGAGACCATCAGCCGAGTGATTTGAAATAAATTTCAACTTGATACCTTAACGTGTTCTTGAGATAAAAGGTCTTGATAGACAGACAGACAGAAAAAAAAGTGATGCTACACGGGTTCCGTTTTTCCTTTTGATGTACGGAACCTTAAAAAAACACATTATCAATGTGAATAATTTCGTCAAACCTATTCAAATGAACGAAGATGAAGCTTGGGAAGCTATACAATGGACCAATAGCTTCCGCAGTGTCTCAACAACGGGTATATCTACATGTCTAGATCTAGTTATGTAAGCGAAGAAAGAGAGGTTATGGATGACGCGTCGGCGCTTTAGCAATCTACTGCTGCGTTTTTTTTTGTAATGCAGATTTCCTGTTTCACCTCGTTTGACTATCTAGGTTTCCTGTATGTGTTTATTAGAGTAGAAGACCTGTCTGTGTAAATTTTAGTTATATCTTCAGTTACGTAAAGCTGATGACGTGTAAAGCTCAGCGTCTTGAAGCTCTGAGTAGGCGAATGTTGAGCTTTTATTCTGACGTAGCCTTTCATGTGTAATCGACGCGGATTAATTTATACTAACTACTACTATTGTAATCATAGAGAGTAAAACGTGTTTTGGATTTAAGAGGTAATCACCGGATCTATTTGAATTCGTAAATTACTTCCTATAACAAAAGCAAGCTATGTAAACTCGTGGGAATCTTCACACCGTTTGAGAATCTTGTGGAAAACCACGGAGCTCAGCTAGTATAGTACAGTCAGCGACAAAATTGGCTGAACATAGGCTTTTTCAATTTCAGTAAATACTAGTTGCGCCCCGCGGCTTCGCCCTTTATCCCGCAGGAACTATTTTCCTGGATAAATAGCAGCCTATGTGTTAACCCAGGGTATAAGCTATTTTCATTTCACTCAAATCCGTTCAGTAGTTTTTGCGTGAAACAGCAACAAACATACATACAGACTTTCGCGTTTATAATATTAGTAGGATTATAATCAAGAGCAAGTTTTATAAACTCGTGGGTATCTTCATATCGTTTGCGAATCTTTTGGAAAACCACGGGGCTCAGCGGGGCAAAAGTTGCTAAAAGACTTTTTCAATTTTAGTATACCTAGGTGTTTTGAACACGAAATTTCGCTTTACATTTGGAACTTAGGTGTGTTCAGCTACGATTGTCACTGACTGCACCAAAACTTATGGGAGGAAGACGTTGTGAATGTTCTGAAGCGCTACAGCTCGACAAATATCTTCAAGTCTAAACAACATATCCTTTCTTTTTTAAAACAGCTTTTTATTTTAAGAGGACGTCTCCGAGATTATGCTAATAATTGGGGCTAATTACAGCCACTTTTCCTTGTAATTACGGCAGTAAAAATCTAAAATAAGTGTGCGTTTTATTATAAGCGGTTTATAATAAGCAAAATTACATTTTCAGTATTTTTCTATACACTAAAATGTCCGACGTGCTCCTTTTTAAAGCTAAGACCAATATTCGGATGGCTTTAGATCATTTTTGGAAAGACTGTCTGGATTATTTTCAGAGGGTTTTTAAACGTTTTTATTACTCCCAGATTTGTATGAGGAAGGTACCTACCCCCTGTCGCCTGAGGAACGAGATTGTTAGAAGGATTGCGTTTAATCCTTAATCTAAACCATAAAAGATAGGTATACATATAATAATATGTAGTACCTACTAAGTATCTAAACTATTTGTTACATAGATACCTATGGATAGTAATCCCAGTATCCCTACTTCCCTACCAATATTATAAATGCGAAAGTAACTCTGTCTGTCTGTCTTGCTTCCACGGCTAAACTACTGAATCGATTTAAATGAATTTTGGTACGAAGATAGCTTGAACCCCGAGGAAGGACATAGGATACTTTTTACCGCGATAAACTGTAGCTCGCGCGGGTGAAACCGCGGGAAACAGCTAGTATTTTATAAGGTATATTACAGCTTCTGAAGCTTTGTTCGTTTGGAATAATCACGAAAATGATGTATTTAGGTACATTCTTTGTACGGCTAAATTATTTTAGACAAAAAAAAATAATACGTATACAGTATTAACTACTGAAAGATCCATTCGACATCAATACAAAGATATGCGTTTCAATGAATAATATCAATAAACAATGACGTCACGTCTCCCGGAAGATTGCTCTGAAAATTTCTCGAGGCGCGGTTGCCGCTCGCTAAGACGTTAAGCGTTAATAGTAGTATCGAGTATTTTGACACCAATAAATCCCTACTTAAACTTAATAATATTATAAATGCGAAAGTAACTTTGTCTGTCTGTCTGTCTGTCCGGACAGACCATCTTTCACGCCTAAACTACTGAACCGATTTAAATGAAATTGTTACAGAGGTGGTCTAGAGCCGGAACAAGGACATAAGGTACTTTTTATCGCGATAAACTGTAGCCCACGCGAGTAAAACCGCGGGGAACAGCTAGTATAATATATTTGAAACATAAAAATACAAGGTAAAGCAAAATAAAGAGACAAAATCCCAATCACAAACGACGAAAACCACTCTCGGTTTGCTGCTACCGTGTTTCAGGAGAATGTTTCCTAATTTCTAATACAACAACCGGGATCGACGACATAATGCCCTGCTAGCCACAGCTTCACCCCCCAAGTGACAGAGGGGGTGCCTCGTGTCAATCTACAAGTAACTAAAACATTAACGACCAATGTGGCGCAATGGGCGGATAGCCGACTGTGAAGCGTGAGGTCGCGGGTTCGATTCCCGCTACAGGACCAATATTTGTGCATTGAAAAAAAAGCGCAAGTATTTGTTCTGTGTCTGGGTGTTATGGATCCCCGATCCTCGTAGTTTCTGATACCCTATCTAGGGTACAGGGAAACCTAGTTAGGGGTCAGAGTCTATGTATGTGATTGTGCGGGCATTATTATTTTTATTCTTATTATTATTAATAAGATAGATAGATAGATAGATTTTTTTTTTATTGCCAATAGGTGTGCGTTTGACCGCTTTCCCGCCTGTTGCCAAGCGATGATGCGGTCGACAGATAGATTAACTCTTTATTGGTACACCACAATACAGAGAAATTATAATATATCTAAGATTAATTAATTAATAATCTACACAGTATATAAAAAATAGCGTAAAAATTGTGTTTTTCTTAGTAATTAATATGTTTGTGGTGTGTGTGTGTTTGTAGCCCCGTGTGTTTGTCACAAGTCTTTGTAATGTATAAATCTGGATAAAAATAGTTGTAACAAAATAACTTTGCACATTCAAAACAAAAATTAAATATTATTTTAGATTTTTATTAGTATAATTACAGAGAAAAAAGGTTATAATCAGTTTTAATTATCAGATTAATCTTTAACGTTCGATTATTAATTTCGGGCGTTAGTCTTTTAGTTGTAAATACCTAGTGCTCAGTGGTCACCCATCCAAGTATATACCGTAGAGCACAATGATCTATAGGCAAGCTGCACTTCGAGCGCTTCACGATTCCAATATTGCATCAATGCATAAGGCATGTTTTATTTTTAACTCTTTAATGCTGGGGCCACTCTAACGGGAATAGCGCGATGATTGATGTTTGACATAAATGTGGCCAAGACATTTGACAACGGCATTCACATTGGCGTTGGACGTTAGTCGATAACTCAAGTGTGTTCACTCACATAATTGCGTTAATAATTAACGCAATATTTATCGCGATGATAGGCACATAAGGCACATGTTTGTGAGTTTGTTTGACATTTCCCTTGACGTTGACCTTAGTGTGGCCCCAGCATCACACAAGCTGGTAAAAAAATATTATAAGAATCAGTAGAGGCTTGTAAAGCCGAACATTCCCAAAGATCACGTATCTACTTATTAGTCGTTATGTTTTCCCTGTATATATATGTGGGATAGTAAAAACTCGATATTTGAAGAGTTCAAAGCACTTTTTATTTTTATAGCAAAATCTTAACAATCGTTCTTATATTCTTTCACACTCTCTGACACTGACTGACTTTTTTGACATTACTGACGTTGACACAATGTGTAGTGAAAGCTACTAAAAGCTACTAAAATAGAAGGAAAAATAATAGAATAATCCACACGGCCATCCTGTTTATTCATCTGCCCCAGATGAACTTTCATCTTCTGCCGCAGTCCACGGCTTCATGAGGTCTGCAGAAGTTGAGGTATTAATGGGTCCTTCCCCATTTCCCAGCTTCTTGACGGTGTATCTATCATTACGTTTCTTAGCGGTAACTTCATATGGTCCTAGAAACTTTGGGAAAAGTTTCGATCCCTGTGAAAATTGAGTCTTTTTGATTGCAACAAGATCACCTACGTTGTAAACAATCGCGTCTTTTCTTTTCTTATTATAACTTCTTAAATTTTCCTCTTGTATTTTTTTGATCGATTCTTTGGCTTTTTCTCTAAGTTCTTGTCTTTTTTCATTAAATATTTGAATGTTTTCTTCCTCTATCAATTTCTGTAATTCTTCTTCTTTATCTCTTATTTTAACTCCAAATAATAATTCAAACGGAGTCATTCCGATACTTCTTTGTTTAGTTCCATTTATACAGCGTTGCACGTTGGATACTCTGCGGTACCATTTCGTAGGGTCATCCGCACTGAGTTTACTCAACACGGCGATGATAATCTGATGAATTCGTTCAACCTGGCCGTTTCCTCTGGGTTGGCCGGTAGTGATCGTATAGTGTATGATATGTTCATTTCTACAGTATTCTTCAAAATCGTTTGCGGTAAAGGCCGCGTTTCTGTCTGTTATTATTCTTTCAGGTGCACCAAAAGTTTGCTGTTGTAGTCTCAATTTATCCAGTGTCTCTTCAGTGGTTAAAGTTTTAACGGGATATATCCAAGTGAATTTGGTGTAGGCGTCGACAACAGTTAAAATGTACTTATAATTCTTATGTGTTGACGTCAGTGGCCCAAGGTGATCGATATGATAAGTCGACAACGGCACATCTCCTTTATCTATCGGATGCAAGAAGCCTTCTTTCTTTCCTTTCTTATTTGATATCAGGATACACTCAATACAATTATTAATGATTTTTCTAATTTTGTCTTGTACATGTTCTATGTGATATTCTCTACTAATCAATTCTTCAGTCTTAGCAACTCCAAAGTGTCCTCTTTCATGGTTCTTTCTTATTATTTCAAATTGCATTTTCTTAGGTACAACGATCAGTCTATTGCCGTTTTTCTCTTTGTAGAGTATGTCTTTTTGTAAAATGTAATCTTGATACGACTCTTTCTCTAAAATTTTCTTAAGTGCTCTTATATAATCGTCTTCATCTTGAGCTTTCCTTATGCGAGCTGTAGTTTCCGCAATCATTAAACATATCGGATATCGACTTAATGCATCAGCGTGCTTCATTCTTGATCCTGGTCTATGCTCGATCTCGTAATCGTACTCTTCGAGAAGCAGAGCCCAGCGAGCGACTCTTGGTGGAAGGTCTTTCTTTTGTAAGGTCATCGTCAATGCAGAACAGTCGGTCACTATTTTAAAATGTATTCCTTGTAGGTAAATTCTAAATTTTTTAATAGCTTCTACGATAGCTAATACCTCCAAGTGGTAGCTATGATAATTTCTTTGAGTCGGAGTCGTCTTTTTGCTCATATAGTGAACTGGATGAAGTTTGTCATCATTTGGACTTCTTTGTAAAAGCACGGCTCCATAGCCGTCTGCACTAGCGTCTGTGTGTAATTCAGTTAGCAAATCAGGGTTGTAAATTTTAAGTACAGGTGAGCTGCACAGTACCTTTTTCAGTTCTTGAAACGCTCTTTGACATTTGTCATTAAAATCAAATAGAGTATTATTTTTCTTCAGTAAATCGGTCATCGGTTTTGCTATTAGTGAATAGTCTTTGATGAATTTTCGGAAATAGCCGGTAAGTCCTAAGAATGACTGAACGGCTTTCACGTTTTCAGGCTGTCTAAAATTTGCTACAGCATTAATTTTGTCTTTTGATGGTCTGACTTCGTTATCACGAATAATGTAACCAAGATATTCGATCTCTTTTTTCATAAAATGGCATTTTTTCCAGTTAAACTCTAAACCAAATTCTTCCGCTCTTCTTAGTACCTTTTCAAGCTTCATTAATCCTTCTTCTTCTGTTTTAGATGGTAAAATCAGGTCATCAAGATAAGCCGTTACGGTTCCATCAGTAATAAGGTCACTAAAGATGTCATTGACAAACCTCTGGAATACAGATGGTGCTGTACACAGGCCGAAAGGCATTTTAAGAAATTCGTATTGACCTTGAGGTGTAACAAAGGCTGTATACTTTTGGCTATCTTTATGAACATTCACATGTAAAAATCCGTTACATAAATCAAGCGTAGTGAATAATTTAGCTTCTTTTAATTTGTCTATCTGGTCTTCAATCACTGGTAATGGAAATCTTTCTCTTAACACCTTTTTGTTTAACTTTCTGTAATCCATACACATTCGGCGTGATCCATCCTTTTTGTGAGCTAGGACAATTGGGCATGCAAAATCAGATTTACTTGGTTTAATTATTCCTTTTGCTGTCCATTCTTCAATTTGTTTGTTTACTGTATCCATTTCTAGTGGCGATAAACGTCTCGGACTTTGGAAGACAGGTTCTTCATCAGTCAATAATATTTTTAGCTCTACGTTGCTGTTTTTATTTTTCTTCTCGTTAGGCTTATACTCCTTACACATCTTATAAATTTCTTCTGCATACTTAGATTTTTCTATGTCATATTCTTGGTTAACGTCATGTTCATCGACTAAAAGAGTGAGGTGCATAATCTTTTCTATGTAGACACCATCAGAGGTAAAATGAACTTCGAAGTCTTTAAGTATAGGATTTCCAATAAGGATAGTTACAGGTATGTCGTGGTCGTTCACCAAATGAAACTTTATGTCTGTGTAGTACTGGTCAAACTGTACTTTGGCTGTAAATATTCCCTCGGTGTCAACTTTATTTTCAGCTATTCCTGTTAAACATATCGATTTTGATTCGTAGTCTTTGATACTGTCTTTAATCTTTTCAAATTCCGATTTCGTTATAAGGTTGACATCACTTCCAGTGTCAATTAGAGATGTAAAGTCTATTCCATTAATCTTTATCTTCTTATAAGGAACTTCTTCCTTCTCATCTTTACTTTGTATATTCAGCGTCTTCTTATTTTGAGTGTTGGTACATTCGATGGATTTATGGCCAAACTCATTACATTTAAAGCATTTGATACCCTTCGTACAGGATGGTGATTGATGGCCTAAGTCACCACAGTTGAAGCATCTTTTCACGTGAGACATCTTACGGGTTGTATAATGCGCAGCTGATTGGCCAGCTTGTGCAGGTTTACTTTGCACCTTCTTTTTGAAGTCACTGTAGATGTCCAATTTCTTCCGAAAATCTTTTATGTCTGAGGCACCATAAAGAATAGTTTTGTTGGTCTCTAAGTCACGGATACCATCAATTACATATTCTATCAGTGCAGCGTCTTCAACCTTGCCATGGAGTGCTAACTCTTTCATAGATAGGAAATACTGTTGGTAGGTTTCATCGTTTTTCATCTTGCGCGCGGCGAGCTTCTTGTGTATTATTGCGCTATTAACCTTAGAGCCAAATTCTTCCTTCAGAACCTTTTTCAAGCTTGCGTAGTCTTTTACTCTTCCCAGAGAACGTAAGAATAACTTTGCTGTTCCGTTTAATAATCGTTTCGCATAAATCAGTTTTTCTACAGGTGTCCAATGCATAATCTGAGCAGTATCTTCAAATTCTTCGATAAATGATGAAATCGGGTATGTATCATCTCCAGTAAAAGATGTCATAGACTTTTCTAAATCTGAGAATGAAATCTGTACCTCTATATCTTGCCCTTCGTCTTCACTTGCAGTTTCGGCGGCTATGTCTTTTTTCGGTGGCATTGTGGCAGTAAAACTTGTGTTGGCCTTAGAATTCTGAGAATTTCTCCTCTTAGTCTTCGTACAAAATGATGGCTTCTTAGCACTCATTAAGATCCAAATTAATTCAGTCTTCAGTCTTCAATAATAAATTAATTCAGAAAATCTTTTTCATAAGTTACCATTCTAGCAGAATTTTTCTAGGTTGGCAACATTTTCTACCATAATGTCATTGAAGTCATTTGCTGCGTCGGTAAAGCAGCACTGGTTATCGGACAGTCATCGGCGCTTGCACATCGTCGGTAAAACAGATGCAAATGGCAGCCCAAGCCAAAATCAACCGGCACTTTTATCGAATGAATCTTCGGTTTTCTTCTTCGATGCACTTCAAATATTGTTTCATATCCCGGACGAGCCCCCAAAAGTTGTGGGATAGTAAAAACTCGATATTTGAAGAGTTCAAAGCACTTTTTATTTTTATAGCAAAATCTTAACAATCGTTCTTATATTCTTTCACACTCTCTGACACTGACTGACTTTTTTGACATTACTGACGTTGACACAATGTGTAGTGAAAGCTACTAAAAGCTACTAAAATAGAAGGAAAAATAATAGAATAATCCACATATATTACTACTAGTTAATATTTATCTTACGAATTCGATGTTCTGTGTACGCATCATGAATACAATGTCAATGTTTACTTTCAAAACACATAAATACAGATGAAAGGTAGTTTTTAGCTAAATATTTAGGACGTGTAAACAGTTACTGTAGTAGGTACTAGGGAACTCGTTGAAGGTTTCGACTTGGGATGTTACGACGTGGCCGAACGGTTAGGCGTGCGACTTACAAGACGCCGACACCGAGTTCGAATCCTCTCGGCCCCGCACCTATGACTTAATAAGTTATAGTCAATAGTCAATTTTTATTTATTCAATAGGATACATTGTGATCACTTTAAAACGTCAAACTTAAAACTAGCTACGCCTGTTCCAACCTCCTTACGCCGGCAAAAGAACAGGCAAGAAACGCTTGGCAGGTAATTTTTTTGGCGCGATCACATTGACAATTTTATTCTTATTACTAATTGATTGAATTGGAGCAAGTTCACTAAAATCCCAAGCTTTTTTTTGTCATCTAATGGTCCGATATTTTTTATTGCGCGGATTTGCCTTTCACGCAAAAACTACTAAACAAATTTAGATTAAATTTGGCGTTGAGATAGTTCAAACCATGAAAAGGACATTTTATCGCGATAAAGGGTAGTTGCAGCTATTATGAATACAAAAGTTAGTGAATGTACTTATGTTTGTTACTTCTTCTCGCTGAAATGGCTCAAAGAATTTAAGTAAAATTTGGAATAGAGATAGTTTATACCGTGAATTAACGTATCGCCTACAATTTATCCTAAAAAAAGGTTCCTGTGGAAACGCAACTAACCGTAGGGGACAGCTAGTAACAATAATAAATAACTTCATTCAGGAAAGAACAGAAGCAAACCCGTTCACAACAGAAATAGATTTCAATAGACCTTTTCAAATTCAGTCTTTCGGCCTTGCTCAATTAAAACTACCCACTCACTCAGTCATTGGTTTAGGGTACAGACCTAATCTGAACTCTATGCTCCCAAATTTTAGCTTCGTTTTGGGTTAACAGCTACGAAAGTAATTACATTCTGTTTGCTTTAGAAAAGTGTTTACAATTATCAGAATCTGAATTTCAGCGTAAGGAAAAATACGGCCAAAACGTGCTATTGCTAATTTCCATAGGCGAACGAAACGGTTTTCCATCATACAGAAATATATTTCTACTATAGTGTTATATTAAATTGTAATCAAATTTGATTTTCAAACTGACAACAACAACAACATACATACAACAACAACAACAACAACAACATTAACATTTATATGCTATACTTTACTCTTTACAGGGTAGCGTTTGATCACGAGTTACCTAATGCTATGTGATGACCGAAGGTGGTTCTACACAACTCCTGGAACTGGCTCTCAATACATGATAAATATCCCGTTTAAATACCAAATTCTAATTAATATTTATATACTTCAGAAACCTTATGTCGTTATTAATTTTCCTGATATTATAGTCCACTCATAACCTATTTAATGGCGAACCTATAAAACCGTTTATAGCGTAGGATTATTACAAATAAGTCTAGCATGTGTGTAAATATGTAGTATGGAACATTTCATATATATTAATTATAGTCTTAGGTATTAACCTAATAGAATATCCTTAATATTTATACAATAGTAGAAAACAGCTGAACTTACTAAAAACTGTTGAACTCCCTCTGATTGTCTACATTGGTGGATCAGTGTGTTCCGGCAGCCCCAATTGAGAGCCAGTTCCCAATCAAAGTGGAACGTGACACCACCTTCCATCACATCATCATTTAGCATCAAGTAGCATGTGGTCAAACGTGGGTAGCGTTTGTGAAAAGTAAAACAAAATATTAATATGTAATATAAACTTTTTGTTGATTGGTTTTTCGTTGACGATCATTGACGTTTAAGTTTGCAATTAACAGAGAAGAACGCTTGTAACTAATGTCAATTTTCTGCTTAATCTCGGAGTATTCCGTTAAAAAGGTTTCAGTGAAAAAAAACCCCTATGTTATGTAGAAATAAAGTAGAGAAAAGTGGGCGCAGCTGGCGTGACGTTAAAGTCAACAACCGCTAAAGACCCACGGTGGCAGACTAATTATTCAACAAACCAACGCCACTAATTACTCACATAACAAATCTTGCTAATAACGCTGTTTTACTAACTACCATATATATACATTATATGTAGTGTGAATCTATTTGCTATGTCAACTAAGGCCATGAGCGCAAATCATCTGAACCATTTTATAAACTACGAAACAAGTGAAGATCCAGCCTCGGATCAAGGAGGTGCAAAGCGTAAGCCCCAAAAATTGACGACCAGTGGCGCCGACTATTTTCCAATATAAATAATCGATCCTGATCCGTTATCCGCGGTTTTGGATCGATATGTCATGTTATAATATATCATTTTAGTAGTAATCTGTCAAGCCCTAGTACGAAAATGACACATTATGACATGACATATCGATCCGAAACCGCGGATAACGGGGCATATTATATTATAGACCTACTACTATACCAGGTCAGCTGAAGAGATGTTTCTTTTTACCTTTCGCAGTATGATTGAAGTACTGTTCCGACCCCAAATAAAAGGGGTGTTTGCAAATCAGTATGTCGCATAAGTAAGAGACATTTTTTTTTACCTCTTACACGGTAGCGTTTGACCACAAGTCACCTGATGTTATGTGACAAAGCTGGCGTCTCGCTACACCTGGATTGGGAACTGGCTCCCGAGTGAGGGTGCCGGAACATACCGATAGGTGCTTGGCGACAGATTCTTATCTTGCGGGTGGGTGGCAGTAAGCCAGGCAAGTACTAGAAAACTGCCATTAAATACTGTCTAGACGTGAGAGGGAGACTCCATTTTGAAAGTTCCGTTGTTTTATGTAAGAGATGAGTCATTGCAAACTGGTCAGCCGGTTAGAATGCCAATAGCGATTCGCAAGGAAAGTAGATTCGGCTTTCGGCATGTCTTTCACATAAATGATTTAATTATGTATATGTATGGGCTTGGGGCCGGTTTTGTTAACAATGTAAGGGAATTGACATCATCGCCTAGTTAAATTGTTCACTAGCTGTACTTAGCGGTTACACCCGCTGTGTTCCCGACATCCCGCAGGAACCTTTTTTGGGGATAAAGAGTGGCCTATGTTTTAATCCAAGACAAGCTATCTCTATATTATTATTTTTTTCAAATTTATTGAGCTATTTTAATATGAAAAAGTAACAAACATACACACTTATTCACTCACAAACGAACGCATATATAAAAATACTGATTATCACCATCATCATCATCATCACCATCAGCCGGAAGAAGTCCACTGCTGAACCGTGAACGGCTAGCAGCCGTTTGCATTCATCGGCTTCCTGCGACTATTACAATGTCGTCGGTCCACCTAGTGGGGAGTCTACCTACGGAGCGCCTTCCCGTTCGTGGTCACCACACCCACTCGAGAACCTTGACAATAGACTATCGCATCGATCCTGATCCGTTATCCGCGGTTTTGGATCGATATGTAATGTCATAATATGTCATTTTAGTACTAGGGCTTGACATATTACTATCTACTAAAATGAGATAATTAATATGACATTTCAAACTCAAACTCAAACTCAAAACTTTTTTATTTAATAGGATACATTGTGATCACTTTAAAACGTCAACTTAAAACTAGCTACGCCTGTTCCAACCTCCTTACGCCGGCAAAAGAACAGGCAAGAAACGCCCGGCAGGTAATTTTTTTGGCGCGATCACATTGACAATTTTATTCTTATTACTAATTGATTGAATTGGAGCAAGTTCACTAAAATCCCAAGCTTTTTTTTGTCATCTAATCGATATTTTTTATTTAGCTTTACTAATAAGAAGATTTCTCTTGTTTGGTGTACACATTGGGATATGGGAACATGAATATTAACGAGTTGCGGGATCACAACCAAAGCAGATCAGACCCCACAAGCAGCACCCGTTCACGAGTTGACGCATGCACATGATATAGGTATCGATCCAGAACCGCGGATAACGGATCAGGATCGATTATTAAACTGGGGCGAATAGCCATAGTTTGTCCCAATAAAGTAATTCTACGTCCTTCCCCAGGGTTCAAACTTTTAAATCACATCAAGACCTTTTCAGCGAGGCGTGAAGATTCAACAAACAGTCAGAAAGTTACTTTCGCACTTATTAGAATGGATAATAAGAATGGATCTTTATTAGTTGTTTGGTTAGCAGCAGAATATCATGTAAGTTTATTCAAATGAGCTGTGGCAATGTAGAAATACCTACTGTTGTAACGAATTACATACGGCAGGCGGCGCAACGTTTGCTGCTGTTTTATTTACAAAAAACTCGTGATATATGTATTTAGCGCTACATAAAAAAAAATAAAAATCAATTTATTGCCACTATAACACAAACAGCATACTTACACACACACACACACACACACATAGGTACTCAACACTCACACTCTCACTCTCACTTATACATATAGGTACTCAAGTTTTATCCTTGAACCACAATGAAATTGGTAGGTAATTTTGACAGTTATTTGAAGCTAAAAGTGTCAAAAATTAAAAATGCAGCTTCAAGTAGGTACATAGATTATTAATCAGTTTCCAATTATATTATAACTTATTTAACCATATTATAGGTACTTTTAAAACTTACGGCAACTAAATTATGTTCACGTTCATTCATTCACTAGGGTTGTACCTACTGAATATATATTCTGTGGTTGTTTCGTTACCGTAAAAATGTAGCATAATTTACATCTGTGACAAGTCGACGCTTTTGAGATTGTCTATGACGTTCAATATACTCTCAGAAGCCCCAGCGAAACGCAGCCGTCAAGCGGCTGTCATGCACCGCGTACTTGTCAAAATATTGGAGCGAAAGCAACGACTTCTCGTGAGGGTGTTGAAACCTGTCGTACGCGCGCCCACTCATCGACCACTTTTCCGTTGGAATTTGAACTATCATCCCCTATTTCGCGTGTGATATATGTGCACATTACGTGAATCCCTGTAACTAGCCCTGGACATTGAAGGTGGAGACTCAACGAGTGCTGGAGCAGTCCAAGGTACGTGCGTGCATTGTATTTGCTGCGGCCTATGTCGAGTTATTGAACATCGTTCCTCTCGTAATCGTCTTGTCCCAGTGTAGTAGTAAAGCCACCCCTATTTCGGCTTGGTGCGATGCTACAGTGGTAGTGGTCGAAGCCCATCAATGAAGTCCAAGTGTCAAAATAAAGCGCAAGCCCATGCCCATCGAAGTTACGCAATCATCCACCAGTACCCCTAGTACAGGTTTTGATAGTTTACAAAAACTATAAAAGTTTTCGTTTCAATCCATACATATATTTTTCAGCGAATCTTACCAAGACTTGAAGGAACTGAAATCGTTAATACGGGTTATTTTAAATCGTTATAATCATATTCCAACAATGTTATTGAGTTACTTTTTAATTTAAGCAGATCGAGTTGCCACTTTGACAAGTCGGCGGTGGTAAATGTCGACGTTTACGAAAACTTTTATCGTTTTCAAAACTTGTACTAGGGGTACTGGTCTGAGTAGCCCCGCAGGCGTCAGAGGTTGTACCTCATGCCGATTCGGGAGTAACGAAGACAGAAAAGCGGGGGTTAGCTAGTGAATTAATAAACGACCGGAGGGAGTTACTGATTCACTGAAAATGAATTATTAATTGTTATTTTTACTCTCAGGATTGAGAAGAGAAAGGAGACCTCACATATCTGATGTATAATAAGCTAGCGTAAAAAAAATAATTCTTAGATTGTATTTTATAGTAAGCTTCGCAAAATCTATTGCGAACAACATTAAATCTTGACCTTTCGATATTTTGATCGATATATCGAAATTTTGGACATCAATATCGATAGTCAGTAATATCCGATTTCCGGCAGCCCCATTTGAGAGCCTGTTTCCAATCCAGGTGTAGCGTGGTGCTACCTTAGCCCACCTCGTCACTTAACATCAGGCGACTTGTGGTCAAACGCTACCCTGTAAGATGTTAGAAAAAATAATATCATCGATAGTTAATATCGCTCATCCCTACTAAGTTTCAGACGCTGTCGCCGTAGCCGAAACTGGCATGGATGACATTATTAAGTACTAGCAGCTGTTCCCTGCGGTTTTACCCGCGTAGGCTACAGTTTATCGCGATAAAAAGTAGCCTATGTCCTTTCTCAGGCTCTAGACTATCTCTGTACCAAATTTCATTTAAATTGGTTCAATAGTTTAGGCGCAAAAGCAAGACAGACAGACTGATAAGAGTTATTTTTGTATTTTTAATGCTTTTAGCATAGCTCGCAGAATCAGCAAGCTGAAGTGGCAGTTGGTTATATAAGCCGCAGAACCAATAACCGTTGGGGTAGACGTGTTCTTGAGTGGAAACCGCGACTTGGCAAACGTAGTGTAGAACGCCCTGCGACAAGGTGGAGCGACGACTTGCGCCGAGTGGCTGCCAGTAGTTGGATGAGAAGAGCCGAAGACCGGGCTCAGTGGCGTACCTTGGGAGAGGCCTATGTCCAGCAGTGGACTGGTACAGGCTAATGATGATGATGATGAATGTTAGTACGGATTTCAATTGCTCACGTTTTCAACTGAATACGAAATTAAATCGAGCCCACTATTGTTAGAACCTGTAACAAAACAGTTTTCTATAGACTCGGTTTGTGTTACCGAAACAATGAGAACTAGTGTAAATAAATAAAGTAACTATTAACGCCTGCAGGCTATGTAATAGCAACTAGCTTAGTTAAGAGTTGTTGTATGAATGTTGTTATTAACTTTAATAATAATTCGGTTAAACTCCGCACAGATTACATAATGTTACAGAGTTATTAGCAAAACCCTGGCGTAATTATTAAAGTAAACAAGGTTAGTCTGAAAGTCTGTACATAATGTTATATGAGATATGATAATAAGAAGGTGTAGGTACCTAAATCTATTAAAACTAAAAATAACATTGGCCACGTTTCATACTGCTCTGGACCTGAACGCAATACATTTTGTATAAAATTTTTCGTTTCTGTCAATGTCAATAGACAATGACAATTAATTTGCTAGTAAATAGATTAAAAAGATTAGTTTTTGTTTATATTTGATAAATATTGTTAATTTTAATGACTCAATTTATGTTAGGCCGACTTCCAAAGCGTGAAACGGAATGAAAAAGAAAACGCGGAGTACGTTTAAAACATCCAAGCATCGTGTAAGTTAAAAAATGTCCTAAGAAACTCCGAAGTTAAAAAAAAATCAATATCTTTTTTTCTACACTTTCTTTAAAATATCGTTTGTATAATCTTAATAGGCAAGTAATTAAATTTTTTATCGTATAAATCGTATGAAAAATCGTTTTCATACGACCTCGGGTCCGTTTTGACCATTGTTCTTTTAACCCTCGACGTAAAATAGAGGTCCATTCGTGTGTGTGAGTGTTTGTGTGTGTGTGTGTGACATCGTAGCGCCTAAACAGATGAACCGATTTTGATTGCGTTCTGTTTTTATTTAAAAGGAGGCTTGACCAGTAGCTATTATTGTAGGAGGTTGTTTCAAATTTTAATTTAGAATATTGTACAGTTTTCTAATGTATTTAAATCATTTATCTTGTATTAACTTGCTTCGTAAAATGAGGTTAAGAAAGTAAAATAAAATTTGCAGGCTTTTCTTAACTTATATACCTACTTGATGTTCAAAGGCGGAATACGGAACTCAGTAATTAAATAACTGCCTATTAATCAATAGAAGGAAGTACTGACCAGAATATGCTATTAATAAATAAAATTAGATATAAATATCTATCCAATATTGATGATGAATTTAGAGCATAAAATAAAATATTATTTTTTTCTCATCATCATCATCATTATCAGCCTTTCACGTTCCCACTGCCGGGACTCTGGCCTTCTCTCAGAGCGAGAGTAAGGGCGCTTTTAGTGTCACGCGGATTTGCTCACGCACGCGGGATTGGCCCGCATGCGTAGCATCCGCAAAGAACAATTTCATATAGGTATCTATTGTAAAGCGTGATATACGCACGCGGGACGCGGGACGCTGTGCGGGGCGTCACCCCGGTGCGGGGTATCCGCATGCGTAAGCGCTGCCTACAACTTCAGTGCCCATTTTAGAGTCGAACGGGGCGCACGCGCCGTATTGTACTACCGAAATGAAAATCGATACAGAGCGAGTAATCATTGAAGTTCATCTGCGGCCCGTTTTGTGGGATAAACGCAATGAATTATACAAAAACATACCGTTTATTTAGACTGGATAATTACTAGAACATGTGTTGTATGATGTTGACCACGATGGTCAACTACTGAAAATATCATTGATTTGATTTTTCTGTTTAACATTTTTGCAGTTGACCAGAGTACATGACCATATTTTTTTTGCATATGTAAATTTACACATGACAGTAATTTGAAATCAAAAAAGTCCTTTACTGGTTTGGGATTGGTACGTTTATCCTACCTGTTCAAATCCCTTTCCACTAAATCATAGCAAGAAATTAAATATTTAAAATTTAAAACTTACCTTAATGTAATAGCGAGCCTCTCAATCGGTTGTATTGTAATCCTTCGTAAACTGCTTTTTTGTAGCTTATTCTCAATTTTACACAACAGTTCATCAAAAGAACGAATGGACATTCGAAAGTAATTTTTAAATTTACGTTCACTATTTTGTAGTTTTCCAAAATGTGTAACAAACGCCCCAGCAAGAAGCCTATTTTCAAGAAAGGGATCAACATGTACTCTTGTCTTCTTGTTTCGTCGTTTGTAAAGTATGTAAGCGACACATATTCTTCTGACATTGATCATTTTTGAACACGTCTATACCGTTACGCAGCCCGTAGAAAACTGAAACTCATGCTGCGTATGATCCGCAGCGTGAAATTTTACGCATGCGGGCCAATCCCGCGTGCGTGAGCAAATCCGCGTGACACTAAAAGCGCCCTAAGGGCCGTAATCTACCACGCGGGCCCAGTGCGGGTTGGTAGATGTCGCATGACCTTGAATGTTGCAGTTCTTGGGCATGCCGGTTTCCTCACGATGGTTTCCTTCACCGTTTTTTGAGCGATGGCAAATCCGCACATAACTTATTAAGCCATAGGTGCGGGGCCGAGAGGATTCGAACTTGGTGTCAGCGGCTTGTAAGCGGCTCTTATACATTTTTTTCTTATACAAAATACTAACATAATCATCATCAACCGATTACGTTCCCACTGCTGGGATACATGACTTCTCTCAGAGGGAGTGCGGGTTGGTGGATAGACTAGTAGTGGTCAGCCAGTCTAGTCAGTCAGTCTAGTGTCAGACCCTCCGAAGACCTCCGATGGCCTAACGATTAAAATCAAAGATTTTATAATACAAACAGCAGATAAAATACTCACGAGCCTTCGATCAATTTTGTTTTAAAGATATGGCCTGTACCCCTAGTACAAGTTTTGAAAACGATAAAAGTTTTCGTAAACGTCGATGTTTACCACCGCCGACTTGTCAAAGTGGCAACTCGATCTGCTTAAATTGAAAAAGTAACTCAATAACATTGTTGGAATATGATTATAACGATTTAAAATAACCCGTAATAACGATTACGTAATTATAATAAAATTAATCTGATTGACACTAACAATATTGTTGGTAAAAAATATTTTTTGACCAAAGACAGTTATTGTCTTAAAAAGTACTATAAACAACGGGTAGCTAATTCGCTATCTTATTATTTTAATAAGACAGCCAAAAACTTGGCTAAACAAATGTGCTCTATTGAGTACTGTCTTGACAACACTATTCAACAGTTGGAAACAATTCCAAATAATTTAAACATAGTGGCATGACAATAGAGGAAGTCTCTAGCCCAATTAAATCAAAAAATATTGTTTACAAATCTTGCCCAAAATCACAAATCATAGTTAACGAAAATGTAAATAAATTCAACCTGGTCCACCAGAATATTCAAGGGATGAAGGGCAAATGTTTAGAAATTGAGTTGTTCATGAATCACAATAACATTGACATTCTTTGCATTACTGAGCATTGGCTCAAAAATCATGAACACATATTTAGTTTTAACAATCACCAAGTTGGTAGTTCGTTCAGCAGAGTTAATGCAATTCATGGTGGTTCATTAATACTATTAAATAAAAAAATTAAATTCAAAGAACGCAAAGACATCGTCCACTACTCAGCTGAGCGAATAATCGAAATAGCCTGTGTAGAATTGGAGCAGTTCATTATTTTAAGTGTGTACAGGCCTCCAACTAGTTCATATGATGATTTTGAAAAGTTAATGGAGGAAGTTCTTTTCAAAATATCCAAGTTAAATAAACAAATTATTATCTGTGGAGATTTCAATGTAAACCTTTTGGAGGTTTCTACTCTAAGTACGAGAATAACTAATTTATTTAAATCATTTAATTTGAGAAATCTGTTTATGGAGCCTACAAGGATAACTGCCACTACGGCTACTTGTTTAGATAATATTTTTACAGATGTGAATGTAATTAGTCAAAGTGTAATAAGTAAATTAGATTCAGACCATTGTGGTCAATTAATTACAATTAAAAATAAAATAAAAATGAATGGAAAAAAATCTGTCACATATGTACCAGAGACCGTTGATCGGATGGAGAAAATAAAATTAAAGCTGATCGATGAACTTCCTTTTTTACCGGATCGTAGAAATGCTGATGATTTATACAACTCTTTTTTCAGCGTATTTAGCAAAGCTTTCAACACGATATTTACTCCAAAAACGATCATGGTTTCTGATAGACCTAATTTTACGGAGTGGGCTACAGTTGGTATTCACAAAAGCAGGCAAAAGCTGTACGACCTCTACAGTGAAAAACAATATAATACTAGTAATGAGTTTAAAGAAACTGTAAAAACATACTCAAAAATTTTTAAGACGGTCTGTCACATTGCAAAGTCTCGTTATATAAGTTCTAAGCTTAAAAATAGTAATGACAAAATTAAAGCAACTTGGAAAATTATAAATAGTGAGACTGGTAAAGTCAGGTCTCAAGCTAATGATTACAACCTAAATATTGGCGATACCAGTGTCAAGACTGACATTGAAGTAGCTAAAGCATTTGAAACCTTTTTCACTGACATTCCAGTCTCTACTACTAAGTTCTTAAACTCATCGCACACCATTGCAGAATCTATGTTAAAAACAAACGTACCAGAGTGCAAAATTCCTTTTCAATTTGACTATGTTAGTTGCAAAGATGTAGTAAAAGCTTTTAATATGATTAATGTCAAGAAAACTACTGACCTCTGGGGTATATCCGTGACCGTTGTTAAGCCATTAATTGAAATGATTGCACCCGAATTAGCCCTGATATTTAACAAATGTATTGACGACGGCGTGTTTCCTGATCTGATGAAACATAGTAAGATAACACCCTTGTTTAAATCGGGTACAACGACTGACCCTACTAACTTTAGACCAATATCAGTATTACCAACATTTAGTAAAATATTCGAAAAACTTATTCTAAATCAATTGCAAAGACATTTCTCTGCAAACAAATTACTTAATCAAAAACAGTTTGGCTTTACGCGTGGTCGCTCTACTACTGATGCTGGTGTCGAGTTATTAACTCACATCTATGATGCCTGGGAGGAGTCACGGGACGCTCTAGGCGTGTTCTGTGACTTGTCCAAGGCATTTGATTGTGTTCACCACGAGACACTGATCAGGAAGCTCCGGCACTATGGTATTCGAGGTGTTCCTCTGGACCTTGTAACCTCATACCTTAGTGATAGGATTCAGAGAGTTGACGTGAACGAGAAGCGATCCTCGGGGTCAGTAGTCACAATGGGAGTTCCGCAGGGTTCAATACTCGGACCTTTTCTGTTTTTAGTTTACATCAATGATTTGCCCAGCCTTGTTAGTGACAATCACGAAATAGTATTGTTTGCTGATGATACGTCGCTTTTATTTAAGTTAAAGCGACAACATAACATTTCTGACGACGTGAACAATGCTCTCTCCAAAGTTACAGACTGGTTTGATGCGAACAATTTGATGTTAAATGGAAAAAAGACAAAATGCTTGAGATTTGTGCTGCCCAATGTTAAAGAAGTACCAACAAATGTAAAAATTAAGGACGAAGAATTGGACCTTGTCAAGACTACAGTATTCTTAGGCATAACTTTAGATCACAAATTGCAATGGGGTCCACATATTGTCAGTCTATCGAGCAGACTTAGCTCTGCAGCATATGCTGTAAAGAAGATCCGTCACCTTACTGACGTTGATACAGCCAGACTAGTCTATTTCAGCTATTTTCACAGCATTATGTCCTATGGAATATTGCTGTGGGGAAACGCTGCTGATATTAACACCATATTTGTATTGCAGAAGAGAGCTGTTCGTGCGATTTATAACATGGGCCCCAGAGAATCTTTAAGAATTAAGTTTAAAGAAACCAAAATAATGACAGTTATTTGTCAATATATTTATGAAAATGTAATGTACATACGGAAAAATTTAAATAGCTTCAAAAAGAGAAGTGATTATCACAATTTTAATACTAGAAACAAAGATAAAATTGCTGTACCCACTACTAGGCTCCATAAAGTTAGCAACTCGTTCAAAGGTCAATGTGTACGCTTTTTCAACAAAATCCCAAGTGAAATTCAAGACTTGTCTATAACAAAATTTCAAGTCCGTATAAAGAGAAATCTCATTAGTAAAGCTTATTATAAAATATCGGACTATCTAGATGACAAACAAGCTTGGGATTGTAGTTAATCTATCTATCTTTCTTTCTATCTATCTATTCTCCCTATTTCCCCTATTCTAACCATTTTCGGTAAACAGCCAAAACAGTCATGCTCACGAAAGTGACTTTGCTTGCAGCGGCGTCATGTGTCGGGTCGCCCTCTTCCCTCTCATATGGTCGAGGAGAGCGATGGCTGGCACATGCGTCAACTCGTGAACGGGTGCTGCTTGTGGGGTCTGGTCTGCTTTGGTTGTGATCCCGCAACTCGTTAATATTCATGTTCCCATATCCCAATGTGTACAACCAAACAAGAGAAATCTTCTTATTAGTAAAGCTAAATAAAAAATATCGATTAGATGACAAAAAAAAAGCTTGGGATTTTAGTGAACTTGCTCCAATTCAATCAATTAGTAATAAGAATAAAATTGTCAATGTGATCGCGCCAAAAAAATTACCTGCCGGGCGTTTCTTGCCTGTTCTTTTGCCGGCGTAAGGAGGTTGGAACAGGCGTAGCTAGTTTTAAGTTGACGTTTTAAAGTGATCACAATGTATCCTATTAAATAAAAAAGTTTTTGATTTTGATTTTGATTTTGATTTCGATTTCAGTTCCTCCCAGTCTCGGTAAGATTCGCTGAAAAAAATATGTATGGATGGAAACGAAAACTTTTACAGTTTTTGTAAACTATAGAAACCTGTACTAGAGGTACTGTAGATAACTCTAACGAGTTAAACGTTTTTTAACCCCCGACGCAAAAGAGGGGTGTTTTAAGATTGACGTCGATGTCTGTCTGTGGCATCGTAGCTCTCAAAAAGATGGACCGATTTCGATACGGTTTTTTCATTTGAATGCCAGTTTCCTTGCGGTGGGTGGTTCTTAGCTATGTTTGATGAAAACCGGTCCATGATGTCAGGGTTTTTTAAATTTATCGTGTTACTCTCAGAATGTCATAAGCCACCCTTAATTGCCTGCGAGGTGAGGTCACTGGGAACTAGGCCTTAATCGCACAGTCTTTGAAAATTCGTTTCCTTTCACTTCCGTTACGAAAAAAAAAGTACAAAGTAAGTTCAAAGAGTTTCTCTTTTTTCTTGATATTTAATTTACCTTATAAGGTAATTTAGTAGTAGATAAAGGAAATTATATTAGATAAAAGGAATAATTAATTAACAACCATTAAATGGTCGCAACGTAACTGAAAGCTGAGATTACTGAATTACTAAACTCTATTTTGTCATGTAAGTAGATACATCTTTAACTATATAATGGAAAGAACATTGTTCGTTATTTTTGTAACAAAAATGTGGGAGACTTAATGCCATTTTATTTTCTTATTCAGGTAATAATGATCTAAAAATATTTTAAATCTTTGTCTCAAGTCTCAATCAAATAGTAACAATTTCAATACGTAAGTAGGTAGGTATATGAAGAATACCTACTCACTTTAATTAGTCTACTTCATTATTCATATGAAGATCATTTCCAACTCGAAAATGTCAAGATAACTTAAAGTCGCTCTGAAATTTTAAGACAATCAGAATCAATTTGAGTAAAATTTTCACTAAAAACAATACCTAAAATAGATCTTACGACATAGTACTTACGTACGAAACTGCAACGGGAACCACGCGGGGCGGCAACATAGTGGCTCGAGCCTAGCGGATACAGGAGCGGGGCGGAAAGCGTTTAAAATCCGCTTTATCACACGCGCACTCCCCGCTACCAGCGCTCCAACAGCTACAACACATGCTCCCCCAAATGCTGCCCATAGCACCTAGAACAGAAATAAAACTGAACTTCTCAACTAAATTTAAACCTACTTAATTAATATTGATAAGGATTAGGATAATCAAGGATCTTACGTACATATAAACTTACATAAGTGCCAATCGACCGTTTACTAGCTTCCACTGGATCTGCAACAAAAAACCTGGGCTGTAGGTAAGTCATCATCTTTACTGACTTAGTTTGATTAAATGACAAAACCTATAAAGGACAGAGAAGAAACTTTGTACCTTGGACATGTGTAAAAACATAGTGTGAGGAGTTTTAAATAAGCTTGTTTGTTACTTCATTTGTCATCTCATCGCATCACGCATAAACTTATAAACCTATTTACACTAAAAACTACAGCACATGCGATCAAAGCTTTTACATACATCAAACTAAAACCGTTTAATACACAAAATTCGATAACAGATTTAGTAACTATACAGTTCTCACCATAAGCTGTAGCATTTCCCTCTGGCCCCAAGCACCCTCTATCATCAATCAGGTTCACTCTAGCCAGTAACCGCACGTCCAGCACCAAATTTCTCGGCTTAGTTACACGCTTGTCGCGTCGCTCGTCGCCCCGCTCGTCGCTGCGCTCGGCAACGGGTAGCAGCAGCCACCTTGTGACGTCACTGTCGGCGACAAGGCCGTCTGCGTCCACGTAGCGGGTTACAGTGTTTGCGAACCATGGGGATGGGTGTGCGTCTGATACCATCTGTTTACCTATGCTGCGAACAAATGTAACTTGACAATATTGTTTGAAAGTTGCTTATCGTGTAACTTTGTGAAGTAGAAAATGGACAAGTAGGTGTAAGGACTATGGAGATGGAGAAGCTCCAAGTCAATCAGTTGCTAATAAGAATAATATTATAAATGTAAGGAAATTTTAGAGCGCGATCACGTATTGTGATCGCGCTCTAAAATTTCCTGTCGGTGTCAGGAGGTATTTTTTGGTTTGGAAAACCCACCGTAAAATTTGAAAGTGCTCTTACGAGATTTTCGTATGAACTCAAGACCCGCTTTATATTGCCTACCCGTGCGAAGCTGATAAATATAATAATCTTATTAGTTATAACGCTACTCAAATCTGACCTAACGTCGCAGTTGATGACGTCATAAATTTGATAAGCTCTTTACCGGGCCGAACCTTTATTTACTTGACCACTGTTCAAGGACAAGACCACCGAACTTTCCCGTGGTTTCACTCATGTGGAAGTTGATGTTTTTCCTTACAAATTTCAATACACCATTTTCCTCTTTGAGAAGGTGATTATCAGTAAATCCTTTCTTTGTGCAGAAAGGAAGGAAACTACCCTTAAAATATCATGTGTTTAAGACCAGGTTGTATATTTGTATGTTAGTATATTTCACTATTTTTCACTTTATTTCAGTTCATTTTACATGCCAGTGAATCAGTCAGAACGTTGCAATTTTTTTGAACAACTTATAGGGCAACGTTTAACAACAAGACACTTGATGTTAAGTGGCAATGCGGTCAAATAACGTTACACCTAGTTTGGGAACTGGTTTTCAATTGGGGCTGCTAGCCAGCCAGCAGTGGTGGATTTACACATTTGCCGCCAGTAGGCTAAGTATTCAAATTTTGCCGCCCCTCTATAACATCTACGGCCTCTGCCTTTCCTTTTTAAATGTGTCATTTTTTAATGCATCAGACAAAAATTGAAGAAAATTCAAGTCGTAAACAATGTTTAATTGTTTGTATGCACATAATAATATTTAAATACATATAAAGGTGCGACTCTTTTAATATCATAAAAACATTTTTTTAAATTGACACTAAATTTGCCGCCCCTAAAATCTGCCGCCCTAGGCTCCAGCCTACTCAGCCTGCTGCTAAATCCACCACTGCCAGCCAGGCACTCACCATCATTCTACCACCAAGCTAAACCAAGTCGATGTCACTATCACCGAGCCATTATCATAATATAATATATATACTATCTGTTCCCCGCGGTTTCACCCGCTTGGCCTGGTTTCCCATTTTTACCCCCTTAGGGGTTGAATTTCAAAAATTTCCTTAGTACATCCTACACATCAAGACAAACATACCCTCTAAATTTCAAATCTCCACGACCAACGGCTGTGTGTAGCTGTGCGTTGATATCAGTCAGTCAGGACTTTGTTTCTTATATAATATTATGGGGGCGTGGGCCTGGACGCAGGGAAACACGTGTTTAGAGTGAATACTTTACGTTTATTATACAAAATAAAAGTAATAAAAGTCCAAAAAGAAAATGGCGCGGGTGAGACAGAAACGCGCATGCGTTCTCGACCGGTGCCGTACGCTCACTGCCGCGCGTGCGCGGCGGATCCAGATATATATAATCTTAACATTTAAAACGTTGGGGCATCTGGCCCCGGTTCGCGCGAGGGGGGAGCCTACCGCAGGGAGGCGAACTAGAGTCACTTGCTACAATATATCTATAGATTCAATCAGATAGGCGTAGGTATATGTCAACATCAATGTAATGCTATATAAACCTAAACTAATAACTAAAATACATTATTAAAAGAAGTCCCTTTATGCTATTTTGAAGGTAACATCAGGTATGTTATGTATAGAGATTCAGAACAAACATAATAGAAATGTCGTCAGATATATGACGATTAATATATCGAAAGGAAATACGATCAAGAAGATCTCTATAGTCTATACGTATCACAGATGTTCATAATAATTAATAGTAGGTTAGGTAAGTATATTGGAAAATTTTGATAACCTTGTTCGTGACAGGTTCTATTTACCTACATAAATACAATTTACTATCGTAATATTAGAGAACTGTAATAAATCTATTACTAAAGCGAATACTGGGCCATTGAAATCTTTGAGGTTGATTGAGGACCAAAGGCCACAGAATATATAAACTACAATAGTTGCACCCCACGGTTTCACCCGCGTCTTCCCGTTATCCCGCAGGAACCTTTTTCTCATCACACATCTGTATCTGTTGGTAAATAAACTATTAGCGATACATCATTTATCTCAAACCTAATGGAGACGAATTGAGCCATTACAGCTATGTAGGTATTCCATATCTATACGAATATGAAAACGGAGTTTTGTTTGTATGTATATACGGTACGTAAGTAAGTGCCTACTGTTTTGGTATACATTTGGAAAATCGGGTATGATCACTTTTGTCGTTGATTGTACCTATACCTATACCGTATGTTTACAGAGGGTTTTACTCCCTTCATTATTTAGAAGACGAATAATCTTGGGATTTAAATGAACTTTGTTCCAATTCAATCCAATCCAGATGGCTAACTTTGCAGTTGGTTCTATGAAAAAAAAAATGCATAATAGCTATACATATAGCATTTGTATAATGTGTGTATGTGTTGTGTGTTATTTGTATGGTTTTTAAATCTTAGATATAAATCACATTATTACATTACATATATCAGATAAATGTATTTGCATTTATTTTAACCTATAATACGCATGCAAAATTGGGGCGGGATTTCTATTACTACTGAATTATGTAGTAATTCGTCAAGTCACGTTTTTTTTTACCAAATTGATCGATATCTTATCTCTCTGCTTGTGACTTTGCTGGCTGCCAATAAAATCTCATCCATCAGTGTTTCTTGGTAGCCAAGCTATCACATTCTGATAATTTCCTTTTTAGGTTATGTGGAAAACTTTTTTACAAACGGGCAGGCAAAAGTTATGCATCCCAGTAATTATAGATTATAGTAGTTTTAACACCATTTTGGTGCAGTGTCCAGGATTTTTAACTCCATACTGGAGCATCGACCTTCGTTTTTAATTATTTTTTTAATATATTTTTTTATTAGTACTCCCAAAACTCTTTTATTTTCCGTTTTTTACAATCAACGTTCAACTCTAGAGAACAAAGAGTTTGATGGACAAAACAAATGCTTTTTTCTGTATTTCTTTCTCTTTCTTTCTTATGTAAGTAACGGAGTGGCAAAAAGCATAGGTACTGCTGCTCTGATGGCAAGCGGCTTTTGTCGCGTATGGACATTTTCAACACTAAGGGCGTTGCCGATGCGTTGGCAACCCTTAATAACTCTTTTCACCCATCTTGAAGGGCAGCAATCTGTGTTCTTTTTGTGTGATTTTTGTTTGTTTTCTTGTAGCATGCTGAAGCTGCTATTTTGCCCTATAATTAATTAGTTAAGTAAGTAACTGGAACCTAGGATAAGTCTCTGCCTTATATAGTGGTAATAAATCGTTTTATTTAGTAGAAAGGCTTGTGTTGGGAGCTCGTTTAAATATTTTTTTTTCAAGTAAATGTAATTAGGTAAGTCTACAAAGTTGTCAACTTTTAATTTCTTTAGCGTTTGCATAGAATCCTACTAATATTATAAACATGAAAGTTTCTAGGTATGGATGGAAGGATGTTTGTTACTTTTTCACGCAAAAACTACGCAACAGATCTAAATGAAATTTGGAATGTAGATAGCTTATATCCTGGATTAACACATAGGCTACTTTTTATCCCGGAAAAAGGTTCCTGCGGGATAACGAGGGTGAAACCGCGGGGCGCACCTAGTTAATTATATTATAATATCTCTGGTAGAAATGTACCGAATCTCACCTGACAGCATACCGTTGTTTTCTCAGCGCTGGAGACAGTCTTTGTGGGTGGGCTGGTTTGGGAGTGGTCCAGCTGACGTTGACGAAAATCTCGCCCTGGATGGAGATGGTATGCGCCCTCACATGCGGCACGGGGAGGCGTGGTGCGTGTGCGCAGGAGCAAACGCCTTCTACACATTCTGGAGGAATTAAAAAGCACATAGATATGTAAATGTAAATGATAATGTAATGACGACGTGGTAGCCGAATTGGTAGTGTCCCTGCCTGCGAAGCTAGCGGTCCTGGGTTCGAATCCCGGTAAGGGCAAATATATGTGTGATGAGCACGAATATTTGTACCTGAGTCTCGGATATTTCTATCTATGTAAGTATTTATTTCTCTATATAAGTATGTAAATCGTTGTCTAGTACCCATAATACAAGTTTCGAGCTTAATTTGGGGCTAGGTTAATTTGTGTGCAATTGTCTGGATATTTATTTATTTATTTAATGTCCTTTGTTTTTTTTATATACACCCGTATGTCACATCTCCAAGTGGAGTCTTGATATTTTTGTCTAGAACTGATAATAGCTTCGTAATACATAGGGTGGCGCTTGCTCATGTTTGATAGAGTTTGTTTCAAATTTTTTACTTCATTTTCTTTTTATGGAAACTTTGTGGTCGAAGGTGCCACCACGTTCCGCCTGGATTGAGAACTGGTTCTCAGGCGAGGCTTCCTGAAGCCAGAACGCACCAATAGGTACTTAGCGACAGATTATATTATTTATTAACTTGACAAAGGTTACTTTTAGGTTACTTTGATAGGTAGAACTCTTCTTTTATACTTAGCTAAACAGTTTTTCTCTTGGAAACTTGAAAATAATTTTAGAGATATTATTAGGTAACACTGTTACACGAGAATATGGTTTAGAAACGGGATTCAGGTTGATACCTACCTATTGGTACCTATTTGTTTAAAAATGCACCATTACCTTTCCGATGTTATTAGTGTGGTGGTAGAACATCCCAGACGAGCTCCTTACATGGTAATAAGGTATGCTGCTATAAAATAGCAAATGTAAAAAACAAGTGAAGAAAAAAACGAAAAAGATCGAAAACAGAAATAGCATCAGTATTTTTGCTATTTGTTTAGATTCCTGTCATGCTATTTCTGGCGATCTGCTTCCTGCGTCAGCCCTAACGTCCGAAACATTATCTCAGCAAGTTTCGCAATGTTAGGCTTTTAAAAATAGCTATCAACATCGAGTTATATATGCTTAGAGACGCCCTGACGCCGAAATTTAGTCCATCATACCATACAAACTATGATCATACTATGTATTTACAACTAAATGCGTCCTATGCTGGGGCCACAATAACGGGAAATGCTGTTAAATAGCGCAATGGTTGACGTTTGACATACCTCAGTGTGGCCACGACATTAGACAACGGGCGTTTGACGTTAGCCGATAACTCAAGTGCATGCATTCACGTTGACGTTCAAGTGTAGCCACTAACATAATTGCGTTAATACATAATTAAGATGAAGAATTGGCAATATTGGCTGCAGGCATCTCCTTTTTTCTCAGCAATTACAAAACATACAGAGCTAATATTTATGTACATTAAAGATTATGTTTTTGACATCAAATTGTCGGAAGGATAAGACGATTGGTTAACTTTCATAGCAGAGAAACAATGATCGAAAACTGCCCTCTAAAATAAGGATTTTCATTTTACAGGCATACAAAACTGATTTAAGGGTTGATTTTTATTTTTGTATGGTATACCTATACACATTCTTCAAAGAACTATAGATTTCGTTCTATAAAATTAACGATAGTTTTCATTTTAAAACCTTTTATTGACGCATACGACCTTACAGCATTTGTCAGTTCGCTTGCGTTTTTGTATGGAATCGCCGAATTCACACCCCTCTTCAGTGTGTCAGTTTTCTAGCTAATAACACATAACACAATATTTATCGCGATGATAGGCATTGACATTTCCCTTGACGTTGACCTTAGTGTGGCCCTAGCATTACAATTTCACCCGTGATTTTTGTAGCGCGAACAAGTAGGCTGAACACAGTTCCTTAAGTAAAAGTCTCGCGAGTAACGCCCGTTTTCACCGACGACGTCCGAAGTTCAAAGGATCCCCTAAGCATGGTTATGGGGCTGTTAAACGGTGGTTTTTGTTTTACCAACAGTAAAGAGTCAGTTAAACGTAAAAAGGTCCCCTTTTAGGTGGTCGAAATGTGGGCACATAGATACGTAAGTGATCGTTCAAGAAACAACATGTTAGAGCTTCAGAAATTACTAACGTTCGTTGAAATTCAAAGACGTTACGTGTGAAAGCTTGTTTTAACTGCTTTTTTCATTCATATTATTGATATCATAATTCTTCTTTATTAACGCTATTAAAATGTTATAAGGTCGTTATAGCTAATAATATATTTAAGGCATAGTAGACAAGCGCTGTAAATAATTCAGTTATTCATATCTACACTAGTAAATACAGAGATGTTTTTAGGGTTCCGTACCTCAAAAGCAAAGACGGAAACCTTATAGGATCACTTTGTTGTCCGTCTGTTTGTCTGCCTGTCATCATTATTAGTCATTCACGTTCCCGCTGCTGGGACTCTGGCCTTCTCTCAGAGAGAGAATATGAGCTGTAATCTATCACGCTGGCCCAGTGCGGGTTGGTAGATGTCGCATGCCCTTGAATGTTGTAGTTCTTGGGCATACCGGTTTCCTCACAATGTTTTCCTTCACCGCTTTGAGCGATGGCAAATCCGCACATAACTTATTAAGTCATAGGTGCGGGGGCGAGAGGATCGAGGAACGTGTCAAGTTAAAATTTATATCACATGCTAAAATCTACAGTCTCTTTTGAGATATGAGACCGTTTACGTCGCATATTTTAGCATGTTTTGCGATTTCACAAAGGAATCAAAACCTATAAGGTACTTCACGTCAACCTAGAATCATTAAATTTGTCATGAAGCATTGTCTTACAGCACATGTAAAGAAAAAGTCTAAAAACCGTAACTATGTAGTTTTAATATTTAAAAAAAGATTTTTTTGTGCAGAATCCTCGTTGTGCGAGTCCAGCACGCACTTGGCTGGTTTTTTTAAAATTTTATTATTTATTAAGATGCAAATACATACCGTCAAGCGCGACATGCAGATTGGCGGCGGTGTGACCGTCCCACGGGTGGGCAATGAGCCGCACACGGTACGCACACCCCGGCTGCACGGCGCAAGTCTCTGCTACTGGGTTGGGGTACGCTGGGACTACCCACCAAGTTGCTTCCTGGTGAGATAAAAGATACCTTAAGTTCAATTTAACAAGAGTTTACCTGCTTCCTTGAAAGAATGGGAGAGGATCGTGCGGTAAAACTAGCATACATGGGACAGCTAAGTGGTCCCAGGTATTGCTAGAAGTCACGAAGGATTTGCGTGAACAGGTGGAAGACTGGTCGAAGGTGGCGCAGGATAGTGGCATCTTTTGTTATCGGAAGCCAAGACTCACTTTGGGTCCTTGCACTATCTCAGTTAGGTTTTATTGTTGATAAACACGTATCATGTCATTATCCGCAAAAGAGTAGAATGCCCTGCCATGGTCGGTGTTTCCTGGAAGGTACGCCTCGTAGGTGTTCAATTGAATAGTGAATATATAGGTATCAATTTCCTAGGCAAGCACACCTTCGACCCATATCGTCGCTTTTAGGTGAGCTCGTTGGTCAAACGCTAGCCTATAGTCAGTACAGAAAATTAATAAAAATATGTATATTATGGGCCATATTCTTTCTACCTAAGAAGGCATATAACCCAGCAGTGTTTCTCACTCGAGATTAATTTAATCGCGTTCGCTCAGTAACCTTCGCTTACTTTCGTCCGTTTAGTGAGTACCCGCAGTTTGGTACGTCATACGTTGTGCGTTCCCGTATTGTTTATAAGATGCTCTAATCTATTTTTAATGTTGCATTATTCAAATAGTTTTATAATGTTGTTTGGCACACCCACATTATGACGCGAAGGTACTGTATGTACTCGTATATCTAATCACTGTAACCGTGATGGCCTCCCGCGCCGTTATCGTCACTGTAAATTCACCAAAGTGTTTATTTATTTAGTAAAAAAGTAAATTTACAGCATTATTTGTATTGTTAGATTATATACAAGCGACCCGCCCCGGTTCCGCACGGTTAGTTAGGCAAATATTTTGGTAACCTGAAGTTTGTAAATAGTGTCAGCTGCTAAAGAGGTGAATGGATATTCAGGTGATATAGGCACGACCAGACACAATTAAAAAAATACACTTTTGACTCTTCGGGTGTTATCAAAATAGCTTGGTAGTAAGGCAGTGTCTAATGCTCGCTTGGCTAGCTGTTAATCTGTCACCAAGCATCTATCAGCGCATTCCCGCTGCCCCACTTGAGAGCCAGTTCTCAAACCAGATATAGCGTGGCACCACCTTCGACCACATCGTCCCTTAACATCAGTTGACTTGTGGTCATACGCTACCCTGTACAATATGAAAAAAAAAGATTCAGAGTCACTACGCACGTCTTTGCACTACCTACCTACATTTTTATTTCGCGCACGGTAGGTATCAAGATGCACGTAAGCGAGACTGAAAGCGTTGATCGTTTCACACAATTTGTGAGCACACGCTACTTGTTGCGCGTACGCCGTTGGCGTGCGCAATAAGTGCGCATTCGTCAATTGGAACGTCACGTGCTTAGACTAAAAGTAAGACTGAAAGACTTTAACTTCAACTATATTTATTTAGTAGGATACAACATGATCACTATAAAACTAGTGACGCTTCAAAAGAACAGGCAAGAAACACCCGGCAAGTAATATTTTGGGCGCTATCACATTTTCAATTTTACGAGTTGATTGAAATAAAGTAAGTTCACTCCAATTCCAAGCTTGTTTGTAATCTAAATATTCCGATATTTTATAATAAGCTTTACTAATAAGATTTCTCTTTATTTATATGGACTTGTAATTTTGCTATCGACAAGTTTTGAAATTCACTTACCTAATATTTTGTTAAAAAACGTACATTTTGTTTGTATAATCTGTAGCTTAGGACGATAGGGAGTTGTCTTGAGCACACGGGTGGGTGGCGGGGTGGACAGTCACGTGCGAGCTGCTAGCGAGAGCGGATGTCTACAGCCCTGCTGGTGTGTTACCAAGCGAATTTTCAGCCAAGCCTAGCATAGTGCACCCGGCATATTAAGTACTACAATACATATTGAGCTTTAAAGGAGTTGCTGACTTAATGGAGCCTAACAGTGAGGTGGAGACTGGCAAGAGAATTCACGCGATGTGAGCAAGTTACAAGTCGAATATTCGGCATGTCAGTACAGGGGGCCGAGCAGCTCGATGACGAGCACCGAGCACCCGAACTTGCTCCACCCGCCTGTCAGTTTTTTGGCGAATCCCTTTGAATGTTTACATTTCAGTCAGTCGCTAGCACGAGCGTGCGCCCGCTATATTGCGTCAACTCGTAAACGGGTACTGCTTGTGGGGTTGGTTGTGATCCCGTAACTCTTATTATATTAAACTCGTTAATATTCATGTTCCCATATCCCGATGTGCACAACCAAACAAAAGAAATTTTATTAAAGCTATATAATTAAAAAATATCGGACTATTACATGACAAAAAAAAGCTAGGGATTTTAGTGAACTTGCTCCAATTCAATCAATTAGTAATAAGAATAAAATTGTCAATGTGATCGTGCCAAAAAAGTTACCTGCCGACGTTTCTTGCCTGTTCTTTTGCCGGCGTAAAAAGGTTGGAACGGGTTTAGCTAGTTTTAAGTTGACGTTTTAAAGTGATCACAATGTATCCTATTGAATAAAACAAATTTTGATTTTGATTTTATTGACTACAACTGCTGGGGTTGGAGCACAGTCAAGCATATATTCGTTGCGAAGATTCAGGTGTCGTGAGTTATCGCTGTCAACGAATAAATTCTCCATTCGAATATTCACTTCGAGTGCTCATGTCGGTCTCCACTTTAAGAGAAGATGTCACTCACCCCGGGAATGTTGTACTCGTAGCACATTGGCAACTGACAGTCTATTGTGTTCGTCACGCTTTGTATCTCTATAGAGTAGTCTCTGGCAGGAGGACCTGTAACAATAATTAAGGAATTAGATATTTATAAAACAAAGAGTTATTATCACATTCATCATCATTAGCCGGAAGGAGTCCACTGCAGAACATAGGCTTCCCCCTTTGAATGCCACCATGAACGGCTATTGGCCATTTGCATCCATCGGCTTCCTGCGACACACCCACACACTTCATACACACTTTCACATTCAAGTGGAAAAAAAATAGTACAAAATAAAAAAAAATTGATGAATCATCTAAATAGTCCGATATTTTATAATAAGCTTTATTACTAAGATTTCTTTTGGTTGGTTGGTTGTGCACATTGGGATGTGGAAACATGAATATTAATGATTATTATTAATATTAGCCAATGCCGTTGAAATTTTTGGAACTATTTTAGTTTTAATTGTGTGTCGGAAAAACTCTCATTCCTCAACACTGAGTACACTGACCATTTGTCCGCCTGTCACTCGCGTCACAACCGTTTGTCTGTCCGTATTCTGTTTGTTGTTCTGGCATAAACTGATTCTCTTTCTTGAAGTGCCAACATTGGCTGGCTACTTAAATACTTTTTGCATGTAAACATTTATTTTAATTTTTAGAGTTCCGTACCGCAAAAATGAAAACGGAACCCTTAAATATCCACTCTGTTGTCCGTCTGTCTATCTGATAAGACGCTTTTTCTCAGGAACGCGGTGAGGCGTCAAGTTGGAATGTATGTCAAATACTCGAATTTATGGTCTCTTTCAGTTAAAAGAAAATCGAACCTTTACGTCATCGCGATCAAAAGATATGACCGTTTATGCCGCATATTTTGCGACTTCGCAAAGGAATCAAGAACTATAAGGCACAATCCCGTTGAGTTAGAGTCATAAATTTAGCATGAAGAAAGGTCTTACAGCATATGTAAAGGAAAAAGTCTGAAAGCCGTAAATATGAAGTTTAATACCAAAAAAAATAAGGTTATTCACTGACATACCCTATTCGGGTCTATATGTTCGTTAATTTTAATCACTAAGATCATACTAACAAAGTAATAAACAATTGAGTGCAGCGAGCGACGGTGGCCAAACGCTTAGGCGTGCGACTTACAAGACGCCGACACCGAGTTCGAATCCTCTCGGCCCCGCACATTGCCATCGCTCGAAACGGTGAAGGAAAACATCGTGAGGAAACCGGCATGCCCAAGAACTGCAACATTCAAGGGCAATTTGCGTTAGTATAGGATCTTAAGTTTGTATTACTTATATGGTATTAAGGACTTGATTGGCAGTAGCTTGCTTGGTATAATTTTACGTTAATTAATTGAAATTAGTCTCTCTCAGATAACCATCATCGCTCAAAACGGTGAAGGAAAATATCGTGAGGAAACCGGCATGCCCAAGAACTGCAACATTCAAGGGCATGCGACATCTACCAACCCGCACTGGGCCAGCGTGGATTACAGCCCATACTCTCTCTCTGAGAGAAGGCCAGAGTCCCAGCAGTGGGAACGTGAAAGGCTGATAATGATGAAACAATTGAGTATTGAGTGCCTACGGAACCCTCGGTGCGCGTCCAACTCGCACTTGGCCAGTTTTTTTTAAATGAACCGCTTGACCGTTGCATGTGTACCTATATAGGTTTATTGAATCAAGCGTAGCCCAACAAACAGCGGTCAATCAAATTGCGTTTAATTACTGTGTAAATAGAGTAGGTACGTGAGCTTTGTACGTCGGCGAACAATGTTTGGTGAACATGTCGTAATGTTTGGGACTTCATACTATGAAGATGCTAAATTTATACGTGCCGGGTTAAAGAACAAAGCATGGTTACGTTTATAGTGTACCTTTTTGCGCACCGTGGCTTTTTCTAGCGTATATTCCGGGTATACCTATTTCCGGAATATCTAAATGAAAATATATACCTAAGAATCAAAGTCCTGACTGACTGATATCAATGCACAGCCTAAACCACTGGTCGTAAAAATTTGAAATTTGGAGGGTCTTGATGCATAGGGTTGTACTGGGTTGTGCATAGGGTTGTGGGTTGTAGGGTTGTGTAAAGGATGTTTTTAATTCAACCCCTAATGGGGCAAAAATGGGGAATTGTAGCCCACGCGGGTGAAACCACGGGGAACAGCTAGCATTATCTAAATCTTCATAGAAATCGGTTTGGCTGTTACAATAATGTTAATTAATCCAATACCATGGACATTACTTATTATTGCACTAGCTGATCTAACGTTCTACAATTTAGCTACAATAAAATTAGCCATTTAACCGTTTGACTAATTAGCTGAAATAAGCTGGATTAACCGGTTAAGCCGCCAACAATCAGCCAAGTCAATTCAGCTAACCGGTTAAATTAGCTGCGCCGACCAGCTAGCTAGTTAAATTCGCTAACTTTTTTAGCTAAATTGTATAGCCCTGATACATTCCACAATTTAACTAAATGTATCTAAATACGAGTACACTGTAAGGTACAATGACTTAACTGATTAGTTCAACTGTACAGTTAAAAAGTCTTAAAGTGTATTTTTGACTGTACCGGAACATTTTCAATGTGTTTTTGGTTTTGGCCATGATACCGTGGAAGGGCATTTTCTAGCGTTCGTCTGGCTAGAAGTTAAAAATTTGCCACCAACCGAATTTACTTGAGACCCAGTTCAGGTGTAGAGTGGTGCCCCCTTCGACTACATCGTCATACAACAGTTGATTGCTGCTGACTTGTTGTCATACGCTGCCCTATAAAACGTGTAAAAAAAAGTTAAATCCGCTCCGCTCTTGTACTTTTCCATCATCCTTTTCAATTAAACAACTAGATAATTATCTAAACAAACCATGAATTAGATATAGTAACCGTTAATATTTCAACCTTAGCTTTCTTGTTTATTTTCTTTGAATCCATGGTGTTCATAATGTTATGGTTTATTTACATTTGTTTGTAAAGATTAACGCGAATGTTTTTTTTTTATTTTATTGTTTAGTTGTAAGACCAAGTTTACATGTCATGTTCTCATAATGATTCCTACTCAGAGTTAGGTATATACCTACCTTTTTCTTTTTCGTATGATCTAGTGGCCAACTCTATTGTCAAAGTATTCAGTACCCTTGTACAGGCCCCCGAAGGTCTCCAACATGGCTGTACGGTCACCGATCCAAGTGATGGCCGTGAAGAAAGTATCTATATCTGCACTGATCGATATCTAGTAGCCGAGTAAATCATGACAAGCATCTTAAATGCAGATGCTGACAGACGGAAACAAGGAGATATGCGATATAAATAGACTAGCGATTTCAAGGCATGAGAAAACATTGCTAAACTCTAGTGAAAAATAAGATTAAAACTGCTTAATATTATATGCCATTGGGACTTGGTCTGTCGACTATGATTTAACAGTTCCGACTTGCCATCGCTCAAAACAGTGAAGGAAAACACCGTGGGTAAACCGACATATTGTCCAAGAACAACAACATTCAAGGGTATGCGACGTATGCCAACTCGCACTGGGCCAGTGTGGTAGATTATACTATCACTAGCTGACCCGGCAGACTTCGTACTGCCTCAATCGAAAAATCAAAAAACCAATCAACTTTATTGGATAGCAATAAAGTTCAAATTATACTCAACATTTTATTTACAAAACGTTTATATGGGAAAAAGGAAAATGCTGTTTTTAGGGTTTTCCCGGCAATTATTCTTATTTTTCTCACCTTTTAAACCTTCCTAAACCTCCACGAACATTTCAAGACTGAAATTTGCCAAATCGGTCTAGCCCTTCTCGAGTTTTAGCGAGACTAACGAATAGCAATTGATTTTTATATAATTATATAGATTGGCTAGCAGCTAGTGCTAGCAGGGGTAACGTAAGTAAGCTGATGACGATGTTGATGAAATTAACGAGGTGTCAAGATAATCTTGTACATACTCATGACCTCTGAGAGAAAGCCTGTGTCGCAGCAGTGTGAACGGAAGAGGCCGGTGATGATGATGATGATGATGAGACTATGTATGTGTTTGCAGTGCAAAAAGATCGATTCATTTTCTACCTTATTAACCTGGATACAACGAACTCTACTAAAAACAGAAGGAAAAAGAAATGCCTGGTATTTTACGATCCGCAATAAATTATTCATAGAACTTATCCTTGATTTGTCGACCGAAAGTTCGAAGTTATTAACCTCTATCTGTCATCAAACTCGGGTAATAGTTGAGAGTATACCAGATACCTACTTGTAGTATAATCAAACATCAATCATATCTAATTGCTTTTAATGAAATCCACCAAAGTATTTCAACAAACGATTTTCTAATTTTAGACTGTATTCCAATAATTTTAACCAAAGACAAATTAATGGATCACACAAAACGAACTGGCTCTCAAGTGGTGCTGCCGGAACACTCCGATAGATGCTTGGCGACAGACTTAGAGTAGTAGCTAACCAGGCGAGCACTAGAAAATGTCCTACCACCAAGCTATCAACCACAAGTTTTACGGGTCGCAAGCTGACGTCACTACTACTGAACGAATCATCGCCTCGCGATAGAGGACATCCATAGGCCAGTGGCTGCTTACCATCAGTTCTTCAGCTTATGCTAACTGCTCTATTTTACAAAAAGGTCTATTATTAATTACCAATAGAACGCTCCCAAGAGACGTTGAACTTGAGCTCGTGGTAGGAGTCCTTGAGAGGAAGCGGATAGACTGCCAGTTTCTGCGGCAGACCAGCATGCTGGACTGGGTACCGAGGGTCTGGAGGGTCGGGGCCAAGATCCTGAAACAATGGGAAAAACATTGAGTAATTATGGGTAATGAGTAAGGTTGTTTGTTACTTCTTCACGCTGGAACACCTCAACAGATCAAAGTGAAATTCGAAAAGGAGATAGCTTATACTGTAGATTAACACATAGGTTACTTATTATCTCAGAAAAGGTTCCTGCGGGTAACAGGAAAACCGCAGGTTTGACCGCCGCCGCGGCGCAACCAGTAACCGGCTTATAAATTTATCAGGTTTGATTTCATTTCTGCTACATTTTATTTGGGAGGCTTACAGCTGACATAACATGATAGGTAACTTTTGTTGGAAAGTCAATTACAAGCCTCCAATGCTAGGTATGGAAATAAAAAATACATGAATAGCCTATCCGACATATTAACAGTTCATACAATACTTATTTTGGAAATTTAAGCGAAATTACATGTGGTAAGAATTACAACTAATGGTATTTACAACTGAAAGCTTCCGTATTGAATTGAATTGCGAGTGGATACCGTGAGTTTTGTGTGTCGAGATTTGAATCGATTTGCGAGTGACTTGGGTGAAAATGGTAATGTCTTCGTACGCAAAAAACGTGAGAGGAAGCGGGTAGATAGATATATGTCTTGTCATTGTTCCGAGGATATGTCTGTCCGTCCGTTTTAGTATTATCAACAATTGACTTTTTTGGCGGCAATTGAACTGTCAACATGAAAATTTTGTTTTTATATCCAGTGATAATGTGTGACATTGGTTCGTTAGTGTGTATGAGGGTGGAAAATTTAAATAAAGTTGTGAATGTGACTTTTATAGTTGCTCCAAAAAAGTCCGTGGAAAGTTTCATTATTTTACTAGAACACTATCCTCTTTGCCCCGGCCTGTTACTGGGTACTATCATCTCATCATCATCATCATCATCAATAATACTTGTACTCTCTGAGTTAGAAATATTTAATACTTGACACTGGTAAAAACACTAAACGTGTGACGCCAATAGCAAAAACCATTCTACCCGCAAAAACTTTTAGGATTCTCGTGTTTATGGCGCTTGCACCGGTGCTGAAATATCGAAACCTCAAACAAATTCAAAACCTAATTCTATATTTATTAATTGTTTACTCATGCATGCATCGCATACTGTTGCCCAACTGTTGTCGTTTCACAACCAGCGATTGCTTCTGTCAACGGTCAACAATCATCAGCTATGCATTAGTTTCCTTCAGTCTTTCTTTGATGGTAACCTTCCTGTGCATGGCTCGACCTAATATTACCACGTTAAATTGTAAACACTACTGTTACGATATAATATATGTATTCCTAAAAAACAGCAGCAGCACAAGTAACTTGTTTGTATGCTAAAACAAAACATTTGTCTACAATATCAGACTATTCATCATCATCATCATAATCAGCCCTTTTCAGTCCACTGCTGGACATTGACCCCTCCCAAAGTACGCCATCGAGCCCGATCTTCAGTTTCTCTCATCCAACCGCTGCCAGCCATTTTGCGTATGTTGTCGCTCCACCTAGCCGGAGGGCGTCCTTCACTACATTTGCCGAGCTGCGGTCTCCATTAAAGAACACGTTGCCCCAACGATTATCGGTTCTTCGGCTAATATGTCCAGTCCATTGCCACTTCAGCTCAGACTATTGCCAAGACAAAAAAAGTTTAAATTAACGTGCTCCGATTCAATCAATTAGGTATAAAACAAGGGCCCAAAAATGTTGTGCTATTAGGCGTTTTTGGCACCTCTCAGTGTGTTCCGGCAGCGTCACTTGAGAGTCAGTTCCCTGTCAGGACTGGGCTATATAATGTCACTTAATACCAGGTGAGTTAAAATCAAACTAAGTATATCCTGTAAGAAGTATAAAAACCAGTATATTGATTTGATTATTTAACAGATGTCATTTTTATTTTCATTTGTGACCTTACGCGAACTTACGTGACGTCACAGGTACAATTGTCTGCTCTTCCGTCACAACGTGTTACCAAAGCCGACTTACGGCTGATCGAAAATAGATTGTCAGAATGGTATCAACATTGCGTGAGTTGTATATGACTACCATTGCTATTGTTTCCTAGTCAATGTATACACGATACACAGTATTGTATAGTTAGTAAGAAGATATACCTACAATACAAGATAAACTTTAAGGTATACCTACCTACGTTCTCCGCGGTTTCCGCATGGACTACAATTTATCGCCATTTCACAGGGTTTCTATTAACTTCATCCCAAATTTCATCAAAATCGATTGAGTTGAGGAGAATTATTACGAACGCACATTAGAATTGTTTGTATAAAAATGTAGATCTCTTTATATTTTGGGTCGATAATGACCTAAAAGCTTTCATCTAAAGAAAAATAGGTTCAATGATATAGTTTTGTTTTTGTAAATTAAGTTAAAAATTCGTCGCCATCACTTATCGGTGCCGGCAGCCCAACTTGAGAGCCAGTTCCGAGTCCAGGTGTAGCTTGGGCCACCTTTGACAACATCGTCTGCATGTTACTTATGGACCTAGTGGTCAAACAAAAAAACAATATGTAAAAAAAGATCAAATTCCAAGTCAAAATCTGAAATATGTTTATTTTGGGATACAAGATGTGATTAGAGGAAGAATTTCTGGAATAATTAAACTGTCAACGTGGAAAATGTATTTCTATTCCCAAAACATGTGTTTCTTGTTTCATCAAGTGATTATGTGTAGTATTTATTGGTGGAATATTTGCCATTATGACGTGTTTCTTAAAGGAATAGGAATAGAGTTGTTAAAAGTGATTTTGTTGGTATTTTCCTAAAAAACGCCGGTTGATTCCAAGTAAGGTCCCACTATACTTTACTGAAAAATAAAGGAAAAGGGAGTATCGTATCTGGTTTTTAGCTTAGACACATCGTCATCATTTATTTAACAATTAAGGCTAAGTACACAAACAGTGTGAAAACTCCACAAAAGTGATTATACCAAAAATTTAAACCTAAAAACTAGCCTGCTTCCTCCGACTTTCTTAAACCAAAATTAATGGCAAAAGGAAATGTACAAATGACAACTTTCATTTATAAAAAACAACGTCAAAATACGAGTACATATTAATATTTATTTCAAAAAATAGAGTAGAAGACCCAATTTTTGTACGAATTAATAAAAAAGGCTTTAAATTGAACTTACACTTTGGCAGTTTTTTTTAATATGTTCGTAATTGTTAGGACAAGATTTGTATGAAAGGGAAATTTGTGGAAAATCCATTGAAAATTAGAAAAAAACCGAAAGAGCTTATTTCTATGGGAACTTTGTATGAACTTAAGACGCCAACCTATGCGAAGCCAGGGCGGTTCGCTAGTAAATTATAAATACATTTTTCTCCTACACCAAATGCGTAGACACTGTTATTTACACCATTTAGACCAATTCGTAAACAAACGAAAACAGATATTCTTCAGATGAGTTCGGATTTGCCGGTGGCTCGTGTCGAGAGTTGATGCTGGGGGCCCCTCCAGTTTTACTCTCAAAGCCGGAGATTACGTTATTGACGCGGTTTATTTCATAACTAACTGAGATGGCGCAACGGCCCAAAGTGAGTCTTGGCCTCCGATAAAATAAAAGACGCCAATTCAATCTGTCCTGCGCCACCTCCTGCCAGTCCTCCACCTGGAGTTCACACAAAACCTTTGTCACTTCGTCTTTCCAGCAATACTTGGGATAGCCGGGCGACGGCTACTCAGCTATCCCATGTATGCTCGTTAGATCGCACGATCCTCTACTATTCTTTCGAGGTAGCTGAGCTTGTAAAGTTTGTGCGCAGTTAATTTCATCATCATCATCATCAACAACCTGTATCAGTCTACTGCTGGACATAGGCCTCTCCCAAGGTACGTCACTGAGCCCGGTCTTCGGCTCTTCTCATCCAACTACTGCCATCCACTCGGCGCAAGTCGTCGCTCCACTTTGACGTAGGACGTCCCACACTACGTTTGCCAAGTCGCAGTCTCCACTCAAGAACACGTCTACCCCAACGGTTATCGGTTCTGCGGCTTATATGACCAGCCCGCTGCCGCTTCAGCTTGCTAATTCTGTGAGCTATGTCGGTGAACTTAGTTCTCAGGTGACCTCTGTTTATTTCATAGTCTGATTATATTGGGAAGATATTGGATTATGACCTAATCGTTACACACCGCTATGTACTAGGGACAATTTCTAAACTTGACTTAATAATAAAAATTACGTTGCATGCTTTAACGTATAAATGTATTTTGTGTTTAATAGTTTGTCGCGAGCGCTTGCAGCGTGCGCATGCGTTTGTTTACTTTTTGACCGGCATAACGACGGCTAATTACTTATCTATATTCGAGTTCGAGTATTTCGAGTGTTTTCGTTGCATTATACTTCATATAATAATGTCATTGATCCAGCTTTCTCCGGATATACTCCCTCGAATAGTGACACGCCTGGATAATATGGAGTGTGAACTAAGGACCCTCAGGGAAATGACTGTAAAGCAAACCTCACTCATTCGAACTCAAACCAATGAGATTCGGGATCTGAAGACATTAATCTTGAGTCAAGCTAAGAATATCGCTTCCACTGACAGAGATTTGGCCAGGGGTCAGCCTGCACTTGAGCTGACACAAGAACCGACGATGGAAAGTTGTGTTCCAACAAATCTTGCTCAATCTTCTGGCACAGTACCCTTAGCTCAGTCTATAGTGCCCCAATTGCCAGTAACCGCACTGAGCGGTGAGTTTTCGACCCCTCAACGGACTGCCCGTCAAGCCCGCCGTAGCGAAAGAAATAAGATTGTTATCTTCTCGCCTAACATGAAATCAAAGACTCCAATTGCGGTCACTAACGCATCAAAGGTCAGTTCAGTGCGTGTTGATCATAACTCGTGTTCTCCGTGTCAAACCGAATCAGCTGTTCCACCTACTCAACTTGTTGATGAAACATGGATGGAGGTACGCCGTAAAAAAACGCGCCCGTCGGTATCGCTGCGCTGCCTCGCCGGGCCCGCGGTGACGTCACTTAAAGCCGCTGAACCTCGCCAGTACATACACTTATGGAATATGCTGTCAGGTGCAGAGGAAATCAAACAATATTTGGATGAGCTGTGTTCACAAAAAACTTGCACGGTACTACAACTTAAAACGAATAATAATTACAAGTCTTTTAAAATAGGAGTCCCAGAGGATTGTTTCGAGAGGTGTTTTTCCGTCGATGTTTGGCCAGAAAATGCGCGAGTTAAGAGATGGATCAATTATAAGAAACCTGTTACACAATCCCCAGACAACCCTACATTTCGTCGCGAAGTCGGCGAATAATAAGCCGTGCACTACAGTACATAAACAAGTAAGCTTCGTCTACCAAAATGTGAGGGGCATAAAAACTAAACTTCGCATTTGGAATAACAGTTTGCTGTTGTCTGAGCACTCGCTCGTCGCCGCGACGGAAACTTTTCTCGATAGCTCCGTCGAAGACGCTGAGGTGGTGCCTATGGGATGGTCGCTTCTGCGGCGGGATCGGATCACTCCCTGTGGGGGAGTCTTGTTAGCTGCCAAACCGGGCATTACATTGCGACGTCGATATGACCTCGAGACGGAGCACGGAGAGGACCTATGGATATCTTTTACTTACCGCGGAATCTCTGTTACTGTTTGTGTAGTATACATTAAACCTACCGCTACTGATGATGTTTATATGAATTTCTTTTGTAAAATCGAATCTTTCATTACAATATTGGGAAGTAAAATTATAATTCTGGGTGACTTAAACTTGAAGAGTGCCTCTGTTAATATAAACAATTACTATTGTTACTTTTTGACATATTGCAATCTAATTGAATTTAATAATGTTATGAATTTACATGGAAGTAAGCTTGACGTAGTGTTGGTACAGGAGTGCAGTGAGTCTCGGGTCCAGCAGGTGTGTGTGACGGCGACTGGCGGGCTCGTCCCGCCCGACGCCTACCACCCCCCGCTGGAGATAACGGTGAGTCTCCATTCACGTAATATCTCTGATCGCGTTCAAGCAAGCAACATAGACCCGTCGCACGACTGGAATTTTAGTAAAATAAACTTTGATATTTTTAGCTCGCTGCTTGCGGACACCTCTTGGGCTAGTGTCTTGCGGTCAAATGATGTTTCTACTGCCATTAATGCTTTTTATGACATTTTGTATAACTTATTTGATTTATCTATTCCTAAAAAGAAAAGGAAAATAGTTGGGTGCAATCGATATCCGGTTTGGTTTAGTGGAGATATCATAAAGGATATCCGCCGGAAAACTAGACTTCATTGTGACTGGAAAAAATCGGGATGTATGGCTGTCTATAGCGAGTTTTCTGAGTTGCGGGCTGGTTTAAAAGAGCGTATAACTCAGGCATATAAAGCATTCACATCGCGCATTGAAGCTGACCTTCACCGTCACCCCCAACATTTTTGGCGCCATATTGCTAGTCTAAGATCTAAAGGTGGTTTTGAGCCTTGTGTAACGTTCGACGGTAACTCATGCAGCGGTAGTGAAGCTGCCGAAGCTTTTGCTGACTACTTTTCTAGTGTGTTTTTAGAGGAATCTCCTGCTCTGAACCCGGATTGTTTTTCCGAAGGGGGCCTGAGTGGCGGTTATATAAATATACCATCAATATTGCCTGAAGATGTTGAGCGCGGCTTAAACAAACTGAAGCCATGCAGCTCACCGGGTCCCGATTGCCTGCCTGGGTCTATTCTTAAATCTGGTAAAAAACACATGATTCTCCCACTATATCACATCTTTAACTTGTCGCTTAGAGACGGCACATATCCCTCGCAGTGGAAGTTATCCAGGGTTTCACCGATTCCAAAAAGTAGTAAGAAGTCCATGGTGGAGGAATACCGACCTATTGCAATTTTGTGCTCACCTGCCAAGGTTTTTGAATATATCCTACATGGAGAAATATACAGGCAGGTCCGGCAATACCTAGGTGACGAACAGCATGGTTTTAGGCCTGGTCGATCAGTAAACACTAATCTCTTGAGCGTTGTCGACTACATTTCAAACTCTTTGGATCGTGGAGTGCAGGTGGACGTGGTATACTTTGATTTTCAGAAGGCTTTCGACAAAGTTGATAACGACATTCTGCTACACAAGTTGTTTGCCATTGGATTCACACCTCGTTTATTAAACTTTTTTTCTGACTACTTGAGAGACCGCCGTCAATTTGTGAGGCACGGCATGTATGTGTCAGAGCCTTATCACACGCGCTCAGGTGTGAGTCAGGGTTCCGTCCTCGGTCCGCTCCTGTTCTTGATCATGATCAATGACCTGACTAAAGTTGTGAAAACTGCTAAATGCCTTTTATATGCTGACGACCTTAAACTTTTTCTAGATATTGAAACACATAATGACTGCCTTAAGCTGCAAAATGATATTGACTTAATTTATAAATGGAGCATAGATAATAAAATGTTTTTTAATTCAAGTAAATGCTATGTAATGACTTTTGACCGCAAGCATAATCCAATTCATTTTAATTACAATCTAAATAATTTCAAAATTAATAGAGTGACTAATATAAGGGACCTCGGAGTAACTTTTGATCGTTCCCTTACTTTTCATGACCACACTTCAAACCTTGCCAAGGAATCTTTTCGACGTTTAGGGTTTGTCCTTCGTAATGCCAAGGATTTCCAAAACCCGCAGGTAATACGTGTTTTATATAACTCTCTTGTAAGAAGCAAGTTGGAGTCGAGTGCATGTGTATGGAATCCCCATCATGTGACCTACGCACTTATGCTTGAAAAGGTTCAAAAAGCATTCTTGAGGTCTTTTTACAAGAAACTTTTTGGCTACTACCCTTATCTTTATCCCACTGGGTTCTTGCTAGGCCAACTTGGTTTCAATTCCCTCGAAGTAAGAAGGTTGCTCGACCAGCTTGCAACTTGTTGCAAAGTTTTGAGAGGACGCATAGACTCCCCTGACCTGCACAATAACTTGTGCAGGTTGTCCGTCCCAAACAACCTCTGGCGGCATAGACCTAGCCGACGACGCATACTTTTTGACGTTCCCGGATGTCGAACTGTCGCCCGAGCTGAGTCCCCTCTCTGTCGATCCTTGCACCATCTCAATGCACTCCTGGATACCAACACTGATATTGATTTATTTGTTGATAGTTGGAAAACAGTTTTAGCTACATGTTTAGGCTATTGTGAGCGTCTGTAATTTTTCCCTTATATTGTTTATTATTTTTATGATGACTAATAATTTTTGTGTAATGAGTGTAAATGGCATGCCGTTCTTATCACAATAAATAAATTCAATTCAATTCAATTCAATTAATATTGCTTACGTTTACTGTAAAAATTCAAAATGTTTTTGATCGATCATACCATCCAATCAGATTTTCAGATTCAAAGAAATAATTCATTTATAACCTTGATCTTTGGCTTTGGTACTTTAAATATTTGTGGAAATAAGGTCAAAATTACGCGTAGCCTTGTGCCTAATTATTTTTATAGCTAGGTAGGTTTGGACAAAAAACATCAACAGACCACATTTATCAGGGAAGCTCACTCGTGTTCAAACAGTTCAAATACCTTCGAGTATCTATTGATTGAGCTTACCTTACTTATGTAGCTGTGAGTAAATACACCTAATTGTTGAATCAACAACTCGAGCTCTACATAGCCTTCCTTTTTGTAGTACGTATTTCTTACAATGTACAGAGTGGACGAGTGTAATGTAGGCTAAGATAAAATGGACAAGATGATTAGAAGCTAAACTAATCCCAAGCTTAAGCTCTTAAAAGCGATGATGGCTCAGTAGTAGTGATGTCAGCTTTCGATCCGTAGGTCGTGGGACTCGTGAGTTCGAATCCTATAATAAGCTTGAGCTTTCGGTAAGGAAAACATCGTGATGAAACCATAAATAGCTTTGGTGGCACGACATTTTCTAGTGCTCGCCTGGCTAGCTACCATCCTCAAGTTAGAATCTTTCACCAAGCACCTAAAGGCGTTTTCCGGCAGTCCTCTTGAGAGCCAGCTCCCAATACAAGTGTAGTGTGGCGTCACCATCAACCACATCGTCACTTAACATCAGGTCACGTGAAGGCAAACGCTATCCTGAAAGAAGTAAAAAAACCGGTGCCACGCTGTACCTGGATTATGTGCTCTTTCTGATTGGTTCATGTACCTACACGTACTCGCGAAACTTCTTAAGGAGAAGGTTATATTATTCGCGATTTTATTTCATACTATTGCATTTTGAAATCGTACATTGAACGAGAGGGCAATGTCAGTTATCACTTCCAGAATTGTTCTTTTTAAAACACTTTTATTAGCTTGACTTGTAACTAACTAACTAACTAACAATGTAATCAAATCTTAGAAGTCAATTTTGACTTCTTACAGGGTAGAGTTTGACCATAAGTCATTAAGGTGGACTGCGATAAGGCTATTAGGCATAGATTAGAATAGTAGCTAATACATTGGGGAACTGTCAAGTGAGCCGCAGAACACGCCGTTTGGTGCTGGACGACAGAATGTTATTTCATACAAATTATAACATATACCTGTAATTTACAGTATTTTTACGGTGTACGGTGAATAAGAGGTAAAAGTGTTTTATGACGCGCCTCACCTTGCTTTCGTAATGCATTGTTATATTTATCCGTTCAGTATAAGTAAACCAGATGTTGTGTTGATTAAAACGCTGGAAGACTCATAGATTCACGGCCAGGTGTTTATATCTGAATAAGTGCTTGGGGAAATTTGGAAGTTTCGAAGGTGATAACTCGTAGAGTCCAAAATGCCTTGGCTGGGGCGATTGTTATTGATAGTTCCATACATATTACCTCTCAGTTCAAAAAGAACTTGTTCAATAAGAAAATGCCAAAGATGTCGGGGTAATAGACAGATGGATACGTGGGTTATTTCGTAAAGGTTTCATTATTTTTCCTTTGGGAAGGAACTGTAGGAACTGTCAAAATCAGTGTTGTGGGTTTAGTGAGAAGTTTATACGCAATTCAGCAGTAGATTTGCTACGTTATACTGTTGATAAAAGGGTAATAGACGATAACTAGGGACCCGCCACGGCTTCAAACGGGTAAGCTGCCTATGGCTTCTGGTAAGTGGAACGTTTTATCAAAATCGGTCGTGCCGTTTTGGAGTCCACCGTTTTGCATAGAATATGAATTTTGTTTTTTTTTTTAATTTTTTTAATAAGTTTAATTCACAAAACACTAATTTTGCATAAACAAACATACACTGGTACAATTATATGTATAGAATCGGTATTTGGTGTCTAATTAGAATATAAGATATGTGTAAATAATTGGATACTGAAATTTTTATTCATTTCAAGTTTAGTTCGAATCCTACAATGAGCTTGAGCTTTCGGTGAAGGAAAACATCGTGATGAAACCATAGCTTGGTGGTAGGGTATTTTCTAGTACTCGCCTGGCTAGCTACCACTCTCTTGTTAAGAATCTGTCGCCAAGCACTTATCGGTGTGTTCCGGCAGCCTCACTTGAGAGCCAATTCCCAGTCCAGGTGTAGCGTGGCGCCATCTTCGACCACATCGTCACTTAACATCAGGTGACTTGTGGTCAAACGCTACCCTGTAAATAGTAAAAAAAGTTTTATGTAGTTTTTGCTAGGTACATAAGTACACCTACTGTCTAGGAATAGCATCACGCAGGGGCTCTGTGGTAGATAAGGTTTTCTGTGTTCGTAATTCATTTACTGAAAACTGTTTATCTTCAATCCATTAGTACATCATAGTTTCGTTACAAAAACTACAAATCTATGATCCCGTTCCAATACACGAGTATTTATTTCTAATTTTACTGCTCCAGAAGAAGTGGGTAAGGCATAGTTATTTTAGGATATTGTAATGAATGAACAGAGTGTAATAAAATTCGCGGAATACGCATGAATAGTGAGGTTTGATAAATGGTTATGACCATATTTAATATTTCTTTATCGTTATAGAAGTGATTCGTTACGTAAATTAACTTTGATTCTGGGTCCAAGACGGTACTATTATTACTAATATTATAAACGTGCAAGGATGGATGTATGGATGTTTGTTACTCTCACGCAAAAACTACTAATCGGATCTGGATGAAATTTGGGATATAGATAGCTTACACCCTGGATTCAAACATAGGCTACTTTTCATTCCAGAAAAGGGTTCTTACGTGATAACGGGAAACCCTATAAATACAATCTGGAACACAGTTTGTTTGACTAATACAAATCTTACGCAAGACAATGTAGAGCAATGTAATAGGCTAATCATGATTTCCTTTATTGATGTCAAATGTAGGAATACAGTTAGTACGAAAAAAAATGTAAATTCAGGTCAAAAAAGCAAATTTCACTCGGGTGAAGCCGCGGGGCAAATCGTTACAATTAATCCTACTAATGTTATACTTAAATGCGAAAGTTTGTGTGTGTGGATGTTTGTTACCGCAACCGTAACTGCTCAACTGATTTTGATTAAATTTTGAATGGAGATAGCTTTTATCCTGGATTTACACATAGGCTACTTTTTATGGTGCCTGCGAGATAACGGGAAGATGCTGGTGAAACCGCGGGGCGCAACTAGTGACAATAATATGTCTACATGTGTGTATAGCTATGCTATGGAATGGCAATTTCGGCCCCTCTCCCCAAACACGACATATTAATATTTAATTTGCAAGGAACGTCCACACATTCATTTCATTCGATAACACAAAACAAACATAATAAATCTTAGAGATAAACATAAACGAGTCGTAAAACCATAACTCAAACGTGTTCCTTGGAAGTTCGACGCAACAAGTAAGGGCTTGTACAAACTTACATAATAGGGTCGAGGATACGACGTGAACGGTCGGTTGTATTTTCCAGGGTTTTCACCCCAGTTTCCCGGAACACCGAGTCTCGGTTCTGGGAATTCAGTCTGAGGCTGACTCCGGGAACGTGACAACATCGCTAGAAACACCACACAGTGTAAACAAATTTCATTCATCTTGTAACACAGAAATATCACGCATCCTCTTTACACGAAACAATAAAACTTTTTGGCAATGGCACTGCACTTACACAACGCAACTTCTCTACGAAAAAAAGAAACACAAAACAGAAAAAAAAACAAACGAACGCTTTAAACTCAAACGCATTAAAATTTGAAATAGAACGTGATTTGTCCTAGTTTTGTTGGTGAAAAAACGATTTCTCATCGACCCGAGAGAAGCCACGGCACTGATTGAAAAAGGTACTTCCTTCATTCGTAACGCAAATAGACGAATTGTTTTGCCATTACGATATCGGACGTTTTATCATACATATTCTGTCGAATCTGTCGATAATGCTCGTTCCACACTTTAGTAACGCTGACGTTCGATAGATACCTACACCACTAAAGATTAGATTAGAGTATTAGTTAGTTGTGTGAGTAATCGCTAATTGGGTGATTGAATTTATTTTACCTGCAGTTTCTATGCCTTTTATAACGCGCGTTACTTGCAAGATGTAATAATGAAGACAGCGTTTGTAAGTATAAAAATTAAGTTTCATGTTATCTTAAAGATTTTTCCACTTTAATTTCATATTTTTTATTGACATTTTTATAAATTCTACACCTAAATAATATACATAATTAAAATTTAATTATGATATTTAAATACTCATAATTTTTTTTAACTAATCGGCTATCGTCGTGTAGTCTACACCATAATTAATTAAAATAGCTTTTAGAATTCAGCTGATGGTAGCGTGAATTTCGACCACATCGTCACTTAACATCAGGTAGGTACCTAACTTGTGGTCGAACGCTACCCCGTAAGAAGTAAAAAATATAAATCAAATTGTAAAAATTATTGGGTGTTCAGTAATAAAATAAGTACCTATGTCAGTGCTCTTACACAGCTATTCTATCTATATTAATAAAAATGAAATTGTGTTTATTGGTAAGCGCATCACTTATTAAGAAAAGGTGGACAGTGGTGTCGATTCTGTTTTGCTTTCTCTGAAACTAAAATAAGTTTGCCAGGTCTGATAGTAATGCTGTCCTTTTTTTACTTCAGTGCTTAGAAAAAGACAGCAATACTATTAGACCTGTCAAACTTAGTTTAGTTTTAGAGAATGCAAAACCGAATCGACACCAATATTTGCTATTTCCTATTTAAATGTACGTTTTTGTACGAGAAAGGTTCACCAAAATCTTACATACCTCGGTAGTCATGGCCTCCGTGCTGTCAACTTCATCTGACGTGAATTTACTGACGTTCAATGTCCCAATTTGTTCTGGATGTTTCAAGCTCTCGGTAACAGCCGTGTCGGTTGTAGAATAACCAAGTAGCTCTGGTATAATGCTGAATATACTTTTCCCCGGCATCAGAGGAGTCCGGATTTCCGAGCGAGCGTTTGACAGTTCCATCGTCACTAGTGCACAACACAATGTCACTTGCCATTGCACCATTTTGACGTCTACATCATTACACTTTACTGTTTCCCTTCAATCACTTCTATATTAAGTTTATTATCATCACACTTATCACAGATCACTAAAATTCACAGCGAGAAAAAATTCCTGCTTTTCCTTCTGAGTTTTACCTTCCAAGACCGATTCCTTCCAAAATGTAACATTTTCCTTCCTTATTTTACCCTAGTTTTCCTTCCGAGTCAAAAGTCCTTACCTTTTGAAAATGTACCTACTTAGGAATGTCTTTTTTTCTCCGTGTATTTTTTTACTTGTTAGGTACAAGGTGGCGTTCACAAGTACCAGATGTTAAGTGACGATGTGGTCAAAGGTGGTGCCACGCTACACCTGATGGATTGCGAACTGGGTCTCAAGTGTGTAGCTACGCTACTGCGTTTCAATAATCACGCAAAAATCTCCATAACCACCACTTTAGGGATCCTTCGTATTGTGGTGGTTATGGAGATTTTTGCGTGATTATTGAAACGCCGGTGGTGTGATTCGTACTGCGTGTTCACAGTGAAATATTCCTTTTATTGATGTGCGTAGTAAAATTGTATTGTTGTTAAAACTGCATTTTATATTTGTTTATCTTCTGGTGTTATGGGAACGAAATATCGTGGGAAAGGACTGTAGTAGCGTAGCTACAAGTGGGGCTGCCGAAACCCACCGCTATGTGCTTGGCGACAGATTCTTAGTTTGAGAATGGAAGCTAGCCAGGCGAGTACTAGAAAATGCCCTACCACCAAACTATGGTTTCATTACGATGTTTTCTTTTACTAAAAGCTCGAGCTCGTTGTAGGATTTGAACCCATGACCTACGAATCGCAAGCCGACGTCACTACGACTAAGCCATCATAGCATGTAATATCTCAGGGTGACAGTGCGTTGCCTCGCTGGATTTTGAACTATTACAGTTTAAAATTCTGGCTGGCAAAATACCCATAATTTTTAACTGTTTACTGATTCTATCGCGCATAACTTTGTAATGCGTAATCCGATTTAAAACATATTTTGTATCAGATAAGATATACTTCTGAAATTGGCCTCATATTGTGAAAAGAAAATGTTGGACCTACGTCCGTTTGTAATAAGTGCCTTAAATGTGCCTACACAAATCATAATGCTAATTGAGAATCTGCTAATTAATTACATTAATTACTAATTACTGCCGCTTATCTCAGTTAACGAATCAATATAAGGAAGCAATGTCACCAGCCTTTTGGGTACGATACCTGCAGGCAGCGACTTAAAAAAGTTTTTTTTGTTTATAAATAAGTTGAATTTAACTACTAAAATAAATGAAAACAAAAATGTGCTTTAAATTTTATTTTCCATATTAGCATAATTTTAAGAATTTAAGTTTGAGAGTAAAAAATAAAATATACCTATCCTACTAATATTATAAACGTGATAGCTTGTAAGTATGGATGGATGGATGTTTGTAACTCTTTCACGCAAAAACTACTAAACGGATCTGAATGAAATTTGGAATGGAGATAGCTTAGATAGCTTTTTTTTTTACTTCTTACAGAGTAGTGTTTAACCACCCTGGTACCCCTGGTGCGCTACCCTGGTATACCCGGGAATAACACAGGCAGGCTACTTTTTATATTTCACGCAGTTAGAGAGCTAGTTAAAAAAAAACACACAGCTTATGGGCTACAATTTGACATTAATATACTATTTTTGTGCGAGTGGAACCATGGGGCACACCTAGTGGTTCAGGCACTGGAATAACTTGCATTTTTTAATCAATTTTTTTAAATTTTATTAATTACTAAAATTATTTTTCCATTTTTTGATTAGTTACAAGGTAACACACACGGTTAATTTGACAATTTATTTACTTTTAATCTAGTTATGATATAGATGTTCTATCTAAATATGGAAAATCATTTACAGTTCAATTTCGAATAGCGTCTCTTTGAAAATAATAAAAGTTTTGGTGAATACTCGTAATCCCGAGTCCAGTATCAGTATTGATGACACAGTTGTGATAGATAGTGACACATACGATGAAATAGATTATTACGATAAAGGAGGTGGAATACCAAAATAGTACTTCTTGTTTATTAATAGTAACACATTTAGTTACAAATCACCGCCCAACTGACCGTTAGCAATTTTGTGGAGTAAACACAAACAAGTCAGTAATTTATCAAAACATTGATAAATGATTAGACAATGGTTTCTGTTACAAGCAAATTCCCCCTCGGAAACACAATAAAACAACGGCTAATAACCGAAATAAGTACTCCAATTTCACCTCTCAAGTACATTCGTTTCAATAAAATAAACGGAAACGGTTACTGTAATTTGGTCACTTGAACACCGAGGGATCTAATTAAACTGCTCGAGCGCGGAGCGGACTACGAGTTTGGGCGGAAAAGCGCGTTCGGGAGCCGACTGCGAGTTTGGGCGGGAAGCGCTAGGGCGGGCCGCCTTACCGGGAGTCGAGGATGTACTGACGCGGATTTGAACCCAGCACCCTGGGCCGTTACCATGGGTACCAACTCGCGAGATCTGCGATCGACAATCATGTTCACAGTTTGACACCCACATGGATCATTTTCGCTTTATCTTTAATGTAATTTATGTATGTACATATTTTATTTATTTCTTTTTAATGTGTTAGTGTGTTTTTTGGTAGTATTTCGTATATCATGTGTAAGTATGTAAGTCTAGACAATAAATATTTATTTGTTTACATACGTTTTCTCACAGTGTCATTCATCATCATCAGCCTTTTACGTTCCCACTGCTGGGGCTCTGGCCTTCTCTCAGAGAGAGAGAGTATGGGCCGTTATCTAGCAGGCGGGCCCAGTGCGGGTTGGTAGATGTCGCATGCCCTTGAAAGTCGTGGTCTTTGGACATGCCGGTTTCCTCACGATGTTTTCCTTCATCGTTTTTGAGCGATGGTAAATCAACACACAGTTTCGTTATACTTAATTATCTTTTTATTCTTATTGAACAATTTTTCTGCACAGCTACCATTTTTCTGTAGCATTAAGTCCTTCTTGTACAATTTTATTATGCTAAAGTTTATATAATTAAAGGAAAGATTAATTTCACTATTAATACATTTTGGACTAAAGACATTGCTAGACCCTAGGACGACAGCAATAAAGTTTTTAAGTGAAAGATTTCATACTTAAGTTTTTATGCTAATCATGAGCATCATGATGGCCGAATACCCTATTCAGTCGTTGAAACTATTTTTTTTACTATTTTGTAAATAACAAGAACTGTTTAGAATGAAATATTCAAAGGACGTTCGAGCTATTTCTTCCAAATTTAGTATTTTAGTACTAGTAATTTAGTACTTTGGCATTACTACCGGCATACTTAATGCCTTAGTCGCAACATCAACATCCTTGGACGACGAGGTAGCTGAGTTGGTAGTCTTCGAAGCTAGCGGTCTCGGGGTCGAATCCCGGTAAGGGCAAATATATGTGTGATGAGCACGAACATTTGTTCCTGAGTCTTGGATATTTCTATCTATATAAGTATTTATTTCTCTATATAAGTATGTAGGTATATCGTTGTCCCATAACACAAGTTTTGAGCTTAATTTGGGGCTAGGTCAGTTTGTGTGCAATGGTCCCCCGATATTTATTTATTTATTATTTATAGCAATAAAAATGTGTTTCACCGTGATATAAGTTGAATACTATAGACTTTTTTTCAGGTGGAGTATATTTTGCCCATGATTGTCGCTTTAGCGTGTAAAAATAAGTTTATTATCTGTCTAAGTTAAATTCACGAGCCTTAGAAACAAGTCGTGTAGGCAGTAATTGTACCTACTTGGGAGCTTTTTGGGTTGGGCCTCTAGGAAACTTGATTTCAATTTAATGAAGCGTTACTAAGGTAGTAGGTATGTTATGAACGATCTAGTTCGCAAAGTTTGGTGTAAGAACTTTGCAAATTTGGTCTTAGTTGGATCTGTTTGAGCATAAGCATTCGTCTTATAGAAACAGCGCTGGGTTTATACTAAGGACTAGTGCTCAGGGCGGCAAATTTCCGATGGCGGCTAGTCGGGGCGGGAGAAATTTTCTTTGGCGTTTTCTGCAATGTTTTCAAAAGAGTTCGTATTGAAAACATTTTTGCCACTTATTTGACAGTTTTTTTAAAACAAGCTTCAGCGTCTAAAGTTCTACAATCATTTATACTTTTCACATTTTTCAATAATAAAATATACTCTAGAACTTTACCAATTGTATGCTGTATTCGCTGCGCCCCGCCGTTATGCCCGCTGTTATCCTACGGGAATACTGTACCGTAGTAAAAAGTAGACTTTTGTAATCCAGGGTATAAGCTATCCCATTCCAAATTTCGGTTAAAACCGTTGGGACGATCTGGCGCGATTGAGTAACAAACATCCTAACTTTCACATTTATAATACGATTATGTAGTCGTATCGACACCGAGTTCGAATCCTCTCGGCCCGGCACCTTTATAAGTTACGTGCGGATTTGCCATCGCTCAAAACGGTGAAGGAAAACTCCGACCGTGAGGAAACGGGCACGCCCAAGGATAACAACATTCAATAGCATGCGACATCTACCAACCCGCACTGGGCCCGCGTGGTAGATTACAGCCCATACTCTCTCTCTGCGAGAAGGCCAGAGTCCCAGCACTGGAAACGCGAAAGGCTGATAATGATGATGTAGTCGTAAGTTTAGGGTAAGGACTAAAAAAGCACTTAAAGCATATTTTAAGGCGGCATTTTTATGGTACCTCAGGACGACATCAAGGGTAAACCCGGCCCTGGATAAGTGTTGGTTTTCATACTAAAATTTTAATCGTGAGTTAATATATATCAGAGTATTCGAATTTATAAACTTTGGTTTAACTTTGTTGTTATGTAAATTTTAGCTCATGCTCTGGAGTTATCGATCCCTTGAAAGTTGTAATCACAAATCTACGAAGTAAATGTAAGCTTACCTGCTGGATTAAGTTTTGACTTTCAGACGTCTCATGAAAATTTGTTTGGTTTTTAGGGGACAGATCCACCTTATGTCGAAAAGAAAACGATAAAAAAGTCGCTGAAGCTAATCAAGGTAGTATTTTTTTAAATAACATGATTGCCTTTTGAGTGTTGTGTGTCATCATCATCATCATTATCAGCCTTTCACGTTCCCATTGCTGGGACTCTGGCCTTCTCTCAGAGAGAGAGAGAGTAAAGGCGAGTAGGGGAGTGTTGTGTGTGTATTCATTATATTATGTTGATGGTAGAAGTCTTTGTTATAATTATATAAGTAGATCATGAGAAAAATTGTCGTTACCTTAACTTTGCACTTCGCACATCTCTTGAATCACTCTATCCATTGCTGCAATAAAATCTGTTGCGTAGTTTTTAAGATCTAAGCATACATAAGACAGCGGGAAGTGACTTTGTTATAGGTACAATTGCATCTATGTAGCGTTTTTTTTAATGTATTCTTTTTAGATAATATATCACAATCATAGTTAAAGAGAAAATGCTTTTAATTAGCCCCAATTATCAGCTTAATCTGGGAATCGTCCTACACGCACGTTGCTGCCACTATAACCAACGTAATGGGCTCGTAAACTACGATACCAGTTGCCATTTGTTTTTAACTATCACTTTCAGGGCCTCACTAAATCAATGACGCAGAATCAGAAACACAACCTTTTCTACGACGTAGAATCTACTTGCGTCATTGAGGAGGCGAAGAAGAAACAGTAAAATGGAGCTTTATTAAAACACTTTTGACTTGTGACTGACTGACTGACTGACTGACTGACTGACTGACTGACTGACAAACAATGTAATCAAATCTGAGAAGTCAATTTTTTGTTTTATTATTTATTTCAATAGGTTCGTACGTTTAAGATTATTGCTCTTCATTTACTTACTTCCTACTTGCGACTAGCGATCCAACTTCGCAGGGTGGACTTTTATATGACAAAAAGCTTGGGATTGTGGTGAACTTGCTCCAATTCAATCAATTAGTAATAAGAATAAAATTGTCAACGTGTTCGCGTCAAAAAAATTACCTTTCGGGCGCTTCTTGCCTGTTCTTTTGCCGGCGTAAGGAATTTGGAACAGGCGTAGCTAGTTTTATGTTTGACGTTTTAAAGTGATCGCAATGTATCCTATTGAATAAAGTACTATTGACTATAGGTGAACTTTTGAAACTGCGTTATATTATTAAAATCTACTTTAAAAAAAATAAGTCGGGTTTTCCTTCCTGACGCTATAACTCCAGAACGCACGAACCGATTTCCACGGTTTTGCATTCGTTGGAAAGGTCTCGGGCTCCGTGAGGTTTATAGCAAAGAAAATTCAGGAAAAATTTCAACAGAAAAGCGGGAAAATCATTTTTCACATACAGCGCCATCTCTGATACATAGCATATGTACTACACCGTATTTTTCAACAAATGACAAGAACAAATTTATCATTTACATGGTTCAAAAAAAAATGTTTCTTCTTCTTTTAATCAAAAAAAGAAATGTTGCATAAAACGAAGCCATCTGGTGGCGAAACGGAGTTCGCCGGGTTTGCTAGTGTACTTATGGAACTTTAATTAGTGTAACAATTATAACACGACTTTCTTGTATAATATAATATACAATATATAGATTTCTATCTCCAGTAGCGCAAACCGTGGATATATAGGTTATTGAAACCGGCCGTTAATTTGGTAAGGGCTATAGTGGCTACCCTGACGAGCCTTCAGATTGCCCGAAGGGCTACAATATGGATCTCATGGCTTATCGACTGTGGAGTTGGGACATGCCCTCCTAAGCATTGAAACGCTTGAGGGCCTGTTCGCGTTTAAGGTTATTTTGTTTGTAGTCAAAGTTCAATATTGTAGCTGAAGAAACCGTAACTAGAGTAAAGTTGCTTTAATCCTAACAATAGTTTGAGCATTAATTGTTTAATGGATTAAACTTTTACTACCTTACGAGCAAACCTGCTACACGGAGAAAAAAGACCTTCCGAAATACAGTAAAGAAAGACTTGTGATTCAGAAGGGAAACTAAGTTAAAGGAAGGAATCGGTCTTGGAAGGTAAGACTCAGAAGTAAAGTCAGTTTTTTTTTCTCAGTGTATTACCGAGTGGCTGGCAGTAGATGATGATGATGATGATGATGAGTAGATCCGAAACCGGGCTTAGTGGCGTCCCTTTGGAGAGGGCCATGTCCAGCAGTGGACTGATACAAGCTGATAATGATGATAATAACACACAAAGATCATCAACTTGTATAATTTTATTTATTTTATTTGGGTGGCTTACAGCTACTAATACAACATAAGTTAAGAAGTAAATAACACAAGCCAATTACAAGCCTCCACAGATAAGAAAGGAAATAACTAATAAAACATGCAAACATAGCCTACTATAACACATAGAAGAGTGAAATTAAACTATTTTGGAGTGTCATGACACCTTCCTATAATAAGTGAAGTCTTATGTAGTGTGGGTAGGTAATAATGTTAACGGTAGGTATAATACAAACAATGCTCCTTACGATCGACCAGACAAGCTACGATATAGGCACCGTCAATTTTACACCTATTTTTTAGAGAATGAAATGTAATAGATGAAGCATACCAAATTTTACTAATTAGGGGCGACATTAACGCATACAATAGCAATAATTGCACACTTTCAGCATCAAATCGAGCAAGTCGACTATCAAGGTATATTTCGTTATTAAGTAAACATCTGTACCTACATTGTTTTTGTGGAATCAACCAAGCGGTGGCTGTTTATTAAATCTTCTCACGTACCTAGATGGAATAAGCAGAATACTATACATGTTTAATTATTAATAACGCACACGCCCCACACAATCACATACATAGCTCTCTGACCCTTAACTAGGATTCCTGTATTTAGGGTATCAGAGTAAGTACCTACCTATCTGCGCTTTTTTTCCAAGCACATAGGTACCTATTATACCTACCAGTACCTATTATACCTACCTTCTCTCGGGCACTCTACCTGCAGGCAGCGACCTAAATCAGGTTTTTTATTTGTAGATGTTTAGTTTTATATAGATAGTTTAGCTCTAGTATTTAGTTTAATTTTTTATCCAATTGTATATATTACGTTGTTTTGTTATATTATATCTAATAATATTATTAATTATTCATACTATTATTAATTATTTTAAATTGTAAACTTAAGTTGACATTCCACACCATTGTTATGTTAGAATGTATGAGCAAATTTTTATTTTTAGAACTCATATTTATATGTTCAACATTCTTGGAATAAATAAATGAATTATCTAATATATAAAATTCTCGTGTCAGTTTTCGTTGCCATACTCCTCCGAAACGGCTTGACCGATTTTGATGAAATTTTGTGTGCATATCGAGAAGGTCTGAGAATCGGCCAACATCTATTTTTTATATTATTTTTTTATCGAGTTAAATGTAGTCCACGCGGGTGAAACCGCGGGGCGCAGCTAGTGAATTATAAATATGACCTTTCCCAATTTTCCGATCAACCCTACCAGTATCTATTATAATCAAACTCGTGACGTCACGCTTCTTGTTATGCTGTCTGTGTACACTTGTAGGTACAGCGTAAATATTAGCATATATAAAAACCACAAAATATTGTTGATCTGCGATTAAGGCTTTATTTTCGGTGAACCGCAAAAGAGCGGAAGAGATACGCTTGAATAAATTATGTACCATATTTTGTATGAAATATTTTGAGTGCGGAGTGGAAATCGTAAGCGGATGTCTGTTGAAATAAACAGAGTTCCGTTTCCACTTCCGATCCCTGCTGAACGAAAATGCGACCTAAGGGTAGGTACAATCAACGACAAAAGTAGCTGATCACACTAGATTTTCCAAATGCGTATAGGATCAGTACCCCTAGTACAGGTTTACAAAAACTATAAAAGATTTCGTTACATTTTTTTTTTACCCATACATATTTATTTCAGCGAATCTTACCGAGACTTGGAGGAACTGAAATCGTTAATACGGGTTATTTTAAATCGTTATAATCATATTCCAACAATGTTATTCAGTTACTTTTTGAATTTAAGCAGATTGAGTTGCCACTTTGACAAGTCGGTGGTGGTAAACGTCGACGTTTACGAAAACTTTTATCGTTTTCAAAACTTGTACTAGGGGTACAGTAATGTTTGTTTTATTCTTACAACTTAAAAGCTATAACATTATACACGTGATGTTAAGTGATGATTCGGTCGAAGGTTGGTGTTTATGATGGCTAAGAGAATCGAAAATGTGTCATTGTTGACTGTAGTTATACATACATCGGAAGGTTATCCGCGCTGACTCTCCGTCCCAATACCGATTTGACCAGATTAATATTTCGGTAGTTCGATTATGAACTCTATTCATTTGGTCCAAGCATCATTTAGTTAAAGTTAAAGAAACAGGTTGCCGATACGATGATGCTTCATAATAATAATGCCCGCACAATCACATACATAGGCTCTGACCCCTAACTAGGTTTCCCTGTATCTAGGGTATCAGAAACTACGAGGATCGGGGATCCACAACACCTAGACACAGAACAAATACTTGCGCTTTTTTTTTCAATGCACAAATATTTGTTCTGTAGCGGGAATCGAACCCGCGACCTCACGCCCATTGCGCCACATCAGTCGTCTATGCTTCATGCAATGAAATAGAGTTCAAAATCTGAAGAAAGATTATTTCAAAGAAATGCTGTGTATCTGTACCTACCGGCAAAGACTGCGCCGAAAACCTGCCGCCTTTTATGGAAGCCCCTTCACTAATTTTGAAAGTTGGGCGTAATCAGTAACATTTGACGATCTTTCTATAGCTTTCTACTATACTTAGTAGGGACGAATATTTATCGGTTATTCCATAATGTCCTACAAGTACCTACCTAGATAGTTCGATGATCTGTTTGGATATAGGTAAATAGAAACAGATAAGTAAATCTAAAATAGCAGGTTCATGCTTAAATTTAGGTAATTATGCTTAGGCATGTAGATAGGTATACAGTTTCGTAAATTTAACAACCCTATTTCAAAACTTGACAATGAAGCTAAGAATACACGTATTCTCTAAGTAACTATTTTTTCCTGTCGATTTAATTTTTTTGTAATGTATTCTAAATCTCGTATTATTTTTCTCGGATCTAGAGCGACCTTTTGTATGATACAGTTTAATCTTGTGTAATTATATAGGTTGTAGGTACCTATATACTTTCCTACACGCCCCAAAGCTTTTACGTGTGCTACCAGAGACTTTGCTCCACATTATATTTTGTTATTGTTATACTGCTTGGAAAATAAATCATCCCGCCCAATCAGGCAAAAAATACAATCAAGAAATAACAGAGGAATTCTCTCGACTGTAGGTACCTAAGTAAAACAAAAGAACGAGATAATATGAGTAAATATTTTATTCCTGTACAGTCAACTATATAGATCGCTGAACAATGGTGTCCATTCGCTTTTGAATTCCCTAAAACTAAGTTTGACAGGTCTAATAATGTTGCTGTCTTTCTCTTACCACTAAAGTTCAAACTTTCCGATTACGTTCATCATTACAAATACCAAACTTAGACCGCACCATCACTTAACACCATGTGTGTTGTTTTGTGGTAAAGCTCTACCTTGTAAGTTGTACAAAGTACCTACCAAACATTACTGATCTAAAACACTTTTTGAAAATCGAGTATGATCAGCTACTTTTGTTGCTGTCTGTACCTATTTTCATTCTATTTAGTTTCCTACAAAAAACACCTAACTACATTGAATCGCTTTTTCAAAAGTTTATCTACGGGGAAAGTTTACATATGAGGAATAATTAAATATTTTAACGCCATTGCCAACGCCAACTTGTGTTTATTTTAATGTAGGAAATGGTATAAGGATTTTAATACGATTACACATTTTAGTGCGATTAGACTTGCGTAAGAAGCAAGTACCTACTAGTTTTACCCTTGGGGGACGAGCGCAGTGTGTTAGCACGTAGAATTTTAAACTGCGTGCAAGCCTAAATTATTTAACATTCTCCTAGCGTTAACGAAAGTAGAAAAGTACAAAAGTAGTATGGGATTGACAAAAGTTATTGCCTAGCCCAAGGATGGCGAACCTTTATTGACCTACGTGCCAGCTGGTATCATCAACTTAGTAACTTCAGCAAAATATCTGTTGTTTTTAACCGACGAAAAAAGGAGCACTGATAGCCGATGGAACAATTAACTCTGTTACTATGACTTTAAATCTAGACAAAAGGATAAAATAGATTCGTTTTCTAAAAAAAATCGTACCTGATATATTTTGTCCCGTGCCATCAATGGCACGCGTGCCAGTGGTTCGCCATCGCTGGCCTAGCTACTTTATTATTCTTATAAGCAGTTGAAGTTCAAAATTCTGGCACTCAAATGATAGGCTGAGCGTTGATTGTCAGATAGTTCTCAAGCGACACGACGATTGCAGGCGAAAATTGTATATAAAGATTTAAAGATAAATAAAAAAGACCAAGTTCAGTTTAATATTATATTATTTCACAGAAAATAAACAAATACACAACACTTTCAACAGACATCACAATTAGAAAACTAAAGTTGGGGTACCGCTAATGGTGTTCGTACTCAGCAGTTATGTAATGTATTGCATTCGTTACTTAACATTTTATAACAAAATATTTTAAACTAAAATGTGTATATTTAATGGCATAAAGATCACTAAGTATCTACGCCTGTTCCAACCTCCTTATAAAACGCCTCACATTTACCTGCAATTCTTTACTAACAGTTTATTTATTAAAGTAAGTTACGTACATATGCACTTTGTATTATTTTAGTAAAGATACTGTTAGACTAACTGTAAGTTCACTACAATCCCAAGCTTGTTGTCTTCTAAATAGTCTGATATTTAGATTTACTCAGCATATTAAGTTTTATTTCGTTAGCAATATGTCTAGGATTTCACTTGAGATTCTGTTGAAAAGGCGTAGGTAGGTAGGTATACCTACCTATATGAAATAAGGATTCGAAAACGCATATGAAATCTAACAAAGTGTAACAAACTCAAACGCTGCGTTGATGTTGTCTCAGTTTTGAACTAGGTGCACGACATAGAATCATAGAAAACTTTATGAGTTAAAAAATGATAACATCGTGTTCACCGGCATAGCTCACAGAATTAGCAAGCTGAAGTGGCAGTGGGCAGGTCATATAAGCCGCAGAACCGATAACCGTTGGGGTAGACGTGTTCTTGAATGGAGACCGCGACTTAGCAAACGTAGTGTAGGACGCCCTGCGACAAGGTGGAGCGACGACTTGCGCCGAGTAGCTGGCAGTAGTTGGATGAGAAGAGCCGAAGACCGGGCTCAGTGGCGTACCTTGGGAGAGGCCTAGGTCCAGCAACGAACTGATGATGATGATGAATATCGTGTTTAAACATAAAACTACATTATAACTGCTGTGTGGTAACACCATTACACTAAATTCGTCAAACTTACTAAGAAATAATTGAACATTGGAAACACTTACACTATATCAGTCATCCACACATTATAAATTACATTTACATCTACTTTGTAAGATTATTTTTTACGCGATTTCTTCAAAATTGCCCCAAATCGTTCCTACAACATTTTTATCACAATAAAATAGCCTACGACACTGGGACATTGTTGCTTTCTATTAGTGAAGGAATTTAGTTTTTTTTTTTTACTTCTCATGCTGGGACCACACTAACGGGAAATGCCATTAAATAGCGCGATGATTGACGTTTGACATAAGTGTGGCCACTCACATAATTGCGTTAATAATAATTAACGCAATATTTATCGCGATGATAGGCATTGACATTTCCCTTGACATTGACCTTAGTGTGGCCCCAGCATCACAGAGTAGCGATTGACCACCAGTCACCTGATTTTGAGTGACGATGTGAACGAAAATGGAATATCATACAATTAGTGAAGATAAAACAGCATAGTTGCATAGCATGTGAATATTAATTATTCATATTAAGATAAGTAACTGAAACATAATATATGATGTCTGTGTTATAGTGGCAATAAATTGATTTTTTATTTTATTTGTATTTATTTTATTGTGACAAAGGTGTATATCGTACAAATTGACAATAGACGATACCAAGAAGGAAGACGCGTGACCATAGTAAGAACTTCAAAAACATCATAAAAAAGTTTATATTAATTATTAAAATAGGAAATCGCATACAAAACAAAATTACATTTCTCTAAATTTGATTTGTAAGTTATTCGTATATGTTAAAAATATATATTAGAACCTTTTCACTCCAATGATGATACATTTTCATAATTACAATAAACATTAGCGAATCGTTACATTCGTAATTTCATATCGTTTACTAATCGTCAAAACAATTAGAGCCCAAACGTGGTTGGTTAGTAATCGAGACGGAACCTTGTGGTCATCAATAAATCTCAAATGTGGCATAGTAATTAGCCTGTAGGGGGTTGTTGCAAAATTATTATTTACTATTTGTGACAAAGTGCGTTGTTTTCTTGAATTTCAGCTTCGTTGAATGTACGCGATTTTATTTATAATTATAGTATAAACATGCCACCTAGCTCTTCTTCTATCATGGGACAAAGAGATAACAATAAAAAGTTTTCATTTCCTTTACTCAGTTTTTAAGGAATGCAAGCGGATGAAGGTCGATCGTCTACTCAAATTAAACATAGAAGAAAAAAACTTATAAAAACTAAATAAATCCATCAATTTTTTAAACACAATTCGTTTTGTTATTAAATAAATTAAAAACATTGTAATACATGCGTTAATCTGGTTATAATAATAATCCACATTTCCGGGTACGATAAATACATTTTATAATATTGTGTATCAAGGTTTCGTGTGGCTTTCTGCTCCACTCTAAAAAGTCTACGGTGAAATATTTCCAGCGTAACGACAGAATATCCCATTTCCTACCAATATGTTTGATATAACATGTTATGGCGTCTTATTGTACGAGGCACTGTCAAATTCTCCCATTCACCTTTCGAGTAACAATTTAAAAAAAACAGACAACTTTGTAAAAAAAAAAACTTGATATGTAACCTACGGGTTTTTATCTGGTTTAAAGAAGGTATTCATCGGAATCGACTTCAGTGTAAATTAGTGTAAAATATAACAGGTTAGTACAGTCAACGACAAAAGTCGCTGAACAATCACACTTTTTTCTACTATCCTCATCATCTTAGAAACCAATTTTTGTCCTAGTCATCACCTAAAATCAGGTGTGTTATGTTGTGGTCAAAATGATACCATGTAAAATGTAAAAAAAAAACAACATTAATTACTGATTTAAAACACATTTGGAAAATCGAGAACGATCAGCTACTTTTGTCGCTGACTGTACACGAAACGTACATAAAAAGTAGGTACAAAAGTGTATGAAAATGAATTGATAAGACAATTTCGATGCTATTATGAACATTTAAAAATATTATTGTTAATACGCGAACTCCTTAACTTATGTATTATATTACGGTTAAAATAGATATAGGTCCCAAAATTGTTACTTATTTCGATTGAGAACACTTTTTGCTTAGAATCTATCTTACATTACATTTGAACGCTAATCATTATTGCGTATTGGATATGACATCAGAAAATATGATGGATGGAAGACGATATCCATCTTAACTGACAGTACACTATCGCCGAAAATCATTTGATGAAAAAACAAATGTGAACGCCTCGTTTTTCGAACTAGATAGATACATCAAAAATTATTGGCCCATAATTTGTTATAAAATAATCGATAAATCATTTTTATGGTTGAAATTGGCTTTCTCTTGTTTTTGCTGACGCGAGCGTCACGCGCTAGAAGGAGACAAGACACATTTTAACTAGAATGGGTTTATCGGAGTATTTCACACAAAAAGTGGTAACCCACGAACTGTCAGTTTGAACTGTCACTGAATCGAATCAAAAGTCAAAGTATATTTACTATACTCGCAATCTTTTTTTTTTTACTATTTACAGGGTAGCGTTTGACCACAAGTCACCTGATGTTAAGTGACGATGTGGTCGAGGATGGCGCCACGCTACACCTGGACTGGGAACTGGCTCTCAAGTGAGGCTGCCGGAACACACCGATAGGTGCTTGGCGACAGATTCTTAACAAGAGGGTGGTAGCTAGCCAGGCGAGTACTAGAAAATACCCTACCACCAAGCTATGGTTTCATCACGATGTTTTCCTTGACCGAAAGCTCAAGCTCATTGTAGGATTCGAACCCACGTCCTACGGATCGCAAGCCGACGTCACTACCACTGAGCCATCATCGCTATGAAATTACAGAATCAGACAGTATGAATCTACAGTAGATTGCGAGTGAAAACAACTAACAAACAAGAAACAAACTCAGCACCGTCAAAAATCGTATGTAACTTTACTATCATAACTAAGTATTTGATCATTAAATGGCACAGGAAATAATACAAATATACAAAGATGATGTTCTATTACCTAATAAAAAAAATAATTGATCATTATGACAGGGCATAGTGAGTTTTAAATTCGATAAAAGGCAAGACTTCTCCATATACATCCTAGTGTTAATAAAGATGATAAAACAAAACTTAGGAAATAGAAGCAAAAACGCAACGCAACTGCAATAAAATCCTACTTATATCCTATCCTAATAATCCTACTTAAATTTATAAACGTGAAAGTTTGTGATTATGGATGTTTGTTACTCTTTCACGCAAAAACTACGGAACGGATCTGAATGAAATTTGGAATGGAGACAGCTTGTACCATGGATTAAAACATAGACTACTTTTTATCCCGGAAAAAAGGTTCCTGCGGGATAGTGGGAAGACGCGGTTGAAACCACGGGGCACAGCTAGTAAGGTTATATATTTAACTGCACACATCCATACTCACAAACTTTCACGTTTATAATATTAGTAGGATTCAACCATCAAACAATAAGACATCCCTACATGGTTGACGTTCCCCCGATCCGAACAAAACGCTTCGCTTCTACATTTATAATGCGAACGACGAAGGAGTGGAACCTGCCAGCGACTTTCTTTCTCTAAGTATCATCGATTTCGTCATCACTTACCATCAGATCAGACTGTGTTAAATGGTTTTTACTAAGCACTGATAATTTAAAAAAAACTCAACAATTTTTATTCAACGATTGCAACTGTTTCGTTGCAATTAATAAAAAAAAACTAAACTAATTTTTTGTCAACGATTGTAGTTTCAAACTAAAAATAATAATTCAAATTATATTAGTAAGCAGTTTTTAAACATCCTCAATTACTCCCCATTAAAACAAATTTTCATCCATCGCTGGTAAATGGCAATAGGACTTTGAACTGTATACTAAAATACATAAAACTCTTTTTTGATGAACTTTTTAGGCACCAAACCTAATTGTAACCAGGGTTACAAATCCATTACAGTTGCGTTAAACTATATGTTTGCGCAAAGTCACTTAAACACTAACAATAAATAAAAAAAAGAAACGGAAAATAAATTGTTCTCTTATCTATAGGTCAACAATTGATATGTTTGTGGCGTCGATTTATTTATTCGAGTCAAAAGTTCCTATTCGTTGATTCGCAGGAACACTCGGTAAGAAATTCGTGTTGCACAAGTCCTTAAATTCGTAAAGTAGTAGGAACAATCTCTCGATGAGTGTATTTCAAGTTTATCATTCGTTAACTGATGCACTCATAAAAAAACATTTTCTACAAATGAGTGTTGTATAAGTTCCTTATTCGATACCTTAAAACGATAACGCCCAATTGTAAAGACAGACAAAAAAAAACCAGAAAGAGTTAAATTGAAATATGTTATTTTTGTCCAATATTTAGAATCCAGTGGCGTAACTAGGGTTTTCGGGCCCCAATGGAAAAACATTGAGGTACCTCCTTTTGCCTATTATGAAAACGAAGGTGGACGAGAAGTCGGCACATTTTTAAAGTGGCAATTCAGGACATTTTGTTCTCGAAAGAGTTTGGAGATAAAAGGGCCTCGGGCCCCGTTGAATCAGGGACCGACCAAACGACCGAATTGGTTGCATTGGCACAGCTACGCCACTGGAATCTCATACAAAACGTTGTATGACGTCATTTAATCTCTTCACTTCATCCCTTTCTTCTAAACTAGTAATGAATAGACTCACATGTTGTATAGGTTTCTACAATGTGTAGGGTAATAAGGATAATTATTTTAAACCAACGCCATCTATGTTCTTTACACGAGAACTTAATAAGAAAGTCGAAATATGAAGTTATCGAATTTGACATTTGGAAAGCACGTCTCAATGGCGCCAACGTTAGTTCAACGTTTGCATAGCGTACTATCAGTTGGACTCGTTTTCGGAAGATCCCCTCGAACCTTGTGCCTTTATCTGCGCGTACGCCGCTTGTATGCTCTCACACACGAACTTGTATTGGCTCTGAAAGAGAAGATTGATGTTAGAATCGTGTAATATAATATATTTAGTGAGACAAATTAAAATACAGAAAGCTTTCTACTATACTCATAACATTAGTCAGTAAAAAAAATGTATTTTAAATCCTGTCAAACGGAATTTCGCAAATGTATCCGTATCTTAAACAGAAAGAGGGAAAAAGATACAGGTAAAGAATGGGAGATGTAAGAAAAAGGGTGAAGGAAAGCGAAAGAAGAAAATAATAATAATGCAAGAGAGGAATAGACATAGTGAAATATAGAGAATGAGAGAGGTAGCGAAGGTAAGAAAAAGAAAGATAAAATATAAGGTTTATGATAAAGAGAGAGAAAAGATAATACTAGGTTTTAAACAGAGGCAGAGATAAGATAAAAGGCTTAAAAGAAAATGTGTGTGTGTATTTGTGTGTGAGAGAGAGAGAGAGAAGGGAAAAAGGCTTAAGAAAAAGAGAGAGGAGAGAAGATGGAAAAAAAGAAAAGGGGGGGTGATAAAAGGGAAAAGGGGGGGGGGGGAGTGAATAGATATTTACTGGGCAAGCGTGCTACACCTTCGACCACATCGTCGCTTTCAATCGGGTGAGATCATGGTCAAACGCTAGCCTATAGTTTGTTGTAAAAAAAGGGAAAATTAGAGAGACAAGAAAAAAATATATAGTTTAAAAAAACTATAAAAAAAACACTTTAAAAACGCACTGAAAAATATAAAATAATAAAATTGACTTGTATAGTTACGATATAATGGGTAATTCAAAAAGTGTGGGGCGCTTTTTGGTTGTGTGTACTTTTATTTAACCAGTAAAAGAAGCGCTCCACATTTTTTGAATTAACCGTAACTAATACAAGTCAATTTTATTATTTTATATTTTTCAGTGCGTTTTTAAAGTGTTTTTTTTAGTTTTTTTAAACTATATATTTTTATTTTATTTAGTTTTTAGTCATTTGTTACCAAGTTCAATCTATTAGACTCATCAAGACGAATCATATGAGCCCAAACACGAGGGGTTTACTAGTAGCCACTGCAGAGATCCCCTACCCACTTTTCGGTTGCATCATCAGACCCTCGTCACCAAGTTCAATCTAGTGAGCTCATCAAGACGAATCATATGAGCCCAAACACGAGGGGTTTACTAGTAGCCACTGCAGAGATGTCCTACCCACCTTCCGGCTGCATCATCAGATCAGGTCGATGATACCAAATTATTGCATTGTCACCGAGATTACATACACATACAAAGTTTCAAGTCGATACGACCATTAGAAGTAGGTGAAAATTGACTTCTAAGATTTGATTACATTGTTAGTTAGTTAGTTAGTTACTCACAGCGTTCTGTATGCACATGGGTCGCTGCCTCCGCATGGTGCGCACCAGGTCGAGCGGGTAGAGCGGCTGGCGGCGCGCCACCAGCGCCAGCGCCGTCTCCGCCAGGATCAGCACGCCGGTGCGGCCCACGCCGGCCGAGCAGTGCACCACCAGCGGCGGCGCCAGCTCGCGCTCCCCGCCGCTCTCCGACCCCGAGCCCTCCACTGTGCTAGGGATCACTGCGGCAACGTGGAGAGGTACAATATTTGTGAGAGCCTCCCCCTCCACAGTGCAAGGGATCACTGCGGCAACGTGGATAGGTATGACATTTGTGAGAGCCCTCCCCCTCCACAGTGCAAGGGATCACTGCGGCAACGTGGATAGGTATGACATTTGTGAGAGCCCTCCCCCTCCACAGTGCAAGGGATCACTGCGGCAACGTGGATAGGTATGACATTTGTGAGAGCCATCCCCCTCCACTGTGCTAGGGATCACTGCGACAACTTACTTAGGGTACAGTCGGCGAAACATTATAACATTGTCAGGGCTGGCAAGCGATACTCCTTCATTATAGCCTCTATACTGCTACGTCTACCTCGCGAATCTACCTATGTTTACGCGTCAAAATTCACGATTTTTTTGATTATTTAGGGGCGTTCAGGGAGGGAGAGGCTCGAGCCCAATGTCACGTGGGACGATGTGGGTGTCTCGTCAAATACCTATCACGTAATTTCATTGGAGGCGTTCAGGGGAGTAGAGGGTCGAGCCGAATCTCACCCAATGTCACGTGGAAGAGAGGTGTCTCGGTAAATATCACGTAATTTTTTTTCCCCACCCTAAAGATGCAGTATAAAAATGAGAGAAAACTGTGTGAAATTATGTCAACCTAAAAATCAAGCACAGTTGAAAGCATGTACACTTTAAAAACACGCTTATATAAAATTAGTGCATTTAAGTTCTCGTATCGTAAATTGCTCATTAATCTCAAAATTGATTAATGAGTCTGGGCCACTCTTCCGCTGGGCGCCTCATATATGAAAAAAGCAGATCGTAAAGCCTCGCACAAAACGGGCGGGTCGCACCGCAATACTTGCATCTCTGTCTTCCATGTATTGTTAGAGAGAGATGTAGTAACGCGTTGCGGTGCAGCCTGGCTAAACGCGCAAGCATTGAAGGTAACTCACTGGCGCGATGGTTCCGCAACCTCGAACAGAGTTGCGTGAAGCTGATGAAAGCGGACGAGTCGTCGGGCACGCCGTGGTCCGGCCACGCCGTGTACTGGAGCTGGGTCACGTTGCGAAACGCGCCGGTACTGTCCTGTGGGTCACAAGTCTGCCTTAAAACCTTCCTCGAGAACCACTCTATCTTGACGACGCGGTAGCCGAGTTGGTAGTGACCCTGCTATCGAAGCTAGCGGTCCCGGGTTCGAATCCCGGTAAGGGCAAATATATTTATGTGTGATGAGCACGAATATTTGTTCCTGAGTCTTGGATATTTCTATCTATATATAAACATTTATTTCTCTATACAAGTATGTATATTGTTGTCTAGTACCCATAACACAAGTTTCGAGTTTAATTTGGGGCTAGGTCAATTTGTGTGCAATGGTCCCCCTATATTTATTTATTTTATCTATTGGTCCCCCTATATTTATTTTAACAGCATGAAAATCGGTGCAGTGGTTTTTGAGTTTATCGCGAACAGACAGACGCGGAGGAGGACTTGGTTTTATAATATGTAGTGAAGCATATTAAAAAATATCAGACCATTTAACAAAACGCTTGGTATTGTAGTGCATTTGTTCCAGTTCAATCCAGTACCAAGAAATTTTTTTAAATGTAATCGCACCGAAAACATGACCTGCCGGGCGTATCTTGCTTGTTCTTTTGCCGGCGTAAGGAGGTTAGAACTGGCGAATCTAGTTTTAAGTTTGAAGCGTTGTATCCTACTAAATAATATGTAATGATTTTTTTTTGTTCTAGGCTTTTTTCATAACGTCCAATCAGTTTTAAAATTCGATACAAATTTTGTGATCGATTTTTTCAGTACTAAGTTGCGAGACAACAGAGCTTTCGACTTCGTGTGTGTCGAGCGTAGACGAACCAAACTGTCTGCCTTAATGGGTTCCGGATACATCAATGTTGATTACGACAGGTATTAATAGTTCATTGACGCAATCTTTTACGACGAATTAAACGACGACAGTAAAACCTTGTTTCAAAAACAAACTAAATGTTATTTTTGTTCAGGAGAGGAGCTCCAGCTATTTTACACAACACAAATTGTATTTAGTATTAGCAACCCGCCCAGGCTTCGCACCAGTGCTGCCCGTCTACACATCCGAAACGAGGAAATCCGCCGAAAAACCAAAATCACCGACATAGCTCTCAGAATTTGCAAGTCGAAGTGGCAATGGGTAGGCCACCTCGCTCGACGAGCCTATAACCGATGGGGAAGAAAGGTTCTCTAGTGGCGACCACGAACCGGAAGACGTTCTGTAGGTAAGCCCCCCAATAGATGGACTGGCGCCTTTTAAGAGTCACAGGGATCCCGTGGATGCAAATGGCTAATAACCTTTCATGGTGGCGTTCAAAGGGGGAGGCCTATGTTCAGCAGTGGACTTCTTCCGGCTGATGATGATGATGATGATCTACTCATCACTCACCGTAAGTCATCTGGATCAAAAGCCAGATGACTTCTGTTGGATGGATGGAGGCGGTTTTGTATTCATATCTACGGCTTGTAAAAACTAAATCAATATCGGTTCATCCATTTAGGAACTACGATGCAACAGATCCCTACTAATACTATAAATGCGAAAGTGACTCTGTCTGTCTTTCACGCCTAAACTACTGAACTGATTTAAACGAAATTTGGTACAGGGATTGTCTAGAGCCTGAGAAAGGACATAGGCTACTTTTGATCGCGATAAACTGTAGCCCACGCCAGTGAAACCGCGGGGAACAGCTAGTAGAAAATATAAATGCTTGCGTACCTTCAAAGTCATTTCCCGCTGCACATAATGTCCACAGTTCTGTTCGCTATTGGTGAGCACGGACAACGAATTCGTGGCTTTCAGCGGGGTAGTGCCAACTTTGGGCCAATATTGGTGGCACTTGGCCCGGCCCGTTTCAGTCAAAACGGTCAGCATTACGATGAGGCTGCTCTCGCTCTCCCACACCATTTGCCAGAAATCACCCACCGTTGATGCTAGTGGGCCTGCGGAGAAATAAAATATTGAAACATTTTTATCCTAAAAGGTTTTTAAAACACTTTTATTATTAGACAGATCTCTGATACATTTTGCTAAGTAAACAGCATGCAAAATTGGGCAGAATGCCGAATCTGTTTTTTTGTTTTATAATTAAGTCTCCATTCCAATTTGTTAGTAGGAATGGCATAAACTATTTAATAAATAAAAAATATACTAAAGGAAAACTTTCGCTCGACTTTATGTCAGAATTCTCACCGCCAGACTATCTGACCTGCGCCCCTAGCCAAGATGCATTCTGTAATCGTTGACGCTAATAGAAAACAAGAAAAAAGTATTGGTTTGACATATTTCTGACCACGTGACTTAGCGTTGAAATATGTCAAACCAATACATTTTTCTTGTTTTCTATTAGCGTCAACGATTGCAGAATGCATCTTGGCTAGGGGCCCAGAACTCGATTATAGCTGAGTGGTAGTGACGTCGACTTGCAACTATTTCCGTAGATCGTTGTATCCAAACCTACAATAGGATTGAGCTTTCGGCGAAGGAAAACATCGTGATGAAACCATAGCTTGATGGTAGGACATACTCCACCTGGATAGCTACCTCTAAGTAAAGAATCTGTTGCCAAGCCCCTATCAGTGTATTCCAACAGCCTAGTTAGGTTACTTCGAGTTCGAAGCCAGTTCCCAATCCGTGGCACCATCTTATATCGTCATTTAACAACAGGTGACCGTAAATTTTAGACTAAACATAGCTAATCCTACTAATATTTTAAACGTGAAAGTTTGTGAGTATGGATGGATGGATGGTTTGCTACTCTTGAATGAAATTTGAAATGGAGATAGCTTATACCCTGGATTAACACATAGGCTACTTTTTCTGGAAAAGGGTTTCTGCGGCATAACGGGAAGACGCGGGTGAAACCGCGGGATGCAACTAGTAAATAAATAAACATAACTAATGTATAAAACTCACCTTGCGTAGCAATGTATGTTAAGACAACATCCGAGTTAGGTATTTCCATGTTGATGTATGATGCGTTGATGTAATCTCCGTTAGGTCCATCTTTCAACAACACTACTGTTGAATCGTCTGCAAGGAATAACCACCAGTTATCATAGAGCTTGCAGTTTCTGTGCCAAATATTATTTGCCTATATTTAATATTAATTTAAACATTAACACACACATCACACTATCACCTAGGAACATCATGGATTGTTCTAGAACTGCTAGAATATTCTGGAAGACTACTTACATGGAGCGATGTCCCTGTATCGATTCTTGTTCACATTCTTCGCTAGTTTAGATATAGACGTCGATAGCTCCGGAACTCTCCTTAGCAAAGTCTCGTACTGCCTCAAAGCCGCGCCGCTAGCCAGGCTGTCTCCTAGCAGCAGCATGGATTGTTCTAGAGCGTCGCCGTCCAAATGGCTGGCTGCAAGTGGGACGAAGCAAACGGCTGGCTCTTCTGGTGCACCGTCTTCGGGTTCGTATATTGCTGAAAAATTAAGTTTTATGCTTAGGTTTTCATAGTGAATCTATTGGGATTCAATCAGTACTCACGAAAATATTGTAAATGTGATCGCGTCCAAAAAGGTACTTGGCGTAATTACTGGGTGTTTTTGCCTGTTCTTTTGCCGGTGTAAGGAAGTTGGCACAGACATAACAAGCAAGCACGTTTAAAAGGAACATGTGTAATCCTATAAAAATGACATAGATCAGTTAGGCTTTTGGAATCCGGGGACCTAATTGATTTAATCTCCTGAATGATGGCATTTTATCACATTTTAATTAATTTGAGTTTGAGTTAGAATCCTACTATAACGTCTTATAAGTACATTTGAACTTAAACGTAATCATCCAGAAATGGCTCAGTTACAGTCATAACTACAACCGGTTTTTTGAATCTTCTATGACTAAATAAAGGTTATCATCATCATCATCATCAGCTACAAGTATGTATCTTACCGTTAGGTTTGACAACTAGCGTGAGCACTCCTTTCGTGTTTCTTATTAGCTGAACTATTTCTTCGTGGGTAAGCTCTTCTACCTCAGTACCGTTTATTGACAGCACCTGAAAACGGACACATACAATTAATCCACATTATAAAGGCGAAAGTTTAATTAAACAAACAATGGGATGGGTAAGGTGGTCCCCCTCCTGCTGCCTCCTGCTCGGTACTACAACAGTGGGCCCACCTGGTCACCCTCCTGCCGCTTTCTGCTCGGTACTACAACAGTGGGCCCACCTGGTCCCCCTCCTGCGGCCTCCTACTCGGTACTACAACAGTGGGCCCACCTGGTCCCCCTCCTGCCACCTCCTGTTCGGTACTACGACAGCGGCCCCACCTGGTCCCCCTCCTGCCACCTCCTGCTCGGTACTACGACAGCGGCCCCACCTGGTCCCCCTCCTGCTCGTTACTACGACAGCGGCCTCACCTGGTCCCCCTCCTGCAGGTGCGGGCGCGTGCGCGGCGCCACCCGCGACACTGCGACGGGCGCGCCGGCGCCGCCACGCACGTTGAACCCGAACACGCCGCCCGCGTCCGCCGCCAGCCGCACGCTCACCGCCTCCTCCGAGGACGCGGAGGACGCGTCCGCGAACGGCAGCGGCGCGCGCGACACTAACCGTTCCAGCAGGTCGGTGTTGCTGCCGGGGGCGAAGGCGAGTGTCATTTGTTTTTTCGGATCGATGCTCGAGCGTCGATAGGAAGAAGATCGATTGATTGTAACCATACCCGTAGCACAAGTTTCGAGCTTAATTTGGGGCTAGGTCAATTTGTGTGCAATTGTCCCCGATATTTGTTTATTTTATTTATTGTTGTTGTTCTGTAGATGTCTTGAAACGTAACAATACTGTTGACAAAGTGCAATACTGTCCATAGTATTGCTCCCTTTCAATAGTATTCTTACGATTCGACATTAATGCTTGTCAATATTTGTTGTCTTTCGTCTAATCTTTACAATATCCTACCAGCAGTAACTATTAAATATCTTTTTGATCATGGTGCTTGCAACAGTGCCGAAATATCAAGAGCAAACAACGGCAAGCGTGACGCTTACCATCAAAATAAAAAACTTGCTCCTTTCGTCACTCACTTGCATTAAAATACTTAAAAAAAAACTGTCGAGCCTGCAGGGCAATGTAAAAATGCAGTAATGCAGTAATTGATTGCAAGAGAAGCATTAAAAAATACGTTACGCACTCAATAGTCCAAACCATCCGGAAGATCCTACCGACTGGGCCAGTCGACGTTGACGTCACTACTCACTTGAGTTCGGGCTGCGAGTGCGCGTCAGTCCACGCCTGCCGCGGCACCGGCTCAGTTTGTGACGTCACGCGCGAGCCGCGACAGCCCAGCGACTGCCCGTTGGAGTTCGGCGACGTGGTGCCAGCCGATTGGGATCTGTGGCGGGAACTGCTGCGTCTAAAACGTTATTCATAAATTAGCATTTGTCAGTAGCTGGGTTTCGTCTTAAGGATTTGCGCGAGTTCCAGGTGGAGGACTGGCAGGAGATGGGGCAGGACAGACCGAAGTGGCGTCTTTTGTTATCGGAGACCAAGACTCACTTTGGGTCATTGCGCCATCTCAGTTAGTTAGTAGTTGCGTTTGCGTGGGATTCTTGGTAAGGCCCCTAGCGCTACAAATGAAAAGGCGACGGAGATCGCTTAACATCATGTGAAACCACGGTTCATGAGCTACATCCTGGTGACAGACGGACGGTCAGAGAGCAGACTCTTAGTAATAGGGTCCCATTTTACCTTCTTGGTACGAAAACCTTAAAAAGGAAACACTAACCTCACAAAGCTCCTGTGCGTATTCCTCGACTTGGCCGCGTCACTGATCGCCTGCGTCTCGGTCCTCATCACCGTGGGCTGGGTGAGGCCCGCGAGGGCCCCGAAGGCGGCCAGCAGGGGCCTGCGCCGGGGCCCTCGCAGCCTGAAGAAGCCGTGCCGCTCCACGCTGCACCGCCAGAGGGCCTTCGCGGCGCGGCTTGAACGCATGTTGAAGCCAAGCACTGTGTCGTAGCTCTCAGACTGAAATTGCAATGAGATCGATAAGTTATAGGGAGATGAAAAAAGAAAATAACTAAAAAAAACTGGAACTGCTAGGTTTTAAAACTTTCATGGCCAGTAACAGTGATCTACACTCACACACACCCACATCTGTGCCCAGTACCCCTAGTACAAGTTTTGAAAACGATAAAAGTTTTCGTAAACGTCGACGTTTACCACCGCCGACTTGTCAAAGTGGCAACTCGATCTGCTTAAATTCAAAAAGTAACTCAATAACATTGTTGGAATAATATGATTATAACGATTTAAAATAACCCGTATTAACGATTTCAGTTCCTCCCAGTCTCGGTAAGATTCGCTGAAATAAATATGTATCATCATCATCATCATCATCAGCCTTTCACGTTCCCACTGCTGGGACTCCGGCCTTCTCTCAGAGAGAGAGAGTATGGGCTGTAATCTACCACGCTGGCCCAGTGCGGGTTGATAGATGTCGCATGCCCTTGAATGTTGCAGTTCTTGGACATGCCGGTTTCCTCACGATGTTTTCCTTCACCGGTTTGAGCGATGGCAAATCCGCACATAACTTATTAAGTCATAGGTGCGGGGCCGAGAGGATTCGAACTCGGTGTCGGCGTCTTGTAAATCGCACGCCTAAACCGTTCGGCCACCATCGCTCCCTTAAATATTTATGGATGGAACGAAAACTTTTATAGTGTTTGTAAGCTATTAAAACCTGTACTAGGGGTACAGTAGCGTATTTTAAGATTCGGCGCCCCGGGCCTGTAGGGTTTGCAGCCCCATAAATGAAGGGAAGAACAAAATTTTATCATAACAATATAATAGGTGCATTCCGCCTACACCAATAGGGAATATGCATGTGATTTAGATTTACTTGATTTTTTTTTCCATGATACCTTATGGCCTTGACATTACACCTAAACCATTATTTTCTTATTTAATTTGTAATTAATACCTTAAAAAAAAGTGCAAAATAAGCGTGGGAATTTCTAATTTGCGAATCGCTTCACCATTGGTCGATTCGAAAAATGACGTCACACGGCGCAATGGACTTATTATCGGCTTCGATATTCATACTGATACGAAGAAAAATTACTTAAAAATAGATTTCTGTGTGTTTTCGATTGCCTAGTGCGGTTTTGGTATATAGTGACAGTACTAAACATCAAGAACAATGACTGAAAGTGGTTTCGTCAAAGCACAATCGGACAATTTGCCAAAAATAGATGCTTGTATGATGACCGCATATTTTGCATCAAATCCAGATTTTATGTTCGTTGAGGTCAAAGGAGTAAAGGCGGCAAGGTAATTATTTTAAAACATGATATTTTGCAATTTACTACATAGGTTTTTATGCATGCACTTCCCTAACAGTATTTACCTAAACATAACCTCAAACGTTGTTATGATTCACATAGCCTTGTATGTTTCAATAGATTGTAGCGAATTTTGTATAAAGTCTTTGATCGTGAAGCAGATACTCACGAAGTAGATGACCAACCGAATCTTTGATATGTATTTATCTAAAATTATTGTTTGTTACAGATCTGAATGTGAATCATATGGAGATTCAGCTGTAGGCTATGTTCAAGTAAAACGAGATGGGAACATAATTATGTATAGTGCAAGCTCGAACCACACCAGAGCATAATGTGCGTCACAAGTGTTATGCTGTACAAGCGATCTGTGATGAAACTGAAGAAACCATTACTTCAATTCAATGTGAAGATTGTGCGGCACACTTAGGTAAGATTTTTTTAGTTTTTGTTCCACTCATTGGGCTACTGTTAGATGTTTTTTAAGCAAAACACTAGGGCAGAGTTGGAGACCTTGGCTTTGCCATAGATATTATCAATATAACTTGTAATCAAAATACTGCGTAATGATGAGTTAGGAGAACTAACCATACTACAACTAGAGTGACATTTTTAATACAGTCATATTATTATATTAAAGTACCTACATATTGGTGTCTATTCGGTTTTGTATTCCCTAAAACTAAACTAAGTTTGACAGGTCTAATAGTAATGCCGTCCTTTTTTTACTTCAGTGGTTAGAAAAGGACAGCAATACTATTAGGACTGTCAAATTTAGTTTAGTTTAGGAGAATGTAAAACCGAATCGATACCATTATGTAACATAACTACTAATTTTTTTGTTTTTTTTTCAGGAGGTTGCGAAGCATTCAATTGCATTTTTGGCATAGCTACACCGACGTAGTGAAGATCCATCAAGTACTAATATTGAGTGTGTTAGAATAATAGTAGCAACATAAAGCCTTCATTGTTTGTCTATCGGTCATTTGGAATGTGTATGTCTATGGTTGTAAAACAATGGGCAGTTGCAGTCAGTTGGATAAAATAAAAGCAGTTACAAGTTATAATACAGTTTCTTTAATTTAATAACTACAGGTTATGGGCCCAGACATGCCTACCTGTTAGCTAAAAGTAAAATTAGATTCTGGAGTGTGAAGGATAAAAATATAGATACATCGAGCGGATTGACTATCGGCGAAAAGTGAGGTTAAGTCTAGCGGCGGCGGCGGCGGCGCGTTGACAGTAAAATTTTCGTTGAGAAGGATATACTTGTTTGAGTTGCTCAACAAGGCAGGGAGGCAAGATGGATGTGAATAACACTCAGAATGTGATGAAACTGGAAGGTGCAAGAAACTGGAATGTTTGGAAGTTTCAAACTACAGTACTATTGAGGGGTCAGGGATGGCTGGATATCGTGGAAGGACGGGCTGTAAAACCGGAAGATTCAACTGCACGAATCGCCTGGGAGTCTACAGATGCTAAGGCTCAGACATTACTGGTCACAATAATGACTGAAAATGTCATGTTACATCTCATATCATGTAAATCATCTGCTGAAATGTGGAGAAAGCTTTTAAGTGTTTACGAACAAAAGTCAGAAACCAGTATCCATATTCTACAACAGCGTTTCTTTCAATATAAATATGAGAGTGGAATTGAAATGTCGGTCTTTTTGTCGAAAATTCAGGAAATGCAAAACCAGTTAAAGCAAATGGGCGAAGAAATTTCAGAAAAGTTTACGATAACTAAAGTATTGATGTGTTTGCCGGATGAGTATAAACATTTTGTGTCAGCGTGGGAGTCTGCACCTGATGACAAACAAACATTCGACAATCTGATGTCTAGATTATTGATCGAAGAAGAGAGGGTGAAAGAAAAGACAAAAGACGCTCAGGAATCCTCATCGGCGTTTGCAGCTAAAATAAACGTCAAGTGTTTTAAGTGTGGTAAACCTGGACATTATCAGACGGAGTGCAGAAGTAATGGAGACAGTGAGAAAATGAACGATAAAAAATGCTATTACTGTGGTAAAGTTGGACATTTTAAGGCGCAGTGTCGTTTTAAAAAATCGAATGACAATAAGAAGACGAGTAATGCATTCGTGGTTTCCAACTCGGATTATGAACACTACGAAGAAACGAGATGGCTAGTGGACTCGGGGGCGAGCGATCATATGTGTCGTGATCGTTCATTGTTTTCGTCATTTTCAAATATTTCGCAAAGGTCGGTAACTCTTGGTGACGGCGCTGCCATTAGTGTGCAGGGCTGTGGACAGATGGCGGTACAAGTAAAGAACGGAAGAGAGTGGATAGATACGACAATAAACAATGTGTTGTTCGTACCCGATTTAAAGACGAACTTGTTCTCTGTGAACCGCGCTTCTGACAGGGGTTATGTCATGGTAACAAATGACACTTCGTGCAAATTTTACAAAAAGGGAGTTGTTTGTGCTATCGCAAATAGAATTGAGAACTCTTATTATTTGGATTTTCGTTATAAATGCGAGGTGGCTAGTGTTGCGAAAGTGTCGAAGAACGATTTATACGAGTGGCACGAAAGACTAGCTCATCAAAACTTCGATCATGTGAAGAAAGTATTGGAGAAAAATAACATGGAGATAAAACAAACTCAAACGCCTCAATGTGAGAGTTGTTTGAAGGGAAAGATATACCGGTTACCATTTCAGAAAGGTGAAATAGGATTGATGGTCGGATATGAGGAGTGTGATGTGGCGGTAAGTGAAGAAGCTGAATGTGAAGAGTTTCATGATACTCAAACTAGTTTCGATCATGGTGAGAGTGAGTCACAGAGTGAATATGAACCTTCAGATGATGGATCATTGGAGGATGATGAAACGCAAGGTCACAATGTTGTAAGTGAAGACAATGACGTTTCATATAAAGAAGCAATGAAAAGTAGGGAAGCAAGTAAGTGGAGGGAGGCAGTTAATAGAGAATTGCAAACTTTGAAAGATAATGACACCTGGGACTTTTGTGATTTACCAACTTTTAGAGTTTTTGTTGTTGTAGTGATGTTTTTGTTGTTTATGTTAAGGCTCCCTATATATCAAATGGATGTTACTGGGGCATTTTTGTATGGTGACATAGATGAAGAGGTGTACGTTAGATTGCCAGAAGGGGCTTATTCTGGAGAAAACAATATTGTAAAATTGAAAAAGGCATTGTATGGATTAAAAAGTTCACCGATGTGTTGGAATACAAAGTTTAATACTGTAATTGCTAAGGAAGGTTTTGTAAAGTCAAAATCTGATTCATGTTTGTTTATGAGGTGTAATGGTAAAGATAAAATGTATATTTTGTTATATGTTGATGATATTTTGATTTTTGGTACAAATGAGAACCATATTTCACAACTAAAGGCTAGTTTGAATAAAAAGTTTAAAATGAAAGACTTGGGACCAATATCAAAATATCTAGGCATAACTGTGAAGCAAGATTTGGAAAGTGGCATTACTGAACTAGATCAAACAAAGTATTTAGAAGGTATTCTCAAAAGATGTTATTCTGATAGGATATTGTAATGCTAATTGGGGAGGAGAGCTCAGGGACAGGAAGTCCACCCACATCAGGTTATATGTTTAAATTGTTGTTTTGTGGTGCTCTAAGAAGCAAGCTTCTGTAAGTCTGTCCTCTACAGAATCTGAGTATGTGTCATTAAGTATGGCTGCTAGTGATGCGTCATGGCTTATAAGTTTACTAACTGATTTTGGTTATGAAAATGTTTGCCCAGTTGTGATATCTTGTGACAATCAGTCAGCCATAAAAAATGCAAAAACTGATAACATAAAGCGGTTAAAACATGTGGACATTCGTTATCATTTTGTAAAGGTTTTGGTTAGAGACAATAAAATTTGTATCAATTATATCAACACAAGTGAGCAGCCAGCTGATATGTTGACAAAGGCATTAAGTAAGGAGCTAATTGAAAGACATATTAATAAGTGTGACATTATGAATACTAAAAATGTTAATTGTTAAAGTTTAGTATTTGATTCTGTGTTGTTTAGAAAATTTGTTTATGTTGAGAAGGGGTGTTAGAATAATAGTAGCAACATAAAGCCTTCATTGTTTGTCTATCGGTCATTTGGAATGTGTATGTCTATGGTTGTAAAACAATGGGCAGTTGCAGTCAGTTGGATAAAATAAAAGCAGTTACAAGTTATAATACAGTTTCTTTAATTTAATAACTACAGAGTGCTGTATATCTTGCTCGGTACCTCAAGAGTTAATAATGTTAAATTCATTATTTAGTTTTAGAATGGAATAGAACAAAACAGATCTGTAATAAAAACCTGAGCGTCAAAGCTTGTTTTATATTTTATATGTATGTAACAAGTTGTTTTAATTTTGTTTTTTTCAAAGTTTTCAAAGTTTGATTTTAATTTTTAAGGTTTCCTTTGTATCTGTATTTTGTTATTCAAGTTTCTTGAATTATTAACTGAATATGCATACCTAAAAATAAAACTAAGGAATAATTATTTCATTTTTTTATTAAAACATCCTGCATATTTGTCAAACCGCAGACTAACATTATAGAGATAGAGGTACATTTTTCTTTTCAATAGTTAAATTAACATTAACATCTTTACTTTTGTACTTTGATCTAATATTTACTTGCACAGCTTCATCACATTGTACTTGGTCTGTATTACTAGAGGCTTCAATCTGCTTCATCTCGGAGACATCCATGTGAGATATACTGGGTCTTGCTTAATAATCATCACAGCTTTCAATATGAAAAGTACTGTTCCCGGCTTCATAGTAACTTGTTTGTGGCGTAAAGTATTTGTACTTCTGACAGCAAACTCAGTGAGAGCTTCATATAATAACGATAACTTTTGTCTTTTAATCGCACACATTCCTTCTTGTGGTGGTGCCATTTTTTGTTTTTGGCACTGAAACATATGAGCTACAACACCTTGTTTTAACTGAAGCATAACTTTTCCCTCTTGTTGTCTCATGATGTTGTATTGTAGGTATATTATATGAGATAGGTATCTTCCTCAATCTAAAATAAATCTCCGGAGGAAAGACAGGAATGATAAAGGTCAGGCTGGTATAAACTTGGTGTAAACAGAGTTAGTTTCTTCCACTTGATAATCAAAATATTTATGCTTGCAAAAGTTAACTTTAACCAATTCACACCATGTTAACTATCGAAATACAATACACTAACATTAAAATGATCTTCACAACAATGTAAATACGATGATGGAGACACTTCATCTCTTCTCATAACCTTACACCTTTACGTATTTTCATATCACTTGGAATAGAAAAAAACACTTTATCCGGTGTACTTATTATAATGTTTTGGCAGTCTGGTACAAGACAATGTCCTTATAATGGTTTTTTAGCCTTTTCCATTGTCGAAAAAGCGATATAAACTGAAAATCCTTATATAATAGCTGTCATTACATAGAGAAAACAGTACTGGATCGGTGATGTGACGTCATCAAAAAGCGCGCGAAAAATAAGGCCGTTCAAACAGGTCAAATTTAATCGGTACTTTAAATATTATTTTAAAAATTCATTTGAACGATTTTAACAGGATTTATATTTTTTACTATGTTATAACGAAGTAATAAGTGGATTAAACAAATAAAAAAAAATCGATGCATATTCCCTATTGTGAACACATTGGCATTCGAATCCACGATCTGCGGGTCGCAACTCAACGTCAATACCGCTGAGTTTTCATCGCTTAAAATTAATTGCTTAATTTTTCTTCACAACAACTACTTACGGCTTCTCTCTTCAGCTGTATGAAAAACCTCTTCTTCTTAAACGAAATCTTGACGATTTTACTCCAAGAGAATGTGTTTATCCTGATATTGTTCTGGAAGACCACAATACCTATTGACGTCACGCCAATGAATATGTCTTTGCCGTTGTAATCCTGAAAAATAAAAATAAAAAACTGTAGTAATAGAATACGAGATTTAGCTGAATCACAATAAGCTACTTGTTTGCCAAGAGACTACATAAAAAAAACGGCCAAGTGCGAGTTGGACTCGCTCACCGAGGGTTCTGTACATAGTTTTTTGTTATTAAACAACATATTTAGTTTTCAGACTTTTTCATTTACATGAGCTGTAAGTAAGATTTTACCAAATCATGCCAAATTTCATGATTCTAGGTCAACGGGAAGTACCCTATAGCTTATGAATCTTATGATTCCCTTGTGAAATCATAGTATGCAACATAAACAGCTGTCATATATTTTGATCGCGTTGACAAGTTTGATTTTTTTACAGCTGAAAGTGACTGTAGAGCCGAGCATTTGGTATAAATTTCAACTCAAAGCGTTTTTGAAAAAAAAGGTCTTGACAGTCAGATGGACAATAAAGTTATCCTACACGGGTTCCGTTTTACCTTTTGCGGTATGGAACCCTAAAAAAATTAGGGCCTGAATGTATTATAGTTTAATTCCTTCAAACACGAACCTTAGCCGGATGAGACTCCACCCCGTAACAGTCAAGTCTTTTAGCGTGTTCTAGAAAGTTCGCTTCAGCATCGGCCGGGGACTGCCCTCTGTGCAGCTTGTGGAGTTCTCTGATCTTGCGCTCGTCTTCGCTGCTTTGTTTAGGAAGCAGGCAGAGCTGTGATAGATAGTTGGGTGGGTGTTCTGATACGTTGTAATCGCCTAGTTCAGCTGGAATTAAAAAATGTATCATGTACCTAGAGTAGAGATCATCATTATCATTATCAGCCTTTCAAGTTCCCACTGCTGGGACTCTGGCCTTCTCTAAGAGAGAGAGTAAGGGCTGTAATCTACCACGCTGGCCCAGTGCGGGTTGGTAGATGTCGCATGCCCTTGAATGTTGCAGTTCTTGGGCATGCCGGTTTCCACTTAATGTTTCCCTTCACCGTTTTGAGCGATGGCAAATCCGCACATAACTTATTAAGTCATAGGTGCGGGGCCGAGAGGATTCGAACTCGAGAGATAGCCGAATGGTAATACTCTCTCGAAGAGAAGGCCTGTGTCTCAGCAGTGGGAATGGTGATGATCATGAATGGCCTTTCTAGTTACCGATATCGAGTTTGAATCTCATCTCGGCCCAGCCACTATTATTACTTACACTATTACTTAAAGCTTTTTTCTACCAGACAACCTTTGGATGAGCAGAACGTTTGCAACAAATAATGCACTTGGTGGTGTATAAAAAATAAATATATGTCGTTCAAAGTTTACTAAGTTTTGATTGGATCAAAAATATTATTATTAGATCCATGCACTTTGCCCGGACCTCTTTTTGTTAGGCATCGGCAGAGCTGTAACCAATGCTCATGGTCATTTTAACTTAAATACTTTAACAAACAAAAGCAACAGTGAGGGAGGAAAAGGTGAGGTGAACCTACAATGTACAAACAATTATTATTACTATAAAGACTATAATAATCATAGTGAGGAAAGATTTGATTGTTTGTTTGCATTGAATAGGCTCCGAAACTACTGAACCGTTTTGAAAAATTCTTTCACTGTTGGAAAGCTACACTATCCCTGGCAGACATAGGCTATATTATATTTTCAAAAACATTAGGGATCCTTACTAAAACTACAATAATGTAAGCCAAGGTGTAAAATTATTACCTAAATATTAAACCTTATTTACATCGCGTGCGCTGCAAAAACGATTGATTATAGAATAAAATGACGACCGATGTGGCGCAATGGGCGGATAGCCGACTGCGCAAGTATTTGTTCTGTGTCTGGGTGTTGTGGATCCACGATCCTCGTAGTTAGTTAGTCGTAGTAGTTTTATAGCGATGATGGCTCAGTGGTAGTGACGTCGGCTTGCGATCCGTAGGACGTGGGTTCGAATCCTACAATGTGCTTGAGCTTTCGGTGAAGGAAAACATCGTGATGAAACCATAGCTTGGTGGTAGGGTATTTTCTAGTACTCGCCTGGCTAGCTACCACCCTCTTGTTAAGAATCTGTCGCCAAGCACCTATCGGTGTGTTTCGACAGCCTCACTTGAGAGCCAGTTCCCAGTCCAGGTGTAGTGTGGCGCCATCTTCGACCACATCGTCACTTAAAATCAGGTGACTTGTGGTCAAACACAATATGTAAATAGTAAAAATAAAATAAAAAAATAAAATAGTTTCTGATAACCTAGATACAGGGAAACCTAGTTAGGGGTCAGAGCCTATGTATTATGTATGTGATTGTGCGGTAATAAAAAAAATGCTAAGTACGAAGCCAGGCCATTATTACTGTATCAATAATTTTATGGTACCTTGAACTGTAAAAGATGCCAACAGGAGCGCTGTGTTCTTCGGGGCAATTATTCTACCGTCCAACAGTAGTTTCCTCAATTGAAGGCACAATAGGTACTTTGTGTACTCCTCAGCAAGCCGAGATGGCTCTGGAGGGTAAAACCGAACTGCGAGCCAGAAGTGGCTACTGACACCGACTTGTTTCTTAACAGACTTAGTGCTGTCTAACCATCTCTGGGAAACAAAAGGTAAAGTTGATAAAACGAAGTAAGTGGCGAGAAGTTTAGTTAAATTTTTTCTTCTTAGAATCTAATTGAATCTATCTCTTATTGAGTGTCCCTTATTGAGTCACCTTCGATCACGTTGTCACTTAAGGTCAGATGACTTGTGGTCAAACACTACGCTCTGTAAGATTTAAAACAATGAACTGAGAGTGACTGACAGAGACATGAGAGTTATTCTATCCTACTTATATATATTATAAATGCGAATGTTTGTGTGTGTGTGTGTGTGAATGTTTGTTGCTCTTTCACGCAAAAACTACTGAATGGATTTAGATGAAATTTGGAATGGAGATAGATAAACCGTGGATTAATATGTAGGCTACTTTTTATCCCGGAAAAGGGTACTGCGGGATGACGCGAGTGAAACAGCGGGGTGCGACTAGTATAAGGAGACCCTTAAAAAGGTTTAATAACGCACCTGAATTGTCTCTATAGAACAGAATGCTTTTGCTCCACAATCGACATTAGCATTAAATACAATGTAGGTTACAAGCTATCAGAAACACTAGAATAGTGTAATTAATATAAATATAGATAACTAGCTGACCCGGCGAAAGTATCGCCAATAAAGTTGTCTGAAGGACTTTTAAACCTTCCTTGGACTTCTACAATCCAAATCGGTCCAGCCATTCTTGAGTTTTAGCGAGACTAACGAACAGCAATTGATTTTTATATATGTATAAGAAGAAGATAAGTGTGTCTAATATGATCATTATGGTTTCAAACATTTACCGTTATCTCTGTGTTGGTGGCATTCGGAGGTGTCCCATTTTCAGTGAACTGCAGTCCAAAATAATCCTTCTCTACCAGCTCGAGGTAGTGAAAGACTTGTTCTAACAGCACACTGCCTTTTACTTTTTTCTGAAAATATTACAATTGACACTGTCAAATAACGCCCGAAATTAATAAAATCGATCCTGATCCGTTATCTGCGGTTTTGGATTGATATGTCATGTTATAATATGTCATTTTAGTAGTAATCTATCAAGCCCTAGTACTAAAATGACATATTATGACATGACATATCGATCCAAAACCGCCGATAATGGATCGGATTGATTATTAATTTTGGGCGTAGTCAATAATTATTTATTCAATAGGATACATTGTGATCACTTTAAAACATCAAACTTAAAACTAGCAACGCCTGTTCCAACCTCCTTACACAGGCAAAAGAACAGGCAAGAAACACCCGGCAGGTAATTTTCTTATTTTTTTTTTAAAGTATTTCATAATTAATTCAATTGCATACCAATATGAATCATATAGGAAAACTAAGCACTAATAACCTACAGGAAGTGTGACTTTGTCACATAGCTTGATAGCTTGCATGGTTATTTGAAATACTTTGAAATTTGAGTTTGACGACTGATATAGCCTAATATGCAAAGGTCAAATACTAATGGTTGTGATTGTACAGAGACATTATTTTTATAATATTTACCAGTTTATTCAACACTCAGCGCAGTCATTGTAGCATTCTTTACCGATTCCATTTGATTGTTTATTATTCATTTTGCAACTCTAATTTTATTATGACTAGCTTTGCCGTACGGTATTTCCTGTGTAGAGATTACCGCAGTAACTATGAAACTTTTCCTTGGTTACAAGTGTAGTTTAGGTCACTTTCTCGCTGTCTCTGCATAAAATACTTTTGTCGACTTTTGTCGTTGACTGTACATAGCGTACTAAAGGATAAGAATGAAGACAGATTAACAACAGTGGAACAAACCAAAAATTAGAAGATACTCACCTCTATAGTAAACTCTTGCTGGGTATCGTCTAAAAACTGAACAGTAACATTCAAGACGTTCAGCTTTCTATCCCGAGCTTGTTCTGACGCACGCACGTTGTAAGTGCCGCTTGTGCTACTAAACGCGCGCCTGGACACACTTTCGATCATCTCATCGATTACTCACAACATCCGCGATCCTATCGATACCAACGACCGCTAACGCAAGTCGAAGTCACGAGACAGCCACAAATCAGAAGGATTACAAACACCAAAATAATCACTCGTGTTCACTAGTTCACTTCGCTGTTCGAATGAATTACTGTCAATTAACCTCGTGAATCATCTCGGACCTGCATATAATGTCCAGTTCATCAGTCAATAGGAATTCCTGGTTTGCCGTGACGTAATTAGTAATCCTTTTCGAAGTTCCTCATGTTTGTTTGTATTGTCAGATGTTAGTTCACGACTCACTGGATTGAATTGGCATGTATTTTCACGCACTGCTATTCTTGCGAAAAAATAATCGCATACATTTCGACGCTATCCTATCATAGCTTGCTATATTATTACAATGTAGGCGGCCTTGTTTGATACCCTATATAAATAAATCACAATTTTCAAGTGAAACAACAGAATCGCTTTTTGCTGATAAGAAATTCCGCCATATTTTAATTTCTAGTGATGGGATTAGGGAATTTAGGGATAGGAATTGATAGAATAGGATGTGTCATTCGTGTGACGTGTGCTGGCAACTTATGATAACTGTGAAATACCAATACTAGAAGGTTTTCTGGCAACTAAAAAACCGCGTTCTTAAACCATACACAGATGGCGCTAGCTTTACATGAATATTTATCAGCCACATTTGTTCAATGAACAAAGCAAAGGCCCTACCGTTAACAAATACATATACAAATTATTTATTAATAACACCATTGGTTGGGCCTACAGCCAAACGTGGTTCAGCAATGAAAAATATTTTCCTGTCAGCCACGGCATTCGCCAGTGCTACCAGATCCCCATACCTAACTTATTAGATTAATAAAAGTTACTATTTTTGTCGTTTCGTGTCGACTATCGTTGTATAAAAACACAACACTATAAAAACTGTCAAATAAAAGTCAGTTGACAGTTCAGTTTGACAGCATTCTTTTTTTAGAAGGCTACCTGCTGTTGGCCTTTTGGCCGTTTGAACTTTACCGGGCTGCGGCTGCTTTTCTTGTGAAGTTTGCGTTTCGTTTTTGTTATAGTTACTTTTTCAAACATCAAAATTTGTAGGTTTTTGACCTCACATAACAAAACTATGTTCTAGAGAAGAGTCTATGTAATTATTTATGTGTGAGTGTTGTGTTAGTTTTGAATGCTAATTTCAAGTTTTCTGTCCATCATATTAATGGTTTTTTGACAAATCGACGACTGACAAAGTTAGTGATGTCCTAAAGAACGCAATAATTGATATCGATAAATGTACGTTGTGATTTAATATTCGCCTTTTTTTGTAAAAAAAATAATATGAATCCGCGAGTTTGCGTCTTTAAATTTTTATTGTCTTTCTGTTTAAATGACATATTACACCTTATTTACAGCATTAGCCTTTATTTCTATTTAGAATATGTGGCACAATCGTAGTAATCGTTACGTGTGACACATCACTAAGGGAAGAGGGCGACACCTGTCCATGATGTACAATATTATTTGTATGATTTTTCAACATAATATGTTAAAAAATCATACAAATAATATAACTTTATGGGTGTGTGCGTCAAAAAACCATTTATTTATTGGACAAAGTGTAATGACTAACTTTTTATTCAACAATGATTATTTTTACGGTTAAGTCTAGGTACTTACTATGCGTAGCGCTTACCACCAGGCGAAAGATCAGCTCTGTTACGAGTTCGTCAACTGTAGGTAGATACATATTAAGTATTATTTTATTCTGAGGGATCGAATCAGAAATGAGGTGATCCGTCAGAGAACTAAAGTCACCGACATAGCTCACAGAATTAGCAAGCTGAAGTGGCAGTGGGCTGGTCATATAAGCCGCAGAACCGACAACCGTTGGGGTAAACGTGTTCTTGAGTGGAGACCGCGACTTAGCAAACGTAGTGTAGGACGCCGTGCGACAAGGTGGAGCGACGACTTGCGCCGAGTGGCTGGCAGTGGTTGGATGAGAAAAGCCGAAGACCGGGCTCAGTGGCGTATCATGGGAGAGGCCTATGTCCAGCAGTGGACTGATACAGGCTGATGATGATGATGATGATTATTCTATTCGTCTACTTGCTTTTAAAAAGGTTTACCAGGGTTTAACCGGCTAGGTATTTAATAGAATAAAACATATAAATCAAACAGTTATCTGCCTTTATTACGCTCCTTTTCAATAAACCAGCAGCCATAGTCATTCGGTACCATTACAGGAAGAAAAAATGAATACACTATTACATATTACTGTTACAGTTTGGTTTGAATATTGTGTTACAGCTGAAGTTATGAGTAGTTATAGTTGTTATACTATTTATTATTATTATAGATACATGCGAATCATGAAAACCAGAGTGCAATGCGACTTTGCGTCGTATTTTTATTTATATATTATTATTATTTTACGGGACTAGCAGCTTTATCGTTTATTATAATCATTTGTACTTAGTATAATATAATATGCTCATTCTATTACGCTAATGTTTGTAGGGAATCAGGTTTGTCATAATAGGACTTTTTAAATAATTTTAAATAGTAATTAACAATTTTTTTTTGTATTTTGTATGCTGAACTTTTTTTGTGAATAATAAAAATTACATGTTATGGTACCTAACCTTCCATTAACGGTATGGTGTTAATAAATATAAGGTAACTACGTCTTACAGTTATGATTAACCTGATTCCATTATTATGGTACAGATTACTTGCAACGTCGCATCGCACAATTTAAATGACTGTTTACCGTACTGCTTGTGGTGGGTGTATTGGTGCTCTAAGTCGATAAAAAACCCTTTCCGAGAAAAATTTTGTCATGGCCAAACATCCCCATTAAATACATTTTTGCATTTGTTATAATTTTTGAAAATATAAATTTTGATAATATTTTTTCTTTTGTCCCTAAATATTAATCCAAATAGTTTTATTATCCTTATATTGTATTTACAATTTTTCAACAGCCGAAAAATATGTTCAATTTTTTATAATTAATTTTTAACGACTCTTGTTATAGTAGTAGGTAACAGTACAAATATTAATGATCACAAGTTGGTTTTCATTGGTCATTAACATACAATATTACATTACAGCCTTATTATCTAAATGATTATACAGTTAACAGCAGGTCTTTCTATGGAAACGTTCTAAAAACTTACGTGTCAATTTACCCAAATGTTATGAAAGAAAACTATTATAATCAGTCCTTAATGCCTAAATTTTTAACTAGATTTGAATGAAGAAGACAAAATACGGTAATTATTACAATTCATTAAATTATTATGTCAATAACGCACCCAGTCCTCATCAATAAGAAATAATAACATCAATTCTATAAAATTATAAGTTTTATTTCGAACGTAAACTTGTTTTATTAGAAAGGCTTTCCATATTTTCCAAATAGGGTGTAAACTATCTAAAAGTGATTTTGTGTGATAACTTCTGTTTTACATATTGTAGCTATCCATTTTTCGGGCAGTCAACTATTTAAATCATAAATATATATAATGTCAAAATTTTAGTTTTTTGGAACAATCTAATATATTTTTTCAAAATCTACTTTTCCAAATGCGAGGCAATTTTTTTAGTATAATAGTGACTACCCAGAAAAATGTACAACATAATTATGTACCTAAATTTTAGTTTCAAGACCTCCTGTTACATGTATTTTAGTTATATCTATGAAACCTTTTAATGTGAAATATTTCCAAACAAACATCATGTAATCCAAATGTCACGAAAGTAAACATCAACCTCGCTACAAAATCCAACTTATACAAGGTACCTATAATTAAACTTTTTTGAAAAGCTATCAACTAAATTTAATTAGGCAATTAAACTAATAATACATAATTACTGAAATAAAATTACCGAAACAATATTTACAGGTTGTAAAGATAAGATTAATGATAATATTAATTAATATTATGCTATACATATCGCTTTAGAATACCTAACTATCAACAAAAACCTACCAAAGATCAAAAAAACTCTCAGTAGGTCCTAGACTGACGACACATTTTAACTACTTCATAATATCAAGATTATTCTTAAAATGAAAAAGTGCAACATTCGCTAGAAAAACGAAATAACTCAGAGTATTTAATAAATTAATAATGTATCAGCTACTTGATCGCTGACATAATATTGTATTTTATTTATTTACAAAAATGCAATATTTTTACAAAAAAACAATCTAACACTAGAAATACCTTTAGTTAACGAACAGATATTTATTTCAGTGAATTTAGTAGATAAAATCATAATGCAGATAGGTAAGTTTATTTTTTTATGAAAAATGCAAATCCAAATAAGTATCTAGCAGGAAGAGAATTCTTTAAATCAGCCCAATTACTACTGTTAATGTACCTCATTCAATCAAATGAGTAGAAAGTGCATTTTTAATAATATCTATCGGAAGATAAGATTTAATTTGTAATCAGTTTTTTCGTTTTATGAACATAAATTAATGTTTTAAAAACATTTCAATTTCATGAGACTGCTTTGTCTCCATGTCATGTCTCGTCTCGTTTAACTGTTTTGTACTAATAAACACCTACATTATTACTACGACATTTCATTCATTTCATCGTAAACTACATCGAGACGAATTCAGTCGAAATTGTTTTATAATACATTACGTTACACTTAATATCTATGTCTACTCTCATGTTTAAATTGGCTGGAATCGCATAGAATTTGCGGAATGGTTAAGGCCCGAATATTATTCTTTTGTAAAAATTAAACAATGCCAACAACACTATAGATGCAAATTATATTGTGAATATTGAGTTGAGACAATCAAGAAACTACCCACTCAGGCGATGCGGGCTTCGATGGTTGCCCGCGCGTCGCGCGCTAAAGCGCTGCGGGTAACGATCGAAGCCCACAGCTGATTCAACGACAAGTGTTGTAAATAAGCCTCTATAATCGACTATTGTCCGTGACACACGATTATAATCGACTAAAATCATTACTAGTTGAACAGCACTATCGGATAAAAGAAAAACATCTATGGATGTAGAAAAAAAATAGACACTGGCTTCAATTTGCTTTTTTAGGTACAACTTTACAAACTTGTGGAGAATTTCGTATTTAGAATTGTGAAGTGTTTTACAGTATAACTAGTTATTGACATTTATTTTTAGCAACGTGTAACCTATCTAATTCTTATTTTGATAGAATTGTTATTTACTTTGCTATTCGGAAATTTATAAACATTTTACAACAGATGAACGTAATAATTTCATGACGACAAAGTTAACGTGGTAATGTGTATTTAAAAATATCATATTCATTATACAAATCATACTAGTGTAATGCCCAATCTGTCTACTTTCTGAAACTAGTTTCAGAAATTAAATAAGTTTGCTAGAAATTAAGTAAAAACGACAATATCAAAAAACAATGACGCGGTATTTTGCGGTTGGTGAATATGTTCGACCGCGCAGCGCTTTAGAGACGGTAAGGCGGGCGACGGCAGCGCCTGAGTGGCTACGTGCAGATCTTAAAGCGACACCATCGATAATGTATATCGATACGTTCCCAACGCTAAAAGTTTTGGCGGGAAACTTCTGAATAGCTGTCAAATGTTTTATCTTTTTTTCAGATTTTAGACCATGCCTTTAGACATCATTCTGACGGTGTTTTTGAGCGCCTGGCGCTTGTTGCAGAACCATATTCGGATGACTTCGCGTTCGTAGCCGAGCTGATGGGCGAGACCGGTAATTTCTGTCCCTGAAACGTAACAAAGAAGTTTAGTGTCGATTCTGATGTTCATTTTTTAACAAAACCAATCGCGAGGGTTGTATGCAGACTGATATTAATGAGATATCTATTTACCTGAAGGATGCGTGTTTCGTTCAAAGTGTGCGTTCAAAAGCTCCAAAGCCTGCGGTGTGAAGGAGGTCCGCCGCTTGCGCTTCTTACTCGGTTCCATGCCGATGAAGTCCGTCAGATGGTTCTGGCCAGATGCGTACCTGGAATGAGGAGTTTCTATCTTGAGTGGAAGGTGTCAGGGTTGAGTTTGGCATGATTTAATTTGTGCATGTTGGGTCAAAGCTTAGGAAGGTCTAATTCACATGAAGTCCCAATGCTATAGGTTTGTGATACATTTAAATAATACCTAGGTACTTAACGATTTGACATGAAACATAGTAAACTAAATAGAAACAACAGATTTTTAAAACACTTTTTTTAACAACAGGTAGGTCTGTCGTGATATACAAAACGATATGAACGTTATACGGGAATAGCATCACTACCAAAAGTGTTGCAAGCTGTAACTTTCAAAATATAGGTATAATTATATAATATTATACCCGTAGGTAATGACAGGTGAACGTACTTATTAAAATTACTAATTAATCAAGCCTGTAACAAAAGTAGGTAATAACTAGTGGTCACACTGATTCACGTCCAATTTTTTAAATTTGACGATGTTTGATGTTCTGATAACTTAGAAAGGTGAGCGTTTTTGTCGCTAACTTTTCTTATGACATACATGCATAGATTTATATTGTTTGTAGACGATCTGATGCCAAAAATAAGCACCTACTCTCGGTAGTAAGTTGTATTAAGGCCCATTTAGACTAGACAAGTTTCTCGCACGTCTAGATGCGATAATATTGTACATGCGTTTATCGTGTGCGATTATCTCCAAGCGAAGCTCGCACTAAAATCTTGCATACAAATGATTATGCCATACGATACTCAAAAAGAGCATACATGGGACGAGTGCCGTCGCCCGGTGGCCGTTCCAGGTATGGCTGGAAAAACGAAATCACAAAAGATTTGAGCGAACTCCAGGTGAAGTACTGGCAGGAGGTGGCGCAGGACAGACCGTAGCGTCTTTTGTTATAGGATCCAAGTCTCACTTTGGGTCGATGTGCATCTCAGTTAGTCAGGTATACTCGAAAAGAACAACCAAATATACGACGTGACATATTGTAAGACGACACTCGATTGCGTAAGACAACTTTTCATGTTCATGCGATTATCGTACAAATCGGTTTGAACCGTTTTGATGTGAGACTCGCCTTTCAAGTCACCTTTCGAAAGCGAGGAAATAATCACCCTTTTACATGTGAATATCGTGCATTAAGTTTACACGAGGTGATTTTTTCTATTCTCGCATTTGAGACGTGAAACTTTTACGTAACGTAACGTTTAGGTACATGGGACAATTTTTTATGTCTATGAAGTTTAAAAGGGCTTCTGTAATCAATCAACTTGCGCAAAGTACCAACCCTACCACCATGATATTGTGTCATTGCAATTTTTTTCCCTCGTCTCGTCTGATTTTAGGAAGTTACGGTTGCAATGCAGTTATGGTTTCATTAGGTAATTGTGTATGATGAAGACCTATAGAGGTCTAAAGAAATTGGTTCTTTGTAATAGCTCTGATGGAGTCCATTTATTTATACTTTCACGTAATTAGGAGCTTCTGATTTATTCCTTCAAGGGTATCATGGGTGGTCGTGAACTTATTGGCATAATACTTACAACTTCATAAGCCTCCAATCAAAAAAGATGATGATCTGGGTGATCTGGGTGGCTTTAGTGAACGCCAAAACGGGAAATTAAACAGCCAGAAACTTTCATTCTTAAAAATATTGCTCCACGATGAAAACGCGTTTTTTTGTGTAGTTGTTTAACGCTTCATTAAAAAAAACCCTGAATTGACAGCTGTCACGCAGCACGCTGTCCTTTTTTACGTTGGCAATATTTTGTCGCAAAAATGGCGCAAAATTCCAAATCCAAAGCTTTGCATGAACTTTGGGACACCCTCTAAATCCAAGAGTGATCTTGTATGGCGTCAGACGGTAAGTAATTTATGTTCATATTTCAAGTTCACATTGAAAAACAAAATAAAGCCGCATCATGATCTTCAGATGGAAATAACAAGCCTTGCTCTGGATTCATAATGCTACTGCTATTTGAATGTTCATCAATACATGAATGATGTAAATTTATTATGCGATCGACTGAATCACTCAACAGTATATGAAATAAATATTCCCCGTCTGGCAGTTTCATCCACTTTTATCCATTGGAAACTATGTATTTTCTCAGAAATGGAAAGTAGGTACCTACCTACCTTTTAAATCAATGTAATCTATTTCTGTTCTAAATTTTATACAAATACGAGAACCAAAAACAATATCATCATTTTTGTATGTTTTTTTATAGGTACATACAGTCAACGACAAAAGTAGTTGAACAATAACAAACTTTCTAATAAATCATCACTTAACATCAGGTGTGTTATGTTGTGGCCAAACGCAGCCATGTAGGTTGTAAGAAAAAAACAAACATTATTGATCTAAAGCGCATTTGGAAAATCGAGTATGATTAGCTACTTTTGTCGCTGACTGTACCTAATAGCGTTAGACCACAAGTCTCCTGAAGACTTTTTTGGCGGCAATCGAATTGTCAACGTGAAAATTTTGTTTTTATTTCCAAAACTTGTGTTTCTTCGAGTGATAATGTGTAATATTGTTGGATTATTAACCATTATGTGTTCGTTAATGTGTATGAGTGTGGGAAATTGAAATAAAGTTGTGAAAGTGACTTTTCTAGTTGCTCCAAAAAAGTCCGTGTAAAGTTTAAGTAAAGCGCCACTACTTTACTTAAGCACTATCCTCATCCCATCATCTTATCATCATCATCATCATCACCATCATCATTTAAACTTGATTCAACTCTCTGAGTATGAAATATTTAATACTTGACACTGGCAAATACACTAATCGTGTGACGCCATAACAAATCAAAAAAAAAAAAAAGTCTCCTGAAGCGGTGGTTTATGTGGTGCCACCCTTGGGTTGAGAACTGGCTCGAGTGAATCTGCCGGAACACACACATTGGTGCTGGGCCACAGAAAAGATATACCATATAACTGGGCAGAGATATATTCGCTACTGATTATGTTTGAAATCACCAATAGCTATACGTAACGACAGCGGAAGATGCAGGTAAGTACTAAGTAGGTACCCACTATTAAATCTAAATCTTATTACCGTGAATAAGATTCGTTTCAGTAATCAATTGCGCCATGCCAATTAGATCATTAAATGATTTTAAGACGATTTTGTCTCAAATTTTGCAAATTCGTCTTATGATGCCCATTATGGTACTACATCGATTAGGCCATAGCACAGTCGCAAGGGCCGCTTCACGTTATGGTTTCATTTTTCTTGACCCATTTGTCTACACCCGATTAACTAAGCACGATCTTCGGCCAATCTTCTCTATTCATTACTACTTCCTTTACAATATGTAGGTAGGTATATGTAGGTACCTATTTATTCCATCTTGTCACAGAGCGTCTTTAACTACGTTTCTCGATTTAGGTACGTTCTTGAATTCAGACTTCAGAACACGTCTCCACTACGATTTACGAGACCGATTCTATTGAGAAACTTTCGTTCTGACCAAGCCTGGTCATGAGAATGAGTTGTTATCTATCCGTATATTGAAATGAAGAATGCAGTCTTCCTTGCTATCCAAAATAATTATTTGTATTCTTGAAATTGAACTAGGTCAATAAATTATGCACCTTATCGTACAGTAAAGTTACTACCCCAGAAATTACAATTTAATTTAATACAGCTATACCTAGGTAGACTTAATATGCAAGACGGCTGCAACGAAACAAATCGAAGTTCGAACGCCGAGCTCTTTCCAACAATCCTCAACTGCTCTCCAAATTGCAAATGTAACCTAATAAAGCATTAACAAAGAATTAATGAAGGCCGCAACATCTATCGCTATTTAATTCAAGAAGTTCCACCGCTGGTACAGCTCGTTAAACATTACCACCAAGTGGGGCCGCGGATTGCAAATTCAGCTTGCATTTGCAATGTTAAATCTCTTGCATCCAGATAATGCATTTAAAGTTTGGCATACATCTTCGAGACCAGCGTAAATGCTGAACTGGGCAGACATCTATAAGTATGTGACTTTATACCACTTGCTTTATGTCTTGATAGCGTCCTTAGGCGGACGTGGTAGAAGCTATACATAGGAACAGCTCAAGTGCTCGGTAACCGATAACCGTTGGGGCAAACGTGTTCTTGAGTGGAGACCGCGTTTCGGCAAACGTTGTGGTATAATATGACGTCCTGTGGCTAGGCGTAGCGACGATGTACCCAAAATGGCTGGCAGCGGTTGGATGAGAGGAGCCGATGATCGGGGTCAGTGGCGTGCTTTGGGAGAGGCCTATGTCCAGCAGTGGACTGAAATGGGCCGATTTTGATGATGATGATGATACATCTTCAAGACTAAAATGCTGGGCTGGGGAGATAACTAGGTGTGTGACTTTGTACTACTTGCTTTAGGTCTTGACAGCTTCTTTAAAGACAGATTTTGTAGAAGTGTTTAAAGACATAGAACAGCTCAAATGCTCGGTAGCTGCTCCCGCTTCGTAGTCATGCTTTTTGCACAGGTGTTTAGATCTTAAATCTCTCTTGCCTCCAGATAATGCATTTTAATGATGCGAAATACTGCATCGATAGATCCAGGCGACTGGCGTACGGACGTCTTACGATGTCATTACGTTCCAGTTCAAGATTTAAGTGACACCTCGATTTGAAATTTTAATGGGACTAAGAACGATTGATTGGGATGATGTTTTCTGGTTTACGTTAACGGTAAGTTGTCTGAGTTGTTTAATGCTGGTGAGGTGTCCTGATTAATTATACGTCGTCTAGTTAGTTGTATTTAGGAGTTTCTTCAAATGTAAAGATACTGCAGCGATAATTGAATTTTTTTTTGTTATTTTATTCCTTCGTTTGCGAACAACGGTCATGTTCAATATTTTCATTATCAATATAGTTTTCATGATATTGTAGAGACATACAGTTTGAAATGTATCAGTTAACGTTTTCCTGTGTACACCACGCATCTTTTCATATACCTTTTACATTAAAAACGATGTCCGCGTACTATAAAATACCTAATTTATATAACAGATTCAATATTCGTGAACTTACCTTTTGCTTGAAACGTAGGTATACATTGACGCCCACTAAAAATAGACATGACTATTCGTACTAATTAAATTACTTACAAAACAATCATATGAGAGGGTATATTGATGTTCTAAGTTCTAAGTGATTGCATGAACTTAAATTAGATAAAATAACAATCAATGAAAGGAAGTATGTATACCTACATAAGCCAATCATGCATTTAGATATTAAAGGGTAACGTATCCACACATCAATTGTCGTATTACTTTGAAATCTGAATCAGGGACGAAAACTATATAATAAATGAAGTGATTCAGATTTCAAAGATGTAAAAGTTAGTGAGGGTGTTAGTGTTAACGCGATCCAAATAAACATAAGCCTAGCCCGTAAAAGCGATAGTTAGTCCAGATTTGAGAAATGTATTTCACAACGTTGCTAAGCGTTATAGGCCAAATGTTTCACGTACACGAGTGTAACACAACCACGAACATAATTCACTCAAACAAATATTTACCTCTCTTCAGCTTCCTTCATCCAACGTTCGAGGACCGGTTTGATTTTCTGCGCACTTTTTGGTGTTATATCCAATTTCTCAAATCTGTATCGAACATAAATTGTAATGTTAGATTCTCTCTAAGCACGCACCGGTCTGGCTAACTTGACTACGCGGCGAGGCACGTTTCACATAACGCTTTGTACAACTTCACCCGATCCAAATTAAAATAGGCATAAACACAGGACATTGACATTGCGTTAACGATTTTACACAGAGAGAAAAAAACAATAGGCAATTTAGGCTGCCGGGGTAATCAGTTTGATTAATTTCGAACGGGGTAACAATAAAACAACGGATTCAATTAGAAACGAAAGGTAACGTATGCCAATGCCCTGGCTTTGAATTGCGCAAAATGAATATTAAAATAAAAATAAGAGTAATGAAAATAATTTATCATGCTATATTAGATGGAAAGTTAGAAATTACTCATCGTGATGCTACGAGTACAATAATAGGTGATACAGTTCTCACAACTATTACTCATGGTGTAGAATCGACATGGTTTGGTAGCGTACGTGTACCGCGGTTGTCTCTACATCAAAATGTAACTCGGCCGTATGATGTATGGCTCCTTCGCTATAATTACACGAATGCAAATACCGTATACGTGTGAAAAGGAAAAGAAAGAACCGGTAATTACAAATAATTATACACGGCATACATTGAAAACGTATGCACGGATCGCCGATCCCGATAAGATTACATTAAGCAGCGTTGAAACATTTTGATTTAAAGACAATCTACGTGTGGACCCGCTCGACGATGGGGAACGAAAGCGTGTACTTAACGTATGTAGTGGAAGCATCCTTGAATTCATCACCGAGCATTACGCTAACTCTAAACCACTAGATAGCAATCTACAACAAGATGAACAAGCTACTGATGATGATAAATTCAAAGGTACTGTTACTGGTATAAAAAAACAAAACACATACATGTTTTGTTGTTGTGAAGACAGCTGAGCTGCTAGCATCTGCGAAGCCAGGGCACTGGGGACGGTAACAAATTATATGTTAGATACATCATAGAGAATGATGACCATCTCAAAGATTTGAAAGACAGTCGTTGTTAGATACATAAAAAATTGAGCACTAAAGCCGCACGCTTGGGAATACTTTACTAGTATCAATTTAAGGTTTGATCTCAGAGAATGATTCTCTTATCAGTAATGTAACCATTTTTCTTCTTGTTTCTTGTGGCGGTCATCCCACCGGGTGAAATGTGACGACGCTGTCGATGATGCTACGAACCTAAAATGTAATTCTATCTTACTGGCTAACCAATTCAGTTCTCATGTGTCCAAGAGAAACAAAGCATACGATTTATGTCTAATCAAGTCATTCCTTGACGCACTGGTATGAAATTTTCATACGAATATAGCTCGGTTCATGGTTGCTACAACGATTTGCTCTTCACGTTAGTCTGATGCCCCCTGAAAGTGGCACTGACCCTGGACCTGATTCAGTCGAGAAAAACAAGAAAACGGGATCGTGATTTGAATAGTAAGTGACAGAACTGAATTTCTGAATGGTCAATCGACGATCATTGTGTTTATTTATTTATTTAGATGATAGGATAGTTCTAGTTTTGTCGTTAAATCGGGCTATTTAAATGGAATTTCTAATGAGCATCTCAAGAACTAATGACTCTAATGAGTAGATTTTATTCCATATTTTTATGATTGGTTAGTTTTAAAATAGAAGTAGAGGAATACAATTTCTAAAGAAATCAGTTTGTAATTAATTTGGTTGTCGTCGAAGTTGTTTTTTTTAACTAAAATAAATTACGCTATAATGTCGTAGCACTTGAAAGAGTTCCAATTAAATTTCGTACAAAAGCAACAGTGTGGCTTAGAAATGAGGAGTAAAACGAACTCTTTTCTCTAAAAACAATAATATGTCTTAATTAAAATGCAAATTAATTAAGTCCAGCATAATGGAAAGGGTAACTACCATGTACCGACGTCACGACACCAAATTGTAAGGAGACGAAAGAAAAATTAATGGAAAATGAAATCACGACGGAACAAAGACAGGGGAATTCTACTCTTTTTAATTACACGAAAAAAGTAATTACGGCAAGATAATTAATTAACTGGAAACAGAAGTAACGATTAATGATTTTATTATACGAAAGGAGGTCGTTCGGGGGTGTTTGGAATTGAAATTTCCTTCGGTCAGTGTTGCTAGATTGGAAGTTTTGCCCCAAAATTATTGTATTTAAAAGAACTTCAAGACTGTTTGGAGCTCGAAATAATTGAGTTTTCGAGTAGATCATTTATTTTTGTACTAATTAAAGTACAATCTTGCTTTGACATAAAAGGCGTTCGGAAAAGTGTCTCTATCCTTCCTTCCAAAATACAAAAGAAAATTTAAAAAGTTACTAGTTGCTAGTTTAAAAATATTCGAACTAATTCGGTATCGATGGAAAATATTAAAAATCTGGGAGCTTTTATGTCAATTTTGTAGGAATACCGAGACAGCAATCTGGCAGCACTCTCGCTTGGTGCCGATCGTTTTGCATCGAAACACGATTTGTTTGAGCCGCGTTCCGTAATGTTGTTTCGACTGATTTGATTCAATTAAACATTATAGAACTGAGCGTGATCAATTCTTATATTTAAGAAACAACGCATTCAAATAAAACTTCGGGAACTTTGATCTTACAGAAATTGGACATAAAATATTCTTGATTTTTATAGACCGAGGCATTGATTTGAAAGGAGAGAAAATCATGTTAATTGTTGTTAATAAAAAGAAGATTGAAACGATTAGCGATCAAAATGCACTTGGCAACAATCCTTGACTAAAAATCGTGTCGGAACTCGGAACCAGTATTGTACATGGTCTTAAACTTCACATATTGTTGACCTTCCACTCAATATGCTAATTTCTTGCTTAACATATTGTTAACGATTGTCTTGAAAAGAAAACATCAAAGTTAACAAATTTGAAAGATCGTAACGCAACAAAAAGAGCACGCGCCGTCTCTAACCACGTAAAAAATGACGCTTGAACCGAACGGAAGCAGCGCGAGCAGTTAATTAATTTAACGAATTGTAAGCAATGAAAGGAGTCATGCTGTTTTACAAATCACTTCAATTAACGATATTAAAAAGTTGGAAATGATAACTGAGACTCAAGCCTGCGTGACGATAAAATAAAAACAAGTTTAACCTTTTTCGTTGTATTTGGACCCTTGGCGTTTCGTTTCCCGCAAATGGTAACATTGTTTTGACAAGCGTGCGACTTTATCACTCTACAATAACAAATTGAGATATCGTTAAGTCTTGTAGTAGGTACCTACATTTTTTATTTTCAGACCTTTTCTGCTTTTAACAGTTTTGTATTGAAATAATGAAAGAATGCATCATAACGAGGGAACAAATATATTATTATAATGTAATTATTTCATTTTACTGGCAACATGATATTGATGCCAGTATCATTCATAAAACAATTAGTTTGTCTATTTTATCGATTCTGGTTGCATTCGATTTTATCAGTTATTATATTTTTTCATTAAAAAGATTGTCTAACTAAACCAGCCTTTATTAAAAGCAAATGTGTAAAAGATACAAAAATTAATTGAAAATCGTTGAAGACGAAAATATCGACAATTCTTCAGCCGGTATTGGTAAAAGGTTATTTCAACGATTTTCCATGTAATAATATATATAAAAGCTATATTATGTAAAATACCTGCAGATAGCGCTTTGACTGTACGCTGGTCCTTCGGTCACCGATAGAGCCTGGCCCACTTGGGTCTGCGTGAGGCCTAGGCCAAGCCTCCGCAGTTTAAAGGCCTTGGCGAACTCCTTGATGTCTTCCAGATTGATGCCGTCCACGACGTTGCTGGACGACTGGCTGATTGTTGGCTGGTCTGTTGCGAGAAAACGATGATGATGAGTTTTGGTGAATTATATTTTAATGAAACCTAAACTGAACCTGTAAAAATATATTTTTTTAGTAGAATACATTTTAGAATGTCAAACTTTAAAAAAAACTAACTAACTATTTCAAACCGGAAAAAGAACAGACAAGAAACAATTTTTGGTAAATTTTTGGTCGCGGTCATATTTCTAATTTTATTCTTAATTGATTGAATTGAGCAAGTTCACTACAATTTCAAGCATACCTACTTGTTATAACAGGGTTAATGTTCTGGTCTCTTCCTAATCTGAGGTAGGCACTTGATATTTTTTTCTATGTATGGATAAAGGAGGAATTGCTTGATAAAGTGCTAATTGTCACAATTTTTATTTGCATATAGATAGTAAGCTTTGAAACGAATCCGATAAAAGAATTGGTTTAAAAAGTTTATTTTCACCAAAGTTTTAACGTTTAGAGTCAAGATCAGCATCTCGCAAGCATTTTAATTAGTAATATTTTTTATAAACATTTCGTCACCTCAATTCAGTAGCATCTTGATTTTATTGTTCGCTTGTAATCTCACTATTACATAGTTTTCACTAAGCCAGAATAGTCTTAAGCCACCCCGTTAACGCAAGGCAAAATTATAGCTGAGTTTAGTGGGCAATTTATGTAATTAGTAGATGGCGGCGGATCCTAATTATGCGGGATGTCATTAGTGGAGAGGTGCTACCTCGCGGAGACATAGCACTAAGGACGCAGTGACCTAGCTCCGTAGAAATTGCAAAGCTTACTACTCACACACACACACTCTCATAATTTCGCACGTGTGGACAAGTTTATACCAAAGTATGTACAGTCAACGACAAAAGTCGCTGAACAATCACACTTTTTTCTATTATCCTCATTATCTTATACACCAATTTTTGACCTCATCATCGCCTAAAATCAGGTGTGTTATGTTGTGGTCAAAATGATTTCATGTAAAATGTAAAAAAAAAACAATAATAATTACTGATTTGAAACACATTTGGAAAATCGAAAACGATCAGCTACTTTTGTCGCTTACTGTACGCTAATACAGAAAAAATTGCATGGTGAGTAGACGTTAATGTGAGTTTAGTGGTTAATGCTGCATATGAAATTAATTAGCACATTGAATATTCGATGATTTGATAGCCTAGGCTGTTACTTATATGGCGCCCTCCTGTGCAACAGATATTTGACTTATGTCGTGCATAGCTCAACTGGCAGAGCAATGGAATGGTTAACGTAATTTTTCATCCTTAACATACGTTTTCTCGAGGCTTTTGGTTGCATTTGCTCTACGACGTAGAGTATTTACGTTTATCTACTTACATCGAATATTTTTGATATGCATCTCAAAACATCAAGTATACCTAGTACAGCCGTAAATGACCTAGATCTTTTGTTATCTGTCGCCAAGCACTTCACGGTGTTTTCAGGCAGCCTCACTTAATAGCCAGTTTCCAGTTCAGTTGTAGAGTGACGCTACCTCCAACCACATCGTCATTTTACATTAGGCGACTTGTGACCTAATGCTACCATATAACACGAAAAAAAATAAAGCACTACAGATGTTATAAAAAGTACCGCGTCACTTCCCTCTACCATAAAGTTTCAGGAAAGTAAACTGCAGCAAAGACTAATTTTTGAAATGGCAACAACTAGGGTACTGTGAAAGCCATTACTCTGTGACGGAGAGCGTCGCGAGAATAGTGGAAGGGCTGCTTAGCTAACCGATGACAAATTACTTTCCCTATCTACTAGTTTAAGGACTGGTCTGCATCAATTAAGACAGGGTGGGTGGCGCAAATTGGGAATCGTTTGCCATCTACTGTTCGTTGTTGTTAGAATCGCTGACGATTACTCATTTTGTGTCACTGAGGGCTCAATAATCTTTGATAATAATTGGAATTGGAATGGTTTCAAATCTATCTAAATAAATTACCTCTTAACAACACGCTACTATTTAAAAAACTCCTTTGAGAGTAATACCTACACCCACACCTAAATACTAAAAAACGTTGCTACATATGAAAACTGTAAGTCATCGCTTTAGACGTAGTGAGAAGTGTTTGCATTTTTTTATGTTTTTATAAAGTGTCGTGATAGATAAGTAAGTTTTTATTTTAATTTTATTAGTGTTTTGCTTGATGGTAGGACTTTTTTAGTGCTCGCCTAGCTAGCTACTACCTATGTAAAGAAACTGTCGCCAAGCACCTATCGGTGTATTCCGGCAGCTTCACTTAAGAGCCAGTTCCATAGCCGGGTCACTTAACCGTCACTTAACATCAGATGTCTTGTGGTCAAGCTGTACCCTGTAAGAAGTAAAACAAACGAAGAAGCAAACTGTTTCAATCAGTAACAAAACTCAAAAAACAGTTTTTTAGAACTTCATTAAATTTAACATCATACCTACTAATCGCATATCCGAAAAACAGAAATTGATTTCCCCTAACCTTCTTGCCACTCACTTTGAAGATGGAAAAGCAATAGTGTCTGCATCAATTAAGGCAAGGTAGGGGGTTGTAAATTGGCAATCATTCAACATTTACTGTTCACTGTTCGGTTCAATACGTAGATGACTTATAATCTTGTGTTGTTACCATCAGCTCCTATTTGTGAGTTGCTAGTGGATGTTGTTTTCGAAGGAGTAATGAGGTTACCGAATGATTTAGGGTAGCGAAATAGAGTGCTAATGTGGTTTTAATCCATTTCCGGGCCTGTGATTGTTTTTCTGCGGAATTAATTTCTCCATGTATAACGTCTGATGTGAACTGATTGAAGCGGAGGAGGTAGCAACCAAACACATTTGATAAAGTGAATGACTTAATTGATGTTCTACAAGTACTTAGGCACAGTCAGTGTCTGATCACACTAATTTCTCAATTGTGTATCAGATCATCAATGTTTTTTTAGTGTTCAAGATGCTAAAGAAAATTGAAAATGGGTCAACGCAGCAATTTTTGTTGTTCACCGTACCTAAGGCTATTAGTGGGTGTAATATGAATATTTGTTTTATTTTTGGTAGATTTTGAGTCATCTCATGTATTGAAGTTGGCGCTATAAGCTACGCCTGAATTCGGAACTGGCTTTCAAGTGAGACTGTCGGAACACACCGATGGGTACTTTGTGAGTTACTTATAGCATAAGAATGGCAGCTAGCCAGGTGAGGTCTATAGAAAAAGCCCTACGGGTTCATCACAATGTTTTCCTTCATCGAAAGCTCGCGCTCTTTATAAGAATAAGAATCATTTATTTGCAACAAATTATACAAGACAAATACATTACGTAGAAATAAGAAAGAATAAAAAGAAAATGTATTGTTGCAAACCGGCCTCAGCTCAGATTTGTGCTGCTCGTTTGACCAGCGCTGGTCTTCCATTGAAGCCGCTTTTGATGTCGTTTTAGGTTTCATGATGTCGCAAGTCGATGTCATGAGCTACTATCTCTTTAAATAGGTTTGAACTGCGTAATTTTATTTGAACAACTATGTATAAAAATCGATAGATAGAGCTTGTTAGCTTGATCACAAGCTGTTATCACTGACATTCTATCTAGGTACTACGACATAGCGGTACTACGGGCACTCTACAAAAACAATATCGAAAATTGTTTTACTTTCAACGGCCAATTAGAGCGCATCGCGTGATGAGAACAACCATTAATTAGCTTACAAAGATAAGTCAATTGGTTAAAAAGTCTTAACTACCTCCGTCCCGAATTCAATAACAATAAGTACCTACATCGAGATACGAAGTTAATTGTTTAATACATGTAATAAATTAATTAGGTACAATTAAAGTTCGCGTGCGTTTGCGTTTTTTGACCTCTTACGTGTTTTTGGTTATTGTAAAGTAATTTGTTACGGTGATTAGTGTGTGTTTTCGAATGCCGCCTTTCTACCGTTGTCGTGTACTGGTAGTGACTTCTAGGCATTTGCAAAGTTTAGAGAAAGTTGTGATCTTTTGATTAGGGATTTGATGTTAAATGCCTATAATGTTAGCAATTGTTGTAACGCAAACGGACAGTCAAAAGTTAAAATGTGTTTATTTAGCAGGATACATGTGATCACACACACACACAAAACGCCAAACTTAAAACTACGCCTGTTCCAACCTCCTTACGCCGGCAAAAGAACAGGCAAGAAACAGACCGCAGGTATTTTTTTGGCCGCGATCACATTGTCAATTTTATTCTTATCACTTGCTGATTAAATTGGAGTAAGTTTACTACAAGTGTTATGGTAAGTAATCATAGTCGTCATATGGATAATAGCAACGCTAGAGGCGTTGCTAATACTTTAAGGAACCTGAACTTTTTTGACACCTAACTTCTCACACTATTTAGATGATTCATATTTGCCTATCCGCAGTAATGTTTCACCGAGCTAAAGTAGACAAAGCGCCAAGTTAAAATTTTTAGATACTTTTAAAGATGAATAAAATGTTATCAGAAGCCAAACAAAACTGAAATGAAGCATAACCGTTACTTAAATTCAATAGCTTGAACATTCCTTTTGGAGATATTATCCTCAAGCAATATCAATTTTTGATATTCTATATCACTGGTTCCTAACCGGTGGTCCCTGGTAGCACCAGAAGTGGTCCGCGAAGCTATGCAAAAATATTGAATACCTAAGAGACAGCGAGCGACACAACGTCGTGCGGCACGTCGCGCTCTAAGCGAGTCAGCATGTTACCTCCAAACAGTTGGTGGTTGATGGCAAGCCAGAAAGTTTATCCCTTATCACTAAAAGCTTAAGAACCACTATTTTTTATGATTATACTAAAAGGAAACCAAAAACTATCCTTATTTACCCGTGCGACAATAAATATCACTCCTGTAGGTATAATTTTCATCAAACATTTACTTCGATCTGAAACACCTCTAACATTTCATTACCTCCATTATTTCAATTCAGTATTTTCTCTTATCGTAATACAATTCGAAAGTAATCGTTTCCGACTAAAATTATCCGCTAATATCAGATTTGCGTTTACCGAAAGCCCGCCGACCTCTCATGCAACAATAAAATAGTGGAAAAATTCGATATAGCCCATAATCAAAACGGGCCGCTATTCCGGCATTTTATATTCAACGCTTCATTATTCTTAATTAAAGTTTTTGAGTGATTAGACGAATTGTATACTTAAAATGAATCATTTCGATTTATCGTTCACGTTATTACAATTCTTCGTGTTGATGACTCAAGTACAATATTCCTATGGAGAGACATTTCAGAGACACGCAAATTACAAATTTGTGAGCACATGTAATGGGTGAAATTACGCGAGCCGAATCGACTCGATCCACCTTACGATTACGAGGTAGAATCGAATACGTTATCGATTATAATTAACGCGTATTATTAACGTAACTGTTTTAAGTACTTTGAACGAGTTTTCTTGAAGAATTTAAACGTTGTTCGATAAAAGTTTAACGCTTTTCTTTAATATCATCGAGGACTTTTCATTTGCTTTGTTATTAAAATCCAATTTTGTTAAGGAGCCAATAATTATTGATTGTGGAGTGTCTTACAATTAAATAAATAACGGAGGGCTTGCTTTGAAGTGATTTTCAGATAATTGTTCCTAACAATGTATGCGATTGGCATTTACTTCTAAATTGTGCCTATGATATCGTGCACCTTGTAGTATAGCCGTGATAATATACATGCACCGTAGATCTAGCGTAGCGTAGAGTTGAGGCATAGAAATCGGTAGTAATACATATTCATCAAAATTTTAACCTATGCATTTAGTTACTTAACTAAGCAGAAAAACAAATACATTTTTAAATTAACAATATCTACTTTTAAACGTATGCACATTTTATTCTGTTACTATCTCATTGAATCCATTTGAACGATTTAGCGCTTCTAAATCGTCGTCAAACAAGTCATTAGCTAAATAGCCTGCATTAGAGCCATCCAACGGGAAAGTGGGTAACAAATGGTCCAATAGACTCTAGTACCAATTAACGTTTTAAATTCGATTAATTGGTATTAAGCGTATCCATCTAAATGAGCCCTAAAATCGAGCGGCGATGTCGAACGTTTTATGAATAGACCCAAGGTCTTGACGGCATCGGTTCGTTTCGCAAAGATGTGTTTGTCTAGAGAATTTCATTTCTTTTTTTATTTAATTGAGTGAAGAGACGAGCAATTCATTTGCCTGATGGTAAGCGTCACGCTTCCCATTACAGTTCAGTACCACCCAGAATTTTTAACTTCAACAGTTCAAAGTCCTGCGCGGCAATATACTGCGCACGTTACCCTGATATAATATTATAGATTTTAAATCTCTTTAAAAATTGTAATTTTAATAAATGTAATTTATAAATATAAAAAAAATATTTAAAATTAAATTAAAAATAAATCAAACGTAGTACACTAAAAAATTGGTAAGCCTCCACAAGACGGTAAGGTGCCCAAAATGCTGGCAGCATTGCTTCGTTGAGTGGCAATGCTAAATTTTTGACCATAATATAAATGTAACTAGATATAATATCATTATTAATTAAAAGTCCACATTTTTTAATGCATGGTTATTGATTTTTTAAACCTGTAGGGTAGCGTTTGAGTTCAAGTCACGGTATGTAAAGATGTGGTCGATGGTGACGCCATGCACGCTACGCCTATATTGGGAACTGATTCTCAAGTGAGGCTGCCGGAACTCACCGTTAATTGCTTGGCGACAGATTTAGCTAGCAAGTCGAGCACTAAAGAATGCCTTACCACCAAAGGTTATGGTTTCATCACGATGTTTTCCTTCGCGGCATGTTCACGACCAGTGCTGGATTCGAACCCACAACATATCCACAGGTGCAAGTCAACGTTACTACTGATTGCCCTAACTTTAAAAACGTAATATATTACATAGATTCGTGTAAACGACCCGTTTTAGTGCCTACTTTTTTACTATCAATCATTGATTTAATAATAGCTGAATTACCAATGTTTCATCTCATGCTGAAATAATTCAAAACGATTGCAGACTCTATAATTTTAATTTGAATAATCATTTGAATTTTCACGCTTTTTAAATGTTTTATGATGATGTAGAAACTGGTTCGTTGTATCAAAATTAAGGACTTGTTCCACAGACAAAACGAATTTTAAATTGAGTGGCAATAAAATCAAGAGGTATTTAATTTAGAAGTGTGAAAATGATGGAGAAGAGCTGGGATTGTAGAGATACCAAAAATATTACAGTGAAAATGAATGAGGCTTTCAGAAATGTAGTTGAGTTGGGTGAAGCTAAAGTGCCTGTCTATAGTTTAGGTACTATATTTCTTCTGTGGTTTAGGTTAGCTTTTGATGGTTGAAAATTCACGTTTCGTTAAAGTGTTTATTACATAGGTGTCGATTCGGTTTTGCATTCTCTAAAACTAAAATAAGTTTGAAGGGTCTAATAGTAATGCTGTACTTTTTTAAAACACTTTTCTTAGCTTGCTTTACTTCAGTGCTTAGAAAAAGACAGCAATACTATTAGACCTGTTAAACTTAGTTTAGTTTAGGAGAATGTAAAACCGAAGCGACACCATAGTCTGCCTATTTTAAATGCCCTATGTTCAATATGTTCATAGTATGCATTTTTTAGACTATTGGAAATACATAGACAAGTATCTTAAGGTTTTAAAAAACTATGTATTATTTATTGTAGTTTCAACTATGTGAAATGTGGAATGGATCCTGCATTACGTATATAGGCTGAGACTTAGAGCTTGAGATACATAATAATATAGGTCAAAATTCGTTTAATCGCTCATGGAAATGGTCGTGTAGTCTAATCATGGAAAATGTATGGACAGTGGTCGCAAACATGATTACTAGTGCGTGGGACTTTTTATATGTACGGACAGTAACCAAAATACTCTTAAGGTAAACTGTTAAAACCACTGACAACCAATCTTAAAACGTCTGATATTTAAATTTTTCTTTACTAACACATCAAATTTTCTACTTTGATGTGCATACTCATCTCTGACCTTTAATTAACAACCCACGAATTTAGATATTAACTCATAATAACACGTAATTATCAAAAATAACTACAAATGCCACTAAATACGACTCACAAAGAGAATTCAACGAATAAAGTTTACATCAAAGGAACCGACGGTACCGGCGTTCTAAGGAAATTAATTAACTAATTAAACCCATTACAATTAATGAAAGTCTTCGATAAAATTGTATTGAATTGATAAGGCAAACAAAGGGGATTTAGCCAGTGAAGTAACCTCAATGCAATTTGTGTTAGCTCTGAGTAACGATAACAATAAAAAAACCTGTTACGCGAAAATAAAAAGCAGCGCACCGGATTATTAAATAAGCGACTTCTAAAAATTTACTCTGGAGAATGGTATATAATATAACAAAGTAGGTGCATCAATGCACATATCTTAAGTAGTATCAAATATATTTATTGGTAATTTTCAGGTTATAACCTCTGCTTATAACATTGTTATTTTAGGTAATTATGTTATCTAAATAAAGCTTAGATAAAATATTCCTTTATTTAGACAAGAAAGCTTGAGATTGTGATGAACTTGGTCCAATTCAACCAGTTATTAATAAGAGAGCAAATAAGAGAGATGAAAAGCTGTACCTACTTATAAATTTTCATCTCAATAAGTATACGAGTATATAGCTCAAAGGTGACTGACTGGCATAGTGATCTATCAACGCACAGCCCAAACCACTGGACGGATCGGGCTGAAATTTGGCATGCAGGTAGATGTTATGACGTAGGCACCCGCTAAGAAAGGATTTCGCGATAAACTGTAGCACACGCGGGTGAAACCGCAGGGAATAGCTAGTATAGTATATACAGAAAGCATGCAGAAAGCTGTATCCCACGCGGGTGAAACCACGGGGAACAGCTAGTTTTCAAATAAAACTAGGTCAGTAAAAGATATAACCTACTATTTATATAATTATGCTAGACTAATTATGCGAGTCAATACAAGAACTTATAAACTAAATAATTTAATAACTGTTTACTCTAACAACGGATTAAATAGTAATCAATAGAACTAGGGCCGCGAGCACGAATCCTGTCAATATTAAACGATACGACACGATTGTCGCTTCTCTGTCGTTGAGTTGTAGTTGAGAACTTGTAGATAGATTCTAAACGGTACATTAACTAAACTAACTAAATATGATGGCGTAATGACCCAGGGTGCGTCTTGGCCTCCGATAACAAAAGATGCCACTTCGGTCTGTCCTGCGCCACCTCCTGCCATCCTCCTGGAGGTCGCACAAAAGATGGCGCAATGACCCAAAGTGAGGCTTGGCCTTCGATAACAAAAGACGCCACTGTTCTGCGCCACCTCCTGCCAGTCTACCTGGAGCTCGCACAAATCCTTCGTGACTTCGTTTTTCCAGCGATACCTGGGACGGCCTGGGGACGACCACTCGGCTGTCTCATGTATGCTCGTTTGACCGCACGATGCTCTCCCATTCTTTCAAGGTGGCTGAGCCAGTGAAGTTAATGAGTTGAGAAAAAGTAATTTAGTCTGCGCTTATAGCCACTAAAGACAGACCTTTAATATTCAGAGATTTCACGCCGCCCGAATGCCTTCGACATGACTTTACGACTTTTACAGTTAGAACAGACAGTTTAACGTACTACCCCCCAAAGCACAAAAGTGCTCTTTCTTTTTTTTAGATAGTTGAGTAGTTAAAGACGACCACAGAAGCTACACTACAAACGTGAAGATTGGTTTATAAAGTGCGAAGATTCTTCAGAAGTGGTCACTGGTTCTAAATTGGTTGGTAGCTGTTGGTACTTACATCGACTGATCGACAACGCACAGTCTAAACGTTAAGAAGTCCCAGCACCTAACATTAAACTTGGTGTACTAACGACGATTTTTTCAATGACTCATGTTGCTCAATCGGCGAATAGCAGACTGCGAAACGTTAGGTCATGTGCTTGATTCCCACTACAGTAGATACAAATAGTAGTGGTTTAGAAAAAACCCCAAGTATATATTATATTTAAATATAGTGTTCTATGTCTGGGTGTTGTGGATCCCCGATCCACGTAGTACGAGTATATATCTGATACCCTACACAACAAGGAACCCTGAGTGGTCAGAACTATGTAAGTGATTGCTAAGGGTTCAAATGGGGTGTTGAAGTTCGTATGGAAAAATGCAAATTTTCCCGCGGGCGAAGTCTCAGAGCGGGTCGCTACTAAGGAATAAATATTTTCTAGTTTAGTGATTAGAACGAGCGACGGCCGACGACCTCTAAATCGCCTCCTATAAACACCCCTATGAATTTGCTAAGCTATTGTTTTAAATGGGTACTTAAGCTTAAAGTTCGGAGCCTATTCGCGTGATCAGGTTTATGTTGGTCGTCGTGAAGTTATGGCCTAAGTCCCAACCTAACCTTTAGAGGTTACGTAACCGTAGAGATAGGATATATCTTAGAGCACAGTCTAAATTGATACTTAATCTATTTGTAATAAAGTGCACTTTTATTATCATGAGCACCTTGTGGTTATACAAGGTAGTTGTTTGACTGATGGACTAACAGTTACTTTACTACCCAACGTCATAAAATTATACCTAATTCTTATCTATTGGGAGTTACATAAGACGAAGACGAAGATAACTTTTCTCTAAAGGTAGGTTCTTTTAAAGAAAATTTATTGTATTTGTTGACACGATTTGTTAGATGAATTTCGCGAACGCATTATTCAGTTGCAGCTAATTTTAGGGTCGCATTTTTTAGCGATTGTTTTATTTATGTTCCTAGAATTTTTTATTGCACGATCTCCTTTTTTAGTTGCAGTAAATTTCAGAGTCACGTCTATCAACAAAACTCAACTTAACTGTAATACTTACTAATTATGTTTACATGTAGTCAATATATGTATTTTCTTTTTCTCTTTTTAAAACACTTTTATTAGCTTCTTATTTATTTGTAAGCAGTGTTTTCAAAATACGAGTACTCACTAATTTTATTAAGCTATAATTGAGTAGACTTGTTGAGTGATAAGTTCACCATAACTTTGGCTATGTATAAAATAGACAATTGAACTAATTAACAAAGTATTTCATCAATATCTGTAGTACCTAACTATGACTAAAAACTATTAGCAGCTGTTTCAACTTACAAACAGCAAAGAGCGATAGAATAGCGCAATCGTTGGGCTAATTATTGAACAATTAACTGAGTAGGTCGCACCTCACTTTTGCTATTAACCGTCTTGATACGGTGTCAGTAAAAGCAGTAAACGATCTTTACACATTTAAACAAATTCAACTTTTTAAGACACAAAATAGTTAAGAGAAGCTGGGTAGCAAAGTGTACATAATTATAAAAAAACAACGAGCAATTTTTATCCAACAATATAGATCTACCATTTGAACGGATTAATTGACTATTCAATGAAAAGATCCGTTCCATGCGAATTTTGAAGCGGTTTTGTAAGTTGGCTATATTGTCCATCTGTATTTTTTGTATTCGTTGATTATTTTGAAACTTTGTCAATTATTAGTCTGAGTATTTATTAAGACTAGAAAAAGAACGGTAAACTTAATTTTATAATGAGCCATATTTTAAATCCTAGTTTAAAATAATACCTACTGCAAATATCTCAATGATCTTGAAACAATTTCAATTGAGTCGTTTGTAGGAAGATATGATACTGCTCATTTTTATAGACTTGTGATGTATATAATACGTATTGCTGTAATGCATTTGTTAGACTATCGATGGGTGTGTGTAACTTCATACCTAGATTGTTTTAATTGTTTTAAAGTATTTTAATACGCATGGTTTTAGCAATTTGTCACCAAGAACAGCTATAATTATGCTATAGCTATGAGTGTGTTCCGACATTCTAACTTGAGACTTGAGAGCCAGTTCCTAGTCCAGGGCCCGTAGCCAAGATGCGTTCTGCAATCGTTGACGCTAGTAGAAAACAAGAAAAAAGTATTGGTTTGACATATTTCTGACCACGTGACTTAGCGTTGAAATATGTCAAACCAGTACTTTTTTCTTGTTTTCTATTAGCGTCAACGATTGCAGAATGCATCTTGGCTACGGGCCCAGGCGTATCTTCGACCACCCCGTCACTGAACATCAGGTGGCTTGCAGACAAATGCTACAAAGAACTAAAAAGTGGGCTAAAATCTTTCGTATACTTTTACAGAGGTTAACTGGAAGATAACATTTAAATTTAAGCATTAAATTTTCTTTTATATGGGGTGGAAACTTTGGGTCCATGGGGGCCAGGCAGTCACAAAATATTTAGGGACTTGGCAAAGCTTCTATCTGTCGCGACGGGTGACCAAAATGCTGGCTCATATTTTGGTTCAAAAATTAGCATTGGCATTCAACGAGGCAATGCTGCCAGCATTTTGGGAACCTTACCGTCTTCTGGAGGCTTACCAAATTTTTAGTGTACTATGTTTGTTTGATTTTTAATTTTATTTTATATTGCAAATTTTTTAATCAGTACAATTTGTGTTATACTATTACTTAGGTAACGAAGCTCCAATTTTGTTTCAGTAATAATAAACATTAATTTCATTTATAACATCGTCTGTCGACATGAAAATTTGGCCAATGCAGGTAAAATAGCAGTCTCTAAAAATACAACTTCCTAAGCTCCAGACGTAGCCTCAGAATAGGCAACTAGAATAGGTCAAGCGAGTATATGTAACTTCACAAAAATCGGGCAGATCATTCTAAAATTGTACCAAATGGGCCAATGAAAATAACTTTGTCTTAAATAAATTGGCATCGCCGAGCCGGATCGCTAAATTAGTTTCAATTAACTTGCTTCTTCTGTTGATCTGAGCCTTGAACGAGCTTTGTGGTGTTTTGTGGTGATATGTATACCCACTTATCTAGTGTTTGAGGTTAACAGCCTAATCTCCTTCACAATTGGTACCTAATTCATCTAACTAGCATTTTGTGTAGGTTGTAACCATCGATAATGAGATCCATTTTACATTTTTCCAATAATTTGTTGATTCGGTGTTTTGGAGGGTAATAAATATATATATACTTATAAATTACATTGATTGGAAAGTAAGGCTTTATAAGCTGTTAATGTTTCTTAATATTGCTATGCGTAACTGATTCACAACGGCCACGTTTAGAAATACGACCGTGAAATGAACGCAGCATTAAAATAAAAAGATAAACACCATAGATATTAAAAATCAAATTAAACAAAAAAGCCCATTCGGAACTCAACTAAATTAACTTTACAAATGTTTTGATAAGATCGCAGTGCCGGCTCACCTACGCCGAGCACCGCGCCGGCCGAGCATTCGCAAGCCTACTCGACGATAATCAACTTTGTAGACTTAGTTACCGAGCGGTGAACGCACTACCAACTTCTAAACAGTCCAGTGCAGTCGACAACTCTTTACAGTATTAAGTGAAATAACTCCCAGGACACTGTTAGACTTCGTGAAGCTAATGGATCGCCTCTATGCTTAGAACGTGAAACTTTTATGGATAAGTAAAATTGAGTTACGAGTTTTGTCGAAAATAGCGTTTAAGTTGGCTGTTAGTTCTGCTTTTGTTGTGTTAAAGTAGCAAATGAGAGTTTGTTACTGTTAGAATATTTAACACAGTGAAGTTTCAGATTAGCGTGATAACGGCAGAACAAGTTGGGAAACACTGAGCTGCTGAATGAGAATGTTTGACTTCAAGTAGGTATTAAATCGAAATTTGCTTTCAAATGGTGACAGTTTAGTAAAAGCTTTTGATCTGATATAAAACATAATATTTTGGTATATAAACCAAACATTAACACTTACTTGGTGAATCAGCGAGCAGATCATTTTCTTCGTGACTTGGCGATTTCACAGACCCGGGAGACATTTTGATCGGTGCATGTGGTGACGGTATCGGCCCGGAACCGGCGCTCCCCGCGCTGCTCGCAGGCCCGGCGGCAGCGTTGTTGTGTGACGTCGTGATCGTGATCTCGCCATTCGACGCAGCAAGCCTGTATTACAACGCAATGTTAACGCACGCGTTCCTCCAAAAACTTACATTATAATTATGTTTAAAGAATTTTCGTTATTAGGGACCGAGTTGGCTTCTCAATTTTGCATCTAATGCCAATGGATTAAGGTGCAATGTGGTAGATAAGTGGTAAAGTAAACAGAGCATTAATTAAAGGTTTAGTAATAATGCAAAGAGGAAACTTGTAAAAGGTTAAGGTAGGTACAAAAAAATGATTAGACTAAATTATTTACTGTATGGCATTTGGTTTTTGGGCTACTATGCAGAAAGGGCTTTCCTAACTTCTCTGGTCTAACACATCAGCATTTTTTTTCTTTTTGTATAATTATACTTTTTACTGGGTAGCGTTTGACTACAAGTCACCTTATATTAAGTGGCGATGTGGTCGAAGGTGGCGTTGGCGATTGGGAATCGACTCTCAAGTGGGCAACATATTTGGCGGGTTTTAAACAATATGTGGGTCTGATTTTCACGTGTGAACCTTGACCCAAACGAAGGTAAATCTACGACAGTTTTAGCTAGCCTTACTACTAGAATTGCGCCCCGCGGTTTCGCACTACACCTATCGAGACAAATATTTTTTTGGAGAGGGCCAACCTTATCACTTAAGGGTATAAAAAATATACGATCTATTATCAGACCTCAAATTTCATAAAAATCGGTCTAACCGTTTCGGAGGAGAGTCGACAAACTCTGTGACACGAGATTTTTAATTAGATTATCCCTTGCTTATTATAAATGCGAAAGTAACTCAGTCTGTCTGTCTGTTACTCTTTCACGCCTAAGCTACTGAACCGATTTAAATGAAACTTGGTACGGAGATAATTTGAACCCTGAGGAAGGACATAGGATCTTTTTATTGTCACATAGTAAAGTTTATTTCGCATCACTCGTCCCAACAAAAACACGTGCACTCATTTGTTGCAACGGATGAGGCCCTAATTAGCAGCAATTACTGCTAATGCAGCCGCGCACTTAAGGCGGAGATTGCATAATCAAGCTGAAAATTGGGGTTAATTACAACAATTTTTCTCTGCAACGTTCATAAAAAAAATTACTGAAAATATAAGAATGTAGACGCAGGTATATACGGACGAAGCAACTCGTACAATTGGGATAGAACTTCACTTCAGGTAAGTTCGTTTAATCTCTAATTGTACCTCCTTGCTTCGTCCTTCGAGATTAGGTAAACATAGTAGATTTTGAAAGATAGTGAAATATTAAAACACTTCTTCTCCTGTTAAGTTGTAATCATAAAATAGTATCAATTTTAACAAAAAATAACAGGTCGTTATGATTAAGGTTAGCAAAATTTCGGCTACTTTACCAGTTTAGTTTTTTTATAGCTACGGGTCTAAAAACAAAAAAAAAAAACAAAAACTTTGAAAAAATATCGTTAGGCCATCTAAAAAATATGCAAGATAAGCCCTTTATAACAAACCCCGACGAAAACAGGGATATTTAACGTGTGTAGTACACGTATGTCTGTTGCATCGTAGCTCTTAAAAGGATGAACCGATTTTGATTTAGTTGTTTTTTTGTTTGAAAGGTGACTTTTATCGTGAGTGTTAATGTTTTAGCTATGATGATTGCTTTTTACATTTTTTTTTCAGTGGTTTCTACCGTTTTTACCTACTCTATAAACACAAAGATTATAGTGTCCTCGTTTTTGCAGTCAATTAAACTAAGGTTGACAGATGTGATAGTATTGCTGTCTTTTTCTCACCACGGAAGTAAGAAAGGGACAACAATTATTTATAGACCTGTCAAATTTAGGCTAATATTCTAGAATGACGCTAAAGCGGTAATCAGTACTTGAGCACAGATTTGACGCTGTCAGTTCATACAAATATGTCACTTAATCGCTACACAAGCATTGATCAACACTTGAGCGTCATTTTAAAATACCAGCCTTATATGAAGTAGTTTTAGAAATCGTACCACAGAAAATCAGAATCGACACCATTGCTTAGATTATTTTAAGAGACTTTTTCAATGATTTCGTACCCTCCCTCCCAGTCCCTTGCGATACCTATTGAGTCCTGGGCCTTAATAAAACGCGCACCTCATTTGTGGCAGCCACTTGTACGCGCCACTCGCGACACACACCATTGTTCCGGCTTCGGAGGAGTCGGTAATATAGGGTGGAGAATTTTACCTTCCCTGTTTATTTTTGCACTATGAGATTTAGTGAAGCCGAAATTAAGGTGAATGGGTCCGGCAATTTCCCATACAAACTCAAGCCGAGCAATATAGATCACGCAAACTATTTTAATGAAGTTTGAAAATTTTCTTAAATTGTTCAATTAATTACCCATCCGCGGACTATCAGTTTCTCTTACCAAAATTATGTTTTCCATCAAATTTTACCTTTAAAACTTTCGGAAAAATCGTATTTTTATACACATGTGTGCGTGAGTGGCATTGAAGTTGACGGACTTGAATTAGGTGATTTTTACCTGCCATCTACCTGAATTTCGATGAACTATTTAGATGTAGACCTTAGTGAGCGATGTAGTGGTGGCGTGGCTACAACTTTGCCACAGAAGAAATTATAGTTTGTATTAGGTTCGGTCACAAAATAGCTAAAAATTATGCGACGTTGCAAGATCGCGCATGACTAGTGAAGAATGATTTTCTGTCTCGCTCGCCACGGCCCACGATATTGCGACTTGCCAAATCGTGCATGAACGATGTTGTTGACTTTGGGGCAATTTTTACTTTCCGTTCCGAAGACGTAAATCAAAACGGGTTGGTAGTCAAGGTCGTGGAGGTCTAATCCACTTTGATTACCTAAGTGATATAATTTCGCCCAGGTAATCAAAGTAGAAAAATTAGTAAATAAATAGGTAAGAAGTAAATATATATATATTGCGATAGTTTCTCACACGGCCAATAGATCCCAAGATAGGCAGAGCTTGTATTATGGTAACCAGACAGCTGACAACATAATTACATTAGAACGTAATTCTAAATTCATACCTACGTAGGTAGGTACCTACTATTGATAATAATGTATAGTTAGTTAGGTACTTGGCGGTAGAACTAGAAATGGTAGATCGCCCTTGCAAGTCGCCTACCACGGTTAAATAGTTTAGAGATGAGAAAAAAAAATGATTTTATATTAATCGATCATTTTTTTCTTTTAATCGATTTAAAAAAATCGATAAACAAATATTACAAATCAATTATTTACTATATTAAAAATCGATTATTAATTGTATTAAAAATCGATTATTTATTTTATAAAAAATCGATTATATTTTTAATAAAATAATCGATTTGTAAAAATCAAAAAATAATCGCAAAAAATCGATTAAGTAAAAAATAATCGAATCGTTTTTTACAAATCGATTTATTCTAAAGAGATGAAAATCGATTATTTCTTAATCGATTTTTTCCCCTTCTAGTCACACCCCTATATTTGATACCTAGTGTGTTGGTACCGCATTACCAAATAAATGTTTGGTAGGTCAATAAACACGATATTTTTCTTCACCGAAACCTCATAGTTATTGTTGGTATTTGAACATGTGCTTTCCAGCACGGAAGTTCGATGCGCAACCGACTGAGCTATCATCGCTTCAAAACATAAACGTCAAAACAAAACCGAAATCAACCGATATCTATCAATGTAATCTATACTAATATAATATTATAAAGCTGCAGAGTTTGTTTGTTTGTTTGTTTGTTTGAACGCGCTAATCTCAGGAACTACTGATCCGATTTGAAAAATTCTTTCAGTGTTGGATAGTCCATTTATCGAGGAAGGCTATAGGCTATATTTTATTTTCAAAAAAATTAGGGATCCGTAAGAAAATTGCTATTTTTTAACCCAAGGTATGAAATCGAAAACCTATTTTTGCGTGCGCTGCAAAAACTATTGACAATAGAACGAAACAATGTATCACGGGTTTGTAGGTCCTATTAAGATCTACAAAAAAGTCCGCGAGAGCATATGTCTAACTATTATAGTTATGCCACCATAAGTGTTTTTTTATTTAAAAAAATTAATTTTAATGCCTCCGCTAGGAAAGGCTCTTTATTTGTATCTTGGTATTAATCCTTATCAAAATAAATTACTTTTCATTCAAAACTGCTTCAATTCCTTCATATAACTTTTTGAATTATTCAATTCGGACATTCCATTCGAAATATCACGAGTTTAAAAATGTAAGTAGTAGTAGAAAAATAAACCCACTGCACCGCAGTGCCGCGGGAAAGGCGGGAGAATATTCTATGAAATAGGTAAACTGCGGTCGCAATTTACGAACCAGGAAGACCTTTAGCTGTACAAACGCGCGGTCAAAAAAAAATTAGAATTAAAATAGGATAATGGATACCTACAGCAGGTAACGCGGTGAGGGGCACCGAAGTGCGGGAATAATTTTGGAGTATACGGAATATATACGCTTTCGCGCCTAAACTACTGAACCGATTTAAATGAAATTTGGTATTTTTATCGCGATAAACTGTAGCCCACGCGGGTGAAACCGCAGGGAACAGCTAGTGCTATATATATTGTTATCAAACGGAATATGGTATATTTTTCAATGAAACAGTCTAAGCGCTAAAGAAGACGGAATTCAAATCCACATTTACAGTAAAAATCTATTTACCTACATTTGTAATAAAACTGTGACTGATCGCTGTCTGTACATCCTATCCTATCCTACTAATATTATAAATGCGAAAGTTTTTGTGTGTGAATGTTTGTTACCACGTATCACCGTAACTACTAAACTGATTTTGATCAAATTTGGAATGGAAATAGCTTATAGCTACTTTTTATCCTGGAAAAGGTTCCTGCGGGATAACGGGAAGACGCGGGTGAAACCGCGGCTGAAAACTAGTGAAAGATAAATGAGAAAAGCTATTATTGGGGGTCTTTATCATCAACGCAATAGAACCCAAAACAATGATAAATAGAATTTTTGTCTGTTTGACTGTATGTCTGTTTGTCTGTGCATTTGTGCGCGCTAATTCCAGAAACGACTTAACCGATTAGGGTGCGGTTTTCACTAATGTATGTGTATGTGTGGTAAGTGGTAAGCTTCACTTAATATTTAGTGTTTCTTTTACTACAATAGTTTTATAAAAAAAAATATCGATAAACTGTAGGACACGCGGGTGTAACTGCGGGGTGCAGCTAGTATAAACTAATCAGACTGTTCTATGAGTTTTTTTGGTTACGTCATTCACGTAAAATGCATTTTTGACTAGTTGCTACGTTGCTAGGCAAGTTGTTGTTTATAGTTTTACTCTGTAAAAAAGGTTGATCAACGTTGGAAAATTATTGATGGAAATCAGCAGATACAATCGTGCACCACTACGCCAGCTGAGGCCAGCAACAGCCTTGCCACAGAGTACCTTTGTATAACCGGAAAAGCCCTGCTAGCTGGCTGACACCACAAATCTAATTTTCGGAGGATCAAGGACGTTGTTCTACAACTGCCCTAGCTGAAAGTGTATTCAAATACCTTTGAACTACACAATATGATAACATATAATTTTCCTACGCTTATTTACTTGAAATAAACGAAATTCTATTCTACTAATATAATAAATGCAAAAATTTGTGTGTGTATGTTAAATGTTTGTTACCACGTATCAACGTAACTACTAAACCAAATGAACCAATTGTGGAAATAGATTTGAAATAAGCATGTCTCTCGAAACATCGAGACTTCCAAAAAACAACGGAGGAAATAAAAGGAATTGAACTTCTGACCATAGGGCAACATGAAAATGATGTTTACACTACATATAAATGCGACAGGCCAGCCAGCCGATTTGGAAACTAACCGTTTTTCAAAGTCATGTTTGTTTTTTAGTAGTGTTTAGTAGACATAAATCCGTGGTTTTCGTATGACCAGGTTGGGATACAAATTAGAATATACTTTAATTATAGCTTTGTTGCAGATATGTAAACGAAAAGCGACAACACCATGCCACAACCACGTCAAAAGCATTTTGTATAAAAACAATGTTCTGACCAATAACATGGCATATGGCCAACACAATGAGTCTGTGGCCAGAACATAGTTCATGGAAAAAATGAAAAAAACTGTGCGACCAGCAGGACTTTATATTGACGAAGAATTGTGAATTATTGAATATTTAAGAATGTGTAAATAAAAAGACTATTGGTGATTGACTGTTTTTTATTTTGATACTATGTACATGTATAATAAATAATCCTGATTGTTTCATAATAAAGTATTACAATAGCCAATGTCTTTATTGGTAGGAGAGTAGAGAGTATAGGTAATAAAGGGTATAGGCCATCTCCATTCTAAATTTCATCCAAATCAAAGAAAATTACCAAAAATCTGAGGCAGGGATCGAACTCGGAACCTCGTTATCAGTAAAGAACTACTGAGAGGTTTGACCACTGGTCTAACCTATACAGTAAACGAAAGAACGAAATTAGCAAATATGGTTTCGTGTACAACAAAACCATTTTCTATGTGTGCGTGAATAGTTGCTTAGCTGCCATTCACCACTACCGCCGCGATATTGTTTGGCACAAATAAAAGTGTTTTGAAAACTAAAACACATCTGAAATATTGTTTGATACATAAAACATATTACGCCATTACCGGTAAACATAATTATTATTAAAATAATATGCACCTGTTCATTCATAATAAAATAAGATGCGTTAATTAGAAACAACGCCATCTATTGACGCTGGGCTGCTAGGCGGACCGCAAGCAACCACCTTAGATGCGTTCTAATGACATACTTTATGTCTACGTGTGCGTGTGTAAGTACGTAAATTTGTGACACCAGCAGTAAGAGAAGCGTTACGAGTAATTTATTAGTTGATTAAATGAAGATTTGGGTAATTTACAATTGAGTAACGCTATAGAACGCGCGCTTTAGTGTTTGGTTCGAATAAGATTATTATTTTCGACGTAAAAAAATAATTTAGGTAAAAAATGACATCAGCGCCATCTCTTGACGACATAGCGTGATGAGCTCTGGGATCATCCACCTTAACCTGAAAAATTCTCAAACGTCTAGAAAATTTCTGTATTTTTTATAAGGGTGCTGTGCTTTTTTTAATACTTACAGGGTAGCGTTTGACTACAAGTCACCCGATGTTAAGTGACGATGTGGTTGAAGATGGTGCTATACGCTACACCTGTACTGGGAAGTGAGGCTGCCAGAACACACCGATCGCTTTACTTTCGCATTGTTTACTGGCTGAATTGAACATGTAAACATTACTTTGAGAAAATGCGATATCATTGATTACTCACGAAATCAACAGTAGGTACAGAGAAAGGGTTTTTGACAAGGCATTCCCCAAAAGAGTGAATTTGTATGCTGCATGACATGATGCATATCGTTTTCATGCGTCGTTAGAACGAGATGCAGCATGCAAAATTACCGATTGCCTCTGCTAAAACTAGCGTGTCTGCTGACGCTATAAAAACAAAAGTATTTTACTTTTCCCTGCTACGTATTAGTGAAGCACGCGCCTCATTAAATTTGTAGAAGACGCACTTGAGCGCGATACTCGTGACGTCATTGTTACGCGTGAGGATTTACCCCGAGATGCACCGCAAGAGTGATGGGGATTTTGTTTTAGGTATTATTTTGTTCGTGCTGTTCACCTTCTTTCCTACAGTTTTATAATGAACGGTTGTATAACGATCTAAGGCCACAAACACCTGTAATTAGCATTTATTGTATGACCTATATGAAACCAGTTTTGTTTTTAAAAACATCATCTTATGTTGTGCCAGCATTCGATTCAAGAGGTTTTTTTATTATGGCTTGTATTTAGTCAATATCAAGTATCAAATAAAAAAAAACTATTGATAGTATGATGTTAATGTGAACGATAATTTGGCTTAACTATAAGCCAGGTACAATAAGCCTCCCTTCCATTTGTGTAGTAAAATAGCAGTAAGTAAGTTTTCAACTTAAACTTTACATGGACTTTTTGGGACAACTAAGAAAGTCACTTTTCACAACCTTATTTTAAGTTCATTTACTCCTATTCATTCCGAACACACAACTTAACACAAATTTTGGATAAAGACAAAATTTTCACTTTTTCAGTTGAATTGCTCCTAAAAAATCAACCATGAAAATGGTTTTATTCCCTATAACCCAGACATTATAGTCAAGTGGCGATTTACTTTATACTTAATTTAATTTTTGACTGTAATTAACATTAATCGTGCTTTTACTTACGTTTCTCTGCTTAGTATTCATGTGGTGCAGCACCAGCAACAAAGTAAACCTGTGACCTATATTTCAATAACTTGCCATCTATAAATAAACCTAATTAGTCCCCGAGTCAAGTGATAGTTTATTTCTATCTCGCTGTAATAATCAATTTAAATGTAAATTACTGGCAACCCTTACCAGTCGCACGCTTATTTTACAAATCGATTATATCACGCACGAGTGAAATAAATGTTGCCACAAATGCTTCAGTTTTGCACCCAAGACATTAAATTTTCTTTCACTAATTTAATTTATGTCTACCTATTCCGCATTCTTGTTAAACTTTGACTAAACATAAGGTACTTAGTAGGTACTTTTTATGTAAAAGATTGGCAAACAAGCAGACGGCTCGCCTATGGAATTTGCAACACCAGGGGAGTTGCCGATGCGTTGCCGACCTTAAGAACTCTCAAGTGATATATCTATTCTGTGACATAGGTCAAAAACTGAATAATAACTTCAAAATCCGAGCCATTTTTACGTGTTGTGTACAAACAGACAGACAAAATTACAATAATCATCCTTATTCTTTCTTTAAGCCTAAAGCGTATTATTATGAGCTGAGATCTGTTTTATTAAAGGTCAATAATTGCATTTTAATGCGACGAAATAAGCTCAGTGAAATTATCTCAGATATTTTGACAGGACGTTGTTATTGTAGTTATTACCTGCTTTTGTTAAGAGTCAAGAGGGAATTAAGTTTTAAATTGGCTGGCTTTACATTTAAAGTGCACTGAGTATCCGGCAATTTAATGTGGTTGAGTCTTAACATTTGACCCTGATACATCACAAGAGTTTTATGTATAAGTATCACTATGCGGATGTTTATGAAAGCAGCCAATAGTGAAACCTGAATATCCTGATAGGATTTCTATTTTGAAGTTCCATGCACGAAAATATAGCGGCACTTGAATTCACTTTCTTATAGGTATGAAAATATCTCTATATTTAAGTTTATTTTATTTTATTGTACCTATCTATATCTTGGTAGCGTTTGAGCGTAAATCTTCTGATGTTGAGCGACAATTTGATCGAAGCTATGGCTTTAATGACAACGTTTTCCTTCACCGAAAGCTCAAGCTCACTGTAGGATTGGAACCTACGACATGTATACATACGGTTACTACACCACAACTGAGTGATTATCGCCTTAAAAGTAAGTTACTGTAAATCTCCTTTCAAAGTATTTTTTTCTCACTACCTGCGCTAAGAACCCGTCTAATAAAAACGTTTCAGTAAAAATTGACTTAATTTCATTCAATAAATGCTTAGCTCTCAGCTGGAAGTGTTTTAAAAAAAGAAAAAGCGGGATTAAAATTTCTCAGCAGTGTTGCGGAAAAAGGAAAAATAACGGCAACTTTTAACACGTTTTCAAATTTAAAACTTTTAAGCTTTTAAATGCATGAGAGTAATTTTGGTACTGAAGGATTGTAGTAAGTTTAATTTACTATAAAATGGCAATTACTTTTTCACTTTGATTGTGCTACTAGTGAAGTGTCCCGGCTTCGCTTGAGAGTCAGTTTTCGATTCAGATCAAGCGTGGCGCTACCTACGTCCACTTGCAGTCGAAAGCTACTTTGAAACATGTAGAAAAATAAATTTATATAATTTTATTTAGGAAATGGTTTTAGTTCTTGATTGTTCTAAGTAACTTTATATTCAGTGTTTTGTTTTAATTGATTAACACCTCATTAGGGAATCCTGGTTAGGCGTCGGAGCAATGTAGGTAGGTATATGATAGCGGTCGTAAAAAATAATCTGATTTACTATTTATGATAGATTTTAAATCTTATCTTACAATGGCTTTAAGTTACATAGAAATTCAACTCGTAAATCGTGCGGCAAAGCCTTGAAACGAACATATTGTATACAACAACTGTTATCTATTCCAATGATTTACAATTTTAATGTAACTTTAATAAACATCAAGCGACACACGATATTTATCTAGATTGCAGGCCAACAGAAATGAGGTATTAAACTTAATTATGGATGCTAGAATTAATGCTTCTAACCAGTAATTATGAGGTCGCATTAACTTAATGTCTTTGAATTACGCACACATACACACCGCGGTTTTATCACCTCACATCTATATGGACAGAATCTAAGCTCCCATGATTTTGAAGCTATGATATTTTAGCGGTTTTATGACGTCAATTTATCAATTGGTGACGGAAAACATTAGCTTGGTGGTTAGACATCTTTTGTTTTGCATCTTTCAGGGTAGCGTTTGACAACAAGGTCCCCTGGCTAGCTATGTATTTTTAAACTACGCGTAGCGTGACGCCGTTTCCGACCACTTAATCATTTAACATCACGTGACTTATGGTTCAAAGCCACTATGCCATATGTGACAAATAAAATGTTAGATATAATAAGACAATGAGCTATTGTTTCTATATAATGTTTATATGACTCATAATAAATCACGTAGGCCTCTATATGAAAGTTAAACTAACGATGAGAATTTACTAATTTGTTTTCGCAATTAACCCAAATTTTCAGCGTCATCTTGCGATCACGACCTCCGATAGCCTCCGAAACGAGAGAGCACCACTCTTCTCTATCTTGAGCGATTTCAGCCCAGTTCAGTGTCTGGATCACGACCTTAATGCGCATTTAAACTTGTGCATCAGTGTGAGTAAGGCAATTCAGGTCTCTTGTACTGAAGTGTATCACTGTTTTACATTCACCTAGATTGTGGTATAATGGAAGAACGAGTACTTATTACAAATATAATGGATATGTACCTACTTTAAGTACTAGGAGTAATGCTTGCGCTACTCAAGGCCGGGAAATTAATGCTAGGCTAATATCCGGCCCTTTTTATTAACACGTTTAAAAAAGAGGTCCCTAATTTTCATTAGGTACCTACTACCTGCTAGCGATCCGCGGGAAAGTTGCAATTTTTTCGTACGAACAAAACTATATTTTAGGTAAATTTAGAATGCCTAAGCAAGCCAGTACTACGGCATATTAGAGCATTTTCCACTCTGTTATCATATGCCTTTCTAAGGTTCATAGTGTGGTGACTGTGGTAGTTTCCCACTCTTGCTTTTCGCACCTGAGTTCATAGACTAGCGGTTACAAGACTATCACATAGGTATATAAAAAAGAGTTCGTAGAGTACCGTTTGACCACAAGACACCTGATGTTAAGTGACGACGTGGTCGAAAGTGGCATCACGCCACACCTGGGCTGGCAACTGGCTCTCAAGTGAGGCTGCCGGAACACACCGATAGGCGCTTGGCGACAGATTCTTAACACGAGGTAGCTAGCCAAGCGAGCACTGGAAAATGCCCTACCACCAAGCTATGGTTTAATCACGATGTTTTCCTTCACCGAAAGCTCAAGCTCATTGTAGGATTCAAACTCACATCCTATGGATCGCAAGCCAACGTCACTACTACTGAGCCATCATGGCTATAAAATCTTTGATGATACCACCCTAGTGACTCCAGTAGCAATGACGCCACCCTAGCGTCGCTACACCACCCTAATCTAAGCACTAAACGTTAATATATTCCAAGGCTATATCCACATTGAATCTATTTATCACCATTACTTGGTGGATTAGACACGTCACGGGTGGGGTAATTATAGACGGGAGCAGGGCTTGGGGATAATTATATGGTCGTATTATATGATGGTGTTTTATGGCAAGACTGTGACTGTTGGGAATATACCTTTACATAAGAAAACTATTACTTGAAAAATCTGGCGCAGATGATGTCTGTTAAAATTTTGCTAGAGAAGAAAATAATATACAAAACGTATCAGGTTGAATATTTAGTGAGATAGAATTGACATAACGATCTCAATCAAGACTCTCAGCAAATTGTTGGCTAAAATAATTGCTATGCTACTGCCTATAACCTAACATCATATTAATTCTCGTTTCGACTGCTATAATAGTTTTCTCGCACAATATTTATAATAACGCCCTCACAATCACACCCATATCGTGGATTCTTTGTACCAAGAGTATCAGAATTAATGTGAATCAAGGAGCCACAACAACCGGGCGGGGTGCGCATTTTTCAATACACAAATATTTGTGCCATAGCGGGAATCGAATAGATTCGCTCCCAATAAGCTTACCCAACAAGCGTTTTCTCTGTAAAAACTGATTCAGTTTTTACTAGAGATATCTATCAAAACACTAAGAGCAAATCACGTCCGCCATCCTCATTAGGTAAAATAGAGAGCAAATGATTGCTTGCAGAAACCACGTGATATCTGCTATATGCTGTATAATACATTGCATCTATACAACTTACGAGGTAGCTTTTGGCTATAAATCACCTGATGTTAATTGACGATGTGGTCAAAACTGGCACTACGCTAAGCCTGGTCTGGGAACTTGCTGCTATGTGAGGTATGTGCTTCTCAAACACACAGTTAGCTAGCCAGACGAGCACTAGACAATTCTCCACCACCAAGCTATAGTTTCATCATGATGTTTCTCTTTACAAAAACCTTAAGCTCATTGCAGGACTAAAACCCACCACCTACAGGTCGCACTATCACTGAGCTCTCATTACCGCTTCGCTCCGTTCTTGTTACAAGCTTAAAGCACCTTACTTTAGATACTGATCATGAATTGCAAAACTAATATGGGAATAATTTCAAAGCCTTGGGCATACCTAATTACTGCGCATTAGGTAAACGACTCAGTAATACGCAAGGCTGGCCCTAGAGCAACTTAGTTGATATAAATTATGAAAGATATCGACTGGTGGTTATTAAATTAATACCAGGAGTAGGTGAAAGCTTTGAGCCACGTCTTTGAAAATACTAAAGCTATCCGCACACGAGTCGTATGCGTATCGTAAAAACGCATCGAAGACGAGACCAACCAGAGCAATGAAAATCTTCTACGCTTCGCTGCAACACCACTTCGTCTGCGTCTCTTTGAACATGTACGAACTCCTAAACTACGCGCGTCTTACTATACGCTTACGAAACGACGCCGTGTGCGGAGGGGTCAATATAGCGCTTGGAGCTACCTTGCTGGTATATTCTATCGCTTGCCTAGCTACAAGTTAAAAATCTGTCAACAAGCACCTATAGAACAGGTGTCTTCAGGCACTCTTGAGAGCCAGTTCTCAGACAAGGCGTAGCGTGGCGCCACCTTCGTCCACACGATGTGGTCGAAGATGGCGCCACGCTGGACTGGGAACTTGTACAGCGCACGCGTTACCGTTCGGCCATCATCGCTCATTACCATTGGTCGATATTTAAAACAAACATAATAGAAACAGGCTCTCAGTATGATATATTTCAGCAACTTCATTAACCTAACTCGACCAAGAAACCAAACGTCGTGCTACCTATACAATAACAGCGCTCTAGTTCCACACTTCCACAGCAATGCAAAGCAATTACCAACACATTAACGACTCTTAAATATAACTACTGCACTGTGTACGTGTGTGTGGGTATGAGTTGTAGGGTTGTCACTTTGGCACGGTGTATTTTATTTTATTACTTATAGGGCAGTGTTTGACAACAAGTAATCTGATGTTAAGTGACAATGTGGTCGAAGATGATGCTACGCAACTGGCTCTCAAGTGATCACACCAATAGGTTCTTGGCGACAGACTCTTAAATTGAGAGTGGTAGCTAGCCAGGCGAGCACTAGAAAATGCCTTGCCATGAAGCAAAACGAAACTTTAGAGTTTTATACCAAAAAATTCCAAACAGACGTATGGCTATGAAAATACTGCCCGTCTGTTTGTCGTACGCTTGTTACACAATGACATGGTCTTTTGAAAAGCCTTGCATATTTTTTCTTTTGATTTTTTATGGTAGGTATATGAATTGTAATACTATGGTATTACGGTATATAAATTGCAAAACTATGGTATTATAAAAAAGAGATGGCAATTCTTTTACTCTATTCATTTCATACAGTTAATATAATGTGACATTCATAGTCATTACAAAGTGATACAATGGTTTCTGCATGTGAATATACCGACATTATGTAAAAATTAAAAAAAAAATTTTTTTGTAATGTTTGCGTGTTTTTTAAATGCGACTAATATTATTGTTTTAGAATATAATTAATAAAATACAAAAACTGTGTGTAGCAACCCTAGCCTTAGCTAGAACAGAATGCCAGACTTGTTTTAATCAACACATTATAATTGAGTTTTCCTGTTCTATAATATATCTAATCGTTTCATGCAACGAAAGGGAATTAGAACTAGATGACGTTTCTTGGAATAAGTACATTTATATCTTGGCAATAACTTATCAACAGCTTTTAACTTCACAGGTGTGTTAGTATCATCATCGGCATCATTCTAGCTCACTGGTGGGTTTATAGACCTTCTTATTTTGAAATGTCTCTGACCCATTTTTAGGGCTTTTTACCAATCAGAACCCTATTGCATCGGCGACGTAGTCATTTAAGGCCTTGTTCTTGAAAATCACACCTAATCAGCAGTGTTTTGGCCAAAATTAAACGCTTAACGTAAATTTTAATGATACAAATTTATTGTCAAACATCGGTAAATGCATTTTGAAAATGAAGGTGATATTAACAATGAAGCGCACGTATTTGGACAGAATTGGCGCACAAAAAGAAATGGTCAAGATGACCATGGAAGTTAAAACATATACATATATTTTTCTTCATACGTTAGCGTTTGACTTTAAGTCACCTGATAATGCGTGACATTGTTGTTAAAGGTAGTGCCACATTACACCTGGATTGGATTATTGATGAGATAGTCAATTACATAGCGGCTGCCTGAACCAACTAGTTCATTCATAGTAATTATAACATAAATTTAGTAGATGCATGCTACTAAAATACCCCATTATACTAAAATTCAAATTCAAAATGAATATGTTGTTATAATTGGGAGTAAATGCAATATTACAGGTTTGCACCGTTCTCATGAATTTAGAATAAATTTTAGATCCCAGTCGAATATTGATATATCATCGAGATAAGCTAAGCCCAAGTATTTTAATCCTGTATTTTCTGCCCTATCATCATTATCATCAGCTAGTGCTAAACTGCAGTCAGGTCTTTCATCCAGGACAGAGTATGCGCTTCAACTCACTACACTGGCTATGTCTGTGGATGTCACTAACTTCTATGTCCACTTGATAATATGACGTACCTACATCCTTGTTTGTAAAAGTTTTATCTAAGAAGGTTGGAATATTTTTAACAGATATCTTTAGCCACTGCTGCACTTCCGTTAAAATAGGAACGATAAAGGCTCTTGTCGATTATTATTATCAGTATTATCATTGTGGTGATGTTGACCTAGTATTTAGCAAAGACTTTTTTCGTGGGAGGTGTCCTTTTGTGACGAAACGAAAAGATCTGTTACTTAATTGTAGAGTTAATTCCCACATACATGATGATAACATTGATAGCTCTTGTATGGATCTGCAAAGAGCTTTTCTGGTGCATCTTGTACCATTCCTCTTTAAACAATGTCACAAAAACCCAACGGCACTTGTTATTTTCCACGCCGCCAACACCAGAAAATTGTTTATGAAGTATTAGTTACGCAATTATATCAGCATCGCGTTACATTGTATCCTGTACATAATTAACGTAAATAACCTAATTAGAGTAGATAATAAGCAGATACGCTTTTTCCTCATTGCATTATTAATGTGTAATGACGATAAAAATAGATTTAATGTTAGTTTTCTGTTGCTCCAGTTGTGTGGGAAGAAAGTGAGTACGTCTATATTATTATGAGTCTACAGACATAATATTTAACTGGAAACCAATTTTATGTAATTTTCTATATACCTAGTACCTGTAACAATGTAAAGTGTAGGCACCTGCGCTTCAACTCATTACAAAATAAACCTATGATATTAAATTTGCATATAACCTTGTATTACTATTGGAAAATCGATATGTTTTTAAAAGGTACATCCATTAATTATCCATACCAATGCGTAAGTGACTCTATTTGTATGTTTTTTACATTTCTGTCTAAACTGCCAAAATGATCTTTATATAATATACTGTTTTAAACTACCATGGTCAAAAACATTAGAATTAGGTTTTATAACGGGATAATTACCATGTATTTGTTTTTGTTTGAGTTCTCGATATTTCGGTACTGTTGCAAGCGCCATGATCACGAGAATACTTAATGGTTAAACGAACTTACCTTAAGTGATGTTCGACCATAATTATACTAGACGTTGCATTCGAAGATATTTATTCACTTTGTAGTAATCCTATTTATTACACAAGGCGTCGCACATAATTTTTAGAGCTGTAAAAATAAAAATCAAATCACAAAAATATAAAATTCACTGTTTCTGAACGATACCTTCCATGTCATTGGCAGTGCTGTCATCTCCGTCATACTTCATTCTTTCAGAGACACTTATCTCGTTTGTTAGTTGTATGGGCTTTAGTAGCTGGGTTCGGGTGGGACTATAAATATCTTCGAATGCAACGTCTAGTATAATTATGGTCGAACATCACTTAAGGTAAGTTCGTTTAACCATTAATTACACTTCGACGTTGCATTCTCGATATTTATTCACTTTGTAGATGTTTAGCGCTTTCACACAAACGAGATAGGCAGGCAGGATTCTAGATAGAAAAATAAAAAGATACATTAACACATATAAACGAAAAAAGTGGAGTGATTATCCACATCATTATGAACCTTACGTTCAACCTAAAACCAATAAATCAATTGATAATGTAAGCCCAATTACCGTTATTAGCATTCTTGCTTGAATATATTATGAATTACCTTTGTGAATGCAATACTAATAAGCTTCCTGACCATCCTGTTGTTCATTTTATAACATGGACAGAACTCCTTATAACTAGCCGAGGTAGAAGTGTAGCGGCTACTATGTGCTGCAAATACCAGTATTTGCACCAAACTATAAATGTAAGTATGTCTAATGTATATGTGACTTGTGGTAGGAGCAATGGATTATCTCTTAGATGTATGAATTAATTTCTTTGATGGAGGTAGCTCTTAGGTGCCATGACATCTATCTAAACTGATAATACTTTCGTTTCGTGAGGTAAAAAAGTATAACTAGATTAGGCACCAAAGTATTTTATTTGTAGGTGAAATCAGTAATTAGTCTTTATTTCTAGTAAGTGCTTCTAGCCAAATATTAATTTCCATTCGTGCGACTTACTTTAATTTCGCACTCATTGTATAGTTGACAACGCGAGGAAAGACACAAACTTTTTGGATATGGAATCAAAAGCTTTACTCTCGTTTGGATAAAATTACTACAAGTGATTGAGTACTAGGATCTCATGTAGATACGTATTTTGAATAGCAAAGTTTAATTCCGTAAACTTCTTTTGTGAATCCTATAATTTGGTCATCTAAATAACACATTTACCTGATATTAAAACAGAAGCCGAACGGCGAGTCTGTCCCTGAATGATATTCAGAGACGAGAATTTGAATCCTATTTGAGAAAATTGGAAAAATTATGTAATACTTTGAATTATTATTATTATCCTATGTGGGTTTATTCTCGGGTCTTTGCCCGGACCTTTATTAGGCATTGGCGGAGCCGTAGCCAAAGCTAAGACGCCACGCTAAGGGTGAAGTGTACTATTAACACAATGCTAAAAAGTTATCGGAGTTCTTATTGAAATTATTGATATCCAATTATTATTATTTCTGAAATTATTTTTTTTTTTTTAAATTATAATTAATTTTGATACCCCTTGGAAATATAACTATGTTTGGTTGATAATACCTTCGAAACCAGGATATAATGCTACCAGAGAGGGTGAAATGGATCAATCTTCTTTGGAAAAATAAAAATAATAAGAGTAACTAAAGGCCTTCTTAGGCCTATTAGCTGCCCATGACTCCCGTGCAGTGGCTTGATCAAAATAATATTTCTTAAAAATACAGATAAACTAGAATAGAAGGAAGACGTAAAATAAATGAGTTTCCCAATCCAATGAATGCATTGACCATAGGGCCCATAAGGTCAGGCTATGCCAAAGGATCTCTTATCCGTAATAATATGTATATACCACCTAAAACGTAAATGTGAAAAAATGTGAGACAAGTTCAACATTGTGATGGTATGTTTGGTTGTTAACTTCACATACAAAACAATTGTGGTCTAAATGGGTGCCCAGTTCTGTGAATGAATTTGAAATTTAATGAATTATAAGAAAGTACATAACATGCATAAGTAAATATAATCATCTGCTTAGTTTTTTTTTCTTTTTTAGTTTTTTTTTTTTAGTTTTTTTTTTTTTATATTATATGCTTCGCACAAATATTCTTGTACATAAACGTCAATTTAGGGACTCCAAAAAACAGTTCGTGATTATGATCACGATAGATCACAGGCACCTGGAGCCAGGTCCCATTCAATGTTTTGGTCATTTATTAGTTAATATATATTATTTTGTACGTATATTAACTCTTGCTTCGCCGATCATCGCCATCATCAAATTCGCGGCCATCACCGATATACCACTTGACCTTCACGTGACCTTCAGTTCTCAAGTGCGCGGGCACTTGACCCCAAAACACTTATGTCTCTGAGAGCTGTTTGTTTATGTTTTGCTTTGTTCCAGGTACTATTCTTGGAAGCTAGTGAACTACTCGTTCTGTAGAAATATAAACAAACACATATGAATGTTTATTTAGTTTATAACAGCCCATTGTTTCGAAGGTACTTTGAAATAACTGCCGTTTTGTAAATAAATAATAATAAAATAAAAAACAAAATTTTTGTTTCATTTTTTTTATACCATTTCATTTAGTATAATATGGTTTTTAATTTTGGTAATATAAAAATATTCATGTTTTCATACTAATAATTCGACATTTTCACTCGCAAACATTCGACTAAGAACCCCCCGCGCGCCCGCCGCGCGCCCGCCGTAAGCCGATTTTTATGATTTATTTGTGAATGTATTTTAGCGTGTTACTAAGATTTGTTTATACCCTCATGTAGATACAACATTCAAAAACAAGAATAGTATGTTTTACTTACCCACACAAGCAAAATATTTCATGTAAAACAGCAAAATGTCTCTGCAGGTAGATAAAATTCCATAAAAACTATAAAATTTGGCCTTTTTCCAAAAAAATCGAAAAAAATATTTAAAATCGTCACTTTTCGGTAAACTAAGTCATTTCTCAATAACAATGAAGCTCTAAACTCATTGAAATGAACACAAATGCACCTTTCCGAACAAAAAATATGTTTACGACCGCTTACAAGGCCATTCGTTTTTTATGTACGGCGGAACACAGACAATGTGAACTTCGAGAGACGATATTTTTTTATTTTTCTCCGAAACCTTGCGACTACAGATGTTTAAAACAACCATTTGTTCATTCACAATCGATTAGTAGAGTTTCCAAAGAGAATAAGACACTTTGAAATTTTAAGTACCGTTGAGTACCGCAGCGCCTCTTAAGAGGCGCTCGGCGAACCACAATTGTGGTAGTCGGAGATTCGCGGTTAGTTCGAGTTGGTACCACAATTGTGGTAGTCGGAGATGCAAGGGTTAAGCTATCTTTGCTTAAGCTAGTGCCAGATATCTCTGAGAGTATATAAGACATCTTCATTAATGCAGACAATAGCGGTCACTCTGCCCATGTTTATTCTGTTAATTCTTAGCAAAGCAATGAAGGCCAATGTAAGCTGATTTCAATTCTAATAATAAAGTATGCTAGTTTTGATTGTGTGATACCAAAAAAAGAACTCACGTTACAAAAAAACACCCCGCCCAATAAGGGAGGCACCTATGAAGATTTCTAGAAGGTACTTACCACTGAGTTAAAACATTATTTTTCCCAAGACGACTCTGACTTCGAGTTTGATACATTTCTCATATAAATCATTCGTAATGTTATGCAGTTTGTAATTTTTCTTTCTATACAAAGGAAACTGCAGGGTAGGCTGAGAAAAGTAACCTAAGGTATTAACAAAGGTAAAAAAGGTAAAAAGGCCCTGATTGTCAATCTGCTTAATCTGGAAAAATATTTTGTTTCGTCAGGTATTTTTAAGTTTCTTTTTGTAAACTTTAAACACATATAATGACTATTCTGTAAATCTACATATTTCAATGCCGAAATGTGTTTGTTTTTTGTTCCAAATCAAAATACATCTTCGCTTGTTTTAACACAAATCTTAACCTTTTGAGAAAGTTTAATGAACCCTCCAAGCAAATTTTAAATTATGGTCATTAATGTGTAGTAAGACATCAAAATAACACACAAGTAACAACAGATCTCGGTTTCTAAGATAATTACCAACTGGTAGAGAAGCCAATGACAAACCAAAGTCATTGAAAATCGTAGGTTATCTTGAAGTTTTAAATTATGGATAGGAACTTAAAATTACGGTTCCTTGATGTGGACATAATGTATATAAAAAACCTTACTTGGTAAATATTAGCTGTGTGAATATCTTCCATTTTAAAGTCTTCAGTTGTTATTGTCCTTCATATTCAAAATGAACCTGATGTCTAGAGATGTAGGTAGAACGCCAGCCTTGCTAAACTTTGAATGAAGGCCAGAGCTTTCTCAAATTTTTTCTTTGTAAGAAGTTTAGTTTTTAGCATTTATTTCAATTTTCTATCCAACTGCATATATTTCGTTGCTTTGTTGTTATATAATAAAAGACAAGTGTTTTGTGTTCTTGTTTTTTGTTTATGATTTATGTCCCACAGATATACGTCTAGAAAATGACTGGCTTGTTTTAGCCTTTATAAGGGGTTTATCCCGACGCTTTAAGATCGTGTATAAGACTGCAGAAAATTCTAAGTTGAACCTTGGTGCCTTCCGTAAGCTAGGTCTTCAGGTATTAGGGTTTCCTTTATCGTGGTTTCTTCTGCCTTTACCATTTACACTAGGATTCTACCCAAACGTTTAGATACCTTATCATAAATCGCCCACCAAATAAATCATCTTTCCGTACTGGATCTATGAATGCATTTTGGCTATAAAAACTCTGGTGCGGCAGACATGGCTTTTCGCTTGAGCTCGGACATGCTAGCTGCATCTGCAGTATCTGTACCTAGACCTATCGGAATGAATGTACGGGATCTAACCCGGTTATCATCATCAGAAGACCATTGTCGCGGGTCTGGTGTCGGTGACCTTGGATGATTATGGTCGAGCTTTGCCTGGTCAAGAAGATCCAGCGCCATATCAGGTTTTGTACGTATTCACGCTTCACCTATAGACTATTTGATTCAACCAGCTGCATGTGCAGTATTGAAGGTTTTAAAGTCATTGTCCATACTCACGTTACGCCTCTTGGCTGTATGATTCAACAAGCTGCGTGTGCAGTATTGAAGGTTTTAAAGTCATTGTCCGTACTCACGTTACGCCTCTTGGCTGTATGATTCAACAAGCTGCGTGTGCAGTTTTGAAGGTTTTTAAAGTTATTGTACGCACTCGCGTTACTCCTTTAGACTGTATGATTCAATAAACTGCGTGTGCAGTATTGAAGGTTTTTAAAGTCATTGTACGCACTCGCGTTACTCCTCTAGACTGTATGATTCCATAAACTGCATGTGCAGTATTGAAGGTTTTTAAAGTCATGGTACGCACTCACGTTACGCCTCCAGACTGTATGATTTAAAGTCATGGTACGCACTCACGTTGCGTCTCTAGACTATATGATTTAAAGTCATTGTACGCAATCACGTTACGCCTCTAGACTGTATGTCATGGTATGCACTCATGGTACGCACTCACGTTACGTCCTATGACTGTATGATTTAAAGTCATGATACGCACTCATGGTACGCACTCACGTTACATCCTATGACTGTATGATTTAAAGTCATGGTACGCACTCATGGTACGACTCTAGACTATATGATTCAGCAAGCAGCGTGTGCAGTGTTGAAGGTTACAATACGCCATCGGAGTAACTCATTATCAGCCGAGCATCATGCAAGAAAAAAGAATGGAAAAAAAATCATGAATTATGTGGGTAGTTAGAAAAGAAAAACTACGCAAAAATCATGAGGAAAAAATATCAGTTATTTTCCAAAGTATGCGCCTTTTCCCTAAAAAGGAAGGGACAAAGGCAAATTTACAGATAAAACTAACACACAGTTAATGACCACGAACTAACCTTGATCGTCCGAACTAGTTGGCGAGTTTCGTATCTTGCGTTCCCAACATGTTATTTTTCGTCATTATTTGGACTTATGACGATCTTTTCTCCATAACACTGCTTTCAACTAACTTTTTCACAAAATTTCCAATAAAATAACGAATTTAATCGATAAGTCGAAGCTGCGACGCCCGCACATAAAAAAGGAATGAAGTATGACGGAGATGACAGCACTGCCAATGACATGGAAGGTATCGTTCAGAAACAGTGAATTTTATATTTTTGTGATTTGATTTTTATTTTTACAGCTCTAAAAATTATGTGCGACGCCTTGTGTAATAAATAGGATTACTACAAAGTGAATAAATATCGAGAATGCAACGTCGAAGTGTAATAAAAGTTTCTGCGGGTACGATTGTTGATGTTATAACGGGCAGAAGTATCTATCTACCCGCTTTCTCGCACGTTTTTTGTTTACGATGACATTACCATTTTCACACAAGACACTCGCAACTCGATTCAAATCTCGACACACAAAACTCACGGTATCCCCTCGTGAGCTATGACAGGTGCTTTTTCTGCTGTCACACAACAGTGCCGAAATATCGAGAACTCAAACAAAAACAAATACATGGTAACTATCCCATTATAAATCCTAATTCTAATGATCTTTATATAATTCAGTGTGAAGATAGTTCGAATCCTGGAAAATGACATAAGAATACTTTTTATCGCGATAATATATATAGTCCATGCGAGTGAAACCGCAGACGTAGCTAGTGTACACATATATTATATTAGTCTTGACAAACAACACTATTATGACATTAAGTATTTATTAATTATATCGCATTACTATTTAATTACTATCTAATTGGGACGAAGGACAGTAAAAAGTTGTTGTTCATTTCATAAAAAGTTGTAATTTCTATATGCCATTGTTTTGTCAACAATTTTTCCCCTGTCATGCCATTAGGGCTATAATTCTGTACATAATTACGCGTAATGATGGAAAGGACATTACCATGAGTGATAACGATAACCATCGGATTTTTAAAAGCAAACGCAATTATAAAGTTAGGGTGAGTTTTTTGGCTGTTGGATTGAGCGAACAGTGAATATTTCGTTTTCACGTTCTAGAAATGTCTACAATTCTACATTCAAAATGTAACTTTAATTTTGGAATAAGATTCATTTGTTTTTTATTTGCGAGCATTTATGGAGTTAGGCATTTGTACTCAATGCGTGTGAGTCGACATGTTTTACATTTTTAATAGATCTCTATTCAAGATTCTAATATACCAAAAACCGCTGCAAGAACGTGGTGGATTCGGACCTAAGCAAACTCTAGATTCTGAACTGGGCTGAAATCGCTCACGGGAAGAGTACTCTCTCGTTTCAAAGGCCAAGACACACTTTGGGTCGCTGAGCCATCGGAGTAAGTTTATTTCGATATTGGCTTTATTCAGTGGCATAATATGCACAACCTCAGCCACTGGTCTTAGAGATGTGAAATTTTTAATTCAGCTTCTTTTCATAATATAAATGCGGCAAGGGTACTAAGGAAGGGTTTTTAAAAATCACAGGTATAAAGGTTGATATGGAAAAATATCAATACAACGCGGAAAAAGACGCGGGGTAGATCGCTCGTTCCTCATACTTTGCAATATAACATTTTGAATTAGATACAAAAGCATTCGTAACCCATATCTGGCGAGTGTAGACATTTTCATCTGCATATAAAAATATTTCCTTTCCTCAAAGCTCTGACCAAACGTAGCACCAGTATAACCACACCACGCCTCTATTCGCGTGCTATTCTATTCATTCCTAACACGAGTCGTATTACTCATTTCATTTATAAGTAGGTGATTTAGTTATGTCGTTTCTTGCTTAAGGAAATTAGAATACCGCTTCTGGGAAATACCAGGAGGAAACGTTAATGTTATTGTTATTTAATATGTGATCTGGCTAAACCGAGATTGCATTCAAAACATCCCCAATATGTGTAATCTAGTAATTACTTATTTCATATTCTTAGTCATATTCACATGGTCTCATGTCAATAAGAGTCATTGTATACCAAGTGTGGTGAATAACTTGATATATTTTATTATATTGCTAGCTGTGTTTCCAATACACAGATACATTTTTGCATGTAGCAGGAAACCTACATTTTCCAGTCCAAGCGTAGCGTGGCTCCACCTTTGATCACATCGTCACTTAACATCAGGTAAGTTGTGGTCAATCAAACATATCACTGTAATATGTAAAAAAATGAGAAATTTGGTCTTCACTGGCTTGACAGGCTTGTCATGTCATATTAAAAATAAGCTGTTGTTGGCTAGTCTATCAGTTGCCTCAACTGGGAGTTACAACGACATAAACAAAAACATACAATATATTATGTTAGTAACAAGCAACAACATGACAAGTCATAAAAACGAAAACCCAATAAAAGCCCTTATTACACGTCCACTCATAATAAAGGTTGATTACTAATTCACACACACAAACATACGTGTTGGTCGGCGTCAGTAGAATAATTACGCTCATTGTCACATAATTACACCCAACACTTGTCAATGCACCCACGCGATGAACCCTCACAGCATGCACTTAGGACTTTACGTTGTACACCATAGAGATTAAAGTTCACTAGCAAGACACGCTTGATGGGGATCACCGATTCTGATATCGGTAACGGCAGTAAGCAAGTCTTTAACAAAACGAAAGTTGAAGACAAGCCGGCTGGTTGACGGAACAAATCAATAAAGTTGTCGTCTTACAAGAATCGCGTAATATTTTCCGCGAAATTATCAAAGGTCAGGAATCTATTGGAATTGACCTTTAAAAAGTATCCGGTGAAGTAAATTAGAAAGGGTTTGAAGTTGAGTATTTTTTCACAACTAAGTGGGGAAAGGAGCGTGCTTTTCATTTCGATAACAACTGCAGTGTCACCCAGAACATCAATTTGCAAAGGCCTGCGTTTCAATAATTTCACTAAAAACAGTGCCCTTTAAACCGTTTATAGTTATGCTTGGTGCTATCTTAACTAACTATGTGATACAACAAACGCCGGCAATGCCCCTGGAGTTTCAGATTTGCTTAGTTGGCGGTAACCACTTAACTTCAGGTGGGCTGTGTGCTTGTTTGCCATTTTGCTGGTACTACTGCTACGAATTCTCAGGAGATCAGTTCTCTAAACGTTTGAACCCTTCATAAATTGAGAAGCCAAACTCGTTTTCCTTTTTCTTTTATGTAACTTGATGATTGTTGAACCATAATCCAAGATCAACACGAAAAATTCTAGTTACCGTAGTATATAAATCGGGAGGAGCAAACATTGGAATTGTGCCATAAAGGTCATGGATTAATCAGAACAAGACAAAATACCTGATGATCTAAAATAATTAATTGTAATAAAATCTAAACTCACCTATTAATATTATTCATCGTATTGCCAGGATTTTCCCGTTCGCTCCTATCCCTGGAAACTCCAGTGAACCTCTCAAAGTGCTCCCGTTCTTTATAATGCCGATCTGGTCTTGGTGACGAAGACCGTCTCCCAGGCATCTGTTGCTGAACATTCATACTATTCTGCTGTACCGTTTGCAGCAAGTTGTGATTAGTCTGAGGCTGCTGCTGTAGCGCTTGAAGCAACTCCTGAGCGTTGGCCGCTCCATTGGACAAGAAGTTTGGCAAACCAGGGTTTAGTAACGCGTTGGTCAGATTTGGGTTCAGCATGTTTGGCCGTATGTTCTGTTGCTGCTGGTTTGAGTTGAGTAGCTGGTGGGGTTGGGCCATAGCTTGGAGGTTGGCGAGCGACGTGGAAACCACTTGGCCATTGTTTAGAGCGAGGTTTACCATCTGGTCGTTGGAGTTGACGTGGTTGACTGGTATGGTGAGGATGGTTTGCGTTGCGATGCCTGTAGAAAAGGGGCTTATAAGAAATCGTTATCTAATCTTGCTGGCTTTAGTGCCATATTGAAGAAATAATACGGTAGGTACGGAGCGAAGATGGTGGTGAAAGAGTTTTTAACCAAAAAGTGGATTAACTTATTAGCTTTATTTAGCTTATGATCCTGATTCCTATTTTAACTTAATTTCTACCTAAATTTATTATATAACAGAATGCAATATTTTTGAGTTTGACTTTCGTTTTTTTTTTACTTTTTTTGAAGTTTACTTGATGTTGGAAAAATCTCTCTTAATCCTTGTTCGAAAGTTGATTAAACCATTCAATAAGCTTATCCTTCAACAAGCTCACTAGAATTTCCGAGTTCACATTGTGTTCGCAAACTTCCTGAGTTTATGTTCGAAGTATGTTTTGGTGGTGTCTGTGTTTAATCGTGTGTTCTCGGGTTTGCTTGATAATTTACACTGATGGAATGAAGTAATCAATAATTTCTTTTTTTTAACAAATCGCCTATAAAAGACTTCAACGGGCTCACAGCTTCTCATCCTTTACATTCAATCTTTTGGAAACGAGTAACGAAGCAACAGCGGAAAAGAACCCTGCACTGTCTTTGATGTAGCTTGCGAATTTCAACGATCTAACAAGTCGTCTCTTGACCACGATCAATGCAACTTGGTCGAGGTAAGATCAAAATATATATTTTGTCATAATTTTTTTTTAATGTAACTGACTCACGAGATGATCAAGTCGCTCCCTTGATGGTAAGCGTTACGCGAGCTTATTTCAGTTCAATGACACTAAGAATTTTGAACTTTTGTTGTTCGAAGCCTTGTGCTCGATCAACTCTATCTATAGGTTTTCTTTCTACAAAAATTTGAATAGCTATAAATGATGCTTACCTTGAGATGTAGGTATAAGCAGCTGCGCGCCCTGAATGCCTTGCACCAGCTGTCCAGATGCCAAGATGAGCTGTGGCATCGGCGATGGCATTGCTGGTGGCAGCATGTTGTTGTTTGCCACCGGGTTCGGTGAACCGATACCTTGGGAATAAACGTTTTGTTAGCTACAACATATATGTTTACAAAAACTATATGATAAATACAGATATATAAACTATGTTATATTTTTCTGTCGTTGTGGTGAAACAATAAGGCGTTATCTATCTATCTATCTATCTATGATGAACCATTTTGAAATACAATCCTATATTTTTCTCAAATCCAATACGACATTGTAAGAGATCGAAGACCTAGTGGGCGAGCCCAACGTGGTCAGTGAAATTAAATCGCGCCGACTGCGTTGTCTTCACCACGTAGTTTGCATGACGGAGTATCGGGCGGCAAAGCGATCTTATTGGGGCGACCGAATGGCCGTAGGCTGGTCAGACGCCCTAGATACCGCTGGAAGGACGCGGTGGATGCGGCCCTACGCGAACTCCAGACTCTGAACTGGGTTGAAATCGCACAAGATAAAGAAGAGTGGCGCTCTCTCATTTCGGAGGCCAAGACACACTTTGGATCGCTGAGCCATCGGAGTTAGTTAGTTAGATAATACGACATTGTGTGAATATCGCCCTAGTTCACATCACCATCCTGTATATTATGCATTTAAAATCAGAAAACAGTTTTATTTAACCAAGTTAGATAAAATAGTATTTAACTGAAATAAAAATATGATAAGTACAATGTGTGGCTGATTTCCTTCGAGTAAAGAAATATAAAATCCATGTCATATAAAATTAAACGTAAGTTTCTCTTCAACAGCTATAATCGCGATAAACATGAAAACCCATAAAATATGTTACTACCAAATCTCATAATATAAAAATTAGCTTTGGCAAATAAAACATTTTGTGATTACCAATGGCTAAAGATCGATTACAATAATTCATTAGACATGGTACAAGACTATAAATGTCCCATACAGAACTTTATCTAAATACGTCGCTATGACATTTTGTTTTAGTGTTAAAGCGTTGCTATAAAAATGTGCCTGCGACAAAGTTCTTTGTCGTTTGCACAACAATAAGAAAATTGTGTTTTAACCTTCACATAAAACATAAATTATAATTACAGTGGCATAATGTCAAACAGTACTTCCTTCATGCACAAATTAAGAAGCAATAGATATTTTTATGCAATGTTTCTTGGCACTGCAAGCAACTCAAAATTAAAATTTACGATTGTCTATTTGTTAAGATTTCAATTACTCGATTACTGTGCGTTTGATATACAATACGTAACAATACTATATTACTAAGCGTAGACAGAAGATGCTTTAATTGTACAAAATTCTCGCTCGTAATTAAGGAAACGATAGAAAATTACACAAAACCCATCGGTAACCGAGCAAGACTAATTCACCGCGAACAAAACGGAACAGAAATCCAAAAACATTATCAGCATGCCTTACAAGCCCGTTAAACCTTACATTAACATAACGTATTCATTTTAACCATGACATTTCACATTTTGTAATAAATGCTTTTTCCTACGGCGCATCAATTAAGAACCGAAAAAAATGTATAATTAGCTCTATTAAGACAATAAAACTCTTAATGATACCGCAACAGTCGTAATATCCGTGCGTTCGTGAAAAAATATGTAATTATACTCATTATTTAAATAGGTTTTTTCGTCCATTACGGCATAGCTTTAATGGGCGGGCGAGTGGGCCGCTATCTCGAATTCATTAAATCGATTGGTTTCGGTAATCACCTAATTACGGATCACGTGATTTCCAAGTTAAGAGTTTTAATGCGCGAACCGTGTACATCTGATTATCCCAATCTGTCTAATTCAGAGTAATTAGTGGAGTGCCGCCGAGCCTCACACTGTCTAGGGTCCAAGCGCATTAGGTATACACGGACAAATCAACGGTTAGTCGCAACGGGCAACTTTCAAATTGCGAAAATTCTTGCCGCTCCAACCGTTTTTTATTTTATCAGTTTAAGACAGTGATCTATATTTACTTCGTACTAGATTTCGCCAAATACTCACTCTGTACAAAACTGTACTGCAATCCGAACACTTTGTTTAGTGTAGCTTTGATATTTTCTCGGTCGCTGCGGAGCAGCCTTATCTTTACGAGGAAACAATTGAAGTACCAGAGAGTGTACAAATTTCAATGAAATGATTAGTTGTTTTACTGATTAATTAGACAACAATATCGTAACAATGCAAGAGAAATGTGTATTATATGATTTTTGTCCTAGCGTTTCTAGTAAAACAAAAGTTGATGTTACTGTACACAATTCAGCGGCAGTTCGTGATAGCCATAAGTCTTTCGGATTTCTAAAATACGTGTACGATTAGTGACAAAAGGCGATACAGCGACCAAAAAAACTCAGACCACTGCGACTAGGCCGCCTAATGCAGGCAGGTAACGGCTGGTTAACCTAACCGTCTTTTATAAGTGACTTAATGATGAGACCAGCAAGTCCTTCGCCTGAGGGCTAGCGTCAGCTTGACAATAACAGTTCAGTATCGCTCAGAATTTGGAACTTTAACAGTTCAAAGTCTTCTAGCAACGCATTGCGCTTGTTATCCTGACTCACATGCCTTATCGTAAAAGTCTCTAAAATAACAAAAAAAAAATGTTGTTCAACATCTTTTTGCCTAGTAATGTTACTGGAAACATTGCCCTTCAATCCGAAACACAGTAGGCCTAACGTTTGCACAATACAGATTTGTGGTTAAATAGATGACAAAAGTGTGGTACGTCTCCAGGTAGACTCTGAAATAGTCCTAAAAGTTCGAATCTCCGAAGTCAACAGCCAGAATGACGATGCACTGAAAATGTTTGTGAATAAACAGTCACCGCGTAATTCTCTCGAAATACTTTTATTATAAGCTAAAATAGATAAGCCGTTGCATTTAATAAACACCGAATTAGAGTCTGCTGTCAGATTATTCCTGCCTCCGTAGTTTTTCGTTCCGAATGAATAATTTATTCAACTGAGTGGTGTGACAATGCAGATATCGTTGCATTATTTAACGGGAACGAAGAAAGTGGATTATTCATAATTATTTCGTCTTGTATTCTTAATATCGAACTGCCGTGATTTGTACATTGTTTTACAGAAAACAATGAAGCGATAACGGCTCAGTTGTAGTGACGTTGGCTATCCGTGGGTCGAAACCTATAGTGAGCTTTCGATGAAGGAAAACATCGTGATGAAACCAGTGGTTGCGCATTTTCAAATGCTCGCTTTGTTAGCTTCCATTTGTCGCCAAGCACCTATCAGTGTATTTCCACAACCCCACTTGAGAGCCAGTTCTCAATCCAGGTTATATGGCGTCACCCTCGACCATATCGTCACTTAATACCAGGTGACTTGTGGTCAAAGACTACTTAGTGCTAACACATACATGTTTACCCCAGCTCAGATTAACCTGACTCACGTATCTTAGCAGGCAGGGCATTACCTACTGCTATGCAATGGTGTCGATTGTGTTGTGCATTTTATAAAACTAAACAAATTTTGATAGATCTAAAACCTGCTGACCTCTTTTTACTTCCGTGGTCTGAAAAGGACGGCAATTATTTTAGACCTTTTAAATTTAGGTGCGTTTTAGAAAATGCACAACATAGAATCGATGCCATTTTCATAGGTAACGTTGTACTGACTACAATAAAATGTATACCTTACCTGGAGCACTAACGCTGAGGTTCAGAGGCGAGTTGATGACCGGATTGGACGGCATGGAGGTAAGCCCCTGGAGGTTAGCAGCTAGCTGAGACATCTGCTGTGACATCTGCTGCTGCAGCTGCTGAGACATCGGCATGTTCTGTTGCATGCTGGCCAGGTTTTGCAGGTTTTGGAACATCGACGCCACTGTGGAGAAATGGGGTATGAAATATTTCGTTGCAAAGTAAAAGGTTTGGCGAGGTTAGTTTTGATAAGTATCTAAGTGATATATTGATGGAGAAGTTTATTTGCCTCTGAAAAGAAATTCATCTGTGGTCTTTTTATGCTTTCGTTTATCCGATGAAAAAGCAAAATCACTTTTGTACCTGTCAGTCTGTGTGTCGGTTTTTTTTTCAGAATCTACTAACGGTCGGTTTAAATAACCGATCTATCCATGGATTGACATAAATTCGACATTACTTCTATGGAACTTATGTCAAATTTCTATCACCTGTAGTTTATTGGTGTGTTCCGGCAGCCTCACTTGAGAGCCAGTTCCCAGTCCAGGTGTAGCGTGGCGCCATCTTAGACCACATCGTCACTTAACATCAGGTGACTTGTGGTCAAACACTACCCTGTAAAAAGTAAAAAAAAAAAAAAAAAATTGAAACGCGACATTGTTGAAAAACAAAGTTGAAATGAAGAATTAGATTAAAAGGAAAATATTAACGTGGTAAGGCGACTGTACCACGGAATGTAAAAATTAACGCTCGTCCGGTCGACTGTACTACCGAAAAGATTTTTAACCATGGTCCAGTCAATCAGACTATCGCGACTATACCACGGGCAAGAAGTGACCTGATCACGAATGTTATTCAACATATTTGTGAATGGGGTTTTAAAATAGGAAGGAAAATTAAAATTTAAAGCTTGTTTTTTGATATACCTACATATAGATATTTACAAATAATAATCGCTGATAAAACGCTGAGCCCACTAAAATGGGCTCTTTATTTATGTTGAAGATGACTTCAAATCATCACTTACCATCAGATAAACTATTTAGTCGCTAAACGCAAGCCTAATTTGAATACGAAAAAAGAGTTTATAGCAGAGTTGCAAACGTCGTTGATTTATACACATCACTAGTTAGATTGTATTCGAACACAATCAAGTTTTTTTTTTGTTTTTTATGGCATCACACGATTAGTGTATTTGCCAGTGTCAAGTATAAATATTTCAAACTCAGAGAGTTGAATCAAGTTTAAATGATGATGATGATGAGATGAAGGGATGAGGATAGTGTTTAAGTAAAGCAGTGGGGCTTTACTTAAACTTTACACGGACTTTTTTGGAGTAACTTGAAAAGTCACTTTCACAACTTTATTTTAATTTCCCACACTCGTACACATTAACGAACACATAATGGTTAATAATCCACCAATATTACACATTATCACTCGAAGAAACACAAGTTTTGGAAATAAAAACAAAATTTTCACGTTGACAATTCGATTGCCGCCAAAAAAGTCCAACACAATCAAGTTTATAGAATAAATTAGAATAAATGAGAAGCAACATATTTGTTGTTTAACTTTTGTAAGTAACCTCTTTCGTGGTCCATTGAGTAGTCATGAAGTGCAATAAAAAACTATTGTGTTGTATAGTTGTAATTGACTGTCTCAATATTTACACAATCGCTAAATCGTTAACCAACTTCATTCATGCTATCATATTTAGTTTTTATGATAACCGATTTCTCTGCAAGATTATCATTCAGGTTTACGTCACCGACGAGTATTTCATTCAACTATAAACTGCAGTTACCGTTAAATAGAATGGTATCGTTACATTAAGGAGGTTTATTCTCTTCAACAAATTTGGCAAGTCTTGATGGTTATCTGAGTTCTGTTCATTGATCGGGCGTTTCTGTTGGGCGTTTCTTGCTTGTTCTCTTGCCGGCGTAAGGAGGTTGGAACAGGCGTAACTAGTTTTAAGTTTGACGTTTTAAAGTGATCACAATGTATCCTATTAAGCACTGCACTCTATTTCAATACAACATGTTTCCATTATTTTATTCTACGAGTACTATCTCATGTTCTGGATTAAGATAAGTTATTACTCCTATCGTACTAAATTACCGTATAGTCATTCAAATGCAGCTGGCAGCCCGGGCCAAGACACATTAATATTCTGGGCACTCATTCTTCAAATACTCATTGCACTCTTTTCACTAACACTCATTGTAATGAGGCTATTAAATAAGTTATTACACTAGTATTCCAAGTGATAGGAAATTCAAGTACGGGTAAGCCCGCGTCGGGATCAAGGGAAATGTGGTTTGCACTGATACCGAGCGCTCACAGACGATGAGTCGCGACTCATTGCACTCTTTTGGATAAGACTTATTGCACTCTTTAATTAATACATATTTATTTCAGATACATAATTTAAAGTTAAAAGATAGTATTGGCCATTCAAGGCCCGCGTTGGGATGAAAAAGATCGCGACATAGCGGTTTGCGCTGATACTGAGCGCTTTTAAACAATGAGTCGCGACTCATTGCACTCTTTTGCACACGACTCATTGCACTCATAAATTAATGGATATTCTAGCTACATAATAAGGATGTAGTACGAACTCACTGGAGCCATTCAAGTGTGGCTGGTGCTGCGGGGTCCGCGTGCGGGGTGAGGGGGACCGCGGCTCAGCGGTCTGCGCGCGCGCCGTGCCCCCCTCAGGCGAGCTCGCGCCGCTCTCCCGGTCCGACTCCGCCTGCTGACAATAATGTTTGGGATAAGTAAGGTATCGAAAATTAAGGAAAATGTTACAAGTGTCAAAAAGACTGGTGTCTATGTGACTGGTATCAAAGTGACAGGTGTCAAAGTCACAGGTGTTAACTATAAAATAAATAATATGGCTGGTTATAATATAAAGATTCTATTTGACGCGACGGGTGACCAAAATGTTGGCTCATATTTTGGTCAAAAAATTAGCATTGCCATTCCACGAGGCCAGCATTTTCGGCACCTTACCGTCTTTTGGAGGCTTACTAAATTTGTAAGTGTACCTAATGCTGTATTTTTTAATTTTATTTTATATAATAGTTTTATGGCTGGTGTTCCAGAATGACGCTCAAGCAGCAATCTCTAACTTGAGCACAGATTTGACTCTGTCAGTTCATACATATATGCACAGTATATAAAGAACAGTAGGTTAGCTAAGGCCGCTAGACGAGTTAATTGCCTACTCTTGCGGTGACGCATAAGCGGCGCTTTCCGTACTGAGTGCATGGCCGCGGCCCCGTCCGCCTCCTTTCGTTTATGTGATTGTGTGCGTGAAAAGTGCGTGCGTACACGGTGCCGCTACTCACGCACACATTCAAACCGGCGACGGCCGATTTATATGAAGCTGAACTACTACTCCTTTACTATGATATATGTCACCCAATCGCTACTCAAGCATTGATCAACACTTGAACGTCATTCTAAAATACCAGCCCTATAGAGTAACGGGTAAAAAAAAACTTCTCGAATCGCTTTTAGCTCTGCTCTACTACTGGTAGTAAAACTGGTAGCACCACGGGCAACAGATGGAAAAATAGTGTATTCACGATATCGCGGGGTGTCACCGACGGGGGTTAATAAGATAAAGTAGATTGTAGATATATTCCCACTGCTGGGACACAGGCCTTCTCTCATAGAGAGAGAGAGAGATAGATTATGGGGTAGACTAGTAGTCATTTGAAATAAAAAGTATAAAACAAAGTCGCTTGCCGCTGTCCCTATGTATGCTTAGAACTTTGAAACTACGCATCAGATTTTAATGCAATTTCAGCAATAGATAGATTAATTCAAGAGGAAGGTTTTTATGTATGAAACATACGTAAAATATGGTACAAAAAAGCCGAAAAATTCAAAGATTTGTAAAATACTGCTCCATATTAGTATCTGCAAATCTACATTGCACCCGTGCGAAGGCGGGGCGGGTTGCTAGTTAAAAATAAATTTAAAAAACTTCACAGATTAGTTTTGGGTACATTTATGCCTGATACAAATCTGGGAATAGATAAAAATATATATCTTCCTTTTCGTTCAAATAATTACGTATTAAAGATGAAATCTTATTGATTAATATCGTTGTTTACGATAACAACAACCAAATCGTTACAAAAACAAATTAACTTCACATCGCACAGTAGTCAAATTTAATTAACTAAATCATTAAGTACATACCTTTTAGCGTCATTATTTATTTATCAAGAATTTATTGCGGAAGTGATATTAAGTTACAGTTATTTTGTCTGTGGGTCGTTTTGACTTTTATCTTACTTGTCGTTAATAAATAAGTATTATAACAAGAAATCCTTAATATTGTAAATGCAAAACTGTGTTTGTTTGTTTGTCTTTCATTGACGGAACAACAGAACAACGGATTGACTTGATTTATTGTATTACATATTGGTTATGATTCAGAAAATCACATAGGCTTCGATTTTATTCTGGGAAAAAATCAAGTCGGTTCAAAAATCCACGCGGGTGAAATCACGGCACACAGCTAGTTGGTAACAAAAGGAATAAGGTCACTTTACTTTTAATCATTAAACCTATTAAATTATTATTGCAAGGAAACTCCTTGAATGTTTAATGTTCGACCACTTAAGAATTATTTCATAAACACGTAATGGTAATTATACTATTCAATTTATTTCGTAATCAAATCGAAGATATCTGTTTAATTGGAAATTGATGATGGTAAAAATAAATTAAATGTTACACGGGTTAAGATCACTGTGATTTGGAAAATTTAATTAATTTATTTTGATGGTAACTGAATTGTTTCAATATTGTAATCAACTGACAATTTCAAAATTATTATCAATTTGTAAACTCGTAGACGCGCTACGAATTGTAGCGCATCTTCTACAAAACGGAAGGGCTAATCGATTAAAATTAAATATCAACAAATTTCGATTAAATATATTTCACAAAAAAAAAAAACATTCAAATTTTTTGAAACATCAGAAAAAAATAATAGAACATTAATTATCGAACACCTTTTCATACTTACAAAGGACAATGTCATTCTCTCCACGCCTAATAATTTCACTTTATTCCACTTTCTATACTTTTATCATGTCGTAACTTGAAAAATTCGATGAATGTTCCGGCCGCGTTCCAAACGGAAACTTCTTGAAAACTTCCGCTAACTTAACGCTGAAGTTAGCTGAGCAATAAAAATGTCCGCTCGGATATAGCTAAGCGTTCCTTTAGTAACACGGTAACACCTCGATACGCGGTTAAACACAAAAAAAAAGTTATATCGCTCGGAAAAAAGTTACAGTTTAAATTTAGAACGGATGCGTAGATATCGCGCGGGAAAAAGAATCGTGGCGCACTATCGACAAAGCGCGAGTATAGTTTTTTTTTTTTAGATTTTTTTATTTATCAGCGAGCGAGCGGTAACACATACAGCCGCGCCGGCAAGTTGCACAGCGCGAATGAAAGCGCGTCATCAGTTTAAAAAATCAACCCCTTTGGTGGTGTCGGGAAAAAATGCGGCCCCTTTAGGAGGGTGGGTGGCACCACCGAAATCCTTGCCAAAGCGATCGCGAACGGCTCGGCGCGACTTGTCACTTGTCGAATAAGCACGATAATTAAAGTTTTTGTTTCCATGTTCCGTTTACTTTCCTATTTAGCAACGTTTGCGTAAGTCGTCGAGAAGTTTTTGCTAGTTAGCTTCTTATAGAGTTCGAGTTAATTTTTAAGAAGTTTGAGAGTAGCTAGTGTTATTGAATGTTTAGTACCTACTATCGAATAATAAAGCGTTTAGTACTAACACGAGTAAAAAAAGTGATCAGTGTGATAATGGGTACTAGCAGTATCTGTAGATCACATTGGTTGTGATAAATAAGGTTTATCATAAATTTATTTGCTAAACTTTTATGTGCCATAACTTTTGTCTGGCTTTGTTCTCTACATTGGTCTACAGCGTGTTCCTATATGAAAAATGTACGCCCGCTATCTTGACTGACAGGATACAGGGAACGCAAAAAAAGGAAATTAAAATCACAATCCACCTGCCAGCTAATGAAAAAAGTTGAAAAAATTATCATCAACAAGTAACATTCGGAATAATCAGCGGTACACGGAAAAATCAGTAATTATTCAGATGAAGTTGGACGAACGAAGGGGGTAACGGGGCAAGGGCCGGCGAAAATAAAAACGGCGTTGCGTAGGGGTGTCACCCCGACCCCCTCGCCTCTACAAATGTTATCTAACTGCGTTCGTTTCGCGGCGCCGCGCCGTTCGCTCAGAATTAGCGCCGAACCGGTGAAATTTCAATTTGTACTCCATTTTTTTCTCGGATAGTTGGAGCTAATGGAAAAGGCTAGGTGATCACGAATTCCCTCTGAGGGCACAGGGAATCCCTGTGGGGGGTAGGGCCGAGTGTGTTGTTTCGGCGGAGAGACGAGCTTGTGACGTCGGAAGGCCGCGAGGGCCTCGCGATAGCGTCGTGTACCGCCACCGGTAAAGCGCGGTCATTATCGGCCACACGCACACACATGTCCCAAGCATTGTCCGTTCCGATGTATGTGTAGATTTTTACTCATTAATTTTAAAACGCTCCGGATTTTTTTCAGGGCGGGTGCTAGGGGGCTGTGGGCCGAGGGGGTTGAAAATTGGCGATGGCCGCCGGGCGGGGTGTCACCGACGGGGGTTATTAAATAGATTGGTCCGCGGCCGAACGGAGCCGGCGATCTGCACTTGTACCTCGCGTCATTAACGGGTTGAGAACCGATTTTAAATCGTGAAATAACAGCCTGTTACAGGAAAAGTTGAGCGCGGCTTATCGCCCTCTTCCGCCGTGTTCTACAAGCTTGATTGCATTAAAAGTGTGTTTTTATTACGACAATTTTCCTATTCATTATGCGCTTCGCGTAATGGTCCGCCCACAAGTGCTCCTGTAGGGTTGTGAATATCTTATACTCGGCGATACCTGGAGCGTCGATTGGCGTCACACAAACAATGCGACGATACGTGGGCACGCACACTCGCACACGGCGTTTTTTCCGCGGCCGTTCGGCAGTGGGTGAAGGGGTGTGTGGGGGAGGAAATGTGAAAAATACTCGAAAAAAAGGCGAAATTGTAGCAGATATATAATTAAAGTCCAACGTACAGCAACGCGCTGCGATGTATTATGCAGGCTCGTTTTCTGGTGTCGCGTACACGCCAGCTTTTTTAAGCTTTGTTTGACGCGAAGTTCACTCGTTTGACGGAATACATTGTGGGGATGAATCGTGTTGACGTGACCTTGTTGCGTCATTAGAACTTGGTAATTATCCCGCATTTTTTTCTAATTTTACGATCATTATTTTGTAATTACGTACAGTTGTTATCGTCGCAGTTTATTATGATAATTACGAGATATAAAGTTGTGACACAAATGAGGCGATTTTGTTTGTTACGTAGGTAGATGATAATTATTAATTAGTTATGTTTGAACTTAAGAATCTTGTAATGACTTTATGATGATACCTTTTATAATGGATATGTACAAAATCTTTAAAATCTTGTCTTAAGGTTGATGTGCACTTTTAAACATGTTGGTCAGTTTTGCAGATTTTTACCTATATAGCGTAGAGGTTGTAAGTTTGATGCCGTCTAATAAGTAATTACTATATATATTTTTTTTCTTGATGAGGATGATGATTTTTTTTTTTTTTTTTATTTGTTATGGCGTCACACGATTAGTGTATTTGCCAGTGTCAAGTGTAAACGATTTCAAACTCAGAGAGTTGTATCAAGTTTAAATGATGATGGTGATGATGATGATGAGATGATGGGATGAGGATAGTGTTTAAGTAAAGTAGTGACGCTTTACTTAAACTTTACACGGACTTTTTTGGAGCAACTTGAAAAGTCACTTTCACAACTTTAATTCAATTTCCCACACTCGTACACATGAACGAACACATAATGGTTAATAGTCCACCAATATTACACATTATCACTCGAAGAAACACAAGTTTTGGAAATAAAAACAAAATTTTCACGTTGACAATTCAATTGCCACCAAAAAAGTCCCGGATGATGATTATGTGTATAAAATAAGGAAATAATTAGGTACGGACAACGGACAGTCCATAAATTTTGAGACTCTGAACTTGATCTTGGACTTCTTCTGCAGATATATTATAATTAGCGAATAATGTATTTCAAAAAATGTTATGAAATGCGAAAGTAAAACTGTCTGTCTTTTTGTTTGTTACATTACTACTAAATGGTTCAACTTATCCAAGTAAAATTTGTATGGAAATAGTTTGAATCTTAGGGAAGTACAGTCAACGACAAAAGTAGTTGATCATACTCGATTTTCCAAATGCGTATTAGATCAGTAATGTTTGTTTTTCCTTACAACTTGCAAGGTAGCGTTTGACCACAACACCACACACCTGATGTTAGTTGATGATTCATTCGAAGGTTGGTGTTGAAGATGATAAAGAGATTCGGAAAAAATATTATTGTTCTGCAACTTTTGTCGTTGACTGTACCTAACATACTTTTAACTGCGAAAGCTGTAGTCCACGCGTGTGAAACTGCGGGGAACAGCTAGCAGGATCATAAAGTATGTAATCATTGCGCGTTAATTATTTTTAACTGCTTATGGATCACTAACTATCCCTTTACGGGAATCAAACACGCAATACCTCACGTAGCGCTCGACGTACCGACAGCGTCACGAATCTCGTCGAACTATCAATCATCCAGTTCACACATTTAAACCCATTACTATATGTTTTCGGCATTTTACAAATTAAGTATTATTGTGAAGTGATTGTAAACTGGTGGTTAAAGAATGGCTTGGGAGAGAGTTCGTAGGTTCAATGCCTTCATTCAATTTAATTCATCATCAATTAGTAATATGAATAAAATTGTATATGTGATCGCACCCAAAAAAATACCAGACGGGCATTTCTTGCCTGTTCTCCGGCACAAGGAGTTGGAAAAGGCGTAGCTAGTTTTAAGTTTGACGTCTTGGAGTGATCCTATTAACGGCAGAAATTAATAATCGATCCTAATAATAATATAATAATAATAATAATGCCCGCACAATCACATACATAGGCTCTGACCCCTAACTAGGTTTCCCTGTATCTAGGGTATCAGAAACTACGAGGATCGGGGATCCGCAACACCCAGTCACAAATACCAGAACAAAATACTTGCGTTTTTTTTTTCAATGCACTAATATTTGTTCTGGAGCGGGAATCGAAACCGCGACCTCACGCTTCACAGTCGGCTATCCGCCCATTGCGCCACATCGGTCGTCAAAATCACATCGGCCTGATCCGTTTTCTGCAGTTTTGGATCGATATGTCAAGCTTTATCTCTAAAATGGCATATGATGACATGACATATCAATCCAATACCGCGAAAAACAGATCAGGATCGATTCATATATATTAATTTTAGGCGTAAATAAATACTTTTTGAGTATGAGTTTGAATGGGCTAGCGCTTACATACAACTGTTGCATCGACTAAACTGTTTCGTCGAGTTGTGTACTTTTCGTGATTTCTACTCAACTGAACAGTTTAGTTGATGGAAGTGCGTATACAATCGATTTTATATCTTCTCAAATCGACCAGTCTTTATTCAGCAACGCTCGAGTCAAGGTGTTTACAAACCATGTCAATTAACAACAAAGTTTTAGTTTGTGCTTTGCTTTATAGAAATTTTAAGAGAGATAAAAAAAGAAGATACTGTGTACATCCTGTACTTAGTGATAGATTATCTAGTGGAATATTTCATACGTTACATTCTAAGCTGAAAGAGCACCCAGACAAGTTTTTCAAATATTATAGAATGAGTGAAGAAACGTTTAATGAAATTAGTCGCGGTCAGTCACGGATCGACTGTTTAGTCGATGGTCTGCGCACATCAATACAATGCAATACAAATTGAGCGCTTGATCGATAGTTGTCCAACTTTTAAATCAAAAGCAAATCGATATAGCTTTTTGGCTTTTTTGTCGAACAACTATCGAGTTGACTGTATGTGCGCTTTAATATATTCTTTTAAACATATGATACACAACAAAATAGTTGTTCAACTAAAAGTTGTATGTAAGCGCTAGCCCTAATAGAAGAGAACTGCCTAAAAATAAATTTGCATTGAAGCCGAAATTCTGGTTTTCCGAAGAGGTATTAATATATTTTAATCTGTAATAGAACTCATTGAGTCCGCAGTGACGTCAACATGCGACCCGCAGGTCATGGGTTTAAATCCTGGAGTGGTAGGTATAAATAAAGATATAATAATAATAATAATAATAATATTTATTTATTACTCCTCATAATTAGAAAATTACACAAGTAGGTACAAGCAAGATGACAAGATGATATCTAACTGTATGAGGAGCTGGTGCCTGAAATAGGTTTTGAAAAAACCTGTCCTACAGGTCACCAGGTCACCCCCCCCATATTACTTGGATTAATACATTTATACCGAAAAAAACTTACATGCGAGATAACAGAAGAACCACGGGTCTAACCGCGAGGCACAGTTAGATCAACAGAAATTGGAAATAAGCTTAAAGTTTTCGTGTACAGTCAGCCACAAAAGTTGCTGATTAATTCTAATTTTCGAAGTAGCTACTTATCAGACTAAAAATATTAGAGAGAGAGAGAAAGACTATATTTGGGAAAAACTGCACACAATAACGAAAAAAAAATATAGAAACGCACAAAAAACAGTAAAATTGTACATACCTAAGCCATATTTGGTGTTCAAGATGCTTACGAATATTAGAGAGCTGGGCAAAAAGCCGTAGAATCTACTACGACTACAGGGTTGCAGCCGTAGGCTGTGTATTTTGTGATTTTTTGGCCTAAAAGCCGTAGAGCACGGTAATTGCCGTAGCATTGGCAACACTGGCTGTTTGTTCAGCAAGTTATGTCGCTGACCGTACATCCTCCTCGAAATCATCTCAAAACTCAACTAATAACTCTTAACGAAACGTTTAAAAAGCCACTCGAGTTAATAACAAAATAATCGAATTGATTGTGCCAACCATCTCAGCCGATGGGGGGGTCTACACACGACAGATGGTGGAGGGTTTCGCGATTAATTTAACATTAAATTCAATAATAACTCCCCCCATTTATTGCGTAATTTCCTTTCAATTACCTTTCATTTATCGCTCTGTAAGTAGATTACAGATGTGATCGAGTTCGATGATTCTAGTTTGCGATGGGCTGAACCAATTTCGGGGTTTAATTATCACTAAACTTGTTCAATTTACTAATGTTGGTTATAAATTCAAATGTTAAGTTTTATCAATTACGTTTCGAGTTGTGAAAGCTCGTTGACATCTGTCAATGTTTTTTTTTGTTTTGTTATGGCGTCACACGGTTAGTGTATTTGCCAGTGTCAAGTATAAAATATTTGTAACTAAGAGAGTTGAATCAAGTTTAAATGATGATGATGATGATGATGAGATGAAGGGATGACGATAGTGTTTAAGTAAAGTGGTGGTGCTTTACATAAACTAAAGTTTAAAAAAAAAACCTTTTTTGGAGCAACTCGAAAAGTCACTTTCACAACGTTATTTCAATTTCCCACACTCGTACACACTAACGAACACATAATGGTTAATAATCCACCAATATTACACATTATCACTCGAAGAAACACAAGATTTGGAAATAAAAACAATATTTTCACGTTGACAATTCGATTGCCGCCAAAAAAGTCCCGTCAATGTTTTGCCGAAATCATTTGATTTTTTTAACGTTTTTTTTCTTACACAGCCTTTGATTTGACCACAAGTAATGTCGAAGGTGGCGCAACGCCAAACCTGGATTAAGAACTGGCTCTAAAATAAGGCTGCTGGAATACACCAGTAAGTGCTTGGCGATAGATTTTAAACAGGTAAGTGAGCCAAGCGAACTAGAAAATGCTAAAACAAGAACTAGAAAATGCATTACCATCGAGCAAAACTAATAAACAGTTAGAGATAAGAAGATTTAATGTCGTGCGTCGTGATTAGTAGCCAGTATTATTTTACTGAATTATTAAGAAAAGGAAATCAGTTTTTCTTTTTATTTTAGGTAAAATTAATAACGAGGCTCAAATTTACAGTGAATTAAAGTGGGAGAACATACAGTTAAAGCCCAAGTCTCAGGAGCTTTCTCGCGTAGACACCTAAGAAGACGAATACTATCTGAGTAATATTTTCAAAAAAAAAAACAAATATTTTCACCCCTTCGTTCTAAAGTCTCAGGATCTCACGCCCCGTGCGGCGCGTGGGCACTCAACTCGCTCTCATTCATTCGATTGTTCGATAATAATCATTCGATTCTAAATTTCCCATTGTCGTTTTAAGTTTTATTTCGAGTGAATATGCAATTAGCACGCGCGATTGCAATTTACTATTCCTTTGTCATAAAATGTGCATTATTGTTGAATTATTTTTGATAATTTATTTTCTATTTATGATTTTTGCTTAGAATAAAATTTAAGCAATAATGAATAAATAAAATAAGTAAATATCGGGGACAAATGCACACAAATTGACCTAGCCCCAAATTAATTAGCTCAAACTTGTGTTATGGGTACTAGACAACGATATACATACTTATATAGAGAAATAAATACTTATATAGATAGAAATATCCAAGACTCAGGTATAAATATTCGTGCTCATCACACGAAAAACCTGCAAAGCTAGCGGTCCCGGGATTCGAACCCGGGACCGCTAGCTTTGCAGGCAGGGACACTACCAACTAGGCTACCGCGTCGTCAATGAAAGAGATTAGGAATTAACGATACAGAGAGTCCAGTTGATATTGAATTAATTAATTTAAAGAATCTAAGGCGAAACATCTATCGGTGTGTTCCGGCACCCTCACTTCAAAGCCAGCTCCCAATCCAGGCGTATCGTAGCGCCACACGTCTCCAAGAGTCACAATTTCAGCAGAGAAATATATATACCATCCTAATAAAAGCTACAAAATTACCTTCAAACCCAAATAAAAAGTATAGAAGCTGCATTTAGAATCAGAAAAGCTATTTTTAATTCACATCAACAACTGTACCTGTCCACTCCACCCTACTACAGTCGCATGAACAGTGCCTTAACCTGAATCAACATCCAGCCAGGTCGGAGGCAGCAGTAGTTTTTCAAATATGCAATTTAGTGATTTAAAAAAAAGAAGTACACAGAGTGGGCCGGACACCCCCCGGGCGAGGCAAAATGGCGTAAAAACGCGACGAAAAAAACTTTGGAAAAATAGTAGGCCCACGTATGGTAAATAGCAACGAATGCCGTCCCCCTAGCCTCCCTCACTAAATTACGTCACTCGCCGTCGATATTATTGACTCGAATGGTTCTTTTGATGATCTCGGGTGCATTTCTATTTGCGTCGCGGGTTAATGAATTTTGGAAGATGTGCTAAAAATGTTCTCTTTAAGTTTTTTTTTGGTGACGCATCTATGCAACTTTTTTAGATACAAAGCACGCATGGAATTATTATAGAGATACTATTTTCTATTTTGACAATAATCTTTTTTTTTATTTTCATTAACTCAGTGACGACACGAGCTAGCTCGTAAGCATCGAGCTTGCCCATTACAGTTCACTGCCACCTAGATTTTTGAATTTCGTCAGTTCAAAATCCTGTGCGGTAATTCACTGCGGTTTTCACCCTAAAATATCAAATAATAAATCTTTTAACATCCTGTATAATATCCGTCATGAAAAAAATTCAAAAAAACTTCAATTTATTTTGATCAATGGAAATTTTAAATTATACATGTTGATGCTATTATTAGCCCATTATTTCGCCTATTGAACAATAAAAGAAAATAAATTGCACGACTTCAATTGCCACCTAATCATCTATCTGTCTCTTTCGCACAAAGTTCAATGCACATTTATTCTCACCCTTTGTAAGGTTGAACTTAAAAAGGAGCATTTCAAAAAGTCGCATTTGCTTACTTGTTACAACTTGCGGCAATTACTGCTAATGATAATGGCGTTATTACTTGCCTCCATTAGATGGTAAAGTCAACTACCACCAACTATCAACATTTAAGTACCATGTCTCAGTAAATTTTCCCGCTGTTCCATTCACTGACCAAAGAAAGGTATTATTTTGTGGGCGCGACAGGGCGCTAAAGCGTTGTCACTTGCCTTCATTAGATTGTGTCGACTACAGTAATGTGTTGCAGTCGAGCGCCTTGTCGCACCAAATATTGTCACTGTCTCGTCATTTGCCAATGGAAGTTAGCATTTTTCTTAGTGAGACAAAGTGCTTAATTGTTTGCGTGTATTTGCAGTTGGCTGGACGAACATTACTGTCTGAAGGTTGTATTTTATTTTCTATTTCTCTAATTAATGAACACTATTTGTTGAACAAATTGAACAAAGAAATGACAAGCGTGAAATTAACAATACGTTGTTGTGGAAAAAACACGTTTGTAACTGTTTATATTAACCGTCTTTCATTTCATGAAGATTAATAACATTAAATACCTGAATTCCATAATAAACAAATGTATTGCTTTTGTATTAAAAACGACTTAAATGTGATTTATCATTTATCTGTACCTATTTTCAAATTTAGTTTACTTTTCAAATCAGCCATTTTGTAAGAAAAAAGTTTCCTACAAAATTTTAAATGAAAAATAAAAGGAAACAATCATTTTATTTACTACTGGCTGCACATATTAAAAACACGACTCTAAGAAAACCTTTTTAAAAACAAAAAACTACAGAAGCGTATTGCATTACGAACATAAGTAATGCAACAAATATGCTGTCATATCAAACGATTGGCAAATAAACGCCGCGTTACCTGAAAGCGGCACATACACATTAACTATTTACAGTATTGTTTAGTCCACAGTGCCTGTTTACATTTCCAATGCCTTATTACCCTCGTCGAAACGTCAAACCTACAATAAAAACGTCGGAGAACACCACGCTATAAGGTATTGTATAATTAGCATTCATTATCAACATATCAGGAGGCCGCGTTAAAAACTGGCGTAGAGATGGGCAATAGAGTTTTGGCCGGATAGACGGACATACCTAGTCCGGAAAAGTATTTTTTGTAGTAATCTAATTGATTAAAATACTTGCGTCATTGTAAAATATGTTCGAAGAAAAAATCGAAGAACTTAATCATTTCACTGAAATAAAATATCAGAGATAAATAAAAATATGATGACATTATACTGGACTAAAAATGGCATATTACTTGCGATTCCATACGCGATGACTACAATTTATTGTGATAAAAAGTATTCAATGTGCTTCCCCAGCCTTTGAACTACACCCATACCAAGTTTCATCAAGTTATTGTCTGTGGTTTAAGCTTGAAAAGGTAACAAACGGACTGAGGGACAGATAGAGTTACTTTCGCATTTAATTTATACTAGCTGTTCCCCGCGGTTTCACCCGCGTGGGCTACAGTTTATCGCAATAAAAAGTATCCTCTGTCCTTCCTCAGGGTTCAAACTATCTCCGTACCAAATTTCATTTAAATCGGTTCAGTAGTTTAGGCGTGAAAGTGTAACAGACAGACAGACAGAGTTACATTCGCATTTATATATATGTAGGGAGTAGGGATAGGGAAGTAGGGATTATTTAAGTAAGATTAGTATAAATGTTAAAAATTTAAAATGACTTGCTTTTTCATATTATTTTATAGCTTTTTTTTTTTTTACCTCAACAACACAATATGAATATTTAGCCGGCTATATATTGGCGGATGGAGGCAAATACAATAAACCAATAAATAGGTGTATAATACAAACTGGGTCCGACCAAATAGGCGGTAAAAATGTTCCAAAATCAGACGGCGGCCAAACTGCTACATCTCTACCCACGACTATTACGTGCCATTAGAGGGAATTAACTTTTTTTTGATTAGCCCTAATTATTAAGGCACAGTGGTCCGGGACCAAAACATAGAATTTGTTCGTACCATCTAATTGTATCATAGGTGTGACAGCCATTATTTTAATTGCAAACGGTAGGACTAATTGTGGCTTAGGTACGTTTCTTTCTATGTGGTTTTAATGACGCTGGTTGTAGTGATGAGCTAACGGACTTGCAAAATTGATGGTATCGATCAAATCGAAACTTCAATTCTCGTTGAATCGAATTAATGTTTGAATAAATGTTATTTTTCTTTGGCATCACGCTTTTGGTTGATGTATTCTTGTATTCTGTTGTGGTAAGCTTTTATAATTTTGACGTTAATTTGGTTCACAAAATTGTGACTTAACGGAATTTGGAAAATAAAAACTTGGCAAGATTAAAAACTATATCGGATAGAAACCTTTGCTATCTAATATCCAATTTAATCTGTTAGTTTGGTTCTGCATTCAAAAGGTGCAAAAGATGACATGTGTAGAGTTTAGCAAGCTTGTAGGCTACGTAGAAAATTTTGCGATACCTTTCAATAATTGGATAGTTACATTTAAGCATTTCAATTTCCAAATTATACCTCGCGTCGGTTTTATTTCTGGCCAGACAGCTTGTTCTTACGAAAAGCTCTAATGGGCAAATAATTGGGCTTTCCTTTTGCGCCGATTATTCGTTTAAGGTGCCTAACAATGCCGTCATATAGTAACTAATTTAAGGGTTGGGTTCGTAAAAAATCGATATATTTTTTTTTCAATTTAAATACTTATATCATAATGCTGATGGATGGAAGGGAAGAGGAAGAGCAAAGTTGAGGTTGAGGTGGATTGTGTAAAGACATACTATGATTTTTATTTTTAACAGGGTAGCGTTTTACCACAAGTCTGATGTGACGATGTGGTCGAAGGTGGCGTCACGCTACACCTAGATTAGGAACTGGCTCTTAAGTGGGGCTGCCGGAAAATACCGATAGGTGCTTGGTGACAGATTCTCAACTCGTGATTGGTAGTTTGATAGGCGAGCACTTGATAATGCTCTACGACAAGCAAAGGAAAAGGAACTTGATGAAACAATGACAGCTGAGAAGAGTGGAAGAAAGGGGACGTAAAGCGCTGATTTCAAATAAAGGGCAAGATGATGACATAATCCCAAGTCATCAAAAACATCACAGCCTAGTCACCACGAAAACAAGTCTTGATTTAATGACTAAACATCTTTTGAAATTGGCTTTATAGTCTTCATCGTAATCATTATCAGCCTTTCACGTTCCTACTGCTGGGACTCTGGCCTTCTCACAGAGAGAGAGTATGGGCAGTAATCTACCACGCTGGCCCAGTGCGGATTGGTAGATGTCGCGCGCCCTTGAATGTTGCAGTTCTTGGGCATGCCGGTTCCCTCACGATGTTTTCCTTCACCGTTAATAGTCTTAATAATCACAAAAGCATTGCCAGATCTAAGGTCATTTTAATCTAAGAATCCAATTTCATTTGTACAAAAATAGCATAAACTATTACCAACTACCTCCCTCCATCCACTCCCAACCAACGCTAATGCAGCAAAGCGACTAGTCAGTTATTTTAAATCGAAAACCGTTCCGCGCGCCTAGGGTTGCCAAGCTTCCTATTTAAGCCAGAACTTTTTCAAAATATAATTTTAGGTGAACCTAGAACGGTTTCTGGTATCTTAACGTGGGTACAGTCAACGACAAAAGTCACTGAACATTTTTTCCGATTTTCTTTGTCATCTTAAACACCAACCTTAGGCCGAATCATCACTTAATATCGAGTGAGTTATGTTTTGGTCAAACGCTACTTGCACCTTGTACAAGTAAAGCATAAAACATTAGACAATAGACAATATATTTATTTGTGGCAAAAACAGCATACACTTCACACAATAAAATTTGATAATAAACATAAACATAACATAATATTACAGTAATACGCATTTGGAAAATCGGTTATGATCAGCTACTTTTGTCGCTGACTGTACGAAAAGCTTTATTTTTCATAATCATGATGCTATTACATTTCTACTGCTAGGACACAAGAATTGGACAGAAAGAGAAGATGTGGGCCGATATGGGATTCGAATTCTGTATGGACGCCGTGAGACTGTTCGGCCACTACTTTAAGTTAGGCTCTCTAGTTTTGCTTTTATGCTATTGCAATGGACTGGTTAAATTTGTTAGCTATTTATTGAAAGAAATATCTATTCTAAACTATAGTTTATTAAATGGGTAACTTAAATGGGTTTATTAAAAAAAATATTGTTGGGTAGTAAGTAGAGTAGCTCACCTCTTTTTTACTTTTTAAATGTAGCGTTTGACCACAGCTCACCTGATGTTAAGTAACTATGTATATGGTCGAAGGTGGAGCCACTCTAAACCTGGATTGGGAATTGGCTCTCGAGTGGTCACCGATAATTGCTGGGCGACATATTCTTAACATAAGCTTTGCACCGAAACACTAAGTAAAATAACTTGGCCTACTTTCTCAAAGCACGCGTGGCAGCCCTACTCGCGTCTATCAGCTAGTCGAAAAGGGAAATCAGTCAATAATGCACTAATTTCCCCTCCTTAATGGCGCAGTCCGGTCTACTCAGACACTATTACGACACTGCAACTTGTTTAATGCAATAACGACGTAAACTCGCCGATTTGGAGCTTTTTAGTGATCACACGCTACAGGAGCTTTTAGTGCTCTTAGTGATGAAGTTTTTGTGTGTGTGAATGATCTTTGTTGTAGTTTTGTAATTAGTATTTATCACGTAGTTGCAACTTTAAGGTGGCTTCTCAGTTACGTAATGCATTTTAAAATAGCTTTGTTTTATGTTGGTCTTGTATTTTGGAGTTTGTATGATTTTAGATTCTAAGAAATCAATCCTATAATATTAAAAAAAAAGCTCTGTCATCTTGTTTGTTACCTTTTCCTGCATAAACAACTGCACAGATCTTCATGAAAATTGGTAAGGAGGTAGTTTGAAACGTGGAGAAGGGCACAGGATACTTTTTATCGCGATGGAATGTAGTCAGCGCGGGTGAAACCGCAAGGCACAGCTAGTAAATTTATGAAATGATATTGGTCCTACGAATATGTTTAGTACAAATGTATATTATATTTACAGTGTCATTAGTCGGGGGAGCACAGATCCCTATAATACAAGCTTTTTGCTTAGCATAGGGGTTTGCGACTTTCAATCATTCTGGAAACAGCATTGCAAAACTTTTTATTTGCTCATCGATAATGTGCTCTAAGTTAAGTCACAATTTATTGTTTATTTAATTATACTTAGGTTTTTCTTTCTATGTTTCACTCTGTTTTTGGATCAATAAATATTATTATTATTATTATTATTATTATTGTTGTTAGAGTGGGTTTTTAAAGCAATGATATCGCGTTCTCTTCAAGTTAAAAAGCTACAGGTCATCATCATCAGTCATATATTGCCAATCTGCATTAGGTATCTATCGAATTACGATCAATCGAATCGGCCTTTTTACAGCCCTAATAATTCACGATTAACATTTCACAGCTCTAATATTTGAATAGTACGAAGCGAACAAAAGTCGATCGATTCGATCGAAATCGGTTCGAACCGGTCCGCACGACTTACTTCGCGACTCGATCGTAGGGCCTCCAATTAGTTTTTATAGCACGCTTCATTACAGCCAGTGTTAATTATTATTGTGCTGACGAACGCTCTGTTCTCACTCGACGACCTAATTAGAACGGGTGCCGCGTTTTTTTTGTTTGTTTTTTTTTGTCAGCAAATTATGAGCATTGGGGTGTGTAGGACTGTAGGACTTCAGCCGGGACGTGAGCCCTTGTGACTCGGTGTCGCTTTGATTAGGATTCGAATGGAGTAAAATGAGTTAATTAATTAGTGTTTAGAATTCGATTTTGTAAAGTATTGTGAGGCAGAGTAGTGGTTTTTAGTCACCAATTGAATAAAAAAACATTTATTTTTTTTATCTAAATATATAATATTTAAAAAACTAAATTAGTTACATTATTTATTATGACTCAAGAACGGCTGTTCTGATATTCATACTCTTGATTTACTTAGTTTATTTGTTTAATATTTCATTTGAATTAAATTCGTGAAACCTTAATTTGCCCTTTCTATTTCAAAAACGCTAATATCAATATGGTTGCAATAATAGGTCATACCTAATATATCTGACCTAGAGACGCGAGAGAAAAATAAATTGGACGATTCAGCGGCACTGACATTAAGCTAGAATTATTGTTCTTAAAATTTAATCTTTAGTGATGATGTGGCCTAAAGCTGCACTGCACTACGCGTGGATTGTGAACTTAAGTGAGACTGCCGGAACATACCGATAGGTACTTGACGACAGATTTTAACCTTGTTTTTCTTAAGGCATTTTCCGCTGTCATATTATTTTACACTAAATTGAATGACTAAGTAAAAATCAGTTCTCGGTAATATTACGTGATTTTATTAAGCATGTTGCCGTCGTTGGTTCATAGAGCTGAGATCATAAATCCGTCTAATTGGTGCGATTAGAAATTTTAATCATTTTATGATTTCTTTTGTAATTTTATCGCGTTCTTTATAGCTTTCCGATTAGTTTCCAACATAATAGTTAGTTCAAAATTGATTGTTAACATGTTATTAGTCGGTTTTACCAATTAAGATTTTTCGAAACTCCGATTATATAGTAGGTAGGGAACAAAAAATGTATGACGCAGGCTACCAATGCATAATTATGGTACAAGTTAAAAACAACGACTCAGTGGTAGTCGAAAACTATCTATATATAGGTAGACAGATAGACTGTTCCTCTGACATCCAAACTAACAAAGGTGTTTATTTTATTTTTTATATACGGCGAAGGAGATGCAAATGCTTGCCTATCTCTTATAAAAAATATATATTACTTACAGGGTAGCGTTTAACCACAAGTCATATAATATTAAATGACGATGAGGTCGAAGGTGATGCCACACCTGGCTCTTAAGAGAGGCTGCCAGATAAGAATGATAGGTACTTGACGTTAGATTTTTTTAATGAGGTAACTCAAAATATGTTTGTTCGTGAATTAGCGGCTTTCTATCTCTACTTTATATTTATAGATATTATGTAAATAATATGTAAATACATATATATATATATATGCGAAGGTAACTCTGTCTGTCACGCGCTTTCACGCCTAAACTACTGAACCGATTTAAATGAAATTTGGTATGGGCATAGTGTGAACCCTGAGGAAGGATATAGGTTATGTACTTTTTATTGCGATAAACTGCAGCCTTCGCGGGTGAAACCGCAGGGAACAGCTAGTAAATTTATATATTAATTGGGTTAACCTACATTATTAACAGGTACTTATCTCCTTTAAGTACTAACTAACAACCTAACTTCTAGTCACATCGATCTCGAATCACAATGTAATAGTTTGTTATTAATGTCCACATACTACTGTCATATATTACTTTGTCACATTCAGAAAACCTAAAGTTCTTTAAAACTACCCAGGTAGATTACGAAAATTTCATTGTGACAAAGTATTGATGCGGTGACCAATTTGTAGCCGAGTGATATGTAATGACAACTACGGCCATAAGATTACAACTTTAAATCTGCGGAAAAAATATATCAAAAGCGACTTAATGACATTAGCATTAAGATTTATATCATCTGTCCACATAAAGTAGTTAGTAGCTCACTCATGAGATCATGGCTCACTTGATTTATTCATTTTAACCGTCTTGACCCACATTTGAGCATTGACTTTAATTGTTAATAAGCATAATTAAAATGCGCTTTAAACATTATAACCATTCGTATGTATTGTTGTGTGTTTTGATTAATAACTAGGACATACTAGGTTTTAAAAATAAGATTAAATGCCCTTAGATAAATAAATAAATGCCCACACAATCACATACATAGTCTCTGACCCCTAACTAGATTTCCCTGTATCTAGGGTATCAGAAACTACGCGATTGGGGATCCACAACACCCAGACACAGAACAAATACTTGTGATATTTTTTTTTTCAATGCCCAAATATTTGTCCTATAGCGGGAATCGAACCCGCGAACTCACGCTTTACAGTCGGCTATCTGCCCATTGCGCCACATCGGTCGTCAAGATTACATAATTTGGTACAATTTACAATTGCACACTTATCCTAATAATAGGTAGGTACATACTAGAATCCTAGCATTTTTGTTCTATTTTATTAGAGTGGTGAATAAATCATAAAGCCAGTTTTATCTTTACCTACCTTATTCAGTCTTTCCTAATCTTTTCCAACAGCAGTTCCTTAAGAGGTTCGACTATGATCGTGAAGACCCCTTTAAAATATAATTAAAATCAGTCAAAATCATTAACTTTATTGAGATATAGCAAGATAAAAAGTCAACTATTTCAATAAATTATCTGTTATCTATTTTTTACTAGGTATGCTAAAATATTTATTTAATTTAATTATAATGTGAAGGTTTGTGTTTGTTTTTTGCAACTAAATTTGTAAGACACTTACAATTTTATATTACTTCTACATTTGCTCATCGGTATGCCCGAGAGCGATGGTGACCGAACGGTTTGGCGTGCGACTTACAAGACGCCGACACCGAGTTCGAATCCTCTCGGCCTCGTACCTGTGACTTAATAAGTTATGTGCGGATTTGCCATCGCTCAAAACGGTGAAGGAAAACATCGTGAGGAAACCGGCATGCCCAAGAACTGCAACATTTTCAAGGGCATGTGACATCTACCAACCCGCACTGGGCCAGCGTGGTAGATTATAGCCCATACTCTCTCTCTGAGAGAAGGCCAGAGTCCCAGCAGTGGGAACGTGAAAGGCTGATAATGATGATGATGATGCCCGATGAGGTCCATACGGACTATGATCTTAAAAGGGTAGCGTTGAACACAAGTCACCTGATGTTAAGTGACGATGTGCTCGAAGGTGGTGTCACGCTACACCTGGATTGCGGACTGGCTCTCAAGCGAGGCTGACAGAGCACAAGGACCATACGGACTATGATCTTAAAACTTTTCTATACTACCTTTCTACAGCGTGACACAAACATTCTCTCAGACAGAGAGACAGAGTATGGGCCACAATTCACCACGTGGGCCAGTAAAGGTTGGCGGTAAGGCTAGTGGCCAGAATTCAGTTATCAGAACGCCCGAAGGCCTCTGACATAGCTTAACGACTGCTATCCTAAGACAACAACCAGGACCGACGGCCTATATAACGTACCCTTCAAAGCACGGAAGCGCTCAGATGTATATGCTACTTGTGGTCACTTATCCAAGCAGTGAGTTGACCGCAGATAACTTTGTACAGTATGGTTGCAATAAAAAAAATCTGAATCCAATATTCGGAATTAGTTGCGCCCCGCGGTTTCACCTGCACCTTGCCGTTGTTAACCCGCAAGAAACTTTTTCCAGGAAAAAGTAGCCTTTGTGTTAATCCAGCTATCTCCATTCCAAATTTCATAAAAATCGGTAGTTATGGTGATACGTGGTAACCAATATTCACACACCCACCCACACACAAACTTTCGCATTTATAATATTTGTAGGATGTCTTGCCTTCACTGCAGTTTTGTTACACGCTTGGTCACGCCATGCGTAACTATCATCATCATCATCATCACCAGCCTGGACACGGTCTTTCTCTCAGTGAGAAAGAAAGATAGTATGGGCATAATCCACCAAACCACTTACGCAATTTTTCACTTATAAGTTTAAGTTGTTGCGGACCTCTTACCACGGTCTACGGATCCTGGGATATTCACGAACCCCAGATTAAGAAACCCTAATCTATGCCCGAAATTAATAATCGATTCGATCCGTTATTCGCGATTTGGATCGATATGTCATTTTAGTACTAGGGCTTGACAGATTACTACTAAAACGACATATTATGACATGACATATCGATCCAAATCCGCGGATAACGGATCAGGATCGATAACTAATTTCGGGCGCCAGTCTATTCTAATACCTACTTATAATAAGTCTTTACCTAAGTCTGAGGCTATAGAAAAACCGTGACAAATTACAAACGTTTTAATATTCTCAATACTAAATTATTCCATTCCATTTAACATAATTGATAATAAATCATTAACTCTATCTACATTACCTAGAAGTGTAAAACAAGTTCACTAAGTACAGATTAACTACTTTACTCGGGAGTGACAATTATGAGGATAACATAATATATCCTCACCGATTTGTGAAAGGCTTTTTATGCAAAAATAGATCGAGAGATATCTAGTTGACCACAACCCATGCTGATGTTAAGCGATGATGCAGTCAATGGTGTAGCACGCCCAGAGCGCAGTGCCCGTTCTCTCATGAAGATTCCTTATGCTACGTTTCATTTTATTAAATCCGCAAAAGAGTTTAAAGTTTGGTAAAAATCGTTCTGAGCAAAACTAAAATTCTATCTGCCTAATTTATCATGAGCTCTATGTCTGTTATTGTAGTGAAACAATTAAATATTGTTTATCTATAAATTAAATTGTATTAGCATTTTATATTCTGTGGTATTTAATATAAAAATCATCACAGGCAAGCTAAAACGGTGGAACTATTTCTGCACAGTGCGACAAGATTAAGGTCACAATATAAAAGGGCAAGATAATTAAACTAGTAATTATTAAAATTATGCTAGTATACATTGTGGAATTAATAAATTATATACCTACTTAATCAACATCTGAACGAGAAATCAATATATAATTTATTTAATGCGCGACCTTCGCTGGAACTATTAATTATTTAACAATTCTCGATTATGGCATTCAAATTGCAAATTATATATTTTTTATAGTTTGCAATTAAGTATGTGTGTTAATTAGTTACACTGGACGTATGTAGGATGTTTTGTGCAATTATCTGTTTGTATGTATGTGTGTATGAGTTGTGTGTGTGGGACTAATTATGGCTAATTATTTAAAAGATTGGTATATTCCACACGATTTTCTTTATTTTTCGTAACTGATAGAAAATGATTATACCAATGTTAAATTTTAATAAAAATTAAATTAGTAATAAGACTAAAATTGACAATGTGATCGCGCTGAAAAAATTACCTGCCGGGCTATCCTTGCCTGTTCTTTTGCCGGCGTAAGGAGGTTGGAACAGGCGTATCTAGGTTTAAGTTTGACGTTTTAAAGTGATCACATGTTGTTTCTTAAGAAGCACTTAGCTAGATCATGATGAATTACGAAATAGGTATTTATATAGGTACATGTATATTTTATACCCAAGCCTCTAAAATAATGTATGTCTATAAAATTAATTAAAATAATACATGTTCATTCAATTATTATTTGGTCATGCTGTTTTAGTGCTTTTTATAACCTATTAAGAAACTGTTTTTACAGTGTTAAAGAATTTAAAGAATACTAGCTGCGCTGATGATACACCCGTAGTTGTCTCGTTATCTCGCAAGAACTTTTTCCGGGATTAAAAGTAGTCTATGTGTTAATCCAGGGTATAAGCTATCTTAATTTCAAATTTTACCTAAATTATTGAGCCTTTTTTTTTTTTTTTTATTTCAGCGTGAATAAGTAACAAACATACACACTCACAAATTTCCGCATTTATAATATAAGTGTGAATTTAATTGATATAACAAACATAGTTTTTAATATTTGCATCTGCATGAATTATAATTTTAAATAATTTTTAAAATATTATGTAAATTATGTATTCTTGCTAATAAATTATCGACTTGATTTCAATTATAAAATATTTTTTCCACTATAAACAAAAATTTAAAGCTTTTAGACTGTTTATACGACTTACAAGACGCCGACACCGAGTTCGAATTCGCTTGCAACAGTGCCGAAATATCGAGAACTCGAACAAAAACAAATACATGGTAATTATTCCGTTTCAAAACCTAATTCTTTAGTATGGATGTAGTTTAAACTCTGATGAACATGTATGTATTACTTTTGTAGCGATAACGTCAACGTGAAATATGAAAATGTCACAATCTTTTTTGACTTGTACCGCACCCTACATTACAAGTCCACTAATCTACGACGGTGTAATGCTAAATGATGTACTGTAATTGAAGGCTTCACCGTTTGATATTACACATTACGATTACGTACGTACACTTGTAAATAATTACCGTAATTAGGGGTAATCAGGTGACGTAATGCGCATTAGGGAAATTACTCACCTGGAAAATAAAAGAGTTGGTGTTTTATTTCGTTTATTTTTGTGCTGTAAAGTTTCTTTACTGTAGCTAAGTGCGCAAGGTTTTTATTTTTTCATTACATTAATAAGCGGTAATTTTGGGATGTAATGTGCATTACGGAAATGGTGATGTTGTTTTGTTTAGATTGTTTGTTTTTTAATTGTTTATGGCTACACTAGTACCTATGTGTATCTTAATTACATAAGTAGGTATTTTTGTGAACAATTGCCTAAAGCGAATATGTGTAATCAGGTAACGCGTTAAGGGAAATCCATGCTTACCTGGAAAATAAATTAGTTGAAAATTTATTTCAGTCAGTATATTTATTATAATAATATGTACATATATGAAAAAAAATGTGTAAATAAGTACATATTTGGATTGGATTTATTAAATTGATAGTTATCGATCTCATTTATAACTTTCCTTTAAAATAGGTATAGTGTTTGCTAGCTTAGGTTACAGATTTAAAGCTATTACTTGGTGTTAGTATTTTTACTTATTGTATTTTAATATCACTTGTAAAATAGAGTTATTTTTTCGTGTGGTACCTACTTTTTCAAACCGTAAATAAAATTAAGTGACCTAAAATAAATTCATTTTTAAAGCCACCAATCCATTGTGAGCTATAAATAGCAGCTACTTTATAACAGCCACTACTGAGACTTTACAGCAAGTAGCTGTAGTCTGCTGTAGCTACGCTCCATCGCTGCATGCATTACAGCTAACTACGTTTCGATATAATCGCGCCGAGTCGATGCATATTTTATCGCGCTCCTATTGTTCGCTAGCTGTGTGTCGCTGCCTTTGAACTTTAATAAATACTGTAATGGTGACGTACGGGATACGGCTTGAAGGTACATACCGTTTAGATTTAAAAAGTGAAAAGTGGCGTTCGAAACGAGATCCGACACACTTTGGGTCGCTGAGCGATCGGAGTTTTATTCACCTGTCGCAATGACAAAAGTAGTGGATCATAAATAATTTTCCAATTTTCTTTAGCATCATATACCTACTCGTACTACAAATATGACAGATCTAGAAAACATTGGAAAATCGAGTATGATCTGCAGCTTCTGTCGCTGTCTAAGTGACTAAATATCGGTGTGTTTCGGCAGCCTCACTTGAGAGCCAGTTTCCAATCCAGGTGTAGCGTGGCGCAACCTTCGATTGCACTGTTACTTAACATCAAATATCTTGTGGTCATTGTAAATCAATATATAGGCCCATGACTTGAATTTTCATTCAATTAGTCAGTAATGAGAAAAACAGCAACATGTGATCAGACCCTTAAAATGTACTGCCTGTTCTTATGCCAGTTTAAGGAGGTTGGAACAGAAGTAGCTCGTAAGTAAGTTTGACGTTTTAAAGTGTTTAGATGTTACTGTGTCTTATACTAAATAAAAATAATTTTCAATTATTATTCTAGCTTTTAAATTTATCTGTATTGTGGTGTACGTACCAACAAAGAGTTTATCTATCTATCCATCTTTGATTTCTATTTGGAAACAGAACAAAATTAATTTAAAATAATGATAAAACAAATAATATTATCTACTATGAATGTGTTTAACGCTGTTTAGATCGCGTGTCCTATAACCTGATCATTTTGATCATTAAGGGTAAATGATTGACCGAAGTTCGTTTTAATGATGGATAATGGGGGCTGCGGGGCTCAGCTATAGACTATTTAAATGCCGGGTTCGATAACCTTTGCACGGAATTTTACAGGCATCTTGAGTGTACAGATACCTATGTAGTTATCAGCCTACGTTAGCAATTTTATCTGTTCCTCTGAGGCCCTAATTTTTGCAAACGCGCTCTAAGTACCTACAACTTCGATGGCTCAGTGACCCAAAGTGTGTCTTGGCCTCCGAAACGAGAGAGCGCCACTCTTCTCTATCTTGTGCGATTTCAGACCAGTTGAGAGTCTGGAGTTCGCGTAGGTCCGCATCCACCGCGTCCTTCCAGCGGTATCTAGGGCGACCGACCGGGTACTGCAATCCTACTAATATGACAAAGTGAGCGAACGGTAACGCGTGCACCTTACAAGTCACCGACACCGAGTTCGAATCCTTTCGGCCCCGCATCTGTGACTTAATGTTATGTGTGTATTACCATCGCTCGAAACGGTGAAAGAAAAACATCGTGAGGAAACCAGCATGTCTAAGAACCACAACATTTAAGAACATGCGACATCTACCAACCCGCACTGGGCTTGGTAAAGTAGGGCCCATACTCTCTCTCTCTCTCTCTCTGAGAGAAGGTCAGAGTCCCAGCAGTGGGAACGTAATAGGCTGATGATGATTATAAATAAAGCAATACTACTTATATCCTATCAATGTGATTATGTTGATAATTAACGAAATAAATGCTTGAATTATTAAGATTACAGATTAAGATTATTATTAAGATCCTGTATGCCATTGCACTGCGCTTGTCACCTTGAGACTTCAGTTTTTATCCTCGTGAGCTAATTAATTACGTCATATTGCCCTTCCAGTTCGAAGGCTTACGTAGAAATGTCACAGTGATATAGAGTAGTAAGTAGGCAATGTTTGACAAAGTCTTTTTTACATATTACAGGGTAGCGTTCGACCACAAGATGTCAAGAATATGTAGCCAAAGGTGGTGCCACGTCTACGTCTGGATTGGGATCTGGATTTTAAGGAAGGCAGCCGGAATACACCAATGTAGGTACTTGACGACAGGTGTCAAAACACTAGAGAATGCCCTTTCACCAAGCTTGATGATTTTCTTCACCGAAAGCTCAAGCTCATTTCAGTATTCGAACCTGGTTGTAGATTTGTAAGCCGACATCGCCACCTGAGCTATCATCGCTTGAAACTCTAACTATCTTTGCATGCTACTAAAATATTAACATCCATGCACCTACTTAAAGGCATCTCAAGTAGTTTGCAACAAACAATGAGCCAACATCCTGCACAGACTCATTTATAAACTCACACTGGCGCACGCTAATTATACATCATTATAACTAATTGTACAATACATCGGCTAAGAAGTATTCGCGACTATTAATGACAAAAGCAATTAGGGTAGTTGCAGTAGTGTGGGTGAGCTCTTGAGGTGTGTGCGTGGCAGTTCCTTGGTGTGTATGAAAGTTAAATTTGAGGTGGTAGGGCATTTTTTAGAGCTCGCCTGTTTGACTACCTCCTTCAAGCTAAGAATCTGTCACCAAGCATCTATCGGTATGTTCTGGCAGTCTTACTTGCATGTCAGTTCTTAGTTCAGGTGTGGTGTGTTACCCCTTTCGAGAAAAGTGTCACTTGACATCGCAGGTCAAACCCTACTCTATGAGACGAAAAAAAATCTAATTATAGCTGCCCGATTATATAATATATGTGCTTGGCGAATGAAGAAGATCCAGACAAGAACCAGGTATTTTTTAACTGCTATAATAAGGCTTGAAGCTCATTGAAAGATTGGAACCGACGACACGTATCGCTGACTGTAAAGTGTAAACATGTGTAAAGTAAAATTGTAGCTTTCACTCCTAAGTTCAATCTACCAGTAAGAATCTGTCATCAAGAACCTATCAGTCTGATCCCAATAGCCTAACCAGTTCCCTACCCAGACCTGACCTAGCGTCACCTTCGTACAGAACATACAATTGGAACTGCACTGGTAAGGACTCTTTTTATAGAGTCCGTTCCTGGGGAAATATGCTACGCCAGTTATTCGGATGTAGCAAGCAAAATTTACTGAGGTCGAATTGTAAGGCAATGATTACAGTGAAATTACGGACCTTAAAGAGCATTAATATCTAATCTCTCAAGGTGATCAGCGCAGTGCATTGCCACGCAGGATTTAGAACTCTTGAAGATTAAAATTCTTGAAGGCTTTAAAACGTACTAGGCAAACGTGACGCTAACCATTAGGCGAGCGACTTGCCCATCTCATCTCTCAATAGCATAAAAAAGTAACCAAACGTTAATTTGTTAGAAGGAAAATAAGCAATCTTAATTATTTAAATCATCTCTATTGTTCAAGGTTTGCAACAACCTACTTATTTTCATAATAATAATATCGCAATTAGATCACTGATCGTGCTGTATTAACATAAATACACGATTTGTCTGTCTGTGCGTATGTGTGTGTGTAGACGTCTACGTCATGGGCTCTCATTAGTCCAATGCTTAATGGTCCTAAGTATGCGGGCGAGATCACCGCGTCAGGCCACTGTTATGGTACCGATTCCATTGTCGAACACGACACGATAATTTGTAATCGATTTGTAGTTGATTCAACAGCTCGCTTGTCGTCTAGGTCGATCACTAATTAAGATCTTGTAGTTTGACCACAAGTCATCTGATGTTCAGAGATGATTTGTTTGAAGGTGGCGCCACGCTACGCCTACATACCGGGAATGGCTGGTATATTGGTACTGGAATCTGGATACACAAGAATCTGTTGTTACGCTACGCTAGTTCTCTTTTCTATGGCCTATTTCTGAATAAAAGATACGCAAAGTGACACAATACGCCTTGAACATCATCAGCTAAAATACGTTAATTGCTGAAAATAGGCCTTTCAATTCGAACGCCAAAATAATCAGCCATTAGCATCCATCGGCTCTTCACGACTCTTACGATGTCATCAAACCACCTGTTATAATTTCATCGGTCCACCTAGTGGAAGGGCTTGCTTACAGAACGTCTTACATTTCATAGTCGCCATTCAAGAACCTTAGTTCCCCACTTGTACGAAATTATAACCGCAATGCTTAATGCTAAAGAGTCTGACGTGGTACAACGCAAACGCGCCTCCGTTCGACGCTGGCGTGCGGTGTTAATGACAATAACTCGCTATTACCCTACGAGCCGGTTGTGAATAACCAGATACAAGTACTAAAGCAACTGATTACCCTAAAGTTGCATTAGTGTGTTGGGTGTGTCGCTCTTTTAAGGTTAACTTTATTGATTGTTGTAAGGTATCTCCAGTGCGATTTTATGCTCATCTTGCGTTTTCGTCTGACGCATGCGTGAAGCGCCATATCGCACGTAATAATTCAACAATAGCGCATGTTGATCCCTACTGACCTTCAAAGAGAGTAATACTTCAAGGGCTCATCCACACACTATCGAGCCTTGGAAATCCCAAACCTCATGATGCATCCTTTCTCCCGCATACTTACAATATGTGGAACGAGCCCCACAAGTGTTTCTGCAATACTACAAATTGCATTCCTCCAAGATGGGTGTGAAAAGTGTTCATAAGGATTGGCGACACGTCGGCAACTCTCCTGTAGTATTGGTTTGACATATTTCTGACCACGTGACTTAGCGTTGAAATATGTCAAACCAATACATTTTTCTTGTTTTCTATTAGCGTCAACGATTGCAGAATGCATCTTGGCTAAGGGCGCTGATGTTGCAAATTACCAAAGTGACCACTTCCCATCAGGCGTCTGCTTGTTTGTGAGTGACAAATTACATAAAAAAGGGCTGGCCGGAAATTATGTGTATGCTGCGTATTTTTAGCTCCACGTCGATTTCTTCAGACTTGCTGAAACTATCGCAGTTGCGGTTTGGTTCATAACGGTTACTAGTTCTAAGACTGATTTCCCCACAAAAAATCCCTGTGATAGTATTTTAGACGTACGTTCGCGTCGACTGTTAAAAACCTCTGACATTTAAAAAAATATATTTTATTATTAATTAGCGAGCATTTTTTGATCCCTGATGGTAAGTGATGAAGTCGATGATGGAGCCTTAGTTCTAATTAAGTTGTACCTTTTTATTTTCGGGGGTACTAGTTGATTTAACATGATTGATCTGACTTACGGGGGTGACATTGTCAAAAATTGACAAAAATCCCAGGAAAAACCTTAAGAATAAAAAAAAAAAAAAGCATACTTGCCTAGAAGATATATGAACTATTCACTGTTGACTTGAAGGCTACCAAATTATATTTATCGGGAAACAAAGACGCTGGTAAAGTGTTCCACTCCTTTGCCTTTCGCGTTATAAAAGCGGAAGCGAAACCTTTCCTGCGGATTGGGGGAATTTCAACTCTGTACCATATGTCTTTTCCTGATTATCTGGCAGAGAGACTTAACTGCTGATATGTCAGAAATATTCCTGTCCCTTGATAAACCTACCTGAAGAGTGAAGACAACGAGCTTGGGCAGTGCAAACGAATCCGCGTCCACTAATACTGACTTTATAAAGTTCAGGCTTTTATTTGAAACGCGGTGTTTATCAAAAGTAATTAAAACTTGTTAGTCATTACCAGATTTTGAAGCAGTCGTGCACAAACAAGGCACTTCAACTAAATTAAGGTGGAGGTTACAAGATCAAGTTGAAAGTTGGAGTTAATATACTATATTTTGCTCTGTAACTGTAATCAGGAAAGTAATCAATAAAATATACAATATAAAATATAAAAACATGGCAGGACTTTCCTTTCTATAATAAGAAACGTCGTGTGTCGGGTCGCCCTCTTCCCTCTCATATGGTCGAGGAGAGCGATGGCTGGCACATGCGTCAACTCGTGAACGGGTGCTGCTTGTGGGGTCTGGTCTGCTTTGGTTGTGATCCCTCAACTCATTAATATTCATGTTCCCATATCCCAATGTGTACAACCAAACAAGAGAAATCTTCTTATTAGTAAAGCTAATTCAAAAATATCGGACTATTAGATGACAAAAAAAAAAGCTTGGGATTTTAGTGAACTTGCTCCAATTCAATCAATTAGTAATAAGAATAAAATTGTCAATGTTATCGCGCCAAAAAAATTACCTGCCAGGCGTTTCTTGCCTGTTCTTTTGCCGGCGTAAGGAGGTTGGAACAGGCGTAGCTAGTTTTAAGTTTGACGTTTTAAAGTGATCACAATGTATCCTATTGAATAAATAAAAATTGACTCTTGACTTTTGACTTTGAAAAGCAACTCTATAATAAGTGATTTAGGCCATTCTTTTCCTATTCTATAATATTTACCAAAGATTAAAAAAACTCATACTCAAATGATTTTTAAGCTATTTTTCGTAATTATTGCATTGATTGTTTGTTATAAGCGATTGTTTGCCCAGATTGGCATGTGGTGGTACCTCCTTAGTTGCCTCCATGCTGAGACTACTGTGATCGAGACCTTAATTTTTTTATGATCCGCGCCATTTTGGTTATTACCTTAAATTGAATTTATCTATAGCCTAATTAAGTCTATTACATTAAACACAGGTTATTAAATTTTTATTTAAAAACTAATGACAAACATGTTATTGCGTCTCAAAGACCGTTTGAGGTGAAATCGGCTTATGACTCAAGAATTGCGGCGCCACTGGATTAATATTATAAAATGTCATATTCTGGCATTAAAATATGAGACAGCGTTTTAAACATTCCACCATAATTATGTCAGTCTGTGCAGTCAAATCATAAGTAGTAAAGTGAGGAAATTATTAACTTAGTACAAAATTTTCCGTTAAAAATAAAATGTTTAAAGGAAGTATGAATTATTTTGTCAGTAACAAATTGTGTTCCGAATTGTATGAGTCATTCGCATCCATATCATTATCACTATTCACTATTATTTTTCTACAAACTTGTTTTGTTTCTCTCCTTCAGTAGAGGTTAAATTTGCACGAGCTAAGTGTATAATCTAGAAATAAATATTAGCTTACCATCCTAGGGGTGCAGGCAAGAATCACCTGGCAGGTTACTTTTTGGGCGCTATCACATTTATATTTCATTTTTGTTATTAAATGATTGGATTGGAGCAAGTTCACTCCGTCTTGAGGTAATGTAGGACGCTCTGCGTCACGGTGGAGCGACGACTGCGCTAAGTGGCTGGCAGTAGTTGGATGAGAAGAGCCGAAGACTGGGCTCAGTGGCTTACCTTGGGAGAGGCCTATGTCCAGCAGTGGTCTGACACATGCTGATGATGATGATGATGATGATGAAGTTCACTTCAGTCTCAGACTTTTTAGTCATTTAAATATCATCATCATTATCAGCCTTTCACGTTCCCACTGCTGGGACTCTGGCCTTCTCTCAGAGAGAGAGTATGGGCTGTAATCTACCACGCTGTGCAGGTTGGTAGATGTCGCATGCCCTTGAATGTTGCAGTTCTTGGGCATGCCGGTTTCCTTACGATGTTTTCCTTCACCGTTTCATATAAATATAGTTTAATTTTTGTACAATATAGAGTTACACGATAAGATGACGTAGGTACGCACAAAGACATGCTAATGTAACCAACTGCCCACACAATGTCGTTTTAAAACGCTAATCAACAGGCGGATTTCGTATGGCAATCAGCCGAGTCGTTTCCACAACCGGAGCAATTGGAAAAATATAATTACGTACATAATCCCCTCCAAATTGGATTAAAAAATGATGAAAAAAAAGAAAGTGTTAGGGTGCGTCATTATTTTTGTGCGGGGAAAGGGGTCGCTAATTACGGCAGATGGATCGGTGTTCTGTATGTAATAACGTTAATTAATCGATCGCTTTTTTTTCTGACGTCGTTTTTTTCGTGTCAAGAGCTTTTGTGACGTCGTGGTGCTATTTTACTCTTGCAGGTAGAGCGTGAAGAATTGGTTGACGCTTTCATAGGAATATTTCCAGAGAACTTCTTAAAGGTTTTTGGATATGATCAACTGATCACTTTTAGAGATAGGATCGCCTACTGAGACGCTATAATAGTTTTCATTACATTTTTGTGATCATAATTATTTATAAATGTATTTAACGATATTGTATTGTCTTTAATCATCTTATAAATGCCATCTCATTGTAATCATACCAAGTCAAAAAACACGAAAACCACTTTCTGAAACTAAACTAAACTAAATCATTAACTAAATCTCAATAAATTTACAGTAAGTTTAAATAATTACTGTATTCAAACTAAACTTTCTACTTACTAAACAAAAACCCAGCATCCAGTCCACATGTAGCGTAGCGCCACCTTCGATCACATCGCTGACCTAAGGTCAAACGTTGCCCTGTAAGTAGTCAAAAACGACATTGCATGTCCACGAATGCTGTGGTTCTCGACTCAAGAATAGCCGACCGTAAACCACCCAATCATTCTTCCGCTTTGCCTTTGTCCACATTGCTGACCTCTGGTCAAACGCTACCCTGTAAGTATTCAAAAAATTATATCACATGTCCACCAATGCTGTGATTCTCTACTCAAGAATAGCCGACCGTAAACCACCCAATCATTCTTCCGCTTTGCCTTCGTCCACATTGCTGACCTCTGGTCAAACGCTACCCTGTAAGTATTCAAAAAATGATATCACATGTCCACCAATGTTGTGATTCTATACTCAAGAATAGCCGACCGTAAATCGCCCAATCATTCTTCCGCTTTGCCATCGTTCAATAAAAACGAAAGCTCACTATCATCGCACAACTGGCATCAACCAAGTTCGCTATCTATTAAAAACAAAATTATCCCGAAGTAGTGAAGTGGCGGAGGCATGCCTACACCAGTGAGGGGCACGATAGAGCCACTTAATATCACCCTTCTACCCCTTCATTATAATCACGCACACACACAAACTATCGATCCCCGCCCGTGTCCGTACACGGTGCGTTTATACAAGTGATTAGTGTATTTAATTTGAAAATGCTAAGTAGTTGGCTTGTTTTATCGTAGTGTTAATGTGGATTTGTGTCAGTGTGCGTGGTAATTATGTTCGGCGCGAGTGTGCGCTAACCCTTTTCGTTGGCGTCGCGAAGTGATCGCGGTAATGTGCCCGATTAATGACGATCGTTTTGTTTATTTTTCGTGTTCGTGACGTTTGTGAAGTTTACTGTATTGATGTATTCCTGGCCGTTTTCAGCGGTCGCAGTGACTGTTGTCTAATCTGTGACCTCGGCGACCTTCTTCTGTTTGTTTAGGTGCTTTAACGTGTTTGATGCCACGGTTGGATGTATTAAAACACGAATAACTTGGTGGAGTTAGTAAACACAGATCTTAAGAACAAAGTTGCTTATAGGTCCAATTAAAAATATCGTGGTTTATGTTTTTGTAAAAGCTTCAAATACGAATATAACAAACAGGATTTCAAATTCTTTATTTCATGCAACGATACAAACAGGTCATTGGTTGACGGTTTTTGTCTGTTGCGGACATCTGATTGCCGCTCCACCACATATAATAACTAGGGTTTCCTGATTCTAGGGTTTTAGAATCAACACGGATCGTAATTCACAACACAACAAAATATATTCGCGTTTTTTTTCGTCACAGTACAAATATTTGTGTCCAGAGGTATACATTTTTTTATTGATTCTTGTTCGTTTCGTTTACATATTTACCTACTTTAAAATTGACTCTGTTCACGTCATCTTATTTTTCTTTTTCTCTGCTGTTTGTTAGTCTCCCTAAACCAAGCGGCTTGACCTATTTGTTTTTGTTTCTTTTATGCGTTGTTAGCTGGACAAGGTTTACATGAAAGATTGAAAATCAACCGGAAGACTGGAAAAAATGAGAGTGTTTTTTTCTATAGAATTTTTGTATGAATTCAAGACCTTCTTTATAGTTTTCCTACCCGTGCGACGCTGTTTGTTATTATTAACCAGTACACACTAAAATAGTATCCAACTGATATAATTGATACTGACCGATGTCCACGACCTATGTCAGCTACAGTCAAAAACCGACCTTAGCGCTACTTCTATACCTCTAAATTTAAACTGCAAACTCCTCAGCAGGTGCACTCCGCCCCGCTTACTAAATTCCCAGTCATTTTCCACAACAAAACTAAGAGACACAATAAACTTTATAACAAATTACGCCGCATACTCTCATCAACTCGCCTAAAACAGTAATTGAAGCTAAAGTAACGATTAATTTGTGTGTGTAAAACTCTGAAAGCAGAACATTAGCAATTCGCAACAACACTTACACAGGAGTAATGACTCGTCTGTCCATATAATCATAGAGCAGCCATTACTCCCGACTTGTAGGGTGAGCACGAGGTAGGCGATATCGAGGACGGCAGAAACGTCACACATTCTGCTAAGCTAACTAACTGAGATGGCGCAAAGACCAAAGTTAGTCTTGGCCTCCGATAACAAAAGACGCCACTTCGGTCTGTCCCGCGCCACCTCCTGCCAGTCCTCCACCTGGAGCTCGCGCAAATTCTTCGTGACTTAGCCTTTCCAGCGATATCTGGGACGGCCCGGGTGACGTCCACTCGGCCGTCCCATGTATGCTCGTTTGACCGCACGATACTCTTCCATTTTTCTTTTCATCTTGCTAAGCTAAAGTAAATAAATCTATCAACCATTAAATGCGCTAGAGAGACGCGGTGGATGCGGACCTACGCGAACTCCAGACTGAATTTGGGCTGCGCTCAGGATAGAGAAGAGCCGCTGAGCCATTGGAGTTAGTTATCAAATAATTATCTCGGCCAACGAATTAGTTTAGCTATTCAAAGAAGTAATATTAATTTGATTAAGATATTCAATCTCCTGTATGCCATTGCTCTGCTCTTGAGACAGCATAATTTTTATTCATTCTATATACATACCTACTTACCCTATGTGCAATATAACATCTGTCACAGACCTATATACTCGTTTACTCGTAAATGATATCAACAGGTTGATGTGAAAGCTCCACTATTTAACAACGAGTATGGTATTGAATAATATTCATGTATCATCACATCGGATAATTAATTCAAAAATAATTATAAAGAATAATAACCGAGCCATCGTAATTGTTAATTTAAATAAAAAGGCCAGACCACACAAAGTATTCTTGAAAATATATGTGCACGTGCATAAAATGCATCGTAAATGACAAATATGAACTTTCATGACACCATAATTATACTACTTATGAGCGCATAAAGTTCTGAAACAGACGCTTGCCAAATAAGGTAACGGCAAGCTTTATACTAATTGGTTTTACAGCATTCAATATTGATGGATTTAACTTAAGACCAATAGGGGCAAATCTTCCACATTGTACGCACCGCATATAAGAAAAACTTTAAGTGTGCGCCAAAAACGGCGCATACAATGATGTACGATCACTATACATAAGTAGTAGGTACCTAGTAACTAATCAATTGTAAGTTAGCGTAAGAGCCTTTCACGTAGCTTAGCGACTGTTTCAGGCAGCCAAATGCTTTGAAACAACCGCCAATGGAACAATATGATGACCGTTCTGTGGAACATCTGGTCAATCAGCAACAAAAGATTGCTAAAGCTTTTCGAACAAGTTTACGTCATAAACTAGGGCCCCAGAAAGACGCTCAAGTGTTGATCAATCAATATCTAATCTACGGTTTGCCCTAAGTAATGTCAAGTTTCTATCATTAGTAGGGCAAACAGTGGATAGATAGGTTATTAAAACCGGCCTTAAGTGACATATTTGTATGAACTGACAGCGTCAAATCTGTGCCAAGTATTGATCATCACTTTAGCGTCATACTAGAATACAAGCCCAAGAAATTGTTGATATAAGACGTCCTCAAAAACCCCATAACATGGCCACTTTACCACGGGGAGGGTCTCCACGACATTAATTTCGTGAAATGAACCTAATTTACATTTAAATAAGGACTCGCCTTAGTCGGGATAAGTTGCGAAACTAGCGGCCCGGGGCACTTCTGCCCAAAGCATCGGGTGTTTCATTACTATAATTCAATTCCAACCTTATACATATACATTATGTTTCGAACTGGTATTGGCATTGGCATTTCAACTGAAGTTATAATTTAGTAAACCTATTCAGAAGACAGCTTAATGAAGGTAGGTACTACTGAAACGACGCGAGTTTCTGTGGATCCACCCATGCCTGCATAATCAGTTCGTTTGAAATTGTGTTGTAGTACAACTAACTTTTGTGCAAAATCAAAAATCGTGGAAAGTTGGTACTTCTATGATTGAAACAATTCTAAAGATGAAAGAACTTGAGTCGATAAACAAAAACAATCGAAGAAATACTTCCGCTAATGTCCGAATAATATTACCTACAGATCATTAATCGAAGATTTAATTTATATTAACTAAAACGAACTCGTTGAACATTTGCAAAATAAACAAAGCAATTTTTGTTTCGTTAATCACAAGCTTTAACTTTTCGAAAAGTTTTTAACAACGTTCAATTCAATCCGTCCGCGAAAGAGGGTCATCAATAACAAAATTAAAAATTCCTCAATTTGAATTTTAATTGCGTTGCGATTATAATCGAGACGATTGCGAATTACGGGAGCGCTTCGCCGGGATTTTTCTCATTCAAATCATCTCTTATAATTCATCCGAATCCAGTTCGAACTAGCTGCGTTTGAACCAAACCAGTTTCGGAGTAGGGGTGTAAGTTTAATCCTTATAAATTTCCTTTTTACACAAAGCAATATAAGTAATTAGCATAATTTCGTTGAGTAAATGAAATATGGTAATAAGGGGGGTTTTTAACCCCTTCTTGGGGGTGAAGTCGCCGAGAAAGGGGTGTGAGGTGGGCCTTTCTAGTCGCATCTCGTTGATACTTGTCAGGCGAGATGTAGTGATGATTACAATTAAATTATACGGTATTCAGGACGCTACGGCCATTTTGTTCTGATTTAATGCTTTTACAACTTCGACGGAGGCGGCTGTGTGCATCTTATTATTGTAGAAAGCTATAAAGTGCTTTTTATGACTTATGTAGTTCCCGTGATGAGGTCCTTCTATGAGAATTCTAGAATTGAAGTAGTCGCTGCCTTACTTAAATACCTAAGTAGTAAGTGTGTATTTATCTTTTGCTGGAAGTAAGTTAGTTTCTGAGATCTTCAACATGCAATAAAGCCGTGTGACCGTATTATTGCCTGGTTATAAGCGATGATGTGGGCGATGGTTTAGCATGCATGCTTAAAAAGTGCTTAGAATTATAAACTTAGTACCTAGGAAAGTACTTAAATTTATATTTTTTTAAATTAGAGTTCTATTTCAATAAAATTAAGAAACGTAGATTTACATTAAAATGATCGCCTTCGTTTTAACATTCATAAAGTTTAAGTCAATAAAACTCACGTTTCAAACTTCCAACATAGCTTTTCGCATTCCAACGCTTTTGTTAAACCAATTTCCTGGAACTTAAGCGAGTCGACATCGATATCATACTACACATATTAAAGATGATCGAATTAACTTGATTTACAACATTAACATAAAAAACCCCCGACGAATTGAATGCCAATTAAAAACCGATAGCTAATAAACTGGAGCAGGAATCGAACTAACGACTCTCCATGAAATGCTTCGTGATAAAAGGTCTTCGAAAATACAATACTACGTCTACCCTCCAAATAGAAAAGGACAGATTCACACAAGATGCGGCCAGTTAGAAAGGGACGGTGTAGAATTGGAATTAATTAATTATAATTAAGTTTTAAGTTGACGCGCCGGTTACGAGCGTACACTTAAAGTTGCGCTTGTGTGTGTTTTAGTTTGGCTGTGTGTATCTATTATCGATTTGGAACTATGGGCAGAGATAATGAGCTGGCTGGGTAGTGGGAAGGGTACGTGATAAGTTTTGGGGTCGAAGCTTGGAGGTACTGGCTAATGTTGGCCTAATGCTAAGCCAATGTTAGCCTAATGCGGGTTGCTACGCTAGCTTTAACGCTACTTTGGCTAGATTGAGTTGCGAGCTTCTCTTTAGATTGTCATAGTCAGTCTTAGTGAGTTACAGAGTCTTGTAGGTACCTAGTTATGTAGAAGAAGATAGGTATCATTATATAACAAAATTGAGAAAAAGAACAATGACCCAGTGGGAGTGACGTCGGCTTGCGACCTAGGTCTTAGGTTAGAATCATACAATGAGCTTGAGCTTTCGTATGCGGTAGACATACAAAACAACTGATCAAAACATTTTAAATGTGCATTGTATTCGAAATATAGACTAGGTATATAAAAAAGGAGGCTTTGATCGAAGTTAACTTCATGATTCTCTTCCCTGTTAAAAATAAATATCTGGTGCACTTAAAAATGTAGTGTTTGTCTGAACTTAAGTGCAATGATTCACGTAATTTAGTTTTAAAATAAATTCCGGCGGTTTTATTTTTCGTAGATTTAATGAAAGGAATAGGCCCTGGTACTTATTAGTCGGTTGGATTTCATTAATTGGATTGAAATTATACAACGAATTTATGATTAAGGGATTTTAAAATTAACCGGTCAGGGCGCAGTACTAGGTACGTAGGTACTTGAAGATAGTGACTTGACTGATAAATCAAATGGACTCATACACAAATCATGAAACATTCAGTTTTGAGCTTAATTTGGGGCTAGGTCAATTTGTGTGCAATGGTCCCCCGATATTTATTTATTTATTTTTGTCCCTTCGAAACTGTAACCTAAACTACAATGAGTCGTGTGTGTATAACTGTGACTGTATGTGTGTGTGTGTGACTGTGTGTGTGTGTGTGTGTGTGAGTGTGTGTGTGTGACTGTTAATTTTTTCCTTGACATTATTTATGATGACCTTCAACGCGGCTTTGCTTCTTTTTTAATATCAACATTTTGATTTGATTATGACTTCGTGCCATTTTTTCGAAATCTTTTAGTTGTTAGAGTCCGTTTACACTTCTCGATAAATATACCTACCCTCCAAATTTCAAAGCCTCTACGTCCAGCGGTTTAGGCTGTACGTTGTCTATCAGACCATCACTAAGCCAGCCGGTCACTTTTAAGCCTTTTATAGGTACAGATAGACACCTACATTGTTTAAATCACATCTTATTTACTTATCCATAAAAATATCGGACTATTAGATGACAAAAAAAGATTGAGATTTTAGTGAACTTGCTCCAATTCAATCAATTAGTAATAAGAATAAAATTGTCAATGTGATCGCGCCAAAAAAATTACCTGCCGGGCGTTTCTTGCATGTTCTTTTGCCGGCGTAAGGAGGTTGGAATAAGCGTAGCTAGTTTTAAGTTTGACGTTTTAAAGTGATCCCAATGTATCCTATTAAATAAAAAACATTTGACTTTAACTTTGAATGTTTTGTTTTAATACGTCAGTATTAAAAATATTTCAAAAAAGGTTTTCAGGGAAAGATGAATTGTAAACATAATATCTGAAGTTGTCTTTTTTCTTACTTTTTCTTTTAAGCGTTTGACCATAAGTCACCTGACGATGTGACGATGTGTTTGGGTTGGTGGCAGATAGTGGTGAAAAAAACTGCAAGTGCTATTTCTATAGGGTTATGTGTCGTGTTTACAGTTTGGGTGTTTTTTCTAGGTTGTTTTATTTAAGTCAGTATTTGTAGGTATAAGAAAAATGTGTAGTACCTACTTGCTTTGTGCTTGAACTTTTCATAGATTGGCTGTTATGTACAGTTTGTGCAATACAGTCTCTCTCTGTCTTTCAATACTTAAAGAATACAAATCATTTCATTTCAACGTAGTGAACAGGTTTATCATTAAAACCTAGGCCACACCTCGAAAGATCGACATACGCTGCGAATCAGGGACGCAGCCGACCGTCTACTAGATATAGGGGGCGGCCACCCCGGGGGCAGCTATCGATTTTGGATGAGGAACCGGACTAGAGACATGCGAGCCTTAATAACAATCTAGGGAGGCTTTGAGCGGATTGTTGAACTGCACTGCGAAATAGACGCGCCGTAAGCAATGCTTACGGACGGGGATGGAAAATTTAAGTGCCATGTTCGAAAATGTATTTAGGTTTTGGGCTTGTAAGTCCTACTAATTATAGTTGGGCTTCGTCTCGAAATTTGCATATATAAAACTTTGTAGATCGTCATTCATCAAGCACTTTATTTGAAAATATAAAAAATTACGAACGGGGATGGAAAATTTACGTACGATTTTCGAAAATGTATTTAGGTTTTGGGCTTGTAAGTCCTACTAAGTAATTATATTTGGGCTTCGTCTCGAAATTTGCAAATACTCGTATAATACTTTGTAGATTGTCATTCATCAAGTACTTTATTTGAGAATATAAAAAAACACTAACAGGGATGGAAGATTAACGTACGATTTTCGAAAATGTATTTAGGTTTTGGGCTTGTAAATCCTATTAATAATACTTGGGCTTCGCCTCGAAATTTGCAAACATAAAACTTTGTAGTCTCGCCTATAAGACTGTCATTCATGCGTTTTATTTGAGAACTAGCTGTTCCCCCGGTTTCACCCGCGATCCGCGTGAACTACATACAGTTTATCGCGATACAAATAGTTATAGTTGTTACGGTAAATCTCTGAAACTATACGGATCTGATTTAAAAAAATTCTTTCACTGTTAAAAAGCTAAATTTAATCGTGATAAAATTCTATGAAAATCATGGCCGTATTCGTGGCATCATGGTATGACTATATTTTACTACTTCCGGTCGATTACTTTCACTTCTATAATTATCACTTAACATCAGGTGACTTGTGGTCAAACGCTACCCTGTAAATAGAAAAAAAAATATCGTGTATGTTATATTAATTCCAAATAACAATTTGAATCCCAACAAATATTTATAATTATCTTAATACAACTCGAGACAAGCGTAACTCATCGACTACACCCCGCACAAACGGTGTAACTCTCAACTTCCCGAAAACGTTGAAAAATATAAAAAAAACGTCAAGTTAGAGCCGCCACTCAACAAATAAAGGAGCGGGCCAAGTGGCACCGCGGGCGTCTAACATTCGTGCTAAAAAGTAAATAAAAATAACAAGAAAAGGAAAAGTGATGAGAGAAATACGAAGGATTCCGAGAAGGGATGTGCGAGTCCGGTTTGACCGGAAAGTTAATCGTGGATTAGATTAGTTGAATACAATATTTATTGCATAAAAATCTTTTCTATTTAAGTAATTAATATACTCGTATATATAACTGAGTTTTTTTTTGCATTAAGTAAAACTTATAGTTTCTTCCAGGAAAGTTAGAAAACAATGCTTTCAGCTCTTAATAAAAGTCAATATTGCGTCTTCATGCTTTTGTTTAGAAAATATACTTATAAATAAAGATGACTATGATTATAATGAGCTTGAGGTTTACATTTATTCATTATAGGGTGAAATCAATCTACACAAATAAATATGCATGTATAGCTGCGTTAAGTGAGTTATAGCTTTTTGTAAATTGTTATTACGAGTTTTAATTTCATGAAGCATTTATGTTGTTTAATGTCTCACGTGTCTTAATTGAATTGAGCTTCCCAGCGCACATCTGTTGTTGTAATATATTACCGCATGATTAAGTTTCAACTCCTTATTGCAAAGGTTGCATACAATTAATAGGCTATTAATGGTAAATTATTCAGTGGCATTTCATCAGCTTTTTTACTTTTTAATAAATTGATTAACACGTTTCAAACAATTTGTATATTTTATTTTAACTATTTTTCTTTGAACTACAATGGATTTTAACATAATTGTGTTAAGATGGGTCACAATAATACATTAAAATAAACAATAAATTTGTGTTACAAAATAAATCTAAGAACATGTAAAATATTCAACACGAATCAACGCTCTGTTAAAATAATGCAACCAATTACGTTGACTCTTTAAAAACGTTACTAATTTGAGACCAGTTCCCGAAAAAAATAATCTTCACCCATAACAAATACCATTCATTTAACCGGTCTCTAATCCCCGTTTAAGCCACGGTGTTACGGCCGTCGGCAAAGCACATATTTGTTCGCGCCCCCGACGTTTTTGACATTCCTACCTCGCCTCAACTTTTCTTAGGGTTGTTACGCTTGTACAGATCAGCTTTACCGATATGGTTGACTTCTTGTGCTGTCGTAATCGAGGCAACAGACACCACACTTTAAAAAAAATTATAATGTTGAATACAAACAAACAAACCTTTTCTTTAAACACTCAAAACCATGACTCAAAAATACGTGTTTATGTTCATATCATCTTTCGACTTCGAACAGGACTGATACTAAAATGGTCTCTATCTAAAATATAGAATAGAGTTTTAATACATTAATATAGGTACAATGAATTCGTAAAATTTCATCTCCGACCCTATCTATAAATAGGTACACTGCAGATTTGTCATCGTCCAAAGCGGTGAAGGAAAATATCGTAAGGACCGTCAATTCTGCAGTAGGCCTACGTGGTAGATTATGGCCATACTCAAAAAAGAAAAGAAAAGTAATGCCTATAAACGTAATAGACTAATGACAATGATGATAAAGAAGTGTAAAAAAATATCCAAAGCTTAAACTTCCCTCCCATACACTTAACCTATTTGCCACGGCCATATTCAAAGGAAATCATAATCACCAATAAACCAGATACTTTAATCCAAGAACGTCAAACGTGTGAACAATCCCGCTTGTAAACTTATTAAAAGACTCATAAAACGATTTCACCGCAACAACAAAAGTTTACAATCGTCGACAACCCTAGCGGAGGCAATGAAAAGTCGGTTAAGCTAATGTTATCGAGAAATAAAAATGTATAATAAAATACAAACACGCCGCGTGAGGAAACAATTTGCCGCAGGAGACTGAAGATTTCATGCCTTTAACGTTTACATTGCCAAGCGAATGTAGATCCTAAGCCACACAAACAAGTTTGCGAATTAAATGAAGCAACCTTGCAGAAAATTCCTCGAATTTCCACCGAGAGACTTAGCGAATTTCAACTTTGTACCCTTTGTGTTGAGGTTGATGTTTGCTTGGGGTGTTACAACAGTAATTCAGGAAGAAAAGAGTGTTTTCCGGCTGGCCGGGAAGCCGTGACATTTGTGTTAAGCGGAGTCGAGGTAGGGAGATCATTCATGAGGCGTTCGCGGAGTTAGCTTCTGCTACAGATTGTTTGAGAACTTGCGGGATGGAAAGCGATATTTTGTTTTTGGAACTTAAATGCGTTTTGATTTTACTCTGACATTGTATTCTTTTTGAATTCATTCGTTACTATTGGTCAGATATTAAAGTAATTTCAATTGTTTTAATACAAATTAAAATATAAAACGGCTAATTATTACCAAGGACAAACTTTGTAGACAGAAAAAAAACATACAGGCATTTACTTTCGTCATAAAAAAATGAATGTGGAGGCTTAAGCCTCCATAGGCTCAGGTTTATTTAAAAATGTCATCTAATAATTGTAAGAGCTATCATTATGGACTTTGTTTTATAACTTACGTTGTCCCACTGCTGAGGTAAAGTCTACCTTCCCTTACATCTGAATTTGTTGTTAACCCAGCACAATAAAGACGTAAAGCCACACAAATAAAAAACCGCAACTAGAAAAGTGATCAGGCCACCTCACGCGCCACAAAAAGAAAAAAAAAGAAAAGAGAAACAAACAAGAATTTGAAATCCGAACGCCTTTTTTTTCTAATCCGACCGACAAGGACACGTTCACGGTGCCACCTGTTGAGCGGAATCACGTGACTTTTTTGCTTCAAGGACGCGTGCCTCCTTCGGTTCATTCATGGGCGGTCTGCCCCCCGTATCTTGGGGGTGTAAGGGGTTTTTTTGTTCCCCTACGGTGAACTCCCGAGGGCTTTCACCTACGTGCATTTTCGAGGTCATGTCTGGAATGTTTTGAGGTTATGTTTTGGCGTTTCTCCGCGCTATTGCTTGCGTTCATTGGCGGAGTTTGTCTTTTGCGTTTCTTTGAGAGTGTGAATGTTACTTTATATAGAACTGTGTTAGGAATGTTCGTAAGAATATTTTTCTTGTTTTTTCCTGACTGGCCAGTACTTTATAGTTTCTGACTTAAAAACAGTGTTTACGACAGTTGCGTATAAAGTTTTGACCGTCGTTTTGGTCGTATCAGAATTCCTTTTATTTACAAACTTTTTAATTTAACTTTAAATAATTTACTACAAAAAATTCGAATTAGAAAACTAGATAGGAAAAAGAATAAAAAGCCTCTTTAATTAAAACATAGTAAGCTTCCTCGAGTTAGTTATTCCCTCTCGCATTTCAATAGATCAATCACTGCATGCTGTAGGGTGACAGTCCCTATCTATTACTGTACGACTGAATATAATTTCTTTAATTGCCCACGCGACTACCAAAGACGTAACAAGGGAAACAAACCCTTCTTTTCAGCTGATAAGATTGAGTTTGCAAAATACTTTAAAATTGTTAAGGCCCACACAGGTTGAAACTATCGGCTGATAGTTTAATCAAATGCTAATTCATATGAAATGATAAAAAACTGAATAAATTGCAGATGAAATGTTCTATGTATATTGGTAAAAAAAATTAATAAGAGCACTATATTCATCTATTTAATGTTGTCATAGGTTGCGCGATTTTCTCAAAATATTTTTATGGAAAGATACTCGCTAACCGACGATTTTTACAAAATAGCTTAGAACTGTTTAGGCCTCCAGACTTCTTAAATGACAAAAAGGTAAAAGGCTTGGTAACACATTTTTTTGTGAGAGTCTAAATATTTCTAGCCTGGCGTTTCTTGCCTGTTTCTTTGCCAATGTAAAAAGATTGAAACAGGAGTAGCTAGTTGTAATTTGACGTTATATAATAGTGATCATATATTCATTCTTTTAAATAAACATATGATAGCTAGCATATGCCGTAAGGTCTTATGAATTAAGGAAAGTGGCTTTTTTATAGGCCAGTTTTCAATCGCAGTTTTTCTGCTGTGAAAGTTAACCCAATTGAGTTATCCTCTCGTTAATATGATGTCAAAAACATGATAATTAATGTGCATAAATATTAGCTTTGCATGTTTTGTAATTGCCGAGAAAAATGGAGATTCCTGCAGGCTATATTTCCGATTCGTCCTCTTGACGTGGCTTCAGTGCTTGTTTAAAAGGTTACAAATAAATCGCGCACCGACCGTCTAACAAACCTAACTATCGGCCGATAGTCTCCAACGTGCGCGCGTTCTTATCCTTAACCGGATTCTAATTAAACCCTGTCCCTGATAGTGCACCGTGGAGCTGTAGACTGCGTAATTTACATTAATCCAATAATTGCATGGAGGTTTCCTAGTTAGAAATTCAAATGAGATGATGTACAGCCAGGGTGGTGGGGCGGTCTTTAGGGAGGCGTGTGAGACGCTACGAAATACTGCCGGCTGGCAGACGTGGTCGTTATCGGAGGGAGTGTGACGAAAGCGTGAGGTGGACTTGATAAACATTATTGGAGGTTTAATTCATGCACTGTTACGGTACTGATAAATATGCCGACCACAATTTTTATTTCTCCTTCTTCTTCTCTTATATATAAATTACATACACATACAAAGTTTCAAGTCGATACGACAATTAGAAGTAATAGGTGAAAATTGACTTCTAAGATTTGATTACATTGTTAGTTAGTTAGTTACAAGTCAAGGTAATAAAAGTGTTTTAAAAATGAATTGCTGTTCGTTTGTCTCGCTAAAACTCAAAAATGGCTAGACCGATTTAAATAATTTTCATTTTTGAAATATTTGTCTAAGGCAGGTTGAAATGGTGTGACAAAATCTTTAGACAAATTCGCTGGGTCAGCTAGTATAACTATCGATGAGTATATTATGTGACTTAAATGAAGTTCAAAGCGATTGGACCAATTTTTATGAAATTTTCAGGCAATCTTCAGATCAATTTCCGATCGGTTTCATTTCATCACTATTTTTTCTTTCACCGAAAGTTCAAGCTCATTGTAGGATTTGCACCTATGACCTAAGCTTGAGTCGCAAGCGAAGACCACACTTAATATGAGCTTATCATAGCTTCAAAACCACTTTAACCAGCCCGTACTGAGCCAGCGTGTTAGGACATGGTTCATATATCGTACTGTTTCTCTGAGAGAAGTTCTATGAATCTTAAGATTTTGTTTTTGCTTTTTACTGGGTGTATAGCGTTTGACCATAAGTCACCTGATGTTAAGTGACGATGTTGACGAAGAGTTACGTTACACCTGCAGTGGGGCGAGCACTAGAATATGTAAAATGCTCTAGAGAGCACAGTTTTAGATATTTTTATAATAATTCCAATTATCCGAATTACAATAATTAACAACTCTATTATTTGCAATTATATATCGTTCTAACCAGCAATGTTATTCGTATCTTGCGTCGAGTGGGACTTGATTAATGAAATTGTTATGTTAATGAACGTCGGCTATTTTTGGTCGATACTGACTCAGTATCTACTGTCTATCTGTTCGCTAATTAACAATTGTATTTGGAATATTTGCAGAATGAAATTAACAATTCTTTAGTTAATTGTATTGAGAGCTGTAAAAACCACACTTATTGTTATTCCTTTGTTTAGTTGGTCTCTTGGGTATTTTATAGCGATGATGGCTCAGTGGTAGTGACATCGGCTTGCGATCCGTAGGACGTGGGTTCGAATCTTACAATGAGCTTGGGATTTCGGGAAAGGAAAACATCGTGATGAAACCATAGCTTGGTGGTAGGGTATTTTCTAGTGCTCGCTGGCTAGCTTCCACCCTCATGTTAAGGATCTGTCGCCAAGCACCTTTCGGTGTGTTCCGGCAGCCTCACTTGAGAGCTAGTTCCCAGTCCAGGTGTAGCGTGACGCCATCTTCGACCACATCGTCACTTAACATCAGGTGATTTGTGGTCAAACGCTACACTGTTAGTAAAAAAAAGGTACAGTAGATGACCAACCGACTGTGACGTACGTTGTTTTTTTTTTATTTTGCCATCTTAATGTTGTCTGAGGGAGATGCTACTTAGCAATGAGACCGCTGATTATACGTTAGGTTTTACTATGTATTTTATTACTACATGTACTTAAGATCTATTTATTTCTCTGACCCTCTCAACGCGGTTTCACCCGCGTCTTCCCGTTATCCCGCAGGAACCTTTTTTCGGGATAAAAAGGAGCATATCTGTTAATCCAGGGTATAAGCTATCCCCATTTCAGAATTCCAGAATTTCCAGAATCCCAGAATTTTATCAAAATCGGTTTAGTAGTTAAGGTGATACGTGGTAACAAACATTCACACACCCAAGCTTTCGGTAAAGGAAAATATCGTGATGTAACTATAGCTTGGCGGTAGGGCATTTTTTAGTACTTACTTGCCTCTAACTTTCAAGTTAAGTATCTGTCGCCAAACACCTATCTGTGTTCCGGCAAACTCATTTGTTATCCAGTTGTACCTACCTTCGATCACGTTGTCACTTAACACCAGGTGACTTGTAGTCAAACTCTGCCGTGTAAGATGTAAAAGAGAATTATTAGTAAGTGTAGTAGATATAGAATAGTACAAACGTAGATTTCCAGTTAGTAACATACTTACTACTGATTGGCCGTCTAGAGATGCGAGTCGGAATGAGCGGGCGGATTCGGCGCAGCCTTAGTAATTTCCGAAATCGCTTGTCGACAATCAGAATAGTGCTGCGCCAGCTCAGTCCGATTCGGAATAATTAGATCTCGATCTGCATCTAATTGCTGCGACTCTAGCTATATGATAATGCCTTTGAATCTTTGTTCAAACTTTCGTTGTGATTGGTTGTAATATTTAATAACTATGAAATAACGTGAAACTTTAATAATCAAAACGTTTGAAATGATACGAAAATGAAATGATGTTTTATTTCATTAAAAGACTACATATATTGGTAAGTGCAATGGTTTAATTATCATGTTTTTTTCTGCCCCAATAATGGATTCAATTCCCGGTGAAAGTAACATATTTCAGAAAATTTAATTCCCGAGATTTCATTTCATAATGGCGGACAACATTAAAACGACAAATATGTAAAATATAGAAATAAATTACAGATATTTCGGTCAACCTATTTAATCAATTTAGTGCTTAAATTATAACTAAACACAATATCAAAGTAAAGTCTTAAACAATGAGGTTGATAGCAATAAATCTTTTTGAAACTTTATCCTCCCTGTACCGTCTTATTATTTTATTTTACTTTTAATAGTCGAAGGGCCCTTTCTTAAGTTATATAGAGCCATATAAAGGGTAATGTCCTAAAGCCTTTTATCTGAATAAGTTGTAACGACAAACAATATATCCTACAATCGCAATTGCTATGCATAAATTATATCTAAGCATCCAAAAACTTTCTTTTCATCCTTTCTCTTGTAAAAATCACTGTTAAACTTTCATTTTCCAGCCTCACGAAAGATAATAAAAAAGATAATTGAAATAAGAGTGAGCTATATCACTCTGTGTCCCTAGTCTCCACCTTTACCTAGATTAGAAGCTAACTTATATCTATTAAAATTCCTTCACATTATAATGTGAGTAAAATGTTGTGCAAAAAATAACAATATTGAAAACAAGAGAGTTTTCTCACGCGTAACCGGGAGCTACAAACCTACCAAGCACCCGAAACGCCCCGTAGCCTATAAAACTAGTCTTGTCTCCAGCACTTATTAATACATCCGCACAGCACAACACTATAAATAACAAGGTTGTCGAAACATCACCTTGTAAATCACAGAGTAACATCCGGCGTCGTCACTGGCCCAATCAGAAATATAATTAGATTGAGACCGGCGCCTAATTGTGATGGTCTCAAGTTGCCAGCCCGAGTCCGACAAAATCAATAGTTGACCCGGCGCACATCCCTAAAGGATCTAGCCGAAATATTGTTTATTAATTTGTGTGTTGACTTCGTCTGTAATTTAAGTACGCTGTTTAATTAGGCAGTGAAGAGTCAGATTTTGATATTAATTTGTTTAGTTGCTCAATAAATTACAGTGCCTAGACTAGGTTTAGAATTTGATGCGAAGCACCTATCGGTATACTCTGGCAGCCCCAATTCAGAGCCAGTTCCCAATCCAGTTGTAGCATGGCGCCACCTTCGACCCCATCGTCACTTAACATCAGGTATGGCTTGCGGTCAAATGGTGGCCTCTGTGTGGTATATAGAGAGTTAGTCAGGTTTTGAAATCAATCAAACTAATAAAGATAATACGAATGAGAATACTGCAATATGTTTAATTATCCCTAATTTCATTAATATCGCTTTCAAGATTGAATAAATTACATCAATTACAAAAAATAACCTATTTGAATAACCGAACAATCAGTCTTACAATAAGAAACCGACACTCTAATTAGCGCCAATTACTAATTTAAATACTTATTTAAACTGCGCACATTTCCCGTGCTCACTTAACTGGTAGTTCCAATAGGTAACCGTTGGTTTACGCTTAACGATCGATTAAACGTGGCGAAGTCGCGCCTTACAATGCAATAAGTTCCCATAAACGGCGAGCCGTTAAACAAAGTGGGCCGGATCAGGTCGAAGAACCGATAACTGTTCTTCAACCGCTAATCACCCCGTAGAACTGGCGGAAAACCAGCCACAGACTCACGGACAGTCCGTCATAACTCCCAACTTCGAAAGTAATACCATCAACTCCGTGTTAACTTAATTTGAGTCACTTTAACAAGTCCAATTAAAGGAATTTGTGTTTCTCTTATCTTCAATATAACATTGAGCATAATTTCAAATTATATTTCAAACTTTCCGATAATGAAGGGTGGGAGAGGGTTGCTGGGTGAGGGGGTGCCACTTCGCTTATTTCATTAGTTACATAAATTCTCCTATTGAGGATGGCTGGCAGAAAGGGGACGGTTTACCCTTATTACGAGAGTCTCCTTATCAATACAATTATTAATATAATAATATTATTATTGTAATAATTTCGGTCGGGAGAGGAGCGGTACGAGCGGAGAGGAGCGGAGTCGTAGCTTAACTTCGCTGGCAATAAAGGGTGGTGAGAGATAATGGAATGGAAAACAGTTTGAAGTTTTATTGGCAAATTGGTAACGGCTAATTGGCAGCATTATCGATCTTTCGGCTACTGAGGAGAGCTAGCAGCGTTTTTAATGTAACGAGGTTATTAGATGATTGAAGTCGATAAAGTGAGATTTCGAATGTGACTCGCTTAGTGACAAAGTTAACCTTAAAACTCAGTCGAATGCTCCCGAGCCGTAAAGGAGTATATCGTTGTGTATTGAAAATAAAGCACAAGTAGGTATTTGGTCCGTCGCGCGGGGTGTTTTGGTGTTGTAAGAGTAGATTCCGATCCACGTGTGGGACTCTGAAGCAATGAAGCGCACAGTTGTAAATACCACTGATGGCCTTTGGCCACCCATCCAAGTAGTAACCGCAGAACACGTTGTTTAACATAGTTGATCGGTTAAGAATAGGAACGGCTAAGCAAAGCTCCGCTACGAGCACCGTCATAATCACCTACAGCTGTTTAATTAAGATTATCTGTATCTAGAGTGTCAAACTAGTAGATGTAAGAGGTTATTAGGTCTTTTCTGTCACCTGCGAAGTGAGGCTGTGCTGTGGAGAGCAGGGGCTTAAAAGCCAGTCCCCAATTCAGGCGTACCGAGGCACCACAAAAGCCATCGCTCAAAACGGTGAAGAAAAACATCGTGAGGAAACCGGAATGCCCAAGAACTGCAACATTCAAGGGCATGCCACATCTACCAACCCGCACTGGGCCAGCGTGGTAGATTACGGCCCGTACTCTCTCTCTGAGAGAAGACCAGAGTCCCAGCAGTGGGAACGTGAAAGGCTGATAATGATGAGGCACCACAAAAGTTGTTTTTTTTTATCATGTACAAGTACAAGTACAAGTCTCAACAAGTATCGTCGGTTACCTTTATGGTAACAATAGTTTTAAATGACACAAACAAAAGAACATAATTATCTAATTGAAACTTTTAGGTCATATCTGATATCGTACCAAGCAGTATGTAAATTTTGGTTTACAAATTGTTTTATTTTGGAACTTTCCGTATAAAAATGTCTTTCGAACAAAAAAACGAGTAGGTTACTAATGAATTTAGCACCACAGTTGTTTGCAAAACTGAATTGAAATTATCAAAGGCAGGGTGGATCGTACCGTCATCATCATCATCATCATCATCATAATTATCATCGTTAGGTGAACGACCTTTGTATGTAAAAAAATGCATCGAATCATTTTTGGGTGAACGAACTCTGCTCATCATGTAGGTAAGGCCTAAGGACGACTTTAAAAGCGGCGATTTAAATGTTGCGTCAAAGTCAAAATCAAAAATATTTTTATATAAACCTAGAACATATTTCTAAAATAGCTACGCCTTATCCCTTCTCCTTACACGGGCAAAAGAACAGACAAGAAAGGTCCGGCAGTTTTAGTTTTTGGTAGTTTTTGGACGCGATTACATAGTGCAATTTTCTTCTTAATACTAACCTACTTAATTGTTAATAAGTTTTGATAAATCGCAGCACATGTAAAAGCCGTTCCATACAAAAAGTATGAGAAAATGAATTTTCTTGCAAAATTTGTCTGATGTTTCTTATTCGATACTTTCCGGAGGGAGACAAGTCCAAAAGTCAAAGATAATAAAAGTTGGTTCTGCCGTTCTTGAAATGTAAATAACTTGTGTATCAAACCCGACTTTTTAGGGAGTAGCCGATCCGTTGGCGACCCTTAAGAACTCTGTTTTGCACATATAGGTAGATTTAGTCTTGAGCATCAAATATAGGTAATTATTTATAAGCGTACCATAAACCAAGAAAACCCCGAAACATGACACGATCGACCCTACGCACACACAGAAATTGAAACTAGGTTGGGGTTAATCCCGATCCCAAGCGCCACAAGTATAGCCATAATTCCTTAGGGCCACGTCTCATTATAACACTAATACAAGACTCATCCCAAAGTTACGGTGAATACATTAAAGGGTTCAATCCTTACTGATGAGACATCGGTCGGGGTGCCTCCTCACCCCACCCGCTCCGGGCACTGGCCTAGGGGGAGGGGGATATAAGGCAAGCATTATAGGAGATACCGTTCGTTTACATTGTCCAATAACTCCAAGTGTCCGAGCGAATATTAGTTTACGATATGCGAGTATTGGGTGTTCTATGTTCGAAGTGTCAATGACCCGAAAGTGGTCGAGGCTTTTTTTAATAATAGATTTGAAGAAGATAGTACTAGAATCCGAGTCTCACTTGATCTTTAGGGTACTTGTGGTCAAACGCTACCCTAAAAAAAACAAGCATTGATATAACACGAACGAATTGCGCTACTTGTACCTGCTTTTAAAACTTATCGATACCAATAAAATCTATGCTTTTCAAACAGGATTTAGTTACAATTTTCAGGCATTGATAGCTTAGATCTCAATGTAAAACCTCTCTGTGGCATCGGCAGCCTAACATGAGAGCCAGTTCTTAATCTAGGTGTAGCATAGTGGCACATTCGACCAAATGTACCATACAGGGAATCCAAGGTAAAGGTCGTAACTACTTAGCAGGGACGATGCTAATGTTGGTAAAAAAACGACAGACACCATGTTGGTATAATGTGTACAAATGTATGATTTGCCACCCTCGCACCGTTTTCACCACGGCAGGGGTGCATCACAAGTCACAACTATGCGAATGCGAATTTCAAGAGCAGATTTATTTACTGCGTGCTTGCATTTACCCATTTTCCCATTTTCCGATCCTTCTCCAAGTCTGTGACCGATTTAACAGAAAAAGAGCTGGGGAATAATTTTTACTCTTTAATTAATTCGATTTGGTTTTAATTAACGGCCGCCAATTTCAATAAAAAATTGAAGTAGACGAAGGATTTCTGATTACAAAACGTCCGGAGAAACCTTTCTTTAAAATAAGCCAGAGCGTCAAGGGGTGAAATTAATTTTGTACGGTATACTTGTACGGTACAGGTCGCATTCTAGGCTTAGAGCGTGGAATTTTACAGTCTGGCCCATACACAGTCTGGATAGAAGAGCTAAAGCATAATAAGACGGGTTAGTCCACGCACGAAATATACGACATTACTATCAGAGAGTGGCATGCAGAGGACGTGCCCCCACTGGGGTACAGTTGACAGTATGGCAACTCATACCCTAATCCCCTTACGCACACATATGCACGCGTCTACTATAATCACTGACAACTTAGTTGTCAACGCAAAATCTGGGTTACAAAAAACTTGATCGGCTAGATTCTTGTGCTAATCACGTCATGAAAAGGTAACAATTTTGAATTTATTAATATAAAGAAAGTGAGCAAAAGACTTTGACTCTGACTCTCTGACTCTGAGCCAAAGTAAAATTATAAGAACACTTGTTTTATATCACGTTTTTAAAACATTCTAAGGGTATACAATAATTTATAAGTATAAAACAAGTAAGGAGTGTAGAAAATATCGCATCACACACTTTTTTTGACATCCATTTCAATGTTTATAGTTCTAAGTCTAGCTCATCGGTAGATTAGTTTAAAATCGATTGTCAAATTCTTATCAAACTGATAGACAAGCAATCGAGTTAAAAAAAACGTTGTAAAATTACAAAACGACATAAGTTGAATAGTCATACTGGCGTACTACCCAGTAAGCTATAGGAATGTTTGAAAGCTCGTCCTTACTGTCCGTTTATATTCACCCCCACTGCACACACATAAATACACAGAATCAAGATGCATGTACCCTCTCACCCTCCCGCACACCACCACAAAGGGTAGGCTTTATTCTCATTCGGTAAACGGAGATGCACTATCCTAATTATTGGAAGGCCAGAAGCAATGGCCGGCAGATACCTATTGTTCCCGCCGTACCGTTATGGCAAATAGTGTAGTCTTATCTCTACGATCTATGAAGGTGCCCCGGTTTGTTGTGAAGTTATAATGATAATAAATTAGATTAATTTCAAATTTGCGGTCGAATAGTAGGAGCCCTTTGAACATTGTAATGGAAGGAAGTTTGTGGAACTTTCTTTGTTGTACATCATGAGATAAATTAGTAGGAAAGAGTTGATAGCAAAAGGTTCAAACTCAATATATTAAAATACGTTTTCAAGTCATCAACTTCGTTCGCATGCGATTGCGTTGACAGTAAGTCGCCTAACTACGATGTGGTCAAAGGGGGTGCCACGCTATGTCTAGACCAGGAACTGGCTTTCAAGTTAAGCTATGGAACAGACTCATATGTCCTTGGAGGTAGTTTCTTCACATGTAGCTACTAGCTAGACAGACGAGCACTAGAAAATGCCCTACCGCTCAATTTTCCTTTATCAAGAGCTCAAACCCATTGCAAGATTTAAACTCACGCCCTGTAGATCGCAAGTTAAACACTAAGCTTTTATCATTTCAACTAGATACTACTTCTCCTTCTTTATTTAAGAACAGAGCTCTCTTGTCGGTAAAACACTTTCCATCTTGTTTTGTCCTCAGCCATCTTCTTAACCGCTTGGTTGATTTATGTATGTTCCTCTCTTTTTCTACTTTTCCTTCTAATATGTTTTAGGTAGGTACTACTGATTAGAAAACTATTATCTGTATGAAAAGGTAAACAGCCCAACTTAAATATAGAGAACAATGAACTTGCGCAGGTCGATACAAACATCCGAACCTAAACCTAATGTGTTCTGTCCGTTGGCAGGGATTATTGGTAAATTAATTTGTGTTACCGTGCCCTTTGAAGGCTACAGGGTAACCAGGAGCGTAGCTAGTATGCTATCAGGGGCTTGGCAATTAACAAGACGGATTTGATAGACTTATGCATGTTTCTGAAATAGAATTTTCTCTTTGTGAATATACTTTTGTTTATAGTGACGCTCGGGTAGAAAAAGTTTTAGCTAGACTGTAGTTTTGTAACGAAATTTTGATTCTTTTTCGTGACATGTGAATAGCCTGTAGATATTGATTTCTATCCCAATGCTTTGCTATAAAAGGAAGACAAATAAACAAACAGAGTTCCATTTATATTTGTTGGAAGGGATAGGGATAAACAATTTTTATCATCGTGCTCGAAAACGCAAAGTAAGTTTTCTGTTTGATCGATTAATTGATCTTAGATTTCATTGTAACTTTTTATCGATGTTATGTAATGACTAATGAAACTGATATAAGCAGAAGTAAATTAAAGATACATGGCATTTTTTAGAAAGGCATTCGCTCTATATCGAAAGCCAAAAGATAACATTTTCAAAATTCTGGAAATTTCAGTATCATTTCCAAAACAAATCACTATACCCTTACACTCCCAATAAAAACCCCTCAACATCCGAAACAGACTGCAGACACTAACAACCTGCAGCAAGATCCTAAATCTTCGATCATAATTCCATATTCGGACGTCGCCCAAACATAAATTCATAGGTGGTCGCACGCACGCAGCCTACCGTCAAATAAACTGGCAGTTTAATCAAAGCTATTAGACAAGTGAGCCAAGCACCTACGACCGCCATAACACGACCCACGATATCGGCAAACTCTACCCCTTCTTGGCTGAAAACAGCTAAGACTGCGAGGGTGGGAGGGTCCATCAAGTCTGGTGGGTGGCGTAGCTGATGCCTTTAACGCCTTGCTGGCCGTTGACCAACGCTTGGAGCCGGGAGGCCATGCGTTCTTAATAAAGATGGTGCAACATGGTCGTATTGGCGACTGAATTTGGGGAGAAACTTATGAGATGCTAGAGATTACGGTGGTTTAGTTGTACCTAGCGTTATTTGGTAGTAAATTTTATATGGTAGTAAGTTATACCGTGTGAAGTTGTTATAAGGACAATGTATCTTTTGTTATTATCTTCTGATATAGATGTTAACTATTTTTAGGGTTTCGTACCTACAGTAAAGAAAGAGGCTTCGAAAGATCACTTGCGTCTTCGTCTGTTGCTTTGTCACAGCTGATTTTGTTAGTAACTATTTGACGGTCCTAAAAGTCATTTTGTAATTATACTAGCCATAAATATAGAAAAAAAACTACAAAATACGTAGGTACGTAAGTTTGGTCTAATGTTTTATGAGGTTCCTTTGAAAACGAAGGAATAGCCACAAAGATTCGCGGGTTCATTCGGTGGTCCGCGCCGCAACGTATGCCTACATCTCTTTCGAACATTATGTGACCGACAGAGACACAAGCACATTTTTTGATCTATTGCGGCGCGGCCCGCCTGAGGCTTAAAAGTAATAGATTCAACTTACATTTACCCTGTTAATTACTCTTGAAATGTTCATGACAATATTCGTTTCAGTAATAGAACTATTTATTAAAGAAATGTCACGAATAATAATATAATTCATCCCATAACATGGTCGACGGTCGTACCATTATTATCATCAGGATGGAAACCATTGCCAAATTCACGACTAAGCGCGTCTAAACACTCACCATCCCCATAATTTATCAACACTATTGCTACGTCCGATACAAACGACGTCCAGCGACGTATTATATCTCATCCCAACTCCCTCTTAAATTATTCAAGGAGGGTAATCTTATTACATTTACATATTAATCAACGGATTTTAATTATACACCCCCACCCCCCACTTGCGAGCTAGCTTGATAATTTGCTTTCGAAATGCGACTTGGCTTGATTGAGGGCTTCGTTGTGTGGGTGACTGTAATCGCTAATAGTTTGTTTGTGTTTGTAATTTAGCATTCAAAACTGGTTCTTAAAGTGGTAATGTGTTGTATGGTGTTAAGGTAGACTTACTGCGTGTAGACGGTACTTTACCTGGAAATTAAAGAAGTTTGTTAGTCGACAGATTAATTGACAGTTATATACAAGTAAATAAAGAAAATACATATACAGTGTTATGGTTTTACACACAACCAATTATAGTAATAACGTCCACAAAATCTTATGCGCTGACCCCTATTCCGTTTTAGTAAAGTAGCCCCACTTTGGGGACGGATATCGGGGACGATTCTCGCAAAGTGCTATTAGTCCAGCAGGAAATCTCACATACGAGATTAATCTCACTTGTACGAGAACTGATTTGAGATAAGGTCCTCTACTTTAACTAGAGTTTTAAATAAAAAATAGTAGTAACTTCAAAGCAACGATTTATTCACGAAATCAAATTTTCATAACTCATTATCCAATAAAACAAACAAGCAACCCTTGCAATTAAAACTTCGACCAAAGATGACCAATGCAATATAAAGGTAAGAGTACACGGGCATAATCAGCGTACTCATTTGTCCGCCAACTCATACCGCGTACCTCGGCCGGCAATACTGGGACGCGAGGTAGGAGGGGCGTATCGTAAACCATCGAAGAAATATTACCGGGCTACCAACGTCTACCGGTGTAGCCCGGGGGCAGCAATTAATAAGTATGTTAATAAAGGTGAGGAGCGCGTATCGACGCATGTGTGAATGCGCCATTATTTGGGATTGATATTAAGATTGTGTAGGGTTGTCGATGTTGGTCGAAAGTTGTAAATAATTGGTATTTTATATACTCGCAACTGCCAACGATTATACTTGCACGCTTGCTTTTTACTGTCCTATCCGCCATCCCGCACTGGGCCCGCGTCTTGGAATATGAATGAGAGAAGGCATGTGCCCCAGCAGTGGGAACGTAATTAGCTGATGATGATGATACTTGCATGAATCTAATTTATTCGATAGCTTTTAGAATAATAGACAGAATTTGGGGTATCTAGGAAGGCATACAGATATAGCGTCTAATATTTCAGAGCCGTTTTTTATTCTAGGCGTAGCGTTGCTCTACCATTTCACCACATCAAGTGACTCAAACGTTACATACTTTATTCATATTAAGTTATTTATTTGAATATAAATTCTTGAACATTATTTGCAAATATTAAAAGTCAACTGATGACTGACAATATAATTGGGGGCAATTTTTAGTTATGATAGTACAAAATCTAATAAAAATAAGTGAATATACATGGTCTTAAATCAAAATATCCAAAAAATGTATTTTACATATTGAAAATTTGAAAAAAAAGTGCAATGTGCCCTTTAATAAAGTTAATTAAGTAGGTACCTACCTACCTTTTTTTTATTAGCGTTATTTTTTACAATACTTACTGTCACATGTCATCAGTTGAATGGTTTATTGGTTTAAGTATGTCTCGTTGACAGTTATCGGATTCTATTATAGGTTGACGCAAATCTCCTTAATTAGTAACGAATGATTCCGATTCAAGTTCTGAAAAATTCGCTGTTTCTGATAACTTTTCGTTTACAAAATTGGATACAAAAAGTGTTTTGTCAACCCATTTTACTATGAAAATAATAAACGATTTTCTTGCAATGTAACTTTGTCTTGTAATAGTATAATCTATTTTATTTTTTATTTGGGAGACTTACAGCTACCTTTACAGCATTAGTAACAAAACTAGTTTAGAAAGACATTAGGTATCTAATTAAAACCTCTACAACTAGGAAGGGAAATGCAAAACACATGCATAGCCTAATAAAAAACATAGTTTAGGTAAAGAAAATATATAAAAACTATTTCGGAGTGATAAGGCAACTTCTAGTGGGTAAATTGTTCTATTTACTAACGGTGAAGAAAACATCGTGAGGAAACCGCAACATTCAAGGGCATGCGACATTTACCAACCCGTACTGGGCCAGCGAAGACAAAGTTGAAGAACTAGAGGTCGAACGGCGTATTAACATGAGCTGGAAAAAGTTTTGGTCCATGAAGGAAATCTTAAAAGGGGAATTCCCTCTTCACCTAAAGAAAATTGTCTTGGACACCTGTGTTTTACCTACTCTTACATATGGATGCCAAACGTGGACATACAACACAAAAATAAAAACTAAACTAGTAGCATGCCAGAAAGCAATGGAAAGAAGCGTACTAAAAATAAGAAGAATACAAAAAGTGAAAAGCGCAAAAATAAGAAGAAAAACGAATGTTATAGACGCCTTACAATATGCCCTAAAACAGAAATGGCAGTGGGCTGGACATATAGCAAGATGCACAGATAAAAGATGGACATTAGAGACAACTATATGGAAAGGACCAAGGGGAAAAAGGAAAAGAGGACGCCCTAGAAAAAGGTGGATAGAAGATATAAAAGCGATAGCAGGAAGCGAATGGAGAAAGATAGCTATGGATAGAGAGGAGTGGAAAAAGCTGGAGGAGGCCTTTACCCGAGAAGGGGTTCCGATCAATGGTACTGAAGAAAGTGATTAAAAGATATATAAATAAATTCATATATATTATGTATAAATATTTTTTAAAATAATACTTTGTGAAATTAAAATCATAATGTTATTGTATCAAATATTATAATTTATAACGCATGAATAATTGTAGATTGGAAATAAATGGGCTTTATTATTATTATTATTTTCGTATTTATTTATATATCTCAACCTTCTAAAAAAGTTGGTAATAACTGTAAGTACGGGCTTTTAGCCAAGTAACTTACAGTGTGTGATATTTATTGTGAATATTCATTTTCTTCTAACTGCAAGAACTTTCTCACTATCCTGCAAGTATTTAATATCGCGGCTTTTTGTAGGGTTATGTACGTATTTTCCTTTAAATCTATAAGTTTTAGGCTACTGCGAATTTGATTTGGGATGACTCCAGTGGTTGAAATTATTATCGGGACAATGTATACCTTCTCCTGCTTCCATATTCTACCGATTTCTTCCTTCAGCTCAGCATATTTACTTATTTTCTCAGTTATTGTTTTTTGTATGTTGTGGGTGTTTGGTACTGCAATATCTATTAAATAGGTGGTTTTGTTAGTTTTATCTTGAAGGGTGATGTCCGGTCTATTGCAGTGAATGGTTCTATCCGTAAGTATAGCACGGTCGTAGTATAATTTGTGTGAGGGATTTTCGAGAACTGTTTCTGGTTTGTATTTGTAGTACGGTGTGTTTGTGTTATTAATGAGTTTATGTTTGAGTGCTAATTTTTGATGAATGATGTTTACTAGTTGATTATGCCTATGTGTGTAATCCGTTTGAGTAAGGCTTATACATGCTCCAGTTATGTGTTGTATTGTTTCTGGTTGGGTGTTGCACTTTCGACATTTATCATTTGTGGCTGTAGGATCTTTAATGATGTGTTTTCTATAATTCTTCGTGTTAACTACCTGGTCTTGTATGGCTATTATGAATCCTTCTGTTTCTGGGAATAGGCTACCTCTTTTGAGCCACATATTTGAAGCCTTTGTGTCTATGTGTGGTTGGTTTAGATCGTGAGGGTGTCGGCCGTGAAGTACTTTTTTCTTCCAGTTTTCTATTTTCTTTTTCTGGGGGTCTCTATTACTTGGGTCTTCCATGTCTGTCTGCTGTTCAAGGTTTAGTGGTGTGTAGTTTTTGTCGTTGTGGGCTATAGCTTTATGTATTTCACTTGTTTGCGATTTCGTATGAAAGAAAGTTTTTAAGCTGTGAATCTGTTTGCGCCACAGGTGATCGATGTCTATCAACCCTCTTCCTCCGTCTTGTCTCTTAATTGTGAGCCTTTCTATTGCAGATTTAGGGTGCAGGTTGTTGTGTTTTGTTAATGTGGTACGTGTCATTCGTTCTATTTGTTCTATGTCTGTTTGGCTCCATTTAATAACTCCAAATGAGTATGTTAAAATAGGGATAGCATAGGCATTAAGTGCTTTTATTAAGTGTTTTCCTGAAAGTTGGGATTTGCAAATGGCGTTAATTCTCTTTTTATATTCTATTGTTAGTGTGTGCTTTATAGATGTATGATCTAGACCCTTGAGTTGTTGGAATCCCAGATATTTGTATAAGTCGGTCGGTTCCATTGCTGTAATTGTGTCTGTATCATCAATTGCATAGTCACCGGGTCGGATCTTGCCTTTTATTATATGTACAGTTTTACATTTATCCAATCCAAAATGCATATTTATGTCCTTACTAAATTCTGTGGTGGTTTTTATGAGTGCCTTCATTTCTTTTTCGTTTCTTGTATATAATTTAATGTCATCCATATATATAAGATGTGATATTATTGATTCGGTGTCGTTATGTTTAAGGCGGTATCCAGCCCGCTCACCATGCAATCGGTGTGACAGTGGGTTCAGGGCGAGGCAAAACCACAAGGGACTCAAGGAATCACCTTGATAAATGCCTTTCTTAATAGCTATTTGTCTAGTTGTGATACAGTTATTTCGGGTGTTCAGTTGTAGTGTGGTTTTCCATTGTGTCATGATATTGCGTAAAAAGTTTATTATATCAGGGTTTATTTTGTATATTTCTAGTATTCGTATTAGCCAAGAGTGTGGGATGCTGTCAAAAGCTTTTTTATAGTCTATGTATGTACAGTGTAAATTTCTGTTTTTTGTTGTAGCATGTTTTAGTATGGTTGAGTCTATAATGAGTTGTTCCCTACACCCCATGTGGCCCCGCCTGCACCCTTTCTGTTCTTCGGCTAGTATATTGTGATGTTCTATATGTAGATTAATTTTCCTAGTTATTGCAGATGTTAAAATTTTGTAAATAGTTGGTAAGCATGTGATCGGTCGATATTGGGATGGTTGTGTAGAATAGTTGCCTTTTGGTAGCATATATGTTATACCCGTAGCAATGAACTCGGGGGTGCTTTGTTTTGCAAAAATTATGTCTGTTAGGTTTTTAGCTATGAATTTATGTAGGCATGCTAATTTTTTGTACCAGTAGTTATGGACTTTGTCAATGCCGGGAGATTTCCAGTTATGTAATCTATCTGTAATATTTCTAATTTCATCTTCTGTTATCTCAGTAAACTCCATTTTATCTATTGTACTCCATCTCTGCTCTTCTTTGGTTATCCAGTCTGCATTTTCATTATGTGGTACTTGTTCTTCCCATATGCCAGACCAAAATTCCTCTAGCTGGTCTACTGTTGGTAATTCTACATTACTGTTATCTGTGTCAGTCTGCGGCTTCCCTAGGTTTCTGTAAAATTGTTTTTCATTTGTGGCGAATACACTATTGTCATTCTTCCGCTGTTGTGCTTTTTTGTATCGTTTGAGTCTGTGAGCCTTGAGTGTTAGTTTCTGTTTTAGGGTGTCCAAGAACTCTTCAGGTTTTTTGTTACTATTTTCGTGTCTTGTGTGTATGGTTTCGTTTCTGAATATAGCTTCAACCCTATCTACTACTTTCTTAGATCTATTATTGTTGATGTACTGAGTGAGTTTTCCTATATCTGCTCTTAACTTTGCTATATCTTTTTCTAACCTTTGCTGCCATGGTGGTCGATTTTCTTTCTTACGCCTTGTGCTTTCTGTATTTTGTGTGATTTTGTATTGTAGCTCTTCCGAGATGACAACCGCAGTGCAATAAATCAATGTATGTATGTCTGTTAGTTGTGAGTCTGGCGTGGTAAATTCTTCAAGAATATTATGATTGAATAAATGTATCAGTTCAGTAAGTTTAGGAGAATATTTCAGTTTGGGTAATTTTGGCCTAGCCGTTGGGTCCATTCCTGAGTATAGTGTTAAGGTGGTTCTAAATTTGTCTTTTATTTCTTGTACTCTTATTTCGTCGATATCAACGTTATTGACCAATGTCTCAACGTCATTTTCTATCAACAAAGTTACCGATTCTGTTTGTGTAGACGTATGTGTTGTTTGTGTATTTATGGTGTGTTGGAGAGATAAGCTGTTCAGATGTGTTTGTGAAATAGGAGGTTGGATGTTAACAGACATGAGTGCATCTACAGTTTGTTCTTCATGTGCATTATTAAGTTCTTCTTCCTCTTTCAGCTGATTTCTTACTTCTTCTTTCAGTCGGTCAAGTACATCTTGAGATAAAAGTTTATTCCTTTCTATTACTCTTTTCTGGTCTGAAATTCTTTGCTGTGACACATTGACATCGGGATATTTTAGTGAGAAATGTTCGTGCAGTTTTTTCCTATAAACAGTTAAGTCAGTCTCTAGTCTTGTTACGTAGTAGTAGGTGCGCATTGTAACTAACCCCCCCCATAGACTAATCCCCTTCAAACAGAAAAGACCTAACCCAAAGATACCGTTTAATCGAACTTAAAACTAACTTGGCCAAATGATCGTCGGAACCCTTCGTTGTGTAAATAAGTAACCCAAATTCTTTTAGAGTTGGAAACTATTTAATGGAAATTTTAATTACAAGAAAACTTAAATATTTCAAACAATAATAAATATTTTAACAGGAGAAGACACATAATAAATTTATCGCAGATTTCAACATAATTGCTTTGTTTCTTCTTCGTTCATGTGAGTTTATAAAATCGATTGCTACGCAATAAGATGGAGAACTTGGTTCATGTGTAATAAAGCTGAAAGAGAAATAGTAAATGAAAATTATGTTCAAATTGCAGTGTTTGGAGAATCTCATACACGAATACATTAGAATTATATTTAGGAAGGAAGGAAAGGATAAAATGGGGGAAACCCCCGATGGCCTCCAACCTCCCCTAAAGCCACCCCATGCCTCGCAAGTCGCACTCGCGACACCGGAGGGGGTAGGATGGGAATGGTGTCTAGGTTATATATAACAATAAATGTTATCAGACGACCATTCAATCTCACATAAAGTGGTTAACTTATAAAATGAAGTTAAAATATTTCAATTGATAATATCGGTCTTTGCCGTAATAATCTGGAGTATGCCAGTACATTATGTATTCTGGAGTATGCCAGTACATAGTATAAGCTGGAGTATGCCAGTACATAGTTTTAATCTGGAGAATGCCAGTTCATTATATTTGGAACGATGTCTCTTTTGATAAGGATTAGAGCTTTGCTCTATCTGGTTGCTACCAGTACATATATTGTTGTACATATTTCTGACTTGTGTCAGTGTATGGTGATAGCTGGAGAATGCCAGTACATCATATTTGGAACATTGTCCTTTTTACTAAAGATTAGAGCTTTGCTCTAACTGGTTGCTACCAGTATATAATGTTAAACACATTTCTGACTTTATGATCTCGTATAGCGATGTTAGGTTAGGATCCTGATCAGTCTCAAGTGCCGGCAGAGCCAGAAGGTACGCGGAGGGGTCCCTATGCATGAACGACATTTTTATGCCTATCCATACATGATATTCCACCAGCGCTGGTTACCAAACACAGGAGAGGTCAGGTCCTCCCATATGTTCACCTTTAGAAACCAGAAAGCTCGAAATAGATGAACTAAAAATTACTATTCAACAATCATTTATATTACTAATTATTAAGTGGGTGCAAAACCACACTGTTAACCAATTATGCTAAGACTGAACCAGTTTCCCGATATAAACTTTTCTAAAGGGAAAGGATGAGAGTTGGGTAGGAGAATGACGGAATAAGGAATTTCCCTAAGTGAGTCTACGTTACTCGCGATACTAGTCTAACCATAATGAATATTTAGTGTCGTAGGTTGAGTTTATAAAGTAATGAGTCACCGGCCTAGTGAAACACGCCTTTACAACTCTATGTAGAGTGTGCGTAAAGATATCAGCTGCGTGTATAGTAAATATGCTTGCAGTGGAGGAGTCACAGGTCTAAAGCCAGGACCTTGCTTCATTGAAAAAGTTGTGAGTTTTTCCAATCACAAATATTCCTGACACCCATGAAAACCCACAGAAATTCAATAGTGTGTCAATACAGTCGGACTAGTAATAAATCAATAAAACTTCATCGATCAAACAAAACCTTAAACTAAAGTAAAACACAGACGAATGTCATAAATAAGCACGAGTAGTCTACATCAGCTCCCATATCTATATGTAAAAGTACTCAGGGTTGTGCTTCTGTAAATGTACCTTGCTTACTCATAACTTACCAGAAGACCACCGTTACCTTTACCTTTCAAAACCAGGATTACCGGGATAAGAAATAAATCAACAAGTCATTCTTTAATCAAATCATCAAACCATATAAAAGTAATCTAACAAATTAAGATATATACCCTACCTATAACGATGCATCGTTATTGACTCTATATTGGGTTTACCTTATACCGCAGGCAAATCCGATACACAATCCTAGTTAAAAGTTTGTATGCTTTATCTTAAGTACCTGGGTCATATATGTCTCGTCGCTATCAAGAGCCCTTGTCAACATTAATTTTTATTTATTACCTTCCACTAAAGTGGACCCAAATCCCAAAATATAAAAAATCGCTGTGGGAACGGAATTGCGGATGTATACATTTTAACGTTATGCGACACGAGTACTTAATCTAATATGAATTGCCGCTATCAAAGAACCATTGTTAGCAATGAGTACCTTCTTTCATAAGGTGTAACTGATTCCCAAAATATAAACAGACTCTAGTGAGAATAACAACCTACATCTAAGAGTTGCGCACTAGGGTACTTTATGTTATAAACAAAAACAGCACACCTCGAATAACGAGCCTTTGTGTGCATATAGTAGGTACTAGCGTTCCCACCTCATAACTATGGTATGAACCATCAATAAAGTAAATAATGATCTACATCTAAGAATTGCGCAGGAGATGAATTAAGTGTAATATAAATCTCCTTGAACAACGAACTATTGTGCTCTTATAGCATCTACCTACATTAGCGTACCTGACCCCTGTAGTATAAACAAGGTACGACTTCAAACTCTACCGATATCACGCAAAATCAAAAGTACCTATTAATAACTAGGTATTGCCGTATAATTAAACGAACGCAAGAGTACAATAAACTTATTTCTAAAATATGCTTTGGAAAATACCAAGCATAAACCGTAATCGTAAATTTAACACAATAAGAATTATGTATTACAAGTATTAATAAAATGTTTCCGTAATAATGCCGTGGAAAATACCAAGCATAAACCGTAATCGCAATTTTAACGAAATAAGAAATATTAAAAGTATTATTATAAGGATATTTGGAAAATACCAAATATAAGCCGTAAAAGAAAACTTATTCTAATTAATCTTAAGCCAACTGTACAAGAAGTGATTATGTTATTTAAAATCAAAACTGTACCAATAAATCACTCATTATAACAGTGGTATTTCCATTTTGGTTCTTTAACCATTTCTGTAGATAGTAAAGGAATCTAATAAACTATAATAAGAGTTGAATCACTTTACTTCAATTGAGATAGCAAAATAATATTGGAACATTAAAAGTCTAACTCTAAAATATGTATTAGGAACCAAAATGGGTAAACAATAAGAACTTCCACAAACCTCGATGGCTTCTTTGTGCCTAGGATCGTTATGCCTTAACAGCTGAAATATAATAAAAAGAAAGGAAACACAAATTTCCAAAACTCTTGTATTCCTTTACGTAGCATCGAATCTACGGAAATGTAATGTAGTTATCAACCTGACTATATTTAGTTCAGTAGTTTTATCTGTGATTTTTGAAGTAATGATGTTCATTCCAAATATCCAGTATTAACTTCAGCAGTATCGAAACCGCAATGTATATAAGTAGGTAGGTATTATTCCACTTCCTTTAATAAGTTCGGTAAATAAATATCTGAAACCAATCGAAGGTTTCAATCCTTTAAATCGCAGAATAATCTGTATATGTAGGTATGTTAATTCCTAATGTCTTACGATAATTTAAATGGTGTCGAAACCACATTAAGTAGATAATTATCTCTCTTCCTTACTAAGTTCAGTAGCTTATAAGTTGCATGAAACACATTATAATTATCTGAAACCAGTCGAAGGTTTCATTTCTTAACTTGGAGTATAGATAGCTTAGGTTTTGGTTGCTGAAAAATAAGATCTAAATAGTTTGGAGAGCATAACGATCCCAGATTCTGCAACACGCTGACCCAGGAACAAATACTTAACTCTAACTGAAATACAATTCCTATAGCCGTGATATCTTCGATGAGTCTTTAGGATCTAGATTATTAGACAGGTCTTATTGATTTTTAATATCAAGCTTTCCGCGAATTTCCTTTCGAATAATAAGACATTACTTGTTAAATGAAAGAGTTCTCTAGGTTCTCCCCAGTCTTTACACAAATCTAAACATCCATCACCAGTCTGTATTGTGTTTTATTTTTACTAGTGATGTAAGACAAAAGAGAGAAAAATAACTCACATAAAAGTAAACAATCAAAATGCAAGAAAACACATAAAGTAAAATAATAAAGCTTATTGATAAAACGTTCATTAAAAGAATAACTTTAACGTAATAAAAGTACAACAATGTTTTAATGAACATTATAACAATCAATTTAAAAAAAAGCTGAATCTAATAAATAGATAGATAAATTAATATATTATTCTAATAACTCACGACCTCTGCCGAAGTACACTATATTTCACAACGTAATTAATAGATTTAACGCCCGCTTCGCGATTATTTTATATTATAAAACCTAGGAAATTCACTATTTCGTAAAATTTATATTTAATTACAAAATCAACTCTAGGTATATTTTAAAAGATCACTGATTAATTATTAGAAAGCAATATTTTACTCCATAATTATAACAAGCTAATAATTATTTAAATTAATTAGTTAATTCGAATACGCTCGAGGACTCTTAACCGTAACCCGGAAGAGTCCGAACCCTTCGACCGTCAAAAACTCACTCCCCACTTAAACGTTCCTGTAAAAGCTTCAAGTCACATCGCCACCCAAAAAAAAACGCTTACGCCGACACATTTGCAGCCGCAATCCTGCGCAAGCTTCAGTTCTATTTATCTTACACATTCCTAAGCTAAAACACTTGTACAATACTAGAGTCTAATTTACTTATTTTCTATGACAAAACAATCATACATTCCCGAATTAAATATATATATTTTTGTATGCTGGAAGGTGGGGTAGGTACATTCACCCCCCAAAATTTTAAGAGGTCTAACCGAATAAAATTTTCAAAACTAAAAGAAGGTGGAAAAATATATATATTTTAGTAGATCTATCTATTTTTTCATTGACATCAATTACCTCATGTATAATTTATGCACCCCCCTGATTATAAAACTCTTGCACCCCCCCAAGTCTAAAGCTCTGCCACCCCCCAAACCTTTTAAAACTATCACACCTATCTAATTGTCAAACTATATGACCTACTATTAAGACAAAATCTTGGGCTCTCACACCTTCCAAAATCTCGAACTCTAACACACCATTCAAGTCTTGAATTCTAACACCCCCAAAGCCTTATCTCTTACAACTTTCAAAATGTAAACTCAACTCTCTTTCAAAGCGTAACTCTCTCTCTCTCTCTCTCTGTGTTAAACTCTGACAACCTCAATCTAAAAATATCCTTATTTTCTAAAAGTCGATTCAACACAAAATATTCATCTAACTACACATTGTTATTAATAACTGTATCCGCGGCCTCACTCGCAGCTTTCCCATTGTAAAACTACAAGAGCCTATTCTGAAACAAAAAGCAGCCAGTCCATTCCAGGGCATAAGTCATCTCCATCCCGAACTTCACTCAAATCCAGTGAACCATTTACGAACACACACGCCCACTTACTCACTCACTCACTAAAATACCCTCGCATGCTTACAATTATTTAATTAATTACATAATGTCATTTATTTTATCGTCACAAAAATTCCTATTTGTGTATTGTGCTAATCACAATCCACCTTTTTGCTACGGTCTAAAAAAATTATTTAAAATAAACTCCCAAAAAACAGTTTCCATTTCAACTCTTTCCATTTCACGAACACCAAATTGTAGGCTATAAAGCCTACTTTCTTAAAACTAAATGATTAAACGACATCCTGGTCACGCGGCACTAAATTATAACTAACCCCCCCCATAGACTAATCCCCTTCAAACAGAAAAGACCTAACCCAAAGATACCGTTTAATCGAACTTAAAACTAACTTGGCCAAATGATCGTCGGAACCCTTCGTTGTGTAAATAAGTAACCCAAATTCTTTTAGAGTTGGAAACTATTTAATGGAAATTTTAATTACAAGAAAACTTAAATATTTCAAACAATAATAAATATTTTAACAGGAGAAGACACATAATAAATTTATCGCAGATTTCAACATAATTGCTTTGTTTCTTCTTCGTTCATGTGAGTTTATAAAATCGATTGCTACGCAATAAGATGGAGAACTTGGTTCATGTGTAATAAAGCTGAAAGAGAAATAGTAAATGAAAATTATGTTCAAATTGCAGTGTTTGGAGAATCTCATACACGAATACATTAGAATTATATTTAGGAAGGAAGGAAAGGATAAAATGGGGGAAACCCCCGATGGCCTCCAACCTCCCCTAAAGCCACCCCATGCCTCGCAAGTCGCACTCGCGACACCGGAGGGGGTAGGATGGGAATGGTGTCTAGGTTATATATAACAATAAATGTTATCAGACGACCATTCAATCTCACATAAAGTGGTTAACTTATAAAATGAAGTTAAAATATTTCAATTGATAATATCGGTCTTTGCCGTAATAATCTGGAGTATGCCAGTACATTATGTATTCTGGAGTATGCCAGTACATAGTATAAGCTGGAGTATGCCAGTACATAGTTTTAATCTGGAGAATGCCAGTTCATTATATTTGGAACGATGTCTCTTTTGATAAGGATTAGAGCTTTGCTCTATCTGGTTGCTACCAGTACATATATTGTTGTACATATTTCTGACTTGTGTCAGTGTATGGTGATAGCTGGAGAATGCCAGTACATCATATTTGGAACATTGTCCTTTTTACTAAAGATTAGAGCTTTGCTCTAACTGGTTGCTACCAGTATATAATGTTAAACACATTTCTGACTTTATGATCTCGTATAGCGATGTTAGGTTAGGATCCTGATCAGTCTCAAGTGCCGGCAGAGCCAGAAGGTACGCGGAGGGGTCCCTATGCATGAACGACATTTTTATGCCTATCCATACATGATATTCCACCAGCGCTGGTTACCAAACACAGGAGAGGTCAGGTCCTCCCATATGTTCACCTTTAGAAACCAGAAAGCTCGAAATAGATGAACTAAAAATTACTATTCAACAATCATTTATATTACTAATTATTAAGTGGGTGCAAAACCACACTGTTAACCAATTATGCTAAGACTGAACCAGTTTCCCGATATAAACTTTTCTAAAGGGAAAGGATGAGAGTTGGGTAGGAGAATGACGGAATAAGGAATTTCCCTAAGTGAGTCTACGTTACTCGCGATACTAGTCTAACCATAATGAATATTTAGTGTCGTAGGTTGAGTTTATAAAGTAATGAGTCACCGGCCTAGTGAAACACGCCTTTACAACTCTATGTAGAGTGTGCGTAAAGATATCAGCTGCGTGTATAGTAAATATGCTTGCAGTGGAGGAGTCACAGGTCTAAAGCCAGGACCTTGCTTCATTGAAAAAGTTGTGAGTTTTTCCAATCACAAATATTCCTGACACCCATGAAAACCCACAGAAATTCAATAGTGTGTCAATACAGTCGGACTAGTAATAAATCAATAAAACTTCATCGATCAAACAAAACCTTAAACTAAAGTAAAACACAGACGAATGTCATAAATAAGCACGAGTAGTCTACATCAGCTCCCATATCTATATGTAAAAGTACTCAGGGTTGTGCTTCTGTAAATGTACCTTGCTTACTCATAACTTACCAGAAGACCACCGTTACCTTTACCTTTCAAAACCAGGATTACCGGGATAAGAAATAAATCAACAAGTCATTCTTTAATCAAATCATCAAACCATATAAAAGTAATCTAACAAATTAAGATATATACCCTACCTATAACGATGCATCGTTATTGACTCTATATTGGGTTTACCTTATACCGCAGGCAAATCCGATACACAATCCTAGTTAAAAGTTTGTATGCTTTATCTTAAGTACCTGGGTCATATATGTCTCGTCGCTATCAAGAGCCCTTGTCAACATTAATTTTTATTTATTACCTTCCACTAAAGTGGACCCAAATCCCAAAATATAAAAAATCGCTGTGGGAACGGAATTGCGGATGTATACATTTTAACGTTATGCGACACGAGTACTTAATCTAATATGAATTGCCGCTATCAAAGAACCATTGTTAGCAATGAGTACCTTCTTTCATAAGGTGTAACTGATTCCCAAAATATAAACAGACTCTAGTGAGAATAACAACCTACATCTAAGAGTTGCGCACTAGGGTACTTTATGTTATAAACAAAAACAGCACACCTCGAATAACGAGCCTTTGTGTGCATATAGTAGGTACTAGCGTTCCCACCTCATAACTATGGTATGAACCATCAATAAAGTAAATAATGATCTACATCTAAGAATTGCGCAGGAGATGAATTAAGTGTAATATAAATCTCCTTGAACAACGAACTATTGTGCTCTTATAGCATCTACCTACATTAGCGTACCTGACCCCTGTAGTATAAACAAGGTACGACTTCAAACTCTACCGATATCACGCAAAATCAAAAGTACCTATTAATAACTAGGTATTGCCGTATAATTAAACGAACGCAAGAGTACAATAAACTTATTTCTAAAATATGCTTTGGAAAATACCAAGCATAAACCGTAATCGTAAATTTAACACAATAAGAATTATGTATTACAAGTATTAATAAAATGTTTCCGTAATAATGCCGTGGAAAATACCAAGCATAAACCGTAATCGCAATTTTAACGAAATAAGAAATATTAAAAGTATTATTATAAGGATATTTGGAAAATACCAAATATAAGCCGTAAAAGAAAACTTATTCTAATTAATCTTAAGCCAACTGTACAAGAAGTGATTATGTTATTTAAAATCAAAACTGTACCAATAAATCACTCATTATAACAGTGGTATTTCCATTTTGGTTCTTTAACCATTTCTGTAGATAGTAAAGGAATCTAATAAACTATAATAAGAGTTGAATCACTTTACTTCAATTGAGATAGCAAAATAATATTGGAACATTAAAAGTCTAACTCTAAAATATGTATTAGGAACCAAAATGGGTAAACAATAAGAACTTCCACAAACCTCGATGGCTTCTTTGTGCCTAGGATCGTTATGCCTTAACAGCTGAAATATAATAAAAAGAAAGGAAACACAAATTTCCAAAACTCTTGTATTCCTTTACGTAGCATCGAATCTACGGAAATGTAATGTAGTTATCAACCTGACTATATTTAGTTCAGTAGTTTTATCTGTGATTTTTGAAGTAATGATGTTCATTCCAAATATCCAGTATTAACTTCAGCAGTATCGAAACCGCAATGTATATAAGTAGGTAGGTATTATTCCACTTCCTTTAATAAGTTCGGTAAATAAATATCTGAAACCAATCGAAGGTTTCAATCCTTTAAATCGCAGAATAATCTGTATATGTAGGTATGTTAATTCCTAATGTCTTACGATAATTTAAATGGTGTCGAAACCACATTAAGTAGATAATTATCTCTCTTCCTTACTAAGTTCAGTAGCTTATAAGTTGCATGAAACACATTATAATTATCTGAAACCAGTCGAAGGTTTCATTTCTTAACTTGGAGTATAGATAGCTTAGGTTTTGGTTGCTGAAAAATAAGATCTAAATAGTTTGGAGAGCATAACGATCCCAGATTCTGCAACACGCTGACCCAGGAACAAATACTTAACTCTAACTGAAATACAATTCCTATAGCCGTGATATCTTCGATGAGTCTTTAGGATCTAGATTATTAGACAGGTCTTATTGATTTTTAATATCAAGCTTTCCGCGAATTTCCTTTCGAATAATAAGACATTACTTGTTAAATGAAAGAGTTCTCTAGGTTCTCCCCAGTCTTTACACAAATCTAAACATCCATCACCAGTCTGTATTGTGTTTTATTTTTACTAGTGATGTAAGACAAAAGAGAGAAAAATAACTCACATAAAAGTAAACAATCAAAATGCAAGAAAACACATAAAGTAAAATAATAAAGCTTATTGATAAAACGTTCATTAAAAGAATAACTTTAACGTAATAAAAGTACAACAATGTTTTAATGAACATTATAACAATCAATTTAAAAAAAAGCTGAATCTAATAAATAGATAGATAAATTAATATATTATTCTAATAACTCACGACCTCTGCCGAAGTACACTATATTTCACAACGTAATTAATAGATTTAACGCCCGCTTCGCGATTATTTTATATTATAAAACCTAGGAAATTCACTATTTCGTAAAATTTATATTTAATTACAAAATCAACTCTAGGTATATTTTAAAAGATCACTGATTAATTATTAGAAAGCAATATTTTACTCCATAATTATAACAAGCTAATAATTATTTAAATTAATTAGTTAATTCGAATACGCTCGAGGACTCTTAACCGTAACCCGGAAGAGTCCGAACCCTTCGACCGTCAAAAACTCACTCCCCACTTAAACGTTCCTGTAAAAGCTTCAAGTCACATCGCCACCCAAAAAAAAACGCTTACGCCGACACATTTGCAGCCGCAATCCTGCGCAAGCTTCAGTTCTATTTATCTTACACATTCCTAAGCTAAAACACTTGTACAATACTAGAGTCTAATTTACTTATTTTCTATGACAAAACAATCATACATTCCCGAATTAAATATATATATTTTTGTATGCTGGAAGGTGGGGTAGGTACAGCATGATAAATAGGTTTACTTCGTTGCTCCATTTCATCCGCACCCTTGTTTTACCAGCCTTGGTGGACGCGGGAATAAAGGCATTTGCCTCCCGCGCAACATCCAGGGCTGGCGTTTGTGAATCTCTATGACCCGAGGAGGATGGTGATGACTGTACCGAGGGATTATATGATGCGGTACTCGGGCTAAAAGGTTCATATGGACTATTGCTTCTACTGTCTGTCTGTCCGTATAGTCTAGTATTGGCGGCTGTAACATTTTCGGGTTGTGAACCCCCGGCGGGAGCCCGCCTGCTCAGCTCCTCACCGCTGACGGATCGTATGCTGTGACACCCAGCGTCAGCTCCAGGTGTGCCCCGGCGATCGCCCCCGGGAAGCGGCCCTCTCAGTTTACTTTTTAATCTAGTCTCCATATTTGATGGGTCACCATAGCCACGTTAGCCACGCCAGTAATTTCTCATCGTGTGTCCGCCCCCCACGTGATCTGATGGTCGATCTGGACGTGTGGTTGGGCTTTAGGGGGCTTATTATTATTATTATTATTATTATTATTATTACTGGGCCAGCGTGGTAGATAGCGGCCCATTCTCTCTCTCTAAGAGAAGGGCAGAGTCCCAGTAGTGGGTTAGTAAAGGCTGATGATGATAACCTCATTTTAACATTTACTAAGCAGTCATAAAAACAAATCCAGTTGATAAGCATTTTAATTAGATTGCAACATCGCGAATAGGATAGGAATATCACGAATTGAAATGGTTTTAAGATAAATCTTAATAAGGCGTTGTTTAATAAGCACGGAACGGAGAACCAAGCCGATTGATGGCGAGATTATTATTTAAATTAGGGGAGGTTGGGGTGAGTGCACAACTGCACACCACGTGCTAGCGGTTCCGATCCGGTATTGCAGTTGCAAAAAGAGGATTGTAACATTTGACTGACACTAGTTCAAATTAAAAAAAGGTTTTATTTTGAAGCAATGATGCGGCTAACTATGGTAGTGACGTGGCGTGCGACCCTTGGGTCGTGGGTTCGAATCAGCTTGGGCTTACGGTGAAGGAAAATATCGTGAATCTATAGCTAGATGGTGGGATATTTTCTAGTTCTCACTTGACTACCACTACCACTCTCAAGCTATGTTTTATTTATTTATTTTTTCAAAAACACTTATACACACTTACCACACCTTAGTTTACACTGTTTACAGGGAAATGTCACACACGAGTCCTTAAGACTTGTAAAACTAGTTGAACAAAACATTATAGTATTATGACTAATAGCAACCCAAAGAGGTCGAAATCTGTGCTTGGGTGAACTACTGATGTAAGCGATAATTTTCTTATTGTGAAAAAAGTCCTGTTGGAAAAGTTAGTTTGTTAAATAAATTTTGTGTCTAGGGAATGGTACAAAGTTATCGTAAACAAAGCAATCGTAGACTATCACGATAAATTATTATCGCCTGCTCAGCGGGTACAGTTTCCTCCTACATCCCCCAAACGCAATCCAGTAATGGCGCCGAGTCCTAATCTAAACTGTAAAACAGTACGTAAGTTTGATATTTTTAAACAACAACGGCTAAGGAAGACTATGACATCTTTGTCTTTTCAAATTTTCACAAAAATGCAAATCAAATGCGCAATACGAAGGGAAAATAGAAAAGTTTGCTATTATTGTATGGTAAATGAATGGCACAAGAACTAAATGTGAAACGGAATAGAAAATAAGCTAATGACACTCCATCCCGTTTATGTTTGTTACCGGTGAATCTAGAGTGCTGATATATTTGACATAAAGGCCTTTATGGAACTTTAACAATAAATATTTCGTCGTAATTGACGTATGACGCCATTTTCTGTAGAAAATTTAAAGTAAGTAACAATAAACACTTTTTCGAGTTGACACTTATCAAAACATTGTGATTTACTTATTTTAATCTATCCTAAAATCGATGTCTAACAGGATTATGTTTGCAGAACAAGCGTAGCTAGTTTTAAGTTTGACGTTTTGTGAAGTAATCACAATGTATCCTATTGAATAAAAATACATTTCACTTTGAACGTGTTGAAAAATAAATGTTTGACTGAAGTTCAGGTACTGTTTTACAGACCCCTGCGGCCGGCTCCTTATTAAACGGTTGCATCATCCGAAGAAGATGGATGCATCTCGAAATTAATTAGTTAAATCGTATCCATAAGTGTTCAGCTAAAAGAGAATTACAAAAGTTTGATGTCAGCTTTTTTCTTTCATTTCGGCTGTGCATTTTATAATTTCGTAATTAAGCCGTGCATATTAAATGGAATCATCTAGATTAATATTATTATAAAAAGCGAAATAACGCTGGCTGACAGACTGATTAATTATGAAATCTCGAAAACTAAGTAGGTTCGCGAAGCTAGCGGTCCCGGTTTCGAATCCCGGTATGGGCAAATATACGTGTGATGAGCACGAATTTTTTCGTACCCGAGTCTTGAAAATTTCTCTCTAGATATTTATTTTATTTTATTTCTCTATCTAAGTATGTATATCTTTGTCTAGTACCCGTAACAGACTAGATCAATTTGTGTGCAATTGTCCCCGATATTTATTTATTTTTATTTGGACTCGCTTGGAATAGATGTTTGAAAATTGACTCCCTAAAAGGATCAAATGGGGTGCTAAGATAAACAAATATACACATGGTTCGTGTATTTAGCCAGTGTCAACTATTAAATTAAAAATGTTAAGAATGATGAAATGACGTGAACCAGCTACAACCCGGGCACCCTGGTATGTATTTTATTAAGTGCCAGTAGAGGCAGGTTGTAATACTACACTTTTATAAAAAAAAGTTAAGGGTACTTTACAGACTCAAGCAGGAACAAGAAATGCAGATTCTATCAGCCTAGATTTTTTTAGTATATTGCATAATTTTATTACTGAGTTAACCAATTTGACTAAGAAACTCAGTAACGCTACTAATATTATAAACGCGAAAGTTTGTATGTATGGATGGATGGATGGATGTTGTTACTCTTTCACGCAAAAACTACTAAAACGATTTTGATGAAATTTGAAATGGAGATAGCTTATACCCTGCATTAACACATAGGCTACTTTTTATCCCAGAAAAAGGTTCCTGCGGGATAGCGGGAAGACGCGGGTGAAACCACGGGGCGCAGCTCGTATTGTATAATTTTACTACTGAGTTAATCAATTTGACTTAGAAACTCAGTATTAATAAATAATTTAATCGGTTTGCTTAGAAATTCACTGAACAGAAGCGATATCGAATCGATTTTGCATATTGATTAGTATCGACCGATGTACGATAGCATCTTGATATGGTATTTTAATTTAAAAGTAGTCTTGAACCACGTGCCGACATTTTAATGTGTAGTTTTATTTGTATGCTGATTTTTTTATGTGTAAAAAAATAAATCTTTATTTTTAGACGAGGATACGGAAAGACTTTTGGAATGACGATCAAATTAAGCTGCAAAAAAGACGTAGAAGCATTAGTTACCTTATGTTCTATTTTTTTTTAGAAAATAAAAGTAATAATGGACATATTATGTATATCTAATGTTTTATTACTATTCAGGGCGAAATTTCAAATTTTCATTTAGTTAATTTTTGATGTTTGTTTAGATATTACTTAGGTACATAAATTTTAAACTTTCGTCAGAATGTCATATAACAGTGTCAAGGCAACCCGTTTTTACACCAATTTTCAATTCACTGTGTATTTCAACAGCTTAAAAAGCACAAAATATGGCTGACTTACTTACTTAAGACTTAGGTAGGTAAATGTTTTTACTGAGTATGAAAATATTCTCAACACCATTTACATCGCTTTAATCTAGTCTAACTCAGTCTAATCAGGTAAACAGGAAGTTACTACTTCATAAACAAGTAATAAGTTAGTGCTTAGCTTGTTTATTAGTAAGTACTAATTACATTACAAGTACAATTATATAAAAGAGTTTGTTCGGACTGATTGATCAACGTAGCGTCAAACACTGGTCCTAGAAACTTGAAAAATATATTGTTTTCAAACGTAAGCGTTTTGTTAAAAAGTATTTTTGAAAATCAAACTCTAGTGGGATGAAAAAAAAATGTTAAGAGGAGTGTTTTTATGAAAAATCACTGTTTATTTCAATATCACGTATGCGAAGGCGCGGGACCGATAAGTAGTGCGATAAAGTGAACTTACCGGCCTCATTAAACGTTCTTATGTTATTGAGTAACTGTGGTGTTTAATCTCATTTAGTGACAGGAAAGCGTATTACAAAGTAGTGTAGGAGGTAAGTTTCATTTACTTACTTACTTTCTAGTTCCAAACTACTATACTATATTTATAGGCAATAATTTTTAATGCAACAAGGTAATAAATAGTACATAACAAAAGTTCAAATATCACTTAATTGCGCTGAAACGGCTGAATGGTGTGAAATTAATTTTGCAAAATGAAGAGTTCTTGCAATATAACGAGAAAACCATGTGTGTAAATGTAGGGTATTGTGGCACGCTACAAATCTCTATCAAGTATATTAATAAAAACATTACTTAAATCAATTGTAATGTAGGTACATAGGTATGCATAGGTATATGTCAATATCAGCCTTAAGCCAATATTGACACATGCATAACCAACCAATTCACCGAGATGCATTAAAATTATGTGTATTCAACTAAGAAACCTCTCAACGTATGTAGTTACATCATCACATCTACATATTTGACAGCACCATAATGTTTATAAATCACTTAATAACATCGTTGGATAATAACATAATCAAAAAGAAACTAGCTCCCGGTCTATAGAGCGAGTCGAGGTCGCGGGTGTGAAATTAGGTGAAGATAGATAGGCCCTATTCATCTTAAATAGTGTAACTAATACTACCTCATGACATCTTATCATTATCATCATAATCAAATCAATGTGTTCCAGCAGCCTCGCTTGAGAGCCAGTCCAGGCGAAGCGTGGTGTCTTTGAAAATCATGTACTAATACAAATATCAGGTACATATTAAGTATCATATCAGGTTTTTAATAAATACCGTGCCTTGTGGTCATCATTCTATCCTGTAAGATCTATAAAAATGTATCATAAGCAATAATCAGCATGTTACATTCCCACAGCTGGACTCAAAATTTACTATTTGTGTTAACGTAGAAAGTAGTAACCTACGTTATACTTATACTCACAGCAGTCGTTACTGCTAGTAGCGACTGTGAAAGAAGTATAAAGCCATGTACTCATATGTACCATGTTTAATAATGATATCCATATGATACTGTAATGTACAACTGAAACTATACTATTATTTAATATCAAGATATACTTTTTACATACTTACTTTATGAATTAATAATTTATTAAATACATTATTTGGGTATAATAATTTACAAAAGGCCATTCTACTTCAGAGCAACTCCTCGGTCGCAACAATCTTACTTTAATTGCGAGTAACATAAATTATGGCGACTTATTACAATCCGCTCCCGTTTCGATACACGCCTCGAGGTGGTATTATGTACTCTGCGTGCAATGTGTTATTCTGAAATGTTGCAGCGATTCTTTGTGGTTCGTTTCTAGTTGACGATCGTCGAAACAACAGAGCGTCGATCACAAAACTGTCTGTTGTTTATAGTATTGACATTTTTCTTTTGAAATGCTATAATGTTGTAATTTATGGCGACTTATTACAATCCGCTCTTGTTTTGATACACGCCTCGAGGTGGTATTATATCCTCTGCGCGCAATGTGTTATTCTGAAATGTTGCAGTGGTTCCAATTTTTGGTTCGTTTCTAGTTGACGATCGTTGAAATGAAAATCGTCGATCTTAAAACTGTCTTTTGTTTATAATATCGAGTTGTTATATGTAGTATTCATTCCAATTTTTTTTGTATTTTCCGGCATTATTACAGTCATTTTGATACCACTATATTGTATATCTTTTTTGTTTAGTTTCTAGTTGAAGATCGTCGAAACAACAGAGCGTCGATCTGACTCGATCTCAAAACTGTCTGTTGTTTATAGTATTGACATTTTCTTTCGAAATGCTGTAATGTTGTAATTTATGGCGAATTATTACAAACCGCTCCCGTTTCGATACACACCTCGAGGTGGTATTATGTGTATTGATATTTGATACACTGCGTGACAGGTAGTTATTCTGAAACATTACAGAGCGAGTCAAATTTTTGGTTCGTTTCAAGTGGACGATCGTCAAAAAGAATGATCGTCGATCTTGTTATCATAAAGTATTGATATTTTGTTTTAATGTCTAGCTGACCCCGCGGTTTCACCCGCATCTTCCAGTTTTCCCGTAGGAATCTTTTTCCGGCATATAAAGTAACGTATGTTTTAATCCAGGGTGTAAGCTATCTACATTCCAATTTTAACTCAAATCCATTCAGTAGTTTTTGCCGGAAAGAGTAACAAACATCCATACATCCATGCAAACTTTTACAAACTTTCAGGTTTATAATATTAGTGGAAAGGATTATTATCCTTTTGCAACTAAAATACGACTTTAGTTCTATGAATGGTTCTAATTTTTATTGTTACTTCCAGTGTAAAGCTTCTAGATGCACTAAAGTACCTACCTGAAGCCAGAACCAACCGACGATCGACTTTTAGTTACTTAGTAGCTTAGCGCTTACTACCTATTCTACAGATGTATTAACTTTCACTTTGTACAAACTGTGGCACGTTTTACAATTTGCATTTCACAACATTCATTTAGCGTTTATAATGTACCATAACTAACACAACTTGCATAAAATAATAATGTACTGGAATATTTTTTCATACGTTTTATATGCCCACAGAAATATTTTCACTTTTGGCTTTAAATTATTAAGTACATACTTATTTTTTAATGTCTAAAATTCCGTTAACATTTTGGCAGTCTTATGGCCAGTTGCAATAACCTATCTTTGCCCTACTTGAGATAGATATTTGACACAAGCTCCATAGAAGTAATGTCAAATTTATGTCTCTAGACCAAACCGTGGAAAACCGTGGATAGATGATCGGTTATTGTAACCGGCCTTTAGTGCCAATTACCTATCTAAACAAATCAAATATTAATACTTGGCGTCAATATGAGGTTAAGTTAAAAATACATAAGAATGCTTTAAAAATGCCGCCACTGGTAGCGAAGATGGTGACGACTGAAAATTCAAACTTCTCAATCACCACCACTACAGTACAGTTTGCAACAAAAATTACCTCAAGAACGGTGCATTTTCCGGGATGAAACTTTTGTCACTCTTCGGCCCATAAATTTTTCTTTCACCGACATAGCTCACAGAATTAGCAAGCTGAAGTGGCAGTGGGCTGGTCATATAAGCCGCAGAACCGACAACCGTTGGGGTAGACGTGTTCTTAAGTGGAGACCGCGACTTGGCAAACGTAGTGTAGGACGTCCTGCGACAAGGTGGAGCGACGACTTGCGCCGAGTGGCTGGCAGTGGTTGGATGAGAAAAGTCGAAGACCGGACTCAGTAGCGTATCATGGGAGAGGCCTATGTCCAGCAGTGGACTGATACAGGCTGATAATGATGATGAAGTTGATCTGTCTCTAGTGCTAGGTGAAAGAAGGATGAATCAACAAACCAGTAAGCCAAAAAATACACCTTCGTATTTATATAATAGTATGTGTTTGTTACTAACAAAGAATGTATGAATCTGTGTGTTCTTAATAAACAATACTATTTGTCATCAATTATGTTAACATTGTTTGTGTTCAAATATTTGACAATCGTATTCCTTTAATTTGTTTAACTTAGTAGTAAATTCTCGAAAAATCTCGTAAACTTTCCTTGAAATAAACAAGGCTTCTAGAATAGGACACCGGGCGCAGATTATTCATAGTCTCATTATCATAAAATTAACCGATAATAAATCATAGTCGTTCCAATTAACCGCTGGTCGCGGGAACGCAACGTGAGTTACTTAGGAACGCGGAACAAAATGCTATTGCCGTTCTTTTTTTATACAAACCTACTACTTAATTAAAACTTTTAGCCATACATAAACTTTTATTTTAGCTTTTTGCTTGTTCTCGTTTTGTAAATGTCAAAATTAAGAACATGTCAAAATCATTCACCACTGACAGCTTTGTAAACTTTTTGGCGGGAAAGAGGATTGTTTTGTACAAAACTATCAAAAAGTTGTGTTCTTCCCTGTATTCATTCTTGGCTTTAAAACAGTACCTAGTGAAAAATAGCTATTACGAAACATAGAAAATCTTGATACAAAAATGAATTGAATTGGGTGAATGATCAAACCACCCTAAGCCATAGTGTAAAAAAATTAATAGCTAAGAGTACAAAAAGGCTAAGTCTGGTAGGTTTCAACCTCTTTGGATATCAAACAGGGATCGTGCGTCACAACTCAATGAATATGGCAATCGCCAAGATGTTAAAGTGTCAAACATTTCATCTGATCCTATTTTTTATTTTTTATTTTTTTTAGTTCCGAGTGTTTTTATTTTACGAACTCATATAATTTATATGTACAACATTCTTGGAATAAATGAATTATGAATTATTATTATTATGACGATGAAAACTGGATCTATTAACTTTCTACACTATTGAAATTGCTAGAGAATGTAATGTTTGAAATAATTACTTCGGCTTGAGCCTTACATTTTGATATCAACTATATACAAATCTCACATCTTCGAAATTCGTGCAACAATTTTTGAAAATATACCTTTACCACAACAAAATGGGCTCTTAGTAAATACTTGTGCTCAAGCATCAAAACCCTAGTTAAGGCACATTACAGACGGTATCAAATATCTCGAAGTCCCCGGCCAGTGTACATTTACGGGGGATATAAATGTGTATCATTAATCAAAGTAATTAGATCATTGCCGGGATCGGGTTGCAGACTCCCGGATGCAAGGAAACTATCCTTTTTGAACGTTTTTGTAGCGAGTTCTTCTTAATTTTAATGAGAAATAATGCGGGTTTAATTTTTCAGTACAAGTTAATCCGTACAAAGTTGCTGTTGAGCTCGCTTGACCTTAAATGCTTTGAAATAACGCTGGTTAGAGAAAAATAGCGCTTGCATTTCGGCTTGACTCCGTTTCGTGTTTCTGAGCTAACAAAATAAGTACCTATTTAATGCAATGGCGTTTATATCTTTAGTATGATTCTGTAAGAAAACTTTATTGATGTTCACGTACAGTGACAAAACTCTTTGGGAGAAAAATGTGGCCGCAAAAAAAGAGGTTGCACGGCTGTTTTTTTTAACAACTCACAGGATTTGTTCACAAGTCATCTGAAGCACAAAAAGGTATGATTCTGTAAGAAAACTTTATTGATGTTCACGGTACATTGACAAAACTCTTTGGGAGAAAAATGTGGCCGCAAAAAAAGAGGTTGCACGGCTGGTTTTTTTTTTAACAACTCACAGGATTTGTTCACAAGTCACCTGAAGCACAGAAAGGTTGTCTACTCGGTGTCTGAAATTAAGTGAAGATGTCGTCAAAGGTGGCGCTACGCCTGGCCTGGGAACTCACTTCGGAGTACATCGATAGGTCCTTGGTAACAGATTGTTAACTTGGCGTTAGTACATTGGACTATGTTACTACTATCTTCAGATCTCTCTCGATCTCCAAAAAATTTTCTGCAATTATGCATCAGAATGTTTTCTGTTACAGAAAGCTCAACTCAAGCTCATTATTTTATACGTTAGCTTTTGAGCACAAGTCTCACTTGATATTAAGTGACTATGTGGTCGAAGGTAGCGCCACGCTACATCTGGATTGAGAACTTCTTTCATCTCTTACGCATTAATTTTACAGTAGGTTCAGTCAGAGGCAAAATTTGTTGATCAAGCCCATTTTTTTAATATCTTAAAATTTTAAAAATAGCATCTGTTCAGCAACTTCTATCGTTAACCGTACACAGTTTACTTCCTTTTTAAAGGCTTTCAAGGCCCTTTATTCGAGCCCTTCGCTTATAAAGTCATTCGTCACTACCTGCCACCTAACATCGGATAGTTGCTAGTTATCAAGCTATAATGTCAGACATTATCAAATGTTTCGAAATGATTATTTATGCCACTCATTATAGACGGTAAGTCAGCGTGTTTAATTGTGGTAGGGTGGAGAAAACTGGAGTGCCTCCGGCGGTGAGAGGCGAAGTGGGAAACCTGGGGACTTGGGAATGTTAGAATGGCAGTTTGATTGTTACAGTTTTTATTTAAAGCTTTATTTGTCAAACTAAATTAGATAGCCATAGCTTGATAGTAGGGCATTTTCAAGTATGCTCGCCTGCCTAGCTACCATCCTCAAGTTAAGAATCTGTCGCCATGAACCTATATCGGTGTGCTCTGGCAGCCTTCACTTGAGAGCCAATTCCTAATGTAGCGTGACGCCTCCATCGGCCACATCGTCACTTAACATCAGGTGACTTAATAATAATAATAAATCAATTTATTGCCATTAAAAAAACACATACATATTATAGAAAAATAAAAACACAGTAACTTGACTTGTGATTTGTGGTCAAACGCTAGCCTGTAAATAGTAAAAAAAAATTACTACATTGACCACTTAAACACTGTATCAATTCGAATACAGAATCCTAAAACTGTTCTACCATAAGTCAGGTCAAATGCTACTCTGTAAGATGTAAAAAAAAAAACCGCCCAAGAGACTGGCATTACCTCTTTGGATGGCAAGGCTGATTCGTTATAGCTAAAATTCTGAGTAGGTATATAAAAAAAACTTATGAAATCCATAGATACTTTTTAGTGTCACAGTAACTCTATCCGTCTGTTGGTTTGTTACCTTTTCTATGGACTTTGTAAGATTTTTTTTTTGGCTCAGACATAATTTGATCGTTAAGTTTTTTTTTTGCTAAAACTAGCCTTATATGTGTTTGGATTCGACTTAAATATTTTTTTACATTTTAGCTTGTGAGATGAAGCATATAAGTTCGTAGTTTAACCGTTGTGGCAACCGCCTGTGATTAGCCGTCGCCAGTTAATAATCGCCCGCTGATATTTATTGCCTCTTACTTGCTAATTATCAAGAATTTTGATACTTGAGTTATTGCCCGAGAACGCTGCGTCAGATAATTGTTTTTAATTATTAATACGGTTGTAATTGTAGTTGGTTGGGCGCTAATTTGGACGGAAGATATTATAGAGGGTGCTGGTTTTGTTGCAGTATTAAATTATTTTTTTAATTGACAGGCAATTAAAACCTTTTTTTACATTGTCGATGGACAGTCACAATGTAAGGGACAGTTAATTACGTTACTATGGCAACTCTGTTACCTGATCATTTGCTTAATTATTCTCAGGAAGTTGACATTGTTATTTTTGCAGCAATAAAAAGCAACACTATTAATTAATTATTCATTGAGAATCGTACGTTACTTAAAAAAAAAAACCAAAGTGGCCTTCCTTAGAACTGCCCATAACAAGAAGTTATTTAATTGAGAACTGGTTACATCTAGACGAAGGCATTTTTAAAATGAACATCGATGACCTATATTGTAAAGTGATACAAACTTCTATAAACATTTTAAAGAAGATCATATTTTTTGTGTCAAGGACCAGCTAGACCAAATTGGAATTAGTTACAATCAATGGTTAGGTTACATTTCTGTTTCTAATTGATAAATTAGAGAAAAAATTCTAGCAAAACTATATAGATCGGGCATAGATATAATAAGCTTGTGAAAGTTTTGTTTTGTTATTTGGTAGATGTGAAAATGGGCTCTCATCCTGTTTCACTTTTACGACACCGTCACAGGGTCAATGTACCTTGGCATAGTCCTAGTTTTATGTAACTTATCTGTGTAAATACAATATAGAACATAGATAGATTGATTTAGGCGGAGCGACGACATACGCAAAATGGCTGGCAGCGGTTGGATGGGAGAAGCCGAAGATCAGGCTCAATGACGTACTTTGGGAGAGGCCTATGTCCAGCAGTGGACTGAAACGGATTTTATGATTTATGATTATGATAATGTTTTTTTTTTTACTACTTAGTGGGCAGCATTTGACTACAAGTCACCTGATGTTAAGTGACGATGTGGTCGAAGATGGCACCACGCTACACCTGGATTGGTAACTGGTGCTTGGCGATAGATTCTTAACATAAGGGTGGTAGCTAGCCAGGCTAGCACTAGAAAATGCCCTACCACCAAGCTATGGTTTCATTACGATTTTTACCTTCACCGAAAGCTCAAGCTCATTGTAGGATTCGAACCCACGTCCTACGGACCGCAAGTCGACGTTACTACCACTGAGCTATCATCGCTCTTGATGAGATAGATTTACTATTTATTGGTACACAATAAAGAGAAATTTAAAACTCGACAACCAATATTTCTCTATGTGATTATCGGTCACCGCACCCTCGTATCATCCCGTCATTTCAAACCCAGTTGTTCACCAAAAAATTTTTACACGGAAATTAAATTTTCTACATTCACATGTCACGGGCCTCAAAAACTATTGCACATCGCTCAACCGGTAATACAAAGCAATCTAAATTGGAAAATAGGCAACGCGCAGTGTGTGCTTACCAAAAACGAGCACGCCGAATGCGACGCGATTAAAAAAAGAAGTCTGATGCCGATCGCGCCGCGGGAAGGGGGGAGCGTGCCCACTCCCCTCCCCCCATTTTTTCCTATTTTTTCCTTTTTTCGGGAGGTGGGCGAGGCACGGGTGCATGCAGCCGGCACCCACCTTTGTTTCGCATAAACAAATTAATTTCGGACGCTGTTTTTGATGGTTAATGTGTTCGAAAAATGGGATTTTTTTTCGGGAGTGAAGTCGATCGCGTGGAAGGTAAAGTTGAGAGCGAGTGGGATAGTTCGCTGCCTCGGGCTTTGTTTGATGTTGACTGACAAGCACGCCGGAAGTACCTATATCGCCTCTGTCGATACTTTTAGCTACAAAAACAAGTATTCGTAGCATTCTATGCTACGAGTATATACGAGTAATTATTGCCTACTACACTGAGAAAAAAATCCTGAGTTTCCTTCTGAGTCTTACCTTCCAAGACCGATTCCTTCCAGAATGTAAGAATGTAACCTTTTCCTTCCTTATTTAAAGTTAGTATTCCTTCTGAGTCAAAAGGGAAGGACATTCCTTCTGTATTTCGGAAGGTCTTTTTTTCTCCGTGTACCGAATTACTTCCATTTAAAAAGTGTGAAAACTTTCGCAATCTTATTCATAGTGAGCTTTTGGCACCAACTTGTCTTCTTATATATTCTCCGACTCAATAACATTGAAGCTTTTATAGCTCTTAGACGAAATACTAGGAAACTGAAAAGTACCTACACGACGCGCCGTTAAAAACCGTATAAAGTATCGATACTACCCCATATCAGTGTTACCAAAGCATAAAAAACAAAAATATACCTAATATAGGCATCTTCAAAGCGAATTCAAATGACGCGCCAATTATTCGCCGTCTTATAAAGTTTCTATACTGTCCCATATCAGTGTTACCAAAACACGAAACTAACAAATGCACCTACTAGTCAGTCACCTTCAAAGTGCCACCTGAAATACAAAAAAAACCTGCCACGAAGTTACATGATTTTCAACTCTAGCATCCCACTCATCCGCATGACAGATAGAATCAGGTGATAATCAGCCACTTCGCCTGCTTCACCCTCTCTCATTAAGGGTGGCGGGTGCCAGGACAATGCATGTTTGTACTACTTTTTGCCCATTTTTTTCATTATTTCATTTCATTTCGCCCACCACCCACGCGTCCGCGCTAGCGATTGTGTGCCTCCGCTTTTTTTATAATTCGTTACCTTTTTTATCGGTCGCTCCATTTTCAGAGGATGGGCCGAGCGGGTGTTTGCAGGCGGGCGGTTTGAACGCCGCGGTTTTTACGCTGTAAGTTTATTTGGCTGCAGTTTACTTGGCGTAGCGTATTAGTGTCATAGAGAAAGGGATAATTACTAACAATGCTAACATAATATTGATGTGTGTCTGATAAGAAGTCGAGTTTAAATCTCCTGGCATAAACTCTATTTAATCTGTATAAAATAACGTTTTCATACTCGTAGGATTCCTAATGTGGGTGTATGAGTGTAGGAACGTTATTAACAAGCACATAGGTAATAATAATAAATGAAATATGTAATTAAAATGCGAAAGTTTACAAGTTCTTGCGTTTCTGATTTGTTTAGTGTGGCTTTGAGATTTACTAGAAGCAAAAAGTTTTGATTAATAAGATAGCAACATCGTAACAATTTAAGAAAAATACTTACATAATTAAATTTGTGCCCTGGTGAGCGTATCTAATAAAACAAAGTCGTACACATTCGTACAAATATTTTTCATCATCACTCCCGCCCGTCTGCATCTTCTCGTGCATATATCTGATAGCTACTCGATCTAAGTTGTGCATTACTCATATTGTTAACAGGCTCTTTGTCGGGTGCTCGATAGAGACACATTCTGTTTCATAAAAACAATACTGTGATAGTCGTTTTGTTTGTGAAGGTTAATTGATATTGCGTATCAACTTCATTTGTTTCGTCTTTAGACGTTATACACAGTTGAACTTTTGACATTGGGAGACTGGGGTGGTTTAATAGAAGCGATTTAATTATTAAATTTTAATTTTTCTTTCTTCATCATCATCATCAGTATTTTTGCGTTTCCACTACTGGGACTCTGGTTTTCTCTCAAAGAGAGTATTTATTAGTTTTCTTTGTTGAAATGAGGTTATTTTTTTATTGAATACGAGTCACTAGTAAAAAAATTGTCTATTCACGGAATAATCTTTTATGGAGCAGTATTGTCTAATTTACTTTAAAATTGGACTGGAATATTTATGTTCAGCTCTCGCGGCTCAATAAATGAATAGTAAATTTAAAGTTCATAATTTGATTTTTTGTTAAATGCAAATGAGTGACGCCATGACGGTAAGCGCCACGCTTGTTCATTACAGTTCAAAATCCTGCGCGGCACTGCGCTCGTCACCCTGTCATATAAAGTTTTTAAGTCCCTTTATGATATTTTTGAAAACATATAACATAAGGGACATGACAGTCGTCGGCTTAAAGCCTAACTTGATGTATTGTATCTCAGATCGATATTGAAGCTTAGTATTGCAATCAGCGACAGAACTTGTAGAGATTCGTGACATTTTTTAAATTACTACATTCATGCACGAGACCACAAAGGCTGGATAGCAGATCACACAGCGTTTTTCCAAATAAAACAAAATTTCACTTTGAATCATCCGCTAACCCGATATTGTATTTTATTGTGTCAGAATTTCAAAAGAACTACAAAATAATAATACCGCGTTATTGAAATGCTATTTTTAATAAAGGTAGGTATATCGTATGTTTTTACAAGCAAGTCACTCACTTGATGGTAAGCGTTATATACGCTTGCCCATTACAGTACAGTCATCGACAAAAGTAGCTGAACATACTCGATTTTCCAAATGGGTTTTAAATCGGTAATGTTTGTTTTTTTCTTTTCAACTTAAAATGTAGCGTTTGACCACTACACAACGCATAAGATGATAATTGATGTTGCGGTTAAAGGGTTGGTGTTTTTTTTTTTTTTCACTATTTACAGGTTAGCGTTTGACCACAAGTCACCTGATGTTAAGTGACGATGTGATCGAAGATGGCGCTACGCTACACCTGGACTGAGAACTGGCTCTCAAGTGAGGCTGCCGGAACACACCGATCGGTGCTTGGCGACAGATTCATAACAAGAGGGTGGTAGCTAGCCAGGCGAGTACTAGAAAATACCCTACCACCAAGCTATGGTTTCATCACGATGTTTTCCTTCACCGAAAGCTCAAGCTCATTGTAGGATTCGAACCCACGTCCTACGGATCGTAAGCCGAAGTCACTACCACTGAGCCATCATCGCTATGTTCAAGATGATGAAGATAATAAAAAGAATTTTAATTGTTTAGCGACTTGTCGTTGACCGTACAGTGCCTCATACAGAATTTTGAACTCTCATATTTCAAAATTTTGCGCGGCAATGTTTTGCGCTCGTTGCCCTGAGATGTTCGATGTGAAATCTCCTATAGACCTGTAATTTCACTGGAAACATGGCCCTTCAATATCGCAATATTTGTACACTAATGCTTGGCGGTTGAATAACTGTCAAAAGTGTATGAGGTGTCTATTAAAATGTGTGTGGCGGCGTCGGCGCGCATTCGAGACGTGCGCACTGGTCGACGACGCGCAGCAGAGTGTGTGATGTCATATTGTTTATTGGTTGCATTTCGGAATCAAAAATCATATTCTCAAATAACTACGTACAAACATAGTATTATTCAAAATTTTATATTAAACATCCGTCGTCAGCCTTTAGAGATTTTTGATGTTAAGTGACGATGTGGTCGAAGGTGAGGCCACGCTACTCTTGGGATGAGCACTGGCTCTAAACACTACATTGCCAATAAATTTTATTGAGAAATCTTATTAGTTAAGCTAATTAAAAAATATCGGATCATTAGATGACAAAAAAAAAGCTTGGGATTTTAGTGAACTTGCTCCAATTCAATCAAGTAGTAATAAGAAAAAAATTGTCAATGTGATCGCGCCAAAAAAATTACCTGCCGGGCGTTTCTTGCCTGTTCTTTTGCCGGCGTAAGGAGGTTGGAACAGGCGTAGCTGGTTTTAAGTTGACGTTTTAAAGTGATCACAATGTATCCTATTGAATAAACATATTTTTGAGTTTGAGTTTGAGTTACAAAAGTAAGAAACACTGTTGCAATTATTTACATAAAATAGGTATTAAGTTGTCAGAACAAAATACAGTCGAGACGTTTGTAACACTACACAAAAATGTCAGCAGCTAAAGGCCAGTGATAATTTTAATTAAAAATTATTGGCACACGTTCCATTTTCAATTAAAAACGGCGGTAAAAAAAACTGACACTTTCCGAACTGGCAAAAAAGTTGGTTCAACAAACACTAAAAACAATTAAAATTAAAAATATAAACAGGAGAGGGCTCTGGGCACTCCACGGCTGCCAGAGTTCGCGTTTGTAGGTGTATTGATAAAAAATACCAAACGGCGTGTAAGGTACGTGATTGCGCATTTTAATTCGTCTGTAATGCGGGACATCTCCCTTTTTAAATGTTTATTGCGTCTCTTATTTTTTTTTCTTGTGTTGTTTAAGTGCCAAAGCAGAGGCGGCTCGACAGCTTGCATATACATTCACGTTTTGCATCGTAAGGTGATTGATTAGTAAAGATAGGAGTGTTCTTTGAATTAATCATTTGCATTCGAAAAATTTCGTCGTCGCTTTACGACATAGTTGTTTTGAGAAACTATTCATGTGGTACATACTACATAATATTATAATTATTTAGTTACTATATCAGTGGTAAAATTAGTTAAGATTAGCAATTTTTCGGTTTTATTGTATTGATTGTATTTGAGACATGAAATCTTTTTTTTTCTAATCGCGTTTGACAACAAGTCAGTCACGTGATGTAAGTGGCGATGTGGTCAAAGGTGGCATCACGCTATACCTGAATTGGGGACTGGCTCTCAAGTGAGACTGCCGGAATACACCGATAGGTGCTTGGCGACAGATCTGACCAAACTGTGCCATTAGTCTTGTTCAGGTTTGTAATATATGAGTAAAAGTTACTTCGTTACAAAGTTATAAAAGTTCATAGATTAAATAAATAACAAAGAATTAAAATATTTTAAAAAATTAAGTCATTTGGTCAGTTTTCGTTGCTTCTATTAACAAATGCAATAAACAAATAAGTGTTTTTTATGAGAAGGTTACCAAGTCCCAATCTTGCTCTAAAGTACTAATTTTACCCCACCGCTAGCGAAAAGACACAATAAACTCCAACATTACATCAATTCGAAGCCTCGCGTCGTAAACATTTTGAATATTCATCAAACTGTAATTGGACTTGCGTTATTTTCTTTACGATCATCACAATGAGTGTATTGACATGACATGTTTTTGATGACACATGTATAATTAGAGCCCCCGCACATTGCACGGCAGTTACCGATAGTCGGCCTTATTATAGTCGGTTCAGATTATTAAGTTGGCTAGTATTTAGATTGCAGATTAAATATAAAAGTTCTCAAGTTATTTTTCTTTTTTTACTAATTACAGGGTAGTGTTTGACCACAAGTCACCTGATGTTAAGTGACGATGTGGTCGAAGATGGTGTCACGCTACACCTGGATTGGGAACTGACTCTCAAGTGACGCTGCCGCAACACACCGATAGGTGCTTGGCGACAGATTCTTAACATGAGGGAGGTAGCTAGCCAAGCGAGCACCAGAAAATGCCCTACCACCAAGCAATGGTTTCATCGCGATGTTACTACTCGTCATGAAAAAAAAACATAAATTTAACACATGCATAATTTATTTTATAAGTTATCTTTTACCTACTTCTTAATTTGTTTTTCTTTGAATAAAACAAACAACTTACAGTCCTGACTGATTCATTGATATATCGACGCAAGCTTCAGCCAGAGCTGATATAGAAAATACATTTTCAGAGTACTTCTCCTTTATTAGTGTAGGGGTGTACGGAGAAAGAAAATCACTCCGCGATATCAGTTTGTATGATAAAATGCGATTGGCCAGGTCGCCCTATCCGTTCTATTTCATGCCGCCAGTTGCTAACTTTTAAGTCTGTGAACGTAGACATAAAGATGACGATTGACCGATAGTGTACCGATCAGATTTTATCTGACGATAAATTGGTTGCACAATCGTATATTATCTGTTACTAATATGAGCTGTCATTAGATCCACTGAGACCTAAAGTAGCTAGATTCAAATCAAATAGTTTTTCTATTATTCACTAACAACATTATTATTAATTAATAATAGATTATTAATCCGCCAAAAAATCACTACAGCTTAAAGACTTTAAAGCATGTCAATAGACAATATGTAATAACCCACCCGGCTTTGATAAACGAAGTATGTGCCGATTTATTTTGCTAAAATCACACCACACGTATTGTAAGGTTCATAATCGCAAGAAACACATCGATGATTATACCGACAAGTGATTTTTGGTAACCAACTAAATTATCGGCTGATATTTTAATCGGTAATATGTGATAGCCTTTATACTTCTCATGGAGTTAATAGATCCTATCGTCGTCCCGACATTACGGTTTCATTATAAAAATATTGATTTAATACACAATCATTAAGAAGGCATTATAGTCGTTTTAGTACTTCATAATAACAGCTTTATTTCACACAAGGAATTAGTTTTTTTTTTTAGTTACGTTACGCTACTAATGGCTTTTTTGAGCTGTGTTATTGCGAAATGCTATTCACTTAATTAAATGGTTAATGGTAGTCGGTTTTTTAAACGTTTGGTAAACTCATTTTAGTTGAAAATTGTATTCTCTCGTTGAAACTGACGTAAATATCACGCATTAGAAGGAGACAAAAAATAATCATGAAATCAAACTACTCTGTAAAAACGGTGTGTGGAGCGATATTAAAAAAAACAAATGTGTCGACTTGAGAACATCTTACTTTTTTTCGTTATCTAAAAACACATTTAAACAACTGCAGTAAGTTTATCGAACTCGTTATCTTTGTCTGAATAATTGTTTTTTCTTAGTTTTAATAGAAAAGAAATGTGACAAAAGGTTCAAAAACAGCGGAACCCGTGGCCACGATAACCAGCTTTCCATAATTAAAACTAAATTCGGGCGCATTAGACGGCTAGAATCATGTGCTAATTGCGCAGGGCTACCAACAGTCGCGACGCGAGCCTGACAAACGACTTTGATCAATCACGTCCGTCCTCCGTGGGCAGCCCAGGCCGCTGCGATGCCGGAGATTTATAATTTGCAGCAACCCTAGCTCCGTAGGTGCCACTAAGCTATTTGCGGCCGTCAATAATAATTCTCAAACAAATTTAAGCCTTATTTCTTGAAAGCTATGACGCTTCACCGTGTTTGTGGATTGTTCGTTATTTTTGTTTTGATTGGGTAGCATTTGGGAAGACGAATTTATCGTAAGCGTTCAAGGAAGAATGTACAAACACAAACACGGTGTTTTAGTAAACTAGTTTTAAATGCTCCTATCGGTAAGTTATTGAGCGTCCTATTATTTTTCTAGGAAAAGAGTTCAACGGGTGTGACACACTGGAATTGGTTTTGCAGTTTTATTGGAAAAAGACAGCCGAGAGATATTGTAAAGAGATTTAATTGAAAATGTTGTGTTTTTATTCGTTTGCATGATTTGAGTTTTTATCCTCTTGCTTGTTCATTACGCGGATTGATTAATTTCACAATGCTTGAGAGACAATTAGTTTGCTTTGATCTATCTGTTTATCTCATATTTTTACATACACTCATGCAAATGCAAATGTGTTTTTTTATTTAGTTATTATGTCCTTCTGTCGTGTAACTACAGAACAACGGATTGACATGTTTTTTTTTTTGGGTGACAGTTTACATGCCGTAGAGTTTCATAGTTTTTTTTTATTCTAGTTCTTGAGAGAATCTTTACGAGGGTAAAACCACGTGTTTTTATGTAACAATAAAAAACTATTATTACATACATTATTATTTCATCGATGTGTTTGTTTTTATCAGATCTTTGCCCGGATTTTTTTCAGGCATTAATAAAGGCGTAGCCAACGCTAAGAGGCCATCTGAAGCTGGATTGGATACAGTGACACAAACTTACATTCATTGATTTGTTATGAATTAGCTAAACACTTATAAAAAAAGTGTCGTTCCATAATAATTGTGATATTTATATATGACCCAGTTTCAATTTTATCATGTGAAATGTTTTGGTTTCAATTGAAATATAGTTCTTTATTTTTTTATTTATATTCATGCGTCGTGTCGGCTATAAGGTTTTTTTTTGCAGAATACATTTTATTCCATCGTGTGAAGGTCACAGTTTAAAAAACTAGTTTTTAATGCCACGCTGTTACTGTTACTGTTTCTACCATCACGCGAGCATGGACTAGTTAAAATTAAAATTCACGTTTATTTTTGTCTTAAGCAGAACAAAATTAAAACGTATAATGACACCGAAAAAACATTCCACCGTTTTCACTATAACTTTTGTAATTTACAAGCCAATTAAAATAAAAAATGGGATGCACCCCGCGTAGCCACCCCTTTAATTATGATTTTTTGCATTTTTTAATGATAATAAATTCGCTTGACTGCAGTTGTTTTTGTATCTTTTTTACACTGTGGCTTTGTTGCGTTTTATCACCTTGAAGCAAGGATGAGGTGGGTTGGTTTATTGGATATTTTAAACTGTGGCCATTGTTTTTATTAGTACTTGCTGTCTTTATTTATTTATAATACCTATATAGTTGTTAACATAAAGACATACTCGAAGTTATAAATTTGATTACACGTTATTAATTTTTGTTTAAAAGTAATGATAATTTATAAGTCTTTGCTTAGTCTCCTAGCGACGTTAAAAAATTCATGCTCTTCCGTAAGATATTTCTTAAATTATGATGAATATTTAAATGCGAGTTCTGTTTTTGTATTTTTGAAAAAAATAAGGTTTTTTTCATGCTATGAGTAAGTCCACATTGTCGCGCGATATTTCGTGGCGCGTTGTCGCGACAGCGCGCTGTAGCGGAGCGAAGAAGGGCATTTGTGTTCACGATGATGATTCGCTATAAGACGACTTGCTAGACTAGACTTGTCGCGACAGCGTTATCACGATGGTTTGGCCGTATAGGATGAAAAAAGGCATAAGGCGTGTAAATGAAAAGAAATGTAGCCTTTGAAATATAGTGTAGTAAACTCGTTGAGTTATAACATCAAAATAATACTAAAAAGTCTTTCAAACGAGAGCTGAAAATAGTTTTGATTGGATCCATTTTTCTATTCTAAATAAAACCAAAAATCGACAGTATTGCACGCACTTACCTGTCCAAAGGAGTCTGATACAAATTGAACCAATCGACTCCACCGACGTACCTCACAAAAAGCCCAATGGTAATGAAAAAACTACACGCAGTCAATATTTGATGAGAGGCAATTTAAATGTTCGTCCACTTGTAGACATCGCATAGTTCGATTCTGCCGGCATCGCGGCCGCCCGCCGCGCCACGTATGTGGGGGCCACCCCCGCCAATTTCCCGAAAAAAGAAAAAAAGAAGAAAATAAAAATGGCGCGCACCGCGTCTGTGTGCGTCGAAAAAAATGCAGATATAATGCAAGTAATAATAATAATAATAGCCGATCGGCCGCTCGCCCACCCGCCTCCACCCAATTTTCATTCAAATGTGTTTGGGTTTTTTTAAGTCTTTTTTCTGGCGCTGATATGTTTTCGGGATTTTCCATTAGCGGCGCTGTGGGATAGTTGGTCGCGTTGTCCGGTGAATAAGTGCTTTGTGGGCTTTTTTCGGGTGATACCTACATTGCGATAGGAGATTTCATTAAAAGTTAAAGCGTGCCGAGTTTGATGTCACTTTGTCTAATTTTTTAGTAATATTGCGTTGTAACTTTTTACCTTTAAAAACTCTTTAGACATGGAACTGAAAATGTAACCAGAATCGAATGTAGATTCTAAACGCTAAAACATTTTCCTTGTAGATTTCTTGTTTGTTCTGTTTCACTCGAATGGAATAGCAGTTTATCTCAATAAAAAAGTATCCTATGTCCTCCCAGGGTAAATGCCATTTCCAAACCAAGTTTCATTCATCAAGAAAATATAAGTACCTACCTACTTACATACACACACACTCACAAACTTTCTCATTCATAATAGTGTGATATGAATATAAGGATTTCAGATACATTTCACCAAAATCCATATACTTTAATATTACAAAAGTGAAATTAACTCTGTTTATTTCTTTATTACCTTTTCACGCCTAAACCACTGAACCAATCTTGATGATATTTAGTATGGAGATAGTGTGAACAATGGGGAAGGACATAGAATACTTTTTATCGCGATAAACTGTAGTTCACGCAGGGAACAACTAGTATCAAAATAAAAAGCAAGCTATGGGCAGTAGGTACACTTCAGCTATACCTACCTATACATAGATGACAGATCTGTCCTGCTACACAAGCTATATCGCAAGGGGAATGATCCCTTCCCGACCTAGTGAACTACTTTGTGATCTGACGTCCCCTCGGACCCTTTGACATTGCACCTACTTTGTGTTTAGAACAGTTTTAGGATTCTGTATTGGATTTGATACAGTGTTAAAGTGATCAATGTCGTCATGTTTTTTTTTTCTATTAACAGGGTAGCGTTTGACCACAAGTCACCTGATGTTAAGTGACGATGTGGTCGAAGATGGCGCCACGCTGCACCTGGACTGGGACCTGGCTCTCAAGTGAGGCTGCCGGATAACACCATTGTATCAAATCCCTGCTTTAAATTATATTATAAATGCGAAAGTAGCTCTGTCTGTCTGTCTCGCTTTCACACCTAAACTACTGAACTAATTCAAATGAAATTTGGTACGGATATAGTTTGAACCCTGAGGAAGGACATAGGATACTTTTTATCGCGATATACTGTATCCCACGCGGGTGAAACCGCAGGGAACAGTTAGTCATAACGTAAGTGTGTGATACATTTAAATGAGTCGATAGACTCCTGAACTAGTGGAAACACTATTTCAGGACCACATGACCCACATCGTGGCAGTGTGTCATTAGGTATGGAATAAGTGTTATCTATGTTTTTTATAAGTTCTTATGATTATGTATTATGACCATATTTAAATTAAAAATTATCATTTATACATTTCTCTTGTCACTTTGATGATATTTTACAAATGTGAAAATATAGAATGAACTAATACTTCGTACCTTCAAGAGAGTGGGTAACTCAGCAGTCTTATGTACCTATCTCTCGCTACGCTTTTGGGTTGTTAATATTCGGGTAGATATACTTTCAAGTGAACTAAACAAAAAATCTTGAATATTACTTGTAGGCTAAGTACATTGTATTAGATTTGCTAGAACACTTTGCATTGCTTTTCTTTGTTTTCACAGTGTAATCTGCTAATTCTTTAAAAGCACCCTTTCATGAAATGTACAAACATCATATTTAAATAGAGAAAGTAACATTTAATTAAATTTCACGCCAACAACACTGAGAAATATTGAAAAAATGAAAATTAAAAATTGGAACACACTCCATTGGAATAGGAAGAGCAGAGGCGTGCGTTTCCACGACACGGCCCGACACGTACGACATGACATTCAATTTAAACTCGGACGACGGAGCACGCGTTCAATAATTAACATAATGTACTTTTTCTCCGTTTTTTCAGTTCCCGTTTGACACTCCATCACTCATGGAAATTCCATTTTCAATGCTTGCTGTATGAGGGGAGGAGCGCTCGGGGTGGTCTTTGCATCCGCGCAATGGATGGCGGTTTCGGCCCGAGAGGGGTGGACGAAAAAAAGATTGTTAAAAAGGCTGGCCCCCGTCCGCGCGTGTGTGCGTGCGTGCGGGTAAAAAAGCGCTCACTAATCGATACTATAGATTCTGAGGCAAGTAGGTTGTGCGAGTGGCACACCGATTGGTCGCGGGTACAGATCGCATTTTTTCACGGCACTAACGAAGCGGCGAATGTTTAGTCTTTGCAAGGACCTTTTGAGCTGAGTTGGGAGCTGATGTCGTCTTTTTAGGTGTCCGGCTCGACTGGCCGACTCTCGACTAAGGCGTTTATTCGCACTTAACTTTGCCCGCGTTTTTGTTGGTCTCAATGTTTGCTACGAGCGTTAAGTAGCGTAGCCTCGGAGTGCTACGCGCAATTGTGCCGATTAGCAGGTTCACTTTCAGTTTGTAGCGCGCTATTAAAATGTGTGGTTGATTTTATTTTTATTTAGCAGCGCCGACTCGGTATCGAAATGGAATGTGATCTGTACTAATATTGTTGTTAATGATTCGAAGTTTGTGGGTTTAGTTGTAGCTCTTTGGAGCTACAGATCTGGTTTTGAAATTCGTCGACTGTTAGACATCTACGCTATCCCTGAGGTACGTTGTATTGTATAATAATATGTTTTATGTGCGATAAAAATTTTGTACACACAACTTCGTTTTTGTGCGTGTGTTTTTGTCTGGTGAGTCTTAAAATTTTGATATAAATAATTTTTCAATAGCCGATGTTGAAGAAAGGTTCTCGAGTGGCAACCACGAACCAAAAGACGGGTAGGCCTTCCTCTAGGTTGACCGACGACATAGTAAGAGAATGCCCTACCACCATGCTAGGGTTTCATCACGATGTTTTCCTTCACCAAACACCTCAAGGTCAAGGACCGGGTCTTCAGCCAACGTCACTATCAGTGAGACATCATCACTTCAAAGTGATGACGATGATGATGATGATGATGATGATGATGCTGATGATGACGGTCACTCACCTCATTTTTGAGGTTGATGGGCTCGTGCTGCGGCCGCGGCGGCGAGTGCCGTCCCACCTCCGCGCCCTCCAGCATATCAGCCTCGCATCCCGACTCGTCTGTGGACAAAACAACACGTTCAAGTACTCCTTTGTACTCCATCATCATAGGAAATCATTCTTTTACCTATTATATTTTACATTTTCGTTATATTCCATTTTTGTCATAGTTGACATTCTACCAATCCACACAAGACGTTTCGCTTCCACTTTTATAATGCGAACGGCGAAGGATTTAAAAAACCTGCCAGCGCAGCGTCTAGATTTGGGGTAGGTATCCTATATTCTCATAACTCTGAAAGAGAATCTCAGTAAACTAATCTAGATAATAATATAAAAGGAAGTTAGTAAATTTAAAGCCAGCAGGTAAGTTTACGCTATAAATAACGCAAAATTTCTGGCAAAAATCAAAAAATACGTGACACATCCACTAATATTAGAAACGTGAAAGTTTGTGAGTATGGATGGATGGATGGATGGATGTTTGTTACTCTTTCACGCAAAAACTACAGAACGGATTTGAATGAAATTTTAAATGGAAATAGCTTATACCCTAGATTAACACATAGGCTACTTTTTATCCCGGAAAAGGGTTCCTGTTATCCCGCAGACGTTGGTGAAACCGCAGGGCGCAACTAGTGTATTATACTCGTAATGTGTCTCAGCCTCTCAGCTCAGTTATATGTTTTTTTCCCCTCACGTCATTCATCATTTTCTTAACTATAAACCACCACCATCACAGATTAAACAATCGTCACAACCACAGTGTAATCTAAACTTTAAACCTATTACCAAACATCTCTATTTACCCCGACTCGTTTATACAATTCGGGATAAAAAGGTGGGAAGAACGCGGGAATGCCGCTAACCCACGGCGAGACACGTGTCTTGACCTATTTACCGACAAAGTTTGGGGTAGGTCGGCGCTCGAACCTCGGAAAATGTTAGCGATGTTGGCGGAAGGAGCCTTTTTATTAGCAAGGCTTTCGGAATTTGTTAGTGTTTTGACGGAAAAATTCATAATTACTCTAATTTTGTATATTTTCTCATCGAAAATACTAATAATTTTAATTAAAATATTTTTTTTATGGTAAACAAAAGTCAATCTTTAAAATAAGAGCAATTCCGAAAAATGGTTAACATCCCTATTGGTGGAGTCGGCGGTTTGCTAGAGAGAGACGTTTGACACAAGCACCATAGAATAAATGACAAATTTCCTATCTTTCCAGAAACAGTGGATAGATAGATTATTGAGACTGACCGTAGATCTTGGTCTGACACTGCTTGGAAACTGGTTGAAAACTGGTTGAAATAGGGTTCTAAAGAAACTTAATGCAATGCAGCGTTTCATTAAATGCTTATTGTTACATTATACGAAAGTATGTTTCTTGGATTGTTTATCTTTACCATAGCGAGGGAGAAACGGATGGACGTGATTTTTGGATATAGATAGATTAGATGATTTATGTGCCAGAGAGCTGTGATCTGAGAAGTCTGAAATCCATTTACAGTCAGACTTTTTACTTAGAAAAATGCACGGTTCTTGCGAAAATCTCTGGGTGTATTTATGAGATGAAATAAGAAAACCGAGTTTAGATAAAATAAAATGCAATACACACAGTTACATAATTATTTATCTTAACAATCACTTCAATTTAAACACTAACATGTGATTAAATTAATCAATTAAATATATGCAACATTCTAAACCGAACTGTACCTAACCAATTTACAAAATAAAATACTTTCCACAAAATTAGGCAATTGTTAATTTTGATGGCGAGTTTTTTTTTTATTTATTGACACAAATGGAATGGTAAAATCACTGTTCAAAATATGTTTATTTAATAGAAAAGAATACACAATCAGTTCAAAACGTCAAACTTATAACTAACCTCCTACACCGGCAAACGAACAGGCAAGAAACTCCCAATAAACAAAACGTTTTTTTGACGTGATCTCATTTACAATGTTAACTTGTTCACTGCTTAAATTGGAGCAAATTCACTACAATCTTAAGCGTTTGGTCATCTAAAGAGCCCAATATTCGATAATAAGCTTTTCCTACTTACAACAAAAGAAAATTATATCTCCATAGCAAGTGAACGTGATAAAATACAGACAAAGCAAGTTTACCTCCTCACTATTATACACGAAACTTCAAACAGTGGACATAACAACGAATGGTGCATCAACCTTTCAGCTATTCGCGCCAAACTGAACCTAAACCCATTAGGAAGTAAGACACCACCAATCATTGTTCGGCAAATAGCCCGAGCCTAAGCAACACGAAGCGATGCCAAAACCTGGCCGTCGAATATGATTGCTCCTAATGCGATGGGGGATGAGGCGGGAGGGAGGGGGAGGTTACTGCGTCACGCCACCGTCTGAATCCGTCGTATTAGTTAAAGCAGTGATACAAGTTACACGTATTCTGTAGACGAAATAACGTTGTTTATTTTTTTGCTTTACAAACTGTCATTTGCGATTGCTATTATGATTAACGACACGTATAAATGTGTTTTTTTGTTTAATTATTAAAGCGTAGTGTCCACAAGTCACTTGATGTTAAGTGAAGATATGGTCAAAAGTGGCATTATGGATGGAAATTGGCTCTCAAGCGAAGCTTCTTTGGCCCATACACGGGATAAAAAGATCGGCATGAAATAAGTCACCTATTATATATATATTTTCACTGAGATTTCAAGAATATCGAAGTAACGTCACATTTTTAACAGACATAACGTTGACGTTGTTGTTTGACGTTTGTCTTTTTTAGTTGCTGTTGACCGAGAAGTTGCTCTAACTATCAAGTCTCGCTCTCCTTTTTACACATGTTTAAGTGTACACATCACTGTGTGCGTGTGGCTAGCAACCGTCCTTATGAAGCCTAGATACTGTTACACAGCTACCCAGTACTACCGTGTTCCTGACCGAGCAGTAAGTCTGGCTTAATCCTATCGGAAACGTGGGCCCCCATTGAAGATCGGCAAGGGCTCAGGGCTCAGTGCAGGAGGCGAAGACACCTCCGTTGATTTCTGTGAGTTTTGGACATTACACGATGATTTTGTTTAAGCTTCAGCTTTTTTATTCTAGCGAGAATTAAGTTTGTTTACTTTTGATGGTATTGCAGTTGAAAATTATAATGACGATAAGGTTTTATGTGTTATGCTATCTTAATCGTTTTATGTTAAACGAAACGTAATGAGATATTAATTATATCTGAAATCAGCTGGAGTGATATAATATGAGTACTTACCACAATACACGACTACAACAAATCCCCACAACCTTTTTCCGGGATAGCAAGTATGTGTTAATCCAGGATATAAGCTATCTACAATCCAAATTTAATCAAAATCGGTTTAGGAGTTACGGTGATAAGTGGTGACAAACATTCACACACACACACAAACTTTCGCATTTATAATATTAGTAGGAAACCTTCGCCGAATGACACAAGACATCACTATCCTTGTCCGAGCCCCCACCCCACGCATCTAGGCCGGGGGAGAGGGGGACATTACAAATTAATAGCACAAAGACCGGCCGCAGATCGCCGGCGAAAATTTACCGACACCAGACACTTATAGTGCAGCGATAAAGGAATTGTTTATGCATGTGTGGGTAGGCGGATATTATAAGATCAAGCTGAATTTTGGGGGTAATAATAAGCGATTGTCACCTTTTTTGGTGGTTTCAAATATTTATCGACTCATGCGTTCAATATTTTGAAGTGTAGAATGTTCAGAATGGGAGAAATGTAATGTGATGTCTTTTGTCTTGTTTTTCTTTGTTTTCTTTTCTTTTGTCTTTTTTCTTTCTTTTCTTTTCTTTTTTCTTCTTTGGTCTTTTTTCTTTCTTTTCTTTTTTCTTCTTACGTCTTTTTTTCTTACTTAATGTCTTTTGTCCATGTTTTGTAAATTTCTATTTTTTGCATCAGTTTTATTTTTAGTTTTATAGTTTTATAGGCTTATAGGCACACGTCACGCTTACCATCTGTAAAGCGACTAGCTTGACTCGTCACTAAGTATTCGTTACTCCCAGATCAGCATGAGGTACTTACCCCCCTTTGTCGCCTATGGGGTGAACCTACTGAGACCCAAGCCTTATGGAGATTTGTGCATGTGTGTGTGGATTGCATTCTGAACTACAATAATGTCAGATGATAATGTGACTTCGTTAGTTAGTAATAAGGTACTTATTTAATCTTCAGAGTGACTGGAGACATTTTCGAGGGTCACCCACGTTTTGATATGATAGTACTTATGTTTACGAAATCGTTTTACTGGACGTAAAGTGAGAGTGAAACAAAGGTAACTATAAGATTTTTTATTTGTCTTATTTTTTTGGAATTTTGTATGTATTTTGTTAGCAGTCAGCAAATTTTTCGTGAATATACTTTTTCATCACTATAAAATTAAAAACGCCGCGTATGTAACCTCTATTCATTGCATAAAGGTACAAGCTAAAATAAACTTTTAAATTGAAATCTAGTAAGATACAAGTGGAAAATACGAATAGACAGCGAACAAGATTGACAAAAGAGGCAGACAAGAACGATCTAAAATAGAGAACCAACTACAGATTGGAAGTTAACTTAGTGTACAGTCAGCAGCAAAACACCATCTCCAACTCAAGATACAGCTTTAAAAAATGTATATCGTTCATGTTACACGTGGAAAATATAGTGTTGGCTAATTGATGTAGGTACATACCAAAAAAATGTTCCCAATATAATTCTATAAAAATGTTTCTAATCAACTCCGGATTAAAAGGCAATGTTTCCAAGATTCCAATGACATTAGAGGGCATACTTTTTAATAGGACTAGCTGTTCCCCGCGGTTTCACCCGCGTGGGCTACAGTTTATCGCAAAATCCTTTCTTAGCGGATGCCTACGTCATAACATCTACCTGCATGCCAAATTTCAGCCCGATCCGTCCAGTGGTTTGGGCTGTGCGTTAATAGATCATTATGTCAGTCAGTTATATATATATAGAATTAGGATTGTTAAAGTTTAAACTCTGGGAGGCACTGAAATGGGCAAGACTGATGCTTAGGGCTCCCACACAAAACTGCGATACGAAGTGGCGTGATGCGAATCAGATCGGAAGTTCTTGCATTGGTGCGAGCTCGCAGATATTTGCGATGCGATGCGAATTCGCAGTTTTGTGTGGGAGCTCTTAATCAGACGAGCGACTAAACTAGTATCTTCACTTAGATGCGTAAAAAATCGCTATCGAAATAAAAAAAATATTTTTAGTAACAAAACTTGGGAAATATGTTGCTTTGTATCGGAAAATTTTGACACAATATGTTTGTGATGTTACTACGGCTGACTGTACCTAGTATTTTATTTAAGGTGGAAGGTGGAACAACTTGTTGGTTAATTTTAGATTTCAGCTTGCGATAAACGTAAGAGAGTTTGTTAATTTTAATGTTGCCTTGTTGTTTTGTTAGCTATCAAAATAGAGTAGATTCATTTGTTAAAACACTTTTTTTTTGCAATGACATTAAATACTTCTCGGAAATCTATGTTTTTTATAAAGAAAAAATTACACGACAATATGTTGTTTAGAAAAGATGCGGCCGAAAATGAAAAATGTATACTTTGTCGAAGAAAAGAAAGTGTTGATGTTTTGTGGAAAAGTTAGCGGAATTTAGTATTCAATATGAGTCCTTGACATTTTGCATAATAAACGAACGTTTTAGGCGTTTTATTACATACACGTTATACGTTTCAGACGTCACGCCAAAAAGAGGCCATGAGAAACTTGCCCGTTTGCACCTACAACCTCACAATCAAATCGGAAAGTTCACGACAAGTTAAAAAGTTCTCATCGAAGCTTCAAACGCTGTAGTTTCAACTATTACTAAACCTTTAACACCCCGAAGCCTACCAAAGTGCCGAACAAGGAAGTCTGCCAATTTGGGCGCCGTCTGAAACAAATTATCATCATCATGCCCCCACACCATGGCACCGCCTTGCCTCCCTCGACCCGTGGTAGATGACCCCTGGAGCATAGTGCGTCCTGCGTTAGTCTCGTGCTTAGGAAACACTTGGGGGATTTTGAACTTTAAAGCCTAGACACTGTTAGTCGGTAGAGTTCAAAATGTCTTGGCTAAAATTGAATATAATTTAAGAGCTCGTGATTTATATTGTCGTGTTAGTATAACTAGTAGAGGACGGAATCAGGAAGACTTTGTGTCGGATGAATCGTGGCTGATGCACTTTTTGTTTAATGCACATTGCACTGGATTAAGGTTTTGGTGATTGGATTACAAATTATAAGGTTTTTAGGTCAATTATTTGATGTGTTTGTGTGAGGCAACCTCTGAACTGATCCTGTCTTCATAGTCCTTTATTAAAACGATATATTCATTATGCAGGCTATTTATTATACAGTTATGATGCAGGCTTGTATAGTGCGATAACTGAAAGATATGGTTGTTAAATGAAAAAACATACTGCTGATATAAAAAATCTTTTTTAGAATTATTTACTCTTGTTCTATTATTCAAGTGTTAGTATATTTTTATGTGGGATTTATACATTTCCATTCCTTTTTTTTTTTTTTTTACTATTTACAGGGTAGCGTTTGACCACAAGTCACCTGATGTTAAATGACGATGTGGTCGAAGATGGCGCCACGCTACACCTGGACTGGGAACTGGCTCTCAAGTGAGGCTGCCGGAACACACCGATAGGTGCTTGGCGACAGATTCTTAACAAGAGGGTGGTAGCTAGCCAGGCGAGTACTAGAAAATACCCTACCACCAAGCTATGGTTTCATCGCGATGTTTTCCTTCACCGAAAGCTCAAGCTCATTGTAGGATTCGAACCCACGTCCTACGGATCGCAAGCCGACGTCACTACCACTGAGCCATCATCGCTATTCTATGTAGTGTGGGATACCCTAGATACAGGGAATCCTAGTTAAAGGTTAGAGCTACGTATGTGATTGTGGGCGAAAACAAAAGAATTATTTTGTTGTATTTTCTTGTTATGTACATACCTACAGGCAATGCAGCGTTGACCACAAGTCACCTGATGTTCAGTGACGATGTGGTCGAAGGTGGCCTCATGCTACACTCGCATTGGGAAATGGCTCTCAAATGAGGCTACCGGAACACACCAATAGGTGCTTGGCGAAAGATATATTACAAGACAAGCTTCGTACGTGCCTTCAAGGCGGTGGTGTTTAATGCAAATTTTAAAGGTGGAAAGCAGTTTCAATCTGGTGATATAGCCATTTGACTAAAACTCTACTTTGTTTAAGAAAAAAAATGGCTGGCGGCTCACCTGATGGAAAATGCCATCCTCTCCCCATCATTACGGCAGGGCCGTCCAGCATATTCCGCCTGAAGCTGCCTATGCAGCACTGCATGGCCCACGTCTCCCTGAACGCAAGATAAGGTTGTGCTTGAAATATTTCCTCCTACTTTTTAGAGTTCCGTACTTTAAAAGGGAAAACGGAACCCTTATGAGGTCACTTTGTTATTATTCTGTATGTCTGTCAAGACCCGTTTTTTCGAAAACTCGTAAAGGTATCAAGTTGAATAAAAAATGCTCGGCTATACGGCAGTGAAAATATCAAACTTCAAACGATATGACCGTTTATGTCGCCGCTTTAGCGATTTCACAAAGGAATCAAATCTAGGTAGGATCTAGGATCATGAAATTTGGTTAAGAAAATAGTCTAAAAACCGTAAATAGGTTGTTTAATAACAATAAAAACAAGTTTGTTCAAGGTTCATGGTGTATAGCGACACCAAAAAAAAAAAAAATAGTTTTGCTAACCCCTTTTGCCCATCCTTAGGTTTGCAAGTATGTACTTACGTAACTGCTTTGCCTGGTGGAAAATCTGACAACCCTACCAACAAGTCTAGTGTTCACTGAAAGCATTAAACTTGCAAAGGTCTAAACCATGCATTGCCCTCGCAGCCTTAAAGCGTAAGCGTGTTCGATCCTTTGTTCTTAGATACCTACTACCCAATAAAGCTGTTAATGAAATACTCAACATGTTATGATTTTACCAAAGAGGACGATGCGCTACCTTGTCACAGCACTTATTTAACAACTAGCCATTCCCCGCGGTTTCACCCGCGTGGACTACAGCTTTATGCATGCAAAGCCTCAGCCCGATCGTTTTAAAATTGACAAAGTTCCATATAAACTTTCATTCCCTATTTTATCCTCTTGGGGGTAGAATTAATCAAAATCCTTTCTTAGCGGATGCCTACGTCATAACATCTACCTGCATGCCAAATTTCAGCTTGATCCGTCCAGTGGTTTGGACTGTGCGTTGATAGATCACTATGTCAGTTATTCAATCACCTTTGAGTTATATATATTTAGATTGACCTTGTCACTTAAATACTCACAATTCAAATGATTCATTTCAAATGTCGTGCAATAAAATAATTAACAACAAAGATGGAAGGGCGAACCAAAGGCTGAAATGCGACAGAGATATCAATATTTTCGTCTCAAATACTTGAAGCACGAACGCCAGTTGGACTGTAACTAAAGGCCGGTTTCAGATAACAGATCTATCCACGATTTGTCTTACTAGAAATATAAATTTGACATTACTTCTATGGAGCTTGTGTCAAATTTCTATCTCCAGTAGGACAAATCGTGGATAGATAGGTTATTGAAACCAGCCGTAAGGCAGGCAGGTCTAATGAAGCCTAATATAAGCGGTCCACGTTCGAGTAGTCAGTAATCCATCTTCCCATTTTGGTTATATCTGTTGTAGATATAAAATGAAGAGATTATCTCTCAAGAAAGGTTTCTCACGTTTGTTAACAATATTTACCTTCCACGAAAGCTTAAGATAGAATGAGAGTCATAAGTTATGAGTTAGAACAGATAGTCTTTCTGGAATGGCGAGACAGAAACCTCCGGGTTCATTGTTTCTTTTTTTCTCGGTTTTCTTATTTGTTTTTATGCAATCGCTGCAATACATTAGTAAAAACTAGACTGGCACACAGTAACAAACACACTTGAGCACAGATGTGATATTTTTCATACATATACGTCATCATCATTAGCCTTAAACTTTAGTTCAACTAGACTAAAGTTAATATGGTTATTCTAGTTAAATAATGGAGTATTTGACTAGATCTTCAGTGATTTTAACGGCTCGGTCCTCCCTACGGGTACCCCCACCCTTCTCCCACCCTCTTCTAGGCGCATACAAGTGCGTTCTGCGCTGTCTATAGATTACTTACGTATAGCCTAATGCGAGGTTTGACCAAATAGGTGTAAACTTTGGGGTGTACTAGACGGAATTTGTGTCGTAAATAGCTTATTTATTCTGTGGTAATGGCATTGTATTTGTAGTTTATTTGGCTAACCATTATGAGTTCGTATAAAGTTCCCAGAGAATCAAAGCGCTTTCAGTTCTTCCCGAATTTTCAAATTTTTCGGGTGATTTTCCGAAAAAATCACAAAAATAATAAAATCTGTCAGGCGTTTTTGAGTATTAGCGAGACCAGCTAAAAGTCATCATTTATTTACAATTTATTGGGAAGCGTTTGACCACAAGTCATCTGATATTAAGTGACGGTGTGGTCAAAGATGGCGCCACGCTACAATACACGAAGAAGAAAAAAGATAGAGAGAAAACACTTTTATCTTTAGTTTTTTAATTATGATGGACGTAAACTTAGACTTGTTTAAATCCGTGCAACTTCAATCTAACTCTGTAGAACAATTACATTTATTTATAAAATGAATAAAATTAAAATATTTTCCTTTTATATCAGACTAGGTTAGCGTCTAAACATGATATCACCTGACGGAAAGTGACAACGTGGTCGACTAACACGTTTATCTCGTAAATACATACTGACTCTCGACTTGAACACACATTTATAAAGTTCCATTCCTTTGTAGTTCTAATAATAAATCATGTGGCAAAACGCTTTGTGCGTATAAGTGGTATTTCCACGATTAAGGAATTGCTTTTCGCCGAACGATTCATGCAAAGGGGAAAAACAGAAAACAACTGGTTGCACAAAATATTGAGCTAAGAATTTTGCTCTCCTATGGAGTGTTTGACCACAATTAGTGACCTGATGTTAGGTGACGATGTGGTCAAAGGTGAGACTGTAAAAAGCCCTATCTTCAGTCATCAGTTATTGCTGAATTTTAAAACTTTTTGGTAAACTTCGTGTCCGCGTCAAAAATCTAAATCAATAGTTTTTTATTCAATAGGATACATTGTGATCACTTTAAAACGTAAAACTTAAAACTAGCTACGCCTGTTCCAACCTCCTTACGCCGGCAAAAAAACAGGCAAGAAACGTGCGGCAGGTAATTTGGTTTGGCGCGATCACATTGACAATATTATTCTTATTACTAATTGATTGAGTTGGAGTGTAATTTACACGCATAACTAACCAAAAGAAAAGAAAATTCAAAAAGTTAAACCTGTTGTCTTTACACAAAATTCACTAGACACCCTCGTGACCTGGTAACTTGGACTGCATCCCCCTCAGGGCGGCATTCCGCCCTCATTCGGGGTGGTTTCTTTAACGCGTCAAATTTAGTGTGAAAGTGAGTTCTGATTTCATAGAACGATGTTTATATTTCTATTGGCAATCGATTTACAAGGCTGCAAAGTATATTAGGAAAGTTTAAGTTCGGTTTATAAGTTAGAAAAGTATGTTAGCAAATATGTTTTTTTTTTAGGTTTTTTAAGAATATGTGAGTTTTGTAAATTTTTATTTTTTATAGACCACTACGACTTGCCCTTTGGTTTCACCCGCGTGAAAGTACTACTAGGTGTTCCCCGTGGTTTCACCCGCGCGGACTACTGTATATGAAGATAAAAAGTATCCTAAGACCACCCCAAATGTTCATACTATCCACACTAAATTTCATCAACATTGGTCCTGCGGTTTAGGTGCGAAAAGGTAACAAACAAACAGAGCTACTGTCGCATTTATAATATAAGAAAGGGTAGTTCTTTGGATCAGTGTGCAGCGACTTGTTTATTTTCTTTTGTGTGATGAGTTCTTTTTGAAGGGTAGTAGGTGTTTTCGACCTTAGGTATGACAATGTGGTGGATGGTGCCAGAAGCGGAACTTTCCACAAAGTCAGCCTTTCAACATGTATGACCTACATTTAGTAAGCAGATTCTATTTGTATTGCAAATCCAGCCCTTAGCGACATTCGGAACCGTAGATCCAAAACCCTTTGTTCCGATTTTTTCCTATTCCGTTCCAATATCATTTGCGGAGGCTTTAACGACTGCCTCTCTACAAAAGTAAGCGGACAAATTGCTTCTAAAACAACAAAAGCCGACCGGAAAAATTCACAATCGCACCGAATCATTAATCTCAGAAACAAATGGAAATCGGCCGACATCTGCTATACTCGGCTCGAAAAAATGGCGGCCATAGTCGACAGTTGTCACGTTATTCGCGACGGGATTAATTAGAAATGCGATTAAAAGCAAACAAAACAGGGAATGGTGAACTTAAATTAATGAAAAATTACCACCCTCGGCGAGCACTCGTCAACTCTTTTTTTTTAACGGGGTCGCTCCCGCGCATTAAGCGGCTTTAATTTGAATTCGGAATTAGAATTACGCGCGCTTTATAATTATTGTTTTTTTTTTCGCTTTCGGCCAGTGACGGTTGATTTCTAATTCAACGAGGGACCGTATTACGTTTGGTACGCACTTAATTTTTGTCGGAGTCATGAATATGGTAATTTTTACTTGCTAGAGTGAAATGTATAGGTGTTCTGATCATGATATAAGAACCACTTTTTTTGTAACGAATTTTGTCGGCGAAGATCTGTCCGAGCATAGGGTAGTTTGAAAAACAGCGCTGCGCTCACATAATCATTGTTATGTGAATGCAGCACATGCTGAAGCTGCCCTATTGCCCTATGACTGGAACATAATATTATGCTGTTAAATAGTGGCAATAAATTGATTTTTTATTTATTTATATTTGGTGTGACAAAAAATGATTAATTAGCAGTAGGTACAAGCTGGTAGTAATTACACTTCGACGTTGCATTCTCGATATTTATTCACTTTGTAGTATTCCTATTTATTGCACAAGACGTCGCACATAATTTTTAGAGCTGTAAAAATAAAAATCAAATCACAAAAATATAAAGTTCACTGTTTCTGAACGATACCTTCCATGTCATAGGCAGTGCTGTCATCTCCGTCATACGTCATTCCTTTTTTATGTGCGGGCGTCGCAGCTTCGACTTATCGATTAAATTCGTTATTTTATTGGAAATTTTGTGAAAAAGTTAGTTGAAAGCAGTGTTATGGAGAAAAGATCGTCATAAGTCCAAATAATGACGAAAAATAACATGTTGGGAACGCAAGATACGAAACTCGCCAACTAGTTCGGACGATCAAGGTTAGTTCGTGGTCATTAACTGTGTGTTAGTTTTATCTGTAAATTTGCCTTTGTCCCTTCCTTTTTAGGGAAAAGGCGCATACTTTGGAAAATAACTGATATTTTTTCCTCATGATTTTTACGTAGTTTTTCTTTTCTAACTACCCACATAATTCATGATTTTTTCCATTCTTTTTTCTTGCATGATGCTCGGCTGATAATGAGTTACTCCGGTGGCGTATTGTAACCTTCAACACTGCACACGCTGCTTGCTGAATCATATAGTCTAGAGTCGTACCATGAGTGCGTACCATGACTTTAAATCATACAGTCATAGGATGTAACGTGAGTGCGTACCATGAGTGCGTATCATGACTTTAAATCATACAGTCATAGGACGTAACGTGAGTACGTACCATGAGTGCATACCATGACATACAGTCTAGAGGCGTAACGTGAGTGCGTACAATGACTTTAAATCATACAGTCTAGAGACGCAACGTGAGTGCGTACCATGACTTTAAATCATACAGTCTGGAGGCGTAACGTGAGTGCGTACCATGACTTTAAAAACCTTCAATACTGCACATGCAGTTTATGGAATCATACAGTCTAGAGGAGTAACGCGAGTGCGTACAATGACTTTAAAAACCTTCAATACTGCACACGCAGTTTATTGAATCATACAGTCTAGAGGAGTAACGCGAGTGCGTACAATGACTTTAAAAACCTTCAATACTGCACACGCAGTTTATTGAATCATACAGTCTAAAGGAGTAACGCGAGTGCGTACAATAACTTTAAAAACCTTCAATACTGCACACGCAGCTTGTTGAATCATACAGCCAAGAGGCGTAACGTGAGTACGGACAATGACTTTAAAACCTTCAATACTGCACATGCAGCTGGTTGAATCAAATAGTCTATAGGTGAAGCGTGAATACGTACAAAACCTGATATAGCGCTGGATCTTCTTGACCAGACAAAGCTCGACCATAATCATCCAAGGTCACCGACACCAGACCCGTGACAATGGTCTTCTGATGATGATAACCGGGTTAGATCCCGTACATTCATTCCGACAGGTCTAGGTACAGATACTGCAGATGCAGCTAGCATGTCCCAGCTCAAGCGAAAAGCCAATGTCTGCCGCACCAGAGTTTTTATAGCCAAAATGCATTCATAGATCCAGTACGGAAAGATGAATTATTTGGTGGGCGATTTATGATAAGGTATCTAAACGTTGGGGTAGAATCCTAGTGTAAATGGTAAAGGCAGAAGAAACCACGATAAAGGAAACCCTAATACCTGAAGACCTAGCTTACGGAGGGCACCAAGGTTCAACTTAGAATTTTCTGCTGTCTTATAGACGAACTTAAAGAGTCGGGATAAACTCCTTATAAAGGCTAAAACAAGCCAGTCATTTTCTAGACTTATATCTGTGGGACATAAATCATAAACAAAAAACAAGAACACAAAACACTTGTCTTTTATTATATAACAACAAAACAACGAAATATATACAGTTGGATAGAAAATTGAAATAAATGCTAAAAACTAAACTTCTTACAAAGAAAAAATTTGAGAAAGCTCTGGCCTTCATTCAAAGTTTAGCAAGGCTGGCGTTCTACCTACATCTCTAGACATCAGGTTCATTTTGAATATGAAGGACAATAGCAACTGAAGACTTTAAAATGGAAGATATTCACACAGCTAATATTTACCAAGTAAGGTTTTTTATATACATTATGTCCACATCAAGGAACCGTAACTTTAAGTTCCTATCCATAATTTAAAACTTCAAGATAACCTACGATTTTCAATGACTTCCTTTGGTTTGTCATTGGCTTCTGTACCAGCTGGTAATTATCTTAGAAACCGAGATCTGTTGTTACTTGTGTGTTATTTTGATGTCTTACTACACATTAATGACCATAATTTAAAATTTGCTTAGAGGGTTCATTAAACTTTCTCAAAAGGTTAAGATTTGTGTTAAAACAAGCAAAAATGTATTTTGATTTGGAACAAAAAACACACACATTTCGGCATTGAAATACTACATATTTACAGAAAAGTCATTATATGTGTTTTAAGTTTACAAAAAAGAAACATAAAAATACCTGACGAAACAAAATATTTTTCCAGATTAAGCAGATTGACAATCAGGGCCTTTTTACCTTTTTAACCTTTGTACCTTAGGTTACTTTTCTCAGCCTACCCTGCAGTTTTCTTTGTATAGAAAGAAAAATTACAAACTGCATAACATTACGAATGATTTATATGAGAAATGTATCAAACTCGAAGTCAGAGTCGTCTTGGGAAAAATAATGTTTTAACTCAGTGGTAAGTACCTTCTAGAAATCTTCATAGGTGCCTCCCTTATTGGGCGGGGTGTTTTTTTTGTAACGTGAGTTTTTTTGTTTTGGGACCACACAATCACAACTAGCATACTTTATTATTAGAATTGAAATCAGCTTACATTGGCCTTCAATGCTTTGCTAAGGATTAACAGAATAAACATGGGCAGAGTACCGCTGTTGTCTGCATTAATGAAGATGTCTAATATACTCTCAGAGATATCTTGCACTAGCTTAAGCAAAGATAGCTTAATATACGTACAAAATAATATATATTAATTAATAAAGGACCAAAACATTGAATGGGACCTGGCTCCAGGTGCCTGTGATCTATCATGATCATAATCACGAACTGTTTTTTGGAGTCCCTAAATTGATGTTTATGTACAAGAACATTTGTGCGAAGCATATAATATAAAAAAAAAAAAAAAAAAAACTTACATCATTAAAAAACTAAGCAGATGATTATATTTACTTATGCATGTTATACACTTTCTTATAATTCATTAAATTTCAGATTCATTCACAGAACTGGGCACCCATTTAGACCACAATTGTTTTGTATGTGAAGTTGACAACCAAACATACCATCACAATATTGAACTTGTCTCACTTTTTTCACATTTATGTTTTAGATGGTATATACATATTATTACGGATAAGTGATCCTTTGGCATAGCCTGACCTTATGGACCCTATGGTCAATGCATTCATTGGATTGGGAAACTCATTTATTTTACGTCTTCCTTCTATTCTAGTTTATCTGTATTTTTAAGAAATATTATTTTGATCAAGCCACTGCACGGGAGTCATGGTCAGCTAATAGGCCTAAGAAGGCCTTTAGTTACTCTTATTATTTTTATTTTTCCAAAGAAGATTGATCCATTTCACCCTCTCTGGTAGCATTATATCCTGGTTTCGAAGGTATTATCAACCAAACATAGTTATATTTCCAAGGGGTATCAAAATTAATTATAATTTAAACTTAGACTAAAAAATAATAATAATAATAATTTCAGAAATAATAATAATTGGATATCAATAATTTCAATAAGAACTCAGATAACTTTTTAGCATTGTTGTAATAGTACACTTCACCCTTAGCGTGGCCTCTTAGCTTTGGCTACGGCTCCGCCAATGCCTAATAAAGGTCCGGGCAAAGACCCGAGAATAAAGCCACATGGGATAATAATAATAATTCAAAGTATTACCATATTTTTTCCTATTTTCTCAAATAGGATTCAAATTCTCGTCTCTGAATATCATTCAGGTACAGACTCGCCGTTCGGCTTCTGTTTTAATATCAGGTAAATGTGTTATTTAGATGACCAATTTATAAGATTTACAAAAGAAGTTTACGGAATTAAACTTTGCTATTCAAAATACGTATCTACATGAGATCCTAGTACGCAATCACTTGTAGTAATTTTATCCAAACGAGAGTTAAGCTTTTGATTCCATATCCAAAAAGTTTGTGCCTTTCCTCGCGTTGTCAACTATACAACGAGTGCGAAATTAAAGTAAGTCGCACGAATGGAAATCAATATTTGGCTAGAAGCACTTACTAGAAATAGACTAATTACTGATTTCGCCTACAAATACTTTGGTGCCTAATCTAGTTATACTTTTTTACCTCACAGAGAAAACATATATCCAGAGAGAGTATTATCATTTTAGATAGATGCCATGGCACCTAAGAGCTACCTCCATCAAAGAAATTAATTCATACATCTAAGAGATAATCCATTGCTCCTACCACAAGTCACATATACATTATAGTTTGGTGCAAATACTGGTATTTGCGGCACATAGTAGCCGTTACACTTCTACCTCGGCTAGTTATAAGGAGTTCTGTCCATGTTATAAAATGAACAACAGGATGGTCAGGAAGCTTATAAGTGTTGCATTCACAAAGGTAATTCATAATATCTTCAAGCAAGAATGCTAATAACGGTAATTGGGCTTACATTATCAATTGACTTATTGGTTTTAGGTTGAACGTAAGGTTCATAATAATGTGGATAATCACTCCACTTTTTTCGTTTATATGTGTTAATGTATCTTTTTATTTTTCTATCTAGAATCCTGCCTGCCTATCTCGTTTGTGTGAAAGCGCTAAACATCTACAAAGTGAATAAATATCGAGAATGCAACGTCGAAGTGTAATTAATGGTTAAACGAACTTACCTTAAGTGATGTTCGACCATAATTATACTAGACGTTGCATTCGAAGATATTTATAGTCCCACCCGAACCCAGCTACTAAAGCCCATACAACTAACAAACGAGATAAGTGTCTCTGAAAGAATGACGTATGACGGAGATGACAGCACTGCCTATGACATGGAAGGTATCGTTCAGAAACAGTGAACTTTATATTTTTGTGATTTGATTTTTATTTTTACAGCTCTAAAAATTATGTGCGACGTCTTGTGCAATAAATAGGAATACTACAAAGTGAATAAATATCTTCGAATGCAACGTCTAGTATAATTATGGTCGAACATCACTTAAGGTAAGTTCGTTTAACCATTAAATATAACTGCGTCCCGGGTAGAAGGGAAATGTTTACAGATCAATAACAACGGGGCATAAAGATGTATTTTATCATATACCAACTGTGAAAATATAAGCAAAAAAAATCCTCTACTCTCCTTTTAAAGTTTGCGCTCCTATAAGTTGCATTTTAGTATGTTATTTGTAAAAGCCGTCTTGATGCATTGAAAAATCTGATAAGAGTGTTTTGAAGTTTAAACAATTTTTTTTTTTTAATATCTTTAAATCTATACTTAATATTATAAAGCTTCAGAGTTTGTTTGTTTGTTTGTTTGTTTGTTTGTTTGTTTGTTTGTTTGTTTGTTTGAACGCGCTAATCTCAGGAACTACTGGTCCGATTTGAAAAATTCTTTCAGTGTTGGATAGCCCATTTATCGAGGAAGGCTATAGGCTATATTTTATTTCCAAAAAAATTAGGGATCCGTTAGAAAATTGCTATTTTGCAACCCAAGGTGTGAAATCGAAAACCTATTTTTGCGTGCGCTGCAAAAACTATTGACACTAGAACAAAATAATGTATTGCGAGTTTGTAGGTCTCATTTAGATCTACAAAAAAGTCCGCGAGAGCATATGTCTAACTATTATAGTTATGCCGCAATAAGTGATCTTTTATTTTAAAAATTTAATTTTTGATGCCGCCGCTAGAAAAGGCTCTTTATTTGTATCTTGGTATTAATCCTTATCAAAATAAATTACTTTTTATTCAAAACTGCTTCAATGCCTTCACATAACTTTTTGAATCATTCAATTCAGACATTCCATTCGAAAGATATCACGAGTTTAAAAATGTAAGTAGTAGTAGAAAAATAAAACCGCCGCACCGCAGCGCAGCGGGAAACGCGGTGAGGTGGAACCGGGAGAATCTATGAAATAGGTAAAGTGCGGTCGCGGACCAGGAAGACCTTTAACTGCGCGATTCAAACGTGCGGTCCAAGAAAAATTAACTTAGAATTAAAATAGGATAATGGGTACCTACAGCAGGTAACGCGTTGAGGGGGCACCGAAGTGCGGGAATAATTTTGGAGTACATATACGGAATATATACGCTATCGCGCCTAAACTACTGACCCGATTTTAATGAAATTTGGTATAGAGATAATTTGAGCCCCGGGGAAGGGACATAGGATACTTTTTATCGCGATAAACTGTAGCCCACGCGGGTGAAACCGCGAGGAACAGCTAGTATTTATTAAAAACCTATCTATATCCTATCTATATCTACCCGTGCGAAGCCGGGGCGGGCCGCTAGTGTACAGTCACCGACAAAAGTTAATCATACTCGATTTTCCAAATGTCGTTAAGATTAGTACTGTTTGGTTTTTTTACCTCTTGTAGCGTTTGACTACAACACACCTGATCACCTGATGGTGATGATGCGGTCAAAAGTTGTTTTTTTTATTGTTCAGCGACTTTTGTCGTTGACCGTATTATAACAGTCTGCTACAAAAGAAACATATCACGCCCGATTTTCTTTGAGTTACGCAGATAAGAGTGTTCGCATATTTTTTTTGTGTAAATTGAAATTAGGGGCTTTTACCAGCCTTTTATCAGCTCTAAAATTCTAATTCTAAAATACCCTAACCTAAAATTTTACTACAAATATTATAATTTATTTAAACATTTCATAGAGTAATTTAGCAGTCTCACACGCAGTTGACACTAAAATGTCCATAAATGATCCAGTATCCCATCTATTGATCTCATATTTTGTCCATGAATACATTTCTTTGGCTAGCACTTTTGACACACTATGATGACATCTTCTAAAGTTTCACATAGGTCGCAATTCGGTGAATCAGATTTTCTCATCATACTTTTTTTTTACATGTAGTTTTTTTTATATGAGATAGGTAAGCATTTGACCCCAGTCTCACCTGATGGTAAGTGATGACGAGGCCGATGATGGAGCATGCTTGCCTAGAAGATACCTATTCACTCTTGACTTGAAGGCTTCTAAGTTATACTTATCGGGAAACAAAGACGGCGCAAAGAGTGTTCGCATTCAAAATGTTTACGAAACATGGAATATTTAATGTTGTTCAGCGACTTTTGTCACTGACCGTACGTACAGTAGTTTTAATTTTTAACAACTTAATAAAACTAGCAAACCTCTAGTACTTAGGTACTAGCTGTTGTTAGAGACAATTCTAAATTGAGTTGCTGTTTCAAGTTTTACTGCTGTTATATTTTAAGTACGAAAGGCTAAGGAATGCTTTAATGTCTAGTTCTTAGTTTATGTTAGTCTTGTTAATGATTGTCTTGCACTTGCTGTGTTGTTATTACGGTACTTTTGATTTTATGTCTTGACCAGCGGTTCTCCACGGTTTCACCCGTTACAGCTTTATGCATGCAAAGTCTCAGCCCGATCGGTTTAAAATTGACAAAGTTTCATACAAACTTTCATCCTCTATTTTATCCCCTTGGGGGTAGAATTAATCATAGTCCTTTCTTAGCGGATGCCTACGTCATAACATCTACCTGCATGGCAAATTTCAGCCCGATCCGTTCAGTGGTTTGGGCTGTGCCTTGATGTATGTTACTCACAATTTTTCACATTTATAATATACTAAAAAGTGTTTTAAAAAAAGCTTGGTAACTTGTAATCTGACTCAATCAATAACGAAATATTTTTTTTAATTATCTCGCCCAAAAAACTACCTGTCGGACGTTTTTGCTTGATCTTCTCGCTGTGTAAGGAAATCGGAAAAGGCCTACCTAGTTTTAACCGTAAGAAGAATAGCCCAAATAAAGTTTCGGATACACCCCACCGACAAAGAATCTCGGCAATAATGTAATATTTCCAATATGAATAAACCAGTATAGGCCGAGACCGGCACTCGAACGCTCCCCGCGCTCGACTTACAAAAGCACTCAGCGGCTGAACATCCCTGCCCTTGCAAGTGCCGCTCGTTCGGAGCATTGTTCTATAAAATTATGAATTAAGGCCGAATTTAAATTAAAACTTGAATGTGATATTCTGATACTAAAAGAACAATGGCCAGAACGGACCTCAGCTTGTATGAAAACGAGCTATGTATGAAAAAAAATGTAATGTTAGTCCTAAAAAGATTATACGAACGATATTTCAAGGTCACTCCAGCATTTTTTTTTCAATAATGATCTTCTGGACGATCGATTCAGATCAGGCAACCCTAACCCTAACCTTTGTTTGCTTTTGTTACTATTTTTGTTTGTACTCGTTTTTCTTTTTCTGAACCTGACTAAATCTTACACAGCAAAAACTGTTAAAGGCCGCTTGTATAACTCCAATAAACTATTCGTAATTTTTATACAAAATATATTGCGGTCAGGTCCGTCCAAGGCAGTATGAAAGTGGCCGATGTTCTTTAATATATTTTTTTTTTGTCTCACGTAATTTATCACAACTGTACCACTTGTGTTAATCCAGAGTATCTATAAGCTATATAAGCTACTAGTAGCGCCCTGCGATTTCACCCGCGTCTTCCCGGTATCCCGCAGGAACGATTTTCCGGGATAAAATCTATCTATCTATCTCCATTCCAAAATTCATCAAAATCGGTTTAGTAGTTACGGTACGTGGTAAAAAACTTTCACACACACACACACAAACTTTCGCATTTATAGTATTTTTAGGGTTTTACATAGAAAACTAGGGCCGTAACCAAGCTGAGGCTTTCAATTTGTGCCCCCAATTGTATATTACCATCATGCAATGACACAACTTGAACACAGTCATAATGCTAGTAGCAAATTTAGCGGCAAAAACATCAACAAGTCAAAGCAATCCTGTACCGAACGCAAAGTGCACCACTACTACGTCGATTATTACCCGCGAGCGTTTACAAATATCGGTCAATTAAACGTTGTGAGATAACAATTGGAATCGGTTTCACTTTCAGCGAGGCCGCGTGAGCCGCGCTAAATATATTAAAAGGTAGATGAGGATATATCAATGGATGTCCACCGCGTTTTCGGACGACCACTTTCAATTTTCAGAACGCTCCCCGATTTCCTACTGTAACCATGGTTTTGGATAATTGGCATCTACGAGAGGTTTTTTTTTTATGATAGACCATTTTTATTTGTATGCCAAAAACAACATACTTACTAAGTATATTGTTTTTTGCTTACAAATAAATTATTTATGTGCTTGATAAATGTTTTTTTTTTGTAAGTGCATTAATTTACAATTATGTGCTTATTTGTATGACATTTATATACTCGAATCTAATTTTTGTTTCTTTTTCTATCTTTTTGGATAGAGAGCTGAGCATGGTACATACTGGCTTATAAACCAACGCCAAATTTTTGTTGATACGGTAGGTGACGTCACGAGCGGGCTAATTATACCTATACATCTTAAAATGAATAAAGCTGCTACCCTCAAGTTAACAATTAGTCCCCAAGCACTGTTAAAGTTGTGTTTTGTCAGCTTCACTTATGAGTCAGTTCCTAACTCAGCGCCATCTTGGACTTCGAAAAGTCAGCCATATTTTTTTTGCATTATGCTACTATGTACTTACATTGATGTCTACTGCTCTATACACAGTACACGTGCTCTCGCAATGATTCTAGTATCAGAAAAAATGTTTTAGCTTTCCATTGTTATATTTATTCTAAAAAAGCCATAACATGCTTGCGTACGTGCTCATGAGTTCGAATAATAGATCAGTAAGAGCAATTTTTTTTGCACTGAAACTTCCCATCGTCGTAATGCCTGCGTATGCTGAGATTTAAACATGCGATATTTAGGTATATTGGAGTGTATTTTCCTTTTTTTTTTCGTCATGGACATTGCACAACTGTCAGTTATACCAACTTATTTGAATGTCCTGAAATTGAAAAAAGGATGGACACCCCACGTGTGTACGTTGGTCGTCATTGGCGCGTGCACCACGTCATTGACCACACGTTTTGCAGGATGTTAACACGTATTTTCACGTCATTAAATGATCGCTTTACCCAAATGCGATGATACAGTGATTGTTTTGAACTGGGAAAGGATTGAGTAAAGATAGGGGTAGATATAGGTACTTTAGGTAGGCCCTATGACTTAACAAGTTATGTGTGGATTTACCATCGCACAAAACGGTGAAGGAAAACATCTTGAGGAAACCGGCATGTCCATGAACCGCAACATTCTAGGGTATGCGACATCTACCAACCCGCATATGGACCAACGTGGTAGATTACGGCCCATACTCTCTCTCTCTCTTTAAGAGAAGGCCAGAGTCCCATCAGAACGTAATAGGCTGATGAGAATGATGATGATCATTTTTATTTATCTACCACCAACCCGCACTGGACCAGTGGTTGATTATTGTAGCCCTCAGCCCCATACTCTCTCTCTGTCACTCTAAGACAAGGTCTGTAACCCAGCAGTGGTAACGAAATAGACTGATGATGAAGATATGTTACTATTTCTATATTTGTTGTGACTCCTTTGATGAGTACCTACATCGAGGGACGTCCACACCTTAGCTAGTTATTCGAGCGTCTAGCACTAGTGTGCAAACATAACAGCGTTCCAGATTGAAGGACAATGTTTCCTGTGAAATTACAGGGCGTAAAGACATTTAACATCTTAGAGTGACGAGCGCACTGCCTCGCAAGATTTGGGTTTGAACTGAGTGGTAGAGGACTGTAATGGGCAAACGTAATGTTTACTATGAGCGCCTCTAGCCAAGATGCATTCTGCAATCGTTGACGCTAATAGAAAACAAGAAAAAAGTATTGGTTTGACATATTTCTGACCACGTGACTTAGCGTTGAATACTAGCGTCAACGATTGCAGAATGCATCTTGGCTAGGGGCCCAGAGGTGAGCTAAACGCTTGCCTCATCGCTCAGTTGCATGAAAGAAAAACGTCTCTTCTATGGTAGGAGAAACCAAGAGAAATCTTATTATAAAATATCGGACTATTTAGATGACAAACAAACTTAGGATTGTAGTGAACTTGCTAAAATTCAATCAATTAATAGTAAGATTAAAATTTCAAATTGTAAAAAATTGTTGTGCACATAAAATCTCTAGAGCTAAAGCCACTCAAAAAAGAATTATTTCAGTGGCTTAGAATTAAAAAAAAATATTCTGTCAATGAATTACTTAGGACCTAACTATTTGATGAATATTGTATGCTTGTTTAAGCTGAATGTGCCGACACACTAAGCATTTTTTTACACCATATTTGTACCACATTTACTGCAATCAATATTTGTATTTGTATGTGATCGCGCCAAATAATTACCTGCCAGTCTTAAGTTTGAAGTTTTAAAGTGATCATAATATTATGTATCCTATTAAATAAAGAATTTGTTTTATAGGAGTATCACTGAAGGAGTTAGAATAGATATCACTCTAGTTTATTAGTTACAGAAGTTAAGTTAGTTAAGTTTTAAGATATAACCACATAATTATCATCAACTACAATCATGTTTTATTCCCACCCAAGGTATTCATTTTGTCCCCAACAACTACCTAGGAAGCTTAGAACAGTGGATGGCCGCTCACGCCTCACTAGAAAGAACCAGTTGTCAATTCAACCCACCCATAAAATCCTCGCCTCAATAGCTCTCCACCACTACCTTATAATAAAATTAACATAGAAATAGCATTTTGCGATTACGACTAATAATATTGCCAATACGGCATAAGAAATGAGCGAACGTGTCGACATGCTCAAACGAAAAGATTTTAACGATTAACTAAACAACAATAAAACATCTGTATAGACGATTGCTGCGACACAATACCGGCGTATAATAAAAATTACTCATCCATAAAATTCTCTTAATAATAATATACATTAACTTTTAAGTCCGCGTACACTTTTAAACCTTATTCTGGAGCTGTAGAGTTGAAAATCGTTCATTGTTTTGTAGTATTCATTAGTCGATTCAAAGGGTTGGCAAATCCAAGTTGTATTGTAAAGAGTCACGCGTCAACTTAGCATTAAATATAATTATGTGTTTTTATATTTCCGTTGCTATAGAAATTAATGCGATCTACGTTTTTGTTAATGTCAGTATGTTATTAATGTTTTTGAATTTAAATCAGGGTCTTGATTGAAAGTTTCTATTGAAAGAAGAAATTAAAGCAAGCTGAAGTTATTCACTAAAACGTGGATTAACACAATTAAAGATAAAAAGTCATTAGTGATTTTAAAATTAGGTGTTTTATTATTATATTCATTAAAATTTTATCAATATACATTAGATTATCTGATAGCTCTAAAGAGATAAAGCGGCGCCCTACGGTTTCACACGCGTCGACAACTATCGCTTTTTTGGCAATTTATTTTTAAGTCTGGCGATGGCCGCTCTTGTCTCTTTGGGGTATAAAAATAACCTACAACCTATTCTCAGACCAACCAAATATACACAACTAGCTGTTCCCCGCGGTTTCATCCGCATGGGCTACGGTTGCCCACTTTTACCTCCTTAGGGGTTGAATTTCAAAAAAACCCTTCCTTAGTACACCCCTACGCATCAAGACAAACGTACCCTCTACATTTCAAGTTTCATCAGCAGTTTAGGCTATGCGTTGATATCAGTCACTCAGGACTGATTTTTATATGTACTTAAAGATGGTATTTATAAAAATCGCTCAATCTGTTTCGGATGAGTTCGATAACAAACATTGTGACACAAGATTTTTATTTATTAGATTTCAAAAGAATTTTATAACCACGAAAAATAAAATAGTACACGTTTCCACCACTTTATGCAATCCTCCTGATAACCTATCCGTTGGATCATCAAATAGGTACCTCATAACCAATTACCGAAAACAGCATATTTTTAATAAGCGAACCCCCATTAACGCTGAGAGCACGAACAAACAGAACTGGTGACATCTCGTAATTTCAATTCTAATTACATTTAATGTCCTCTGTTATTTTTTCGACTTTTAATGCTTGCCGTAAAAAGATAATCACAAAAATAATTGAAACGAAATAATAAAGGCAAAGTAAGGAAGGGTAGGTTGGGGGGAGGGGTGGCGATTAATGATGTCGCGGGGGAGGCAGGGATAGTCGGCGCATTAAGGCCTAAATAATCAACATAATTACACTTTTTACCCCGGCATCCCCATTTCACCCTAATAAGTGGCGGTGAAAAGAATCTCTCTTTGGATCACTTTTTATAATGATTGGTAATGTTGAGCTTGCGTCGCGTAATGCGCTTATGTGGGGCTTCACGAAGTGTAAGTGATGACGTCATCAAATACTTTAGGACGAATCGAACGCTGTTTGTGGTTTTACCCTAAACAATGCATACCTATTTATACGTAGGTATTACAGAAGATATGTTATTATGTAGACCACCGACGTCACAAATCCCTTATGCTAAATTTATATCTAAGTATCCTATTATTGATCCTAGATCTTTACTTATTTTAATGACAAAAAGTTGCGTGTGTCAAGAATGATTTACAAGTAATTTTATTTAGAAATCATAATGGAAGATAACTTCTTAGGAAGGATACTAGTTTTAGAAAGATGCAAGGAGTTTGTAATATAAAGTTTACCAAAGAGTTTTCATTGCTATTTTTTAATAACGATAATAATTCCCATTATCCGTTTTAATCGATACGATGTCGTGATTATTCGTAAACGTTGTAAAAGTAATGATATATCCCATATTTACGATCCTCGGGTTGCAATAAGTAAAGCAAGCACCCTTCTGCCAAAGAATCGGTATATAATTAAAGATAATGAGACGCTATTCAAATGTCCGTCTGGATCCTTTCGAATGGCAGATGGTAGAAGCGTCGTGGAGAAGGCATCTTTAACTTCGTAAGTGAGCAAACTTAGTTTTGATTTGTTGCTTAACTTAGTATGTGGTTGTTTAGATGTAAATTAGTATTGTTGAATACTAACCTGTAAACTGTGGTTTTATCCACGCGGACTACGAATATCGCGATAATAATAAGTCTTTTTCTGGGTTTCAACCACTTCATACCAAATTGCATCTAGAACTGAAGGGTAAGAAATAGACAGAGAGAGAGAGAGAGAGAGCTATTAGTACTAGTACTATAGTTTATTAATGTATAGATTCTTAAATTTAAAGCTATACATTTATAAGGTATTTTATTTTTTATCGCACTTACTCTAATTTATGCGGATTCGATTCCCGGAATGGGACACACATTTTTACTATTATTTGTTTTATGTCTGGATTTTGTGATCAATGTAGTTTTTGATACTAATAAATTAGTCTAGATACAGATAGTCCTAGTTACAGAGGTGGGATTCTGTGGGCATATTTTTGGGTATTATCGATATTTCGACGGTAAAAAAGTTGCCACCTCCAAAACGTTTTGATGATCTACGTTACAACCTTCACGAAATCACGACTGACGAAGACAGGGAACTCTCCAAATGAAGGGTTTTTAATTCACTCAAATGGTAATTCCTCAAACAAATGTAGAAATCTTTCACTAATTATACTAATTAATGTTTTGGACTCTTCTTATAGGTATCCAATCAACCGTTTACGAGTATAATGTTATGCTTTATTTTGCAATGGTTAGATAAGAAAGTCATGAAAATATTAGTTGATTTAACTCCCTTTATCGCAATAAAAGTTCTAAACTTTCATCAATTAAACCAAATTTAAAGAAATTAATACTTTTTCAGTCCATCAGCGTTTTTAGGCGACTCTACCGTTGTCAAATTTAATACAAAAAGGCCCATTTATGGTAATTATCGTTGTATTTTAGTATATTTTTTAAAACTTAATTATTATTTCATAACTACTGCAACCTGCGGTTTCACTCGCTTTTTTCTGGATATTGTCACCCTTATTATCTAGGGGTACAAGAAATAGCCAACGACCTATTTTCAGAACTACTAAAATAACACAGAAAAATCATAAAAATTGGTCAAGCCGTTTCGGAGGAGTTCGATAACAAACACGAGATAAAAAAATATTTTTTTTAGTAGATTTATGTGATCACTTTAAAACATCAAACTTAAGACTAGCTACGCCTGTTCCGGTCCTTACGCCGACAAAAGAACAGGCAAACGTTACATATTGAAAGAAGATTATCCTAGACGACATTATTATTATTGTTACTGTTTTTTATGTGTCTTTTTCTCTTGTTATTGTGTGCAGTTTTCCTAAATAAAGCCTTTATCTCTCTCTCTATTATATAATATTGACAGTCACGCTACATTTAAGGGCTAGCGCTTACATACAACTGTTGCATCGACTAAACTGTTTCGTCGAGTTGTGTACTTTTCGTGATTTCTACTCAACTGAACAGTTTAGTTGATGGAAGTGCGTATACAATCGATTTTATATCTTCTCAAATCGACCAGTCTTTATTCAGCAACGCTCGAGTCAAGGTGTTTACAAACCATGTCAATTAACAACAAAGTTTTAGTTTGTGCTTTGCTTTATAGAAATTTTAAGAGAGATAAAAAAAGAAGATACTGTGTACATCCTGTACTTAGTGATAGATTATCTAGTGGAATATTATACGAGACGTGACTGGCAGTCGCGGTCAGTCGCGGATCGACTGTTTAGTCGATGGTCTGCGCACATCAATACAATGCAATACATATTGAGCGCTTGATCGATAGTTGTCCAACTTTTAAATCAAAAGCAAATCGATATAGCTTTTTGGCTTTTTTGTCGAACAACTATCGAGTTGACTGTATGTGCGCTTTAATATATTCTTTTAAACATATGATACACAACAAAATAGTTGTTCAACTAAAAGTTGTATGTAAGCGCTAGCCCTAACTTTGTATGGATTGCTACCACCACTACCATTTCAGTGATTTTCAGGAAACTTGCCATTTGATGCATGCTATGAGGTGGTAATTCTCATTAGATCGCTAGTCTGGATAGCCAAACCTATTCGTATATAACGGTTAAATATACGAATGCATTAGCCATTAGGTCGTTCTACTAGGAATCTATTCGGCTAATAATGGTATGGGCTGGCTTTGTGCTAACTGAGATGTCAGGAATGCTTATATGCATTTGTGTATTATGCTTCTCTTTCTCTTATCCTACTAATATTATAAACGCGAAAGTTTGTGAGTTTGTAGGTAGGAGAAAAAAGACCTTCCGAAATACCGTTTTCCTTCTGAGTCAAAAGGGAAGGACTTGTGATTCAGAAGGAAAACTAATACAAAATAAGGAAGGAAACGGTCTTGGAAAGTAAAGACTAAGAAGGAAAGTCAGAATTTTTTTCTGTGTGTATGTATGTATCTTTGTTGCTCGTTCACGCAAAAACTACTGAACGGATCTGAATGAAATTTGGAAAGGAGATAGCTTATACTCTGGTTTAACACATAGGCTACTTTTTATCCCGATAAATGGTTCCTGCGGGATAACGTGAAAACGCGGGTGAAACCGCGGCGCAGCTAGTAGGTATATAAAAAATCAATAGTTGATGTTCGTTAGTTTAACGGCTAGACTGATTTGAATTACTTTTGTTTTGTTTTGTTCGTAATTGTCAGCAAGATTTGTATGAAAGATGTTGTTTGGAAAATCCACCTTAAAATTGAAAAATACGGGATAAATAAAAAAATGTTTTTTTTACGCACTATTGTTGCTTTTCCGCCTTATATTGAAAATGACCCACCGAAGCGAAGCTGGGGCAGATCTCTCGTTATATGTTATCTGATTGCGAAATTTTTCATTCAGTGCATTTTGAATGCTCGAAATAGGTGAGACAGGTAAGCGAGACCGAGCAATTAAGCTTTATTCTTATATATAATTGAATTAATTACATTTAACTTAAAGAAGCAATACACTTCACACAAATTACAGAAGTCTCGGAACAATAGTGACCTGTACACCACAAAAAAATGCAAAACGCAAACGGCCGCCAAGTTCTAATTAAAATGATTAACTTAATGGTCTTAGTCATTAGTGATTTTAATTCTGAATCGGATATTTTTTTCGCTTGAAATTATAACTCTTGCCTCCATTTTACGATTGAGAGTTTAACGAGCAATCGTAATCCGTTAATATTGCTATTGTTCTGTGTATTTTTATAAATAAAACTCCTGTTGGTTTGTAAGGTTTTTTTATTTACAATAAAAAGGGCAGTTGCATATGCCAATGATCTTTCTGTAATTATCACGTAAAGAAAATAATGTTTGAAAGTGTGTTTGACCACTAGTTAGCTGATATGGTAGAAGGTGGCAACACCATGCTACGCCTGGACTGGAAACTCTTAAATTTATTTTTATGTATTAGTTAGGTACGGTCAGCAACAAAAGTAGCTGATCATACTAGATTACCGGTTTTACCGGTTTAGTGTGTTTTAGATCAGTAATACGTGGTTTTATTTACATTTTACAAGGTGGCGCTCTGACCACAACTTATCACACCTGATTTTAAGTGATGATGTGGTCAATGGTTGGTATTTAAGATGATGCCGGTAATCGAAAATTGTGTTATTGTTGAGCGACTTTTGTCGTTGGCTCTACTTACTCTATTAGTGGCAAACAAGCAAACGTCCCGCCTGACGGAAAGTGGTCAGTATCGTCTATGGACATTAGCAACACCAGGGGAGTTGCTAAAGAAATTTTTTCACACATCATCTTGAAAGACTGCAATTTGTAGCCTAGCCCTGCGGAAAGACTTTCGGGGGGAGCTCGTTCCATATTTCGCAAGTATGCGGGAGAAAGGAGACGCATAAATCGTGAGGTGTGGGATTTCTAGGATAGTATTTGGATGAGCTTTATTCCGATGACGAGATTATCGGTGATAGAACCGTGATGGAAAGATGACTTCGAACAGCTCTTCCGAGCATATTCGAAACTGACTCCTAGGTGACGCTACCGAAACAATAGCTACCTACTTGGCGACAGATAAAGTACTACGACAAAGAAATAACTCAAGATGAACTCTAACCTTAATTATGACTGCTAATTAATGTCTCATTAAGAGCACAGGGAAGCTATTATAGAATAATCAATCACTCATTTTAGTCGCTATCAGCATGAAGATGACCGCAACACCGCTACTCGACGTTGAAACATTTTAATGAATGTGTTGCCTAATTAATAGAATATCATGCTACAATAATGGCTCTAATCGTGTTGTATTATTGTTGTTGTTCTCACTTTAACGCTTTTAGTTTAAAGGTCGTCGTTAGCAATCAGCATCATGGAGACCTTTTTTAAAAAATAAGGGCACTGACTTAATCACAACTCATTTTGCGTCGTCGTGTGGCACCAACTGCCTTTTTGTATGAAACCGAATGCAGCAGAATTTATGCTACCGAAATTCTGTGACTCACGACTCACAAAACTACGCTCGTTTGGTTTCACCCTCATTGCACAATACAACAACTGATTGCTACAATAATCCTCTTCAACATTAGTACCATGACAATTACTAGCAAGTTTTCCACTCCCCAACTAGGAAGACGGCACTTGATTTAACAATTGTTATTATGCTATTTATGCTATCGAATCGACGAGAGCTGATTTAAGCAATCATTATAAGTAGTCACATCCCACTGGGCACTACACTAGCAGTACGTTCGGAAAATAACATCTATATTGAATTATGTAACGCAAAAGAGCTACTGTTGTTATGGCGTTTAAAGCAGGATATACATTTAAATATAGACTAAATCTCACACTTACACATAGTATGCAGAAGTATGTTTCTTTGTTTGTTAGTGTGTGTGTGTGTGTGTGTTTATCCTTCTTTCACACATTAACAGAATAAATGTTTAGGTTATCCAATAAGAGTAAGTTATTCATCAAAATACGTTATTTAATTAAAAAGTATGCAACTGCAACCGATGTTAATACTCATCTGCTTTTAACAAGTATCGATATAATTTAAGAGATACAAAAAAATCAAGTATCGATTAACAAGTAAAAAGCCATCCGCGAATTCGATCAAACTAACCCTTTAATGCTCGCTTAATCGATCCCATTAATCAACGTCACTACAAAAACGCTATTTCCACCAAAAATTAGACGCGCACCTAATACTTAGGTGATTTCGCGAGCAATCCTATTCGAAGAACAAAATGAAGGGTTGTAAGCTCTTCGAATTTTAATGAAATATTTGATTTATGCCCACCGCGAGGATCAGGTAGCTTATTATAAGAATATATAATTAAACATTACATGTATAATTAAAGGCAAGCTTAGCCTCCAGCTACCCCAATTTGAGGCCGGTCTCGAATGCCGCTGCATTATAATTTTAATAAAATTGCCCGCCGTCCAGTTAAAAGAGTAAAAAATAATAATAAGAAAATTATAACACATCTGATTGATGTATTATTTGGTAATTTATTGGCTGTAATTACATCGTGTAATAATGGTCGATAATACAGCGGCGGCAGAGTGAGGGAACGATTTATTAGTATTTATTAAAGTATGAATTATTGTATAATTACTGGGATGGGAGCTTCCAAACTAAACAGAGCGGTTGTTTTAGGGTTGGATTTATGGGCAGTTCTCGGAGTCGATCTAATCGTGCTTGTTTGCGATGGATATACCTACATAATACGGGCGCCTGCAGTCTCAACTGAATGCAGACAGCTGATTTCAAGATTAATCTAATCTTGGAGGCGGAAAAGTGTTTCAATAACTCGCAAAAAAGTTTTGGTCCGACATAGAATAAAAAATCTACGTCTTTTCGTTGGCGTTTGACCCCATGTCACCTGATGTTAAGTGACGAAGTTGTTGAAGGTGATGTTGCCAGAAAACACCGAATTATTTGTATTCAGTGGTCTAAAGCTCCAAAATAAATACTCTACCTACCCTCCCTAGTTGCCTAGTAAAAAGAAGTACAAATAAAAACTATAATACGATATTTAGTTGCTAATTCCAAAATTTGATAGATATAAACATGTATTACCCTAAATCAATTTTTTATAAGTTACTTAGGTACTTAGACTGAATAATGGATACATGTTCACTGTAGACGTAGAGATGCCCTACAGTGATTATATCGATAACAATTGATTTCGATATTGGATACCTCCTGAGGTAGGATCCTGCTGCTCCCGACGAGTTCGGTCGGACTTTGTAATGAAAACCACCTCATTACTCGTTATCGTCATTACTATCTCGACCTGACAGTTAACTTCAATGAATATTGACTGAAGCCGTCAGTCGCGCCGAGACATATGAACATGCAGATTAGAGTTAAGATACAGGTAATAAAGCAAATGAAAATTTCACTTAAAGCCAAAACTGAAGTTTTCAATATCTTTTTTAAACGTCTCTGTTTCCTAACTACGATTCCCTGTATGTAGTGAATGAAAAACTACGTGAATCAGAGATCTACAACAACCAAACCAAAGAAGACTAACGACCGGTTTCAATAACCGATCTATCCACGGTTTGCCCTACTAGAGATAGATATTTGACATTACTTTTATGGAGCTTATGTCAAAATTATATAACCAGTAGTGCAAGCCGTGGATAGATCGGTTATTAGGAACGGCCTTAAATGCTGCTGTCTTTATAAATCTTAACTTTATATTAGCATTGTACGGTCAACGACAAAAGTTACTGAATCCGCCAAAATCTTCAATTTTCTTAAACACTTTTTTTATATGAGATAGGTAAGCATTTGACCCCAGTCTCGCCTGATGGTAAGTGATGACGAGGCCGATGATGGAGCATGCTTGCCTAGAAGATACCTATTCACTCTTGACTTGAAGGCTTCTAAGTTATACTTATCGGGAAACAAAGACGCTGGCAAAGTGTTCCACTCCTTCGCCGTTCGCATTATAAATGTGGAAGCGAAACGTTAACATACAGAGATACCAAATATACCAAATAATACCAAACCACATGTATACACCAAATAACGCTAAACTAATATGAAATATTGGTTTTTGGTTTTGATTGGCAATATTTGTAATAGTTATTAAAAATATCTTCTGATATCTTCATCTTCAACAGTTAAATAAACAAATGCTTATTTTTTATGGTCTAAAATTAGATGACTTAACACCAAGTTATTGCTACTCGTATCAAGAAGAAAAGCATGTTCATCTCCCACCATTCGTTAATCTTTCCTAACATCGTCTTATTTATTCCCCGACAGCGCGATAACATTTTATCGCATTCACATGTCAAGATAAGTGACTTTCAAAATCTGTACCCCATTTAGACTAATCCTTAATCGAGTTAAATCGGTATACAAGTCGGAAGTATCGATATTAACTCCTGCATAAACAAACACTACTAAGTCTGTTAAATTGTTAATAGTTTTTACTGGCCCTTAATATAAGCAGCGAGTGGATAAGCGAGACGAGATGAGATAACAAGGACTGAACAACTTAAATGTTTTGATACATTTGAATAATGTATGACGTTCGTATAAGATTTTATCTTGCAGCTTATCCTACCAACATAATTTCAGTACCGGTTCTTACGAAAACGATACGCGCCATCGATTTTTTCCGGTAGCGAATTCAATAAAAAATAGTGGAACATAATATTGTAAGGGCTCAGATAGTACCGCTATTCTGCTACCGTTACCTTCTACCGTTTTCGGTCCTCGCCAGATAATACTTGAGATAAAATATTTCACATAATGTGTGCTACCAAAGCTGTTATTATGTTGATCGTAATTTATGCATTGACATTGTAATTACTTTAAACACACGCGAGTTGGTTTTCGTAATGAAGTTGGATAAATTTAAAAAAACTTTCTATGTAACAATTTTGTGGTTTGACAAGGAAGCTTTTAGTGCGTGATTTTAGGATTTTATTGAAGTACCGGTAACAGGAGGTGGTGACGAAATTGGGACGAATTGACGGCGGATCGGTGACGAAAGTATTCTTCGATCAAATGATCTTTACACATTGATTGCCAAATTTTATAATAATAATAGATACTTACTTACCTTTTAATTAATTATTTACAGATCTTGCTCGAATTACACAAAGATATTTACCAAAAAAAAAAACAATTAGCCTACACATAGTAAGAGATCACTAATAAACACCTGCAACACTGAAAGTGCTGCCAAAAAGAACTAAAAGCTGGGCTTTTTACAAAACCAACCACTTTCAACTTACCAATATTTTTCCATTTTTCCATTTTCCAAGCAAACCAATCTAATCGTTATAAAAAGTCTTTTATAATGTGAAAAGAAAAAATCTCCTAATTTTAGCGATAATTTTGAAACAATACCCTATGGTATTATTTCACCACAAGTCACATGTGGTGACGATGTGGCCAAATATGGTAGGTATATCAACTGTCACTCCTAACTGGCTCTGAAATCCATATTACATGATGTACATCCTACTAATATTATAAGCGTGAAAGTTTGTGGGTATGGATGTATGGATGGATGGGCGGATGTTTGTTACTCTTTCACGCAAAAACTACTGAACGGATCTGAATGAAATTGGGAATAGAGATAGCTTATTACCCAGGATAGGTTACCTTTTATCCCGGAAAAAGGTCCCTGCTGGATGAAGGGAAGACGCGGGTGATACCGCGGGGCACAACTAGGATATAATAAATCTTAGTGTCTCTGAAAAAATTCTATTATAAAAGCTTGGGATCGTACATAATACCTATTTTGATTTGATTTGATAGATTACTTGTCACACAATCATTGTAAAAAAATTAAGAAATCAACAATGCTTATCCGCTCACTGAAGAAAAAAGTAACTTTTCTGTTCTACTTTGGTGGTAGACTTTCAAATTCAGTTTTCAGTTTTCCCTGTAAAGGTACAGTGCACTAAGCTTTAAGACAAGTCTTTGTAACTTTGCTTACCAGATCTTTAAACTTTCAGAATGTGAAAAGGCATTGTAGTTTGGACTTCACTTTTTGATTATTTAATCACCAACGTTGAATCTTACATGGACATTTTGAATTAATTTTACAATAACAGTCAAGTCAAAAATAGGCATCATAAAGCAAGCCTACGCGATCTGGGGGATTTCATGGCTTCACGTCAACCGAGAGAGAATAAAGCCATGCATCATTTTCTTCTATTTGTTGTACATTTGTTGTTTGTTATACATATAAACCTTTATTTACGTACCTTTAATCACATCGTCATCTAACATCAGGTGGCATTTGGCAAAACACTACTCTGTAAGATACAAAATATATCACATTTTAACATCATAAATGCGAAATACTGCAAGTGTGTTTGATACTTCTTATCCCTGAAATGACGCGACGTATTTGAGTGAAATTTGGAATGGAGTTAGCTTATACCCTTGATTAAGACATAGGATACTAATTTTATCAACTCGTGAACGGGTGCTGCTTGTGGGGTCTAGTCTGCTTTGGTTGTAATCCCGTAATTCGTTATTGTTCATGTTTTCATATCCCAATGTACACAACTGCACAACCAACCAAGAGAAATCTTATCAGTAAAGCTTATTATAAAATATCGGACTATTTAGATGACAAAAAAGCTTGGGATTGTAGTGAACTTGCTCCAATTCAATCAATATGCAGTATCATTAAAACTGTAGATGTGAATGCGCCCAAAAAATTACCTGCCGGGCGTTTCTTGCATGTTCTTTTGCCGGCTTATATGAGGTTGGAACAGGCGTAGCTAGTCTTAAGTTTGGCGTTTTGAAGTGCTCATATCATGTTTCCTATTAAATAAAGAATTTTAGAATTGAATTGATGTCCTGGAAAAATAGTTCCTGCGGAATAACAGGAACACCGCGGGGCGCTGATGGTAAGATAGATGGTGGACCTCAACTGGACTATCATAATATTAAGAAGTGATTGTAAATACTTACCGGAGCCACTGGCAAACAGAAATTCCCTGTGTAGGGAAGACGTCTTCAAGTAGGGGTAAAACAGCTTGCTGCCGTGACTGAGGCCTTCGTGCAACTGTTGAAAGAAGAAACACAATACTATTAAATAATATTTCTTATAAATAATTAAATAGGATATTAAAGTAAAAAAGTCTCGATGAAAAAACATTCTTTGCTTGGTTATTTTTTGGCCTAATGGTAAGCGAGCGTCGCCTATAGACATTTGCAACACAAGGGGCCCAATTGTCGCGGCGTGAAATATTATCACATTCGATATATAATATGTCAAAATATGTATTGAATTTTTACATCTATTGCGATATTTATCGAATGTGATAATATTTCACGCTGCGAGAATTTGGCCCTTGGGGCGGCAAAAGATGTCAGAGTTCTTACGGTTAAAACTGCATAGACACCATATCATTGTTTCCAATTGCACATTTCTATGATGAATTTTTTCAATACTAGAGTGGGCGATATTTTAACCCGAGCATACCATAACGTCTCTAGTCCTAATGTATTTGGGTCGATGTAGTAGTACTAACGCAGTAGTCATCATCATCATCATCAGCCCGTACCAGTCCACTGCTGGACATAGGCCTCCCCAAGGTACGCCACTGAGCCCGGTCTTCTGCTCATTTCATCCAACTGCTGCCAACCACTCGGCGTAAGCTGTAGTACTACGTCTAAACCATAACATCTTAAGCTTGTTAATAAATTTTATTCCATAATCTATGGCAGAGGGCCGAAGAAACTCAAGAATCGTTATAATAGTCGTAACAGAGTTGTGAGTTTACAAAACTCTTGAAGAATATTAATGTTATGAATTGGGTTTAATCGACTTTAAAATTAATTACTTAAATGTTCTAGTGCCTTATTCTCACAATTCGTTTCATTATGAAACATTTTGAGTATCTCCGCAGTGATACTACCTCATCATCATTATCATTATCATTTTTTTGTTCATCATTATTGTGGTTGTAATCCTATCCTACTTCCTACTTATTATAAGATCGAAAGTTTGTGCGTGTATGTGAATGTTTGTTGCCGTAACTGCTTAATCGATTTTGATGAAGTTTGGAATGGAGATAGCTTATATCCTGGATTAACACACATGCTACTTTTATTCCGGAAAAAAGTTCCTACAGGATAACGGGAAGAAGCGGGTGAAACCGCGGGGCGCTAGTCAGTACTTTTTTATCAATGTAAACAAAATATTTAGCAATTCTTCTCAAATAAAATCGTAACATATAGGTATCTACATCGTTAAAGTTTTAATCTACCTATATCAAAAGTTCAAATTCAAAAGCTACACCTAAAACTATGTTACCACAAAAGTCAAGTTCAAGTTTTCAAGCACAACGAAAGTTGCCATATATTCGCATCTTCCCGTCTGTTTCGCTTAGAAAGGACTCCTCAAGCGTCCCGGGGGTGGGGTAGAGGGTGGGGGGTGGCATGCAAGGAGCGCGCGGGGCCTGCGCGATTTTTCCCCCAAGACCACGTGGTAAACACGTGCATGAAAACTTTTTGGTAAAGTTTTTCTCGCACCCCACGTGAATCCTTTTTATTCGCCCGACTTCTTGCTGCCACGGCGTTTTCTTTTTTTCGCTACAGTGGGTTAGGCGTTCTATTAAATGGGGCTGTGTTTACTTGTCTTATTTTTTTAGGGGAAGTGTGTGAACTTAAAAAGAGAATGGAGCTAGCTAGAGTGTAGACTGCCAGTATCGTTAAGTTATATTGTTAGATAGAGTAGCAAAAGGCGCGTATGTGCTTTTTAAATTTGTTCACGACCGTTTGTCGGCAGACAGCCGTTATAAAATTTGAATTGTAGCCGTTAAGTATCTATCGAAAGAGATTAGTAACTTATGGATATTAAAATTAAAAATACTACGATTAGTTCCAAATTTCAGAATGATCATTAATATTGATTGATATGAGCCGTGTCTAACACTCATAAAATTTATTGATTATCGGCATCGGATTTCAACTACAGACAAGGGAATTGATAATAACGTAATAGTAATAAAACCGCAGCTTTCTCAACACAATGCATCACTAGACCAAAACATTTTGCAATCAACATATCAACTTAACCGTGTCTAGAAAATTCTTAATTGAACTAATGAGAAGTAATTACAATTTTTATTGCAGCCATAATGATTACGATGCCTTAAAATAATAAAAGCAATTAGACATTGATGGGCGTAGCGGGGGTTTTATATTTGTCTCTTTTCTTCCTATGATAAATTTGTTAGCGAGTTGAGAGGGCAATATGATTAGACGTAATTGTTTGAACGGTTATAAAAGTTGATGTCAGACTGTTCTGTTTGTCGTTAAATGGCGAAATGTTTCCATTTCTAACGTTATTTTTATGTTAAAAAATAAAGGCGACATACTTTTTACTGTTGCTTGATTACTTTTTGTAATCTTAATATTAATCAAAGTTGAATGTTAATGAACGTGGCATTAATTAAAATGACTGATTCATTGCGAGTTGGGATACAAATGAGTCACTTCGCTCTAATTAGGTACAATGGAGCAAGAATGTAAAGGAACAAAATGATGTGATCATTTCAAAATAGAGCGAACAATTACTTTAATCTTGTTCTTTAAATACATCTGACGTTTAAAGAATGCTCTAAAAATAGCGCGTCATATTTAGCCTTTATGTTGATTAAAAGTATCAAAAGTTTTATTGATGCTGTTCAATTTAGGCTGAGTCGTCACTAAGCCAAATCTAAGTACCGACAGAGACACACTTATCCAACCCCACGCATTTCAAAGACTAGAAACAATCTAATTTCAGATATTTTTATCAAAAGAAAGAAATTAGAAACACTTTGCAGATTAAAAATAGTGAAAAAGTTATAAGTCTATAATGGTTTGCCAAGAACTAAGAACTAAGAAAAGCTGACAAGTTCAGTAAAGCTATAGGGTTACACCAAGGATCAACGTTATGCCCTTCTTTGTTCCTTCTTGTCAATGAAATGCGTCAGTATTTTGGTTGGACTTTAATAAAGTGGTTTCCAGTACCTATTAGCTGATAACAAATGCTTATTGGTGTAAATGGACTTGGATGTTTCAAGCAGATTAGGCAATGACAAGAAAAACTGAACAGAGTTAGTATAAAGATCAACAAATCCAACGCAAAACAGATCTCCCTTCAGTCTCATTCAAATTATGTTATTTGATTCTTGGACTGTGTACCGTGTATCGTACCAATAGGCTCCAATTTGGATTGGCGATAAGACAGAGGAACAATCAGTGATTACGAATGCCACTTTTACAACCTATCGTAATGAATAGATTTAAAAGTTGTCAAGGAGTCTGTTTGAAGGAGAACGCATGCAGTTGATAATAAAAAATAAAAAATATAAGCAAAGTCTGATAGTAGACAGATTAGTTAATAATGTAAGATATCACGATGCTATGGATAATTAGACATGACGTTATACTGAGAGGCATCAAAGAGAGTATTCTAAGAAAGTTGAGTTAAATGTAAGAAGGATACAAAATAGTTGTCTTACAGATGATAAAAGTAAGATAGAAGGAAACGCAGACATGGCAGATGATAGAGACGATAGAAAAAACAATTCAAAAAATAACAGGAAGCGTAAAATTAGAGAAGATATAGAATTGAGCTTGTAAAGAAATTTTCATGAATGCCATACACCACAAATTTTAAGAATTGGTAAGCAAATTAAATTTTTTACGAAAACGATGGTTTAGCTGTTGTAAAGCTTAATTTATAAAGCAGAAACTTAAGTTTGGAAGTCCTTCCCATAATTACTCGTATTTACGATTGCACTTTATGACAGGATGAATGAAAGAAACGTTTGCCAACTGCAGTGAGGAACACAAAGACGAAATAGATTAATTTATATGAACGCACAACGCATTGTCTTGGTAATTCTTTATGAACTATTAAAATCAAATTATGGCATAAACAATTAGTCTATAACAGTCCAAATGTCTTTGAACACTGCCGCAGCATAATATATTCATTAATATATTGAAGGGGAAATATCTTGCAATCAATGTCTATTATCTAGTTTTATTGTTACTTGCATTGCATTTATGATGTTTTATTTGCAAATATGAACAGTCATTTGTTTTATTAAGACTGAGTAGGAATGTAACCATTATAATTATACGATTTTCTTTTATAACTCAAAGTAACTTCTTATCTTCTTTATCATCATTACACTATAGGCTGATATCATTCCGTATACTTTTTACAATACAAACCTTTCACTGTTACTCTAATAAAACTTATCTTGAGGAAATCTTGGTCAGGTCTAGCCATATTATATTTATACTATCTATATTTTTTCACAATTCAATAGGGCCTCGCCCCAACTTTGCACAGGTTGGCAGATATAAAATTAATTGATGTGCCGCATTTATTTCGTAAAAAAATCTTATAGAAAACAGCAATTTCGGACTTCCCTGTATTTTTAAATTTTCCCGGCAACTTTTCTTACATTTTTCCCTTAAAACTGTTTTCGGATTACTAGAAAAAGATAATGCCTGATCTAGCCAACCGTTCTCAAGCGATGTGCTTATCTACGAGTACCATTTAATTTTTTATTTATATAAGGTTGAAGATGTTATAAAATATTTTTTATCATTTTTTTCTTTTTTCTTCTATATCTCTGTATTGGCAATGTTTAACTTTTGACAGCTGTAACTAAAAGTTTAGTCTCGAATGGTAAGAAGAATAAGGAAACAGTAGGCCAGCCAAGTCAATGCATTAATTTTTCATACCCTGATCACAAACGCAAGTCTTTACTTTACGATAAATTATTAAAATTATTTAGGATAAATTATTATTATTTTAATATCTATTATCTGTAATGAAAATATTCAGTTATATAATAATTTTCATAGAACCTGGTTATAAACCTCTGTGCTGCAGAACTAAAAGGACCGAAAGCGACTGTTTAAAAAATTAAATCCCAGACTAAAAAGATATTTTTTTTTATCTAACTTTTTCTATGCAATTGATATTTATATATTATTATTATTTTAATATCAATTATTTGTAATGAAAATATTCAGTTCTATGCTTATTTTCATAGAACCTGGCTATAAACCTCTGTGCTGCAGAACTAAAAGGACTAAGGCAGTCTGTTTAAAAATGTATCCCAAGACTCAAAAGATTTGTATTTCTTTCTAATTTGTTTATGCCTCTGAATGACTAGTCAAGCAAGTTGCTCACGTGATGGTAACTCTCACGATTGCCCATTACAGTTCAGTGCTACCCTAATTTTGAATTTCAAAATCCTGCGCGGCAATGCACTGTGCTCGTCACCATGAGATATTAGATGTTAAATCCCTTTATGCCCTGTAATTTTTATAGTACATAATTATACCCATCCTTTTATTTTTAATATCCATTTTAAGTTATACAGTTAAAATATCTTACGCTATGTTTTATAAACGGACCTGATTATAAGTCTCTGTGCTATCCTATAGAGACTGAGCTAGCCTGAATTCAACCCTTTACCAAAAAGTCTCGAAATCATTAGAATGTGTGTGTTTCGTCTGAAATAAATTATATTACAATAAATTTTAATTAGCAATCACCTAAAATTAAAAACTGACTTATGTGTTATTTAATGACAGAATTATCCTTAAAAAAGTAAATAGTTACTAAATCAAAATTAAACATTTCGTTAAATTTTATTAGAAACAAATTTGTCCCGACTGTCGATGGGGAACAGTTTGCTTGTAGGACATTATTGGTAAGCTAAGCTACTGTTTTCCTTCTGCTGTTTGCACTGGGACTGGGACCCACCCTCCCAGTGTAAACCAACCTTTAGAATACTCTCCTTGACGGAACTTCACCATTATTAGTTTGATAACATAAATAATATTTTATGTCATATTTTTATGGTTTTTGTCGTTTTTTTAGTTTTTATGTTGTGTTTATAATATTTGGTGATAAATTACTGGCTTCTAAAAAGTTAGAAGAATTTCACATGAAAAATGGTTTATACGTGCTACTACGTAGTTACTTGGTCTACATATTTACTTAATTTTAATCATTATGGTGTAAGGTCTTACAAGTAAATGAAGTAGGATTATTTCCATAAATTACTTTTTTTTTAAACTTAATACGACTGCTATCTTTATTTCCACAATGCTTTAATTCTTAATAATGAAAATAAATTCTAAATTGAAATACTATATATTATCTAGGTAATTAATATTAATCGGTCTCGAAATTAATGTTGCTTAAATTTACAAACTGCTATAAACTATTTTCTTCATTATACACAATAAATTATTTTAAATTAATTGAGTACTTAACCTTAATTACAAAATATTTAATAACATTTAATAAAATTAACCCAACATACTCATCCATCATCGATGGCAAAAAGCTAATGGGTCAAACATAATTATTGATACTGGCCGGAAAAATCAATAATAATTTAAAAAAAAGTTGTAAAAAAAAACTATACCTACGGAAAAACGCGACACATGGCATCCGAACCAATCAGCTGTTTGTTGGCATCGGATGCCCCGCCCCGCTGCTACTTTTCACTCTTGCACGTCAAAAATATGTTTTACCATTTCATTACTTTCGCAAGCCTCCACTCTACATGGCGGGAGTGACTCGGCTACTTGGAAATTAACTCGGTTTCGCGCTAAAACTTGCTACGTTTCCTGCAATACTTTTTTCAAAGTTACACGAGGAAAAAAGTAAGCAACAAACTTTTTTTTCGTTGAAGACAACGACTTAGCCACAGTTTGCTTCAGAAGCAATAATTGTCTATGGAAAGGCATGGGTCGTAATTGAAAACTTGAGATTTCCAAAAATAAATTAATACATAATAACAATTAAATGCACTAACTAGTACTAAAAAAAACATCAAAATAATATTTATAATTTATTATTTATGTAATTGGAAATTAATAATTTAATAGCCACATAGGTATCGACATCTGTCGTAAGTCAAAGCACCACAGAGCAAATAAAATTACAAAAATAATCAAACTATTTTTTTTATTACAAAGTAGGGTAGTACTTACAATATTCCGGTAGCTAATTTATTGCGGGTAGACGCTAGATTTGTTTTCGTAGCAGTGACGCTGTTAATTAGCCGGCGCTCGCTGATTCATCACTTTATAGCGTCTCAACGGCTAGTCCAAGCCGATAGTTAATTACACTGCAAATACGTTCCAAACTCCTCTGGGGCTTAAAAACAGATTTAATTAACACCACTCAGTCCTATAACCCGAACGCACTTCAAAAGTTTGTGTTTGGAAGCTTGACAGAAGACGCGCGAAACGTTTTTTTTTCAATAGCTGTCAAACTAAACGCGGACAAACGCAGATACGGCCGTCCACGTCAGACCGCTGACGTTCACTAGTCGCGACTCGGCGTAAGTCGAGGAGAAGAAGGCAGCGGTCTCGGGCAACCCGCCTTTCGTTCGTCTCTCTCTCGCGCGGCTAACCCGCCCGACCATTTTTACGTTTAAACCGACTCAATTCAATTCAACTCAACTCAATTGTCGTGGCGCGAATGCCTTCGCACTGGACGCTAGAGTGAGACGTATAGCGTTCGGCTCGCTTCAGGAGCTGTAACTCATTAATTTCGCCGTTTTAATTATGATATGCGATGTCTTCGAACAAATTTGAAATCTGACGGTGACCGATGACGTTTGGTGCGTTTAAATCAAGACTTTGCGTTCGGAAAATCGGCGTAGAGCCTTAACCTTGGTTTAAGACGCAGCTGTGGCCGCTAGTAGGTCTGTTTCGCTCTAGCCACTATCGTCCGGCGAGGGCTCGGCTGGCGCGCGAACGAGAGATCCGACCACGGATAGGCGTTACCGTTTTTGTCCGCTTCCACTGCTGGGTGTGTAAAGTTTTAGGCCGAAACATGTAAAAATGCATCTTGAAAAAAAGTTATGTATTAAAAAAAGAAGCTTAGTGCGCGGTGGGGGGACATTAATGCTAGCGGGAGGTGGTGCGGATGGCTTTTTTCGCATGCTGTATTTTCGGGGGTTCTCGTTACTGGACAATACATTATCGAGCAGCGCTAGCGATTCGGACGCATCACCTTGTGCCCCATTTGAACTCCGTAGCAAGTAGTAACCAACTAGGTTTCGATTGAACTTTGCGTTCTAAGAATTGTGAAACTTTACCAGAAGTTACTAGTAAGTTGTGGTTAGAGTTTTGCGATTGCTAGAATTGGTGTGCATTAAACACAAATACACAAGAAAAAAATACGAATCAAAGCTGCGATGACTAAAAGATTGACCGAAGTTGTCAGTACAAATTCAACAACAAACTTTAGTAATGGACATCATGATGAAACCTTAGCATCGTGGTACAATTCCTAGCTCTCACCTCGCTAGCTAAAAAAAATTTAAGTATAGAAAAAGTCTTACCACGAAAAAAAAAAATAAGATGCAACAAAAAGAAGTTCCTGAAACGATTTATAGTTTTTTTTGAGAGACCAGCATTTTAAAGTTTTCTAAACTGTCATCATAAAGTTGCACGACGGCAATTATTTTTCAGAGCTCTCCTTATGGCTACTTCAAGTTGAAAAATGTAGCAAAAAAAGCTTCTTCCCTCAAGTTGAATAACTGTCGCCAAGCACCTATTGATGTATTCCGGTAGCCTCATCTGGGAGCCAGTTTCCCGTTCAGGTGTAGCATGGCGTCACCTAGCGCCACGCTACACCTGATATATTATCACATTTGATAAATATCGCAATGATTGTCAAAATTCAATACGTATTTTGACCGTTATTGCGATATTTATCGAATGTGATAATATATCACACTGCGAGAATTGGGCCCCTGGAGTAGGAACATGCTCTCAAGTGAGGCTATTGTGTACAATTATGACATGACATATCGATCCAAAACCGCGGAAAACAGATCAGGATCAATTATTAATTTCTGGCGTTAGCAGCGACGATCGGCGATTTTGTAATATTATGTCAAGCTCTAGTACTAAAATGACATATCGATCCAAAACCGCGAATAACGGATCACGATCGATTATTATTAACTTCGCGCGTAAATCTTTCCAAACAAGGCTGTGTAAACCGCTCCACTCTGTGCTAGGCTGTGCTAGAACTTCACCCCGACACTATGTAGGTATATACACACGTGTGATGGGCATAATTGAATGAGGCCGGTCTCGCTTCCTTCCTAATAACATCAAATTTAGCGCAGTTACCTCAATGACCGGTGCGCTGAGACTAAATTAACCGTGCCAAGCTAGGTTTAATATCTTAAAGTTATTATAGTTATAAATTACAATGCAAGGTTAATGAGCATCAACTTATTAAAGCCACTGGGGCGTTAAACAACTTAGTATTTTTATAGTATATTCTGCCGCCAAGCACCTATCGGTGAGTTCCAGCAGCCTTACTTGAGAGCCAGTTCCCTCCAGTCCAGTCTAAGGTCTAAGCTTCAAAAACCATTCAAAAATTCACTGAAATCCGTACAGTCGTTTCAAGCGGAGAAAAAAGTCCTTCCGAAATACAGAAGGAATTTCCTTCCCTTTTGACTCAGAAGGAAAACTAAGGTAAAATAAGGAAGGAAAAAGTTACATATTGAAAGGAATCAGTTTTGGAAGGTAAGACTCAGTAGGAAAGTCAGGATTTCTTTCTCAGTGCAGCGTCGAGAAGAATGTCAAAGTGGATAACATACAGTCACTCAAAACATTTGTAAGATACATGCTATAGTTTGGCCACTATCTGGTGGCAAAAGATGATTAACAAGCCAAGCCTGGAATGAGACTGCACTGAGAAAAAAATCCTAAGTTTCCTTCTGAGTTTTACCTTCCAAGACCGATTCCTTCCAAAATGTAACCGTTTCCTTCCTTATTTTACCTTAGCTATCCTTATGAGTCAAATGGGAAGGAAATTCCTTCTGAATTTCGAAAGGTCTTTTTTTCCGTGTGGATCTCAAGGACTGTTGCCCCAAACATGCTTATTTCTAAACTATCATTGGTAAATTTCCAATTAGATATAGAAGGTAGAGTGAATACTAAAAAGTACTCTAGAAAAATAGTTTTTTTTTTTCATCTTATCAAGCTCCCAACTTGAGACTTCCAAAACAAGTTCTACCATCGTACGTATTGCAGGGAAATATTTTCTCTTTTTACAGATTAGCGTTTGACAACATGTTACCTGAGTTAAGTGACGATGTGGTCAAAGGTGGCGCCACGCTGCACGTCGATTAAGAAATGAAAAAATTATCCAAGATTTTTTCCTAGAGTCCCTTCTTCTTCTTCTTGCCCTGGTCCCATTTATTTGGGGTCGGCGCAGCATGTATTCTTCTTTCACTCTCCCCTATCAGCCGTCATCGCTTCATTCACTCCCCTTTCATTCATATCAACCCTCACACAATCCATCCATCTTTTCTTTGGTCTTCCTCTTCCCTTCCATCTATCAACATTCATATCCATCACTTTTTTTGTAATATGACTATCATCCTTCCTCATAACATGTCCATACCAAGCCAAACGATTCCCTTTCAACTTATCTGTCACTGGTGCTACTTTCATAGAGTCCCTTGCTATACATAATTAACGCAATTATAATAGAGCATTTTACGTAGAGGCAGGATATTCAGTAGATGGAAGCTAGAGTAGGGGAAGGCAAGTGGGACAGTAACTTGCCTTCGGTGTTATATTCCCTGTCTATTACAACTCTACTCTTTCAAATCTATCTACATTAGGATAGTAAGTAGCGTAGTTAGTCATTTACTCTACAGGTTGGTAGATGTCGCATGCCCTTGAATGTTGTGGATCTTGGACATGCCGGTTTCCTTACAATGTTTTCTTCACCATGGAAAATCCACAAATATCTTATTGAGTCATAGGTGCGAGGCCGAAAAGATTCAAATTTGGTGCCTTGCGTTGTATAGTATATTTCCTCTTGGTGTACAGTCAACGACAGAAGTAGCTGATCATACAAAATTTTCCGTCGTCACTCCACCTGGTCGCAGGGCGTCCTACACTACGTTCGCAGTCTCCACTCAAGAACACGTCTACTCCAACGGTTATCGGTTCTACGGATCATATGACCAGCCCACTGTCACTTCAGCTTGCTAATTCCATAAGCATAGTATAGTATATTTCCTCTTTATAATATTAGATCTATCTAATAATAATCCAAACTACATACTCGAGCATGTTGATAAAATTAGTACAGGGTGTGCGCGTCCAAAGGAGGTTGATTATGTCAGTGTATGGACGGTATGTGTCCTGATTGCGCTAAGTTGACGTTATTAGGAAGAGGGCCGAGATGGCCGACAGAAGCTCATTCGATTAAAGCCATCAACGTGCAGGTGAAAATATATCTATGGCTAGCTAACATCCTGGGGCTTCTGTATAGTTTACTAGTTGCACCCCGCGGTTTCACCTGCGTCTTTCCGTTATCCCGCAGGAACCTTTTTCCGGGATAAAATGTAGCCTATGTGTTAATCTAGCATATAAGCTATCTCCATTCCAAATTTCATTTTTTTGGCATGTAGGTCTGAACAAAAAAAGGCTTGGTTTTCATCTGTAGTTATATGTAGTTTAGTTTATAATGTATGTAAATTTTTTCATGTTTTTAACTACAGTCAGCCTTGCCAACGGTTAAAAAACCGCACCTTAGTCGATTCCGCGTTAAGCCCTTACAATAAATACTGCGGGCCCAACAATACCTACGATATAAACAAAATATTTTATTTTTTCAATTTTAAAACAGTTTTAGTGAAAGAATCTTTACCAAACTCGAATCGGACAAGTTAATCAAATCACGTAAAAGGTCAAGCAACTAGGAACACACGTAAATAGCTAAATGACGTCACGGCTTCAAAACTGGCAAAGTTCTCCGCCCGTGAGCCGAAGTTACCGATTCGGTTCATAATTGATAGCCTGAGAGCGCCGATTACGTAATGGAATAGTGGCGATGTTTTATTGCTATGAGTTGCTATGAACGGTTATTAAGTAGACTTTGGTTAAAGAAGCGATTACTAGAATTACTAGCTACGGCCGCACTTACGTTTCCGTTATGCGAATAAAAAGGAACCTAGGTGTTGATCCGTGGTATAAGCTATCATTATTCCAAATCTCCCAAATTTGTTTCTTTTTAAATAAAAAAACAACAATAAAGAACTATATTGTCACTATAACACAGATAGTAAACTATATCATTTTTTCTTCACCTGATGTTATGTGAAGCTGTTGTCGAAGGTGGCGCCACGCTACACCTGGAATGGGAACAGGATATTTGGGGCTGCTGCAACACACTGATAGGTGCTTGGCTTTTAGGTGTTTCAGTTGACACTGGACTGTAATGGGCTTGTGTGACGGTTATCATGTGGCGAGTAACTTGTTTGTCTCATCACTCAATTTCATAGCAAATTCTATTATTAGTGAGTTGTATAGCAAAATCTTTCCATAAAATATTTCTATCGCTATAATATGTAATTGGAACTTGTATCAGGCCACTGTCTAACGTATTCTCAAGTTAAACTGTTTGTAAAAATTAAGGCTCAGGTCTCAATAGCCTCACACTGTAGGTGACTAAATAGGTGCTTCATGCTGGTCTAGGCTAGCAATAAACACCTAAATCAGTAATTAGGTGAAGGCCCGTTGAGTGTTGTATTTTTTCGTCAGCTATAAAAATTGCATTCTTTTTAAAATCATACATTTTGTTAGTTTTTATGAAAAGAAGACCTTAAAAAAAAATTGTCAATTTTTGATTAAGCGCCAAGCACTTAGGGTGTGTTCCGGCAGCCTTACCTGAGAGCCAGTTCCCAATCCAGACTTAGCGTGGCACCACCTTCAACCATGCACATCGTTCGGTCTGCTGGTCAAAAACTATACTATACTACTAATATTATAAACGTGAAAGTTTGTGAGTATGGATGGATGAATGGATGGATGGATAGATGGATGGATGTTTGTTACTCTTTCACGCAAAAACTACGAAACGGATCTGAATGAAATTTGGAATGGAGATAGCTTATACCTTGGATTAACACATAGGCTACTTTTTATCCCGGAAAAAGGTTCCTGCGGGATAACGGGAAGATGCGGGTAAAACCGCGAGGCGCAATTAGTAAGAAATAAAAACTTTGATCTTGTAATCTCCGCCTTATCAATGACCAATATAAAGTCATCTCCCGAGAACGTATATTATATTCATTTACTTACTCCTGAAATAATTTTAACTTAGCTTTGGGTGAGGTGAAGTAGTTGGCTATCAGTTAACGCCTTTTGGTCTGAGCTATAGATAACAGCCGCAAAGCCATGTAGAAAGGCTTTGGCAGGCCTGAAAACATATTTTTCTTACTTCTTACTGAATAACTGAATAACGTTTGACTCCAAGTCACCTGATGTTAAGTGACGATGTGCTCGTAGGTAGCGCTACGCTACACTTAGACTGGAACTGGCTCTCAAGTGAGGCGGCCGGAACACACCTTCAAGCGCTTGGCGAGAGACTTTTCTACCTATAAATAACTGAAATGCCTATGAAAATGAAACGTAAAAACTATAATATTATAAAGATTCTCTAGCAAATTAAAGTAATGATTACCCTATAGATAAACTTTATTCGAAAATAAAACAAAGGAAATCAAAATTTTCAAGTCAACCCCAAAGTTATCTTAAAGATTTTTCTGTTAACATAAAATTTATAATTTATTCATGTCTCAAGACTTTCAAACTTTCGGGTGAGCGGTTGCATTTTTATCATTGCCACAAAAACTCGGGTGTTAATTTTAAGGGTTTACGAACCAGAAAATTCAATGAAAAGTTATTGAAGTAAAGCTATGATAGCGCAGCGGTAGTCACGTCCACTTGCGACTAAAGATGATGAACGTAATCTATAAATGTATTTTTGTTAAGCCACTTTTGTCGTTGATTGTACAACAATCCAAACTTTCGTATTTAGTATTTACTATTATAGCCGGTTTCAATAACCGATCTATCCACGATTTGCCTTACTGGAGACGGAAATTTGACATAAGCTCCATAGAAGTAATGTCAAATTTATGTCAAACACCACGATTTGATATATATAGATATAGATCGGTTGTTGAAACCGGGCGTAAATTAAGTAGAAAATTTTTTTGAGTTTTTTTGGTAACATCAAGACTGTTCCATACAGACTATTATTATAATAATTATAATTCATTACAGCTCAAACATGGCCCACTAGCAATTATGAACTATTTAAAAAGTTGACACTCCACCCGGTGGTCGATAGTTACCCGTAATACCGTCGGCGGTTCGGAAGGGGGTTAATTAATAATAACGGCGTATGGGTGATTAATGAAACTGTACCCTTCCTAATTTATAGTTGGACTTAGCGCCCCGTCCCCCGCGCGCCTCCAGCCCAAAGCAAACTAAATATCCAATACCTCGATGTTGAGTGGGAAGAGAGCGGTCTTGATACTTGGGGATATTATTTCTAATCCTACTTATATTATTTTGAAAGTTTGTGAGTATGGATGGATGGAGATAGCTTATAGCCCTGGATTAACAAATAGGCTACTTTTTATTTCGAAAAAAGGTTCCTGCGTGATAATGGTACGCAATTAGTAAGTACATATTTATATTCCCGATGTACCAACAGCTTGTGTTTTAAAATATTTCCGTTCGCCACCGCTGGTGGACTTGCCATTGATTTTACGATAAGTCTCGTTTTGAGTAGTATTTGTGACAGGGTTTAAAACAATCTCCACATTTCACCAAAATCAGTCGTTTAGTGAAAAGGTAACCAACTAAAAGGTAGACAGAAATATTTACTAATTATAATATTAAAGTTAAGACTGTACAGAACATTTTATCTGTATTCAATTAAAAAAACTGTACCATCATCATTAACCTATGTAAGTCCACTGCTACGGCATTTAACCTAGTCTTCGGTTCTTCAAATTCACCAAAGAAGGTTTAGGTATCTAATTAAAAAAAGTCAGTTCCAAATCCAGGTGTAGCGTGACCTTCGACCACATCGTCACTTAACATCTGATGGCTTGTGGCCAAACGCTACCCTGTACCTAAGTAGTAAAAAAAAAACAGACTGAAAACCAGACTCCACTTTTTGAACTGGCCTGACATCGCTCAGGGTAGGGAGAAGTGAGGAATCGTTTCGGAGGCCAAGACACACTTTGGGTCGCTGAATCATCGGAGTGTCTCAGAATAATATTTTTTTTTTAATAATAAATTGTTGGTCAAAGTATCAAGACGTCAGGATCGCACCACATTATTATGAAGACAAGTACGAGCAGTGTATTCGGACTTTGAAAATCTAATTACGTAGCCAGCACCCTTACCTCGATCGCTCCTTCGCGCCCGCCCCACGCCGCCCGCCCAGGGTCCGCGCCGGTACGGACTTTACTACTCGGATAATGAGGTATAATATTATGAGAAACTAATATTTAGTAGGAGTCGCATGGATTTTGTTGGAGTTCGTGAATAATCTCGATTGATTACTTTTTGCCTGCCCAGGGTTCGTTTGTAGAGACTATTCGGAGACATTGAAGTATCTAATGTTAAAGGAAATTGTGATATAGTGGAATTTGCATCGTTTTTTGTTGGCTTTTCAAGTTTTCTTCATGCTGCCTACCCAGGGTTCGTACCTGTATAGATTTAACTTATCAGATAATGATTTATTAGAAGCAAGTGGGAAAATTATCACATAAAATAATATTTCGTTCGTTAGTATTCTATATCGTATACCTACGCAGGTTTTAAAAACAAACTTTTCCATTTATATTGTGCCCTAAAACGTTCATACACGTTTGTAAACATCGCTACATCTATATTCGTCAAAATAAAATAATTTCTCGTCATTCCACCAAACTTCCATAGACATTATGATAGCAACCGCATTTTATCAAGCAACGTTCAAAAAGCATGCAAATTCCCGCTCCACCCTATGAAAATGTAACCATTTTTGTCTAACCAACCGAGTTTGTCCAGACTCACGAATTATACATGTTGTATTAATACAGTGTTCAACTCTACTATTGCTAGTGAAGTTTTAATTCGATAACCCACCGACTAGAGCCACCTACCACCCGGGGGGTAGCCACCCCGATATAATGTATTTATGGAAGATACCGTGGCCCTAATGAGCGCGCCTCTCTTTATGCGGACGTTAGGCCTGTGGTCGGTTTAGGCACCGGAAGAACACCATATATCTGTAGATAACATTAATCGAACTCACTGTACATATCTATATTATATACAGTACAATTTTATGTGACCAAAGCACCCTTTCATTGCTGCGTGAATTCTTTCAAGTCAAGACTTGGGGAAAACTTTATATTCAATCCAATTGTTTTTTATTCAAAATAAGAAAGTTAGAAAGAGTTAGATTTGTTTAGGGCCTGAAGAATATATAATTTAACATTATTTATAGGTACATCATATAAATACTAAGAGAGTTGATGCAAGAAACTCACGGGTCGATTTTCCATGGTTTCCATCTGACAGCGTTACAGAATCAGCGTACCTATGTTTATATAAACAAATTTTAACATAGTTCTCTACACACCACACCGCTTTTTAATATTCGGTATGGCGTAGTCTACATGGCTACTGAACCGATCGTCGCTAAACTATTCTATCCCATAAGTATATATGATTCGAAAAAGAGTGTAAATACATCCCTTCTAATTGTGCTGTGCCCGACCGCCCATACGAACTATATTATGTATTAAATTTATTAGTATTATAGCCACCAATCTAAATCTGAAATCTGAATACCGACATGGGATTTGAGTCTGACATCTATGAACTATAAAAGCGAAGCCTATATACCTTATCATTTTCAGTTCTAATCAGTACTGATCACTCGAATGCATTCAAGTCAACCACAACCAAAGAATAGATAAACAATAGATATCTCCTGAATTTAATTTTAAATAATAATGATTAAAGCTATCTATCAGTAGCGCGACATCGGCTGACCTCCCGTCTAACACCCTTTTGTTGAATAATAAGGAGTGATGTAGAGAAGTTTGCTCATGGATGCGGTACTTTAACACATTTTATAGCAATGATGGCTCAGTGGTAGTGACGTCGGCTTGCGATCCGTAGGACGTGGGTTCGAATCTTACAATGAGCTTGAGCTTTCGGTGAAGGAAAACATCGTGATGAAACCATAGCTTGGTGGTAGGGTATTTTCTAGTACTCGCCTGGCTAGCTACCACCCTCTTGTTAAGAATCTGTCGCCAAGCACCTATCGGTGTATTCCGGCAGCCTCACTTGAGAGCCAGTTCCCAGTCCAGGTGTAACGTGGCGCCATCTTCGACCACATCGTCACTTTACATCAGGTGACGTGTGGTCAAACGCTACCCTGTAAATAGTAAAAAAAAAAAAAAAAAAAACATGTGGCTATTTTATTTTTACGTTGTAAGAGAAATTGTTTAGTGTTAATGTAAATAGATACATAGATAACGCTTTATTCACCACAATCAGATAAAAATAAAACAAAAAAAAAGACCATATAGATAGATATAATATGTATAGAGATAGAGATGTCTAAATTGCAAAAAAAAACAGCATAATATGGCGTTGCCTGCTTTTGACTTAAGAACAGGCAAAAGAGGTTTTAAAAAATGTTTGAAGTGCTTTCATACGTACGTAGGCCAATTGAGAGCCAGTTCCTAATCTAGGTGTAGCGTGGCGCCACCTTCGACCACATCGCGAGTTAACATCAGATATCTTGTGGGTAAATGCTATACTCTGTAAAAAGTTTAATAAAAGTTTTGGAAGATCGTCGGCGTCGCTTCCAAAACTGAAAGCAATTGTGAAAAAATGCTACTTTGGTTTAGCTCCTTTAATATGGCCTTCAAAGTGTAAATGCCACATAACCAAAACCTCCCATTGCCTAACTCGTTCCTTGAGAGGATCGCAGTTCCGCACCCCTCAGTACTACGTCTCGAACTTCCTATAATTAATTACCCTCATTATCATTATTGTTCGAAGGCAGTTTTGCTTCGATAATGAATTGTTCGCTCCATCATTAATTAGTTTATTATAATAAGAACTTTGTTGGTAGATTAATCAAGTTTTATCTGATACCGGTCCGTTTGGAATACTTCGCGAAAGGAAGCATTTGTACTTGGTACTCGCCATTGTGGTTACGAAATTTGGCTGTAGGATTTATTGGTGAGTGTATAACTTTTCTGTGTAGCCAGAACGTCTTAAGTCTTCCAACATGCCCTTTTCTTGCCCCTAATAACCTGGAAACATAATGCAACCACCTAAACTTTTACATTATATTGCTACTTGTTTCACGGAGCGTCACGATGCTAGTTAGAGGTTAACTTGTCGTTGTCACTGGCCGGGATAACCGGGTAAGGCCATTTAATTCCCGAAATTAATAATCGATCCTGATCCGTTATCCGCGGTTTTGGATCGATATGTCATGTCAACGACAAAAGTCGCTGAACAATCACACTTTTTTCTGTTATCCTCGTCATCTTATACACCAATTTTTGACCTCTTCATCACCTAAAATCAGGTGTGTTATGTTAGCATCAAAATGATACCATGTAAAATGTAAAAAAAAACAATAATAATTACTGATTTGAAACACATTTTGAAAATCGAGAACGATGTGTGTTACATATGTCGCTGACTGTACTAAAATGACATATTATGACATGACATATCGATCCAAAACCGCGGATTATGGATCGGATCGATTATTAATTTCGGGCTTTAATCACTAATATAGCTCTCAGAATTGACATCATGAAAGGGCAATAGGTAGGCCACATCGCTCGACGGACGGATAGCCGATGAAGAAGAAAGATTCTCAAGTGGCGACCACGAACTGGAAGACGTTCTGTAGGTAGGACCTCACTAGGTGGACCGACGACATTGTAAGAGTCGTGGGGAGCCGATGGAAGCAAATGGCGGATATGGCTTTCAAAAGGGGAGGTATATGTTCAGCAGTGGACTTTTTCCGGCTGATGATAATGATAATGAGGCTTTTACTATTTATAATACAATTATTGCTAAACTTTAACAAACGTATTAGTAAAGCTAATTAGATGACAAAAAAAACTTAGAATTTTAGTGAACTAGCTCCAATTCAATCAATTAGTAATAAGAATAAAATTGACAATGTGATCGCGCCAAAAAAATTACCTGCCGGGCGTTTCTTGCCTGTTATTTTGCCGGCGTAAGGAGGTTGGAACAGGCGTAGCTAGTTTTAAGTTTCACGTTTTAAAGTGATCACAATGTATCCTATTGAATAAAGAAAAATTGACTTTTGACTTTTGAACGTCATTTAGTACTGAGCAAAGCAAAACTCTTTTGTGCAGTACTAGTAATGACGTTGGTTAAAGTTAAGCAACCATTTTACTCGTAAGTAAGAGGCTTTAAGTAGTACCTTTAATTCTCTTATAAACATACCTAACAATAAACAATTTATTCAACTTGGACTTCAATGAGCTCATCTTATTCTACTTTTGTAGAAACAAAGCTATTAGCAGCCATTAAATTAAAACAAGTACACGATTAAACGTAATTTATGATAATTATTCCGACAATGGAGCTAAGTAGATTTAGTTGTGAACCAAATTTTTATGGCTGTATCTGTTTCCATTATACACACTTGCTCAGCCACATTAAAATAGGTACCGGATATCAAAATAGTACTGCAAATAATGAACCTTAAATTTAATCATATTTATAGATAATTAAAAGATAAAAAAACTACCTAAACTGCAGGGGTGGTATACGGTCCATATATGGTCCAAACTAAACAGTAAAGAAAAAAATAAACAATTTATTTTTCATTAAAATTTAAATTTTCATCCACTTTAAAAACGTTTTATTTTTTTCAATTATTTTTTGTGAGTTATCCCTTTTCATTTTAACGTACATCATTTGTTGGAACAACTCTAACTAATCGGTACAAATGTAGCGAAACTTAATCGATTCACGTTTTCTTTACAGACGCCTCATGCAGAAATGACGGTGCTTTGCGAAATGAATCGACGTCAACGTCGCCTTGCACTGATCTATCGGCATATGGAGCCTGATTTATACTTTGGCGATGCTGACAAATCACCCAGACTTCATGTTAGTTCACGGTAGCATGGCGTGCTCGGATGCGTTTGAAAACAAATAGGCAATGTTGAAAAGAACTGACAAACTAGTGAGTGTGTGAGTAAAGGAACATGATGACGCGTCCGTATGACGTCACTGCACTGGTTATTTGTAATTATGAGGAAAATGACAGAATACATCATGGAGAGAAGAGAAAATTAGTCGCAGCTCTAAATAATGTGTATTTTTGGTTTAAATTGTGTTATTGGATACAACAAGAGAAAAGATTTGAAGACTAAAAAACTACTGTACCTATATTGATGAAATTTGGTATGGAAATATTTTTAACTCTGCGGAAGGAAACTGTAGTGCATGCAGATTAAGCCACGTGGAACCCAAAGTAACTTTTTTTTTTGTGCCATTTCGGTAAGTTGGCCCTGACAATTAAATTGTCTAAAACCGCTGGTGGGATGGATTCTTCCTTATAGAGCCGATTGTAACTAACAACTTTACTAAAATGGTTTGCGAACCAAGTGCCTTTTCCTATTTCACGTGAAACAGTGGAAACGCGCATAATGAGACATTAAACATCCGTAATTAGACACCCGTGAAATTAATATGTTACCATAGATGTTACGACTTTTAATTGTTCTCTCTTCGCTTTGTTCGGTCACAGACGATGAATTACATCTATAATAAGGTGTTGTAGGTGTATATGTATGGAATTATCGTAAGCTTACCGTAAACATTATCATAATTAGATGTTTTATATCTTCTTTGCTTCTTTTATGTTTACGGTATTTATAAGGTAGAACTTTCTCGCGGTCGCTCGCTCGCTAGCTGAAGTTGAAAATCAGTTCTTGAGAGCTTGTCCCATTCTAAGCTTTAGTCATTTTTACTGTAAAGATTCGCTGTATACACGCCATACAGGTTCATTAGAGACCTAGTGCGGGGTGCAGAGCTTCCCAAGGGTACGGTAAATTGTTAAGTTCACCGTTATGTATAACCTAGTGCTATATAATGTACCCAACATGTTTTTTTCATTCTTTACGCAAATAAATAATTTATTATTATTATTCACTTCATTTATTTGTTTTCATAAGTAAAAGATTTTTACATACATTTTATAAAATAATATTAAACAAAATTACTATAATAAACTTAAACCTAGAGTGCCACTGCACGTAGAAAAAAAACCCTCCGGAATACTAATAGGTGAGGACTTGTGATTCAGAAGGAAAATTAAGGAAGAAGGTCTTGGAAGGTAAAGACTAAGTAGGAGAGTCAGGATTTTTTTTCTCAGTGTGGTAGCGGGTCAGGTCTCAAGCTACCGGTGGTTAGAGCTGCAAAGTGAGGACTGAGGAACCTCCTGACAATGCTTATTATTTATTATTATTATTACTGGACTCGAGGACATCGTTATTTATTAAGTAGGTATAATTAAAGGGACGTAGTTCAAAGATTCTAAGGGTGGTATTCTAGAATGATACTCAGGCATTAGATCAATACTTGTGTAGCGATTGAGTGACGTATTTGTATGAAATGACAGATTCGAATCTGTGTTAAGTAGAGATTACTGCTTAAGCGTCTTCTAGAATACTGGCCTAAGACTCGGTAACTTAGATTAGGCGCTCTCTACGAGTTTTTCGCCGCACAGTAAAACCATTGTAGTGCTCGCCTAGCTTTAGGTCTAAACTTGAAAACTGAGGTTAACATTTCATTATACTGTGACATCGGGATAGTAATAGGGTAGCGTTTGACCGCAAGTCACCTGATGTTAAGTGACGATGTCGTCAGAGCGATACCACGCTACGCCTGGATTAAGAAGTGAAGTGAAGCTGCCGGAATACACCGACAGGTGCTTACTGCTTAGCAAAAGATTTTGACTGAAGGTGGCTAAACAGGCGAGCACTTAAAAATACCCTATACCACCGTAACAGTACAGTACAAAAGTAACAGTTTCATCACGATTTCTTTCTGAATGGTCAAGCTCGATGAAGGATTTGAACCCACGACCTGCGGGTTGCAAGGCGATGTCACTAGTCCATGCTAGCTATCATCGGCATGACATATTTTTCTAAACGCAAATGATATTGCGTGAGGAATGCTTTATAAACAAACACCAATAAAGTAAATTAAACTTGCATCGAAAACGAGCGAGCATCAAAACTAGACACATAATTGGTTAATTAATAACACAAAACAACCTGAGAATATGCTTTACGTACGTAAGCGGTTGCAAGGAGCTGTAGCGAACTATCTGCTGACCACCCTTATAAATAATAGTGGTAAGGTGGCTGACCCCCCAACTCTACCCCTCAAGGGTACCACCGCAATGTACTGCAGAAACAGAGACTAAGTTTGGTTGCAAAGTCTCGGGTATAGCTAACGCACACTAACAAAAAACAAAAGATACTTCAGTACCCATGAACTGAAGACTGATATCTAGGTAGAAAGTATTAAAGAGTCAACATGGTTTTGATTAGAATATTTATTTATATTAAATATGTTTAATAATAATAATAATAATACCGGCGGCATTCTAGTTTTAAGTTTTTTATAGTAATTTTGTTTAATATTATTTTATAAAATTAATGTAAAAAACTTTTGCCTAAGAAAAAAATAAATGAAGAGATAATAATAATAAACTTCATTATTTTGGCATCATGGCCCAAGTATTAGTAACATAATAATGATCTAAGAACTTAATAACTAGGTTAGTAAAATATAAATGTAAATTAATATTTATTTGTAATCGAAGAAAAACACTTAATCGATAAGATAACACGTGATTCTCATTTAATGTAGAGTATGTTGCACAAAGTCACAATTATACCTCTTTTATTTCTTACAGTGATAGTATTAAAAACTTCAATATAAATCAAAACATCTTTGATAATGGAATTGTGAAAGATGTGAAAGAATTTTTTCACGAGCAATAATTCCTAAAACGTCTCGTCCTAATTTCTCCAGACCTTTGCAACTGTCCAAGAAAATACGCTGAAGCCAGCTATACTGCGGATCTCATTTCCAAATTGCATTTCAAAACTAAATCTCGCCTTTACAACAATTTAACCCCATCTTATTCTTAACCTTAACTGTTATCAATAGAGTTTAATTTAGCGCAGTGCTTGTGTGATCTAAGGTTAATTTTGATTAGTTTGATCAGAAGGGGGTAAGGCAAGGCTAGCGCTAACTCCTATAATGAGATATGATAATAAACGTTTCATTTGAATATTGATGGGGACGAGTTAGGAATGCACTCGGCGTGTTTACTTTATTGCTTAGAAATTATGAATTTATTATTAATTTGTATTATTTGTTAGTTATGATCTCTAAACCAGCATTCGACTGAATTATTTGTTTTGAATTAAGCATGGAAAATCTTTCGATACATCTATATTGTGTTCTTCTTTTCTTCTCCTTATTTATAAAAATGAATTGATATTCGTTATTGGTTAAACTCAAAAACAGCATGACCGATTTTATGTATGTTTGTTTGATATAAGGGTGATTTAGAGAAAAAAGGAAATTCATGTCGCTAGCGCCAACGCCAGCGGTTAAGACTTGCATAGATATGTCAGTGAATTAGTCAGAACTTTGAATTTGTATATTATGAGATTTGAAATATTGCACGAATTATTTTTCTTAAAATGCGCTGTCTCATTCAAAGGTTTTCTCTCATTCTCAGCCATTGCAACTACACCTAAGATTTTTCTGTCTCTATTGTTTTATTTTCTGTTGTTATCTAAAAACGCTCTTATCTATCTAGCATCGTATCAAAGCGTCGCGTCTTTCAAGAAGTAAAAGAAATGTCTCTTGGATTAATAATAATTATAGTATTGACGTCATCAGCTTGACCATTACGTTGCGATTTTGTTTTTAAATCGTCGCGTCGTCAGTTTTTTCTGTCACGCCAGCAAATTAAGATTGCCAGAGTTTTAATCGTTTCTGAAGTCGTATTTGTCACACTAATTATTTCAATATCTATGTAAGTAGTTACTCAGAGTAATATTGCCACAATTAAAACGTATGCGCAGTTACAATTAGCCTCTTTTCGTTTGATTTACATTAACGCCCGTCTTCATTTAGAAAATTAATATCAATCTCCACGATTATTGCATGACATCACTATAATGTTTAATCTCATAGAGGAATAGTCTCTAAAGTCGGAACTACACAAGATACATTGGTTCTAGGCGAGAATATTATTTATTGGGTAGAATGTTGCAAAAATTTATCAGCAATGCAATTGCTTCTAGCTCGGTGCAGTTGTTTTTATAACTTCTTATATGTTAGGTTCTTAAGTTTGTCCACATTTTTGTGTGAAGATCATAATTTTCTTTAATATTTATGAAGTTTTTTGATTTTTTAAATTTTTCCTAAGCTTTCCAATCACTCTTCAAGATTTTTTTTTAAGTTTAAGACCGAATATGAAAGTCAGATTTTTTTCTCAGTGTAATTCTTGTTATTATCTGTCAGATTTCAAAAGAAAACTTTTTTATACAACTTACCATCTGCGTCACAGAACTAATGTGATCCAGCTCAACTAATCCTGACGATGCAGTAATCCGTGATCCGATCTGGCGCAGTGTGTAGAAGCCTTAGACCCGAGATGAGTCATGCGATATGCTACGGAATTATCGGCCGCGCCTAGTTCTTACACCAATTAATTGTTATGGCACCTTGTTATAGAATACACTGAAATTACAGACAGTTGTCGCTGGTTGCTGAATATTGTTTTCTTGTACACATTCTATAGAAATCATTCAGGTATTTCAGGAAGAGCACCAATCTGAAGAGCACCCGGAGAGCACTATTCAATAATTTGGTTTGGTGCTCTAAAATAATAAAAATAACCACTCAATCGTTGTCATAGTTCTGAGCAATTATTAGGTTTCCTTAAGTATCAGGAACTGTGTGGACCAGGAATTCACAAAACCAAGACACATCAGAACAAATACTTCCTAAGAAGTAAAAAGTCAATAGTAAAATTAAAAGAAGATAAGCGTCGACCGACCAACCTCCTCTGTTATTCATCTGTTAAAAATCTTCTCTATTTTTGAAAACACATAAGTACGACGTGCTATGATTCCATACAATTAAGTAATCAAGATTCATCTGGATTATCAGTGTACTGCTGAAACAATAGCGTCTAAGCGTGCAATTAACGCTTTTATAGAGACGCCTAAACGCGATTGTGATGATGTTGTGTCATCCATTGTGACTGTTCTGTTTAAGGATTGATTCGGAAAATTAGATGCTGATTCAGATGTATGAATCAACAATATTGCTAGTACTCGGATAAGTGTTTGAAATGACAGCTGAAAAATATAGAAGAAGGGGAAACAAAAAAGGTTTTACCAGTTACATTTACATACTTATAGGTATTTTGGAATTTTACTAATCTTTTTTCTTAGGAGCTAGTGGCTAACTCTACTGTCCGAGTAATAAGGCCACCTGAAGGCGTAGGCTTTACGACTGATACAGCCGGAACCGACAGCTTAACGTGCCCTCCGAAGCACGGTAGTGTCAGTTGATAATGCCACCAACTTTCTTGTGTCAAGACTATCAATGATTTATATTTGTAAAGTTGCGTTGCTCTATAAAATAGATAATAATAAATAATAATAATAATGCCCGCACAATCACATACATAGGCTCTGACCCCTAACTAGGTTTCCCTGTATCTAGGGTATCAGAAACTACGAGGATCGGGGATCCACAACACCCAGACACAGAACAAATACTTGCGCTTTTTTTTCAATGCACAAATATTTGTCCTGAGATTGACGTCATACTGGCAGAAATATCCAAAGTAGAAGAAATAGTGGAAAGTAGATTGCCATTAAGATAGATAGATAGATAACGCTTTATTGTTTTAAGAATTAGTTTTTATATCGGGATAATCACCATATATATGTTTTTGTTCGAGTTCTCGATATTTCGGCTCTGTTGCCAGCACCATGATCACGATAATACTAAAATTTTCTGCGGTTAGGATTGTTGATATTAAAACGGGCAGATGTATCTATCTACCCGCTTCCTCTCACGTTTTTTGCGAACGATGACATTACCATTGTCATCCAAGTCACTCGCAATTCCATTCAAATCTCGACACACAAAACTGACGGTATCCGCTCACGAGCTATGACAGATGCTTTATCTACTGTGAGCTGTTACACAACCGTAATTCTAATGTTATTGACCATGGTAGTTTAAAACAGTTTTATAGATTGCCACGGTTAAAAAAAGCTATTTAAATGTGTCTACCGGTGCGAAGTCAGGGCGGATCGCTAGTAACACAATAAATCTTCATAATAATACAGCGTTCATTATTGTTGCCAAAATGCGTCATATTATTGTTGTTTTTGTTAGTTTATACGTCTGATGCGAACAATTAAGCGATGCCAGCGCTGCTTACAGCCATGCCCTCTCGTAAAATCTGCATAAGAAGCCAGCCTTGGGCAGACGTCTTGCGGTTGGCCCTTCTACAGTGGTGCAAGATTACGAGATTATTTCAGGATTTAGAATTTTAGATACCATCTTCTACTTCTTGAAATTTTTTTCTTTGCTTTATTTTTTAAGCATGTCCTACGTATAATTTTTGCAATTTTCAAGAACACAATTTGATTTTCCAAGTATTTTGCCTTGTCATCTTTCTGGATTGAACCGATGTTCTAGATTCCAGAATCGAGAGTGATGAACAAGGAGGTAATAATGAATAATCTGGACTCGCTACTAGATATACCTAATGTCATGTCTATAAACACAAGGCTTTTTTTAAAAAACAATATAAAAAGCGATAAAAAATACTAATATTTATTCGTTTAGATCAATATCAATCCATGTTTAAATTGAATCTCAACTGTAGAAATGCTCATATAACTTTATGAAACAAAACTCTTTTTTGTTTTTTTAGTACATACTAATTACGTGATGGTAAACCACAATGCAGTCGAAATGGATAATGCTGACTGTTATCGTTTGTTTCCTAACTATCAAATAAATAGACCAGCTTTCAATTTATAAATTGAATTAAGTTCAAAACTTGTGCCCACTGTGCAGCGGCTTGGCCCGCCGACTCATTACAACAGTTCCAGATTATTGTTTCAAGTCCACACAATGGGACGGGACACAAGTTCGCGCCCCGTCTCCGTGTTTTCCATTTATGTCGACACATATCTTGCAATAAACTATTTTATCACTTTTATCATACGCCCTATGTTATATTTATTTTCTTACCAGCGACCAGCACGGGTGGTCAAATATGAATTAAACATAGCCTATGTCACTGGGAATAGTGTTACTATGAAAAAGAAAGAATGATCGGAATTGGATCAGTGATTTCGTAAATAATGTTCTACGAACATTTAATTAGGTATCAAACAAATAATATTAGACAATTGCCTATAGAAATAAAAAAAATTTCTAAAAACACTTTTTTAACTATAATTTACAATACAAAGAAAAAACCCAAAAAAAAATCTCTTTAAGCCTTATAATTGGCCCTTCAATCCGAAAAACAGAATTTATCCCTATGCTTGTGTCCCTTACTAATAGAACTAAACCTCTAAGCATTGTGTATTTGACGACCGATGTGATGCAATGGGCGATTAGTCGAATGCAAAGCGTGAAGTTGCGGGTTCGATACAGTACAAAATATAAGTGTATTAAAAAAAGGTCAAGTATTTGTTCTGTGTACCTATAGGTGTTGTGGATCCACGTAGTATCTGATACCAAAGCTATGTATGAGATTGGACGTTATTAATCTTATTTCGTTCCCACTTCACATTTTGTCGACCTAGATCTTGTGTCGGAATGGTCTCTTAGTCGAATTCGTGTCGGAACCATTGGCCAAGCACAAACTATTCGTTGATGCGCCATTCGGCGACAGTAAGTAATTTACGGCGAGCTACATTGTATCTGTAAGAGTAATGTGTTGGTTTATTACGCATCTTGCTTTAATGAGGTCTACGTGAATCTACGTAACGTAGAACGTAGTACCTACGTTTGTAATAATACCTTTGCTAGTAAAATTTTGATGACGAGACGTGACATGCGGGCTAGTATGAAAATTTTGCGAATATTGACACGGAGAGATAATGTTCTTGGGCTTTTGTAAGGTGATGAACAAACAGAAATAATTGTCATTGTCATTTATCGACCACTATAGCAAAAGAAATAACAGTCTTTGCGAGTTTCTCGTGCTATTCTAAACAAGCAAAAGGCCCGTCTGGTGATTCGCGGTCATCGCTGCCTATGGACATATTTTGCTAACCCTTAAAACTCTTTTAACACCCATTTGAACGCATTTGCATGATTATTCAATTGCAAAAGTGTTGGTTAATTATTTATTAATTTAACATAGATAATTGTTATCATCACATTATCTTTCAAATTAAAAATAGGCTCTCACAATAAGTTGATTTTCTGTAGATTTATGGATAGAATTGCTGAAAGAATTTTGTATGACCAAACAATGAAATGCTTGTTGCAAAGAAAACAAATCTACACAATATTTTTTCCTTATCCTCTTTCATCTAAATATATATCACTCAAAGGTGACTGACTGACTGACATAGTGATCTAGAACGCACAGCCCAAACCACTGGACGGATCGAGCTGAAATTTGGCATGCAGGTAGATGTTATGACGTAGGCATCCGCTAAGAAAGGATTTTGATTAATTCTACCCTCAAGGGGATAAAATAGGGGATGAAAGTTTGTATAAAACTTTGTCAATTTTAACTGTTCGGGCTGAGACTTTGCTTGCATAAAGCTGTAGCCCACGCGCTGTAGCTAGTATTAATAGAATAAACTTTTTCACACCTAAGCAGCTAAATAGATCTTGATAAAACTTGGTAAGTATGAAAATAGTTTAAACACAGGGAGTTACTGCATAAAAAATCTTCAACAAACATAAAATACTTCAACTATCTTCTACAAACAAACATGAATCGCCACAGAGTAATAAAAACAAAACATTACCAACCGCTACCGTTCTAGTCGTACAAGATTACCAACTGGTTGATCGTGTAAAACTATAAAGGATCACTGAAGGTGGTACATTACGATGTAGACAGAGTACCGTGATATATGGGACCACCGGACTCACAGCACCGGTCTGTTCCTAAGATCAGATTAGAGTGGCCTTAGTGTGACAAGTAACGTTTTTGGTGTGACAAAAAAAGCTTTAATCATTTGACGGCATCGCATGATTCCCAGCTGAAAACAGCACACGCGGTTTGAAATTAAATTGTTATAAATGTAAAGAATAATATCTAGTTGGTAGTATTTTTGGATTGGAAACGCATCGGCATTGTTAATGTCCGTATGCGACAGTGGCCGGTTTCCATTAGGCGGACCGTAAGCGTATGCCGTATTACAAAAAAAAAATAGTATTATGATTCTGTCATTTAGGAATTTACAGATCAAATTACTTTAACAGTTATGCACCTAAGCTTCTATGCCAGATAAAAATATATGCAACTTTTACAGGGGTTGTAAAAATCGTTACAAAAAAATCCTCTCGTAAAGCCCATCACACCACAACAAGTACGATTCAGATTTAAAGGAAGTTAGACTGTGTCGGCTACAAAATAACTGTTACTGGTAGTAACAGCTCTACAAACTTCCCGTTCTCTACCAAACTCTTGACGTTTTCTTTTTCGTTTCGTAACCGAGCAGTGATTCCGCTACCGGCGCAGACCGTTCGAGTCACTCGTCTTTATGCGACCTTCACCTCCCAATGTCGGCCTGTGTCCCGTTCGCCTTTTTGCTTGACCCCTCTTGTTGGGCCACGTGTTTAAGAGTTTGTTTTGAACGGAAGTTTAAATTTAGAATTTTAGAATTCAGTTCAGAGGCTTGGGAAGGCGTAAGTTCTCATACAGTAGGGTTAAGAGGATAACTAATTAGATAGGTAAGATTATTAAGGGACATAAAATTGGTCTCCGATCTTATCTGATAGAGCTCTCGCATTATTTCGTGGTGTCCGTAACTGCTGATTAGTCTACGTTTCTCTGGGATCATCAGCATATTACGCTAAGACACAGGCTTTCACCGACAGAGTATGGGTCATAATCTACAAAGCTGGCCCAGTGAGAATGGGTAGATGACGCGCCCTTATATATTGTGGTTCTTGGACATGCCGGTTTCCTCGCGGTGTTTTCTTTTACCGTTTTGAGCCGTGGCAAATCCCCACAAAACTTATCTACTTATTATTAAGAACTAATCAAAAAAGCAGCTATTCTCAAAGATTGATATCCTTGCTAAACCAAAACGAATTTTGTATCTACTGTCCGAGACAATTATTAAAGTTACAAGCCTTAATATAGTAACGTAAGTAACACTTTCTATCCAATAAATCTAAAAACGTAGCCAGCGAAACATAGTTCAAAATTGTAATTTACAATTGGCTTCAAGTTACAATTTGCACTAAATTTATCATACAATAACATTTATATCTGAAAATGATTATTCAAATCAAGCTGCATTAATCAATGCGTCGATAAAAGAAAACGCGAGAGGCGATGCTCTTGCGCAGATAGTGATGCTACGCGGAGCTGACGTTGATATCGATGATACATTTATTAATTACTAGTTGTGCGACTTGTGCCTCGCAGTTTCACCCGCGTCTTCCCGTTATCCCGAAGAAACCTTTTTCCAGGATAAAATACCCTATGTGATAATCGAGGGTAAAAACTATCTCTATTCCAAATTTAATCAAAATCGGTTTAGTAGTTACGGTGATACGTGGTAACAAACATTCACACACACACACACACATTAACTTTCGCATTTATAATATTAGTAGGATAGTAGGATTAATAGGACTCATTTTAAAAATTCCATTTCAGATTAAACTATTGTGTATGCCGAAAAAGTACTTTTTAAAATTCAATGTGTGAAAACAACAAAATAAAAATCTACCATCCTGTATGAAATTGACAGGTTGTGCCGCACGCTACATCAAAAAGTAGATGTGTCGAAATTCCATTACAATTTGTCAATAGTCTGATTTTTTTTCTGAAATTCGATAAAGCTAAGGTAATTAGGCAAATGGCAGCACGCAAAGTATCGATAAGATCCCTAATCTCGCAGCAAGCACTATTTCGACATTGCGTGCCTATAAATGTGTGCGTGAGGTGCCCGCGAGATAATGAAGTATCTGCACTAATATATTATAAAGTTCATTATAAACAATTATTTATTGTTAGCGCATGTTTATTAATAAGGCGAACCGATAGTTGCTACCGGGCCTGTGTTGGCGGAGATTAGGGTTGCGAAAGTACTAATGAACCTAGAAGCTTTTTGTTAAAAGTTTAGGCCAACCGGCATTGCATAACCTTTAAATTTGTTTATGGTATCTTTTTTACTTCTTTTTAGCGACTTCTTCTCTTAGCGTTGTCTGATAGGTATGAGGTTAACTGACATTTGTTAAGTTGGAACTTTTTTTTCATAGCTTCAAAAGATTAGTGTATTTAGGCAGTGTCAAGTATGTATCGAATGATTGTGAGATGATGTGACACAGCTGCAAGCCGGGCCAAACAGGATAATCTCACTTAAGTAAAGAAAAGTAGTAGCACTATACTTACTTACACTTTACACGGACTTTTTGGAGCCTTTTTATCAACTTTATTTTAATTCCCTACAATCGTACACAAAAACGAACTCATCCCTATACTTCTCTATACTTACTTTAATATTATAAATTCGAAAGTAATTCTGTATTTCTGTCTGTCTTCACGACTAAACTATTGAACCGATTTAAATGAAATTTGGTACAGAGATAGTCTGAAGCCTGAGAAAGGACATATGCTACTTTTTATTGCGATAAGCCGGGCTCCCACACGGGCAAAACCACGGAACAGCTGGGAGTTCTAATCTACCATTATCACTCTAAGAAACACAAGTCTTGGAAATGAAAATAAAATTTACACTTCGACAATTCAATTGCCACCAAAAAGACCTCAGTTGGAAGTTGAAATTTCTCTGATCATATTTTTATTAGGCTGCCGTAATTAAATTAACTGGCACCCCTAGCAAGCCCTTTAGCTGTCAATGCGCGAAATGAAAGTAAGCAGCTAGCCACCGAACCAGATTGCATGTAAAATGTTTCTTGTATTATGATCGCTTGAATGGACTATGAAAGGCAAGGTATAGCTTTTAGTACCTATCATAGAGCTGAGATGTAATAAACTAAGACAATGTTCTTTTGCGAACCAATCACAGCTGATCAAGAGTCGCAAAACTCAAGGATATGTTCTCAATGGGCCAGCGTGGTAAATATAAATGGCAATGTATATGGAGAGAGCCACGTTTAAAGTTTCTTTGCGTGATAAAATTCGAAATGAGGAAATTCGCCGAAGAACTAAGGTCACCGACATAGCTTTGCGAATTTGCAAGTTGAAGTGGCAATGGGCAGGCCACATCGCTGGACGAACTGATAACCGAAGGGGAAGAAAGGTTCTCGAGTGGCGACCACGAACCGAAAGACGCTCTGTGGTAGGCCCATCACTACGTTGACCGATGACATTGTAAGAGTTGCAGGGAGCCGATGAATGCAAATGGTTAATAGCCGTTCATGGTGGCATTCAAAGGGGGATGCTTATGTTCAGCAGTTGTCTTTTTCTGGCTGATGATGATGACTGCAGATAAGATCAGAGGCTCCACAATGGAGACTGTTTGACAGAATTCCTGAAAAAAAGAGCGAAACAGCACTTTAGTAACACCAATGAAACTATTGCAAATCACATCTTTTCGTCAATAGTGGCCTGCCCAGCCCATGCATATCATAGGTATCATGGCATGCATATCTACAGTACCTACTTTCATACAAAATCAAAATCAATACAGTTTTTTATTCAATAGGAACTTAAAACTAGCTACGCCTGTTCCAATCGCCTTACGCCGGCAAAAGAACAGGCAAGAAACGCCCGGCAGGTAATTTTTTTTAACGCGATCACATTGACAATTTTATTCTTATTACTAGCTGATTGAGTTGGAGCAAGTTCACTAAAATTCTGAGCTTTTTTTGTCATTTAAATAGTCTGATATTTTATAATAAGCTTTACTAATAAGATTTCTCTTGCTTGGTTGTGCACATTGGGATATGGAAACATGAATATTAACGAGAATTAGGTACAAACATAATTGCCTGCTAATGCAAAACCGAGTTCATTTTGAGCACTTGCGTAACACAGTTTTCTGTTGCACATCGACATTTCAACCCTATGAAGTGAAGTGGTCCATTCGGAGCGCTCGATAAAAAAATAAGGACAAAAAATATCGCGCCACTCCTAGGCTCGGCGCGCAAAAAAAAACAGATAAAAATGGGCCCCGCTCGTAATTTAAGCGTCGTACCAGTTGTCGATAACTGGTGGCAGCGATTTGAAAATATTTTTTTGAAAATATCCTAGAAAGTTGGGTCAGAATTACTAAAGTTCAGTTTTAGCAAGTCACCCTTAGTAAAGGAAAATATCGTGATGAAAAACCCCAATATATGTGACAAAAAAACAAAAAATTAACATCTACCATAACCCACTGGCTGATCGTAGTAGATTTTACTACTTTCTTTCTCTCTCACTCTCTAAAGAAAGAAGATGAAACCTTTCTTTACTTCTTACAAGGTAGCGTTTGACAACAAGTCAAAATATGTTAAGTGACAATGTAGTCAAAGGTACCACGCTACGCCTGGACTGGAAATTGGCGCTCAAAAGTAAAATTAAAAAAAAATGTAGCCCGCCATCGAAAAGGTTGGCAACATTGTCTATGGGGGTACAATGCATATAATTTATGGAGTAGGTAGGCACTCATGCTAAGCTGAATGTTCTCATAGTCGGGCATGAATGATTTGGTTAAATTGATAGACAGAAATGTGACAGAAATGTGAATTTTTACGAAAACCTTTTTGTTTGTGACCTACAACTAAGCGATGATGGCCCAGTGGTAGTGACGTCTGTTTACGACGTTCAGAGTTTTTGGTGAAGAAAAACAGAAAACAGACTGGCTAGTTACCATCAGGTGACTGGTAGTCGAACACTACCATGTAGATAAAAAGAATATTTAATTATTAGAATTACCTTAAAATAGTGATCAGATAGATTTTGTATATTTTATGCCGATGCGATGCAGAATGGATCCTACGGATTTGAGTGAGATTTCGAATGAAAATATTTTATGCTCTGGATTAGCACATATGCTGTCGTTGATGTCGGAAAAAATATCCTGTTTATTAGCGGGAAAACCGTGGGACACAGCTAAAGTTTATTAATAAAAAGAACAATAATAAAGGTTTATAAATAACAATGCGATGGTTGCAGATGTTTTCCTTCCAATGAAAGCATACTGAAAGCTCTTTGTAGGAATTGAATCCAAAATTAACAAAACAAATACATATATCTCATGTAAACAAATAATAATCTTCGTATTTATATTTATACCTAAGCTTTGCCAAGTGTGAAATCCCCTTAAAGTTATGTAGACATGTACATTGTACATATCAAAAATCATTTTTTTTATTTCCGCCCCACGGCCTTTTGGCGCCCGACAAATCTGCTAAGAAATCACAAAAGTTTAAAAATTATAGTTTCACAATAATATCATTGGGCAAGACTAGAAAAATCAGGTTGCATTTTCCGTTACGCAAAATCTTCCCATGCCAATCATAAAATATTCCGCTGCAAATCACCTCATTCCGTCCACTTATCGTATCAACATTCGCATATGCTGACCCAATAATACAGTCGCATAAGTGGATGGAATAGACGTCGTTACAAGCACCTATCCTGCAGGATCTCTAAACATAGGCACAATGGCTGTAGTCATCATTCAATTGTGCCGGTGGAAATGGCCCGGTTAACTACAATAGTGAGGGCGATCATGTGTTGCATTTCTTAAATCGTCATTATCGCGCTGGATTTGGTTCGAAAAGTTCGTCTGTGATAGTTGGGAATTTTGTTTTATGGCAATACAAAGGTTTTACGCGGTTCAGATGTTAAGAAGGCTCTGTTTAGTTCTAGGACAATAAATGTTTATTTACTTAAAGAACATTGGTCACTTTTCATACTGCCCTGGACCTGAGCGCAATATATTTTGTATAAAAATTTTCGTTTCTGTCAATGTCACTTGACAGTGGCAATAAATTTGCTAGTACATAGATTAAAAAAATTAGTTTTTGTTCACATTTGGTAAATAATGTTGATTTTAATGACTTAATTTAAGTAGGGCCGACTTCCAAAGCGTGAAACGGAATGAAAAAGAAAATGCAGAGTGCGTTCAAAACATCCAAGCAACGTGTAATATAAAAAATGTCCTACGAAACTCCGAAGTTAAAAATCCATATCATCTTTTTCTACACCTTCTTTAAAATATTGTTTGCATAATCTTATTAGGCAAAAAATAAATTTTTTATCGTATATAAATCGTTTTCATACGACTTCGGGTCCGTTTTAGCCTTTGTTCTTTAGGTTGTTTACATGAAAGTAGAAAACCTAAAAGAAGTTTCTTAAGGATTTTATTTTTACAATTTTCTGCATTCACGAACACCTAACAAAGATACTGGCCATGAGTTTTGTGAATAACGAAAAAAGTATCTAAATTTTTTCAGGTATTGGCATATTGATGCATTCTGCCAGTTTTCTTTGTTAGAACGTCATTAATCAGAATTAGCATGACAGCTTTTCAGTTTTACGTGTGGATTTTGTTTGATTTGGTTATATCTGACTGGATTACGATAGTTTACTTCAGAGGAGAAATGGGATAAAGGATTTAGAAAATGTTATTTAACTTTTTAAATCTCTTTTTGTATTTTAGAGTCGAAATCACGGATCATTCCACAGGTTTACTTCAAACAAAATTTACAGAATTCAATTTAATCTCTTCAAATAACTCATGGATGGATAGATTGTAATGTTTGTGAACAGTTTTTTATTGGCAATATAGGCCATTGTAAAATTAAACATTCTGCCTACAAAACACATCATTTAGAACGCTATAAAGTTTAATTCTGCATCACAATCAACCAACGGACCGAAGGTCAGGTAGAAAATCGCGGCGGCCTCAGTGTCAGTAAGTCACTCGTGAGTTATGATTCCATTTAATGGGATAGACGAGAATAGGGTTCTTTAGAACTGGCGTTATTAGTTTGACTTTGCCGTTAAGAAGGACGGTGACTTAATAGAAAAAGTATAGTCTGCACGCACAGTTACAATTTTGGTGTAATTAGCATAGAAAGGAAGGCAAAAATATTTTTATATCTAGTTGTATACTTTTTTTTTGAAGTAAACTGATAACTTTTAAAAAGTAAAGCATGGCTAAAAGACAAGCACCCAAAGTCTAAAATTTTCATTTTTTCAAACCTTACATGGCAAATACGCACACGTGATTATTCAGCCTCCAATAATATCGACTCCACATATCGGCATCCCTGTATTTTTAATCGAGCATTTTTATCTCATCCTATCATTTTGCGTTACCAAAATAAGCTCATTTATAACACGCGGGGGCTGAACAAAAACAAAAATTTGAATAAGGAGGGCATTATTTATCGCCGCCCCAATGAAGGCCGTTAATGTGATTTTTTAATAAAAAGATACACGAAAAAAAAAATACACGAGGCAGCCAAACGAGGATCATGTATCATCGCTTTTTCGGACAGTCATTGTCGTTGAATTATTTTTTTTCATATTTACCTAATGCGCACAAACAAGTAGTAGGTGTTAATCAAATTAATTGCTTCGTTAATTGCGCTGGGAGCGATCGTTATGCTAAATAGTATGTTATATGATAGCCTATACTCTGCTTCGATTCAAGGATGACACAGCATTGAACTAGCTTCTATTTTACGGTTCAATTTATAAGTAGGTACTATGCACTGTTAATATTTTTCTCTATTTAAATAAAGAAATACCGTATTTGATGATGACTTTACCCTTGCCTAATTAAAAAAATATAGCTCCCTCGAAACGCGTTGTCACGTTCCATATTCGCGCGTCAATTACACGTCATTCTTTTTTTAAAAAGCGCGCCAATGACGCGCACAATTAAAGCCGTGTACAGACAACGGGAAGACGCGACATAAAGCCAGCATACACAATGCGTCCTCAGCGAAATTCGCCGCAGGGCTAGCGAAATTAACAAGGCGATTTACACTTGACACTAGGCGCCTGTTTTTCCACTACTCTTCTCGACCCAGTGCGCGCTGATGTTACGCGTACTTTATTTTCAAAACGTTTGCATGCAAAGAGGTTTTATAACGCCAACTTTGTGAGCTGCCAGAGTTAAAGTTCTAAATTTGAATATATTTTACTCTGTGGCGTGGCGGGAAAAAAGGTGGCAAAGCGTGAATGTTCATAACTCAGCTTCTCCACATCGCAGTAATTGTGTGAAATAAAGAGCTTTGTATCATTATTTTTTGTTTTATTTTTCACAAGTGGTCTGCTCTTGTACGCGTTGTTATTGATGTATAATAATGTTTGTGTTTTTGTAGACTTAGACTTTTTTTAGAGTTGGATTATTAATTAAATACTTCTTTTGTAGTAAGTGTTATATTAATTATGTTTCACTGAAGTTATAGCATATACTTACTAGATAGGTATATTTCAGGTGTTTTAGTGTAGTTTTTTCCTTACAACCAGGGAACAAAAATGTAGTGAAAAATACAATCTTCACTAAAAAGTCACATTGACATACTGTTAGAGACGCTGCAGCCTGCTAGAATAAGTTATGAAGGTCTCAAGATCTCGTTGTTTCAAAGAAAAACTGAGGGATTGCCGAAGGGTTGAAAGGTTGTTGTTGCTTTTGAACTTTCTTGCTTCTTACAAATTTGAGAAAATAAACTAACGTGTTGAGATTTCTTCCTTAATAACAAGAAAGTACATAAAATGTAGTAGGTATAGTCTTATTTATGTAATATCTTGTTGTTGAGCTAAAGCTATTCTTTACGAAATGTACACTACAGTACCTTTAAAAATTTAAATACTTAAATAGTTAATTATCTGAAAATGCTATCATTCGGTCGGTTTCAATGGCCTATCTATCCACTAGAGATAGAAATTTGACATTACTTCTATGAAGCTTGTGTCAAGATTTTATCTCAAGGGCAAACCGTGGATGAAGACCACTCTTTTTAATTCGAAGTGAATTCACAAATAGCTCTGTAATTGAAACAATACATTACCAGCATGTAATAAGTTTAGTTTAGCATAAGTTTATAATGAATGTAAAATTTCTGAAGTAAATATTCAGCAGTAATTAGAAGCAACATTTTCAAACTGAAAATTGAGTAGCACGTAAATTTAATTAACCCGCAAGTTATTCTATTTCAATCGAAAGGATTATTCCCAAAACATGCTACAGTGATCCTATTGTGAAAACATAAACAAACTTGCACAATTATGCAGATTTTATGTTACCCCTAATTGCCAACTTATTTAAAGAGGTTTCTGTTAATTTCCTTCGAGGGAAGCAACCCTCTAAAAAGATTTTCTTTCTTAGAATCGCATTTTCTTTTCTCCGAATCGCATGTAAATTTTATTAAAGAAATTATCGATGGGGTTCCTCCGGAGATGTAATAAAAAATGTAATTAACATTTTAAGAAGATTTTTATGGGGTGACACGGTATAAACAATTTTTTACTTTAATCTTTATTTTTTTACGTTCTTATTGGGGCAGTGTTTGACCACGAGTCACCAGGCTCTCGTACTAGTAGCCCGATCAAAGTAGACATTCTACTTGATAATAATTCCCAACAAGGATTTTGGTAGGTCATAAACACCACTGGCTTGTCACTTTTTCAACGGTCACAATTTCTAGTTTTTCGCGTATATCAATGCAACGGTAGCAATCATCAAAAAATGGATTGGGTAAAGTTTGAAGATCGTAAAATGAATGCTTGAGTTTTTGTGACTACACTTTATTGCGATATAAAAACCTGTAGAGGGCTACCCTTATCGTCTAGGTGTATAAAAAATTACCCACGACCTACTTTCAGTCCTACCTAATATATAAAAAAAACACATAAATCGGTCAAGCTGTTTCGAAAGAGTTCGACAACAAACTCTACGACACGAGATTTTTATATCTTAGAAGAGATACATTTAAAAAATATATAGGTACCAAAACCACAAATCGCTCGTAGACTTCTAATAAATTACAAAACTGGCCATCAAACACAACATTAAAAAATCACAATTCGAACAGCAAATTTCAAATTCGAAACTATCGAATTAACCGAACGGTGGGGACTCGGTAAGGTCAGGGGTACACCACCCCGCCCGCTTGATCATTTATAATGCCAAAATGTTTTAATTAAGATGCTGTAAAATGTAATTTACATGCAAATTCGGTTTATGTTAATGTGCCGCGTATATCTGTTTGGGTGCGTGCTTGCTATCTAATTTTGCGACAGTGTGTACCGTCATTATCTTGGCTCTAATGAGAAATCTGGCGACGGCTTGATGTTTGCATAATTAAACTTGCGACCGGGGTTCGTTTTGATTGTTGTAACGATAAAACGCACGGTTATAATTCTTCTAGCACTTACTTACAGCGGTATTCAATTGTTTGTGAAAGTTTCGGAGGATTTTGGTAGGATTTTGTAGAGGCAGAGTTTTTATGGGCAACTAGGAGTGGTTTAGAAGTTGAGGTACCCCGCTGATATAAAAAAAAAATATGAGGGCGTGTAGTTGACACATATGTTAGTATCTAGAGGTGGTTATTAAATGAAAAAAAATAGTTTTAACGGTTTTTCGGTTGACAAAGAATAAAAAAATGTTAATCAATGAAAATATCCGTTGGAAATAAAAGTTGGAGGTTCTCAAGTCGAGGCGTATTTTTAAAACTCTTTTATTAGTTTTTAATGTATCACCACGTTATTTAATAGTGAGTAGAAGTAGTTCTTTGAGGCAATCATGTATATATTTTACATCAGTCTCAGCTCTCGAGTATAATTCAACCTTTAAACTAAATTATTTGCAACAACTCTAAAGGCAACAACAGCCATCTTATTGAGCATAGATGAATTAAAACATACCTACATTTTTTAATAATTAAATTATTTTCATTCTTTTTAGAAATAAATTACCTACGCACTTATTATAGGTAAAGAAGTATTTATGCAATCTTGAGAACACAACAAATTTTTTTTTTAAACCATGGAAAAGACACTGCATGTAGTCGCTGCTCTAATAATATTACGTATTCGTAATTAATATTGTCCGTCTAGTTAACGACGGGGGGTGCTTTATTATCTTAGATAAAGGAGTACTAACTTCGCTAATACCTTTAAAGTGTATACTTACTATGCCATAACGTGTGTTAGAAGAGACTTGTGTGCACGTTGCTTAAACTAGTTCTTTTTTTATGGCTTTGAAAGGTCTTTTAAATATGTTTACTGCTTACATGTTAACGTATGACCAGTCACTTGATGTTAAGTGACGATGTGGTCGAAGGTGGCGCCACGCTACAACAGGATTGGGAACTGGCTCTCAAGAGGGGCTGATGCCGGAACAGGATAGGTGCTTGGCACTTGAATATTCCCTACCACCGCGCTATGGTTTTATCACTATGTTTTTCTTCGCCGAAAGCTTAAGCTTTCATTCTCACCGATGACCCACGGATCGCAAGCCGAAGTCAATACCACTGAGCCATCTTCGTTTCGGTTTAGGTTTTAGCCAGTCTCAGACCGTAATCTACCACGCTAGCCCAGTGCGAATCGTAAATATCGCATACCCCTGAATGTTGTGGTTCTTAGACATACTTAGAATAAGAAGTATTTAATCTACAAGAAGCTATAAACTAAATGATAATAAAATAAGCTATAAGCCCAGAATTCTCATTAAATCAATTAATTAAAGTAAACTCAGTAGACAACCCGTCCACAAGACATTCATTAGGCACGGGACGGGGACAATTCCGCTAATTTATTCCAATAAAAACGAATAACAACCCCCTTCGACTCCTTGCTACCCCCAAACCCCTTGACAACTGGTTTATGTAGTGCTGAGTGTTTTGAATTAGTGAAACGGTCGATAGTGCTTGATACTTACGCTGTTCTTGAAAAGTAACTTCAGTGGGGAAAAAATAACATATCGACAGAGCACAACACTTCAAAGATATTTGCAGTGTTAGCTACAGCTTTCCTAGTCTCATAAAAGACCGATAACATGGAGGTAAAGACATTTTCTCAGTGCTCGCCAAACATGAATCTGTCGCCAAGCATCTATTTTGGTCTATTTTAGCAGCCTTACTTGAAAGCCTGTTCCCAATCCAGGCGTAGCGCGTCACCTTCGACCACATTGTCACTTAGCATCAGATGACTAGTGGCCAGTGGTCGTATATAACTTTAATGCTATGTTTTTCAGCTTATGTATGAGTGTCAACTCTATATTTCAGTGAAACTATCATAGACAATGTTGCCAACTCATTTGATAGAAACGTGACATATTGTTTTAGTTCTTTTTACAAGGTAGCGTTTGACCACAAGTCACCTGATGTTAAGTGACGATGTGGTCGAAGATGGCACCACGCTTTGCCTGGACTGAGAACTAGTTCTCAAGGGAGGCTACCAGAATACACGATAAAGGTGCTTAGTGACAGATTCTCAACTTGAGGATGTTAGCACTTTTGGTCCTTTCAGCCGGAAAAATCGTAGCACCAAGCAGAATTATGAAAATAAACTTCTTCGTAACACAATTAGCTAAATATACCGAATGATGTGCTAGTTAAATAAGTGTCAAGTCGGCGGCGGCGCGGCAAGGGCCACTTGAGTACCTCACACCGAGATTCTTATAAGATTCGAGCTACACTTGGAAAACGTACGTAAGTGACGATTTCTCTTTTTTCAGTTTCTTTTTTATTTTATTACTTTTTATGGGGTTTATATAGCTTCTGATCACTGTCGCCCAATGTTAATGGTACGTTCGTGTTCTTGGGTGGAGAGCAAGACTCAGCAAAGGTAGTGTAGGACGATCTGTGATCTGCGACGACATACGGAAAATGAATGGCAGCTAGCCAGGCGAGTACCTACCGACTAGAAAATACCCTTCCACCAAGCAATGGTTAGATCACGACACTTTCCACAAATAAATGTTTTGTAGGAAACATCATTTGATCACTTGTAGCGTGACACCACCTTTGACCACATCGTCACTTTACAGTAGGTGACTTGTGGTTAAACGCTACACTGTAAAAAGTAAAAAAAAATTTTTTAATACACACTTATAAAATTATTGACTTACACTGTTTGCTCTACAAGCTACAAAAACAAAAGTAGGCGGGTCGCCCTCCCTGAAACGAATAGGCCGGGCGACGAGCTTTTCTCACTCTCTTAAACGCTCTTGGCGGATGTGCTGCGACTGACCTGTTTTGGTACTTGAACATATTGCTGGAGTCCGTTAAAAAAAAACTTCTCTACCATTTTGGGTGTCCTGCTATGTTGAATTGAGAATGACGTCATACAGCTAACCATGTATTGTCATCCAAACTAAACTTGTAAACGAAATTTTAGCTCAGTCGGTTGAAGATGTCTGCTTCAAAATTAAATTGCAAGGTTCCACCCAAACAACACATAGGCTACTGAAAGACCGTTTCATCATCATCATCATCATAATCAGCCTATTATATTCCCACTACTGTGACACTGGCCTTCTCTCAGAGAGAGAGAGTATGGGCCATAATCTATAGCGCTGGCCCAGCGCTGGTTGGTAGATGTCGTATGCCTTTGAATGTTATTATTATTGGACATGGCGGTTTCCTCACGATGTTTACCCTCACCTTTTTGAGCGATGGCGATTGCGATGGCTAAACGGAAGTGCGCTTGTGTAATCCAAATTTTTACTTATTTTAATATTATAAATGCGAAAGTAACTAACTCTGTCTATCTGTCTGTCTCGCTTTCACACCTAAAACTACAAAACCGATTGAAATGAAATTTGCAACGGTAATGTGATACTTTTTATCGCGATAAACTGTAGCCCATGCGGATAAAATCGTGGGGAACAGCTAGTTTATAATACAAATATCAAAACCGATAGCGCGTTGTAAAGCGACAAGTGTTCCTCGAGAGTTGGCCCCCGCGGCATGCTATTGTTGCTGCACCTACTAATACAATAATGTATATACATACACACATCATGCCTTCATTAAGGCTTTGTCAACTGAGCCGAAAAGAATTCTGTAAGTACCTACATACTTTTTCATGCTAGCTTGTTGTTAGACCTGACTCTTGACTAGGGATATTACGCGAGCTTTGTTCCACATGGCGTTGCAGCAAATACTGACGGCTTGCTGTGCATGCTTAGGCTGGGTTGGCATTCATCATCATCATCATTATTAGCATATTACCAGTGGTGAATTTATCAACAAGCTAAGTAGGCTTGAGTCTAGGGCGGCAGGTCTGAGGGGCAGCAAATATAAGGACATATTGTTTTTTACTTATACCGTTTTTCGGAAAACCTTTTATAGCAAGGGTAGTCTAGTTTTTTTTATGAAGTTTTTTTTTTTTCTATTTACAGAGTAGTCGTCACCTGATGTTAAGTGACGATGTGGTCGATGATGGCGCCACGGTACACCTGCACTGGGAACTGGCTCTTAAGTGTGGCTGCCCGAACACACCGATAGGTGCTTGGCGACAGATTCTTAACAAGAGGGTGGTAGCTAGCCAGGCGAGTAATAGAAAATACCCTACCACCAAGCTATGGTTTCATCACGATGTTTTCCTTCACCGAAAGCTCAAGCTCATTGTAGGATTCGAACCAACATCTTACGGATCGCAAGCCGACGTCACTACCACTGAGCTACCATCGCTAATTTCAACTATATCTACAACTTTTTTTTCACTTTAATTGATGTTGCTGAGTTACTTGGCCCTGCCAAATTATTGTAGGCAGAGGTCTGGGCGGCAAAAAATATACATAAATACTTCGAAAATGTGTAAATCCGCCTCTGCCTATTATGTTCCCAGTGCTGGGACTTGCCTTCTCTTGGAGATAGTGTAAAGGCCGCATGACCTACAATGTTGTGGTTCTTGGACACGCCAGTTTCCTCGAGATGTTTTCCTTCACCGTTTTGAGGGATGAGAAATCCACAGATCGCCGTTGTCAAGGTAATTGTTACAGTTAAAATTAACAGTAGCTTTAACTATAATCTCGGATTGGAACTAAAACGTGTAGTTAGGTACTTGACAGCTTTTGACTGGAGCTTTAACTTTAGCCCGCTCAGTCATAGTGACGTTGGCTTGTGACCCGTAAATTGAGTTTGAGTTGAAGGAAAACATCGAGTGTAAACAGATTACTGTAACTTGGTGGTAGAGCATTTTCTAATTATTCTAGCTACTTACTACTCTCAAATTACGAATCTGTTATCAAGCACCTACTTGGCTTGTGGTCAAACGTTACCTAATGAATGTTTAAAAAAAGTTTTTGTTTATTTCTTTTTCTATTTTTGTTGAAGTGAAACAAGAAAAGGTTATCTAATATCTATCTATCAAGCGTTGACAATCTCAAGACAAATCAGTTTGAAACAAAGCCAAAATATCAATAGCGCTTTCTTACATCATTTTTAAAACCATCGATTACAGACGCTTCGACCAATTCTCAGCAAAGTTACGCTACAACGATATACAATTGACTTAAAAGTATTCCAGATTCAAAACCCAAATTCCCCGCTCGGTCGAGCAGAACCAACCCTTCAATAGGCAAATGATTCAAAATTACAGTTAAAAAAAAGAATAAAAAGCTCCCGAACTCCATTAGAAACAAAAATAAATTGAATTACAACTCGATCGACATTTTCGATTTGGAGCCCTAACTCAATTAGATGGGAGAGCGCTGATGGAAAAATAAAATAAATACGAGGAACAAAAAAAAATTAAAACAAAAAAGAGTCCAGATATAATTTGAAATATCTCCGTAAATGCAAAGTGCGAGTGCTGTTATTTTATTCAAATGAGGGAGAACTTTTTTTTTCAACCCTTTTCTCGTCGCGCCATCAAAGTGGCCTGATATTCAATTAAAAAAAGAAGAGCGGTCCGCGACTGAAAATTAATCAGAAAAATGCTTTTAACTAGATCTACATTTTAATGAAATTATTATTGACGAGTATTATTGTAGCTATAAAATGGGAGTGCCCTTTGTCGAGATTGTGTTACTAAGTGTTGTAAAAAGGTATTTTCTTTTCAATAATTGAAATGGTAAATTAGCAGATAAAGTAAGAGATTTAATGGAGATTATGAACTTTTTATGAGGTTATTTTACAGTCCATAAGTTACCTGATATTATGTGATGGGTATTTAAATTATATTCTTCGTCTTTTACAGGAATTGTAGTGACCCTGCCAGCGTCTTTGTTTCCCGATAAGTATAATTTAGTTATCTTGAGTTCAAGAGTGAATAGATATCTGTGGGCAAACATGCTCTATGGTCGTAATAAATGCGCTAAACCAAATAAAGCCACTGTTTCTCCAAAATTTTCGTGCGAACTTTGGCATTTGTATGTTTTATTTTTGTCATACTGTCAGTCAACTAATGCAAACGTGCTGAAAATGTTCTAAGCGTAATTGCATAGCATTATGCCAGTATGCATATGAGGTCATGAAAAGTGCTTTTCCTGATACACAGATATAGGCATTAATTTTATTGTTGATCTCCATAACGCGGGGTTCTGTCACACCGAAGCATAGCGGACGGAGTTTTATAGGGCTCCCTCCCACACAAAACTGCAAATTCGCACCGCATCGCTTAAATCTGCGAGTTCGCACAAATGCACCACAAGAACTTCAGAGCTGAATCGCATCGCATCGCAGTTTTGTGTAGGAACCCATAAGGTGCAAGCCGGTTCAGTCAACTAATTTCAGATGAGCCTAAAAAAGCCAGAGCCCTTATTTGCAATAATTGTCAAGATTCCTTGCTAATAACATGTGATGTCATAACTGGCTTTTGCGGTCATTCCACGCAGATAACGTAACGCAGCCGCGTTACGTGCTTAAATGGCCAATAAGGGGCCGGATTCTATGAATGACGGATACCTTATACGCGAAATTCTGCAAATGATGTATTTTACAAATGATAGACTGGTGAATTTCGATATCTGACTAACTACTAGAAGCAGACGTTAATATAGAATCTACTATTTCTAGCTTGTGTGGATTTTGTATCGGTCATTCTACAAAATTAAATGATATACAAACAAAAATTCTACAAATAACATAATAGGTTAGTTCGCAAGTTAGTACCCATCAGTCGCCATTTTCTAAACTTCCAGGGTGACCTCATCGCTTAGTATCTTAAATTCTAACGAAGTGTTTTTAATTTTCTCGATTGAATAATACTTAATTTAGCACGTCTTCGACTGCTCAATTAAAACTAACAACTTTTTGAATAGCAAATAATACCTACACATATTTTCGTTCGTATACATAATTAAGTATATTAAATCATAAGGAATATCTAATCATTACACTTCGGTGTGACAGCCGGCCCCGTCGAGAGTGGGCTCCGAATACATTATTATTCACCGACGGACGAAATAAATTCGTTTTTATTCAAACTCCAGAATGATATAATTAAAATTTGAATACAAGATTATCTTGTGAAAAATTCAATATCGAATTATATGTCGCGATTGTGATTTGTGGAAAGGATTGGGGAGAAATAAGTGGCTGATTGGGAAAATGGATTATACAATGGATTTTCGTGCGGTAGGTAGGTACATGATTGGGTTAGGAAAATTTATGAAAAGTGTCCTTACTGTCTGCTTCATATGTTGCCAGTATAGGAGTTGGAACACAGACCTTCGTAGTGAAGTAAAAACATTAGGTACCTACATGTATGTACCTATACGAGCTTATTCAGAAAAAAACTCTTAAACGATCAGAAGTAGGTACAGTCAACAGAACAGAAGTTCCATCTTCCAACAAACTTTCCTCCAAGTCACAACAATACTGCAGTAGTAACATTACACTTTAGATCATAGTCCACATTAACAAATCATGAGCCAACATTATGTCCAGAGCAGCACTCGATGCTCAACAACGGTATCTCTGCTTAATATACCACGATAATGACGTCACAGCCCCCACGACCGTCAAACGGACAGGCACACATAAATCGAGATCCTCCCCATAATAGCTGGCTCACTCAAATCTAAGCCAAAGCCCAAAAGCCGGATTTCTAGCCGTAATACACTTAAAACGGCTCAGCTAAATCATCGTCATCGTTTGTTGAACAAGACTCTCCGGTCACATATCAGGCCGGCGACGGCCCCCCTAAAGGGGGTAAACCCCCTGACCCCCCAATAATTTTCGGCCTAGCCTCTCTGTAGGCATAGATTTCTAGTCTCAACGTACAAGGCGGGTGTTTTGTGATGGGTACAACGTAAATACAGAGAAGGGAATTCCGTGTATATTTGATCATTTAGAGAGCAGCCTAGCCTGTTTGATAATGTAGATACATAGGCACAGTAGGGATGTTCAAGTCAAAAAAGCGTATCGGTATTTAAAAACAGTAGGTATCGATAATTATCGAGGGATAAATATCGGTATATTGTTATTTTTGTCTAGTAACATGATCATTCTCTTTTAGTAGGTACTTACACTTCCGATTTTATACTTCCGCTAAAAATACTTTTGACATCTGTCTCTGTTACGACGCTTCCTTGATAATACTCTCTGTTCATAACCGCTCACTTAAAAATAACAAAACCAGAGTTGCGTTAAAAAGATATCAAAAATGAACAAATGTAAAAAAATGGATTTAACGCGATTAAAAATATCGACGAAATGTATCGATTGTTTTATGAGAAAATATCGATATTTCAGTATGCCGAATATTTTTGCCCAAGCCTAAGGTACAGGCGTATGCTTTCTTGGTCGGTGCAAAATGTACACGATATATGGAGGTACTTGAGTCGTTTATGTAGCCAGTGTTCGGTCACACGAAATGTTATAGCTCAGCTAAAATCGTATTGGTTATCCTAACGATAAGACCTTTGTGCAGCGCATAGGCTAGGTAGTAGGTAACTCGGTACCCTTTTAGAGGTTTATTTTATTTTATTTTATTTGGGTGGCTTACAGCTACTAGCTGGGCTTGCGTCCCAGATATCGCTGGAAAGACGAAGTCACGAAGGATTTGCGCGAGCTCCAGGTGGAGGACTGGCAGGAGGTGGCGCAGGACAGACCGAAGTGGCGTCTTTTGTTATCGGAGGCCAAGACTCACTTTGGGTCGATGCGCCATCTCAGTTAGTTAGTTACAGCTACTAATACAACACAGGTTAAGGAGTAATAACACAAGCCAATTACAAACCTCCACAGATAAGAAAGGAAATAACTAATAAAACATGCAAACATAGCCTACTAAAACACATAAAAGAGTAAAATGAAACTAACTACATATTTTGGAGTGTTATTTTGGTTGACACCTTCCGAAGGGGAAAGCGCTTTACTAAGTGACGCCATACTGCTCGTGAATAAGTCAATTGTTGGGTCAGTCTTTACAACATTGTAAAAAGCTGAGGAAGATCGTAATTTAAAGGAGTTTTTGCGATAGACGGTGCGAGCAAATGGAACATGAAGCAAGTTTCTAAGGCGAGAGTGACGATGTGGAACGTTCAAGGATACTTTAGAAATGAGTTCAGGGCAAGATAATTATAACTTCTTTAAATGTCTATTTTTAAATGAAAACTTTTTTAGTCGCCATGCACTTATCGGTGTGCTCCAGCAGCCTTACTTGTGAGCCCCAGTCTAGGCGTAGCGTGGTGCCACCATCAACTACATCGTCACTTAACACGAGGTGACTTGTTGTTAAACGCAACACTGTAAGAAGTGAATAAAGAGAAAGTTCAATAAATTACCACTATTAATGGACGATGAAGGCCCCACGTTCGAATCCTTGGATGGGCTTCAGCTTTCATTGGAAAAAAATCGTGACGAAACCATACCATATTTCGTTAGTTATTTTTTTCACCACATATACTAATTATAATAACGCCTACATTTTTGTCAATGCACATATTTTCCTCCCATAGCGGGAATTGAACCCGCGACCACCCCGCTGTTTCACGCCGCGTCACAGTACGCTCATCCATTGCGCCACATCGGTAATCAATTCATCAAATATCAAGTTATATGTTATTCAAAATAATTATATAGAAAAAACACTTAATGTATTTCGAAAAAATATGTGAAAAGTGAAAATCCTAATCTACAAATAACAAGGACTGAAAAATAGGAGCACGTATTATTGTTCAACGACTTTGTCCTTGAAAGACGAGGAAATATCGAAAAGTCGAGTAAAAAAATGTCAAGTCGTATGTTCAACGGCTTTGTCCCTCTGTCTTGGGGTGAGACTACTGAGTTACTGAGACCTGGGCCTGAGATAAATAGATAGTAAAGCATTATGAGAAACGGCGGCTAGGCGTGTGCGCGTCGATGGGGAGTCAATACAGATTTATGTTAGAAATTCGCGTGCCACACCGGTTAGCTCCATTTTTGTACGTAGGTAACTGGATTTGTTAGGGCTGTTGAAATATTAATCACTGGTTGCGCCCCGCGGTTTCACCCGCGTCTTTCCGTTATCCCGCAGGAAACTTTATCCGGGATAGAATGTAGCCTATGTGTTAATTCAGGGTATAAGCTATCTCCATTCCAAATTTCATTCAGATCCCTTTAGTAGTTTTTGCGTAAAAGAGCAACAAACATCATTCATCCATCCATCCATACTCAAAAACTTTCCTTTTATAATATTAGTTGGTAACGCGTGCGCTTTACAAGAACCTGCCTTCCCCAGCAATTATTATCGCCCATTGGTATCGTCATAGTGATGTAGTCTGCCTATTGTCACTACAACCGTTATATATACCTACTTGCAAATCTTGCAGTAAGGTACCTCAGATTTTCATTTCCTATTATTTTACAAGAAATTTGTTTCCTGAATCTGGTTGAATACATTATTTTGGTTCCAAGCACCAAAATTGCTTTATGACGCTATTCTTGTAAAAACTTTTATGCTGGCTGTACACACTCGACAGGGCCTCTCGCCGAGACTCTCTTGTAACTCTCTTCTCTCGTGTATCGGGTGTGTAACTCTTAGAGTGAAAAGAGTGTGTAACATGCTTGATCTTACTTGCCTCGCGAGAGCTAACGACTGATGCACCCTTTGACTCACACGTTACCGAGAGGTAGCGAGGCGAGACGAGAGCACCAAGTGTGTCGATATTCGCTCTCGGCATGCCTCGGGCTGTCTCGACGAGTGCCTGTGTACAGCCAGCATAAAAACTCAACCGCACCGAAACAAACAACACCGCGATATAAATCTCCAGTTTTTTCAAGTTGACAACCCTGGGCGGGTGCCCAACTATCGGCCGTAGATTTATTCTCTCAGCGTCGTGATTTGCGAGACATTATGATAAGTGGTTGAACGCCACTGGTGCAATTAGAACGGGTCATATACAGCGAATTAAATATATTAGCGCCGCGACAAAGTTACTGCGTCGGGTTGGTGTTGTGTTTTTTTTTGTTGGCTAATCCTAACTATGAGTAATATGTATTACAAACGTGAAAGTTTATTTACATGGATGTATGGGTGTTTGTTACTCTATCACGCAAAAACTACTGACCGAATTTCAGTGAAATTTGGAATGGAGATAGCTTATACAAAGTGTAAGTGAAGTAAAAGTGTAGTTCACGTGGGTGAACCTCAACAATTTCCTTACATATTGATTAATTTGGAAGTATTAAAAAAACTGACACGTGTTGATGTGATCATGTGAGTAAGCAAAGACTAGCCGTTCCTCGCGGTTTCACCCGCGTGGGCTAGAGTTTATCGCTATAAAAAGTAGCCTATGTCCTTTCTTGACGACGCGGTAGCCGAGTTGGCAGTATCCCTGCCTGCGAAGCTAGTGGTTTGAATCCCGGTAAGGACAAATATATGTGTGACGAGCACGAATATTTGTACCTGAGTCTTGGATATTTCTATCTATATAAGTATTAATTTCTCTATATAAGTATGTATATTGTTGTCTAGTACCTATCACACAAGTTTCAAGCCTAATTTGGGGCTAAGTCAATTTGTGTGCAATTGTCCCCGATATTTATTTATTTATCAGGTTTTTTTTTTGCTATCTCTGTACCAAATATCATTTAAATCGGTTCAGTAGTTTAAGCGTGAAAGACGAACAGACAGAGTTACTTTCTCATTTAATATAGTAGAGATATGGGTTCGTTAAGTACTCCACCCCACGCTACATTTACTAAGACCATCAAATCACTTCATCCGGTTCTTGAAACGCAACGCAACACGCAAAATACAATCTCTAAGTTTCATAATTAATACCCTATGATTGAATTATGTCGTACAGTCAACGACAAAAGTCACTGAACAAAAACATATTTTCCGATTCTTTAAATCATCTTAAACACCAATCTTCGAACGAATCGTCACTTAACATCACGTGTGTTGTGTTATGGTCCAACTCAACCTTGTAAGCTGTAAGGAAAAAACAAACATAACTGACCTACGCTCGCATTTGGTAAATCCAGTATGATCAGCTACTTTTGTCGCTGACTGTACCTCGATAACATTATTTGATATAAATTATTACACCGCGGAACATTATATTAAATGTTTGCCAACGTTGTCTTAACATCTGAATGAGTGCAGCAAATCGTGCTTTGCGAAATCTTAATTAATCTTCTAGAATTATTATGTAGAAGTCGACAGTTAAGTGATTATGACGACCAATGTGGTGCAACGGGTGAACAGCTGACTGTAAGGTGTAACGATTCGATTTCTGCTACGGGACAAATATATGATGTTGCATTGAAAAAAGATTTGTTATTTTTACGTTTCTAGATAATCTAAATCCCCAATCTACGTATTATTAACTCATATCCTAATCCTAGCTTTTAGATATCTCAATCAGGGCCGACCATACGGCGAACGGAGCAGTCGCTCCAGGCGCCAAATCCTAGGGGCGCCTAAATGGTAAAGAAAAATACAAGAAATTTCATATTTTTTCGATTGTCTAATTCTCTTAATTGTCTAATTTGCAATTGGTCACACCAGAGTATGGTTAAGATCTTCGCGTTCCATACTTATTTTATATTCACAATTGGTTTAAGTATTTATTATTAGGAGCAAACGGGAGAGGCGCCATAAATGGATCTCGCTCCATTCTAAAATTTACTTCGGCCGGCGCTGATCTCAATTCAGGTTGGTACTGTAACGTGGCACCATCTTCGACCACATCATCACTAAACGTCAGTACAGGCATTGATAGTTTACAAAAACTCTAAAGTTTCCTTCTATACTTTTTATTCAGCGAGCCTTATCGAAACTCGGAGGAACTAAAATCGATAATACGGGTTATTTCAAATCGATGTAGGTAGTCGTAATCCAACAAAGTTTTCGAATTACATTTTGAATTTAGGCAGTACGAGTTGCCACTTTGACAAATTGGCGGTAGTTAACTTTGACGTTTTCGAAAACTTTTATAGTTTTCAAAACTTATGCTAGGGTGAGTTGAGGTGGTGACCTTCGGTCACACCATCACAAAAACAAACGAATTCTGGTTTTTTGACCAACATATAAATTTCACTGTTTAAAAAAGAACTATAGGGATGGGCGTTCTTCATTATCAGATCTAAAAATAAGATCAGTATATAATCAAGAGTTTCACAGTGATAAATGAACAGTTTAAAATAACAAGTACAGACGGGTATAAAGTATATCGCGTCAATAGCTACCGGTTGATTCATTACAGTGCAATTAAGGTCCAGATAAGAGTTGTAATTACGTATGCTAATCGTGGACTTAATTCGCTGCACTTGGGCTTAGGGTGCGTCTGGACTCGTGAAGGAATACTTGCGTCCAAAAAAATCTGATTCAACAGTCACCATCATCATCATCATCATCATCATCAGCCGGAAGAAGTCCACTGCTGACCATAGGCCTGCCCCAAAATTCAACAGTAATTCAAACATATTATTTTGACTTTCTTCGTTGATTTTTGTCGTTCATTTCGCTTTCTCTAGGTGTGAAGCGAAGACAACTCATTGGCACTGACCTCAACTTGCGATCCATAGGTCGTGGGTTCGAATCCTACAATGAGCTTGAACTTTCGGTGAAGGAAAACATCGTGATAAAACTATAGCTTGGTGGTAGGTCATATTCTAGTGCTCGACTGGCTAAACACCCTCAAGTTCAGAATCTGTCGCCAAGCACAGCTATTGGTGTGGTCCGGCAGTCTCACTTAAGATCTAGTTCCCAGTACAGGTGTAGCGTGGTGCCATCTTCGACTACATCATCACTTAACATTAGGTGACTTGTGATCAACCCGTTTCAGTCCACTGCTGCTGCTTTGCATATGTCGTCGCTCCACCTAGCCGGAGGGTGTATCCTACACTACGTTTGCCGAGTCGCGGTCTCCACGTTTGCCCCAACGATTATCGGTTCTTCGGCTAATATGACCCGCCTTTTGTCACTTCAGCTTGCTGACGGTTACCTTGGTTCTCTGTCAGATCACTTTTCACTTTCCTGATTAGATTCGACTATTTTTATTTTCTTAGCATTTTCAAATCGCAAGATCATCAATCGTTTCGTGTGAAGCCGCCCTAACTTGCTGTTACACAGGCAGCCGGTATACGGTTGCCGGCGGCCCTTGTTTGCATTACAGGTATATTATCTGTATATTTATACCTAATTATAAATTAATATACCATTATAGTATAGTGTTTGTGTGAGTTGGTGATTGTGACACCTTGGAAAATTCCATTGGTTTGGATGGAATGCGATGGAAACAATGACTATGATAGCCGATGAGTAAAGTTTGACCACAAGTCATTTGACCAAACATGGCACTGCGTATACCGTATACACCTAGGGAACTGACCCACCAAGTTAAGGGTACCCTTCGTCTGATGAGTCAAATAGACAAAGCATAATCCTAAGCATCTGTCAATGATTTCTAAAAGCCTCACTTGAGAGCCAGCCCAATCCAGGCGTAGCGTAAGGCCACGTTAGGACAAACGACTTGTGGTCAAGCGCTACCCAGTAAAATGTAAAAAAGGCATGGCGAAGTACTCCTGAAGAATCTAGTAGCCTGCCAGTTGTTATTCCAGGACTCTAGTGATGATGAGCACAATTTAGCACCTGTTCTTTCCTTGGTCTGGTCAGCCAAGTTTATTCAAATAAAATAGTACCATCCTACCGCGTCATCATCTTCATCAGCCAGAAGAAGTCCACTACTGAACATACCTTTGAACTCGGTCCACCTACACCCGAAATTAATAATCGATCCTGATCCGTTTTACGCGGTTTTGGATTGATATGTCATCATGTCATGTCCCCTAAACTGATGTATGATGATGACATCATACATCAGTTTAGGGGTAAAGCTTGACATATTGATTGACATATCGATCCAAAACCGGGAAAATGGATCAGGATCGATTATTAATTTCGGGCGATGGCCTACAGATCGTCTTCCGCTTCGTGGTCGCCACTTGGGAATCATACCACGTATAGCGACGTAGTAAGACAGCTTTAGGTATTAGTTAGGTACAGGCACCCTAATGCCTAACCTATAGATACCAAAACTATATGTATATAATTAGCATTTGTTTCCTGCCTCGATTAACTTAATTGCGTCGTTGCATTATTATACTAGCCAAGTAGGTATTTAATAATGTTTTATCCGTGCATTGTATGCAAGTACTAGATCTAAGAATATTTATTAGTGACTAGCTCTGCCCTGCGGTTTCTACCCCTAAGACATTCCCACAGGACTTATGTTAAGACACTCGGGAATAAAAAAGCTTTCCAATTGTGAAAGAATTTTCAAAATCGGATTTTTAATTTCGGATAGGTATCATATCCTATATCCAAACTCACAAACTGTACAACTTTTTTGATAAGAAGAAAACGTTCTCTAAAAACCTGAAGTAGTTGCGTTTAAATACCTTTATTGGTGTTATATACCTATATTGGTATTGATTCAGATGTGTATTTTCGAAAATTAAACTAAATTTTACTGATATCAAAGTAATGCTGTCATTTTCTGACTTCCGCGGTCAAAAAAGGACAGCAATACATCCTGCCAAACCTGTCAAACTTAGTTTAGTTTCATAAAATGCAAAACGGAATCGACACTCATTATCTCACCAATCATAAAACGTTTTATGAGTATTTCAATTTTCAGCCGTTGGTCCACTAAAATTAATAAAACTTCAACGACAGATAAAAATGGGACCAATCACAGAACCTCATATTTTTAAACATAACCACCTTATTGGCTAAATATCATCACCAACGCCAACAACTAACTGACGTGAGGAAATCCGTTAACCTTGCAAACATTTACAATTATTGACACCGCAACATATACGGTAAGCGTCAGAGATACGAGGTCCATTAAAAATTAAACGTCATACCGTATTAATACACCTCGGAGTAACTATCAGATGTACAGAAATAAATTGGGTATCAAAATAAGCACTGCTGATTGTAGAGGGATTGGGAATGCGGTAACTAGCAATTTGTATTTCGGTTTACGTTTCAATCCTCGACAGAAAAGAGGCGCCACCTCTTTTATAAGTTTGTAGTGTATTTCTATGTGTCTATCTGTGGCTTCGTAGCTCCTACAAGGAGAAACCGATTTTGATGTAGTTTTTTTATTATTTGAAAGATGATCGATAGTGCTCTGAGCTATATAGTTGGCGGGTGATTTTTAAGTTTTAATTTAGGTTAGGTTATCTATAATAAAATATAATGAATATTTATACATTACACTATTTTTGAAACATTTTCAATGTACAGAATTTTCTTTCTAACTAATTTTATTTAGGACATTGTAAGTAGCTTATTACGGTACAGTTTGACTACAATCTACTGTGAACAAATATGTCGCAACGCAAGTAGGCACTTGTGACTCAACTTACGAACTTAATTTTCTAGCTCACGACAAATTTGTAGCCAGATTGGTGTTAATTAGGATATTTTGTCAAGAATCAACATCAGGTGACTTGGGGTCAAACGCTACGCTGAATGAAGTAAGAAACACTGTTGACAAGCACCCATCGGTGTGCTCTAGCAGTGTCATTTGAAAGCCAATTCCCAATCCAGGCGTAGCGCGACGCCACCTCGGGTGACTTCTGGTCAACCCTGTTAATGAAATGAAATGAAATAATTTATTTGTACGAAACACGGATAAAAATCAGATGACAAGTGGTTCATTGTTCAGCGTGCTTCACCATTACTGGCATACAAAATACATGCATAAAACAAATTAATAGAGAAAATAATAATAATAATAGTAATTGAATAACTGATTGATTAGATACCATAAAATGCTAAGTAAATTGTAATAATAGTATACCGTGAAACAAAGTCAAACGCATAAATCTCAAAAGAAATAAAATAAAATTACATACAAAATATAGAAATCGTCAAATCTTAATGTCAGTCTTTACAGCTAAAAAATTCTTTAATGTCATAAAAACATTGATCAATAAGCCATCTCTGCAATTTGATTTTAAAATAATTGAATGGGAGCTCCCTTATGTATTTGGATATGCTATTAAATACTTTACTTGTTATAGATGTAGGTAACAAAAAGATACTCTGATGATGACTAATTAGAAAATGACACACAATAACCTGACAAGCCTATACTGCGTTCCACATTGTTCCAATCATTCCACGTACGGGGCTGCCATGACTGTAAATGCAATCCCGTATAAATTCATTACCGCGCGGGGGTTAGCCACTGCCATTAAATGGCAAACATCGGAAATGCATCTGATATCTACGTATTGACAGCTGCTAAAGGAATTCATTACCCTATATTAACTGTTGATTCGGGTTGGTTTGTATCAAAGTTTTGCAGTAGGCTTTTAAGGCTTCCTGACTTGTACTTGTACTGACTTGTACTTTTTGACATGTACTAGGTAGCTTGGGTATTTCTTCAAATAAACTTTCGCGGCGTAAAAAATGTCAAGTCTTGAATGAGATGATTTTGTAGGATTAATATAGGGAAGCTCTTGAATTGAGGACAGCTGGAGTTGGCTTGCGACTCGTAGGTTGTGGGTTCAAATCCTACAATGAGCTTGAGCTTTCGGTGAAGGAAAACATCGTATTGAAACCTTCGCTTGGTGCTAGAGAGTTTTAATGCTCGTCTGGTATCACCCTCAAGTTAAGAAGCTGTCGCCAAACGATGTGGCGCAATGGGCGGATAGCCGACTGTGAGGCGTGAGATCGCGAGTTCGATTCCCGCTACAGGACAAATATTTGTGCATTGAAAAAAAAAGCGCAAGTATTTGTTCTGTGTCTGGTGGGTGTTGTGGATCCCTGATCCTTGTAGTTTCTGATACCCTAGATACAGGGAAACCTAGTTAAGGTTCAGAGCCTATGTATGTAATTGTGCGGGCATTTAAAAAAAAATAATGACGTCACTCATAGTTACTCTTTCACAGTTTTCGCAGATCCAGTATCATTTTCATGAAATTATTCTTTACCCAACCCTGTGCTTCCAGTATTGGACGCCGAATGGAATTGACGTTTTTTGGTTTCATACTTAATTATTACAAAATATTGAAAAAGTACAGCGACCGGGCGGAGCGGTGGTGCTCGGATCGCGGCATTTGCAGTTCGATTCTTGTTGTTCCAAAAGTTGTAATTTTTTTTTGTAAAGCGGTATCTTCAAAAATGAGACTGACTGATTAATCACAGAAATTATAAGAGCTACGAATCTAAAATATGGCATGCGCTTGCGTCTTGGGTACCTATTAAGAAGGAGTTTTCTGAAATTCATTCATTAATGTAGTGTCAAAGTTTGTACATAGATTTTGTAATGGATTTATTTGAAGTAATAAAAACATTTCTGGTAACTACATAAAAAAAATATATATTATATATATTTTTACTTCAACCTACCCCGGCCAACTTTCGACTCAACTAGGGTTTTGTTTGCTCCAAGTGTTTTTAGTTATTTTTAAAACACTTTTTTTACATCTTTCAGGTTAGCATTTAATCTTGTGATGGAATGTGAATCCATGCTACCCTGTATTGATAATTACTGGCCCTTTCTTTAGATGAAACGTTATATTAATTTAAGTAAAGTCGGATTTCTCATAATTTCAGATGAGCAAAGTCAGTAAAGCTACCTCCGTAAATGAATGATAGCTATTTTATTTTTCGATTGTTGACTGCGGTCCGGCCGGCCGGTCGTCCGTCCAAGAATTAATCACGGACAGTCCGGCCCAAAACCGCGACAATCTGCGCTCTTTTTGAAGCGCAAAATGATTTTTTTCGCATTTTTTTCTATTCAGTGCCAATAGTTTTCTGCGGTCAATGACCATTGCCGCTTTCATGAATACGCTCTTTTTTTAATGGGTGAGATATCTGGGATTTGTATAGGGTATGTTCGCTGGAAAATCTCAAAAAAATTAATAAGAGTTTCTTTGTTTGAATGGCGGCATTTCTGTGTCTGTGCACAAATACAAACAAGCACACAAAAATAAACCATCTATTTTTGTTCAGCGTTTCCGCTTGACTAAGAATTACACTATGGCTGAAAGTTTCGAAGCGCAATATCCACTTTGTATTCTTTGACGTAGTTTGTTGGATTTGCGCGAGCCTCAGGTGGAGGACTGGCAGGAGGTGGCGCAGGACAGACCGAAGTGGCGTCTTTTGTTATCGGAGGCCAAGACTCACTTTGTGTCGTTACGTCATCTGCGTTCAAGTATTACGTAACGCAATTTGGGGGGGCGGGAGGGTCTCGTAAAACGTTACGATGCGTTACAGGGGCGAGAGGGGGTCTTTCTTACAACACGTTACGTACCATTATTTCTTTTTTTACATAAAAAATTAGGGAATTAAAACTCCCAGATTGGCAACCCTTTTCGTTTACGTTTTACGGGGAATCCCTCGATAGTATTAGTCTGGTCGTCATTTTTGATCACTTGAGTGTTACGTAACGTTAAGGGGGGGAGGGGTACAGAAAAACGTTACGGAGCGTTACAGTGGGGCGAGGGGGGGTCAATAATCTTCAAAAATTGCGTTACGTAATACTTGAACGCTCCCTTAGTTTAGTTTTATTCTTTGAAGTACTATACGAAAGAAAGTGTTGTGATGATGATGAAGCTATCGATAGTCTATCGAATTACTATGGATAGTGGACTATTGATCGGCAATGCCAATACAGGTCTACAAGAATTGGGTAAAGCTAGAGAAGACATTAAATTTAATCAGCTTTCACTGTCCACATCGTAATCTCCAACCCCACGCGCGTACTAAATACATTTTCGTGTAAACCTGAATAAAACGGTACAGAGTAAGTGCACTGATTATAATGAATAATTCAAACTGCGAATATCAGTAACATGCACCAAGATCGGTATAATACATTGCGTGGGATTGGTTTATTCAAATTCAAGCTTATTAAAGTTATCTTTACTTTTGAATTCATTAAGTTAACTATCGCTAATTAAAACAGGTGCGCATAACCTTTGGGAAGTCGCGGGCTCAAATTTGCGATGTTCATGTTTTGGCGGGTCGTAGGTAAAGTCGTTTTTTTTTTGCATTTTACAATTTTTTTACTACTTACTACATACAATTTTTGAACACAATACACCTGATGTTAATTGATGATATTGTCGAGGTTAGGTCACTCTACACCTGGATTAAGAACTGTCTCGCAAGTGACGTTGCCGGAAACACCGATAGGTGCTTGGCGACAGATTCTTAACATGATGGTAGCTACACCAGGTGAGCACTAGAAATTGCGCTAGCACCAAGCTATGGTATCTCACATATATCACAATGTTTTCCTTCACCGAAAGCTCAAGCTCAATGTAGGATTCGAACCCACGTCCTACGGATCGCAAGCCGACGTCACTACCCATCATCGCTATTAAATTGAGCTATGCGAAGCTATGTCTTGCAATAGTGTATATGTTTATATTATACCTGTCAATGGCGGTCGAACTAAACATTTTCAAGCGCAATTTTCATGGATTTTTAAATTCTATGCGGGCCGGCTCAAACGCAGCATCCGGCGTGCGGACCGCGAGTTGCCTTTGTTTGATTATTAAGGCTTCGCATTGAGACCTGTTATGTACTTAGGTATGTAGTGTTGTTTTAGGATCGCTGTAGCAAAAGGCTTTGGCTTCAAGTCAGGTTCAGTTTCAGGAATAAAGTTCGGATGTCCAAAGGTGTTTGACTTAAAAAGGTATATTAAGAAAAATTATAAAAAACCCCAATTAGTACTATAAATGCGAAAGTAACTATGTCTGTCTCGCTTTCACGCCTAAACTACAGAAGTGCAGTCCTTCAAGATGGCTGTGAAAAGAGTCCTATCCACGGTTTGACATAAAGATCAATGGCCAAAACGGACCTGAGCTTGTATGAAAAAAATTGTTATTTTAGTCCTAATTTTAGATTACACAAACGATATTTCAAGATGAGTCCAGAAAAAAACTGATTTTTTCGATATTTATCTTCTGGAAGATCGATTCAGATCACGCAACCCTATCCCTAACCTTTGTTTTGCGTTTGCTACGATACTATTCTACTACTTTTGTTTGTACTCCTTTTTCTTTTTCTGAACCTGACTAAATCTCACACACCAAAAACTGTTATAGGCCGGTCGTATAACTTCAATAGACTATTCGTAATTTTTATACAAAATATATTGCGGTCAGGTCCAAGACAGTATGAAAAGTGGCCGATGTTCTTTGACATTACTTCTATGGAGCTTATGTCAAATTTCCATCTCAAGTAGGGCGAATCGTGGATAGATCGGTTATTGAAACCGGTTGTAACTGTGGAATGTAAAGCCTCCTTATAAAAACCTTAACCAAACTACTCCGAGTCATTAGTCAAAAACTTAAATGAAATCAGTGGCAATCCATCAAGCACAAAGCTAGCTCTAATTCTCTAGGTAGCGCACGGTACAGCCCCGTAGAGCTGAGATAGGCCGAGAGCCGCTCATTAAAATATGTAAATGTCGCGCAGACATTACGCAGATAGGTGCTTCTGACTTATTGACTGGACCGCTTTATGCAACGTGAGACTAGCTGCAATACTTTCAGAGGTAGCTTCCGCAAAATTATCATAGATGGCGCTGGATAGCGAACATGAGTTAAATTTACGCGCTATATAAATTACAAAAATTAAGCTGAAACTGATGATAGTTCAATGGTTGTGAGGTCCAGGGTTGAATCCTGCAATAAGCTTTAGCTTTTGGTGAAGGAAAACATCGTGATGAAACCATAGCTTGGTGGAACAGGGAATTTTCTAGTGCTTGACCACCCAAAAATCTGTCACCAAGCACCTATCAGTGTATTACGGCAACCCTACTTAATTGAGCGCACTGGCGCTCAATGGACCTGAACTGAATGAGGAACTGTCCTAATCTAGGCATAGCTAGCATGGCACCAGATTCGGCCATATAATATTATCGTCACTTAAAATCAGGAACGGGTTGCATTTCACCACAAGTAAAAAGTGAAAACAGGAGAAAAAATCTTGTTTTTTTTTCTTACTCCCTGGCTAAGCTAACGTTTGACCACGATCTCTCCCGATGGAAAGTGACGATGTGGTCGAAGGTGTAGTATGCTTGCCCAGAACAGCCCCTGGTTGTACTTTTCGGGATATAACGACCATATCAGGGCATTCTACTCTTTGGCCGAAAATAAAATCAGTAGACCATATTCTATTCGACGACATTGTAAGTATGACATTGTGGGTGCCGATGGATGCAAATGGCATTAACCTTTCAAAGGGGGATGCCTATGTTCAGCAGTGGACTTCTTCCGGCTTCTTTCTTCTATCACGCTGGCCTAGTGCGGGTTGGCAGATATCGCATACCCTTGAATGTTGTGGTTCTAGGACATGCCGGTGTCCTCACGATGTTTTCCTTCACCGTTTTGAGGATGGTAAGTCCACACATATCTACTTATTAAGTTATAGGGTAGAGTGAACTATAATATTCTATGGGTTGCTTCCTTGAAACATCTTGCACAACGCCCTCCAAAAGGCGAGTTGTGAACGCATTACTCGTTTACAGGGCACCTACCGCGCGCAACTATTTAGTATCATTACAAATGTTCCCGTGTCCGTGTGTCCGTCCGTCTGTGTGTGTGCTACCGTTCCTTATTAATAAGGAGTATTGTTGCTAGCTCTGTGTGGAGAAGGCTTTTTGGTAAAGAAAGGTTTTCTTTCAAAAGGAGGTTTATTTTGGTCTTGCACGGAGTTAATGATTCGTCTATACTTTTCGTTCCTGAAAGTTATTTGTTACTTGGCTGCTCCAAAAGTGCACTGCACTACGCTGGTTCTACTGCAATGTAGAATAGACCTATTTAGAAGAAGACTATTTCAATTTTAGGAAAAAATTGACTGCATATTTATAAGTGTTTTGAGACGATGTGATTGAATGTGACAAGGTCGCCACGCCACGCTCGTATTTATAAAGGTCTGAGAAAAAAAGTATGGAAGAGTATGTTACCTATTTAACTTATTTAAAACTTAAGTTCTGTTGCCCCGCGACTTCACCCGAGTGGAAGTGGTTTTCTAAACAAAACTTTAATATCTCATTTCACGGCCTTAGGGCATGGTTTTTGAAAAATCCTTTTATAACACTTGGTGAAAATTTCAGCCCACTTTCACTTTGGCTTAGGCCATGCATTGATTGTTAGATAGTCACCGAACTGAACAGCGCGCACCAGTTTTATATTCAGATGTAAGGATAATGGAAGCCTCTTCCATATTAACTAAGCATCGGTTATCCCGTCCCGCTGAGGTAAGCAAGAGTGTTGTTTTGTTCCACGGTCCCCGTCATTACGTACCTTTCAGCTCATTACTGGCAACAGATCACTCGCTTAATTTGTGCATTTCCGATCCAAAGATATTCAAATTTCAACCCTAATGACGCACGGGAAATGCTAATAAAATGTTAATAAGGCGAAAGCGGGTATCTACCTGGCTATAAGTGACAGATTTGCTTGACAGACGTGGGTTGTTTGTATCGCTGTATGAATAAGTCACGATTTGGTTTTTATGCGAACGTTCTATTATAAATGATAGGTTTTGATGTTGCGGAGGCACTTTGCGTTGCAGTTAATAATATATGACAATAGAATACTGAATAGTCAATGTGGGAACTTCTGATCTTCCTGTTTACTTACATTGTTTCTCATTTATGCGTTTGCATTTTCATCGTCAGCAGAGACCACCTTCTCTCAGAGATAGAGTATGAGCGGCAGTCTACCTCGCTGGCCCAACGTGGCTTGTTAGATGTCAGATGCCTTGAACGTTGAAGCTCAAGAATTAATAAGCTATAGAAATTTTTGTTATCTTCATGCTTTTAAACATTTTCTCAAATGTAGATGAATCTGAGAATATGTATGTTGATGTGATGTATGTATGTATGTACTGAGCGATGCTGGCCTAACGGTTAGGCGTGCGACTTACAAGACGCCGACACCAAGTTCGAATCCTCTCTCTACCAACCCGCACTGGGCCAGCGTGGTAGATTACAGCCCATACTCTCTCTCCGAGAGAGGGCCAGAGTGAACGAGCAGTGGGAACGTGAAAGGCTGATTATGATGATATTTATAGATACCTATTTTCCTACATATTGTTAAGTAGCTAGTGCCTACCCTTTTAACTATATCTTCTTAACTTTTCTTCAACCATTTCCTCACTTTCCTTCTGATAAAAGCTTGGTCAAACTTTGACCCAGCCCAGTCAGTAGGCGGCTGTAACGCGGCTATCACTCGGATAGGTGACCACTTAGTGGCAGTTACTTATAGGCCTTTGGGAGGCCTAAAAACTTCGAATAGAGTTGGTAATTAGCTCATACAAAAGAAAAACAATAAATGCTGAAAGAAAAATATGAATTGAAATGGAAAAATACCACCAGTTCAATCGATTTCCATACCAACCTGCTCAGCATTTAAAAGTCAGCCGAGTCCACATAACTCATTTACCCGAATGCTTACATGAAATTCATTAACAAACCTGCCTAATAACTTCCCCCTCCCCCAACCCCGTGGTGTCCAGGAGGGGGTGGGGGTTGACAAACAGCCCCCTTGTAATGTGCTACTGTTGAATTGCAAAAATCTCATTATGCTCTAACTGTCGTTATAGGAGTAATTAACTACCTGGGCTAGAAAAGGTGTGGAGTAGTGTTGTTGGTAAAAGTATTTATCTGAAGAAAATGAAATGTTATCGCACCCAAAAAATACCTGCTAGGCGTTTCTTGCCTGTTCTTTGCCGGTGTAAGAGAATAGGAACAGACGTAGCTAGTTTTAAGTTTGACGTCTTAAAGTGGCAACATGTATCCCTACTAAGTATATAAATAACGAAATACCTTTTAATTTTGAATAATAGTAGGTACTTACATAAAGTAATAAAAGTATGAATTATCCTAAAACAGCTTCTATATTTTTTTTTTTTTTTTTTTTTTACAATTTACAGGGTAGCGTTTGACCACAAGTCGCCTGATGTTAAGTGACGATGCGGTCGAAGATGGCATCACGCTACACCTGGACTGGGACTTATAACATAGCAGGTATCCTTTTTGATTACTACTATTACACCCAAAAGATCAAGTCTGCCCTACTACCGGGAATTAGTCTCCCTTCACAGAAGAGATTTGATCCTTTTCTCGAGTTTAAAAAAAGGCAATTCTAAACAATGTTTGTCTAGCATCGGTAATTAACAGTAGCACGTGATTACTCGTGAAATCATTTATAATATTAGCCAAAAAAAAATTACCCAACCTTAAACTCTATAAAGTTATTTCGTAAAAATTAAAGTGGTGATAGTCTCTCCGTACTTATACGAGTACATTCTATACCTAACTACATTATAATTTACCAGTCTTCATCAGCCCGTGTCAGTCTACTGCTGGACATAGGCCTTCTTTGAATGCCACCATCATGAACGGATATCAGTCATTTGCATTCATCGGCTCCCTGCGACTCTTACAATGTCGTCGGTCCATCGTCGGGGCCTACTTACAGAGCGTATTCCGGTTCGTGGTCGCCACTCTAGAACCTTTCTTCCCATCATCATTCATATCTTACTACTCTTACCTGCTACGAAAAACTCCAAGTCTCTCCACCCTTGTGCCACTCTACTCATTCCACTGTCCACCAGTAATTGTGTTTGGTTATAACGAGTTTTTTGGCGGCGACAGGCGGGTGCGGTCAACCTGTACTGTGCATTCGCTCTGCCTGTTTATCTGAGCTTAGATTTACTTGTGCCTTTGTTTTTGAATACAATAGCCAGACGATCTTGCTGGCTGTACAAATGTGGCATCTTCACGTAAGGAAACACCATTTTAATGTTATGTTTATTTCTTACAGAGGAGCGTTTGACTGCAAGTTACCTAATGTTAAGTGATGATGTGGTGGTCGAAGGAGGCTCCACGCTACTCCTGGATTGGGAACTGGCTATTACACTTTTGTATATATTTAAGCGTGATGGATTCAATATTCATAAACATTTTCCAGTGTTTCAACATTTACTCTATATGAATTCCTTGATAGCTAGTAAAACAATATCATCTGCCTATACCTAGGTACAGGTAGGTATATTTCATCCCTACTAATATTATAAATGCGAAAGTAACTGTCTGTTAGTCTCGCTTTCAGACCTTAACTACAAAACCGATTTGAATGAAATTTGGTACGGATATAGTTTGAATCCTGAGGAAGGACATAGGATACTTTTTATCGCGATAAACTGTAGCCCACGCGGGTGAAACCGCGGAGAACAGGTAGTCTTCAAATAAAACAACCAATAAGCTCAAGACACGATTTATTGTGATCAATTTTGAGCGCACTGATATTGTACCATGTTAGGGTACAAGACTAAGTTTAGCAGTGCACGGTGGGCGGGGCCGGATTAACCCTGTCAGGGGCCCTAGGCGATTCAGTTCTCGGGGCCCCTTGACCTTTTCTTACTTTTTAAATATACTTATGTTTTCACTATTCATCACTACTCATCACGTTTTTATGCCTGAAATAATTTTATTTCTATTAAATCATATTCATAGTGAAATCAAATGAATGTAAGTAAATTATGAGTATTTTTGGAAAGATAGACGTTCGTTATAAGTTTCTGGGTGCGTGCACGGGGTTCCTAGCCGATGCGGGGCCTCTAGGCAGTTGCTTAATCTGCCTTATGGTTAATCCAGCCCTGAAGTTGGGTATTCTTCTACCTTGGGCAAGTTCGTATGATAGCCAATATTGGTAGCAAGTAGCAAGTAACACATGGCTTTCCCTCTAACAAACTAATCGTAAAGGAGATTCGTCATCATCAGCCTATAACGTTCCCACTGTTGGGACACAAGGCTTTCTCTCAGAGAGAGATTATGGACCATAATCCACAACGCGGGCCTATGCGGGTTGGCGGATAGGCTAGTCTGACCACTTCCAGCCTGTCGGAGTTTTCAGACCGATACTAGGTATATTTGAATAAAATTTATATACCTACTTATCTACTTAATGTTCACAATCAGTTGAACACACCTAAACATGTCTAAAATGCTTACCTATTCAATTAATTAGGTACTATAATCTCAATAGGTTGCAATACCTCCTACTGCTTTTTTTCACTGGCATCAATAGGTTATGACAGTCATAAAGTTAATTTGTAGGTATGTGATATTATACCTATAAGGTAATAATAACTATATTATGAACTTAATTACGTTTGTTCGATACGAAAGAAAAGTCGGTCTTCTTAACTTCGATTTTTTGTGAATCGATTCTTTAGACTTCGATTCGAATCGATTCAAGCATCGGATGAATCGCCATCTCTAACTGAAAACTCCGAAAATATTCTAGATCATACGAAAGAAAAGAAGAACTTCTATTAATCAAGGCTTATGAGTCAAGAGCATCCTTGAAATCGTCTAGCTCGTCAAGTGCTGGATGATCGTAGGCGCTTCGCTTCACCGCAGCGAAGGGTATGTCGTCCGCGTCTTCGCTTCGGCGGCGCTTGCCTGGCACTGGGGCTCCTTCGTTGGCCACGGTGTTGCTTTCAACGTCAATGGCTGGCAACTTGCGACCAAAGTTGAAGTATTTCAGGAACGGCCTCTGAAATGAGAAAGTTTTTTTGTAACAAAGTATCTATGTATAATGGCCACATCGCTCGATGGAGAGAGCCATGCTTGGAGTTTCTTTGCGTGATAAAAGGGTCACCGACATAGCTCTCTGCAAGGTGAAGTGGCAATGGGTAGGCCACATCGCTCAACGAGCCTATAACCGATGGGGAAGAAAGGTTCTCAAGTGGCGGCCACGAACCGGAAGACGCTCTGTAGGTAGGCGCCCCACTAGGTGGACCGAAGACATTGTAAGAGTCGCAGGGAGCCGATGGATGACAATGCCTGTTGATCGTGGAGTTCAAAGGGGGAGGCCTATGTTCAGCAGTGGACTTCTTCCGGCTGATGATGAAGTATGTATGGTCAACGACAAAAGTCACTGAACAATAATAGTTTTTCGATTTTCTTTTTCATTCTAAACACTAACCTTCGAACGGATTATTTCTTTTTTTACTACTTACAGGGCTTTTACGGTTTAGGTAATATGAGAAGGAAATTAATGTATAGGTACATCATTCCCATAAATGGTACATAACATTATATTAAACTTTGATGGAAAAACATCACGTGAGTGAATTTGCGGAGCAGTTTACTAATCCTACAATAATTATAAACGCGAAAGTTTGTGAGTATGTATGACTGTATGTTATGTATGTATGTTTGTCGCTCTTTCACGCAAAAACTACTGAACGGATTTGAGTGAAATTTGGTATGGAGATAGCATAAACCCTGGATTAACACATAGGCTAATTTTTATCCCGGAAAAGGTTCCTTTGGGATAGCGGGAAGACGCGGGTGAAACCGCGGAGCAGTTTACTAATATAAGATAAAAGCTTGTAATATTATATTCGACCTTCTGTTTACAAGCAGACATAATTTTGCTCCCTGTATATCTACTCGTGTATGCATTACCTGATCCGACGTCAATTAGGGATAATAATTACAAAATGAAAACTGCAATTGCATAAATAAAGCCTTCATCACGCCGCTGCCTATTTAAAGATTCAGAATCAAATTAAAATTTACGTATTGTTGGTAACCAATACGTGGTTTTTGTATCGGGTTTATAATTTTATTGTTTTTATTCGAATTATTTTGGAGGCCCTACGTAGAACAAAGTGATCTCTCTCAGCCCTCAAGCTGCTGTAGAGAGCAGATAAATAAACATAAACATTTTTATCTGACCTAGGACTTTGAGCAACGGTACTTTGCCATGCCGTAAAAAAAAAACTTAAGGATTTGTTTAAGCGCCATCTGTTAACTACGAAACGAACTACTTTAGCGTGATCTGCATTGGACAGTTAAATAACAACTATAATACATTGGCTGGAACGCTTGCTATAAGTGTTGCAACTTATATGACATAGATGGCAGGTTAGAGCAACCCACCAACTTTGTGGCAAAACGCTACCTTGAAAAATGTAAGACGCCAGATTTTGAAAAATTTTAATGGGGCAGCAGCATCAGCACCAAGATTTTGTTAATTTTGGGGTGCTCTGAAAAAACAGGCTGAATTTAAATGCGAGTTTCCGCGTTGAACAGCGGCATATGAGTGGGCTAAGTAAGATAATCTTTGGTTTCTAATACGCAAAGACGCGGGAAATTCTACCATGAAACAAACGCCATTTACTGAATTGGACTTGTGAACTTGTGAACCAGAAGTATACTTTCTTTTGTTACTCTTGTAGGTCAGACTCACTAGTGTAAAACGTTTTTTCCTACTCAGAAGGTAAAGTAATATATATAATTTTCTTTTACCTACCATTGGATGATTCCTGTACCGCACTTTCCAAGCGACGTGACCTAGTGGGAATCGCTTTGCAAACCTGAAATAAATAAAATAGTTTCATGAACATTTTACTGCAGTCTACACTATTAAGATGCGTTGTATAACTTGTATATTGTCCTATCCTGTACCTACCACCCTACCAGTCTTTGATAACAAAAATGAACAGAAAAGAACACTTTATATAAAAAAAAAACAGTTTGCCTTTCTGTTGTTTGATGTTTTCTGTGTCCTTTTATTTTGATCAGTTTTTGTCGGTCTGAGTCACATAGTCTGGCGCCTGCCTTGTACCTTACATTTTATCACAAAACACAATGCAATCTCGTCTTGCAGATTTTTTTTTGGCTTTGGTTTTACATCACTTCAGTCAGAATCAGGGTCCATTAATTATTATCTTATAGTTATAACTCTTTCAAGATAAAGTTTTTACTTAAATTTTATTTTTCATAGCCTGGCTGTTTATTGTAGCAGAGCTTTTAGTTTATGGCAATGTTGCCATAATTTTTGATAACAATAATAAATAATACAAAAAGTTATTATAAACACACTGAGAATTAAAAATGTAATTGACATAATGTACACGTTTTTATATTACCAACGAGTATAATTATACTATACTATTGCTAATTTTGTAAACATGATACATACCGGATTAATCTATCAATTTCTTCGGCGACGATCTCAATCCTAAAGAAAAAATGTTCAAGCAATAGCTCCGCCATCGTTGTCTCAGAAATTTAGAAGGTTTGGCACAACTAAGACTGATGGATACACTAACACGAGGGTTTCTTTCAGGAATCTGGAATTTTGAAAAATCAATAACCAGCCTGGAACACAAATCTAACATTGATTAAAGTGACATCTATAACTTTTTTACTGAACTTGCAAAGGGAGAATATACGTATAAACGTCGAGTATGCCAGACTAGATAGATGGCGCTTTACAAAATTCAATTGGGTGGGTAGAGTATGAGGGGTGGATACTGGATTAGCCAATTCGAAGAAAAAACGAATGAAAACTGTTGGTAGATAATTTATTATTGGTACATGCATAGTTTCAATTTATTTGTATTATTTAGATGTAGTTAAGTAAGAATTAATGAAAATAAACATACCTGCAACTCCCAGAAGCTGGGAAGTTTTCATTGGTTTTTAGTAATATACTTATTGGTAAGATTCGCAGTGAGGTTTCGTATTAAAATACATGACTAGCAGCAACTATCAATTGGGAAATGAATTAAATCACCGGAAGAAGTATGTACCGTCAAAATCAATTAACAACCTTCCGGTCTTACGGACTAAACTGAACAAATGAATGATTCATCCAACCAGCGTCTGACCAGCTAGGGTTGCCAAGCGTAAGGTTAAAAATACCTGATCAACACGACAATAATATGGGTTACAGTGTTACGTTAAATGGATACATTTTAGTTACGTAAATGACAGTAAGATACGACGAATTATACAGTAATGAACTAGCTGGGCCCCGCGGTTTCACCCGCGCGGACTATTCAAAAACGATAAAAATATACCATTTCTTTCCCCAAGGTTCAAATTATCTCCATACCATATCAAGATATATCATGTTCAGTGGTTAAGGAAAAAGAGTGAGTTACTTTCGTCTGACTTCCACGTTTCCTACGTTTACAAGCAAATGGGCAGAATTTGCCGTGCTCTAAACACTGACCAAAATAGAATCACAAAACAGCTGTGCGTATGGCGTACAGTAAGTTGATTGAGGATAACTACACCACACAACATTTTCAATTTTCGTTTAGGCTTGCACTGAGTGAGTGTTTTAAACAGAAACATAATTAAGATCATTTACGATTTTTCTCTGTGATTGTAATCGAATAAATAATTTATGTTAATCTCAATCTGAGCCAAGTTTTTATATTATCCTAATGTTAATATAAAAAATTGAATATAAGTAAGTGTATTTGGGTAAGCTATTTATTATGATAACATGTAAAATAGAGCGTGTCTTTTTCAAAACCTGAAAAAAATAGTGTCCTCTTTTTTTGTGGTTTCTAGTTCAAACTTCCAACATTCATGCTCTGAGGGCCTCATGTTATTTTTTGCAGATATTGCCTTTTTTAACATTACCTCTAGACCTCTAGATTCTAGATCGACATGAGGTACGCCCCTTACGCCCAAAATTGATAATTGATCCTGATCCGTTTTTCGCGGTATTGGATCAATATGCCAATCCATTTTAGCAAGCTTTGCCCCTAAAATGATATATAATGACATGACATATCAATCCAAAACCGAAAAAAAAATGGTTCAGGATCGATTATTATTAATTTCGGACGTTAGTCGCCTGTGGGATAAGTCTTAAGCCTTAAACTAATTATTTTGAACTACACTGAGAATATCAAATTTTTCTTGAGGCATAATTTATTTAAAATAACAACTTACATTATTTCTTAACCAAAAAACGACTGCTTTGATATAAAAATCACGTATCTTCAGTTCAAATATGTTTGTTTATTCACGCCTAATACCCATTGATACAAGATTGTGGCAACTTCACAATAAAAACTATTCAAGGCGTTCATTGAAGTGAAACGAATAGCACTGAAAATTAAATAAGCATTGTTTACGTAAATTCTGTTAGTAACATAAGCATAAAAATGATTTTAGTAATATATATGTGAAAAACACAAACGCAAGTAGTTACATAACGCATAGATATACAAATCTAGCCAGTAATGACTGGGATTATATTGTTAGTAGATTTGAAAAGAAACAGCAAGAATTGACTGAAACTATTACTATTGGTTAGCCAAACTGAATGCGTGCTTAGCACGCGAAAAGGCGTTATTGCATCACATTCTAGCACCGCACTCAAGCCCTTCATTGCTTTAGAGTCCAGTAGTTTCCATAGTACCAGTAGGTAAGTTTGTGTTCGGTGAGTCGCGGTCTAGTCAACTTTGGTAACCACTGCGTTAGAGTAACAACCAGGTACTAGAGATAGTTTGACATTACTTCTATGGAGCTTACGTCAATATTCTATCTCTAGTAGGACACACCATGGATAGATAGGATAATGAAACTGGCCATATATCGCTATGAACTTGTCGAACTGAGCACACGCACCAATGGTAAGCCACTTTGTTATATGTTTAACATGTTAAATTATTTATACTGGGATAGTACATAAAGAATGAGGTGCTACAGCGCAGCGCTAAAATGTGACGCTATTACACCTTGACGCGCGCTCGGTACGCGATGTGTTTGGCCAAACTTTAAGGTCACATACTTCTATGTACCTGCCTATTTATTAATCGAACGTGAGATCAATGGCGGCATCGGCAATTTCCGGTTCATTAGGCCCTTCAATAACACGATCGGTAGTGGTGGCAATGGTTGTCTCAAGGGCACGGGCTCGCTTGGCTGGGCTTGATACAGCGGCAGTCGTAGTTACGGTGCGGCGGCGCTTTGCAGTTTCTTTCGTAGATAAACCAGGCTGCTTCAAGGAGTTTATGTGGGTGGTCTTAAACAAGAAGAATAATGATACAGTAATAACACCCGCACAATCACAAACATAGCTCTGGCCCCTAACTAGGATTTCCAGTATAGGATGTCAGATACTACCCTACAATAAAAGGCTGAGATTCAATGTGGTAAAAATCTGCTTAATTTTACTTCATCTCTGGGATTGTGGGTAATATACTCATATTTTAGTAAATGATGAGGTGTCAAAACAAGCACACGGTTCTTCTATTAATTTCGGTTATGTCAAAGCCTGACCTAATAAAGAAGGTCCATTTAGAATGTGTCCTACGTGGCACAGGCGCGGCCACATATTACCTACATAATGAAAAATAATTATGCTAACTACCAATGTTTGATTCTTGCGCGTCAGCAGACGACAGTCATCGCCGGTTATCGTAGAACGTTTGGCGTGTCTGAAAAGGAAATCAATATTTATTTATTGGGAATTTACGTATTTACAAGATATCTGCACATAGGTATGGTGTAAACTTACTTGGCAAATCTTTCCAAATCATCAGCGTAGCCTGACATCTTATAGAAAAATAGATCCAACAAAAGATCCATTGCCGGCTTCGTGATATCCATACCCAGAAAATGACAAGCTTCGGAACAGATCAACTGCACATCACGTTGCACTGATAGGCGGACTCTAGAAATTCGAAAAATCAAAGTAGTGGTAGCCCTAGTTGTTTTTAAAGAATCGTAGATTGTTCATAACGACACCTGGCGAAAGAAGTTTGAACTACATACTTCGAATTTTAAATCAAACTGTGAATGTGAAAATGACAATGTAAACAAATGCAAAAGTTAAGTTTTATAGGTTAGATTTACTGTTTCTACGATTTTAACTATGTAAATAAAATTGTAGATAGATACTAAGGGATTGTATATACTCCTAGGTACCTAATACGTTGTAGGAATTAAAATCACTGGTAGATATTCACCTGTTCCTTATCTAAAGCTTCAAATGTTGTCATTGTGTTTCTTTGCAGCACCAGCGAGTGGTACAAATAACTCAAAAATTAGAAATAAACAGCTAGGAAGTAATGCTGCCTAACACAAAATTACACATAGCAAGTAAATGCTATAATTTGAGATAACATTACATAACGAAAATAAATTACAAGAGATAAACAAACGGACATGAACAGCTAAGCGGGGGTGACGGGGTTGCCAGTTGAAGTTTTTTCCCCCCATCTCGTTGCAAGTAGAGTCGTAATCTAGTCCAGATTTCCCCCTCAATTTAGGGTTCATTCGGTATTCTAAATAATATAATAGGTAGGTTCTTCTAAGTAAACCCTATGACACAGGCCATAGCTATCCACGAAATTTATTGACCATGGGGAATTATCCTAACTTTGGAACAAAATCAAAAATGAATTTGTTGAATCGAGCTAGAAGTAGTTGAGGATTATAAATAGTGTTTAATGTAGAGGCATGAGTTCTTGACCTTATTATTGAGAAGTGAACTGACTCGGAAGGATCTATTACTATTTATCTATTCCGCTTTATTCTCGGGTCTTTGCCTGGACCGTTGTTAGGCATTAGCGGAGCAAACGCTAAGAGGCCATTTTAAATTATATAATACAATCTGAAAATATGGTGCAGGGAAGGGAGGGTGAAGTGAACTATTGTAATACATAATGCTAAGATTTTATCATCTATTTATTATTATACTCGTAATACACATAGTTTAAAGGCTACAATCATTATTTTATTCAACCAATTTGAGATTTTACTAAAATTCTGTTATAGGATAAAGGTGAACCTGAATATTTTTGATAGGTACGAATGAAAACACAAATTATTTTTACAGGTGTAATGAGAATTCTGTACAACATGAATTAATATTTATTCTGTATAACATCCCATTATGTTTAACAAAAAGAGCGGGAACACCGACACGCCATTCACTGTGCACGTTCGAGCGACTCCATTTCAGTATTTATACATTATTTATACGCTATTTTTGTTAAACTTACAAAAACTGTTAATGTAAATAAGAATACGTAACTTACTACATATAAATATTATTATATGATTTCATCCAAATGAAGTTTATTGCTTACGTTTCGTAAATGCTATTTGCAAGAAGCCTTTGCGATGAACCCTTTTCGTTATACTTTAAACTATGCAATGAAATTCTCACTGATATATTATTTAATAAGGCATTTACAAATTATTTTTATGTTACTAGCAACACTGACAGTAGTGTTTTTTTTTCTAGCTCAACCAGAACAAGACACTCATATAGATTTTACAAAATAAAAATAAAAAATAAAGTACCTATCAATTAAATGTATTTTTATTTTTTATACGACCTCGTTAGTTATTTATTTGGGACTCGGGTTGCACAAAAGAGATTGATAATCTTAAATAGATTTGGCACGGGCTATTTGCTGGTGTCAGCAGTAACAAGGTGTTAGATGGAACTTTTGAAGTTTGGATGTAGTAAAATACAGTCTAGTAGAGTGCGAGTCAAAACGGGTCATTTTCGATCGCTTACTGTAGTGTAAATCTCTGATCACAAACCTTCACGCGCCAAAACTCGCAACAATTTAAAAATATATCTTTTCTATACAGATAACTACACTTACCTTATGATGATCTCCAATATTTTCAATTAACAAAAATATATATTATATTCTACTAGCTGTGCCAGCGGTTTCACTCGCCTCGCGCATTCCTACAAAAACAATGCATTTTCCGAAATAATTAGTAGCCTACGGTAGCGATTCTGATGTGCATTTTCTAAAAGTAAACTATATACTTGACAGATCTAAAAATATTGCTGTTTTCTTACTTCCGTTGTAAGACAAAGACAATAATATACTTTTAGATATTATTTTAAGTGTGTACAGGCCTCCAACTAGTTCATATGATGATTTTGAAAAGTTAATGGAGGAAGTTCTTTTCAAAATATCCAAGTTAAATAAACAAATTATTATCTGTGGAGATTTCAATGTAAACCTTTTGGATGTTTCTACTCTAAGTACGAGAATAACTAATTTATTTAAATCATTTAATTTGAGAAATTTGTTTATGGAGCCTACAAGGATAACTGCCACTATGGCTACTTGTTTAGATAATATTTTTACAGATGTGAATGTAATTAGTCAAAGTGTAATAAGTAAATTAGATTCAGACCATTGTGGTCAATTAATTACAATTAAAAATAAAATAAAAATTAATGGAAAAAAATCTGTCACATATGTACCAGAGACCGTTGATCGGATGGAGAAAATAAAATTAAAGCTGATCGATGAACTTCCTTTTTTACCGGATCGTAGAAATGCTGATGATTTATACAACTCTTTTTTCAGCGTATTTAGCAAAGCTTTCAACACGATATTTACTCCAAAAACGATCATGGTTTCTGATAGACCTAATTTTACGGAGTGGGCTACAGTTGGTATTCACAAAAGCAGGCAAAAGCTGTACGATCTCTACAGTGAAAAACAATATAATACTAGTAATGAGTTTAAAGAAACTGTAAAAACATACTCAAAAATTTTTAAGACGGTCTGTCACATTGCAAAGTCTCGTTATATAAGTTCTAAGCTTAAAAATAGTAATGACAAAATTAAAGCAACTTGGAAAATTATAAATAGTGAGACTGGTAAAGTCAGGTCTCAAGCTAATAATTACAACCTAAATATTGGCGATACCAGTGTCAAGACTGACATTGAAGTAGCTAAAGCATTTGAAACCTTTTTCACTGACATTCCAGTCTCTACTACTAAGTTCTTAAACTCATCGCACACCATTGCAGAATCTATGTTAAAAACAAATGTACCAGAGTGCGAAATTCCTTTTCAATTTGACTATGTTAGTTGCAAAGATGTAGTAAAAGCTTTTAATATGATTAATGTCAAGAAAACTACTGACCTCTGGGGTATATCCGTGACCGTTGTTAAGCCATTAATTGAAATGATTGCACCCGAATTAGCCCTAATATTTAACAAATGTATTGACGACGGCGTGTTTCCTGATCTGATGAAACATAGTAAGATAACACCCTTGTTTAAATCGGGTACAACGACTGACCCTACTAACTTTAGACCAATATCAGTATTACCAACATTTAGTAAAATATTCGAAAAACTTATTCTAAATCAATTGCAAAGACATTTCTCAGCAAACAAATTACTTAATCAAAAACAGTTTGGCTTTACGCGTGGTCGCTCTACTACTGATGCTGGTGTCGAGTTATTAACTCACATCTATGATGCCTGGGAGGAGTCACGGGACGCTCTAGGCGTGTTCTGTGACTTGTCCAAGGCATTTGATTGTGTTCACCACGAGACACTGATCAGGAAGCTCCGGCACTATGGTATTCGAGGTGTTCCTCTGGACCTTGTAACCTCATACCTTAGTGATAGGATTCAGAGAGTTGACGTGAACGGGAAGCGATCCTCGGGGTCAGTAGTCACAATGGGAGTTCCGCAGGGTTCAATACTCGGACCTTTTCTGTTTTTAGTTTACATCAATGATTTGCCCAGCCTTGTTAGTGACAATCACGAAATAGTATTGTTTGCTGATGACACGTCACTTTTATTTAAGTTAAAGCGACAACATAACATTTCTGACGACGTGAACAATGCTCTCTCCAAAGTTACAGACTGGTTTGATGCGAACAATTTGATGTTAAATGGAAAAAAGACAAAATGCTTGAGATTTGTGCTGCCCAATGTTAAAGAAGTACCAACAAATGTAAAAATTAAGGACGAAGAATTGGACCTTGTCAAGACTACAGTATTCTTAGGCATAACTTTAGATCACAAATTGCAATGGGGTCCACATATTGTCAGTCTATCGAGCAGACTTAGCTCTGCAGCATATGCTGTAAAGAAGATCCGTCACCTTACTGACGTTGATACAGCCAGACTAGTCTATTTCAGCTATTTTCACAGCATTATGTCCTATGGAATATTGCTGTGGGGAAACGCTGCTGATATTAACACCATATTTGTATTGCAGAAGAGAGCTGTTCGTGCGATTTATAACATGGGCCCCAGAGAATCTTTAAGAATTAAGTTTAAAGAAACCAAAATAATGACAGTTATTTGTCAATATATTTATGAAAATGTAATGTACATACGGAAAAATTTAAATAGCTTCAAAAAGAGAAGTGATTATCACAATTTTAATACTAGAAACAAAGATAAAATTGCTGTACCCACCACTAGGCTCCATAAAGTTAGCAACTCGTTCAAAGGTCAATGTGTACGCTTTTTCAACAAAATCCCAAGTGAAATTCAAGACTTGTCTATAACAAAATTTCAAATTCGTATAAAGAGAAATCTCATTAGTAAAGCTTATTATAAAATATCGGACTATCTAGATGACAAACAAGCTTGGGATTGTAGTTAATCTATCTATCTTTCTTTCTATCTATCTATTCTCCCTATTTCCCCTATTCTAACCATTTTCGGTAAACAGCCAAAACAGTCATGCTCACAAAAGTGACTTTGCTTGCAGCGGCGTCATGTGTCGGGTCGCCCTCTTCCCTCTCATATGGTCGAGGAGAGCGATGGCTGGCACATGCGTCAACTCGTGAACGGGTGCTGCTTGTGGGGTCTGGTCTGCTTTGGTTGTGATCCCGCAACTCGTTAATATTCATGTTCCCATATCCCAATGTGTACAACCAAACAAGAGAAATCTTCTTATTAGTAAAGCTAAATAAAAAATATCGGACTATTAGATGACAAAAAAAAAAGCTTGGGATTTTAGTGAACTTGCTCCAATTCAATCAATTAGTAATAAGAATAAAATTGTCAATGTGATCGCGCCAAAAAAATTACCTGCCGGGCGTTTCTTGCCTGTTCTTTTGCCGGCGTAAGGAGGTTGGAACAGGCGTAGCTAGTTTTAAGTTGACGTTTTAAAGTGATCACAATGTATCCTATTGAATAAACATATTTTTGATTTTGATTTTGATTTTGACCTGTCAAACTTACTTACTTAGTTTTAGAAAATACACATCAGTATCGACACCAATGTCACCCTGCGGTCCATAAACTATCTCAATGCCAAAAAACCCAAAAAGGGGCCGTCCATAAATTAAGTGAGGCGTTTAGGAAAGGTTCGTGCCAAATCTCACCCAATGTTACGTGGGGGACAAGAGGGGTCTCGACAAATATCACGTAGTTTTCCCCCCCAAAAAAAACAGTGTAAAAATACGATAAAACTATGTTAAATTAAATTGATTATCATCTCACGTAATTAATGAGAGCCCCCTAACGGCGGTTCGTTGCTGCGTGAGAGAAGGTCAAACCAACAAACACACTGTCACGGTTACATTATTAGGGATGATGAATGACGGTGATGACGTAGGACTAAACTTTCTTAACAATTTGGACGACATCTTCATCGGCTAACACATGGTCGATTCCAACTTTCTGGGGTTGATGCTTCACGGAAGATCCCCAGACCAAGGCACTGGAATAGAACACATCGTTAGAATATTTCGCGGGCATAGGACAGTGGAGGGCTGAGGATTGGACACGACAGGGAAAGATCCACAAAACATCAGCTGTTCAAAAATAAGCAAATAGTAAAAAAAAAAATAAAGTAAGTGAGTTGGTAAGTAAGAAACGGAAATAAGTATTATAAAAAACTATGTATAACATAAACACATAACTTGAGAACCGTCTCCTATATTTTTGTTGCATAAATTATGAAATACACTCTCTGAATTTTAAAATAATCAATAAGAAACAACTGCCGAAAAAACAAATGAACATAATATCCTCTACCCATGGTAATAATATAGAGTTATACAAAACACTGAGTTGAAGGTGACAGAACTGTAAAGCGTGTGACACTGGGCCGACAACGAGTTCGAATCCTCTCGGCCCCGCACCTACGACTTAATAAGTTATGTGCGGATTTACCATCGCTCAAAACGGTGAAGGAAAACATCGTGAGGAAACCGGCATGTCCAAGAACCGCAACATTCAAAGGCATGCGACGTCTACCAACACGCACTGGGTCCACGTGGTAGATTACAGTCCCTACTCTCTCTCTCTGAGAGAAGGCCAGGGTTCCAGCAGTGGGAACTTCATAAGCTGATGATGATACAAAACACTTACATTTTGAACTCCTTCACGATAGACCTATGCAGCTTATTACAGAAGTCCTCAACACTAGTTCTGTCTGCATGCAAGACAACTGGGGAGTTATAGTCCGGGAGCTGTCCTTTGGGTTTGGTGTATATTCTGATCAGTTTGAGGTACTCCCACATCTTCTCTAGTAAATCATCAAAGTTCCATCTGTGATGGGCAGAGATGGGGACACAGTGAGGGATCTTGTAAATCACGTCAAGCTCTTCTATGCTGATTTGATCTGTGAACAAACACTTTGTAAGTCTTTTGTGACTTTTTTAAATTCTTTTTTTTACTTCTTACAGTTTAGCGTTTGACCACAAGTCACCTGATGTTAAGTGACGTCGTGGTCGAAGGTGGCGCCACGCTACACCTGGACTGGGAACTGGCTTTCAAGCGGGGCCGTGGTGACTTTCCTTGTAACTTTGTGAATATTTTCTGTCCTCATCAAATAACGCTTAGCAGTCAACGGTACAGTCAGCGACAAAAGTAGCTGATCATACTGGATTTACCAAATGCGTGCGTAGATCAGTTATGTTTGTTTTTTCCTTACAACTTACAAGGTTGCGTTTGACCATAACACAACACACGTGATGTTAAGTGACGATTCGTTTGAAGGTTGTGTTTAAGATGGTTTTAGAGAATCGGAAAATATGTTTTTGTTCAGCGACTTTTGTCGTTGACTGCACCTACATAGGGTTATTGTAAATTACTTTTTATCTTCTGTCCAGCCTTTGTTCTATGACTTTCAAAAGCTAATATACATATCGGATGAAAATAAAGCTGTTTTCAGTATCACATTTTTTAGCTGTCTCGTATAGTAAATGAAATAGCAACAACAATCAAGTCCTACTATTTGTGGCCTGTCCATTGCCATTTCAACTTAAAAATTCTTAGATCTAAATATCTTATACCCTGGATAACCCATAAGCTACTTTTTATTCAGGACAAAATTCCGGCTGGAAACCTAACGGGGAAACTGTCACGGCAAGGCCCAGTTAGCAAGTAATATTATTGCAGTAAGTTTTCTCACCAATTTTGTTGAGCAGATAGATGCAGGGCACATATATCCTGTTGCCCTCAATGACGTCGATGAGGTCATCGCTGGTCGCGTCGAATCGCAGCGTGATGTCTGCGTTGTGGATCTTGTACTCGGATAGGATAGTCTTCACTGTCTCATTGTCTAGTTCAGATTGCGGACACTGGAATAAAGGAATTTACATATTTTTTACTTGCTCTCTGAGGGAAGCCCTGAGTCCCAGCAGTGGGAACGTAATAGGTAATAGGCTGATGATGATGAAATTTTCTTTAGAACTAACATGGCAGCCTTTGACTACAGGACACCTGATGTTAAGTGACAATGCAGTTGAAGGTAGTACCACCACACCACCGGTGCTACACTTGATTCTGTTGGATTAAGCTAGATACATCATTGGTTAGGAACTAACATTAAACCTAGCCTCGGACACATTCTATGTTAAATCTTGAGGAAATGTTTTGTTTTGAAAGTAAATACTACTTACCAGTGGAAGAGATTACCTCCTACAAACAAACAAAATTAACCTCTTTATTAGGTCACAATGATGTGTTTAGAAGGAAAGAATTTATTACGCGTCTCGGCAAACGTAGTGTAGGCCCTCCAGCTAGGTGGAGCAACGATACACGCAAAATGGCTGGCAGCAGTTGGAAGAGAAGAGCCGAAGATCGGGTTAAGTGGCGTGCTTTGGAAGAGACCTATGTCCAGCGGTGGACTGAAATGGGCTGATTATGATGATGATGAATTTATTTTTGTGCAATCATGAGCATGACTAATAAATAAATTAATCAATTAGTATATATCGAGGAAGTGGAAACGCTTGAGTTTTAAAAAATATGCAGAACCTCCAACCTTGTCAAGGTCATCGGTTCTGCTGTTTGCTATTTGTAATACTACCTACTATTTCTATTCCTGATTTTAATTCTAACGGATTTTACCAAAGTAGCTATTGAACTAATTACACTTTACTTTAAAGGCTAGACAAAACCCAAGCAAAACAAACCACACGTTAAGGTAACAAACTTTACATTTTAAAAGCAAGACAACTTTAAATCAAATCATTTAATATTACAGAGAATAATGAACACAAGTTAAAGCAACTGGCTTTATATTTTACAAATCAACACAAGTATTACTTACGATGTTAACAGCACAAAAATCAGCAGCAAACTGAATTCTGCCTCGCTTCCAAGCGCTCACGCGCCGCCATCTTCCCGCCAAAACGTTACTTCCTTTTAATATGGGCAGATGGCGCTGTGAGCGCTTGAAACTTACAATATTTAAACTATTGCCATTTACATAGTGGTTTCTAAAATCATTTCTTATTTATTTAAACTTATTCAAACTTATTTACAAGCAATCGAAACTTAAAAAGCATGTAGAATATAAAACAAACTTACTTCAGAACACCACCTTGTTTTTACAGTCAAAACAATCACTCACAAATGTAGTAAGCTAACTTTTAAAGAAACCATGAGTTAAATTATTATTTAAATATCATTTTAGGATTTTAGAGAATCAATGATAATTTTAAATCCTCACATATAATTAAATTGATTTATCTTAATACTAGGTGCTGAATTAATGTTGCGGCGACACGGCCATTCTGATATGCGATGCGTGCTCTGCGTCGCTACAAGTCTTCAATTCTTCATAATCTGAAAAGAAGAAATTAGTATTTTTAAGCTAGGTACTTCCACAGTACACCTAGACCACCACTGTGTATATATGAATGTGGTTTTAATGAATAATACAACACACTTATATTTGTCACTGCTCACTCAACGTGACCGCAGATCATACACGCATAATTATAGTCAATTGTTTTTAGAACACTGCTCATTCCACATGACAACAGCGTATGTAATTTTGTGTAGATTTATATTTAGGGAAGGATAGGGCGGTGAGAGGTCGATGCTGTTTTACAACAGAGGCTCTAAGGGATGGATGAGGAATAGGAACGATAGGCCGATGCTGTGCTCTGGGCGGTCCTGAACGCCGTGGTACACAGGGGACCATTTTCCTTTCAGGATAGGATTAACTATTGAATCGCTCCGCACGATAATAGTTATTATATTGGTTGGCTTATTGGTCGGCTCCACACGCCAATAGCATCTTTTAATTGGTGGCTTATTGGTCGGCTCCATACGCCAATAGCATCTTTTAGTTGGTAGGCTTATTGGTCGGTTCCATACGCCAATAGCATTAAAGTCAGAGTCAACGTCAAAGTCAATGTCTTTTGTCATAATAGATAGCGTGCGTGTGTGTGTGTATGTGAATGTTTAAATGAATAAGATGAAAGGTGCTCACCGGGAGTAACTTCCATGTAGCCTCCTTAGTCTAGAGACTACACTTCGCTGGCCTGCTCAGCAGCGGCAGCAGCGGTGGTAGGTGCTGGCGGTGCGGCAGCTTGCCCCACATCTGGAGGTAGCGCCACAGCAGCAGGAGCCGTTGGTGCGGTCGGCTGTGCCGCACTGGAGGGCCCGGCTTGGTCCAAATCTGGAGGCGACACGGCCGCCTGGGGGCCTGCTCCTGGTTGTGGGGCGCGCCGTAGTTGGTCGTGTGCGACCTTGCGAGGTCGCCCTTGGTGACCCACGACCTTCTTCACGAGATAGCGGTCATTTTCCAAGACTCTGTGAACTTCATAGGGCACGCTAAATTTAAGGTCTAAAGAGGTTTGATTTCTAGGGTTATTTTTTATTAACACGAAATCTCCTCGCTGAAATGGATGAATTTTCGCTCGACCCTTATCAAACCGTTCCTTGTCTTTTACAGATATAGAGGTCATTCTTTGTTGTACGTGGCGTTCTAAAGCTTCAATATTAATTGATTCATTATCAAAGTTGACTAGGTTCACCAACTCTGGTGGCACGCAGTTTTGCCGTCGGGTAAGCAGTGTTAGTGGGGCAGTACCAGTAGTTCGATGTACGGTACAGTTCAAAGCAAGTTGAAGACTCTCTAATGCCATATGCCAGTCTGGGGTCTCATAATTTTTTATCATGATGAGACTGTTCTTTAGCGTTGCCATAATACGCTCCACCTGTCCATTTGCTCTACTTACACCCGGAGAAATAGCGTGTATTTCAATGCCATACCTGTCACAGTAGCTCTTATAGTCACCTAAGAACTCACGCCCGCCATCCACGATGATTTGACGCGGAGATCCAAAGAGGTGAATAACTTGTTTCAGCGCCGCAAGAGTGCTATGTTGACTCTTATCGTTGGTGTGACGAAGCAGCACATACTTGGTAAAGGCGTCTACTGTAACCACGACGTATTCCTGTTCATTAGAAGTGCCAAGCTTACCAGTAATGTCCATGTGTATCACCTCGAACGGCACTGTTGGTTTGCTGATGGGATGCAACTGTACCTGCGTGGCTCCAGATGTTTGTTTTGATGTTCTGCACACTACACAGTTATTTACAAAGTCTCGAACAGTGGTATTCATCTTGTCAAAATAATACGTCTCTTTAATTTTATGGAGCGTCTTATCCCAGCCCGGATGTTTTAGAGCAGTATGAAATGTGTTTACAAGGCTCCACTGGAAGGCCTTCGGTACAACAATCATACGTTGGGTGCCTAAGCTCGTATCTTTCCTGTCGTGTTTAAGTACATTACCTTCCAGGTGGTAGCCAGGTACAGCAACTCCATTATGCAGAGAATCTATAATGGGCCGCAGCTGCGCATCGCGTCGTTGTTCAATGTTAAGCCAATCTAAGTTGTTTGTCATGACGTTAACAGTCAGAGGGTCCGGATTCCGGCTCAGAAAATCTGCGTGTTGCATCCGCTCGCCTTTCCTGTATTCTATATCAAATTCGAAATTTTGAAGATACGCCCACCATCTATGTATGCGGGGCAGCAAATCCTGCTTGTGCTTTGAGGCCTTAAGTGCGTTGCAATCCGTGACTACTTTGAACTTGCGCCCGTAGAGGAAGTGCCGGAAATGTTTAATGGCTCGGACTACGGCTAGCGTTTCAAGTTCATAGGAGTGATACCTACTTTCAGTGTCCGTTGTGCGCATGCTGAAGTAGGCCACTACGTGCTGGCGGCCGTCGATAATCTGGATGAGTATCGCTCCGAACCCAATGCTACTGGCATCAGTGAATAACTCAATAGGCTTACCTTCTTGGAATATCGTGAGGACAGGTGCGGAAGTAAGGTGATGGATGATCTGTTGACGTACCTCTTCATGAACATGAGTCCATTGCCACCTAGTGCCTTGTTTAGTTAGATCGTACAGGGGTATCATGGTTCGCGCAAAATCTGGGATAAAACGGCGGAAATATCCCGCAAGACCGTTAAATTGACGGACCTGTTTTACAGTGGTTGGGACTGGAGCCTTTAATAGAGCTTCAGTCTTTTTAGGACTGGGGCGGACTTGACCGTTCTCAACCACATTACCAAGATACTCTATTGAACGTTTAAAGAATACGCATTTATCAATGTTTATTGAGAATCCAGATTTGCGTAATGCTATCAGGATTCTTTCTAAATACGCAAGTCCTGAAGAAAAATCACGACATTTGCTAATGACGTCATCTATATAAACCTGAGCCACACTATCGTTATGTCCATTATTAGTACTACCACAGTTTAGAAGAGGTCCTAGGGCGCGATTTATACACCTTTGATACACGGAAGGTGCATTGCAAAGTCCAAACGGCATGGTTAGGTACTCGTATAACCCATCTGGTGTCACAAAAGCCGTTTTCTCAATAGAATCTGCCGAAATAGGGATTTGGTGGAAACCAGAAGCCATATCAAGACTTGAATAGTATTCTCCACCAGCTAGTTGATCAATTTGATCCGCGATCAACGGGAGAGGGTAATGATCGCGTACGGTATTAGCGTTCAATTCCCGATAATCTACGCACATACGATCGTCGCCGTTTTTCTTTTTTACCAAGATAATTGGACTCGAGTATGGAGATTTACTTTCTCGCACAATATTGTTATCTACTAATTCACTAACAATGGCTTTAACCTTTTCACGCTCGACTGGGCTCAATCTATAAGGCCTACGTTCGACATACTTGTCTTTGTTTTTTAAACGAATTTCTAACTCACCCGTATTGACGCGAGACTTTGGAAAACCGCGTGTAAAAAGATCTAAATACTTGTTTAGTAAAACTAGCAGTTGGTTAATCTCCGATTCGTCCGTTAAACCATGATCTAAATTGTCAAAAGCCGGGCTGTTAGATCGTATGTGCATAACACAAGGTTGAGGGCACAATGTCGCGCTATTTTGAGTAACTATTACGCTTAAACCCGTTTCACGCAACAAATTTGCACCTATAAGTACGTCAGTCGTCATTTCATAGTCCGGTAGGACATGGAACAATATCTCCACGTTTATTTTGTCAATAACGCATACTGTTGTCAATGTACTCATGGAAATAACCGGAAATGGCCCTATTCCTCGTAGGTAATTAACAACTTGTCGCCTACGTCCCGGTAATTTGTTCGCGATAGATTCACGCATGACTGAACATTCGGCGCCACTATCGAACACGGTATTTACTACGACTTCGCCGACGCGCATACGCATAGTGTTCAAACTAGAATTGTTTTGAGACACTGAATTCACATTGGAGGCTATCTGTTTATCGCGGCGATAACATGCATCAAAAGTATGACCGGGTTTCGAGCAAAAACTACACACCCTACCCTCACTTGGTTTCGATAAGGCGGATGACGTCATAGGACCTTTCGCGTTTGTTTGAAAGTTTGAATCATTACTATTTTTATTTCGACAGTTGTGGGTAGTGTGGCCAGTTCTTTTACAAAAATTGCAATAAGGAGGGTTACTTCGACTATCACTAGAAAAACGAGATCGTTTTTGTGGTGGTGGATTAAAGTTTTGTTGAGTTGGACGCTTAATACGAATAGATGAAGCTACAGATATCAACTCAGGCACTGAGGTAGCTCTGGCATTCATTAATTCAATTCGAAGGCGTTCGTCACTAACCGTCCCTATCACCGCTTCCACCGCATCGCTATTGTCAAGCTTGTCCTTAGTCACACGCCTCCACAGAATCCATGATTGCGTAAGAAACTCCGCAATGTCTTTGGAGGAATCGTAGGTATGCTCTCTAAACTTGAGTATGTCCCGCGAATAGCGGCTTTCGGGTTCAAATGTAGTTATAATATTTTGGCGCAGCTCGTCCCATGTGGATGTTGTTACGAGCCAGTTATCAGCCCATATCTTAGCACGGCCTCTTAGCAGGCTAGTCACTTTCATCCGGATATCATAGTCACAAAACTGGTAGGTATTTTTGGCCGTAGTAATATGATTACACCACTCCCGAACCCCAACGCTACCGTCTGGGTCATAGCAAGGTAGAAACACATCGGTTATTCTAACCTTGTCACTAGGCTGCTGTTGTTGTAGCAGGCGCTCACTCATATTCTGCATCATTGTCATCATATGTGAGAAAAATTCAGGTGGTACATTACCCGCTGGTTGTGGTACCAACACCGTATCCGTAGACGCGCTGGACGTTGAAGCCGCTGATGCAGGTTGAAACAGGAAGCCAGGTGGTGTCACGCCGTCAGGCGTGCTTACGGCCGGCGCACTCGATGCCGTAGCATCTGGCTCGGGTGCGCTCATGTTGGATGGATGATGCCTCTGATGATCAGGATCTGAAAAATACATAATGGCCGGGACAGAAAAGGGATCGCTGGAGCGATCCCACTTCTGATATCGAGGAAGTGGAAACGCTTGAGTTTTAAAAAATATGCAGAACCTCCAACCTTGTCAAGGTCATCGGTTCTGCTGTTTGCTATTTGTAATACTACCTACTATTTCTATTCCTGATTTTAATTCTAACGGATTTTACCAAAGTAGCTATTGAACTAATTACACTTTACTTTAAAGGCTAGACAAAACCCAAGCAAAACAAACCACACGTTAAGGTAACAAACTTTACATTTTAAAAGCAAGACAACTTTAAATCAAATCATTTAATATTACAGAGAATAATGAACACAAGTTAAAGCAACTGGCTTTATATTTTACAAATCAACACAAGTATTACTTACGATGTTAACAGCACAAAAATCAGCAGCAAACTGAATTCTGCCTCGCTTCCAAGCGCTCACGCGCCGCCATCTTCCCGCCAAAACGTTACTTCCTTTTAATATGGGCAGATGGCGCTGTGAGCGCTTGAAACTTACAATATTTAAACTATTGCCATTTACATAGTGGTTTCTAAAATCATTTCTTATTTATTTAAACTTATTCAAACTTATTTACAAGCAATCGAAACTTAAAAAGCATGTAGAATATAAAACAAACTTACTTCAGAACACCACCTTGTTTTTACAGTCAAAACAATCACTCACAAATGTAGTAAGCTAACTTTTAAAGAAACCATGAGTTAAATTATTATTTAAATATCATTTTAGGATTTTAGAGAATCAATGATAATTTTAAATCCTCACATATAATTAAATTGATTTATCTTAATACTAGGTGCTGAATTAATGTTGCGGCGACATATATTATTACTAATTTTCATTACCGAATAATGTTACTAATTTGTATCATTAAACCAAGATTAGTTGTACTCCTGTCTCATGTAATTCATTGCGCACACTATCTCGAGACATTTTCATGATTCTGCTAATTTATTAACCGTATTTGATAAACTTACAGTGGTATTTAAATTAATGCCGCCCTTGTCTTTTTTTCGAAAGTTTATGTTTGGAGGCTGCTTGTTTAACCGCAGCCCAAAGCCTTCCAGTTCATGCTCCAAGAGTTTCTTGTGCTGCAGAGGTTTGAGGACGTCCAGGACTATGAATATAAGGCTGCAGGTCCGGGCCACTGCTATGACTTGACGACCTCGCCCCTTGCCGTCTTTGGCACCTTCTATGATTCCAGGCAAATCAAGAAGCTGAAAAGAGAAAGTCAAAAGATTAGAATTAAAATAAGAGCTTGTCTAATACGATGGTGGTTTACTGATTTTAAAAATCCCTCGCATGTTAACTGTTGTTTTATGATACTAGTTGAGCCCCGCGCTTTCACGCGCATCTTCCCGTTATCCCGCAGGAACCTTTTTCCGGAATAAAAAGTAGCCTATGCGTTAATTCGGGGTATAAGCTATCTCCATTCCAAATTTCATTCAGATCCGTTCAGTAGTTTTTGCGTGAAAGAGTAACGAACATCCATCCATCCATACATACAAACTTTCGTATTTATAATATGTATTAGTAGGATAAAATTAAATGTTAAATGATAATACTACTTAGGCATAATCAGAGCTTATTGTAAGATTGATTTGATTATTTCAATTGCCAAGTGATAAAATTTTCATTAGTTGTTGAAACCAATCAATCTCAGTTAATATTATGTTTCCAATAAAACCTCAAATTATGTAATCAATTTGTGTTGAGCTAGCTAGGTAGGTAAAGAACAAATTAAGTGAACAGAAATATCACCATATGTGTGGGTAGCAAGAAAATCATAATTCTACTTACTACATAACACAACATTATCAAACTACACCTAAGTACACAGTAATCATTAATTACAAAATAACTGTTCATACATACATCTTTATAAAACACTTGCTGCGCCAAGCCAAGCGGTTTGCTTGCACTATATGAACTATAAAATTTTCTGGGTTTAAAAGCATCTTATATCCTACTAGCTGTTCCCCGCGGTTTCACCCCCGTGGGCTTGTTTCCCGTTTTTCACAAGTTAAGGGTTGAATTTCAAAAAATCCTTACTAAGTACACCCCTATGTATCAAGACAAACATACCCTACACATTTTCAGTTTCTACGAGCAGCGGTTTAGGCTGTGCGTTGATATCAGTGAGTTAGGACTTTGATTCTTATACATAATTATATAGATAGATTGCAGAACCATAAAATAACTAAATACCAAAAAATACCTAAAATAACTAAAATCCGTTGAGCTGTTACAAGATAACAAACAGTAAGTGATAACAAACACACAACTTTCCTATTTATATTATTAGGATAGAAATCACATGTACGGAAAATCTAGGTTTTTATGGAAATTCAAGTTACCTATGCATTGAGTTACAATAATACTATTTACTCAACATTCAAGGGCATGTGCCATCCATGAACCGTCACCGGGCTAGCGTGGTAGATTACAGCCCAAACTCTCTCTCTGAGAAAAGGCCAGAAGCCCAGCAGTGGGCATGTAAAAGCCTGATGATATTGTCGTTACTCTATTTCTTACCTGCTTACAACTTATATTCACTTAATAGTTGCGCCCCGCGGTTTCACCCGCGTCTTCGACGTTCCACAGGAACCTTTTTCCGAGATAAAAAGTAGCCTATGTGTTAATCCAGGGTATAAGCTATCTTCATTTCAAATTTTATCAAAATCGGTTCAGTAGTCACAGTGATAGTTGGTAACAAACATTCACACACACAAACTTTCGCATTTATAATATTAGTATGATATGTTTTACTATACTATTAGCTATTAAATAACATTTATTTACCTGTATTTTAGCACCTTTATATTTAATACAGCCTGGCACCGTGGTAAGCGTTGTAAACTCATACGCTGCCACTTCAGAGTATACTCCGGCTAAATTGGAGAGTAGTGTAGACTTCCCTACAGAAGGAAACCCGACGAAGCCAATACGGGCATCACCAGTTTTGGCAACATCAAAACCTATAGAAAGAGAAAAGAAATAATATGAAAATGAAAATGTTACATCATTGTACTTTTTGAATGAGGAAATGAAACTAAATATTAAGATTTATTTTCACGGTAAATGGAAATAGGAAATATCTTCGATTGAAGTTTAACTTATAAATAAATTTATTTTTAAGCCGTTTGGTTTTCAAATGAGTAGACACAGATGAATAATAAGGTTTATTATATTTTTTTATGGATATGCATGGTAAGGCAGTATAAGGTTACCTACTGTACTATCTTAGATCTAGGGTTGTCACATAAATATATTTGATAAATAATATTGATTTGTTTGACTATCTCTATCTTTACAACTGTCTCTTCTGTTTTACAATTGGTTATTATCACCTAATGTTTAAGAAGATGCATTTCTGAACCACCTCTGTATCCGTAGATTCATATATGAAAAAAAAAGCTATTGAAAGTTCTCTAACACAGCTGCTGTAGTCATGATAGATGTGCAAGTAGCACTTTACACTTCACTAGACATGACGATTAGATGTATTGCCACTCTAAAATAGTTAGGTAAACTGATATTTTTAAGTAACTATGTACTTTTAATATTATTATGATTAATGAACTTACCTTCACCGGTTGCACTGCCACCGCCTTTGGGAGTGATCAGTTCGCGCCTTAATTTTGCCAACCGGGCTTTTAGAATACCTAAGTGAAGGGCCGTTGCCTTGTTTTTTTGCGTTCGGGCCATCTGTAATCCATTTCAAATATTCAAAGCTGAACCATATAGCCAAGACATAAAAGACATTAATAACATTTATATATGTTTAGAAAAGAGTAATTATGAGTAAATGAATGTCAGTTAGCCAGTATTTACTGAAATTCATTATATTCAGATCATAACCTCTTCAACCAACCTCCGACTCTATAGCGGCAATTTTCTCCAAGATTGTACTCATTTTCACAGCTTTTTTTATTTACGTGTTATTAAATAACTTTCAGACTAATAAATAGAAACTTAAATAAGTTGGTACTCTTCACAATAATTACAAAAATAGAAAAGTAAAAGCGTGTCAATTTTTGACTTCGTCTTCGAATCGTTTCGAACTTTTGGCATTTTTTTTCTTGTCGATTCCAGTTGTCACTTTCTGTCACTGTCGCTTGTCAGTCATTTTGAATGTGTCAACTCGAAAGTGACGACTGCAAACAGTGCCATCTGTTGAAAGCATTTTGTAACCTTTTGTCAATGGTTAGTCAGGGCCATCTGTTGACGAATTTCCTTACTACAAGGATCCAAGGTTTGCTACAGTTCATAAAAAATTTAATAGATGGCGCTTTTCAGCAAATCTTTGGCAATGTGCCGGCACGTAGAAAATGCTTTTCCAGCAGCAGGTTTGCGCATCGCAACTACAGAAGGAAAGGAACAGTACAAAACTGTTTTCAGGCTATGGTTGAAACCAGTTATCTTCAGTAGTACGTTCGGCGCTGCTATAGAACGGATTCGCCTTCGCGCGCGTCGCGTTCCGTTTAAGTTTCGTAAATCGTATGTAGTCGAAAAAATAAGTGTTTAAAATATTGTTTAATTCGCAAGTTTGTTTTAAAATATGTAATAATAATAATATGATTGTAATTTCTATAATATAATCATAGTTAGGTTTACTATATTATTAAATAGTTACTTACTAGCTTACTACTATTTTTAGTGGGTACTTGCATAAATCGGACTAGTGAAAAAGAAAGAAGTTTGGTGACTTTTAGTTATGTTAAAAAAACCTAGTTTTAGTTAGTTCTTCTCTTTAGGAGATAGCTTAGGTGGAAACAACTTATGACTATGAAAATGACATCTGTTCACCGGTTTTGCAGTGATAGCTGTATTAGGTAGGTATTTATATAAATTATTTTTTATAGCAAATAGGAGTATGTAGATATACCTAAATACCTGTAGATACCTAAGTAGGAAGGAATGTAGGTACATACTTCATTTTGAATGTTTTTATGAATGTTGTTGTGGTGGATGAATAACCAAAATAATTAAAGCTACGAAATAATATATTAGAAATTTCAACTAGGTAAGTAAGTATACCTACAAGATAATAATTAGATAAGTAACTGTAGGTAGATATTCTTTAATACCTAGTATTGGAGATGGGCTATTTAAATGAAACAGGAACTACCTAGTACCTATTACTTAAGTATCAATACTAAATCCATAGGTACCTAGACCACATAATCTGTAAGTAGGTACATACTACATCACTACATAGTATAAAACAAAGTCGCTTCCCGCTCTCTGTCCCTATGTATGTTTAGATCTATAAAACTATGCAACGGATTTTAATGCAGTTTTCAGAAATAGATAGAGTGATTCAAGAGGAAGGTTAATATTAATATATGCATATTATATTATAGAGCAGAAAAATTGAAATTTTTAAAGATTTGTAAAAGTATCTACATTGTACCCGTGCGTAGCCGGGGCGGGTCGCTAGTACATACTACATAATATAGCATGTAACAAAGTCGCTCTTCGCGTCGTTTGTCTGTCTGTAGGTATATCCCCTAACACCTCCTATACCACGCAACGGATATTGAAGCAATTTTCACCACCAAAGTCATTATCTACTTACCTTAATACACAAATTTTTGTCCAGCTAAAGGAAGCATCTATAAGCTGTATGTTTTATATAAACTCAGCAGAACCTTTAAATTAAATATTGTTGTTTTTTCCGAATAATATTTTGTTACATAATTCTATAATAGTACTTAAGAAGTGAAGCTACGCATAATGGCATACTAATTTTAATATTCTAAGCTGCTATACTTTCCCTCTAAGTGAATTTTGTTAATTCTTCTGGGAAATACCTGCATTTTGACTGGCTGACTACTAAATTAGGCTAAAAAAATATTGAGGTTACCTACAACAATTTTTCTATTAAACTCACTAACTGGGATGGCGCAACGACCCAAAGTGAGTGTTGGCCTCCGATAACAAAAGACTTCGACTTCGAAGACTTCGGTCTGTCCTGCGCCACCTCCTGCCAGTCCTCCACCTGCAGCTCGCGCAAATCCTTCGTGACTTCGTCATAATATCATCGTCGTCGTGATATCACTGGATTTTTTCTTATATTGTATGATAATTAAAAATGTTTAATTATGTTTATTTACATACAATATCAATTACTACGAGATCGGTACGGAACCCTTCGTGAGCGACTCCAACTCGCACTTGCCCGTTTTTCTGACTTCGGTATGCAAGCTTAAAATTTCTCCGCTAGCGGTTTGACGTTATTTACCTACTTCTAAAAAAGATTCGGTATCTTTAAACTTTTCGAAGAATCCAGCACAAGTATTCTCTGACTCGAGCACGGATTTTCTTTTTTCTTCGCAAAAGGCGCTAGAAATTTTCAGATTCTTCCTCAGTGTCTTGCGGTAAAAAGATGCGGTCATCGCGATAGGATGCTTGCCAAGACGCTTTTTTCTCTCTACGTTTCAACACTTCGAGTAAATCCTGAAAACTCCCGGGAGATTAAGGTGTGAAATAACTCAGTAGGCACTTCCATCATACCTACTAAGTTGTCAAACATTTCTCGTGGGTGTTATCATTCAATTTACAAACTAACTTTTGTCACGCGAATTTCCATCCGGTGTTCCACTGGGATTTCCGGATGAAATATAGTCGTAACCTCCGAATGAAACTAAACCCTTTCATCCTATCATCCTCATAATTATCAGCTTGACACTTCCACTATTGAGAATCTGGCCTTGTCTTAGAGAGAGAGAGAGTATGGACCACGCTGGCCCAGCATGTGTTTGTAATTTATAGGTGAGCAGCTAAAGCGGATGTGCCTAAATCACGCTGCGTATTTTATTTTTATTGCTAAAGTAATGCCCTAAATTTCAATAGAACATTTTATGTCGTTAAAGGTATTCCGGAGATAAATTTACAAATAAATGGCCAAGATTTTATAACCACTTAGGCGATTTGTGCTTCGATATCATATTAATTATAACAAATCATACTAGTGTAATGCCCAATCTGTCTACTTTCTGAAACTAGTTTCAGAAATTAAATAAGTTTGCTAAAAATTAAGTAAAAACGACAATATCAAAAAACAATACCGCGGTATTTTGCGGTTGGTGAAGGTGTTCGACCGCGCAGCGCTTTAGAGACGGTAAGGCGTGCGACGGCAGCGCCTGAGTGGTTAGGCCTTCTATTATTTCATCATCATCATCATCATCATCAGCCCGTATCAGTCCACTGCTGGACATAGGCCTCTCCCAAGGTACGCCACTGAGCCCGGTCTTCGGCTCTTCTCATCCAACTACTGCCAGCCACTCGGCGCAAATCGTTGCTCCACCTTGTCGCAGGGCGTCCTACGCTACGTTTGCCAAATCGCGGTTCGCGGTTCTATTATTTATATTCTTCATAATAAAACTATAGTATCTAACAAATTACAAATATAACCCCACACTACTATCTGACCCCTAAGGGGTCAGATAAACGTCCGTAAGTTAAATGTAAAACCAAATTTCGATAAATTTGATCTAATTGTCAATTTTTCCGTGATAAATGCCGGCCCTAAGTAAAACTAAGCCGGTATTCTAGAATAAATAGAATAACAGCCTTTGACTAATCCGCAATACCTTGACACGGAACAAATACTAGAGCGTTTTTTTCTATTCACAAATATTTATACAATTTGTAGTTTATATATATATATATAATATACATATTTATAATCTATATTCAATCTATTTTCTACTAATATTACTAAGGCATCTTTAAAATAATGATTTTTTTGTCATTATTTTTATATCCGCCATTTTAACAACACACGTTGTTTGTTACTCGCTCAAATGAAGATTTAATTTTCATCATTATTGTAATGCATGCTGTCCTCACCTGTCAATGCTGTGACATTTGGTTCTAAGCTTCTAAGAATTGTTATAAATCTGCGAATGCATGAGTGTGCACTGTGTTGGTGAGCTAATAAATAAATGAATTCCGTAGCCAAACCCCAATCTGGCAAAACATCACGCTTTTTTGAAATTTTAATTGGGTTTTAATTTACTTTATATAACTCAATAAACTTTTCACTTCGAATAAATTGTTCCGAATAGACATGTTAAAATAAGTTTCGACGTAAGTACCGACCGACATCAAACTTCTACACCCCACCTAAATGAGCTTTCATAGTTGTACAATAAATCGATGCTTGATGGCTTACTGTGGGCGTTACCAACTGAGGTGTTGATTCATAGTACGAGTATATAGGAGTCGATACACTCTCTACTTTAATTGCTAGGAATCGATAATCGCAGAACAAATATTAGGTATTAGAAATCTACTTATTTACATGCCTTAACTATTCAAAATCAGCGGTTTATATCTGTCCACTGCCAAAACAAACCACTGAGCTACGTCTTCGGGTTCTTCTCTCCAACTGCTGCCAGTCACTTTACGTATTTGTCAATCCATCTAACATGAAGGCATCCTAGACTACGTTGGCCAAGATCGGTCTCCTCTCAAGAACATATCCCCCAACGGTTGTTAGTTCTGCGGCAGATACGACCAGCCCATTGACACTTCAGCTTACTAATTTTAACCACACTAATTTCTCATTGTTACAGGTTATAAACATTAGACTTTTCATCAAGAGCACCACCAGAATTCAAATCGAAATGAACGATACAGTGCCAACCGTCAAATTTCACCGGTGATTCTGAAAACGAAATTCAAACTCAAAAATCGATATGTCATCGGAGGTTTCGTTAGAGGCTAGAGACAGGCCAGGCTTCGTTCGCCGGTCGGCCGCCGCGTGCGCAAGAGCCGCTTGTTCTCAAGTGGGCCTGGTGATACTAGTCGTGATCTATGTGCTGCTGGGAGCCGTGCTGTTCGAGTACTTGGAGTCAGGACCTAAGGTGCAGAAGCGGTCTGCGATACAGCGGTCACGGGAGGAGTGCTTGAAGGAGCTATGGGCTATAACAGGTAAGTCAAGTATTCAAATAATTACCTCTCAGTTTGATCCAAGTTCTACGATTGGAGTGTGACAACTTGTTACCCCACTTGGATATTTCGTAGCACTGGCATAGCTTAGATGGTTCAACAATGCACAAAGGTGCACTGGTTTTTATCTGAGACGACTGGACGAATAAGTTTCAAGACTAATAAAGTTTGGATCTATGTTTAAACTATACTAGGTAAATGAGGTTAATCATGCTCTACGAATGAAGTGTGACAACTACCCACCCACTATCCCACTTGGTTATTTCGTAGCACTGGCGTTGCACAGATTTCACATGGAATGGTTCAACAATGCATCAAGTTAAACTAGTTTTGACGACTGGTGTAATAACTCCAAGCAAGCAAGCTCTGACCTCTAGCAAACGCTTGAAATATCTGCTATGCCACTTGGATATCTCGTAGCACGGGCGTAGCTTAGTTTTCACATAGTAGGTTCAACAATGCACCAAGTTAAACTAGTTTTTATCCATGACGACTAGTCGAATAGGTTTGAAAAGTCATTAAGTTTGAATTCATACTTTGGTGACCAAGCAAACAAGCTCCAACCTCTAGCAAACGCTTGAAATATCTGCTATGCCACTTGGATATCTCGTAGCACGGGCGTAGCTTAGTTTTCGTATGGAAGGGCTCAACAATGCACAAAAGTAAGCTAGTTTTTATCAGTAACGACCGAGAGACTAAGTTTAAAAACTCATTAAGTTTTTATCTACTTCAAATTACTTAGTAAATGAGGTACTTGAAAACTCTAGTCTACGCTTGCAGTGTGCCTTCACTTGGATGAAGCAGCCAGTTGTCTTATTTTTTTCCGTCTTGTTTAACAAATATTGTGATTTATTGGTGAAAAATCTCTCGGAATAAAACATAGCTTATGAGACTCAGCGATGAAGTAGAAAATAGGATGAGTAATTTAGGAGAGTAACCCTACTTTTAACAAACAAAGAGATTTTACCTTTTCGAAACATTATTATATATTAGACAGTTGCGCCCCGTGGTTTCATCCGCGTCTTCCCGTGGGAACCTTTTTCCGGGATAAAACTAATCTATGTGTTAATCCAGGGTATAAGCTATCTCCATTCCAAATTCCATCAAAATCGGTTTAGTATTTACGGTGATACGTGGTAACAAAGACACACACAAACTTTCGCATGAATAATATTATTGGTGGAATAGTAGGATGTATAAGGTGTTTCGTGACCCTAACATAAAAGCCCTTCCACTCCTTCTTTAGTTCTTACATATTTATAAGATAAAAGGGATTTAATCTAGACTGTGCTTATTTGGGTCACCGGAAACCTAATGGAATTTAAAGAAAGGTACGTCCATAACTTTTTTGAGATCGCTGTGAATAGACTGAATTATTTATCAGGGTTTGTAGCCAAAGCGGTGAAAGCGAAAATTCAATTTTGAATTTCAGCAAGTAATTATAATTTCCAAAGTTTAATATTTTTTTAACAAGAAAATTTATAATAATTTAACCATGTTAAAATTAATTTGGGGCTACTATGCTAAAGACAAAGAAGTCTTTGTAGAATACAAATTATGAGTAAATTGATTTTCAACAAAACATTTTTACTATGTTTTCGGCTTGCTTTGTTCACACATAATTTAATGCTATATAACAATACGATCCGTGGTTTATTTGCTATCCCGCAGGAACCTTTTTTCCAGGACAAAAAGTAGCTTAAGTGTTAATCCAGGGAGTACGCTATCTCCATTTAAAATTTCACACCCTGATCCGTTGCGCAGTTTCAGCGTAGGTTCGAATCCTACAATGAGCTTGGTTTCGGTGAAGGAAAACATCGTGATGAAACTATAGCTTGCGGTAGGGAATTTTCTACTGCTCGCCTGGTGGTGGCTACTACCTTCAAGTTAAGTCTCTGTTGCCAAGCACCTATTGGTGTGTTCTGGCAGTCTAACGTGAGAGTCAGTTCCCAATCTAGGTGCAGCGTGGCGCCACCTTCGACTATATTGTTACTAGACATCAGGTGACTTGTGGTCGACGCTACCCAGCAAAATTATAAAGAAAAAAATATACGTTTGACAATGGAATCTAGTGAATTTAGACATCTTCGTTTTTCTAATTTCCCTTGTGTCCTCAAAATAGTAGGTGAGTACAATACAGTTGTAACGACAAGGGTCGTCGATTTATAAGAAAATATGATGACCCTTTGTAGGCTGTCCGACTTTGACGTGGTTCACATTTTATTCACATTTTTACGCTTGTCACATAAATTTTATGCGAGCGAAAGGTAAGCGATCAAAAGGAGAGAGGTCAAGTCATTTTTGGTATCACTTAAGTTAGAACACTTTTTGTTCTGAGAGGAAGATAAGGTTTTCTTACAAAGTTTTTCTATAATTTCTACCTAGCGTTTGATCACAAGTCACCTTATGCTAAGTGACAATGCTATCGAAGGTGGCGCCACGCTACACCTGGATTGAGAACTGGCTCTCAAGTGGGGTTACCTGAACACACAGATGTGTTTGGTGATAGATTCTTAACTTGAGGGTAGCTACAAAGTTAAAGACTTCAGACTCTATCTAGCACAAGCGTGCGTTGAATCTCGCATGTAAAAATTTGTCAGCCTTAACATTTTTATTATTAATATATAACGACAAAATAACAAAATGTATACAGTTCGAAAGAAAATTAAACTAAATATTAAGAACTATTTTATTTATTTTTTATAGTAATATCAATAATGTATTGTGTACATAATTAATGTTTTTATAATAAAATTACATGCAATATAGCATCAAAAGGTTATTTGTAACCTATAAAATGTAATTTAAAAATCAAATTGAACTTCCATAAAAACAGGCACGAAATTTGCAGCGAACAAGGCAACGTCCCAATTTAATTAAACTCTACAGATCGATCTTAATTGGAAACCATTATCGAGGTAGGTAGGTACTTATTAATTATAGAAACAGGGGGTGACCACCGGTCACCACAAACGTTGTTCGCAAAGTTTCATCCTAAGTTAGATAGACAGATAGGTACTCGTAGATAGATAGATAACGCTCTAATGCTTTACCACAACAACAGAAAAAACCGGCCAAGTAAGATTTTGACTTGTGCACCAAGGGTTCCATAATAACTTAATTTTTTTGTTATATAATTATGTACATATTTACGGTTTTCAGACTTTTTCAATTTGCTGTAAGGCCTTGCTTTATGCCAAATTTCATGACTCATCGGGAAGTACCCTATGTTTTGATTCCTTTGTGAAATCGCACTTATATGCGACGTAAACGATCGTATCTTTTGATTGCGTTGATTTCCAAAATTGATTTTTTTACAGCTTAAGATCGTAGAGCTGAGTAATTGATATAATTTTCAATTTGATACCTCAATGCGTTTTTAAGAAAAAAGGGTCTCGATAGACAACGAGAAAGACAAAAATACAGAGGGACAACATGTTCCTATAAGGGTTCCGTTTTTCTTTTTCAGGTACGGAACCCTAAAAAAAGAAAATTAACTAAAAAACGGCCCGCTCGATGGTAAGCGTTGACCGTCGCCTAAGTTATGGTGCTTATAATGAATTGATTCTGAGAATTCTACTTTGGACCACACGTTTATGCGTTAAAACAAGTATAAACAAAGGATTAATCACACCGCTGACAGATTAGTTTGCCTGAGATCCGTATCTTTTTATAGGTATTTTTAATACATTTTTCTAGGTAAAACGACAACGCTACGAGGGCCGGTTTGGAAGCAATTTCCTTTGCTATGACAAATATATTTCTTGTAATAATGTGTTTGTACCACATGGTTGGCCTTGGTTTTTATTTTAAGTTTTAAAGGGTATCGTTTGACCAAAAGTCACCTGTGTCACTTGAGTCACAAGTGAAGTGGCAATATGGCCGAAGGTGTTGCCACGCTGCACCTGGGTTAGGAACTGGCTCCTAAGTAGGGCTGACAGATTCTTAACTCTAGACCAATCGCTACCTTGTAAAGAATAAAAAAAGAGTTTTAAAAGTGTCATGCTTGCCCATTACAATTCAAAATTATGCGCGGCAAGCAACTTGCTAGTCTCGTCATTTAGTTATATCAAATTATGACATCACAACAAGTTTCATCTTCACTTAATAACAAGAGGCTTATATTAAACACTATCCCTACTAGTATTATAAAACTCTGTTTATCTGTCTGTCCGTCTTTCACGCCTAAACTACAGAACCGATTTAAATGAAATTTAGTACAGAGATAGTTTAAAGCCTGAGAAAAGACATAGGCTACTTCGCGATAAACTGTAGCCCACGCGGACGTAGCCACGGGGAATAGCTAATCTTGTAACAAGTAAATGAAGAAGCAAATTAATGTCAAACCTCTACAAAAAACGTTACCCTCAAACAAGCTGAAAGAAGGCCGACGTTACTATAAAACATTTTACAGTATTTAGGCACAGTATATAAAGAACAGTAGGTTAGCTAGGGCCGCTCGACGAGTTAATTGCCTACTCTTGCGGTGACGCATAGGCGGCGCGTTCCGTACTGAGTGCATGGCCGCGGCCCCGGCCGCCTCCTTTCGTTTCTGTGATTGTGTGCGTGAAAAGTGCGTGCGTACACAGTGCCGCTACTCACGCACACATTCAAACCGGCGACAGCCGATTTATATGAAGCTGAACTACTACTCCTTTACTATGATTTAGGTCTGTATAAACGTGACGCTACCATTCGAACTTTTTCAATCTCCAACGTTTTGTCAAAGAAAAAGCCACGGTGTAAGCCCCCAACCAATACAACCCCTGATAAGTTCTGGTACTGCATAATTTATTAGTCGCAGCACAATAGAGCCGCGTAGAAAACTGTCTTTTGTCTTGGTGGAGAGACGCTTACAAAGGATCTTGTGCAGGGAATATGTTAAAGTATGTAGCGCTGGGAAAGTACACACTACACACATATAGTGACGAGGCGAGATGTCTCTGTCTGCGATAGACATGGGTTGAGCCTCACCTCGCAACCCAATTTCTAAGTATAACATCCTACTAATATTATGAACGTGAAAGTTTGTGAGTATGGAGGTATTTTCACGCAAAAACTACTGAACAAATTTGAGTGAAATTTGGAATGGATAGCTTATACTTTGAATTAAATCATAGGGTACTTTAAATCCCGGAAAAAGGTTCCAACGGCAAGACGCGGGTGCAACCGCGGGGCGCAGCTAGTAATAATTTATATACGCGTTTCGCTTTCTGTTACCCTCAAGTCAAGAATCTGTCGCCAATCACCAATAGGCTTGTTCCAGTAGCCCCACTTGAAAGCCAATCCAGCTGAAGCGAGGCACCATCGACCTTACCGTCACTTAATCAGGTGACTTGTGGTCAAACACAACCCTGAATTCACTAAAAACCTGCCTTACGGCTCCACCTACGTGTTTTTCCCTATACAACTCTTTCATACTATCCCAGACTGAATGAAGTCTTAAGACTGTGGTGAACTTGCTCCAATTCAATCAATTAGAAATAAGAATAAAATTGTCAATGTGATCGCGCCAAAAAATTACCTGCTGGGCGTTTCTTGCCTGTGCTTTGCCGGCGTAAGGAGGTTGGAAAAGGCGTAGCTATAGTTTTAACGTTATAAAGTGATCGCAATGTATCCTATTAAAAAAAAGTAATGAATTTGAATTTGAATTAGCGCATCCCTACAACACAAAAGCACAGAAAAACTCGACATCTGATTTCATACTCGGAAACTTAAATGAAGTCTTTGAGCACTGGAATCCTATTGTAATGAGTCTGTGGCGTGCCGCATAGAAACTAAAATAAAAATGTAAACAATAATCAATAGGTAGGTGCGCGCGGGCGACGGCTAGCGGCCGCCGCCAGTGCCGGCCATGCGATTCTCGCTTCCGTGGTGAATACCCGCAATACATTTTTATTTACAACAAGTGAAATATTTGTATTTATTTTCGAACCTGGACCCCACAAGTCCTTTAATTTCAATGCCGAGCTAGTAAGAAGACTCGTCTTACAACACTAGTCTTACCGCTTCCTTTGGCCCACTCTTCACTTCAACGTAAAAGCATGGTGTAATTTCCCCGGGCTTATAATTTGATGTATTTGTTACGCGTATAAAAGGGAACGCTTATTGACTGAGCGTTTTGTTGTAATGGCTGTACGTGGTTGGTTACTTTATGAGTTTGCTGGATTAAGGGTGAAGTAAAGCGCTTTTTATTATATTACATGTTTTTATGATTAAATCGTGATGATAATAAATGCTAAGAGTGCTACGTTTTAGTTCCGCCACACGGTTATATCTCTGGTTTTCCGTTATCCCACAGGAACTTATTCCGAGATAAAAAGAAGCCTATGTGTTCATCCAGAGTATAAGCTATCTCTAGCCATTCCAAATTACATTCAAATTGGTTGAGCTCTTTCAGCGTGAAGAAGTAACAAACATAAATACATTCATTCACTCATAAGGTTTCGCATCCACACTGCATTATATTAATATCTATTATCGATGCGAAAGTAGCGTGTTAGATTGTTCGTTACCTTTTCACAACTAAACCACTAAACTAACCTTGATGAAATTTGGTGTGGAGATAGTTTGAACCCCATATAGAAGGACATAGAATACTTTTTATCGCGATAAAGTGTAGTCCACGCAAATGAAATCGCGGGGCACAGCTAGTTTATCGAAATGTAGGTAGACACGCGAAACGAGAAGAGAGTTGAACAAATAGGTAAGTAAGAGCATCAGAATGACTGTGAAGGTTATAACTAACTAACTGAGATTGGCGCAACGACCCAAAGTGAGTCTTGGCCTCCGATAACAAAAGACGCCACTTCGGTCTGTCCTGCGCCACCTCCTGCCAGTCCTCCACCTGCACCTCGAGTAAATTCTTCCTTGTGAAGGTTATCTAATCTTAATTATTTGTTTGATCTTTTTTCACGCAACAATGTAGAGACCGATTTTGTATAAATTTTGCATAAGTATAATGTATACCACCGACAAAAATAGGGGTTTAATCTCGAAAATATACAAAGCAAAAGCGGAAAATTTAGGCTGTGAAAATATAAATCTCCCCTACCCTAACAATTTTACATCCTTCTAATAAATCCTTATAAATGCTAAGGTTTGTGTGAGTGTGTGTGTTTGTCAATGTTTGTTACCACGTATCGCCGTAACTACTACACCGATTTAGATAAAATTTGGAATGGTGATAACCTAGATTAAAACATAGGCTACTTTTTAACCCGCAAAAAGGTTCCTGCGGAATAACGGGAAGACGCGGGTGAAACCGCGGGGAGCAACTAGTGTCATAATATTACTTTTCCGCAGTCCAAAATCATACAAATCAAATCACAGCACCATTTTCATCACCAAAATGTGGCAACCTTGTTCAGTAAAACGTGATAAACTGATAAAGATTAAATTATTATCAAAGCTGTATTACAACCCTTCAGGGAAGGCGGGGAAGGTAGTACGGGACGAGAATTCTATTACCTCCAAGTAGATATCCGTTTAAAGAAAATACAACATGAAATGATCTTTATGACAAAACGATAAAGTTCATATTTGTTATCCTTTTGTGAAGATCGTTGAGAAGATTATGGAAGATATTTCAACACAGGTTTGCGGAAGGTGAGTGATTTAGGTTGGTAGGTATGATGCATCCTTTTAAAGGTAAGTGGTTAAAACATTTCGAAATTAAAGCCGGTGAACCTATATTTTACGTCAACAAGTAACCAAGCAAGAGGCTTTCAGAGGTAAGGCTGCATTTACTCTAGAAAAGTTCATAATGGATTCAACATTGCCCTATTACTTTCCCACTACTGGAATACAGGCCTTCTTTAAGAGAGATTGAGAGAGAGCATGGGCTATAATCCACCACGCGGGTCCAGAGTGGTTTGACGGATACAAGGAGAAAATAGACTTTCCAAAATATATAAGGAATTTCCTTCCCTTTTGACCCAGAAGGAAAACTAAGGTAAAATAAGGAAGGAAAAGGTTACATTTTGGAAGGTAAGACTCAGAAGGAAAGTCAAGATTTTTTTTGCCAGTGTAGTAGAGACAGGATGTTCTCTCTTTATGATAACTGGTACTGAAAAAGCACCATCTATTTGAGCCTTTGACAACGAAGTTGCTGTTACAATGAACCACCCCGTAATTATGTACCGAAGTTCATGTGGCCCTACCGCAGTCAAAATGGTTGCGACCGCTCATACAATCAAGAATTGGTTCAATATTTCAAAATAACCACCGTTCAATTAAGGTGCTTTAGCTAATGAAACTAATCCATTCATGGTGTCCATTAAAGACTTGGGCATAAAGGAGAATACCCACCTTTATGCTAATGCTAGGCCGACAAAGGACGCTGAATAAATGGCCTCATACGGAAATTGTTCTAATTCCGACTTGATTAATAAGTGTTTGCGACGCAAACCACTCGGCTCAACGTATGTATTACGGGTTTAAAAGTTTTGCACCTTCCAAGGTAATTTATCTTTGCGCGGGAATGTAAATAGGTTGTCTGCAGAACACGCAATGTGTGGTTTTGAAACGCCATGCCCACTTATAAATCAAGCTGTTATTTTACTAACAATGGTGAAACTTTTTATTTGTACCTAGGTGTAGGTATGTTTTAGTTCTATTTTGTATTGTATCATTTGGACATAGTAAAGAGTAGTAGTTCAGCTTCATACAAATCGGCCGCCGCCGGTTTGAATGTGTGCGAGAGTAGCGGCGCCGTGTACGCACGCACTTTTCACGCACACAATCACAAACGAACGGGGCCGCAGACGGGGCCGCGGCCATGCACTCAGTACGGGACGCGCCGCCTATGCAAGTTCAAAGCGATGATGGCTCAGTGGTAGTGACGTCGGCTTGCGATCCGTAGGACGTGGGTTCGAATCCTACAATTAGCTTGAGCTTTCGGTGAAGGAAAACATCGTGATGAAACCATAGCTTGGTGGTAGGGTATTTTCTAGTACTCGCCTGGCTAGCTACCACCCTCTTGTTAAGAATCTGTCGCCAAGCACCTATCGGTGTGTTCCGGCAGCCTCACTTGAGAGCCAGTTCCCAGTCCAGGTGTAGCGTGGCGCCATCATCGATCACATCGTCACTTAACATCAGGTGACTTGTGGTCAAACGCTACCCTGTAAATAGTAAAAAAAAAAAAAAAATCACCGCAAGAGTAGGCAATTAACTCGTCGAGTGGCCTTAGCTAACCTACTGTTCTTACCTTACTGTGATTTGGAGGATGTATTGTTATTTTTAATGTAATGGAGTGGCAAACAATCAGACGTCCCGCCTTATGATAAGCGATCACCGTTGCCTAAGGACATTTGCAATACTAGGAGCGGATGCGTTGCGGTGTGGTGTGGTATTTTCAGTGCTCATTTTCAGGCGGAAGAAATTCACTGCTGAACATCAGTGTTCTATTGGCTCTAATTGACGAAAAAATACAGGTAATTTTTTTAAAGGTAAAGTAACTCTCTCTCCTCTTTGTATGTTTATAACAGAGAGAGAGGGTTACATTTTCACGCCTAAACCGCCAAATAGATCGTAATGAAATTTTGTATAGTTTGAACTCTGCAAAAGGACATGCAATACTTTTTATTGCAATAAACTTTTGTCCACGCGTGAGAAACCACGGGACATAGCTAGTTCGTAATAAAGTCATTAACAAGGCCTACTTTAAATTCATACGTCACGCCAGGTTACAATCACATTGGAATTATGGGATTTGCGCGTGTGAGCCATTATATTAAAACCGAATTGTCACACATTTGTCACGTTATGCGCAAGAATCCTTATTTTACGTATCGCCTGTAAATTATCATCATCATCACCATCATCGTCAGTCTATTACGTTCCCACTGCTGGGACACTGGGCTTCTCTCAGGAGAGAGAGTTTGGGCTGTAATCTACCACGCGGGCCCAGTGCGGGTTGGTAGATGTCCCATCACGCATGCCCTCGAATCTCCTTGTGATTTTTGACCATGCCGATTTCCTCACGATGTTTTCTTTCACCATTTGAGCGATGGTAAATCCACACATAACTTGCGTTCATAAACACTGAATTCAATAAACGACATTACAAATTCTGGCGCGTGAAAGAACATCTACAAAAAAAGGCGTAGGTTATTTTAATCGAATCACGTTGGCAAAGTGATAGCGAGTCGAAACACGCGCGACAGCCTATTGGCACATAAAATATGCGGAGGACCTAATGTAATGAAAATAATTCGTGGAATCAATTGACACGGAACCATCAGATCTGACAGATACCGAAACGATGATGGACCAGTGGTAGTGACATCAGTTTGCAACCTGTAGGTCGTTGGTTCAATCCTACAATTAGCTTGAGCTTTCGGTAAAGGAAAACATCGTGATGAAACCATAGTTTGGTGGTAGGGCATTTTCTAGTGTTTGCCTAGCTACCTACCAACTTTAAGAATCTGTAGCCAACCACCTGTCGGTGTGTTCCGACAGCCTAACTTGAGAGCGAGTTCCCAGTCCAGGTGTAGCGTGACGCCACTATCGACCACATCGTCATTTAACATCAGGAAACTTCTGGTCCAAAAATTAGATCAGAGGTTATTTGACGTATACTTATTATACTCTTGACATGTTTGGATACTATTCATTAAGAGACACTGGGACTTAATGGGACAATAAACTCTTTAGCACATTAAACATTCTTGGAGACGAGAACTTGTCAGCCAGAACGATTCCAATCAGAGTGGCATAACTGCTACGAAATATATCGTACGTTTGCCGCAAAAATTCACAGTTACGCATGTAAATTATTATGTAGTACGGTCTTTGAGGTAAAATGTGGTAATTTTTTGTTTGCGTTGGTGACTCGCCGCTCCCCTCTAACGCGTAAGCCTTTTGAAACGGGTGTCAGTGACCCGTATTTTTATGGTGAACGTTTTGCGTTTAAATTGCAAGTATTTTTTATAGCGTATGAGCACCAGGTATGTCGCATCACATAATACTAGAAGGTATTACAAATAGCACCAATCTCTTTAAGCAACATTCTCTACGGTCCCTACTTGGATGGATGACTAAGGGCTCACAAAACCACGAATTCGCATCGCATCGCTAATATCTGCGAGCTAGCACGAATGCACCACAAGAACTTCCGATCTGATTCGCATTGCATCGCAATTTTGTGTGGGAGTCCTATGTGTAGACTTTATCCCTACTTTCCTACTTATATTATTATATGTAATACTAGCTGCACCCCACGGTTTCACCCGCGCGGACTGCAGTTTATCGCAATAAAAAAAAAACTTTCTTAGGAACCTTCTCTTCGCAATAACAAAAACAACAAAATTAGTTAGTTAGTTAGTTAGTTAGTTAGTTAGTTAGTTAGTTAGTTAGTTAGTTAGTTAGTTAGTTAGTTACAAGTCAAGCTAATAAAAGTGTTTTAAAAAGAATAAGTGAAATCGGTCCAGCCATTCACGCGCGATGCCGTGACCAAGGGAAATAGGGATTCCTTTTTATATATAAGAAGAAAGAAGAAGATAGATTATAAATGCGAAAGTGGCTTTGTCTGTCTGTCTTTCACGCCTAAACTACTGAACCGATTTAATGTGATACGGAGATATTTTGAACCCTGAAGAAGGACAAGGAATACTTTTTTATCGCGATTGACTGTAGCCCACGCGGGTGAAACTGCGGGGAACACCCAGTCTACTATATTGGAGGCTTTCGTGTGGTCTGAAAACTGAGACACTAGGGCTGGTTCATGCTCGCACTCTGAGAGAGCCTGTATCCCAGCAGTGGGAAAGTAGTAGCCTGGTGATGATGATGATGATGATGCCTGTTCAAGTCTTTAGATCAGGTACCTACTTAAGTAATTAATTACCTCGCAGGAAATCACGAAGGTGTGAAACAATAAAGCGAGTCAAACAGGAAAATGGCTGCCAAAACACTGGCTATTGTTGTCAACGGTTCATTTATACAATTTGATTGTTGTCCGCAGTTTATTTACATAAAAACAAAGGGGAACTCTCTAAGGGCGCACCGCGAAAATTATTTCCGCTCGTAAAAATGTAAACGGTGGTTTTAGGGTTCCGTCGTTTAACTAAAATATAGAGGAGGTATTTATACAGTTTCTGCACACACGTCCACAGGAAATAGGTTGGATCTATTTAAAATATTTACAGTTCTCAGGCGTGCTTTTACTGCAGATAACTTTATGTATTCCAATAATATATTGCTTACTTAACAAATAAAAAGCATAAAATTAATAAACTATTGCTCACAAATGACCTAGACCCAAATAAAGCTCGAAACTTGTGTTATGGGTACTAGACAACGATATACATACATAAATAGAGAAATAAACACTTTTATAGATAGAAACCAAGACTCAGGAACAAATATTCGTACTCATCACACATATATTTGCCCTTACCGGGATTATATAAATGTAGTCTTTAGGCAAACTTAAGTCAACTAATTACTTTGATATAATCTGTCACATTTCACGCAAATCATTTATTTAGTTTTATATATTTATTTCCTACGGAACTCTGAAAATAGCGTGACGCACACTTGACGAGCTTTTTATTTATAATTTAGAGACGGAAGAGCGAGCCCTCAGTGAAATTATTTTTCGGAAATTCTGGCATTTTATTTATGTTGTATTTTGCATTTTTATTAGCTTAGATCGTCTACTTAGCACGAAATAACTAGCAAAATGTTTCACGTCAACTAATGAGATCAGAAGGATTTTAAAATGATTTTGATGCTGATGAATGACTTTTGTCATTTGTCGTTTAAATGAAAGAAAATTGATTTTCTACAAAACTTTTCAAATCTCGTGCTATAATTAAAACAATTCCATTTATAAACCTTTTTTACTACTACTTACATGGTAGCGTTTAACCACAAGTCACTTGATATTAATTGACGATTGGGATCTGACGCTCAAGTGGGGCTGCCGGAACACACCCAAAGGTGCTTGGTGACTGTGGGTGGTCGCTTGCCAAGTAAGCACTAGAAAATACCCTACCACCAAGCAATGGTTTCATCACGATTCCTTCACCGAAAGGTAAAGCTCATTCATTGTAAGATTCGAACCCACAACCAATCGCAAGCCGACGTCTCTACTTCTGAGCCATCATCTCTTCCTCTCGGTAATGGTTCCTGAAACATTCGAAAGGTAGATGTTATAAAATGGTAAATCAGCGGTTAGGATTGACCTTCTCACCTCAAGTGACCTATAGTAAAATCTTTACCTGAAATTATAATTTGTAGGCCTATTTCCCAAAAATTAAAGTAAAAGTTACCTGCCAATTAAACAGGTGTTTAAACTCCCACAGTCTAAATACTCCAGGTGCTTAAGTGGCCGTATCTGCCTAATAGGCGTTCATATTCGGAGTTTCCTCTTAATAATTAAAACTTGGCAAGTCAAGGCAAAGTTTTAATACCATTATTATTTATGGTAAGATTAAACTTTCTTAGCACATTTGAATTAAGATTTTGTGTGTGGGTAAAAGCAATGTAATTATCAATACTGATACACAGGTAGCTGCGGCCTTCTGCTTTTTCTGTGTAGATTTCCGGGATAAAAAGTGGCCTATGTGTAGCAAATTTCATCCAAATACGTTTTAGTGTGATTGAGTAACAAACAACATCCAAATTTTCGCGTGTGATAGCGTGATGCGCAATTTTGGGTTAAACTTTCCTATCCCTCATTAAATTTTATGCTATATCCCTATGATTGTCTCTGACTCTATCCCTCTCTCTGAACATATCATTATTGAATATCTGTCTCCTATAAATCTGTCTTTATAAGCAGTTCTGGTGAAAAGTGACATACTTAATTATTTGTTAATGATTTTTTTCTATATTAAGAATTTAAAAAGGTATTAATGACTTAGCAGTTTAAAATACACCACACGAACCAAGTAAACATTCTGCCGTGATTGACCCATTTCCCAATCTTCAGCTGATATTATCCTCCTTAGACCTTCGATAGCAAATAACAATCTAAAATAGTGAGGGCGGAGGATATAACGCGACTTAATCTTTCGCTCTATGATGATATTTAACCACAACATACATCGGGAACGTTACAGGCTAATGATGTCGATAATAATATATAATAGAAACGTTGGATCACGCTCATTTGGGACACATAGATTGTGAGCTTGCATAGTCGTTTTTAACCGATCAACTATATAGGTTAAGCAACATTCTCTGTGGTCACTAATTGGATGGGTGACCACTAGTGGTATTTACAACTGAGCGCTTCCATGTCCTTCTTTACCTGCTATTGTCCTAGGATAGCAGTCGTTCGACTATGTTGGAGGCCTTGGAGTGGTCTGAAAGCTCCAACTATGACTGGCCTCTAGCCAATCTTCTAACCCGCACTAGACCCGCGTGGTGTATTATGGGCGGCCCATACTCCCTCTCTGAAAGAAGGTTACTGCAAAAAGTACACACATGTCACATAAAGGTATACAAACATTATCATCATATCGCAAGAATAGATGGCAGCTTACAATGACAGTATCTCGGTCATACTTCCGTCTGCAGCTCCCACTAGGAGAAGCCTCACATAGCTCTCAAAACTACAGTAATGAGACCGCGTGAAGTGTTCACTCCTAACGACTCGGGATAAAACAACCCCTCAGCATCACACACGCAAAAAACAGCCTAAACGTAACACTCTAAAGTACATTTTTCGCTGCTCCGATTGTGCTCATCAAGCCAAATTACCTAAAATCAAAGCGAGTGATGCGATTCAAGTAGGTATCTTTAAATTAATAGACTTGATGATGCCGTATTCCCTTTGATATTGTAGGTTAATGAGTAAAGTCATTTATCAAATTAGGTGAGTGCGTAGGAGCTTTCTTTTTGCTAGCGAATTGTTTATTTTTTTAGAACAGTGGTTGTTTGTTAACGTTTTGAAGAGAGATGTGCAATCTAACGTTTATTGAGAAAATAGACGTAGGGTATAAATAACGCTTGGACCGTGGGGACCGGGAGCGAAATCGATGTTTAGTGATATTATATCGAAGTGACAGGTCGATGCTACCCGTGACCAAAATGCTGGCCGTTATTTTGCGCAACGAATAAGCATTGCCGTTCAACACGGCAATGCGGCCAGCATTTTGGGAACGTTGCCAACTGGTAGTGGTTTATAAGATTAAGTAGTTGTATTGTTTAGTTTGATAGGTAGTTTTATTTTGTTATTTATATACAATTAATTATTTATACTAGTGTAGAGATGAATATCCATATCTTTTTTTGTTTATTTGTTTGTAACCTTTTCACGACTAAACCGCTGAACAGATCTTCACGATATTTGGTGTGGATATATTTTGAACCCTGGAGAAGGACATATGATAGGTACTTTACTCTGTTAATTATTTTTTCACATTTTGTTGCATATATATAAATAACTAGCTGCTTCCAGCGGTTTCACTCGCGTGGGCTACAGTTAATCGCGATAAAAAGTAGCCTATTGCCATTCTCAGGCTCTAGACTATCTCTGTACCAAATTTAATTTAAATCGGTTCAGTAGTTTAGGCGTGAAAGCGCGACAGGCAGACTGAAGAGTTACTTTTGCATTTGTAGAGATTTAGATCACAGAACAAAAGAAGGTACCTACAGTTCTGTGGTGACAATGTTACTAAGAACAAAAGCTCGAAGTTCCCAGTTCTGAGTATAGTCAGTTAAAAACAAAATCCTGCTGGAAATTGGGGAAGTCATTAAGATGCTCAGTCCGAGAGAGCAATTAAGAATCTAGAACGAAGTGAGACAAAAAAACTTGCTATAAATGTGGCAGAATATTTCAGGTAATGTGTGAAGTTAGCACGTTTCAACTTTTAACGGTTGAATAGATGTGGAGGAAATCTAGTACCTACTGAGATATATAAGTCACAACTACGTTCTACGCGGTCAAAACGGGGAGGGCACGGCAGTAATTAATAGCTTTTTACATCTAGTGTTTGAATGATATTATAATATGTGATTATGAAGTCAAAGATACACATTATACTAAGATTAGGAACTGGCACTATTATAAATGTGAAAGTTTGTGAGCGAGCGAATGATTGAGTATTGTTAGTTACATTCTCAGGCTGAAATGACTTAACGAATATGAGGGGAATTTTGAATGAAGATAACTTATACCCTGGATTAAGACATAGGCTACTTTTTATCCCGGAAAAAAGTTCCTACGGGGTAACGAGAAAACTGCAAGTGTAACCGCAGGGTGCAGTTAGTATAATAGCAAAGTATTATTATTGATTGATATCATCAATCTCACCCGCAGACACTTTTAGTATTTTTGTGATTATGGAGCTTGCAGCAGTGGCGAAATATGAAGAACTCAAACAAAACTAAATACCGACAAACCTACATATCCCGTTTCAAAACGAAATTCTAATTGTAGCTTCTGTTTTTTCACTGAGGGTAAACTTCCAACAAAAATCCAATACTTATAAACACCATATAACATTCATTGTTTATTTCAGGTAAATCACTAAACTTTCCAGGAAGCAACATCAGCAAAAGTCTTCCGTTAAATTCCTTATCATTCGCGCGGGTCGTAAAAAGCCGCATTTGAATAGCTATTTAGACATTTTCAGTCATAAAATATTATACCTTTGCAACGAGAAATGTTCAAAAATTTCAACCTCTAAGAACCTTTGAGCCAAGTTATTTGAATTCGTGCTGCATTGTAAGTGGATATAATTTTGAAGCTCAGTGTACCTGTAACGTTCACGAATATTTTGTGAAATCTTTCACATTTTTGTGTTCGCTGTGAAAATTACAACACCAGCCAGTGAAAGATATTACCACTAGCTGTTCCCCGCGGTTTCACTCGCGTGGGCCACAGTTTGTCGGGATAAAAAGTATCCTATGTCCTTCCTCAGGGTTCAAACTATCTCCGTACCAAATTTTATTTAAATTGGTTCAGTAGTTTAGTCGTGAAAGCGAGACAGATAGATAGACAAAGTTACTGTCGCATTTATAATATTAGTAAGGAAGTAGGGATATAGAAACAGAGTCGTCATTTTCTAAGAACCACACTAGTATTTTGTAGTTCTATGGTTCTTTTGTAGAATTTGCCTCGAGAATGATCACGTTTTTGCCAGTCCTTCAACTGCCAAGCAGGATTGTGCAAACCCACTGCGTTCCGAATCGAAGGGCAATATTTCTAATGAAATAACAGGGCTTATAGACATTTTTCATCTGATATCTCAGGGTGAAGAGCACAGTGTTAAAGAACAAAATTCTGGATTACACTGAACTGTATCTACTTACTTGCACCGAGTGGCTGGCAGTATTTGCATCAGAAGAGCCGAAGACCAGGTCCTGTTGTAGTACCGGTGTCATTCTCTAAAAAAAAGTTAGGTAGCCGTTTTTTTTAAACTTTGTGTATTTATCCATTCATTGCCCTCGAATCTATTCAAACACCAAACAACAGCCTTCATCCCAAAAAGGGTGAAACACTTCACCGTGACATGATACCGTTGTCATGAGATTTTTGTTTCCCCACTGGTTTTGCACTTGACATCAATGCGTTAAAAGGGATGAAAAACGGAGCCTTATTTGAGAGCGTTAACCAACCCTTGTGGTTGAGATTTAGTTTATTTATTTTGAGGAGGAAAATCTGTTTATTTCGTTAAGGTTTTAAAATTATGGGTTTAAATTTATCATAAGTACAAATGAACATTGTTTTTTCTCTCAGCAACTATTGTTGCCCTTGTTTTGTCTACCTCATTTTTTTTATTGCAAGCTCACCAACAATATAAGTGAAAAGTGCCTAATACTTACACAAAAAGGAAAGACAAAAAATCAGCGCGCATTTCTAAAAAAAGACACTACAAAGAGCTCGAAGGGAAATAACATTTTTCTAGAAATCGGTTACCTAATAAGTCTTCAAGCGGCGGATGTAAGGGCCGGAGACAAGGGCCACTCCAATCTATTTCCGGTTCCGGTCACGGCTCCATCTTTGTGATTCTTTTACTGAAAATTATTTGGAAAAGGTATTGTAAAAGGTCACTTTGTATAATAAGGACGAGCCTAAAACGAAATTCGTTTAAGTTCACTGACTTTTATGTTTTATTTGACACGAATTGTTCTGTTTGTTTTACTTTTTACAGCGTAGCGTTTGATCACAAGGTGACAGTATGGTCGAAGGTTTCGTCACGCTATAGTGTATATAATATTGTAATTGTCTATAATTCCACAAGATTATAGACATTTGCTCAAACTTCAGACTGTTGTCGAAACTATCTAGACGTATTAATTATGCTTACTTAAGCACGACGGCAAACCATTTGGAACGAGACTAATGGTTATACATTTACAAAGGCATTGTAACTGTATTGTTTTAACATAATTTTGTCTCTTAGATATAGCTAGCTGTTCCCACGGATTCACCCGTAAGGAGTACTAGGTATTTATAATGATACTAGTTGCGCCCCGTGGTTTGATCCGCGTCTTCCCGTTATCCCGTGGGAACCTTTTTCTGGGATAAAACTAATCTATTTGTTAATCCAGGGTATAAGCTACCTCCATTCCAAATTTCATCAAAATTTATTCAGTGGTTTTTGCGTGAAAGAGTAACAAACATCCATCCATCCATACTCACAAACTTTCGCGTTTATAATACATATTAGTAGGATAAAGTATCCTATGTCTTTCCATTCCACAATCCACAAGCCATCTCCAAATCAAATTTCTTCAAGATTATTTTTGTCATTTTGTTCGTAAATATGAGATATTCCAAGATTAACACTGATCTGAATAGCACCCACGCAGATAGCACCAAATCTGTTAAGCGAAGAGAACTAATTAATATTTTGGTATCAGACAAACAGAAATAAAATAAAGAATATATATAGTCTAAGAAGTGATGGCTATCATAATTATGGTAGTGACATCGGCTTGTGTTATGTTGGTCGCGGGTTTTGATCCTACAATGTGGTTGAGCTTCCGGTGAAGGAAAACATTATGATGAAATCATAACTTGGTGTGGGCATTTTCTAGTGCTCGCCTGGCTAGCTACCAAGTTGGCATCAAGTTAAGAAACAAAGATGCTGGCAGGGTGTTGCATTAATTTGCCGTTCGCATTATAAAAGTAGAAACAAGCGTTTCGTGCGGATTAGAAGAATTTCAACCATAAATCGATGTCGTATTGCCGATGGTGGAATGACGTTTTACCGAAATCTCAAGTTATTCTCAGGTTTTGGATCCACGATGTCACTACCTAGCATCATCGCTTAGAAAGCGTAAAAGCATAAAATACGACCCGGTTTTTTAGATTATACAACTAGTTTCGTCCTGCGGTTTCACCCGCGTCTTCCCCTTATCTCGCAGGAACCTTTTTCCGGTATAAAAAGTAGCCTATGCGGTAATCCAGGGTATAAGCTATCGCCATTCCAAATTTCATTCATTTTCTTTAGTTTTTGCGTGAAAGAGTAACATACATCCATCCATCCATCATACATACAAACTTCCGCGTTTATAATATTAGTAGGACTAGATATAATGGAACAAATTGTGACGTACCATAACAAAATATAGTTTTTTTTTTGTATCCAATCTAGTTCTTAACTTAAGTGCTGTTTTTTCAAAAAACAAACAAACGATGCTACTGCCATCAATAGTCAATAGTACTTTATTCAATAGTATTACATTGTGATCACTTTAAAACGTCAAACTTAAAACTAGCTACGCCTGTTCCAACCTCCCTACGCCGGCAAAAGAACAGGCAAGAAACGCCCGGCAGGTAATTTTTTTGGCGCGATCACATTGACAATTTTATTCTTATTACTAATCCTCCTAAGTTATTTTCGGATCCTGCTCCCTAAAATATACAGGATGTTATAATTATCTCCGAATGAAGTTTGATCAATCGAATTTCACATCCAGAAGTTCGTTTGATCATCAAGTTTTAAATAATAGTTTAATCAAATACCTCGTCTTCTATCTATTACCATCCTTTGACAGTCAATAGTCAATACGTTAATTATTACTCGAGCCGTTTCTCGTAGACACTTGTTTATCGCCTGCGACGCACAATTTCCTCAGAAAAGCGGTGTCAGTCATAAGCGACAAGCGGTAAAAACAATATTAAAAATACTAATTAAATATTTAAAATGCAAAAGTAACTTTTAAGAGTGAAGTAAAGTGATCACTTAAACTTAAAACTAGCTACGCCTGTTCCAGCCTCCTCACGCCGGAAAAAGAACAGACAAGAAACTCCCGGCAGGTGAACAAGGAAAGAAAAATGCCATAGACAAAACCCGGTTTTGGAATAGGAATTATTTGTCCTCTCCCAGTGCTGGTTATGTAACTTGGTTATGTACGGGGAACAAGTGGATTTTTTGGGTGCGATAACATTTTTAATTATATTCTTCTTACCTATTGATTTAATTGGAGCAAGCTCAATACAATCACAAACTTTATTGTCATCTACGAGTCGATGGTCTGATATTTATTTCTCTCTGTCCTTGTTCTAGTTTATTATTTTTTCACGCTTTAACATTTGAAATTGTTTTGATGAAAATTGGTATGGAGATAGTTTGAACTCTGGGAAAGGATGTTAAATACTTTTTATCGCTATTAATTCTATTCCACGAGGTTGAGTTCGCATATTAAAATCCAGACAATTATGTCGATGCGATGAGCATTGAGCATTGTCTAAAACTAAATTATATTATTGTGAAAACTTTTTTGAGGCGTTGAGAATTTTTATGGGATGGGTAAAAAATGTTAAACTCGCGTCAGGACACGTGACCTGAGAGTAGAACGTCGGCGCGGCGTAGGAGAGGAAGTAATAACCCCCTCTCTTTCTACCGCGCGGCAAAATGTATACCTGCTCCTGCTGTGTGGCGTAGGGCGCTTGCCGTTTTCACTTCTGCAGGCACTCCCGGAGTGCAACCCATTTTTTATCTGATATCTACGTCTATAAGCAATGTCCTTGTCTTACTACTGTGATCTGAAAAGGACAGTGATACCATTTGATGTGTCAAATTTTAGTCCATTTTACATAGACACCTGTGCGGTGTCAATTTCAAGGAAATTTAAGCACAATGTACATAATTGATACGTTAAAACTCTCACCTGTTTCAATTTAAAAATGCTTTCACCTCCATTTTACCTCGTTTCCATTTGTTTGGGAAATAAAAAAATAAACAAACTGAAAGTATCGTTGTGTCAAACGGTGTTACGGGTAATTTGCTTGTTCCTAACTCTGAGAAAGTTAGCATAATTTTGGGATATGTCAGTGTCACTCCTCATCAGATGGATGAGGGTTAATATCCATTAGTCAATTGATACCACAAGATACAAAATTTAACGATATACAGTCCTTTGTTGTACATATTAACTTTTTCTTTTAACCTTCCCTTTCCATGACTACGATGAAAAAAGTTGTTTTTTTTTTGTGTGGCATATAAGCGGACTTGCGATGCACCTAATGTTATGCAGTCACCTTCGCCTATGCACATTGTCAACACCAGGGGCATTGCCGATAGCTAACTTGAATGACTGCATTCCGTAGCAATGCCGAATGCGTTTTCAGGTTTTAAACATACATCATGTGTCATCTTATATTAGTGAGGTACAAATATTGGATTAGTTCCAGGATTAGGCCACACCTATTTATTCCACATATTACATCAAATTATCGTGGAACATATTTGACCTAATCCCAGTCTCTCAATATCTGCAAACAAAACAATCCAATATTACCAGAACGCATGCAAAATGCTATGTATTTAGCGATACTTATAGTGTAGGTTAAAGGAACACAAAGTAACTAGTTCCTTATCCATTTAATTACGTTTTTTACGTACATTAGGATGGATTTAATTTTAATTAATTTTTTAGATTAGATTAGTTACCGCCTTCTCAGTCTCTGTAGACTTCTTCTACGTGGATTGAGTTGGATGCAATGGATTAGGTATTTGTATTGGGGAATCGTAGGGCTTAAATTAGTATTAGGTGAAATTTATTTTAAATTTATATCTAACTAGCTGTTCCCCGCGGTTTCACCCGCGTGGGCTACAGCTTTATGCATGCAAAGTCTCAGCCCGATCGGTTTAAAATTGACAAAGATTCATACAAACTTTCATCCCCTATTTTATCCTCTTGGGGGTAGAATAAATCAAAATCATTTCTTAGCGGATCCCTACGTCATAACATCTACCTGCACGCCAAATTTCAGCCCGATCCGTCCAGTGGTTTGGGCTGTGCGTTTATAGATCACTACCATGTCAGTCAGTCAGTCAGTCACCTTTGAGTTAATATATTTAAATGAATACGATCCGTCTGATTATTGCTAAACACTTTGACCAATTTTAGTTATTATGGTTCTTTGTCGTCAAGTAAAGTTAGTATCTTACACCGCTCACCAATGACTCGCTAGGTATGAGCCTCAATTGACTAATCCCGGGATTTGAGGCGGTTCCCCACTATTCATCATATCTGTCGGCGGATTATGGTTGATACACTGCGTTGGCTCCCTAGCTTGAAATTATTGTCTTAATACGAATGTGTTTTGCTTTTGGTTGTATCGTGTGATGCGACAAACAGTTAAACTTGCAATAGACCAAATTCTATTTTAACTGAGACGACTATACATAAGAAGCAATGTTTTGTTTTTGAAGCGGCTCAAAGGATTTGATTGAAATTTGGAATGGATATATCTTATACCGTGGATTAACATAGTATACATTTTCTCCCGGGTAAAGGTCACAACGGGAACCACGGGTGTTACTGTGGGGCCAAGTTAGGAGACAGACAAATAATAATAATAACATTATTTACTTGGCTAAAAGCACGTAAATACAGTTATTACCAGCTTTTTCAAAAGGTTGAGATAATTAAATAAATACTTTAATAAACTATGACTCGAAGTCAAGTAATACGAGGTCACTTTGATAGTAAAACAGTTTAATACACGTAAAACAAACACCAATAAAGAAACAGATAATACAATACAATAGAAAACAGTTTTACACGATTAGAAGTTAAAAGTTATTATATCGCGCGGGACGCCGCGCCGCGCCGAACTGCTCGTGCTCTCTTGTTGGCGTCGCGTGCCCGAATCTTCCTCGAAGCTACCGCACGGCGGCGCTAGTGTGGTAACGCGCGAACGCAGACACTGGTTGGATCCGCCATCGAAACGTTAGGCGCGGGAATATTTGAATGGCAGGCTAGTGGATAAACGAGCGTTGGTACGGCGCGTCACAATACGAAAATAATAATAATACATGCAATATAGTATGTATATCGTTGTATTTGGGGCTAGATCAATTTGTGTGCGATGTTCCCCGATATTTCTTCCTTTATTTTATTTATTTATATGTATATAACAAGACAAATAAGCAATGAATTTTACTAGAAGCGTTATAGCCGGATTTATCACCAAACGCGACTTTTCGCAAGCAACCTTTAGATAAAGAGGATTTACATAATGATTGAATCAAAAGCGTTTGCATTAGCTCTCACAAAAGCCGTTCCTTATTTGGGTGTTGTGGATCCCTGATCCGCGTAGTTTCTGATGTAACCTAGATAGGTACCGGGAATCCTAGTTTCGGGTCTAAGGTTGGTATTTTAGAATGATGCTCAAGACCTCAAGTGATGATCAATACTTGAATAGTGATTAAGTGACGCATTTGTTTGAACTGACAGCGTCCACTCTGTGCTCAAGTGTTGATTGTCATTTGAGCATCGTTCTAGAATAGGAATGTATGTGATTGTGCGCCAAACATTTAGGTATACTATAAAAAAAAATGATTTTGCATTGTATCGTAACTTACACTGCCTTTCTACTTTCCATCCAGAACACCACAAAGCAGAAATCCTGTAATTTCAAACTAAGACCTACTAATCCTATGTCTCCTACTAAAATTATAAATACGAAAGTTTGTATGTATGGATGGATGGGTGGATGTTTGTTACTCTTTCACGCAAAAACAACTGAACGGATCTGAATGAAATTTGGTATAGAGATAGCTTATACCCTGGATTACCAATAGGCTACTTTTTATTCCCGGTTCCTGCGGGATAACGGGAAGACGCGGGTGAAACCGCGGGGCGCAACTAGTATCACTATAATATTTCATAATTGGTACACATTTATTGATTAACTTATTAAGGCCTGAGAAGCAAATTGAAATGCTTCGGCTGCTCCTTTGAATATATCATGTGAGCATTGCCTAGCGCTCGTATTTCGAGATGATGCCAAAGATTTATTCCTTTAAAGGTTTGGGTTTGACATCTCTCACCATTAGGGAGAAAGGAAATAGCTGTGCCCCGTTGATTCTCACGCTTAGAAGTTACAAGACATAGCAAAATGATCAATTAAGCGTAATTTTTGTGAGAGCAATAATTCTTATGTCGGAATATAACTATAAAAAACATGTAACAATTAGAATTCATAGTAAATTCATTCTCTTACTTAAATATTGCCATTATACTCTTTAATTCATTTAATTATAGTAATTATATCTGTGGCAGAATGTCTACGATTGCACACATTTTATGTGAATGGCAACTTTATATTCTTTCTATCAATTTGGATGGGGTGGATTTTGGCGGGGAATAGTAGTGACAGTCGATTGTATTGGGAGCTATGGTAGGAAAATATTTGGGTGGCTGTTTAGAGTGATTCATCGAGATCTGTGTGTGGTGATATTTATTCTCCTCCTGGCTTGAATTACAATACTGATTTGTATATTTAAAATGTATAAATTATAATATTTTATCAAACTCTAGGGTAACTATGACGACTTTATTAAGTAGGTAGGTACATCAGACAGTAAAAAACTCAACGTTCATTCATTGTCATTCCCAAGAGGCGCGCGCAAAGAGTCTATAGGTATGAAGTCATAGATAATATATAATCCAAAATGGAACGTTTGAAAATTATATGTATAAAAAACATTATTTTATGCAGGTATATACATATAATGATTTTATTAATGTAAAATTCCATATATTACGGCTTAACGATTAATTTCTAACACTTTCCAAAAAAGTTGTTCGGTTGGTGTGTATTACCAAACCCACTCGCGCCAAACAAAACAAAAGCAATAGGGAAATCCAGTGTAACGTTGCACAACCAATTAATTAAGTAAATGTGTGTTTTTCCAAAGACCCTATGACCTTCACATGAACACAAACAACACTAATACCGCAGGTTAATGAGACTAGACCTATGTCTACAGGTAGTTACCATAACAGTTCAGCTCACGTCGCTTCGTTAGGTAAACGTAAACGCGTATATAAACGTCCCGATTAGTTTACTTATTAGCTACACGGCACGTTTGCTTATAACAGTAATCAGTAAGTTCCGTTTTAGATGTGATGTGTCAATATTGAACTAGTCAAGGTGGAGATTGTAAGATCGCGATGAAAATCTGAATTTTTCTCTGTTATTAAAATGTTTGTCCCCAAGCACCTATCGGTGCGTTCTGGAAGCTTCACTTGAGAGCCATCAATCAATCCAGGTGCAGCGTGGTGCCACCTTTGACTACATCGTCACTTAACGTCAGATGACTTGTGGTCAAACTCTACACTAACAGGAGTAAAAAAATTAATACTTTTAAAATATCAAGGAAACTAGCTGCTACCCAGCGCAGGAACCTTTTTCTGAGATAAAAAGTAGCCTATGGGTTAATCCAGGGTATAAGCTATCTCCATTCCAAATTTTACTCAAATTCATTCAAGTGGTTTTTGTGTGAAAGAGTTACAAACATACATACATACTCACAAACTTTCGCGTTTATAATATTAGTAGGTTAGACATTAGACAACATACCTATTTATTTGTGGCAAAAATAAAACAGGTACTTCACACCACTAAATAAAATTAAACCAAATTAAAAAAAAGCATAAACTAAAACTCTTAAATATACTAAGTAGGTACTTACTGTACATTACTAATACTCTTATCTACAGTTTTTCTCCTAAAGGTACTGGAAACTTTCCCCACTCACTTGTTTCCTTTGCGTCACGCCGGTTCTTTTTTGCGCCAGATCGCTATCAAGCAAACAAATTAATTCCGAACAACCTGCATTAATACCATTAGCATGACACGGAAATGAGACGAATGGAATCAAATTTACGTTTGTCGTGTTACGCTCTTTGGATTAACCTGATTTAGAAACGATTGTATTCAAACCTGTTATCGATTTGGTTAATAGTTTTAATGGGTGCCGATTTGTCGTCAAACGCCTGTTTGATCGTGGTATAATAAGTACCAGGACGAAGTTGTAGTTATACTACTATATAACTAATTTTAGGTTTGCAAAACTACGTACTACGTACCAATACCAACCCGCACTGGGGCAGCGTGCTAGATTACAGCCCATACTCTCTCTCTGAGAGAAAGACAGAGTCCCAGCAGTGGAAACGTAAAAAAAAGGCTGGTGATGATGAGCAAGCACAACGTGAGTACAACTTCTTTTGTTTATGTATAAACTCTGGCAACACTAGTTGGATTATTGTGAACTCCCACCCGCGCGCCCCGCGAATGACGGGAGAGCAGTGAGTGAACCAGACGGCCGCCGATCGCAGGACGCTCGCAATGTATTTCTGTATAAAACACGTTCTAACCTTTGTCTATGGAAGAGAATATAGTTGTTGAGTTAAACTGGCCCCAAGAACTCCAAATATACTGAGGAAAATAGCGCGAGGAAACCGGCATGTCCAAGAACTACAATATTCAAGAGTATGCGACGTCTACAAAACCGCAGTCTGCCAGCGTGAAAGATTATGGCTCATATTCTCAGAGAGAAGGCTTGAGTCCCAGCGGTGGGAACGTACCTAGTAGGCTAATTCATAGCGATTATGGCTGAGGTAGTGACGTCGGCTTGCGATCCGTAGGACGTGGGTTCGAATCCTACAATGAGCTTGAACGTTCGGTGACAGAAAACATCGCAATGAAACCATAGCTTGGTGGTAGGGTATTTTCTATACTCGCCTGGCTTGACCACCCCTCTTGAGAATCTTTCGCCAAGCACCTATTGGTCTGTTCCGGCAGGATCACTTGAGAGCCAGTTCCCAGTCCAGGTGTAGCGTGGCGCCATCTTCGACCACATCGTCACTTAAAATCAGGTGACTTGTGGTCAAACGCTACACTGTAAATAGAAAAGGCTGGTCCAGGTGACTTGTCGTCAACTGGGGCCTAGGCGACGGACCTGGGGAGGTTCGTCACCGATGATGTCATAGGTCCCGAGGTGGTGCGCGCAGATCAGCGCACCCTAGTGAAGTCCAGGATGAAATCACCCTGCTGAGGTGGGACCCATTGGAAGGTCACCGCCGTCTGGGCCGCGGAAGAGTTACAACGCGTGCCCGTAGCCCCGGCACAAGGCGTTTGGTGGTTTTAAAAACAAAACTTGACTTGTCGTCTAAAGTTACCCTGTAAGTAGTAAAAAGAAAACCAAACAGACACATCAGAATAATCGCTGCTTTTTCATGCAAATAGGAAGATTTTGCATGTAAAAGGAAAGGTTCTTACCTCAACCGATTTAGCATCCCAAGCAAGATAGTCACAAGGCCATGTCAAGGTTCTATTGTCCCAAGGGCACACGAGGCCGCGTCGAGGGCTCTTGTCACTGGGACACGTGACAGTTATGCTTCAACCTCTTGGGCTGATTCCGTACCTACTTGTTGAAGTTGACTCGTTTAAATGAGGTCACATTTTTATGAGTGGATGCTCTGAAACTTTCACGCTTGTCAAAGTTCTGTTTTGAAATAGTTGATGTTGCATTTTGTAAATCAAAAAGTAATGTGGATAGGTAATTGAAGTAGCGACTTTTTTATGTAATTGAGTGGCAAACAAGCAGACGGCCGCCTGATGGTTAGCGGTCACCGTCGCTTATGGAAATTGGCAATACCAAGGACGTTGCCGACCCATAAGAACTCTTCTACACCAATCTTGAAAGACTGAAGTTTTTAGCACTGCGGAAAGATTTGAGAAGGAAGCTCACGTCTTGTGACGTTGGCTTGCAATGAGTTTGTGCTTTCATTGAAGGAAGATATTGTAATGAAGTCATAGCTTGGCTTGGTTAGTTTTCAGCATCGGTTGCTAAGCATTTATCGGTTTATTCCGGCAGCCCCACTTGAGAGCCAGTTCCCAGTCTAGGCATAGCGTTTAGAGCATTAGCATTTAGAGCTTAAAAAAGGAAAACAATGGTTCAAAAAAAAAAATGTTTGATCCATAATACGTCTAAGTGCATTAAATAGTCTATACTCCTAGGACTTTCAATAGTGGCTGGCAGCAGTTGGATGAGAGGAGCTGAAGATCGGGCTCAGTGGCGTGCTTTGGGATGTCCAGCAGTGGACTGAAGTGGGCTGATTATATGATGACTCGTAGGCCTTTCAGTAGACTCGTTTTGATGTATCGAATTGAACGAAATGCCAGAATTAAAACCAGTCTTTCCTAAGAATAAACACTTAAAAAGGAAATAAATATAAAACCCATGGAAGTTGTTGACATTTTTAATTAAGACGTCACTCTAAAAGGTAAATAATGTTTAAAGTTTGCGAAACATAATAAAGAAACCATTTTAAAGCTTGGCTTCTTGGTAGCACAAGACACTGAGAGTTTTAACTTGAAATTAACTTGAAATTACTTCTGAAGCAATATAAACTTAGCTTTTGATTAAATAAATAAATATCGGAGGACCATTGCACACAAATTGACCTAGCCCCATACTAAACTCGAAACTTGTGTTATGGGTACTATCTATGTAACGATATACGTATACATAAACAGAGAAATAAATACTTCTTTAGATAGAATTATAAGTATCTACAAAAATCTCGTGTCACACTCCTCCGAAACAGCTTGACGGATTTTTATGAAATTTTTTGTGTATATTTTTTGTGTATATCTGAGAACAGTTCGTACGCGTTTCGCATAAGCGTATACGCGATCTCTCATCACTCATCTCTCTCTAACTTTAATGTTTACTGTTGATATACTGAGCCGTGACGTAATGACAGACGCCATGACACCGGAGAGCGTTTTGGCGTGAATGAAACTTTAAATTTAAATGTACTTTTATTGCACAAAAACCTTAATTTTCTACAGAAATATGATATATTTTAGACATAACAGATACTTCTGAATATCATAGAAGAGTTTTTGAAAATTAGTCATCATGCCTATTAGTGTAATGTAATGTAAAGTGTGATTCATGGAAAAATAATGCATTATTCTGTTTAGAATATTTTTTGTGCCATTGAATTACAAAGTAAGAAGCATAATAATACAAAAATCACTAAGGAAAAATGGGCCAAAACGTGCTGGACGAGCGTCCCCTCAATGTGGACACTGAGATTATTGCTGACCAATGTAGACTGCTTTTAGAATTCCTTAATAAACCTGCTTGCAACATCAGTGCCGAAGTATCAAAAACTTAAACCAGTTCAATGGTAAATATCCCATTTCGAATCCCAATTCTAAACTTAATGACTATGATAACTTAAAAAAATACTACTTTTGTAACTTAACTTTTCTTGAAAAAAAAACCCTTAGTAGGCAGATATCACCCTTTCGATATTTGAAAAAGCTTTCGCCGACTGGGTTGGCATACAGCCAACTCCGAGTACTATAGCATAATGTTAGGTACCTATCTACCCATCTGACATTCACATTTGGGTCATAATAATATTTTATCTGCGAACCGCCCGTTTTGAACGTTTAGAATGTTTGTGAATGTTCGTAGGACGACGGTTTGGAGCAGCTGGTAATATGTGGTAATTTTAGCTACCTTCCCGTATTGATCTAGATTTTTCTGCTGCGTAATGGATAAGTAGGTAGGTACTTATATCTGTTCTGCGAAAATGGGGAGAATTATGCGTGCGTCACGCCACACCTGGATCGGGAACTGGCTCTCAAGTGAGGCTGTCGGAACACACCGACAGGTGCTTGGCGAGAGATTCTTAACTTGATGGTGGTAGCTAGCCAGGCGAGCACTAGAAAATGCCCTACCACGAAGCTATGTTTTCCTTCGCCGAAAGCTCAAGCCCATTATAGGATTCGAATCCACGTCCTACGGATCGCAAGTCGTCGTCACTACCACTGAGTCATCATCGTATATTATGTCATTGTAACAGCAGTTACACCAGAACAGCTATACCAAAACTAGAAGGAACCAGAACTAGAACCTTATTTAGGTGGTATTCGAGGGTATGAACAGTTGTTTTATTAGTATTCGCCTGGCTAATTACCAACCATAAGTCAATCTGTCGCCAAATACCTATCGATGTGTTCCAATAATCCCACCTGGGGCCAGTTCATAATCCAGGCATAGCGTAGCGGCCACCTTCGACCACATCGTCACTCAACATCAGTTAACTTAATAACTTATGTGTAAACTGAATACGACTAATAATAAAAAAAATGGTTCTTCACACCACCGACCGCATGATATTTCATAAAGCTTTGGTCCATCCAATGGTCCGGCAACCTCACTTGAGAGCCAGTTCCCAACCCAGGTGTAGCGTGACGCCACGTTCGACCGCATCGTCACTTAACACCAGGTGACTTGTGGTCAAACGCTGCCTGCCCTGTATATGTATAAAAATATAAGTGTTTTAAAAAGGTTGTCTGGTAGACATTGCTATAAGCGATAAAATCGTGTATTGTAACACCATCTCTTAGATTTTTCTTTTCTGTTAATGTTGTCACGAAACAATTAAGCGTTATCTATCTTTCCATCTATGTGAAACCAATCCATTTAAGTGCTATGCAAAACCATAGAGCAAAAACCAATATACAGTGCTGAAACCAGTGCCGCTGTAAGTCCAACCACGTATGTCCTTTATCCCTTAGAGGCAGTATTCAGGAGATGTAATGCCATTCCAAAGACCCTAGGGCTGCTTCTAACTGATCGCGTCATTTGGTATTCAAATAAGGGTGGTCACCTTAATCTTTTCATTTAGGCATCTCATATGGACAGTGGGTCTCTATATCCTTTATTACGGTACATTAGGTCACGCCGTTTCAAATTAGTGGAAACTACAACAAAATTCTCTGACCATCCTCTTATTATGTCTATATTCTTTTAAAATTATATGACAATAAAGTGGTTTCGGGTTGGTTAGATAAGGAAATGAAGCGTGATTGATTCAAAAACTAAATATTTGGCTATAAAATACAATACATCGTTTAGTGGTAAGGCATTTTCAAGTGCTCGCCTGGCTAGCTACCCTTACCTTAAGAATTTGTCTCCAAGCACCTATCAGCGTGTCCAGGCAGCTCTACTCGAGAGCCATTGGACTAGGAACTACTAATTGTGCTACGCTGAGACAGTTCATATAACTGGACTTCGAAAATGTTCGCATCAAAAAACTCCTTTTAGACCTATCTTGATAGATTGCATAACACCGTGGAAAGACTTCTGGGGGAAGCTCGTTCTACATTTTGCAAGTATGCAGTATGATATTCAGTCGTTTTGTCCGTAGTTCAATCACTGCCGTACACGTCACCATAGCGAACGGACATTGGGCAAGCAACAGCGAAAGATAACTATACCCTTTGAGAATTAGTGCGGACAAAGGATTACAAACACTGCGGTGAATGCCCAATGGAAGTCTTTGTAAATAATTGATGGGATGTTTTAGTGAATTGAGCAGTCAGTGTGTGTGGACTACTTAGTTATGTTAGCAGGAAACGTTTCCTGTAAATTGTCTCTAATTAAGTGATTAAATGCGAAGTTGGCGTCCAGCCCGTGCTAATCTAAACTAATATTTTAAAGACGTAATGACTCATAAATACGTTAGTGCTAATCTCCGGAACTGCAAAGCCAACTTTGAAAACTCTTTGACTGCTAAAAAGTTTTTATCCTTGAATGTCATAGATTATATTTTATTGTGCTAAAACAGTGTATGAGTCTTTAAGCGGGTGAGAATGCAATGTGCTGCTAGTAGCTTATTTACAAGTTTATCGCTTGAAGACTAATTTATATTTAGTGCTATAGAATTATTCAAAGGTACATAATGTACGATTTCGTAACTAATCAAATCATTTATCATATCATCACATAACAGCACGTGACTTGTGCTCAACCACTATCTTCTTATTACTAGTTAGATTACTCAAACTTTCGGATAGTTTTCGTGCTCTTTAGCAACATTATAACATCATCGAATCCTGGTAAGGGCAAATGTATGTGTGATGAGCACTAATGTTTGTACCTGAGTCTTGGATATTTCTATCTATATAACTATTTATTTCTCTATTTAAGTATGTATATCGTTGTCTAGTACCCATAACACAAGTTTCGAGCTTAATTTGGGGCTAGGTCAATTTGTGTGCAATTGTCCCCGATATTAATTATTATATTAATTATTAATTATTACATTCTAGAAAAGGCCAGAGTCCCAGCAGTGGGAACGTTATAGGTTGTGATAATGGTGATGATTGGAAGGTTCTCGAGTGGCAATCACGAACCGGAAGACGTTCTGTAGGTAGGCCCTCCACTAGGTGGACCGACGACATTGTAAGAGTCGCAGGGAGCCGATGGATGCTAATGGCTAATAGCCGTTCAAGAGGGGAGGCCTATGTTCAGCAGTGGACTTAGAATTAGGTTTTATAACGGGATAATTACCATGTATTTGTTTTTGTTTGAGTTCTCGATATTTCGGCACTGTTGCAAGCGCCATGATCACGAGAATACAGTATTCTCGTTATAGTATTCTCGTGATCATGGCGCTTGCAACAGTGCCGAAATATCGAGAACTCAAACAAAAACAAATACATGGTAATTATCCCGTTATAAAACCTAATTCTAATGTTTTTGACCATGGTAGTTTAAAACAGCAGTGGACTTCTTTTGGTCGATGATGATGATAATGATTATGATTATGGCCATGCTTCATTCTATACCAAAATTTACATATTTCAACCAATAATTGGGAATATTCCATTCGGTAAATTCCCATATGTTGGTTGGTATATAGTTGGAAACTTCCGTATTTCGGTGCGGAACTTTGCCGGTATTAGCGATGACACATTTCGGTTCAATCCACATCAGTGATTTGTACGCACCTTGACCGAGGTTTACGTACTTTTGTTTTATTAGATTTGTTTGCAAAGGTAATCAGGCTGTTGGATCGTGGCTTAGAATCCCAGGATTAAACGGTGACGTCATGATAACATCATCATTGGCCTATTACGTTCCCGAACATACACACACACACACACGTCCATGTTACACTGGCTTTCTCTCAGAAAGACAGATATGGGCTTTAATCTATCACAGTGCTCATCGGCAGGACATGAAAGCAAAAAAGTCGTATCTATTGAATTTTCATCTATTCATTTTTATCGTGTCACTACCATCCACAAAGCACTCGGCCATATTTGATGAGACTGACTAGCAAATAGGGATAAATTGCATTGATTTTATATTAGAAAAGGAATTTTTTTTTTTTTTTTTTTTTTATTGATTAAGTTTTTCACTACAGGCTCGAGGCCCGTACTATTGTCAATACATTTTCTTATGAAATAATTCGGTTATTCCGCGTTTAAATTTAATTAAATTATACTAAAATGAGCTAATTTAAAACTAAGAGGTTGTGCACATTGGGATATGGAAACATGAACATTATACAATTAAAACATGCAGGAAAAACATTTTAACAATTATTAGTTATAGAAAAGGAATTAGGATGCAAAAAAAAATCAAACCCATTCAAAATCAATCAAAATCAAAAAAATAATACAATAGGATACATTGTGATCACTTTAAAACGTCAACTTAAAACTAGCTACGCCTGTTCCAACCTCCTTACGCCGGCAAAAGAACAGGCAAGAAACGCCCGGCAGGTACTTTTTTTGGCGCGATCACATTGACAATTTTATTCTTATTAATAATTGATTGAATTAATAAAATTTGTTATAGAAATAACTAGTTGAAACACTTTTCATAAACTGTAGTCCACGCGAGTGAAACCACGCGGCACATCGTGCAGAAAATAAAAATAACATAAATTATAATTTACAAGAACATTTAAGTACCTACTGTAAATATTTTATAGAGGAAACCTTCGAAAATACCCTTTCTTACCCCTCCCTTTTGGGTACTATCAAATTGGTTTATGTTCCCACTTGATGATTTGTTTTATTGCCATGTTTTTATTTCTCTGAGAGATTTGTTTGAATAACCATTCATATTTTAGCAGGATTTATATGAAAGCCTTTGGCTGCAATACGCAGTGTTGGAATAGTCTTAATAATATAGTGATGCCCACAAAATCATATAGGTACGTATATAGGTCCCTAAACTGAGACTAATTTTGGTATTAACTAAAAATACAATTCTTACGCTAATCATGCTACACTATCATTGCATAATGAACTATACTAATGTAATAATATATATTATATAGGTACGATTTAATAGTATACTTTGTTATCTACTACTAAACGCGTATATATACATATAAACTAGCATGTTTTCGTTATAACATTAGTATAGATTCGTGACAACCGACAACCGTTGGGGTAGACGTGTCTTGAGTGGAGACCGCGACTTGGTAAACGTAGTGTAGGACGTCGTGCGACAAGGTGGAGCGACGACTTGCACCGAGTGGCTGGCAGTGGTTGGATGAGAGAAACTGAAGACCGGGCTCAGTGGCGTATCATGGCAGAGGCCTATGTCCAGCAGTGGACTCTTACATGCTGATGATGATGATGATGATAGATTCGTGATTGTTTGTTGGTTATATATAGAGTTGGAGTTACTAAATTACTTTTTTTATAGAGTTTTTTAATATTCACATAGATTTTTATATCTATTATTATAGTTTAATTTCCTATTACAGTACGTCGTCTTGTTTACCAGAAGAATTATCTTATTTGCTCAATAAATAACAATTAGAACCTCCAAACCCGAAACTCATTATTTAACTAACCATTCCAAGTCCAAGTCTGCAAGTCCGATAGCTCATAACTCAAAACTCCCGAGTCTTTGTTTTGAGCGGAGTTAGGGCTGTCAAAAAATTTGGTACTTAAGTAAATTAACCGGCGGAAGTGCATTAAGATAAATTAATGTTTTAAAAGTGGGGTAATGAGGTTACTTTTAAAGGGCGGATATTTAAAATGTGTCATATTGTGGGGTATTTTCTTTTAACTTCTTAGTATCATGGCCTGGAGTTAGGTAAAATTTAATTTATTTAGAATTGAACTGTGCCCTACTTCAATTGGTAGTATTAGGTAATTTAAAAATAATAACACACGACACTATATATATTTTTATATATATTTGTAAAAACCGTGTGGTATGTATATAACCAGAGACAACAGTTGATAAAACAACTTAGCACATTTCCTCTCTCTTCTAAGCCCAGTTATCTTCCCGAATTCCCATTAGACGTGATTATATTGCCGAAACGATCTGCAAATTGTATATACCGCAACTCGGGACAAGCTATTTTAACAATCTCTCTAGAGTCAAGAGGGAACCAGTAGGAGAGCTTGGTACAAATATATACAGCACACATGGAAATTTAAGAGTATCATAATAACTCACACATAACATACCTACATAGCTCTGACCTTTATCTATAGGATTCTTTGTTTGTCGGACACTAACGGCCGGTTTCAAAAACCTATCTATCCACGGCTTGCCCTACTAGAGATAAAAATTTGACACAGCAAAAATCGTTTATTAATTTCCAGCATAAATCAATAAAACTGAAACAACTGCACATCTAACATAGGTCTCCCCCCTTGAACGCCACTATGAACGGCTTTAGCCATTTGCATGCATCGGCTCCCTGCTACTCTTACAATGTCGTCGGTCCACCTAGAGGGGGGCTACAGAACGTCTTCCGGTGCGTGGTCGCCACTCGAGAACCTTCCTTCCCCATCGGTTATCGGTTCGTCGAGCGATGTGGCCTGCCCCTTGCCACTTCAACTCGCAAATTCTGAGAGCTAAATTACCAAGCAATAATTATTAATAAATAAATAAATATCGATGAGCGATGGTGGCCGAACGGTTAGGCGTGCAACTTACAAGACGCCAACACCGAGTTTGAATCCTCTCAGCCCCGCACCTACGACTCATCAAAGTTATGTACAGCCCATACATATACAGCCCATACTCTCTATCTTTCATAGAAGGCCAGAGTCCCAGCAGTGGAAACATGAAAGGCTGATAATGAAGATGATGAAATAAATATCGGGACAATTGCACAAAAATTGATTATGTATTGGATCAAATTCAGAACATAGGATACTGTTTTACCTGAACTGTTATTTTGGGAAAAGGAAGCCAGTCCTACAACTGATAACACCCAAGTTGGTCTTGACTGGCATTCAGGTACTTATCGGAGCATTACCATCTCCAAACTGAGTTGACGATGGCTGTTTGGAAACTTGTATTAGGTGGTTAGGTAATTGTTTGTGATTCGGCTTTAAGGGATGATAATACCTTATAACAGTAAGCTGATTAGATTACGTACCCTACTTTGGGACAGGTCTTTGTCTAACAGAAGAGTTACATGGGCCAGTACCTACTAAGAATTAGAACCTTAGATATTGTTCCTATAAAAAAAGCTTGGGATTGTAGTGAATTTGCTCCAATTCAATCAGTTAGTAAAAAAAATATGTAAATATAATCGCGCCCAAAAAGTGACTTGCCGGGCGTTGCGTGTTCTTTTGCCGGTGTAAGGAGGTTGGAAAAGGCGCGTAGCTAGTTTTATTGTGATCACAAAATGTTGTATCTTACCTAATAAATATATTTTGAAGGTAATGATGATGATGACGCTGATGAAGAAATTAAAAACACTGTCCATGAGTCAACCCTCATTATGTATTCCATAATATAAATCTAAATATATATAACTCAAAGGTGACTGACTGACTAACATAGTGATCTATCAACGCACAGCCCAAACCACTAGACGGATCGGGCTAAAATTTGGCATGTAGGTAGATGTTATGACGTAGGCATCCGCTAAGAAAGGATTTTGAGTAATTCTACCCCTAGGAGGATAAAATAGGGGATGAAAGTTTGTATGAAGCTTTGTCAATTTTAAACCGATCGGGCTGAGACTTTGCATGCATAAAGCTGTAGCCCACGCGGGTAAAACCGCTAAGAACAGCTAGTAGGCTTATAAATCAGCTTATTATAGTCCCTGAACTATAATAATGTAGTTACTAAACTTCCAGCAAACATCCTAACAAACGTAAATAACAAAATCCCTTTCAAGTCGGCAGTTAAAAAGAGCACAGACCTTTACTAACGGACGACTTAACTTACAAAAAATTAAAAGTATAACCGTAATACTTTGAGAGCCCTCTAGCGGGTAGACGTGGTAAAGTCAATCGTCAAAGTGGCAGAAAGCAGGTCAGCCGACGGAAATAGCGGGAGCACTCTCAACTTGATGACGGCGCGGCCTGATGTGATGACGGAACGGTAGATTATCGTCTTTTTATATTGCTATTTTATTTTGAACTAGACATGGTTGGGTTCGCATGGGAAGGCTAGAATACATATTCGCAGAAATATTTCATAGAAAGTAATCAATTTTTATCTTTTCATTCCGTATTTTCAAGTTTTTCGGATAAGTTTTCCATTTTCAACCGACTTCAAAATAGGTATTTGTATTTTTTTTATTTTTGTTACCTCTTAATTTTCGACTGGGTGGGTGATTTTGATGGTTTTTTTTTTATTTGAAAGTTGGTGCTTCCCGTGTAAGCCTTTGAAGTCGATTTTTTTAGCTTTCAAACTTGCTTGTTATTTTTATGCTGTATTAGCTACACTTGTAACTAGTAACATACAGGTTGTTATAATCTTGGAAGTCAATTTTAACCTACATCTAACTGTCGTATTAAATGTGAAAAATGTAGTCTTTAAATTCATAGTTAACTCAATCAGTTGTACGCTTGGTATATCGATTTTACGTCAATTAATCAAGACCTTCAAGTGTCCAAATTATTAGAACTGTATTTTAGCTTGTTAGAAATAAGTGTTTGACTATTCCACACACCTATGTAAACTACTTTAACTAGAGTTGGTAATATAAACCTAGGCCCAAAGATAGTGATTAATTTATCACAAAGGAGGCGTTTCAAATAAGTCACCTCTGTAAGTCTGTACCTCAAAAAACGGAGAAATTCAGTTATAAATGGTGCACGCACCTACATCCAGAGCTATGTTTATGGCAAATCATTTTATTTTATTTAAAACTAACTAACTGAGATGGCGCAACGACCCAAAGTGAGTCTTGGCCTCCGATAACAAAAGACGCCACTTCGGTCTGTCCTGCGCCACCTCCTGCCAGTCCTCCACCTGGAGCTCGCGCAAATCCTATATTTATTTTATTTACATTAATATTATTGTATTAAAATAAGATATAATAAAACGAACGCTTCTTTTTTATTTTTTGACGACCGATGTGGCGCAATGGGCGGATAGCCGACTGTGAAGCGTGAGGTCGCGGTTTCGATTCCCGCTACAGAACAAATATGTGTGCATTGAAAAAAAAAAGCGCAAGTATTTGTTCTGTGTCTGGGTGTTGTGTGATTGTGCGGGCATTATTATTATTATTATTATTTATTTCAACTTTGAAATACCTTTTCCACGGAATGAATAGAGAATGGTATCAAATTAATTTGGTGACTAAGGCCCGTATTGTACAATGACGCTCAAGTTTTGATCTATGCTTCATTATTATCGTTTGAGTGTCATTCTAGAATACGGGCCTAAGTGAGACTTTATCTGTGTGACGCTCGTCTATTGGGAGTGGGGTCACATAAAAATAACACCACTAAGCATATCGGCCGATAATAGTGTTGCCACGTTGAGGCTAATTAAGGAACAGACGGTTTATTTTTTCTTTGCTAGATCGTAGACACTTATCATATTATAAATTATAACCTATATTATATAAAAACAAATTTTAGGATTTATCATATAAAAGTAAGAATAAATTAAAAATCGGGAATCTTTTATTATATAACAACAAAACAACAAAATATATACAGTTGGATAGAAAATTAAACCAAATACTAAGAACTAAACTACCTATATAAAACTAAACATCTACAAATAAAAAAACCTGATTTAAAATTAAAAACTATTTTAATTACAAACAAAAATGGTTTTAATTAGCTCGAATAACCAGCTTAGTCCCAGGGGAAATCTTTACTGGTATCTACACAGATACATATATATATGTAAAAGCACCTTCTAGGTGGTTACTTACAAACCTTTCAACTTTGCAAAGCTGAAGTAATTTTCACCTCATTCCAAAAGTTGCAATTATACTCTCATCTTGAAAACATTTCCCTTCAAACAAATCTGTTAAATTGAGAACTCCCCAACCTTTTTTCAAATCGAGCTTGTATATAACGTTCTAAGTCCAAGCAATTAAGTTGAAAAATGTTTGTGGGCCCTAATCGAAGGGCATCGTAATTCGTTCGACATCCGCTACCCTTAAATCGTAGGGAGCATCGACATTTTATATTGTAGCTACATACATGACCTTCCAATTAAACTGTAATAAGCGATATCACTGGACAAGCCACTCTGAGACGTATAACCTCTACGATAAGATTTGAATAGCTTTGCTTGCTTAAACCAGTTATAACTTTTTCGGTTTATTCGACAAAAGTTCCTGAACATTTTACTTTAGGTTATTTTAATAGGTTTCTAGTTATATCATATGACGAAGGGCTATGAATGAAAAGGGTCAGTAATATTAGGTAATCTTTTTAAGACTAATCATTTGAGGGTCTGGCCTCAAATGTAATAATTTCAGTAATAATCTACTGTAGGTACATAATTATGATCAAATAGTTACGTCCCGCGGTTTCACCCGCGTCTTTCCGTCAGGAACCTTATTCCGGGATAAAGTAGTAAAAGTAAAAACTAAAGTTAAGCCTATGTGTTAATCCTGTTTATAATCTATCTCCACTGCAAATTTCATCAAAATCGGTAGATAGGTAGATAACGTTTTTTAAAGCCGTCTAAAAGTAAAAGTATCTCCTGACGTACATGTTTTATGTGGCATTTTTCTAGATTACCCACCGATACGCCAAGGATCATTAAATTCACGTCAAAATCTATACAAATAAATAAAATGTATCCGTTTGTAATTCCAAATGAACAGCATTTCACTAAATGCATAATATGAAAGTATATCCAATATACATATATAAAAACAATTTTTAAAAGTTTGTCTGTCTGTCTGTCTGTTTGTTCTGTCTAATCTCTGAAACGACTGAAAGACAAACTTTCGCATTTATAATATTAGTAGGATCCACACATTTCATCATTAATTTGATGGTGTTTTCGATGGTGCCGGTGTAGTGAGCGTCCATCTCACTCAGCCACTGTCAAGCTGGGTTGCTTTAATTAATGATAGACAAGTTTAAGTTACAGGCTTGTTACAGCCCCAGATGTGTTGTGACGTCATTGATTGATTCTCCGCGGTGGGGCCTGGGGTCACATTAATCATGCCCCGACGATCTAAGTTACAATAGATATTATGCGTAGAGACGAATGGAATCCAATCTCTTGTCAATTACGTCATAATAGGCTTATGCATGATTAAAATGTTAGTGACGAGCTTTTGGCGGTGGATCGGATATCGGATCGGATATGGACGTACCGGGAGGCCTCGGGGATACGAGGTACCGGACGAATTCGTTGTATCATAATTAATTTAACAAAGTTTGTGATCATTCAAGCGTCAATCTGATGATTAGTGAAATTTGTGCATAATACAATAATGTGAGAGTGTAAGGATGAAAGAAAATTGCAAGCAACAGACAAGAGAATGATTAGATGAATGTGTGAGGACGAAAAATGATAAAATAAGGAACATATCGGAGGAAATGTAAACATATTTTTACATGTAAGTAATAACGTAGGGTTTCTACTTGAACATGTGTTAAATAAACATAATAAATTAACAACCTCTTAATATCCAAAGATGACTTGAGCCAATATTTCTATCATCCACTTCGTCGCTCCTTATACAGTATGTTTGTTTGAATTTTCCTTAATCACAGTATTCTTGATACAGGGGGATGCAAATTTCAATATTGGAACCAATCAATCAACGCCGTCGTGAAAATGCGCAGGCGTGTGATACATTAATTATTCAAACATCTTGTACAGATGAGACTAAACATTGCTTTAAAATGAGATTTAGTCTTTATTAAGTGACTGTGACAAAAAATATTGACATTGAAATAATGTGATATAGTTCCTATGTTTACCTTTTTATGCGAACATAGAAGAAATGGTACCTACTTACGATAGTAAAGAAAATAAACGACGTCCCCATAATACTGATGCATTGACACGTAGAATAGCAAAAGGGTCATGAGTCTTGGCCAGCATTTTGGTTGCGTGTTGTTTTCTTATTAAAACCAGGGGTGAGGTAAAATGCTAGTGTAGTCAGTTGTAAAAAAACCCGAGTTAAAAGTAGGTATATGTTGCTATGCTCCAAAAGCTAAAATTATAAAAACTTCCATAAAGCAAGTGTAGCAAGAAAAACGGACATGGCTAATTAGGGTTGCCAAATTAAATTTGCGTAAGGTTCAAATCCCACTGAACATAATAGAAAATGTGACAGTTTGGAAAAAAGCCATGTCTAAAATTTACACATTACATATTAATCTACTATTGATTAATCATTTGTTCTTGGAAGATAAAATATTTTTGCAGTATCAATAAAAGCAACCGTAAGAATCTGTCGACAAGCACCTACTGTTCCACTTACTGGAGAGCTAGTTCCTACCGAGGAGTTTGACAATTACACTTCACATCCTTGACAGTTCACATTTCACCTTGTCATTCGCGTGTCACTCGATTAGTTCTTGACTGAAAATTAGCTCTGTACTCGTCCATAGCATATAATATGCTGAGCTAAGAAGACCTTTGCAACAGTGGCAACAATGGTAACAGGTAATAGTGTTTGCGCCAAGAATTTAATGTAGTTATTTTGTGTATATTTGTTATTGTGTACAGTTTGCACAAATAAAATGGTGCTCTATCTCTCTCTCTCGCACAAACACATTCAGATTGAGGGGATGTTGGCACTAGAACTCTCAAAATACCCTTTTAGGGGGAAATTATTGTAGGTACTCTTTCTCCTAGCCCCATACAGAGGTCAAAAATTTAAAATAGTATATTTAATAAACAAAGTGCTTTCTTTATCCAACATTATAAACCTTTTTAAAAATACAAATATAAATATTTTATCGCAGTAAATGTGGTACAAATATGGTGTTAAGAAATGGTTAGTGTTTCAGCACATTCAGCTTAAAACAAGCATACAATAGTCACTTTTTTTTATATGTTTGTTATTTGTGTAGGAGCTGACCATAGTACCTATGTACCATAGTACCTATGTACCATAGTACCTATGTACCATAGTACCTATGTACCATAGTACCTATGTGCCATAGTACCTATGTGCCATAGTACCTATGTGCCATAGTACCTACGTGCCATAGTACCTATGTACTATAGTACCTTTGTACCATAGTACCTATGTACTATGGTCAGCTCCTAAATATCTCATTGACATAATAAAAGAAACTATTTAAATTTGATATTCTACCATGCAGACCGAGCTTAGAGCCCGGTCGGTTAGGGTAGGGTGGGCTCATTTTGATCCACTTGCAAGGAAAACATTTACCCATGTCCCCTGTTTTAATTTACAGCAAAGGCTAGCTAAGGTCCTCCTAAGCAAACGTAATTTTCTTTTAATAAGCTGTCCCTTCGTTTATTTTTTGACGTTTTTGCGTTTGAGTGGATTTTACTGAAAATGCCGCCATGTGTGTGTTGGACCACGAATGGTGTAGGGTTCTGTAGGTAATATTATAATCACCGAGCTATACCTACTTTATTTCGCAATACGTTACTTATTTACGTATTGCTGTTATTTTTCGTAAATCAATATACAAAAAGTAAAAGATACCATTTTATGGTATTATTTATTACATTGCGTTTCATGGCATTTTTTGCAGAGTTTTATAGGCAACAATATTTTTTATTCGCGCAATGGGATATATAAAAAAATCACCAACCGTTTTAATAGATGTGACATAATATGTAAAAGTTCAGCCAAATTTTAATCTTACTTATTGAGTAAAATTATATTACAAGACTGCCATAAGAATAAGATGGACGAACTCACGTACGAGTTTACGGATTCTCAGATTCACTGCGGAACTCTACTTGAAAAGGTAATAAATTACAAAGTTATTTTGTGTGCTAAATTGAAGGTAATTTTAAGCCAAGATTATGTTTTCAGATAAATTGCAATTAGTAGGAGGTATGTACTAGGTATCATAAATAATATTGTGAAAGGGCAATGTGAGTTGAATCCTCAGATGAAGAAATAAATATTTATTTCTTATGGCGTTTCTTGCCTGTTCTTTTGCCGGTGTAAGGAGATTGGAACAGGCGTAGCTAGTTGTAAGTTAGACGTTTTGAAGTGATGCCAATGTAATATCCTATTGAATTGAATTATGATAATTATGTAATTTTTCCTTAAATTAAGATAATTAACGATTAATGCCTTTTTGTACCTTTCAGTCGTTTTGAAAGTAGAGAGGGGGAACATCTTTTTATGGCTACTTAGGTACCTACATTTTCCACAACAAATTCTAAAATGAAAAAGCATGTAAATAAGATACACAAAAATATTTTTCCGCGTCGGTTTCGATTTGCCGCAGACAAAGCGAATCGTGTAATGGGGAATTGAAACCCATTTTCTTCCATCTTTCTGGAATATCATGTGTCTGAAACTTTTTGGGCTTCATTGTTTTTACTCTTCAATACATTTGCCTAAAAGCTGTCGACCCCTCCTCATTCATCATTGTAGGAAAACAAACTTATTATTTCATGTTTGGTTCGTCAATATTTTTGTAAGCAGGGAAATTACAATATCAACGTCCCGGGATAAATATTTGTTCCATAAAAAATGCGCATTTATTTGTGTGGGATGGATGTTGCGGGACCCCAATCAAAAACTCAAACTCATAATAACATTATGATTTACTGCACCCCGTGGTTTCATCCGCATCTTCCCGTTATCCCGCATATGAACCTTTTTCTGGGGTATAAAGAACCCTATGTGTTAATCCAATTACTCGTACTATATAACTGATTGAATTGGAGCAAAATTTACAACGCTGCAAAGTTTTTATTGTTTTCTGACTAGTTTATAACGTGTCGTTTCTAACATAGCTATAGGAAAATCCAAGTTAGAGGTCAGCGATCAATGCATAATAAAATATGATTGTGTAGGCGTTGTGATTATTAAAGTTTAAATAGACTATCATTGGAATTGACTGTGATTTAAAAAAATCTGAAGTATAGAACACGTGGCAGAGCTCTCTAGAGAGAAGAACTCTTTATTTTTTATGTTTTAATATCTACAAAAAAACAGCTAGAAAACGTTTCAGGACGGTACACCGCCTACTTTCGGTTCAGACAACTCAATTCTCACAATATTGCGCTTGCTTCTTAGTATTCAAATCGCTTTGGGGACACATTGAACAAAACGTCTCTTTTCTCTTTCCAAATGTTGACTTTCCCAACTCAATCCTCAATTTCTCCGTAAATGCCTCGAAGGAGCAATATTCGGACCTTTCCTCAAATGAAAAGATCTAATCTCAAGTTTTTATCCATCCGATTCTTTACAATTGGTCTCCGCTTAAAAGGGCAATGCTTTTCAACAGCTATAGTTAACGAACGGGCCGCTGGACAGTTTTTTTTTTGGACCCAAAGCCTGAAAGGTTGTTGATTAAATCTACTCAGATATTTTTGTTCTCATACACGCTTTTTCCGATTCACGTTGGTACTAAATTACCTATACAAAATTCAAAATTCTGACTCTTTCGTAGACATATCCACGCACGCCTTAACCGCTGATCCATCAGTTGCATCCCATACCAACTAGCGGTGGGCGATTATGAAATATACTAATGGATCATTCTATTATGAAGATGTCTCAAGATGTACCTATTGATTAGTAGTCGAAAATTTCATGATCGATTTATCGTTCGCGTCGCTGAGTGAGACAGATAAACGCATAATGTGGCCCGGACTTTAGGGGGGTTCTCTGCGATACAAATTGGTGTTATTCGATTAGATATGAAAACTAGTAACATACTAATTTCTTAATCTATATTATTAGTAAGTATTGGTATTTAGTAAATGTCTTGATTGTGTCAATACTATTCGTAACCCAGGACTACAAAAATCAAATTGCAATAAACAAAATAGATGCGTCTTATAAATAGAATTAGGTTTTGAAATGAGATAATTACCATGTATTGAAACAAAAACAAATACATGGTAATCAATTATTCCATTTCAAAACCTAATTCTAATGTTATTGACCATGGTAGTATATTGTACAGTATATTGCGTCATAAAATGTGCTAATTTCACTTACGTGCAGATATACGCCCGGAATTAATAATAATCGATCCTGATTTGTTATCTGCGGTTTTGGATCGATATGTCATGTCATAATATGTCATTTTAGTACTAGGGCTTGACATATTACTACTAAAATGACATATATTATGACATGACATATCGATCCAAAACCGCAGATAACGGATCAGGATCGATTATTAATTTCGGACATTTCTCTAGCGTTAGGATTCGGACATAAATATAAGAAAGCGATTGAGAATTGGGAATGTCTGTTTATTGAGAAAATAAATACTCATTTACTTGGAACTTAGTACAGAGTGACACAAGATTTAGAGCGCATTTTGTGTTATTTAATGGACGACCCCGGCGTCCTTTGCGTGATTCATGCCAGCTCGATATGGACTCATATTTTTGGCTTATTACAGGTAGAATATATTTATTGAGAAAGGTCTACCTTTGAATATAAGTTTGAAGAGTCGTACGTCGATAAATTAGGTTTATCAGAATTTCTTTACAATAAATATTCGAATTAGAATTGGCTGGTGTAATTGGCTAGCTATTTTGCAATGTAAGTACTTTTTCGTATGTATAATTAAAGTCTAGTTTGTTGGAAAGCCAGTAGGTAGGTATATAACAGCCCTTGATAGGGTAATTCGGTCTGAGTCAGAATAATGTATAGTAAATAGTTTTAAAAATCGAAGGAAGCAAACGATGATGACGCTAATCGAAGCGACAATGGCTCAGTGACGTCGACATACCATAGTTCGTATTCAAACGAATCGGTAAAATAAGCAGAAACTCTTCTATCAAAATGTCTCACATTTTCCACAGCGCGTGGAATTTTTAAATTAAAAGTTGTCGTTGTCTACTATAGGTTTTTGCAAATGGAACTCGCCAGGTTAATAGGTTCGTTTCGAATCGCATCTCGGACTGTGTGACGAACGAACCGTGCCGGGAGTTCTCATTACCGGCCGTAGGTTGCGTGATTTCAGTCATTTTTCGGTATGGGAGATTTAGTTTATGTTGAAAATAGAAAACGAGCTATTAATAGGAAGTTGTATGGCAATAAGAAGAAGCATTGGTATTTTTAAATTATTTTTTTCTAATAATACATGCGTGGAGCGCTTTGATAGCGAATGAGTGGCTTATCTAATTATTCGCGTGGTTCCAGCGTGGCACTACCTTCGACATCATCGTCACTTAGCACCAGGTGACTTGAGGTCTAACGCTACACGGTAAAAAGTAAATGAGTAAATTGTTAAAATTATTTTTATATATTCACGTGGAGTAAAGTAAAAATTTAATAAATATTACATATATATGATATTTTTGTCAGGGAGTAGTTTGGGAACTTTTCGTTGAGTAGGTTGGCAATAAGCTGTAAAGCTTGAAACCTTATTTTAAACACAAACTTGGTTTATTGGGATTAAAACACCTTTTAAAGCAAAAAGCAATAGGTTTTTACATAGTTCTTGATTGAAAAGTTTGTTAATTTCTGTAACTAGCGTCGCCTAGTTAGCCGACCACGTGATACTCTCATAATCACTCTTCGAGAGAAGGCCAGAGACCCACCCAGCAATGGGAACTTAAAAAGCTGATGATTATGAAGCTGCAGGTACAAAACAAAGTTATGATGTCAAACGCTAAAGGAGTATCTACCACTTCACTTCTCACGTAACGTAAATAAAATCCTTGTCCTTAATTTAACCCGCAATTAAATCCCGCCGACGTTTTCCCCGACTCGTCTTGTCTAATTTTTCATGTGTCGCCTTTGAAAGCCGGCCTAAATCTGTCAAAGTGCAGTCAAGTTACACTGCAATACAGTACTCAAAGTTCATACACATTTGTCACGTCAGGCTAATGTTATGTTAGTAATTTCAAAATCCCGTAGTAGGTATAGCTACCAACGGCCGTTCCCAATAACAGATGTATCCACGGTTTGCCCTACTAGAAGTAGAATTTGATATTAGCTCCATATTATTATTATTTTATAATATACTAGCTGACCCGGCAAACTTCGTACTGCCTCAGTCGAAAAATCTAAAAATTAATCAACTTTATTGAATAGCAATAAAGTTCAAATTGACTCTATATTTTATTTAGAAACCGTTTATATGGGAAAAAGGAAAGCGCTGTTTTTAGGGTTTTCCTGGCAATTATTCTATTTTTTCTCACCATTTGAACCTTTCCTAGACCTCTACAAACATTTCAAGATCAAAATTATCCAAATCGGTCCAGCCGTTCTCGAGTTTTAGCGAGACTAACGAACAGCAATTGATTTTTATATATAAGATTATATATTTATGAATTTATTTATTTTATAGATGTAACTACTACAGGATTTTGAAAGGCAGTAACATTTTCATAAACTCAAACGAAAAGAAAAGAAAAAGTTATGCTACTGAATGTTATTTCGCTGTCAATGTTTCGGTTGACCGAAAACGATTAATCAAAAACTAGCTGTGCCCCGTGGTTTTACTCCCTAGATGGTTCCCACAGGAACCGTGAATTTTCCAGGATAAAATGTAGCCTTGGTCACTTTCCTAATAACTACCTCTTTGCAAAAATCAGGCCGATCCGTCGCTCTGATGCTGCTTGAAAGAAGTACAAACAAACTATCGCATGCAGGTATATAAGTGTGAGAATTCAATGCAGCTCGATAACTTGTAAATACTGTCAGTACCAATGATATTACGTAAACCTCTCAACTTTACGTACTCAAATCAATGTCCTGCGGTCATGTCTTGGCAAGACGGCATACGCTGAAATTAATGACGTCACGTCACACAGATATGATTCAGTAGTGTGACGTCACGGCCCGTCGGATTTATGGCTCTGATATGTCCTCATTACAAAAGGAAATGATACGGTAGATTAGATAGGCTTATACGTCGACCGTATTCGTGTTTGTAATTTTTTAGAAGGGTAGAGGAGTATTTTTCTTAGTCTTTTGTGTGGTAAACGTTGAAAAGGTGAAACATGGGTTAACAGAATGCTTTTGGCATCTCAGGGGATTTTTATTAACGTTGGTTAGATTTATGTTTCATAACAAAACATCCTTCAGGTAAATAGGTGTTTAGTTCATCGAAAAAAAAAAGTTTCTGTCCAAAAACAAAAAGAATCTACTTACTATATTAGTTGTACTATCATGACCTACAACATACAAACGTTACTAAAATGGCTTCATCATCATCATCTGGTGATGATTCATCAGACGGCCTTCTCTCAAGGAGAGAGAGAGAATCACCATCATCATCACATTCCTTCTCTCAGAGAGAGAGACAGAGTATGGTCCGTAATTTATTATTGGCTTGGATCGTAGTGGTCGCATGCCCCTGAATGTTGTGGTTCTTGGACATGCCATAGTTGCCTCGTGATGTTTTTCTTCGCCATATTGAACTAATGCAAAAACCGCGTCTAACTTATCAAGTCATGCGGTACGGGCAAAACTAACATTATGATAAAAACAAAGTACGCACGAAACGGGAATAAATTTTCCTAGTCTCTACTTTCCTTTGCAGCTTGGTAATGTAAGAGGAAGAACCGATAAAATCATTGGTTGTAGAACTGAAAACAAGAGTTGTACGAATTGCTGATAAAACCCGAAGATACAAAATAGCTGCTGTAGTAAAAAAAATGTGAAGCAACGAAAACAGCGCCTTCACAATCACCGTAAATACGTCATTCATGGGCTAACAATAACGTATTTCATGACGACCTTTTTATCGCCGGTACATTGTTTACCTTCGACTGACAATACAAATGGTGCTCCTGAATTAATGGCCCCTGCCCTACACAGGGTGCTGACAAATGTACAGAATTTGTTCAGCCGCACCTATTATAACAGCTTCTGTATAGGAAATATCTTCATTGTTGATGTAGCTGAGCAATCCGGAAGGTAGGTGCTTACAAGTGATTTTATTGCGACTTATTTTTTGTGCCTTTCTTTTTGAGCCTTTGCTATATTTAATACCTACGTTTTGCCTTTTGATAGCGCTATCAACATCGTCATCAGCCTGTATCAGGCTATTGCCGGACATAGGCCTCTCCCAAGGTACGCCACTGAGCCCGGTCTTCGGCTCTTCATCGGTTCTGCGTCTATCATTGTTCATTTCATAAGAAGCTTCTTTATCGTCTTAAACTCTCTGCATACGTCATCGTAACGTAAGCGTATCGTAATACGCGCGTAGAAAGAGACCAATACGAGTATGTATATTATGTTCCACTAAGTCCGCAGTGTCCGCAGATAAAGCGGTGTTACAGCGAATTGTATAACATTTTCATTGTCATTGCGATAGTCGTAGCGTTCTGTTGTAAAAAGTAAGCGTAGAATATGTTTTCTAAGATAATAATTATAATAAATACATTTTAAATAATTTCTATTTTGAGAGTTTACGTGTAGTAACAAACAATCTATTGTTTCAATTATTTGGGATAGCGGTTCCGCGCTGTTTCTTTCGCGTGGACTACCAATAAAAAGTACTAGTCTATACCTATCCTTCCCCAGGGTTCAAACTAGGTATCTTCTTGCCAAATTTCTTCAAGATCAGTTCGATAATTTTCAAACAAATATTTTCTCTATATATACTACTATAGATATAGATAGATGTGTGGATGACAATACGCAAGTCGCTTTTTATTTCTGACATGGTCAAACCGCGAACAACTGTTTACCAAAATTACAAGTCAATAAGTGCTTATTAGTTTTACATAGAAAAACATTATTGCCTGGCTTCTTGAAAAACGACCAACGCGACTTGTTACATCTCAAGCGCTCCAAATTTCAAACTCGAACGTACAATTTCAGAAAGGCTTGTAATTTGCAGCGACCGACGCGACGCCCGCCAAAAGGTACGAAATAATAACTTAGTTGAACAGACCGACCCGACGAAATTGGTTTCTCTTAGTTTACCATTCGATTTGAGAAAATATTCTAACTGAAAAAAGCACCTTTCAACTAACTTCTGTTGCTGACCCTTTTAAATTGAAAGATGCTATCTCACCTATTTAACCTGACTCGGTTCCAGCATGTATTGTGAACGGAGTCTCAAAGTATATGGAATGTAATCGACTGAGTAAAACCCTAGGAATGGTTTCTCAATAAACGATGCGAATAAAGTAAGGGAAGGATTTCTCGGGTAAGGATTTCTTCGGAACGTTTTACGGCAAAGTGAAAGTTGTGAACGAGTTTTAATCTATTCTAAATCGACTTCTTAAAGATCGATTAAAGTTTATTGTAGTGGGTTAATCCGAGACCGATATCAGATTCCGATATCGTTTTTTTAGTTTCTGATAGTTTTACAGTACTTTAATACTGTAGTTATTAGTTTAGGTTTTTTTTATATATTTTTTAGTTCATTGTTATAGTATATATTTTTGTTTTAATTATATAAAATAAACAATAATTATTTTACTTTAATTATATCTTGTAATACCTAATAATCATTTTATTTCGAATTAAAATCCATACCACAATCCATGTTGCTCATTTAATTAAAATTATTGATATCTAGTTTGTAAAATTCTAATAAATGCCAATTATATTATTTTGAGGCTTTAAAACAACCAAGGTGACTTACAAGAATAGTCAGAGCTAGCCAAACTCCGGATTTGGGTAAACGTTCTTCTCCTTGAAAAGTTTTTAACAAGTTTGGTGAAATTTTTGTATTAATATTAGGTTTGAACGAATCAATTAAATAGTCCGCTTATTCATAATTTTATAATTTACTTCACTTAAAACATTATATTTCTGAAACAAAAGTTACATTCCTTGTAACTGAACGTAAAAACGTTTTCAAAGGCTTTAGTGATAACACCCGCATGCATAAAAGATTTACAGCACGTGAAAGGGAAATGTTGGTTTATTTTGTTTCGTGTAAAACATTTTGGATATAAATATGTCTGTTACCTTTTGGTGCGCGAGTCGAGCGGGTTTTAAGAATAATCCTACGGCCGGAAAGTGGATGAAATAAGAGGTGATGAACTCGCATTAGTGAAAAGACTTCTTAAGGGCTCGCTTGGCTGGAGTTTCCCTGCGTACGAAAGGGACAGTTCTAATAGGGATAAAGGTTCTTAATACTTAATTTCTGTGTCAAGGTACCCAATAACCATGCCTAATCCGACCAAAATTGGTTGGGCATACTCTGCGAACTGTTAATGTTTTTATTTTTACATCGTTCCTTTGCCGGGCCCATTCACCTTAGACTTACTTTCATTGTCACCACATAGGTGCTAAGCCTTGTGTGTCTGCAATTTCACCAGTAACTTGAATCGGGGATAGTAATGCTGCCTCTAGCGGCAGAATTAGGTATGGCGGTAGTATTTACCTTTTCTGTAAGAAAGGAGGTCTAATAAGAATAAGTATAATTTATTTGCAACAAATTTAGTTCATTATGTATCTAGTAACTACAAAAATTGTACTATTGCTAACCGGCCTCAACTCAACGTTGTGATGGTCGTTTCACCAGCGTTGGTCTTCCGTTGAAGCCGTTTTTGATAACATCACTGGCATGAAAGTAAAGTTAAATAAAACAAATACATAAATTACTACTATAACTGACAACATGTTAAACTCGTACCAAATTAGAAAAGCAGTAGAGCAGAGGGACTAAGTCTACAGTCATTTGTTTTTAGCGGTTCTCCGACGTTACACCCGCAAAATCATAGAGATCTTATCAAATATTTCGGCTAATAAAATTTAAAAAAGAAATAGATTTAAACCATCCAACGGGCTGATTAACATTCATTTGTTTAAATTAACTTATCAAAACAAGCTTCACAAAAAAGGGAATACCTACAAGGTCTCCTTCAAAAATCGTTTAAAGAAAATCCAATACGAGTAAAGCGGGCCAGCCATTTCATCTGAGAGAACACGCACTTACGCCACGTATAAAAACTCAAAGAAAATTAGGGCAGGCCATGGAGATCTGCGAATCGAGGGTCGTTATGTCCAAACGAGCGATTCACTCCCAGGAGTGGGCAATAAAATCAGGAGGAAATCTCGTCAGTCTTATTAAAGGGCCCCTTGGTCATTCATTACACTGTTTTGGCGGAAAATTAAACGGATAAGCTAGCTTTTTGGGTAAGATAGTCTATAGCACTTTTAAAAAATAGAAAAAGCCGCCTGCGAAGAAATAATTCACATAAACTTAGACGTCGAAAGTAATGTTTTATTTAGGTTTTATTAAACTCTGTGGCTGACAGACAGAGAACATACAGTTTAAACGATAAATCCTAGAAAAAATGAATGTATTTTAATTGAGTGGTGTGGGGATGTAATACAAAAAGATTTCGTGAAAATCACGCCTTGGGAGAGTCAAAATTGTGTGGAAAAAATATCAAATTTCACGTTTGTAAAACTACGTAGAACTTAATTACATTTGTTTACTTGTAAATACCTATCAACTATTTTATGATAAAAAAAATCAACGTATGTGTCACTGAATTTATCTTAGTTTTGGAAGTGACATTTATAGAAATATGTATTTAAATATGGCAACATCAAATCAAAAAGAGAAAGAAAAAAAAATAAGTTTATTGTTTTAAGACTGGCAGGTTTTAACATTTAACCTAGTTGATAGTGCTCCTTCTGTTTAATGTTTCTAGTGTTTTTTTACATGGTTTGATATAGCCCGTTTTCCCTCCGTGCTTTCTTTTTGATTAAATTCTTTGTAGATTGGATGGAAAATACTCGGAGTTTTATCTATCCGGTGTCCACTACAGAGCAGTCCATCGTGGTGGTTAAGAAATTGACCACTCGTTTAATTATGTAAACAATTTGTGTAAACAACATTTTATATATTTTAAAGAGCATTTTGACGTATATATATATTGCAATGGACTTCATGCCTAAAACAGTTTTTTTTCTATAATCTTTCTTCACCATCATAATCAACCCATTACGTTCCTACTGCTGGCATCTTCTCCCAGAGAACTGGCCCAGTGCGGGTTAGAGATGTCGCATGCCTTTGAATGTTGTAGTTCTTGAACATAAAGTTTCCTCACGTTGTTTTTTTTTTGATATTTCTTATTTGTATTGAGTTTGGAATTGAAAAAAAATCAACCGAAGCTACCAGACAAAAATATAGAAATGTTTCCCAATACGTTTTTTGCCATTGACCTTTTTTATCAGTTTGGTTTTTCATTTCAATTTATGTGGTAAATTAAAACCTCACCTAAAAGTCAATATAATCTGATGAGAGTAGCTGTGACCTTTAAAAATTATCCACTGATCAAATGGGGTGTTAAATTTTGTAGAGTTTGTTTGTTTGTAAATGCTTTACTTGCAAGGGAATCCTCGAGGCGAGTCGCTAGTAATGAATATGTACGAAAAACCGTTACTAATTCATTAAACGACCTACCAGCGATTCATCTCTCAGCGAATTAATCAAGCCACCTGTTACATTGCTGCTTATTACCGCCATTGTTGATGTATAGTGACAGCCTCGAGATCAATTAGGAATCAATCATGACCCTTTGGTGTTTAATTAATTGTGTAATAACGTATTGTTGGGCTCTGAGCGATTAGTTGGTGAGTTCTAGGAACCTTAATAGGACATCTGATGAGATTAGGAATTGCATTAACGCCATATACTATCCACTATATTTATATGCCGTATCTACATCCCTTTTCTTTGTTTTCGTAGTTGCATTTCGTACTATAGAGCACATTGTTATTTGTTATTTTTAACCATAGTGACATCCTTATCCTTACTTATATTATAAATGCGAAAGTAACTCTGTCTGTCTGTCTGTCTGTCTGTTACGCTTTCACACCTAAACTACTTAGCCGGTTTAAATGAAATTTGGTACAGAAATAGTCTAGAGCCTGAGAAAGGACATAGGCTACTTTTTATTGCGATAAACTGTAGTCCACGCGGGTGAAACCGCGGGGAACAGCTATTTGTAAATAATGACGTAAGTAATATGGGAAGAAAGCGTATAGAATGCGGTCGTAGCGGAGTTTACCTAGTTGCACTATATACTTGGATGGGTGACCACTGACCACTAGTGGTACATGTAACTGAGCGCTTCCGTGCTTCACTGGGGCTGGCGACAAATAGCCGGTTTCAATAACCGATCCATTTGCCCTGCTGGAGATGGAAATTTGACACAACCTCCATAGAAGTAATGTCAAATTTATGTCAAATCGTGGATAGATCGGTTATTGAAACCGGCCGTAAGTTTATCCACCAACCCGCACTAAGATCACGTGATAGATCATTTCCCATAATAATATCTCTCCAAAAGAAGACCTGTGTCTTAGCAGTGAACACGTTATACGCTGATGATAGTGATATGAAAATGTCTAGGCAGGTTATCAAAACAGATTTTCAAGGATAAATAAAATTGTAAAGTCAGCTGAAATAAAAGATTCAAATCGCTCTTTAAATATTCGAAAAGGCCAAACACCTTTTCCACCTACATCAAGCTTACAGAAGCCTGCGGAAATTGAAGCCGCTTTACCGAAGTACCCAACCAAGCTAGAGAGACCCTCAGAATCGAGAGTCGTTACACGGACCACACCGGGTGACATACTTAAAAGCCTTGTTGAAAAAAAACGACATTTCTTCTTATAATCAATGAGATTTATAAAATCGGTGAAGTAAATATGTACAACAAAATTTACTTATGTTTAAAAAGAACTTAAAGTAGTTTTAAGGAAAGTTTACTGTGTAGTATCAAGCCACCAAAATTTAATGCACGATAATCAAGGATATCGTTCTGGATAAACTTAAAAACTGTTAAACCGAAACTGATGAAATTTGGTATAATTTTAAGATAGTTTAAGCCCTAGGGAAAGACATAGGATACTTTTTATTACGATTAACTGTAGTCCACGCAGGTGAAACCGCGGGGAACAACAAGCAATACTATAAATCCGAAACAAACTCTCTCTGTCCCTCGGTCTATTTTTACCTTTTCACGCCTAAACCATTGAATTAATCTTGATGAAATTTTGCATACAGATAGTTTGATCCTCAGGAAAGGACATGGGATACTTTTTATCATGATAAACTGTAGTCTAATAGGGTGAAATCACGGGCTTAGTACCTTGAAAATTCGAGAAGAATTAGTGAACAGTAAGCATTATTATTTTCCAGCAACGTAGCAATTGAAAACGCTTCAACGAACCACCGCCACCGTAACAATCTTCTCTTCCCAAGGACCCTTGAAATTGAGAGTCGTTACCAGTTGAAATACTCATAAACCACTGTGGATGAACTCAAAGCTTTAGGAAAATATCCAAATTGTTTCTTATGTTTGTTAAGAGAGATTTAAATGAGGATGTTTATTAAATCTTTGATGTAGAAGTGAATAGGGGGGGACAGTAATTTCCTTTAAAGTACCTTCCCATCTTTACCTCTACTAATAAAACAAGAGAAACGTTGTTTGTTTATTTGCTTTTTTTTCGCGCTAAAAATAGTTGGACTAATTTTGTTAAAATTTTGCATACACACGAGGTTTTCCCATAAGCCCCAGAATTCTTTTCCCAGACAAAAAGTAGGTTATGTGTGTAAATAAGTAAACATGTTAACGTACTCATAATAATCTTTCACATTTATAATATTAGTGTGATATGTATGATAGCGTGTTATCAAATAACAATGCAAATTTAATGTAAGTAGGTACTAGTTAAAAAAAGTACCTCTTTATTTGTCCAATCTACCTCCATAAAAATGTTTCATTTTATTTACTAATAACAAGTTAATAACGCTGCTTAACGATAATGCCGCTCATTATACCTACAAATTGGAAGGAAAATGTGTCAATAAGGCTAATTATAATAGTAATAATTATAGAATGTTTTTTTCCAACAGGTCATAAAGATACTGATCAACTTAGGGTGAGCGCTTTGAATTGCTGCTCAAGATTTTGAACTTAAGTTCAAAATTCTGGATTGTAATGGGCAAGCGTGACGCTTACCACCAGGCAAGCGAATTGCACTTCTCGCCACTTTACAAATGAAAGTTATAACCAAAACCGTTATTATACGTTTTTATAGTTATTTTAAACGTTATAATAACGAAATATCAAGCTAATGGGGTTTTATACTTTTTACAAGATAGCGTATAAGTCTATTGATGTTAAGTGACGATCTGGTCGAAGTTGGCACTACGCAACACCTGTACTGGGAATTGGCTCTTAAGTGGGGCTGCCGGAATACAGCGACAGGTGTTTAGCGTCAGATCTAGTTCCCAGGCGAGCACCAAGCCATAGTTTCCTCACGATGATATCTTTCACCGAAAGCTCAATTCGAACCCACAACCTACTGATCGCCATCCAACGTCACTACCATTGCGACATCATCGCTTCTTTGAGGTAGGAGTAGGATATCTACATAGTAAAGGAGTAGTAGTTCAGCTTCATATAAATCGGCCGTCGCCGGTTTGAATGTGTGCGTGAGTAGGGGCACCGTGTACGCACGCATTTTTCACGTACACAATCACATAAACGAAAGGTGGCGGCCGGGGCCGCGGCCATGCACTTAGTACGGAACGCGCCGCCTATGCGTCACCGTAAGAGTAGGCAATTAACTCGTCGAGCGGCCTTAGCTAACCTACTTACCTTTATATACTGTGATATCTATCCCCTCTGCTGAAACGGAGGTAATTTTGTTTTCTTCTGTAATAGTGAGATAAAAAGCTAAGAGGATATCTTTAGAGTCGTACCAACGTAAACATTGTCTGTATCAAACACTTACCGCTCGAGATTGAACTGCGTGATACCCAGATTTCATTATGTTTCCGCATTTTTAGCACAGTATCCTTACATACAAACAGTATAGCTACTACTGATGGAAACAAGCCTTTCTGCTCGTAGTTTCACTCTTTCCTCACTAGGTAGCAAATGTAATCTGTTGCTGAACTTTTTTGGGACTCGTCGGAACTTCGCTAAATACTTTAAACTGTTTGGTGAAGTTCTTACGGAAGAGATAGTTGTTTAAGGTAGAGTTGATGGTTAATGACTCATGTAATGATTTTTGTTCGTATAGTTAACGGTAAAATTTTATGTTATGACGTTAGTTTTTGCTGTACCGTATTGAAACTTTTATCAACTGGGAAGTTTTCTTTTTAATAGATTTTTTTTGGCAGTTTCAGCCCACCCGCCTCTATACACACAACACAGCACAGTCAGCGACAAAAGTAGGTGATCGTTCTCGATTTTCAAATGTGTTTCAAATCAGTAATTTTTATGGTTTTTTTTTTACATTTTACATGGTATCATTTTGACCACAACATAACACACTTGATTTTAGGTGATGATGCGGTCAAAAATTGGTGTCTAAGATGATGAGGATAATAGAAAAAAGTGTGATTGTTCAACGACTTCTGTCGCTGACTATTATACTATGTATCATTTTACAAATAAACAAATGAACAAACTTTAATTGAGATGGAGATTAAAAATAGAATTAACTAGCTGCACTCCGTGGCTTCACTCGCGTCTTCCCGTTATCCCGCAGAAACCATTTTTCGGGATAAAAAGTAGCCTATGTGTTAATCTAGGGTATTAGCTATCTCCAATCCAATTTTCACTCAAATTTGTTCAGTAGTGAAAGAGCAATAAACATACATACATACAATCTTTCGCATTTATAATATTATATAGTGAGATACCTAAAACGCAAGCTCAAGTTTGATCATAGAAGTTGCATGACAAAACGATGATTTTATTTTTTATTTTATTTTATAAATGAAATAAAATAAATAGAAAGTCATTCTATAATATTACAGAGGGATACATATTACATATTTAATTAAAGATTATTTAATTAAAGGGCAAATAAGGGGCTTATCTTCAGCATGTGCCACGTTCACTGAATAATTATGAGAGCGCGGTGCTGTTTTACAAACTACCCTCACGCTCAGACAGATTTTCGCCGAGAAAATAGGTTACAGCGGTAATCTAGGTTTTATATACTACTTAACACAAAACTAAATTACAGTATACTCTGGCAACCATTACTTTTACACATACACTTTTCTATCTTCTATGGAAGAGCATAAGTTAAGTTTTTTGTCTAGTATAGGACAAACCGTGGATATATCGGTTACTAGCTGCGCCGCGCGGTTTCACCCGCGTCTTCCCATTATCCCGCAGGAACCCTTTCCCAGGATAAAAAGTAGCCTATGTGTTAATCCAGGGTATAAGCTATCTCCATTCCAAATTTCATTTAGATCCGTTCAGTAGTTTTTGCGTGAAAGAGTATATATAGTATCAAACATTCACCCATCCATCCATACTCACAAACTTTTACGTTTATAATATTAGTAGGATAGTAGGATGCGACACTATTTAACAAACTACCCCTACGCTCGCTCGTTTCGTCAAGAAAATAGGTTACAGTGGTAATCTAGGTTTTATCTTAACACGAAACTAACCGTGGATATATCGGTTATTAATTTCCAGGTTAAGAGGCCAGATTCCAAACATCTGAATGCCGTTGACCGGTCAATATTACAGCGAGAGCAATCACACAAGATTAATAGCACAAAACGTTTGTGCAATTCAGTAAATCAACGGGCCAGTTTCAGTGGCGGCTAACAAATGCGTGTAGTTGGAACTCCGCAGCATTTGGGACTCCAAATCGATTTAAACGTTAATACTGTTAGTAGAACCATAATCACCGACTAAGCTCTCAGAATTTGCAAGTTGAAGTGGTCGTGGGCCGCATCGCTCGCCGAACCGATAACCGATGGGGAAGAAAGGTTCTCGAGTGGCGAACACGAACCGGAAGGTGTTTTGTCCCTACTAGGTGGACTGACGACATCTTAAGAGTCGTGGGGAACTGATGGATGCAGATGGCTAATAGCCGTTCAAGGTGGCGTCCCATATCCAGCAGTGAACTTACTTAAAATCGTACAAATATTCCAATAATATCAGTATTGTATTTGAAACAAAGGAAACATGAAAGAAGATAACTTCAAACAAATTATTTTTATGCCAGAAACATAAGAAATTCATTAAATTAAGCCCACCATATTTTTTTTCTATTCCAGATTCGATTGTTAAAAATGTAATAGGTCAAAATTTATTTGCGACGTTTATTAAAGGCTAATATCAATTTCAGGTTCTTAATAATAATAATCGTTAGTGAAATAGTTGCGAATGCGATATCTTCTTGACATAAAGGCTTGTCCTGGAAAAGGACGTAGAATACTTTTTGATCCGCATTCCACGCGGGTGAAATCACGGGCCACAACTAATATTATCAATTTATCATCCATGCGAAATCTCTGTTTGTCTGTTACATTTTCATGCCTCAATCCTCAACAAATCTTGATGAAATTTGGTTTGGTAATTGTTTGAGCGATGGTGGCCGAACGGTTTAGGCGTGCGACCTACAAGACGCCGACACCGAGTTCGAATCCTCTCGGCCCCGCACCTATGACTTAATAAGTTATGTGCGGAATTGCCATCGCTGAAACCGGTGAAGGAAAACATCGTGAGGTACCGGCATGTCCAAGAACTGCAACATTCAAGGGCATGCGACATCTACCAACCCGCACAGGGCCAGCGTGGTAGATTACAGCCCATACTCTCTCTCTGAGAGAAGGCCGGAGTCCCAGCAGTGGGAAGGTGAATGGCTGATAATGATGAATTGTTTGAAACCTGGAAAAGAGTGTGATCTGGTACAAATAGCTTTATATAAACAATCAGTCCTTTCAGCTTAAACTTCCTTTGTAAACTACAAAAAAATACGCAGTGCTTTGTATTTCTTTTCTTTAATAAAACTGTCTCAAGCTGAGTTTCAACTTCTTATCTCCTGAAATGTATTACTCGTACACCAGCTATATGAACAACAAAGGGGACAGTTGGTGTAAAAAGATTTCAACGATAAAAGCTCAACTTTATAAATGGCGGACGACAAAGAAAGCAGGCAGTCAGTTGTCAGATAAACTGGACCCCGGGAAGCTTAAGCCGGGAATCTGGGATATGTTTAAACTGTGAAAAACGGCGGGGAACTGTGGAGATGATATTTTTCCTTCGTGAGTGGTGGAAAGGTGCTTTTATAAATAATAAGTATGTGGAAGAAAATGTTGTTTTTATAAGTAACTAGGGACTCTCCCCGACTTCGGATGGGTAGACAATCTGAAGTTCCCGTTTTGTCACGGAAAGTTCATATTTTTTCGAAAATAGGATCTCTAGCTTAGTCTCTATTGAGAACTGCCGTATTATATTTACATGCAAATTTCAATAAAGTTTTGGAAGCAATGGAAACAAACAAATGAACTTTTACTTTTGGAGCGTAGCGATGACAAACAGACAAAAAATAGTTTAGCGCTACATGAAGAAAAATTGTGTTCAAACCATTTAGCTTTTTGGTAAGATATTTTGTAGAGCTCGCTTTGTTTTCTACAACCCGAGCACTTATCGGTATGTTCTGGCAGCCTTACTTATGAACGAGTTCGCAATCCAGGCGTAGCGTGACGCCACTTTCGCCTAGATCGTCAGGTGACATGTAATTAAATACTACCCTATAAAATCTAAAAAAATGAATATATCAGCTCTCGAAGCAATAAATAGTAAATCACCACAGCTGTCTCAAATGCTCCTAATTTGTACTACCGCACAAACTCGGGCAGTTTCTGACATGACTTATATAGTCCTGAGAAGGTACAAGCCATATGTGTTCCTATGTGCGGTATTCGTATATAGGTACTAACTTGTGGCACAGCTAGTTGAGTCAACTCCATTAATAAAAGCCTATTAGTAGAACTTTACCTCAAGTCATTGCATCATCAGCCTATTATCACCAGACCATGTCTCAGAGAGAATGGGTCATAATCTAGTAATCTACCACGCAAGCCCAGTGCGGGTTGGTAAATGTCACATACATACCATGAATGTTATTGTTCTGGAACATGTCAGTTTCCTCACGATGTTTTTTCTCCATCGTTTTAGCGACAGCGAATCTTTAGTACAACACGCCTAGTAACAACATATGCAATATCAGCCAATTACGTTCCCACTGCTGGGATACAGGCCTTCTTTCAAGAGAGAGTATGGGTCATAATCCACCATGCTGACCCGGTTGGTGGAAAGGCCAGTCATAGTGACGAAGTTTTCAGACCGCCCAAAGGCTTCTGACATAGCCTAACGTCTTCTGTCCTAAGACATCAACCAGAACGGACGGCTTAACGTGTCCTCCGAAGCACGGTAGCGCTCAGTTGTAATACCAGTAAGGGTCACCCATCCATGTAGTAACCGCAGAGAACGTTGCTTAACCTAGTTGATTAGACAAGTTCCACTGCGAGCGCTTTGTAACACCATATTAGTAAGGATTTAGTCGTTCCTTACCCGAAATTAGTCTGCAACTCAAGCATTTCCAAATCAAAGACTAAGCTGACTCAGAGCGGTCGATAGAATGGTCTGTCGTTTGGCAGAACGTGTAATTACGACCCCGTAATTTGGGGGTGCCCTCGTCGGCTGTCAGATATGTTGTGATAGCCCTACGTAATCGCTGACTTGATGTCAAGTGGTAGTGATGGGTTCCGTAAAAATACATACGTATTTTGTAAGGGTACCTTAATGTATTTTGGTTGGTAGTTATTTTATTACTAGCTGTGCCCTGCGGTTTCACCCGCATGAACTAAATTTTATTTCGATAAAAAGTATCCCATGTCCTTCTCCAGAGTTCAAACTATATCCACAACAAATTTCATGAAGATTGGTTTAGCGGTTTAGTCATGAGTAAGTGAACAAACAAACATAAACACACAAGCAGAGTTACTATCGCATTTGTAATTAGTACGGATTGTTATAAATCCATAAGTAATTCTACCTACAGACGATAGATAAAGCTATTTTTAATTTTCACGTTATTTTTTTACAATACATTGTATTTTTAAATTCTTTAAACACAATCAATGTAACGAAGAGAGATAAATAATGAACTCAGTAAAAGGCACTGTTTTTCACAGTTTCAGATAAAACTCCGTTTAATTAGCTTAGCTGGAGGGAGCTACAAATAAACAGACACGTACGTTATTGTTCAAGTCTCAAAACGTAAAAGAATTTTCATTCCGTATTTGCGCGAACGGGAAATCTGTGAATCGCGTGTAGACATGTATTTTGTACACAAATTGTGTGTCTTTTGTGATGTCGACGACGCGACGGTAACTAGAAGGGAAGGGAAGAAGAAAGGAAAAATAAAATGAAATAAGCTAATTTAGAACATGTGCCGTCAGTTCCAATTCGGCACAGCGTAAGTGATTATATCATCAAGAAAGTTTATGTTATTGGACGTATCTTTTTACGTAGCTAAACTTATATATTATCTAGCTTTTTTGATATTATACATAATATGTATTACATATTTTTCATTTTTTTGTTGAATACTACCTGTGTTTGACTTGACCACTAACTGACCTGATGATATGAAAAGACATATCTTTCGACTTGGTCAGTGATTATATTTTTGTAATTAATTAGGGATGGTCAAACGTAAACAACATATCGATGTTTTTAAACATTAAGTATCGATAATGTAACGATATATCGTTATTTTTTTCAAGCAAAACGTTAATTTTCTTGTATTATCCTTAATTTCCTATTCCACTGAACACTTAACGTATGTTTCTACGTTTGCTTCTTTTAAGACATTTCCGTTGCATCTCCACTATATACGAAACCAGAGTTGCTATCGACAATATATTACTTTAGTAATGTTATGACAAAACATCGATATTTCAATCGATCGAAGCATTTTGCCCCAACCTTTTTGCAATCTTTTAGTCCAATACTCAAGAGTTCACCTAAAGCTGCCGAAACCCACTCTCAACATTTCACACTAGCATACTTCTTTGAAGTCAAAGATATACAACTAAGGAAGTGAAAATAAAAGAACGCCTCCTTTTACGCTGTAGCAATGGAGGACAAAGTATCAGACTGTCTCATTATTCCTAGCGAGAAACAGCAGAGTGAATGTTTTTTGTGTTCCTTGGAAAATTGGAAAAAGGGAGCAAAAAATCGCTACTAATATCATAAATTCGAAAGTAACTCTGTCTCGCTTTCACGTCTAAACTGCTGAACCGATTTAAATGAAATTTGGAACAGAGATAGTCTATAGAAGCCCACGCGGGTGAAACCGCGGAGAACAGCTAGTAGTTTTATATATCGACTAGCTGTTCCCCGCGGTTTCACCCGCGTGGGCTACAGTTTATCGCGAAATCCTTTCTGAAACAAACATACATATTCACAAACTTTCGCGCTCATAATGTTAGTCGGATTACATGTTATACATATTACAAGGTCCTAAAACAAATTGTATATTGCTGTCAGCTCTTCTCTTAAGTTAACCAAATGTTTTACTCTAAACGTTTAATATTCTTTGAAGGCGCGCCGAAAGATGTTTTGTTTGGCTTTCGTGGCATGAATTTAATATTGTTTTCTTAAGGAAGCTTTGGCAACGTACTTTATTATAGAATTCAGATTGAGAAAACAAGGCCCAAATGTATAAGTTAGATTGATTGCACATATTTTTATCTGTACATGTACATAATGCTAATAAATTTTGTATACATGATTATGAAAAGAATTTAATCATGTTATGTTTTTGTTTTCAGGTAATTACACTTCTGGATTGCTGGAGTTAACTTTGGTATGTGTAAATATTTTAACCAAAGCGCAACTACATTTTTTTTACTACAAACAGGGTAGGGTTTGACCACAAGTCACCTGATGTTAAGTGACGATGTGGTCGAAGGCCTTGAATATATAAAAAGATATACCCTTTATACACGTAAAAACATAGCTACATATATCTATCAAATAACTATACTGTGTTGTGTTCTTTTATCTAATAATATTTCAATGAAAACCAATGAGTAGGTACTTGCAAGCAAATCCTTCCTTTTGACAAAATCTCACCGTCATTACATTTCAAGACCACTAGTTCTACAAACAGGTTCACATACAGAGTCAGGTTCTCTACCTCTATCTATTTAATCAGTCAAAAAGGTTCCTAAATGTCTCTTCCCTAAAAATAACAATAGTGACAAGGACCGCGCTTCTTGTAGTGGGTACTACCTTACAGAACAATAAAGAGTAAGGGCTTGATGTAGGTAAGCAACAATTTTTCTTGCGCAATGAGTTTAGTCTACATGTGGCACATTAGTTGTAAGAAAAAAACAAACATTATTGATCCTATACGCATTTGGAAAATCTAGTATGATCAACTTTTGTCACTGACTGTACCACGATCATGATTCTCCCGCTATCCCGTAAGAATTTTTCTTTGGACTAGAAAGTCAGGTAATAAACTATTTCCATTCCAAATTTTACCTGGATCCGTTAAGCCGTTTCAGCGTGAAGAAGTCACAAACATATACAATATACATACTCTCTCACTAACCTACTCACAAACTTTTACATATATAACATTAGTGTGATAGTGTCATATCCCATAAAAAAAAAAATGTAGATGTAGACTGCCCTTAAGCGTCTGCATTCTAACGGTCGGTTTCAATAACCTATCTATCCACGGTTTGCCCTACTAGAGATAGAAATTTGACACGAGCTCCATAGAAGTAATGTGGATAGATAGGTTATTGAAACCGGCCGTAAATTCTTAAGTATTCAGAAATACGTGGATAGGGATATCATTTTGACCGGTATCACTTTCTGGTCTCGCTCAAAGCATGAAAAAATGATATTCTGATTTTCTCACTAGCATCACTTAGTTGGTTCTACGTTTTCCGCGCACTACCCTTACTGTTTGCAAATTGTATTGCACTTACTCGTATAAGCAGAAGTGAAAAATCCTTTAGGAAATGTCGCCCTTGAAGCGAATAAACACTTCAACTGTACTTGGAATAAATTGGATCGGAAACGGAAATGCTTTGCCTAGTGACTATCGGCTCTCCCCTATACACACTATTTGCGAGTATAAAGATATGTTTATATAAACCGTGTAGTGTTTGCGTGGAAATATGAGATCTAAAGATATCCTGGTAGATTGCAAGATAGAAATGGTTTATCGAGAAGATGGAACAAGCTAATAGGCCCGGCCGTATTTGAGAGTGGAAATAGCTAGATCAGAATACCCCATTGGAGAAAAAGGTTCCTAAAAATAACGGGTATTACCGTGCATGGGTCGCAGAATTACTTTTTCGTAAAATAACACAATAAAAATACGTACTTAGGTATTATAGTTGAACATATAATATAAACAAATATTTTATGCTCGTTTTTCAACTTAGATGTGTGACACTAAACATGGCAGATATAGGCATTATATAGATACTATAACTGCGCCCCGCGGCTTCCTGCGTGTGTTACCATTATCCCGAAGCAACATTTTTCCGGGTTAAAAAGTAGCCTATGTGTTAATCCAGGGAGTAAGCTACCTCCTTTCCAAATTTCACTCTAATCCATTCGGAAGTATTGACGTGAAAACGTAACAAACAGCCATACTAACAAACTTTGACGTTTGCAATATTAGTAGGATGGATAGATTGATATACGAGTATATACCGCAACTGCACCAAAGTTCTTCGTCACATTACTTACTTAAAGAACTACGCTTAAAGGCCAAATCTACCAGTAACGTGGCCATTTAGTTTCCTCTTCGAAACTTTCACGGAAACTAGAGCAAAAGCAATTTATTATTCATTAAGGAAACACCATCCTTTAGTAGATATCAATATTTCCCCGCCCTTAATACGTGTGATGGTTGACCGGTTTTTTATTTATTTAGGCTCGTCCCTCCGGCCTTGGTAGAGCCGCCTTAGCCTAGGCGCACACTAGGTGACACGCGACAGCGACAACTCGGCGACTATTTTGTTTAAAGCTACACTTGACGCCAGAGTTGCGGAGTCGCAACGACAAGTTGAGGAGACGCGCGCGCTGGCTAATTGTCGCCGCGTCTAGTCACGCTGTGCACGTGCACACACGACGACAGCGCAGCGTCGGTCTCGCTGTGAGCGCTGTAGAAGGTGCACGTGTGTATTTTATTGAGACTCCATAATATTCACTCACAAGATGAACAACGCGACCGTCTCTCTCGGATATTCTATTACTAATGATCGCTTCCTGCACGAGTCACGAAGTCTGTCGCAACGACTAGTCACCGACGCAAGCAATAGCTCCGTTTCTAGTCGCGGTGACAAGACGCTTGACGCAAACGACAACGCCGCGTCTTGTGGCGGCGACAAGTCGCCCAGTTTGCGATGGCCTTTAAACCTAAAGTTGGTAATAGACGGGCCCGCAGATAAAATGTTTTTCGTCCCCATGAGCTTATGAAACATTTGGGAGGCTGTAATATTTTAGTGAGAAAAAGAATGGAATATTGAGATAAGATAATGTATAGTTTTGTGGTGAAGTGTGTTGTACCGTTTGCTTAACTTGTTGATTTTTGGCTCCATTTGTAGCATCTTGATGCATTTGGGTCCGCCACCTGGTATTGGTAGGTACTAGCGATGGGGCTCAATTAATTATCAAAAACATTTTTTTTGTAGTAGTCTTTTGTACCAAGCCGGTGCAAATCAGAAGCCTAACAATCCATTTTTATGTACCCGCAATTTACCTGTTTTATTTTACGACAATACGGAATCCGATATTAGGAAACCATAGAACTTTATTTAAATGTTTTGTTCTAAACTGATTTATCCATTTATTATTAATGGCTTGTCAACTAAGCTCTATCTAGCTACTTATTCTCTCCCCACCTAAGTACTTATGAATCTATTAAATATTAAGTTACCTGCGCCGCGTTTATTCTCGTGGCTGTTTAACTTTTCACCCTCCGTGCCCGGTTTGAACTTGAATAATTATAATGTTTTTTTTTAATTTATCACCAGTTACAACTGCTGAAAGGACACGGAGAAAAAAAGACCTTCCGAAATAACGTTTTCCTTCTGAGTCAAAAGGGAAGGACTTATGATTCAGAAGGAAAACTAATACAAAATAAGGGAGGAAACGGTCTTGGAAGGTAAAGACTCAGAAGGAAAGACAGATTTTTTTCACAGTGTAGATACCATAATAAATGGTGATAAGCCAATAATAATAAAAAACGAATCGCATTCCATAGACCAGTTTTCAGCTAATAATAACTTCATAATGATAACCCTTCAAACTTTTTAGTATTATTGCAGTAATAGGTAAACCTCACCCTTCCCTACACCATAGTTCACATCAAAAACTATAAATTCGAAAATTTGTGAGTACAGTCAACGACAAAAGTCGCTGAACAATTACAAACATTCCAATTGCGTTCATCATCTTAAACACCAACCTTTCTTTGACCGCATTATTATTTGTATAATTAGGTGTGTTGTATTGTTATCAACACTACCTTTTAACTTGTAAAAAAAAAACATGACTGATCTAAAACACAATTGGAAAATCGATTATGATCAGCGACTTTTGTTGCTGACTGTACCACTGAGTGAATGAGTGTGTATGTTTGTTACGTCATCAAGCTTAAATGATTCAATGGATTTGAGTGAAATTTGGAATGGAGATAGCTTATATCTTGGATTAACACATAGGCTTATATTTTGTCCCGATTTCTGCGGGATAGCGGGAATACCTCGGGCGCAAGTTACTTGTTAATAAAATCCGTTAAACGTTAAACGTGGGAGAAACTGTGAAGTTCGTTTGGTCTATAACGATAAACCTTGGTCTAACTCACTTGTATAGCTAGCTACATATCCAGTTACTTTTGCAACAAATCCTTGTAAAAGGAAAACGTCACGTTATCCATTACCCACTCCTCTCATATTCAGCATGTTAAATGTCCCCTACCTGAGCCTAATGTACTTTTAACATACATTACGTCTCACTAATGCACGCGGGAAAATTGTGTGAGAGCTCGTTTCGAAGCCTTTCTATTTTCTTAAGATTTAAAAATCAAGGGAACTTTGTGAAGCGTTAAAGTCTTCAGTCATAATTTAGTTAGGCGGAAAATGTAATCTTCAAGGCGTTCTCCGCACTTTTACTACAGTTTCGTAATCTATACATATGTTAGTCAAAATCGATCAAGCCGTTTAGAAGGAAGAAGAATTGCGAATACACGCACAACGGATTTTATCCTATTTTACTAATATCATCAACGTGCAAGCTTGTAAGCATGTATGGATGTTTGTTACTCCTTCACGCAAAATCTACTAAATGGATCTGAATGAAAGAACAATGGCCAAAACGGACCTGAGGTTGTAAATAAACGAGTAATACATTAAAAAAATTGATTTTTTTGCTTACTAAAATTATACAAACGATATTTTAAGAAATGATAAGAAAAAATAATATTGAACTTTTAACTTCGTAGTGTTTAATGACATTTGTTTGCTTTTGCTACGTTACAATACGTCATATTCTAACAATTTTGTTGTACTTATTTTTCTTTTTCTGAACTTATCGTTAACTTCACAAACCTATAACTGTTTTAGGCCGGTCGTATAACTTCAATAAGCTATTCGTAATTTTTATACAATATATATGCTGTCAGGTCCAAGGCAGTATGAAAAGTGGCCATTGTTCTTTGGAATATTGGTAGCATACACACTGGATTAAAATATATTAAACACCGCGGGGGGCAGCTAGTTATATAAAGATGTTACTTTTGTAACAGAATCATTACAACCTTTCCGTAGCAAGAACACCCTACTTGAAAAAATAAGAACAAATCGTAAATTCGCCTTTGCAAAACCTACTTTGAAAAGTATATAGAGGCCCCAGCTAAAACTTTTCTTAACTCGGAACTTCTGTCTTAGTCGCATAATAGTCGATTATTCACGCTCGACGCGAAAAAATATCTGGAACTGTTCGGTCGAGCTATCTCGATAATTAAATCAACGATTCATACTATCCGATACTCATGAAATATGCAACGTGGCAATTTGCAGGAGAGTCCCTTGGCACATCACATTACGTTCATCTTGACAGTACGTAAGGTTGGTAGATTTTTTTGCATTTTTTCGTATACTTAATCAATTTTTTTTGTTTAACTACTGACTAAGCTAGCGTTTGACCACGACTTTAACTTACTTATTGTGGTTGGTGGAATGTAATAATGTCGTAGATAAACAGTTTCATCAATATATGACAAAGTTTTAGCTAGACTTTTCATGAAGTGCGGTCATACAGAAAAAAAGTGATAGTTGCAAAAGGAAGACTAAAGGATTCAAGGAATAAAGCAACATAGATATTTTTAGTAAAAAAAAGCAACATTAATGTTTTCACAAGTAAGTACAGAATAATTATAGTATGTCACAATATAATACGAACATAAATAAACAATCGATAACGAAAACAAAGTTTTGACAAAAAAAACAGCTTAGTTTCAGGGCCACCAAAAATACGCATTTGACTCTATCTGTTTTGGGTTTGGGAATGTACCATTTGAAATAACAAAACTAGGACATCAATTACGTTTTTCCAAGCATATACTGATGCGTAAAAAGAATTGAAGTTAAAGTACTGTTTTACACTTCCGCGAGGCGGATAGCTCCTGGCTTTTTACCGGAGCTTCGCAACGGCAGCATTACACTAATATCCTCAAGTTATTTCCCCGTAATCGTGAGGCATTCCAATTGAATGGGAGAGGTTCAAGAGTAGCGGTAAGTGGTAGGCTATGGGAATTTTATTCTTATGTGGAACAAAATAGGAGTCACCGTAAAACGTGATGTTACCGAGTTAATTGTTGCGTTACGTGCCGATTGTACTGATTTTGTGCAAATTGTATCAATGTTAAAGCATTTCAACCGACTTAAAAATGGAGGTCCTCTTAAGTACCTACATCGAAGTTGGTAATCAAAATCATTTTTTTTTTTGTTTTTGAGATTTTTTATTTTTTTGGGAGAAAAAAAATTCTATCACAATGACAAAACACCGCCTACTAATAGCTTATGCATGTCCGCTTCATAATACAAAATGTTTAGTATTTTGTAGGTCGCAAATTCGAGTAAACACTAAATCTACTATAGAAAAATAAGTCGGGTTTTCCTTCCTGACGCTATAACTCCAGAACGCACGAACCGATTTCCACGGTTTTGCATTCGTTGGAAAGATCTCGGGCTCCGTGAGGTTTTTTTTTTGTGAGGCAAAGAAAATTCAGGAAAAATTTCAACAGAAAAGCGGGAAAATCTTACATAAAACGAAGCCATCTGGTGGCGAAACGGAGTTCGCCTGGTTTGCTAGTAAAAGTATAAAATCACGTCGGTTGTTTTTTAAATTCGTAGGAACAGCACTATCTATAGGATATGCGTCCACACAAAAATCATAGGCTTATCAATGTCATATCAACGTTTCTCATATGTACCTCATCATCATCAGCCTATCACGTTCCCAATTCTGGGACTCTGGCATTCCCTCAGAGAGTGAGTATGAGCCGTAATCTACCGCGCTGGCCCAGTGCGGGTTGGTAGATAGAAGTCGCATGCTCTTGAATGTTGAGGTTCTTGGACATGCCAGTTTCCTCACGATGTTTTCCATTACCGTTTTGAGCGATGGTTTACACACATGTTTTATTTATTATGTCAAAGGCCGAGAGGATTCGATCTCGGTGTCGGCGCCTTGTAAGAATCAGTTCATCGTGGTGCGATTAATTTTAGCGAGAGTAGGTACGGTAATATTAATCAGGACCCTCCTTCAAACGTCCTACAAAAATTGTAAGTAAAAAAAATGCTCCGTAATAAAATGAGGTTAGCCAACTTAATTAAACCGTTCCTGCGGGAATCCCTCGGACCCTTCAATGCTTTTGGTTAACTGATGATACTTTTTAGGTTTCTGCAAATCTCAAAATAGATTCATTAATTAATTTTGTTACCTTAAAAGGTAGAAGGGATAGGTATACTTACTACATAAGCTTAAGGTATTGTGAACAACACGAATGTTGCTATAGTAGACTGTTGTCACAAGTATAATCCCTACTTTATATATAAATGCGAAAGTAACTGTCTGTCTGTCTATTACGATTTCTTGCCTAAACTACTGAACCGATTTAAATGAAATTTGGCACGGGGATAGTTTGCACCCTGGGGAAGGACATAGGATACATTTTATCGCGATAATTATACTTGTGCCAGATACATATATGTACATTGTACATGGCGCGAAGAGTCAAACAATATCGAGAAGTCAAACAAAACGAAATACATGGTAGTATCCCGTTTTAAAACCAATTCTAATGTTATTTATTGACCATGGTAGTTTAAAACTGTCTAATCTTCTGCCCTTATCCATCAACATGAAGTTGATGTCCTTGTCCATACTACAATTTTTCGAATTTAAAAGAGTTAAATAATTAAAAAAGTTATTGTAGCAAAACTATTTTAAATAATTATCAAGCCAAACCTGTCCCTGATGCTATTTTCATACCCTAATACTCAAACGGTATGTAGTACTGTGTATCTACCATAAATACCCACATACCTAGATGACATGATTACGGATCAAACAGCAAAATACGTAATCCTCTGAGAAATTACTGCAGACGTTAGTGTGAGCAAACTCCATTAATTAAGAGCAAGTATCAAAACAGTTCGCGCTACTAGTTGGCTTTACCCACTGAAGTTTAAACTTGGCAGAATCTTGATACTTGCAGCGCCACAATTACTACTTGCAAACTAAATTCGCTATATATCGCATCTCACATTCTCCCATATATTTTAGGTCTCTTTGTTGACGTTTTAATTAGTGCTAAGTGATTTACTGAAGCTGGAAGGACATTGGATTACGATAACAGTGACAGGACTTTTTTTATGGTAAGGCGTCACACGATTAGTGTATTTGCCTGTGTCAAGCATAAAATGTTAAAAAAAATCTCAAGAGAGTTGAATCAAGTATAAATGATGATGAGATTATGAGATGAGGATAGTGTTTAACTTTACACGGACTTTTTTTGGAGCAACTAGAAAAGTCATTTTCACAACTTTATTTCAATTTCCCACACTCGTACACATTAACGAACACATAATGGATAACAATCCACCAATATTACACATTATCACTCGAAGAGACACAACTTTTGGAAATAAAAACACAATTTGTGTTGACAAAATGTTGACAGTTCAATTGCCGCCAAAAAAGTCGTGACAGGACTTGTACAGGACTTATACAAAACAAGTGACTTACCAAAAAAATAAATAATCAACAAGACGCATAGACAATGAAGCGTTTGTAGCGGGGTCATCATCATCATCAACAGCCGGAAGAAGTCCACTGCTGAACATAGGCCTCCCCCCTTGAACACCACCATGAACGGCTATTAGCCATTTGCATCCATCGGCTCCCTGCGACTCTTACAATGTCGTCGGTCCACCTAGTGGGGGGCCTACCTACACAACGTCTTCCAGTTCGTGGTCGCCACTCCAGAACCTTTCTTCCCCATCGGTTATCGGTCGTAGCGGGGTAGTCATTCCTAGCTGATCAACTAGGTTATTTAACGTTCTCTGCAGTCTACTTGGATGGGTGACCACTAGTGGTATTTACAATGAACGATTCCGTTCTTTGGAGGGTACGTTGAGCCGTAGGTCCTAGTTGTTGTATTAAGATAGCAGCCGTTAGACTAAGAGAGGCCTTCGGGTCTTCTAAAAACTCTATTTTTAACGGGCTGGCCTATCCATCAACACGCACTGGGCCCGCGTGATGGATAATGGCCCGTTTTAAGTTCTTTTCAGGCCTTCTGGTCTGTGTCCCAGAAGATAGTAGGAAAGTCTTAGGCTGACGATGATTATGATGATGATGATGACGATGTATAGACACTGTAGTCGCACCAAATTACCAATAGCTCTGTTAACAACCTGCAGTCGTTGCAGTCGAAGCCGATGGCAGCAGCTAGTGTAACATAAGACTGTAATAACTTGTTAAGTAGCTGGCATCCATGTTTAGCCTCTTGGCCTCTTAATATTAGAAATCGTGTTCAATTTGTAACTATCTCTAGAACTTGCGGGAAGCGAGCTGCATATTCTAACTAGCTATAAGTTTGTTATTAAACTTGTTAAAACTGCATTAAACGCTTTGGAGCTCGATGATATTATGTATTTTGGGTTTTGAGTTAAAGGTAATGAATGAAAGCGTTTGAAGCAATGATGGCCCAGTTGTACAACAACAAGACACATGAAAACACGTCATCCTTAAATGGTTGGAATTCCCCCAATCCGGACAAAACATTTTGCTTCCACATTTATAATGCGAACGGCGAACGAGTGGAACACCATACCAGCGTCTTTGTTTCCCGATAAGTATAACTTAGAAGCCTTCAAGTCAAGAGTGAATAGGTATCTTCTAGGCAAGCATGCTCCATCTTCGGTCTCGTCATCACTTACCATCAGGTGAGACTGGGGTCAAATGCTTATCCTACAATGAGCTTGAGCTTGCGGTAAAAAAACATTGTGACAAGATCTTAGCTTGGTGATAAGACATTTTCTAGTGCTCGCCTGGCTAGCTACCATCCCCAGGTCAAGTGTCTGTCAATAATGCGTTGCTTTCTTCATTTTACTATTGTAACAACCTTAATATTTAAAAAAAAAACTCATAGTTAAATTTCATTCAATGTTTCATGACTGCTGAAATTATGAAACACGTTGAATAATAACTTACAAAGCGGTTATTATGTAAATTCAGGCGCCTTCGATTAAGTTATTCGCGTGAATTATACTCGTTCGCGTAATAATAGCAATTGAGTTATTATTTTTAACGTAGATTTACCATTATATCGTTATTTATGTCGCAACCTCGACATTTTAAACGTTATTCGTTGAAAGCTATAACAGTTTACGTGATTTGGAATGCAATTCAGTGGTTTGATAAAAGAAACCTAATTTATTTTGAACTAACAGTTTCACCTGCCAGAATTTCTGGGGTTTATAATACTAGTTACGCCTCGCGGTTTCTCCTGCGCCTTCCCGTAATCTGGCAAGAACCTTTTCCAGGATAAAAAGCCTATATGTTAATTCAGGGTATAAGCTATCTCTATTCCAAATTTCATTAAAATCGGTTTAGTAGTTACGGTGATACGTGGTAACAAACATTCACACACACAAAGTTTCGCGTTTATAATATTAGTAGGATTAGTAGAATAGAATTCTCTGTCCCAATCCTGCAATAAGCTTGAGCTTTTGGTGAAGGAAAACATCGTGTTAAAAACATAGGTCAGCAGTAGGTATACGCCATTCTTTATCTCTATGGTGCATGCCTGTATACTATCATCCTCAAGCCAAGCCTCTACCGGTGTATTCAGGCAGCCCCACTTGAGAGCCAGTTCCTAGTCCAGAAGTAGTGTGGTATAGCTAGTAGTCAAACACTACCTTTTAAATATAAAAAAAATCCAATGCATGTTTTTTAAGCAATGATTGTTCAATAGTAGAGCGATGGTGGCCGAACGGTTTGGCGTGCGACTTACAAGACGCCGACACCGAGTTCGAATCCTCTCGGCCTCGTACCTATGACTTAATAAGTTATGTGCGGATTTGCCATCGCTCAAAACGGTGAAGGAAAACATCGTGAGGAAACCGGCATGCCCAAGAACTGCAACATTTTCAAGGGCATGTGACATCTACCAACCCGCACTGGGCCAGCGTGGTAGATTATAGCCCATACTCTCTCTCTCTGAGAGAAGGCCAGAGTCCGAGCAATGGGAACGTGGAAGGCTGATAATGGTGTTCAATGGTAGTTTACTTCGGCTTGTGCTCCGAAGGTCGTGGATTTGAATCCTAAAATGAGCTTGAGCTTTCGACGAATATGATGAAACCATAGCTGGATGGTAGGGCATTTTCTAGTTTCTAGCTAAGAAGTTCAAGTTAAGAAATGCAATGAAATTAAATACGAGTAGGTACATGCACGCACAATACAAGGACAAGAACAATCAATAAATCTAGTAACAATCACACATAAAACAGGTACGATATTGCGCGATGTCAGAAATAGGTAAGTAAGAATAGAATCCATCACCAAACACAAAAATCCAATGCATGAAATTTCTCCCTACCAGATTTCATCCAACATATCCTTAAACCGTTCAAATGTGATTGGATAACAAACATTCACAAACTGAGCATTTATAGAAAGTAACTGCGGATTCATAAACGATTCCCAAGCGATAATATACCTACCTACTACCTACCAGTGCGGCGGGATACATTACAATTGCCAATTCACTTTATTATGCAGTTTCCCTTCTGAATTTCAGATTTTGTGTAGCTTCACAGAGATTTGTGAACCCGTGTCCGAGAAACTGGGGTTTTCGTTTCCTTGTTTATTGGATGTGAATTTGTTTATGTACTCGCGAAGATTGATTTGATCGAAATATGGTAATTTTATAAGTAGCTGTGAAATCAAAATAGATAATATAATATACGGCTATAAAAATATTCGATACTTGTAAAATTCTCTGTAATGTAGGTTTTATGTATTTTATGAAATAAATTTGTTAAAATATATCCATACTTTTTTTATAACATATATGCGAGAGTACCTAACTTTTTCTGTTTATTTGATACGTTTTCGCACGCCTAAACTGCTGAACCTGAATACTAAAAGCAAAAATAGTTACTTAGGTTTCACGTTAGTATCAAAATTTGTATCCTTAAACATTTTAATTTCAAGTTACGACATAAAACGTTGTCTCAAGAGCCCTCGCGAATCTCAAGAAATTCCAAACACGAAAAATTACAATGGCAAAAGAAGCCGGAAAATATAGCCCATTTTTACTCGCCGCCGCCGATTTTCTCTTCAAAAGCGTTATTTTCACATAAATTTTCATCACACTAGAAAATTACCGACGAGCGGAATTATAAACCCGTTTTCCCACGTTCTTTTTTCTAACATTTGCATACCGTAAACCGAGGACAATCTAAACGACAATAAACGCTCGGTTCTGCATTCATTTTAGCGGGAAGTGCTGACGTTGCAGAAACAATGGCAGGACTCTGCGTTCCCATCTCTGCAAACACAATACACTGACGGCCATTCAAAGTGCTAGAACCGCAGTCGGTATCGGAGTGTCAATGCATATTGTGCTGTTCGATTTGTAACCAAAGGAAATGGTGACGTCATTGGCGCACGTTCTAATTCAATAGTGAATTGTTGGAATGTTAAAAATGGCAGTTACAATTCAGTTTAGCGCGTGCATGGAATTCGTAATCGAATTTGAGGACCACAATGATGGTGGTAGAATTTTACTGAAACTTATTTAGTTTTTTGTCCTGTTTCTGACCAAATTCCTTTTTTATAATAATGAGACACTTTTGTTTTCTGCCAATGCGCTTCTTACTAACATCTCACATGTCAATGTGATCGCGCCTCAAAAATTACCTGCCGATAATGCCGGCGTAAGGAAGTTGGAACAGGCGTAGCTAGTTGACGTTTTAGAGTGATCACAATGTATAAATATTTTTTTGACTTTGACTTAATGTAAAAAAAAAAAATTAACAAAAACTTATTTTCTGCTTTTTTTAGTCTGACTCTTTTTTTATTTATTAGTGAGGTTCATAAAAGAAGGTTCTCCATGGTCAGGCTACCTGGCGCTGCTCACGTAATGCAGTTGTCAGCGACAGCGGCGGCACGGAGGCAGTGATCCGCGATATTGCATCCCGTTGTCGCACCGATAATGCAATAACAGCTGTGAAAGGGAATATTTTTACCTTGTTTTGCTCTTTAGGGAAAACCAAAGAGCAAACACTAGATCCACATAAAGAGGTATTGGCCAACCCTATATATTCTTAGAGTTTTTAGCCCATCTGCAGTGCAATTCTAATTCACTCGGAAACTCTTCCGATCACGGATCCGAAAAAGTTTCCTAGAGAATATTTTAGACGCGACTCAATAATCTGAATTCGGAAACTGACGTTTAATTTGACAAACCAGCTGTTCAATCACCGAAAAGTTTCCGGAACCTATTTGCTCTCGGAAAACGTTTCCGTGAAGTTAAAGCGACGTCGAATCCGACACGGAATCTTTCCGAGTGAATTAGAATCGCTCTACTGAAAGCCTTCAACATGGCCATATGACTGATATAAGCTCAGTTAAAAATATCCCTAACAATCATACAAGTGATGGTAGATCTGTCATGAACAATCGGGCTGGATAAGCTACGTGATTTTTTGTGGCTGTTGTCTGTGATGGCAAAAAAAAAGAACTATACCAGCAACACTTTTGGTAATAATCGAGCATGAAATAGTTTTTTTTGTTTATTTTTTTCTTTTTTAATGCCCGCACAATCACTTACATAGGCTCTGACCCCTAACTAGGTTTCCCTGTATCTAGGGTATCAGAAACTACGAGGATCAGGGATCCACAACACCCAGACACAGAACAAATACTTGCGCTTTTTTTTTTAATGCACATATATTTGTCCTGTAGCGGGAATCAAACCCGCGACCTCACGCTTCACAGTCGGCTATCCGCCCATTGCGCCATATCGGTTGTCGTCATAGTATTAACAGTTCAGGCATTAACAATCAATACTATAGTAGATTTTATTCCCGATCACAAAAGAAATGGCCTCTCATCCCCTCCGATACCGCACTTCACCTCTCACAGCGATTGTCATTATAAGGGTTAATTATTGAGGGCCGGCACTACCGCGCTTGCGGATGATAATCTAAACTCGTTATTTTGCTTGAAAATTCATAAATGCTAAATTGGTGATACAATCTGGTACTAAATATATAACATACTATAAGTTTATGTACCTTTTTCTCCTAATACGAGTATGTAGACGCTGTTAGCTACTCTGACTGTTATGACAAACACATTAACAAATCTGAGAAGTTACACCACGAAATGCTCAAACCACAATTTCTACGTCTCACGGTGTTTGTAATTATTGATGAAAACAGTATCTTAGCTTAAAGAAATGAGAATGAATACTTCTACACCAGAAAGGATAAGTATAAGAATGTGAATATGTATTTTTCTTTGGAGAATTGAGGAGTAAACTAAACACCTCAAGAAAGAGTTATGTGGAGCGCTGTCGACTTTTCATGCCGAGAATTTGTGCCGCAGTTTGTCGGTCGACGAGATTGTAAATATTGTTAGTTTTTCAACGTTACTTTAACCCTGGTTTGTAGGGTCATTAATTTCAAGCCCATGATAAGCCTCAAGGTGGCGAATGCAATGTAGTTGCACGTGAGACATATCTTCGATGGACCATTAGCTTGTTTCATCTTCTATGTATTAACATTAAGAAACTGCAGTTTTTGTTTATTTATAAAGTGTTGCGAACAAAGTCCGCTTAGCATCAGGTAGGCATCAGGCATCAGCTCGTTCACGCAGTAAAAAATTGTGAAAAAACCCATTTCTTTTTTAACATTCGTTGTAGCGTTTCATCTATATGTGTGGTTAAGATACGATGTGCTCAAAGCTGGCGCCACGCTACAACTGTATTGGGAACTTATATTGGAAGTATCGGGCTGTTTTTGTCTAGCGTATTTGACCTGACTTCATGTGCATAGCTAACATACTTATTTGTCAGAATATAGATGAGTCAACCACTCGTCTCTACGTTTTACAGTGACTGTCAGAGCCGTAATGATGATTGAAACGAAAATGTTTCCCTTTAATTTTGTAAACAAATCTAGCAGATAATTTGAGTTGTTTATTTGGAGTTTACGTGTGAGTAGTAATGGGATTTCATTTGTTTTTGTTTCTTGTTGTTTTCAACAAATTCCCTCAAGTTAAAAATGTATCTTCTGTCAGTGTGTTTCACCAGCCTTACTGAGTCTGATCCTAATTTTTGCATAGCGGCACCATTATCGACCACATCGCCTCAGCGTCAGGTTACTTTTGATCAAACACTACCTAATAAATGTAAAAACAACTTACAAGTGCATGCGATATTTACCAACCCACACTGGGCAAGGTGGCAAATTATGACCCAAACCTCTTTGTACAGTGCATGACCCAAAAATGGGAATGTCATAGACTCGCTAAGAACATTTGCAACACGAGCGTTGCCAATGCTTTGCCGACTCTGGAGAACTATTTTTACAGTGCAGCACAGTGTATTTGTGTTTTTTGAAGTGTTCGCACCATCACATAATATTAATGGCTTACGTATAGTGTTACTGTTTTTTTCTGCGCTTCTTTCTTTTGTTTTTGTGTGCAGTTTTCCCAAATAAAGTCTTTCTCTCTCTCTCTCTCTCTCTCTCTCTCTCTCTTACACCCATTTTGTAGGATTGTATATTGAATGCCATTAAGTTCGTTTACCCACAAAACGGTATTCAATAACCATTCCACAAAACAGACAAGCAAAGAGCACCGTAACGTGAAATAGCAAAAATCCAAAAAGTAAAACTGAAAAACTGACTTTGTAAGTTAAAATTTTAAAAAGCCACAGCTGCACGCTAGCTCGTGTGGCTTATTGTAAAACTGTACATAAAGGAGTGCGCTCTGTGCGCTGAACGCAGCAGTGATGCAGGCACGGCATTGTCCCCGTCCTGGAACTGGGTTATGGCGTCGAGTGCAAGAAGTAAACGCCTGGAACGATTAAGTACACGAAAAAAGACCGAAATACATCATCCTTCTGAGTCAAAAGGGTCTTGAGGTCTTGAGTCAGATGGAACACTAAGGTAAAATAAGGAAATAAAAGGTTACATTTTGGAAGGAATCAGTCTAGGAAGAAAAACAAAGAACTCAACTCAGAAGGTTAGTCAGGATTTTTTTCTCAGGAAATTTGTGCGTCGCAATCTAAAGAATCAAAAGATAATCGCACATATGACCGCAACATCAAATATCAAATCAATTTCATACAATATTTTTAGTAGGATACAACATTTGTGATCAGTATAAAACGTCAAACAAAACTAGCCTGTTCCAGCTTCCTTACGCCGGCAAAAGAACAGGAAACAAACGCCCTGCAGGTAATGTTTTGGACGCGATTCCACTCGGAAATTATTTGACCTTTCTAGATTAGGCTCAACGCTTTCCCGTCCTTTGGCCTAGCTGGTAGTCTGCCTATCGTCTATTTGTTACTATTATGTAACTGACCTGGTCAAATTACCTGAAAAAAATGTAAATAACTAAAAAAAAACATTCATAACTTTTTATTGGGTAATTTTTCACCGAACCGAGATAAAACTTAAACATTAACCTCTTTTATCACGCTAACGCTTTTGACTCAGGTAACCCCTTCTTCACTTTTTTGCTACAAACGCAAAGAAACGAAAAAAAGTCCAAACTTTGCTTATCTGTTCGGCCACCCATCATTTGAATCCAAATATCTAGGGAATAGTTTGAAACTTTGCAGCTCAAAGTTGTGGATTCTAATTCACCTGATGGTTAAACTATTTGACGTTAGACAAGGAACTCAGGGCTAAGTTTAAATGGATGGAACTGGTACCGTCGGGATTACATTTGTGTATTTAGCCTTACGACTAACATCAGTTGGTGTGTTTGTTATGTAGAGAAAGAAAAGAGTAATTAATTGAGAGCGTCTAGAGTTAAGACAGTTATTTGTATGTGTATAAGAGACACAATTGCGTGCCCTTTGTCGTTGCTAATCACATTTTTAGGCCCGTCACGCTTTACTAAGGCATGGAGCTTAGAAGAAATAGAACTAGAAATAAATTGATTATGTACGTCTAAGCTGGTGAAAAAATACAATAATTATGAAATAAGATCAAAATATTAAATATTTCAAACCTAAAAATAATTATTTAATCATTAATTTTTTTTTTTTTTTTTTTCTATCATACATAAATTTTTAATCAATTTAAAAAGAAATAACACAAGTAAAAACACTTATTAATCTTAATCTCGACAGTGGATACATATTTGAGCCTTTTGGGGTCGAAACGCTTGGACCGTGGGGACCGGGAGCAAAATCGATATATAATGATATATCAAAGCGACTGGTCGATGCTACCCGTGACCAAAATGCTGGTCGTTATTTTGCGCAACGAATAAGCATTGCCGTTCAACGCGGCAATGCGGCCAGCATTTTGGGAACGTTGCCAACTGGTAGTGGTTTATTAGATTAAGTAGTTTGTTTAGTTTGATAGGTAGTTTTATTTTACATTTTAAGGTTTAGATAAGTGTTTTTACTTGTGTTATTTCTTTTTAAATCATTAATGAAACTACCTTTATCATATTAAGTTTAAGTTCTAACTCATTAAGAAAGTCATTAATACTATATTAATATATTTTTGAATATTTTTTAAATTGTTGTGTATTTCCTATTTAGGTATAGAATAAAATAGGTTTTTAAATTATATAAACATAGATATGTCAATTAGTATTTGTTTGTATAAAGGTTTCTTAAGGTTGTTTATATGGATTTCATGAAATTACATAGCTGCTACTGGTTGTAGAAAAAATACTAATGGAACTAAGTATCAGGCAAACGTTTCGCTCATCTCTTCACATAATGGCATAACATTTTTGTTTACCAAATCCTCTGGGAGCAAACTGATTGCGCCCCGAGGCTTCTCATTATCAAAATGTTATTTTTATTTATTACAAAAAGAGCTTAAGCAATACATTTCTGCCAGGTGCGTTAAGCGAACAAAATTATACACTGAAGCCGGTAAGTTTCCTAAAATGACAACCCGAATCTCAGTTTATTGTTTAGGGACCATTATTTAAGAGATTAGAGGACTATGGACCCGCTTTGAGATTTCAATTTGCTGACTATAATACACTTGGCAATTTAGGTGGCCCTCCTCAGATAGTAATCTTTGAAAGGGCTTTCGGCGTGTATTCTAATGAGGTGAGGTAGTTATTACAGGTAGATAATAAACTCGTACTAAAGATTATAAATAACTACAACGCTTACCTTGCAAACTCAAACGCCTCATGCACTAAGATTCCGGTATATATGGACAGAAAAGAAGTAATAAACATACATAGCTGCCCCGGGTTTTCATCGGCGTAGAATGCAGTTTATCGCAGTAAAAAGTATTTAACGTCCTTTTCCAGGGCTGTAATTATCTCAGAACTCTATACCAAATATCATTAATCAATATTATCATTCATTAATATCGTTGTCGTTGTCACCCATAACTAAAGATGGGCGTTTAAACGAAAAGCTTTTTTAAAGCGGCTTAATAATATTAGCGGAACGCTTTAAGCGTATTGTCAATTTTAAGCCGTTTATCACATCTTTACCCATAACACAAGTTTCGAGGTTAATTTGGGGCTTGGTCAATTTGTGTGCAATGGTCCCCCGATATTTATTTATTAAGATCGGTCCAGCGGTTTAGACGTGAAAGCTGACAGAAATGTATAGTAATAAGCCAGCTGGGCTCCATGGTTTCACCCACTTGGTATACAGTTTATCGCGATGAAAAGTATGTCCATCCCCTGGGTTAAACTATGTGCCTACCGTATGAGGCAGTATTGATTTGATCGTTCTAATAAACGCACGCGTCTCTGGAAATTGCATTTCAATACTCCACACCAACACAGACCCATATTAAGCAAGGGCTCAGTAACGAGAGAGCGCACACTGGTGACCCCGACGTGATATGAACACGCAACCTTCTGATTTCTGATTCTTCCTTCTTCTTCTTCTTTCCTCCACATACCAATTCCATCAAGATAAGTTCAATGGTTTAGGCCGGAAATGATAAGAAAAAGTGTGGAATATTTAGGCCAGTACGTTATAATATAATGTGAGCCCTCAGCAGTGACAGAGTACGTAATATTATTTGTCCTTGGCTGTTAATCGGTATTGCTTGTTTACTTGCCCGATCATAACAAGAGCCTGTCTATTGTGATCGACATCAAAGACAATTCACTTCCCAATAATAATTGAATCTTATATTGTATTCATCAAATAACAAGCCTTGACTCATTTCTGACAACTTGGAAGGCTTTTCATAAATAAGATTTCGTAATAGATATTAAGAAGTGGCACCAGTGACTGAAAAGCTGAAAGAGAATCGTTTGGCTTGTAATGGATAAGGAGGGATAAAAAGTCATATTACCTAGAAAGTGACGAATATTATGGGTGGATGGAAATTAAGAAGAAGACAAGGTGGATAGATTGAGTAAGGGTTGATATGAATGAAAAGAAAGTGAAAGAAACAATGACAGCTGACACGGGAAGAGAAAACCGTCCTGCGCCGACTCCCAAATGAATGGGAGGGCAAGAAGAAGAATTCATATCAAAAAGTTTTTAGCGCTGATGTTTCTACCAGTTGCAAAGCCGGGGTGGGCTGCTAGAATTCTATATATTGACATCCTTCAGACAAATATTTAGATGAACCTGCAAATACACAACTAAATCTATTTTGCATCGAGCTTCGATACCTCGTTCCAATATTTGCCATTTCACTGGTGAGGGTCGAACTTCGGAGCGCTCGCGAAATAATGTTTCGTATGTCAATATTGTAAAGTGAACGGTGAATTGAAATTTCAAATATTTCAACTGAAAACTTCTACAAATACAATTTTGGGAAAAACTTTGTTTTTGCAAGCTTTTCGTTTGAATTAGGTGTAGTTTGCTAAGCGTTGTAAAGACCAGTCATTGGTTGATTAATCTATAGGTATTTCAAGGTGAAAAACGGTACTATAAATTGCCATGCAGGATTTTGAACTAAAGCAATTCTGGGTTGAACTGTAATAGGCAAGCGTGACGTTCACCTGTCATTAGACGAGTTACTTGCTCGTGACGTCACTGAGATGCATAAAACCCAGGATGTTAAATGCAACCAAACAAACAATGGTAAAACAAATAAAACAAACAATGGTGTAAACTTGTAAAGTAACAAAACAGAAGCAGAAGAAATCGCTACTTAATGAATTTAATTAAGGCCAAGAGTCAAAGATTCTATGACAATGAAACAATTGTTTCTTGACCCTCTTTAGAATATTAAGAGTCTCAAAGTGTCTTATAAAGTCCTATTGTCCTTCCGCATTAATGAAAAAACGGACCTAATTAGTCCCACATTTTTTGCCAATGGGTCACAACTGACCCATTATTTCTCGGTCGAATCCCAATTAATCGGCATTGTTTGAGACGGGTCACAACTGACGCGTATTTAACAAATACATTGTAAACATCACGTTCCGAACACAACTTATCCGTCGCTAAGTAATAATTGGTATAGCTTAAGAATTAAAACATCTACTATTTACTAAGTAGAATATTGAGCTTTATTACCTAATGAAAAGAGTTGATAATTGATTATTTGTTTAAGATTAGGCTGTTGTTTTCCTGATTGTAATCTAAAGCGAAGGCCCTAGAGGCGTGATCCTGACACTGATATCCTGAGAGAAAACAAAACGATGTAACTGCCAACATTTAAATTACGGAAAAGCCAAAATAAACCATTTTCAATTTCCTTTCTGGTCATCGGTTGTTGAAAAAGTTGGTATATTTTAGATGCCCCAATTGCTTTGTTGGTTTGAAGAAAAACATTGTGATAAAACTACAGCTTGATGGGAGGGAATTTTCTAGAGCTCACCAATCTGTTTTCAAACACCTAATATATTTATGTGTGTGTTTTTTTCGTGAAAGAGGGAAATTCATTGAACTCGGACTCCACAGTTATATCTAACTTCACACCAAAAACTGGTGACCTACGGACTAAAACAACCAAACCCTTCAACCTTTCTTGCCCCTCTGACAAACACAGATACTTTTTGTGTCTTACAATTTATCTTATTCTATTCCGGAATCCTACAAACTATTCACAATTATACATTAATATATATCTATTGTTTACATTCATAACTACCTAGTTTTATTTCTACTCATTACTTTATTTCTAATGCTTACACAATATATTATAAAACTACGTGTACTTTTTGTAAATAATTAATTGTTGTACATTTTCTTTTCTATTTGTGCGCTCAGATTCTGTTTCATTTTATATTTTTCCAAACCGAACACTGATTCTAATATGTCATGCTCAAATAATGTAGGTATCACCCACGGAAAAGTTAATAATAAACTAGACGTCAGAACCTATTCTTATCTACATAAACCAAATTAAAATAGCAATAATTCTTTCCCCCGATGATTTATTCAGAGCACGCGAGGTCTGCTGACAATTCGACCTTAGCGACCTAGCTTTATGATAGTAATATTTGATGATATAGCTATACTTAGTAATATTCAATGAGATTCAGGCTATGGCCACACCAACCAGACATTTAGAACTCAAGTATTTGTTACAATACTCTATCTTCGAAAACGGTAACGCGTGCGCTTTACAAAGCGCCATTACTGAGTTTGAATTCTCCCCGGCCCTATGACTTGATTTGCCATCGCTCAAAAACGGTGAAGGAAAACATCGTGAGTAAACCACCACATTCGAGAACTAAAAAAACAAATTAACTGAGATAGCACAATGACCCAAAGTGAGTCTTGGCCTCCGATAACAAAAGACGCCACTTCGGTCTGTCCTGCGCCACCTCCTGCCAGTACTCCACCTAGAGCTCGCGCAAATCCTTCGTGACTTCGTCTTTCCAACGATATTTGGGACGGCCGACAGGGCTACGGCCACTTGGCCATCCGAGAACTACAAAAAAAATGTCATGCAACATCTACCAACCCGCACTGAGCCAGCGTGGTAGATTACGGCCCATATTCTTTCTGAGAAAAGTTCACAGTCCCAGCAGTGGGAACGTAGTAGGCTGATGATAACGATAATGACTTTATCTTCACGTATTTCAGAAATACAACTGTGCGAAACGTCGTTTATCGATAATCAACATAAACATAAACTGAAAAATGATGACTCTTCCTGACATCTATTGGCGAGTAGAAATACTATGTTTTTTTGCCACTTGCCAGTAGATGGCGTTGTTCAGCAACACTGAACCAATTTTCTGAAAACAACCTTTGTTATGCATGACGCATAACCATAGTTGTAACTCAAGAGTCGGCGAACAGTTTACTTAGTGGAGTCATAGCCTTAAGGGGCGTGCAATTTTTATCGCTGCTTTCTGAACACAAATTGAGAAATATGGGATTGCATTGTGTAGTTTTATCACCTTAGTGTTTGCATGTCTCGCTCTTTCTTGACACTGGAAAATGTGCGGAAAAGAGATGCACTGTAAAGCCAAGGATGACGATGTGATGCTCATTCGATTGAAATTTGTGCACTATGGCATTTTTTTAGAAAACAGACTAGTTTGTGATGATTTAATTATAGCACAGTAACAATAGCTTGAACAATTCTATCAATAATTCCTATCCCTACCATATGATATTATATTATAAATGCGAAAGTAACTGTCTGTTTGTCTTTCACGCCTAAACTACTAAACTAATTTAAATGAAATTTGGTTATTTGGTATTTCGATAAACTGAAGCCCACGTGGGTGAAACCGTGGGGGTACAGCTAGTTACTTATACATACCAATTTTTTCCAAAAAATATTGGTTTTCAACTCTTTCAAGGACCGGCAAAAGTCCACGAAAGAGACCGTCATTATTTTGCGGGGGCAATAAAAATGCCATCGGACCGACTCGATATTTTTATAATACCGTACGGTCAACGACAAAAGTCGTTGAACAATACAAAATTTCCAGATTTCCTGTATGATCTTAAACACCAACCTTCGACCTAATAATCACTTAACATCTCGTGTGTTATGTTGTGGTCAAACGCTACCTTGTAAGTTGTTAGAAAAAAAAAAAAACACAACTGATGGCACATGCGTCAACTCGTGAACGGGTGCTGCTTGTGGGGTCTGGTCTGCTTTGGTTGTGATCCCGCAACTCGTTAATATTCATGTTCCCATATCCCAATGTGTACAACCAAACAAGAGAAATCTTATTATTAGTAAAGCTAAATAAAAAATATCGGACTATTAGATGACAAAAAAAAAGCTTGGGATTTTAGTGAACTTGCTCCAATTCAATCAATTAGTAATAAGAATAAAATTGTCAATGTGATCGCGCCAAATAAATTACCTGCCGGGCGTTTCTTGCCTGTTCTTTTGCCGGCGTAAGGAGGTTGGAACAGGCGTAGCTAGTTTTATGTTGACGTTTTAAAGTGATCACAATGTATCCTATTAAATAAAAAAGTTTTATGTAATAGTTTGAGTTTGAGTTTGATGTAATACGCATTTGGAAAATTAAGTATGTTCAATTGTTCAGCTACTTATGTCGCTGACTGTACCTGTATACGTTGTCCATATTATATACGCTTCACCGTATTTGGCTTTAGCCTTGTTTGAGGCCTACCTGTAGGCGGCGGCCGCGGTATTTTGTGATTCGGATTCTTTCTAAAACAGAAGGCGGGAAACGATTTTTTACCAGTTGAAAGGGTTTCTATATGGGTAATATTTGCCATACTTTCCATGGTATAGAAAACATTGTCACTAGGTACATCATCATCATCCATCATCATTATGAGCAATGATGGCTCAGTGGTAGTGATGTCGGCTTGCGATCCGTAGGACATGGGTTCGAATCCTATAATGAGCTTGAGCTGTCGGTGAAGGAAAACATCATGATGAAACCATAGCTTAGTGGTACCTTGGTGGCTTGATTGGTGGTGGGTATTTTCTAGTACTCGCCTCACCCTCATGTAACCTAACATGTAAACAAGATTATAATGTTTGATAAACTAAAACCTTTTTGGTACAACCTGCCATTATGATTTCTGTTAAAACTATTGTCAAAATTATTTTTTAACATTGTATTATTTTTTTTTATTCATATATTTTTTAGAACATTGTATTAATGGGAAAAAAAAAACAAGCAAAACCTTCTTCGATAGCAAACGTCAAATTTATTTAAATGTTAGCAACTTTGTTTCTGGCATTGGTATGTTGGGATAATTGATTCTTGCAGTATACTAGTGCAAAGGAAAACCGACTTTAAGGTGACGAACCTTATCATTCTGTGACTGTACTTAACATCCCACCTAACTTATAGACAAACACGACGTTTGCTTGACATATCCTGAACGTATGTCGAACTAGTTTCCTTTATATTCTGTCGTGCAGATGTTCTGAGATTGAATGCTCTAAGTTAGCGAGTCAGTTTCGTTTCCGTTCGACAACTGGTTTAATTAAGATCTGGTGCCTCTAAAATGACTGTGTTTCAAGTAAGTACTATTATACATTACGAATGCCAAGACTAATACTGTGTTGTGGATAGTCTGAAATACATCTGAGAATATTCTTATTGTTATAAAAGTCGTGAAAAAGTTTTACTGCGACGAGAAACATAATTTCATAATTTTATTTATTTATTACTTGGAGGCATTTGAGATGTGGTGTTGGCAACGTATGCAGAAAATCAGCTGAAAAGAAAAACAAACCAACCAAAAAGTATTGGACTTAGTAGGAGAAAAATGAAAAATGAAAATGAAAATCCATCTTAGAAGGAAAAGTAGAAGGGAAGAGAGGGAGAGGTAGACCGAGAAGAACATACATAGACCAAGTGAAAGAAAGGATTGACGTCATGTCGTACCAAGGGGTCAAAAGGATAGCCGAGAACAGAACGGGATGGAAAATACTCCACCGACAAGAGCTCCGCTCTTAAATAAAAGAAGAAGATTACTAACTGTTCCCCGCGGTTTCACCCGCGTGGGCTTAAGTTTATCGCAATAAAAAGTATCCTAAGTCCTTCTTCAGTGTTTAAACTATCTCCGTACCAAATTTCATCAAAATCGGTTCAGTAGTTCAAGTGTGAAAGCAAGACAGACAGAGAGGCAGAATAAAAATAAACCGGATTGAAAACGGTCTATGAACCTCATAGCACTCCGTAGCGCTACAAAATGGCTACGCTGTTACCTACGTCGCAGATAGCACAAATAGGTGTATTCAGCTACGAGCGGTTTTTATAGCGATGGTGACGTTATCTCTTTATTGTTATTGTGTATTATCGCCTTTTCAGAACGGATATAGAAGGTATAAAATAAAACGTAACCTATTTATTTTATACTAAAGATACTCTCTATCTAAAAGTTGTCGAGAAAAGATCGCTTTCAGCTATGAGACTGGCCATTGTTTTTGAATATATAAGATTGATGTTTAAAAAGAAAAAGTGCTTTTCGTAATATACTAGCTGTGCAACGCGGTTTCACCTGCGTTCAATAGCAATAAAAAGTATGCCATAGAAAAAAAGCTATTTAAAGTTTTTCCTCAAATTCATAATTTTCCGGTGGGTTTTCCTAAAAAAAACTTTCATACAAACCTTTTCCTGACAATTGCAAACACAATGAAAAAAGAATTATCTTATTTGGTGCAGTCGGTCGCCTAAATGTATGCGCGTGTACATACATTTAGGCGATTCATCTTCTTCTAAATAAATATATAAGTCAATGGCCCAAACCACTGGACGGATCGGGCTGAAATTTGGCATGCAGGTAAATGTTATAACGTAGGCATCCGTTAAGAAAGGATTTTGATTAATTCTACCCCCAAGGGGATAAAATAGGGGATGAAAGTTTGTATGAAACTTTGTCGATTTTAAACCGATCGAGCAGAGGCTTTGCATGCATTAAGCTGTAGTCCACGCGGGTGAAACCACGGGGAACAGCTAGTTTTTATATATGTATAAGATTTTGGCTATGCTATTTATACGAGTACATATATTTAGTGTTGATATTGATGTAATTATATTTTAGTACCTTTTGTCAAGGCCAACGCGAATTGGATACAAATTCAATCCATGCTAAATACGATATGGCGTACAGATCCATTGTTTTTTAGCCATGTTATGAAAAAAAAACAAGAAACTTTACAGTCCATTTCTGCCATAAAACCTTGACTTTATGTAAAAAGCCAGTAACTGCCTTAGCTGTAATTTTTATCTCTCGATATAACAAAAGCAAACAAACTCGTAATGACAAGATTGTTTAATTACATTACGTCAAATTGACACAACTTGTCACTCCATTCTACGTGACCGGGTGAAACACACACAAAAGGTTGTGAAGCGAAACGATTTCACACTCGGCCTGTGTGTGAATGTGATCAATAACATTAATTGAAATACGTCGGGTCGCGGATCTCTTCATTTTGTTTAATTTCCATTTCGGCTGTGCGCAGGAAAAATATGGCAAATGACAGGGGTGGCCGGAAACATGTGTTGTTTAAAAATTAAATCCGCGCGCGTTACGTAAATCATGAGGATTTTCAGGCTGGAATTTGTTTCACCTGCGCCCTTCTTTACACGTGGTTCAGCAAAAATCTTAAGAAAAAGTCCCCCGCGGGCGCCCCGTCGTTGCGCCATCTCAGTTAGTTTAGTTACTATCCGCCAACTCGCACTTGGTCCATGTGATAGATTTTAGCCCACTCTCTGTATCCCAGCAGTGGCAAATTTCATCATCATCAGCCGGAAGAACTGCTGAACATAGATCTATCCCTTTGAACGCCACCATGAACAGCTATTAACCATTTGCATCTATCGGCTCCCTGCGACTCTTACAATGATTTCAGTCCATCTAGTGGTAAAATAATAGGCTAATAACGAAAATGTAATTAACGACAGCCCCTAATAATTTCACCGAAAACCCCAAGCAGTTCGTGAAACTAAATGAATTTCCTCAAAGTACGTCCAAACTTTACATTAGCTAAATTCTCTATGTTCTATACTATACTCGTAAATTTACCGAAATCACAAAATGATTTAGTGAAATTATCAACACGAATTCAACTGTTTAGCGCACGTCACAAAATTTGACTTTAATCGTTGATAACACGTTTATAAACGGTTAACTTTGTGCCGTAACTTTTGTACGGAAATGTGTCGCGGAAAAATGAGCTACTCGGGTGGGCGGAGCAGGAATGTTATAAGAGGGGCCTAATATCCCTGCTCTCCCCTTTTTCAACGCCCCCGAATTGGATTCAAAAGAAAACTCAACCTTTACATATAGGTATTAAAAAAAATTCGTGCAACGATAAAATAATATTATATATTAATGTATAACGCAACTTTTTTACTACTACTGTTTTGTTTTGTGTTTGTATACTTATTTGTTAATGTGTACAGTTTGCACAAATAAATATTAACTAACTCCGATGGCTCAGCGACCTAAATAGTGTCTTGGCCTCCAAAACGACAGAGCGCCACTCTTCTCACATCATTCTTCTCTTCTTTCTTCTTCTTCTTCTTCTCTTCTATTCATTCTTTTTTATTAGATTGTCGTGTTTAATAACTTTTGGTGCTTACTATTCATACTACATTTTCACATATTTGATTTTTCGGAAGTCAAATCCTTGCTGCCCAAAATTAATGTTTTCTACGCCATTGCCGACTCCCCTGACGTCAAATTCTTCACTACGTCCACAGGTACGGGTATAATTCACGATAAAATGCCTGCACGTTAATCATATTCAAGCACGCTTGGTTCAGTCATTTTGTACTTGTCTGTACTTGCGGAGTAATAGAACTCGGTCGAGTATGGATTTGAGGAGTTTGAACTTCTGGAAGGGACGGTTTTTTTATATACAAAACGACATCTACACTGGGCCTAGCTTGTTAGACTACTGCTGAACATAGTCCTCTTTTTAACGCCACTATAAACGGCTATTAACTATTTGCACCCATCGGCACCCCACGCCACTCACGTGGTTGCCACTCGAGAATCTTTCTTCCTCATCGATTACTGGTCAGAATATGTTAGACTTTAGCATGAACCTTCAACTTATCAATATTACCTTCCTTACTTCTTACTTTCTTCCGTCAACAAGTTACTTTAGAAATATTGAAGAACTGTGGTGGCCGAGCCAAATGTCATCAGCGAGATCAAAACTTTGCTGGCTAAATAAAGTCATCATTATAATCAGCCGGAAGAAGTCTTCTGCTGAACATTGGCCACCTCTTTTAACGCCATCAAGAACGCATTTGCATTTATCGGCTCCGCACGTCTCTCACAGTGCCGTTGGTCCACCTGGTGGGGAGCATAGGTACCTACAGAATTCCGGTTCGTGGTCGCCACTCGAGAACCATTCTTCCCTATCGGTTCGTCGATGTGCCCATTGCCACTTTAACTTGCAAGTTCTGAGAGCTTAAATAAGGTTTCTCGTTGGTGCAAACGTGTTATGGAGTGAAGACCACGGCTCAGCAAACGTAATGTAGGACGCCCTCCGGCTAGGTGGAGCGACGACATACGCAAAATGGCTTGCAGCAGATGAGAGAAGCCGAAGATTGGGCTCGACGGCGAGAGGCCTATGTCCAACAGTGGACTGAAACGGGTTATTATGATGATGATGATAAAATAAGGTGTCGCATCCATTCTTTTTATAGCAGTAACATTGAAACACACGGGTTTGCCCTCCGCAATATTATTGCCTCAAAGCGAAGTTGAGTTCGACAGCGGCACAACTTTCATACGCTGTTTGCTTACGGTCGCCGACGCAACTGCGTTCGCATATTACCTCTGGATTGTTCATAGCTTGCAATGTAGTTGGAAATACGGAACCTTTATAGAATCACTTTGTTGTCCTTCTGTCTGTCTGTTTGTCAAGACCGAACTCATGAACGAGTTGAAGTATCAAGGTGAAATGTATATCGAAATGCTAGGCTCTACGGTCTCTTTCAGCTGTGAAGATATCGTAAGTTTACGCGATCAAAAGATATATTATGTCCGTTTATGTCGCATATTTTGCGATTTCACTGCGGAATCAAAACCTATATGGTACTTCGCGTTGACCTAGAGCAATGAAATTTGGCATGAAATAAGGTGTTACAGCACATGTAAAGGATAAAGTCAAAATAACCGTATATATGTAGTTTAATTATTTTTTTAAAAAGTTTTTACGGAACCCGCGATGTGCTAGTCCATCTCGTACTTGGTCGGTTTTTTTAACTGACCGGCGATAGTATTTGCCTGTGCTGATTCCCGTGTTTAAAGCCTTTACGGTTTAAAGTCCAGGTATGATTTATATCCAGTAACTAGATTTTATGCAAATGAGTTACATGGCGTTGTACCTACTGCTATTTTCCTTTGAGAAGTATTTTTTTGTAAAGCCTTATTTTGAATTCTCGTACAAAATTTAACTTTGATTGCCAAATAAAACTAATCTTGTAAAATGTACTGATACAGGTTTTCTTTGCCTGAAATTAATTTATTTTTTATATCACAGGGTATCGTTTGACCACAAGTTACTTGATGTTAACAGATGATGTGGTCAAAGATGGCGTCATGCTACACCTGGACTGAAAACTAGCCCTGAAGTGGAGCTGCCAGAACACACCGATAGGTGCTTGGCAACAGATTTCTAACTCGAGGTTGATAGCTAGACAGGCGAGCAGTATAGAAAATGCCCTACAACCAAGCTAGGGTCTCATCACGATGTTTGTCTTCATCGAAAGCTCAAGCTCACTGTAAGATTTAAAACAAAGACTTCAGAGTCGCAATTCAACGTCACTACCACTGAGCCACAATCGCTTCAAAGTACACAAACAAGTTAGTATACTAAATCAAATGTAAGATAGAAACGTTAACCCGAGCACATATACCTCTGCCGCGAACACGTAGTACTTGGATGCGTTCCAACTAATAAGTCGTGTGAATTGGAACTACGTCATAACATACCGGTTGGGTGTGTGGCGACAGCGGCCGGTAATCTATTGAGCTCGGAAAGACCGTAAGTGTCTCATTATTGGACGATTAGTTGAGGTTTTGTTTTCGTCAATCCTATTAATAACTATTATAAACGTGAAAGTTTGTATGCATGGATGTATGGATGTTTGTCGCTCTTTCACGCAAAAACTACAGAACGGATCTGGATAAAAAAAAACTAAAAAACATACTTATTCTACGTGATAAAAAATATTATAAAATACTATAATATTATAAACGTGAATGTTTGTAAGTATGGATATAATTATGGATGTTTGTTACTCTTTCACGCAAAAACTATTGAACGGATGAGCTTGAGCTTTCGGTGAAGGAAAACGTAATGAAAACACAGCTTGCTCGTAGGATATTTTCTAATACTCGCCTAGCTAGCTACCACCCTTAAGTTAAGAATCTGTCGCCAAGCACCTGTCAGTGTGTTCCGGCAGCCTTACTTGAGAGACAGTTCCCAGTCCAGGCATGGCACCATCTTAGACCACATCATCACTTAACATGAGGTGACTTGTGGTCAAACGCTCTGTAACAAAAAAAACAGTTATTATCGAATTGGTATTTTTCAGAATGTTGGAGAGATATCTGTATTTTTCACAATACATGTATACATTAAACTTCATCTGTGACGTGTTTTTGGAGAACTCTACAGTTTTAAGATACCTCAAGAAACAATAGTACTGATTCAGACCCAAGTAGCACAATACGCTTGTTTATAACTTTCAAACAAATAAAATTAAAACCGTCCAGCTTTGTGAACATTTTTTAGAAACGGCTAATGAATTTGTCGTAAGCCCAGCAGACTCTTTAATTGGCCTGTATAAACTTGAAAGAACTTTTTTTATTGCTTGTCGGGTGTAATCAAAATTTCGGCACCCAGCGAGTTTGTTTACTGAGAACCTCAAGACATCATTACAGAAGACAAACAGTATGGGCTGATAAAAAAATACTTAGGCCATTAACTATAAAAAAAACGTTTGACATACACCTTTTAGTTAAAATTAAATATAATTTTTAGCTGAAGTAAAATATATATAAATAACACCCACGCAATCACATCAGTATCTCTATTCTCTAACCCAACTAGAATTGCCTGTATCTAAGATATCAGATAAGTGGATTGGGGATCCATAACACCCAGACACAAAACAAAAAATTGAGCAAAAAAAGCTTAATGGTACGTTCCAAATGTAGACAAAGCCGTTTTAACTTAAATGGATTTATGGCACTCTTTATCATTTTATGAATAAGGGGTTAGTATTTGTTGGTTAGACTGCAGAATGATTTTTTAGAAGTTTAAGTGCCACGCTTGCCTATAAAGATTGCAGTGCTGAAGCTACAGGATTTTTGCTCTCCAAAATAGCACACTCAGATTGATCATTAACTCACAACATAGGGGTAATATTGAATAAAATAAAAACAATACATCGACTTTTGGTTAATTTCTTCATTACATGAGTTGCTCATGCGCGCAAACATCCATTCGCATTCGTGATCCATATTTTGACAAGCCCAGCTTCATATGTCCTTACTGGTTGATGTTTATATTGCAACCTCGTCAAGACTTATCACGTTTCTAAACTTGTTGTGATAATATTAAAAAGTTTGCATTTGATAGAAACTTTTTTGTGTCGCGGTATCTAATAATGGTGAAGAATAACATTTTTAACATTAGCTAACTTTGTGTATATTGTTGCAGTTTCGGTGGGGATGTTAAATTTACATCAGCAAAACTTTTTCTACTAAAAAGAAAAATCAAGCATTATATCGTTAACACTGGAAGACTGCTCCATCGCTCTGTCAAATAAGAGTTTATTTATTTAATTTTGATCTCGGTTCCTATGGCAATCTCCATACGATCATAGGGCAAACCTCACGATTTCACTTGTATGCAAGTGAGTTAGTATGCAATATGATTATAATAGGTATCATATTGGTATTGCCCCTGAATGTTGCAGTTCTTGGGCATACCGGTTTCCTCACGTAGATACTATGTTAATTGAGAATTAATTGCAAAAAGAATGTTGCTCAACGCTTCGGGCCCTAATTAATTGAATAATGGAAAAAAGGAAATTCATTTGAACCGGTACATAAAATAAAATCAAAATGATTTTTTCGTGGTAATATTTATTTTTCAAACATTCATGGTAATGTATTGAGATAACCAGCATTTTCAAGAACCACATCATATGAGTATTTGAACGTGGACTACAGTTTTTCGCGATAGTACGAGATCCTATATGTAATCTTGGGTATAAGCTATCTCTACTCCAAATTTCACTCAAGCAAGCAAGTATTTCAGCACGAAGAAATAACAAACATACAATCTTTTTTTACTTATCCTACGCTGTCCCACTGCTGGGCAAAAGTCCATTTCCTTCCAGATATCTCGATCCCCGCAACCTCAGGCCAGCGCTCTTGTAATGAGTCACGATCATCACGCCGTCTTTTTCGGGCCCTGCCTCGATGGCGATCACATTTATTGTTTTAGGGTTATATTTCCTTTGTTTTTATGCACATCACTATCAAATGCCAACATCACTATGCCATCGCTTAAAACGGTAAAAGAAAACATCGTGAGGAAACCGGCATGCCCAAGAACTGCAACATTCAAGGGCATGCGACATCTACCAACCCGCACTGGGCCAGCGTGGTAGATTACAGCCCATACTCTCTCTCTGAGAGAACGCCAGAGTCCCGGCAGTGGGAACGTGAAAGGCTGATAATGACTATCAAATATCATCTGGCTTAACATCACATAAACACGTGATCCTCAACTATGCCTGTTATATTATTACAGAACCTGTTATCCGGGGCATTTGATTCGAATTAACGCATCCATAACATCACAGTTACGAGGGATCCTGCCATATTGGTTTATGAGGCTTATGGGATATAACTGCTACACTATTCCAACAACAAAGCCGGTTGATGTAGTGATTATTGTAGGCTGTACGGAAAGTTGACTGACGCGGCGGGTTTTTTCAAAACACTTTTTTAGCTTCACTAACTAACAAACAATGTAATAAAATTTAAGAAGTCAATTTTAACCTACTTCTAATTGTTGTATCGAAATGAAACTTTGTATGTAAATCTAGGTAATCCTGGTGACAATGAAATATTTTGCTGATCTAATGATGGAGCCAGAAGGTGGATAGTGGAACTCCTCAGTGGCCACCCCTCGAGTTTCGGCTGATATGACCTTTGAATACTCCAATAGAATTTTGTGAGAGAGCAATGGTAGCCGAATGGTTAGGCGTGCGACTTACAAGACGCCGACACCGAGTTCGAATCCTCTCGGCCCCGTACCTATGACTCATTAAGTTATGTGCGGATTTGCCATCGCTCAAAACGGTGAAGGAAAACATCGTGAGGAAACCGGCATGTCCAAGAACTGCAACATTCAACAGCATGCGACATCTACCAACCCGCACTGGGCCAGCGTGGTAGATTACAGGCTACAGCCCATATACTCTCTCTCTGAGAGAAGGCCAGAGTCCCAGCAGTGGGAACGTGAAAGGATGATAATGATGAATAGAATTTTGTATCTTAACGTTCAAAATTCTGCGCTCGTCACTTAGAGATATATAATATATCTTTTGTGTGTCTTTATGCCCTGTAATTTAAATGGAAACATTGCCTTTTAATTCGGAATACCGTATTGTTTGCACAGAACTTGATAACTGGCAAAGGTGTGTGGTCCCAGGCGGATTCTGCAAAAGAGTCTTAGCACTACGGTGCATAAATATGTGAATCCTGTGCGAATTATTATGTAACATATGCCTTTTTGTTTTTTATCCTTCTTGGCCTTTCCCGCTTGTTCTTGACGAGGGTAAATACTGGCTTTGAAGTTTCTCTAAGATATAAATTTTTGAGTTTTGCGGTACCTATATGGCGTCCCTTTATTTTCGCGCTGGCGTACGTTGGCGCTCTTTCGTTGCCTTTCTATCAATAAAAAAAATGCTATACTATTTGATAAATTCATTAAAAAAATTAACGCTGCTCAACGCACGTGCTTCACTGGACAACGGCTGGATAGATTAGGCTGTTTATTTTTAATGTTCGTTTAGATTATTTAGGGATAGTAAAAATAGACAAAATTGAAGAAAACTGAAAGGGTTTTGCTATATGATTTTGAATGACATTAAGACCGCAGCACATCAACTAGGTATTAAAATCCTACTATCCTACTTCCTACTAATATTATAAACGTGAAAGTTTGTGAATATGGATGGATGGATGGATGGATGTTTGTTACTCTTTCACGCAAATACTACAAAACGGATCTGAATGAAATTTTGAATGTAGATAGTTTATATCCTGGATTAACACATAGGCTACTTTTTATCCCAGAAAAGGGTTCCTGGATAACGAACGCGGGTGAAACCACGGGGCGCAACTAGTTGGTTTAGATATCCGTGCCAAGCCGGGCGGGTCGCTGAAACCAAATATTGCTTTGACCCTTTTTTTAAATAAAAAGGTTGCCAAGTCGGTTAAATTTGTGAACACGTTTCATTATCATACCTGTGTAAATGGAAATAGGTTTGCCGCCATCGTGAACGCCATAACGTGGTTTGTTAATTTAGTTTTATTGCCATACAGTGGCATAAATTAAATCTACTAAGTCTACAAAAATATTTCGCTCAATACTAGCACTGACTAGCAGGCATACATGATTACATTTAAACTTTTTTTGAAACTTCTGACAAGGTAGCGTTTGAGCACCTGATGTTAAGTGACTCCTCATGGGCTTAGCCAAAATTCATATGTTCAAATGTTCATTGAAACATGTCATTCTCACAAATTTTTTATTTTTCTATCAGCATAAACGATTTTAGAATGTATCTTGGCTATAGGCCTCCAGGCCTACTACTTTAGCATAATTATTAAAGAAAAATACCAACAAGAATGGAAAGTTGATCTAGTAAGCATTTTCACATCTCAGTAAAACGCAGGAGTTCTTTGGGAAAACTGCAGTTAGGTATTTTCCTTCTGGCCGTATTCTGAAAATATACTTTCTTCGTCTGACAAGTTTATCTGCGAAGCGCAACATTAAAAACAAAACATTATAAAATTAATAACTTCCAAATTGTTCAGTTATTGGCAGATTTTATAACCGTAGGGTCAGCTGTGAATTTAAATTAAAATGGCTGGTTTTTATCTGCAATTTCAAACTCGTAAAATATTTACGTGTATTTGACAGTTAACCTTCATATCAGCAGTTAAAATGGTAATTTGTCCGAAACTCTAAAGGATTATGCGCATTTTATGACGAGAGAGTTAATAAATTGAAATTAAAATTGATTGTACACTTGAAATTTAAAAGATGGGAAAAAAAGATGGCTTGGGCGCACTCCAAAAAGCGTGTTCAAGAATTATTTTTGTCGCTGACTGTACCCATTTGACTTAAGGCCTTTTAACGTAGTACCTTGTTTAAAATAATACACTGTGGTATTTCATGAAATTTGTTTACAGCCTTGTTGTCATATCGCACGACACATTTTCAATGAGGGCCATGTTTTTTGAATCTGATAAAAAGAAAATAAAGCACTGCCCAACAAAAATGGAACTAATTCTGTGTAATCAGGCAAACAAACGACTTTTTTGTGAAATATATAGTCGGTTCAAATGTAAGCATTCATCATAAATCTATTATTTTTAGTTTGTGGTGCGTGCGGGGTATTTAAAAAGTTCTGTTCACCTAAATATTTCGAATTTATGTTTTATTTTTAATACTTTCCTAAATCAAGGCAAATCAACAAATATTACTAGAAACTATCATCATGATACATTTCATATACCTACACTTTTTCTTGGATTGTTACTTCGTCTATTACCATCAGGTGAGACTGTCGTCAAAGCTTGCATAATGTGAATAAGAAAATAAAATAAAAACACTATAGGTACTCGTCCAAGCCCGTGACGTTTCTTTGCACTGCATATTTTCTTTCTCCTTACTCCTTTCTCTAATCTATGAACTCATTTTATAAGCAGCTTTGTGTTAACTGCACAAAAAAGATAAAAATAAATCCTGCAAGATCTTTCTTAGCAAACAAAAGCACCTTTTAGAAACAGAAATTGCTCTAAATGAAAAATGAAAATTATTTACTGCATAGTACCATTTAACACGTAACTTTATGCAGTAATTAACAATTACTGATAGAAAATTATCTGATGATTCTCATACTGCTAATAGATGTCTGGGTCTGCTTTATAAATTTTAGACAAAAACTCAGCTGACAAAATAATACAATAAAATAACTTTGAAACGTAACCGCTAAAGCTACATTTTGCAAAAATTGCTTCAATTATATTCAATTTTTTGTGTTACATATTGTTACTCCCAGATGGCTGTAAAGTATACCATTTAAAAATCCGAAATATATTTAAAAAATAGAAGCTTTTTGATGAAAATCCTGGTCATGAACCTAGTTTCGCTGGTAAATATTTTACGGTAACTAATTTTGACGCTTGTTAAAAATGAAAGGACAGCCTATTCAGCTTTTATCTTTTTTCGTGGCCTGTTTAAAACGACAGAAATATAAAACGCGAACGAACGTGTGTTTCTGATATCAAAGCGTTTTCATTTTCCCCCTTTTTTGCGTCCAAAACTCTAATAAAGGTTTTTATGGGCCTCGCAACAGGCTATGTCCGCATACGTAGCAGTATATGCGTAGGTAGGTACATAGATATATTATATACATGTCTACCTAACCAGACGTAAACTCACCACATATAGTAACTACAACATTCAAGGGCATGCGACATCTAACAACCCGCACTGGGCCAGCCTGGAAGATTAGTCTCTCTCTGAGGTCCAACAGTGGGACTTTAATAGACAGATGATGATATGTAGTAACTACACATTGTACAGTCAGCGATAAAAGTAGCTGATCGTTCTCGATTTTTCAAATGTGTTTCAAATCAGTAATAATTATTGTTTTTTTACATTTTAGGTGATGATGAGGTCAAAAATTGGTGTCTAAGATGATGAGGATAATAGAAAAAAGTGTGATTGTTCAGCGACTCTTGTCGTTGACTGTACGTGTACAACTTAACACGAAATGCACTAGTTTTTTTTTTTTTTGGTATAATTGCATCTATTTTTTATTTTTATTTTATATTTGGTTCATCTTCTTCTTATAAATAAAAATTAATCCCTATTTCCCTTGGTCACGGCATCACGCGTAACGCGAACGGCTGGACCGATTTCACTAATTCTTTTTTTTTGTTGTGTTTGTTATTGAAAGAAAAAATGGAAAAATTGCAATAAACTGCAGTCCGCGCGAGTGAAACCGCGGGGCGCAGCTGGTACCTCTAAAAGTGTCTTAAAAATAAATAATTTCTTCGTCATCAGATTGTGAAATGATTTTAAACCAGAGTAAGATCAGAAAATTAATGTCCATGTTTATTTTTAATAACATGTGCAAATATGAATGGTTCAGTTCGCTCCAGCACGTGATTATTCGATCTGAATTAATTACTGCATCGAACTGGTCAAATTGAAATTTGGATAATAAGTAATTAAGTTAATTCAATTTAATAATTGCTGATTCCCGAAACCCAATTTGTATTAGTTAATATTTGAATTTCGGCGTTGCGCTGAACTGACTAAACAGTTCGCAAGAAGCTAATTAACTAATTTATAATTCCTCCAATTGAAATGCTCCACTGATTTTGAAATACACAGCCAATATAACTATGGTGTTATAGGGCATAAACTTCCCAAAACTAAGTTATTTTCAATTTAGTAGTTCAATTCTGCAGACGTATCGCCATTGCCTTCATCAACAAAGTTTTTGTGAAACCTTAAAATTAGTTTCTATATTTATTCCGTAGGACTTCTTCGGGAAGAAAATGGGGGGACCTTTGCCCAGCAGTGGGACAGTAAAAGTTAAATAAAATAAAAAAGGACTTCTTTTGTTTCGCGGACTTTATATATGCTAAAACTGTAACTGTACAAATGATAAAAATAAAACAAGAAAATCTCTCAATAATCACACTCAGCTGAGTGTGAGAACTCTTTGACAGTCCAAATGCTGTTATAACCACAGCCTACAAAAGATAACCAGATTTTTCAATTTCAATCACTAAACCATGATACTACCAATGTCAAACTAAATATCAAACAAGAAGTAAAAGAAAACTGTCATCAAAAATCGGTTAATCCACCATCCAAACATCTGTGTTTGGATGGTGGATTTTCATCTCGCCTCATCTGTGAGGCGAGGCCAGTTTTATTAAAAAGAGCCAATAAAGCTGTTTGCGATACATAGGTCAAACTTTTAAATGGGCAAGAGCAAACAATCGAAGGCTTCGTTTGATTTGTACCTAAATAACTTTCTGCGGTTACTTTCGTTCGTTTGTTATTTTGTTTCAAATTAAAGAACAATCACACATATCCGTGAAGTGTCAGGAACAGAGCCACGCCTACGGCACTTCGTTGCGACCCGAGTGCAAACGTAAACGGCTAGCACTTTTTGTATGATTGTGTTTAGTAGTTTAGGCATGTCAGTGCCAGGATCCGACCCTGCCACGCTTGTAGCTCGGATATGTACCTTTAATCATTCCATTTTTATCACTGGCATTTTTATTATCGTTGCTTGTGAGCTAAATTCCAGAGCTGTCACGCAATAAATGCCATACCAAATTGTAAATGAATGAATTTTACAATAATAATTGACAACTCTTTTGATGAATTCCACTCTAATATACCTAGGTTCGATTTTATATGTTTTGTCGTCGAATGAATATAGCCATTTGGAAAATATTTAAACAAAATATATTTTGAATATTTATTTCAATAAATTTCAATTGTAACCTGTAATAATGTAATAATAACATTTTACCTTATTACATATTTGGTGCAGAAAGGCAAAAAAAATTTTTTCTCCGCAAACGACGAAGGATGATCGAGCGATGCTTCGCGTGATCGTCAAATTGTATGGCATTATTCTTGCAAAATGCGCAATATTTTAGCTTTTTATTCAATAAATAGGTAACTTTTTAACTAAATATTGCTTATTTACACGAGTTTAATTTATTATTATAATACCCGTTGTACACGAGACCAGTAAATAATCCACGCCAGTAAAGTCGAGCTAGCTAGGTAACCGCTTGCTAGCATACTCTGAAGAGTGCAAGTACACGATATCATTCCGATAAAGACAGGTCTAGTGTATTTTTAAGACCAATTACTATCATGCGTGCGTGTTCCTTTGGGGTAATTCTTCTTTTTTTAAGCGAACAAAATAAAACAAAACACAGTTTTTGAGTTTTAACAAAAGTGCGAACAGTAATATTGATATTTATATTATAATAGAAATCTTTCATTTTGTAGAGGGAGAAAGTCAATGAAACAGGGAAATTGTAGAAGCACGAGACAGAAAAAGCACAAAAAATAACCCCCGTACACCGATCACGACCGCAGCGCAGTGTTAAAAAACCCAGGGATTTTCAATATCGGCATATCCGTCCGGGTACATTCACACAACCGGCAGATCCGACTATATTCGCGCTCGCTCGATAGGCACACCGATACATGAACAAGGTACACTCTTCTCAATTCGAGATTTACACTCGCGCGATTTTTATTTTCGATTCATTCAGTCGTGATGATGGAGATATGCAGTGAATTATATTTTGAAAATGAGTCCTTGATACGTGCCGGGTTTAATTTGGCTAAATGTCAATTTGGGAGGAAGTGGTAATGTGAGAGAACTTTTTGTTTTAGTACCTTCCATTTCACTTTGTTACTATCAATAGTTAAGCACATGACTACAGTCTCACCTGATGATAAGTTATGACGAAGTCGATTATGGAATATGCTTGCCCAGAAGATACCTATTGATTTTAAAGGCTCCCAAATTATACTTCTCAAAAAACGAAAAAGCTAGCAGGGTTACTCTTTCACCGTTTAATGTTCAAACCATGGCTATTTTATTTATATCAATGATGATCCTAACCAAAAAAAAAATTTGCTTTTCAACTTAAATGATGATGTAATACAAGACTTTTATGGATCAATAATCCTATCTCGGCCTTTATAACAATGTAAGTTAAGCAGCTTATGTTATAAATTTCGTTTATAAAAGAACATGATTTAAGTATAAAGTATATGCTTGGTTATATATTCGTATAACTTTGTTTGTACTCCCTCAGCAACGTGGAGATTTGGTTAACAACCTATAACAGATAATATCACCTCTTACATGTGAACTTTTAACTCCTACTCAAACATATAAAATAGAGACGCACCAGATTGTGTTATGCCGGAATATGTCACTGACCCAAATTGTCCCGTTTTGTTTACCTAAAATTGGGTTAAGCCGGATTCGTATAATAAGAATCGACATTGATAATACGCATCAATCATAATATAATTAATTCTGATACTATGTGAAATATACTAATTAAACGAACTATCACTGTCCAGTTATTATTTAAAAAAGCTGCTGGAGAGGAATTTCTTGCCAGACTTTTTCGATCGCTATAATTTTGGAAGCTTCATAGTAAAAGTGTTTGCTTAGTATGATGCATGCTATACACCGTCAATAACATAGCTTGACATTAGACAAGATCGCGTTCTAATGAATTAAAAAAGTATTTCTGGTGCCATAACGTCTAGTCAAATTTGAAAAAAAAAACGCAAAACATTTTCACCAATTCATATATATCATATTCATTTTTTTCAATTTTCAGTTTCGCCAGTAAAATAATAAGTAATTGGTCAATTTATTAATCGGTGTATATCGGCAGCCCCACTTGTAAGCCACAGATGACATATTATGGTCAAACGGTACCGTGTAAAAAAGTGAACGAATAAAATCAATAGCCGAATTTGCCGAACCTTGGTTGCATCTCTAAAAATATAAACTTTATAGGTAATTCGAACCGTTCGCGTTCACGATCCAAATAATTTCGAAAATCCAAACGTAAACCTAGAAGGTTCAGTATCTTATGAAAGGTTTGAACGCGCGCCTTTGTGTTTGATGTTTCATGATCATGTGTGAATTTCATTGCTCTACTTTGGGGACATTAGGTATACTTATTATGATAATAGGGTATTTGGTGAACAATGGGGAGCATTATGACGAAATGCATCATCATTATCATCAGCAAGTTGAAGTCCATTGCTGAACATAGGCTTCCCCCTTTGAGCGCCACCATGAACTGATAATAGCCATTTGCATCCATCGGCTCAATGGTGACGGTCCACCTTATATCTTCTAGTTCGTGGTCGCCACTAGAGACCCTTTCTTTCTCATCGGTTATCGGTGACGAAATGCATAACGACATGAAATCAAGTTTTTATTTCTAGCCCAGTGAAATTAAATAATGGATGTGATCTATTTGACGGTCTTTTGTACTCGTAAAGTTTGTGAGTATTTTTCTTGATACGTCTTCATTGTATAGGGCTATAGACAACATTCTACTTGTTAAAATTTACGAGAGTCTAACTTTGTGAAACCAAACTTATCTTAATCTACAAACCGTTCTTATATACCTACACCATTTCCAATCTCAATCGAGTTCGTGTTCAAGCATCCTCTAGCAGATATTAAACACACCGTGTGGAACCGAGGAGTCTCGAGACCTATCTCGATTTCAAAATAATGTTAGAGGCGTCGGAGCAAAGGTGTGCGTGCCGATGAATTGTTTTCGCAGACGTTAATAGCGATTAAGGTCTAGAAGGTTCTGAGGCATGATTTATTGGTTTAATAATGTGACTAAGTAAAAGAACAGCGGAACGTAAATTTGCAGTTTTTTTTTGTTATAGATATAGAATTTTATAAAGTACATAAGGAGTAGCATTTGATCATCTCATGTTAAGTGATGATGTGGTTGAAGGTGGAGCCACGCTACACCTGGACTGGAAGGTAGCTCTCAAGTGAGACTGCCGGAACACACCGATAGATGCTTCGCGACAGATTTTTAGCTGGAGAGCTTGGTACCTAGCTAGGCGAGCACTAGAAAATGCCCTAAATTCACATGAAGTCAGACAATATAACAAGAGTTAATTTGTCAGCCTCCATTATTTTATCGGCTTACTATTGGTAAGTGAACATAAACAAAAAACAATGCTCTCCAATAACAAATCAACTTCTCGATATTTGTAATGAAAACAGTTCATCGGAACATCATCCAAATGAATAAGTTATGTAACAAATTGTTCCGTTAGTCAGAGCTATCGATTAAGGTCGAGTGGTCGAGCTAAAGTAAATAAGTAATTAATGGAGTCGTCATGTCACCTATAGATTTATGTAAATACATCGTTTGTGACAGGTAGTTACGGTGAAACCAAACGAGCGTAATTTTGTGAGTCGTGAGTCGCAGAATTTCGGTAGTATAAATTCTGCTGCATTCGGTTTCATACAAAAAGGCCAGGTGCCACACGACGACCCAAAATGAGTTGTCTGATTCAGTTGAACGTAAAATGAACGACCGAAAATACGCGACGCGACTTACGACTCACAAAATTACGCTCGTTTGGTTTTACCCTTAGATAGCTTGGGCATGCAACATCTACCAACCCTCACTGGACCAGCGCTGTAGATTACGGCCCGTATTTTCGCTTTGAGAGAAGGCCAGAGACCCAGCAGTGGGAATGTAAAAAGGCTGATGATGATGATTAAGCTTGGCAGGTCAATGTAATATTTAGATACCTATATGTACCTATGTATTTAGACAAATCCATACTAATACTGTAAATATTCAAACTCTGCCAAAATGCGAAAGTAACACTAACGTGCGCAAGTCTTTATTGTAATTGGATCAGGCAAATAACAAGAAAAATAGAAACATTTATAAAGACAGACACAACTGTTATACCTTCTTCATATTAACAAAACCTAAAAATTAGACAAGAGCCAGACACTACTTGTGAACCAGTAACAGAGACATAATAGAAAAAAAAACCAACACCAAGTCTTTTGTTTCATGTCAGACTACAGATTAATCAAGAGGAATTTTAATTAACATTTGGTAAGACTGGCCACGTATAAAAGATCCCGGTTTAAACAGGATTTAATTAAACAAATAATATCCAGCCGACGCGATTTTAAGACAATGCCATCTACCGCATTAGAAGAGCCTTTGTCTTTGATTTTTTTATGCCGATTGTCTGCTAAAACAGGAATATACACTTTTCTTTATTTTAACAATCTTCCTTCGCTGAGTAGCATATCCACTAAAACCATTCCGGATGATTCTGGTCACATTTATTTATGTTATTGTCAATAGGTAAGCATTTGACCACAATCTCACCTGACGGTCGATGATGGAGCATGCTTGCCTAGAAGATCACAGTTGACTTGAAGGCTCCCAGATTATACTCATCGAAAAACGAAGAAGCTGGCAGTGTGTTTCACTTCTTCGCCGTTTGCATTATAAATGAGAGGCCTATGTCCAGCAGTGGACTGAAATGGTTTGATTATGATGATGATGAAATCCAACGCACACTCTTCAGATGTAATATTTTAAAGAAAACAACATTCCAATTAAAATTTGTGTAAAAATAAAGTCAGTTGTTCCAGGTACTAAGGTAATTTGTCTTTTGTTTCAGAGCGCCTCAACGTCCTCTATGAGAGAAACTGGACAAGACTAGTGCACGAGCAGCTGAGGAAGTTTGAAATATCGATAGTGGCAGCCGCAAGGCAAACGGAGGCGCAGGCACCGGAAATCGCCCAAGAATCCAAATGGACCTTCTCAGGAGCATTGGTTTACTGCATCACGCTGGTTACCACAATAGGTCAGTACTAGAATTTCTCACTAAACTTAAAGAACTTTAATGTATGTTTTAGATCAAGAGGGGATTATATGAAATTCAGATGTCATATGCCTAAGCTTTGTAGGTCAAAACAACCTTCAAGACTTTTATGACCGATCGACTTCTGCAATGATGATGATGTGTAAGCCAAAGGCAAACTTGCTAAGTCTGGACGCCATACTCTTACTACTGGCCTAAATAGGAGGTATCAGTAAACAATTTATATACTAAAACCTAAATTGGGAACTATCCCAATCAGCTGTTTGATTTTTATATACCAAAATATACGTCATATTTCTTGCTAGCGCTAACTGGAAAAAACATAAAAGTGAATGTGGGCTTTTTGAATGTTGATAATGACACACTTATCAGAGGAATACATAAAGGGAATCCGTTCTTTATGTCCCGGGTTCCAATTGCAGGCCGGCTTATTGCCCCCGATTCCAATTTTCATATCGAATTACGTTTGTTGTATCATAATTCTGACGGTTCTTTCTACCGGTTCTGGTGAGTTGAGCAGAATCCATCAATGTCATTAAAACAAAGAATATTGAGGGCCGTGATCCGATACAAGTAGACATACTACCTATTTTTATTTGTGAAAGGATTCCACCAGTCGTGTTAATTTAACAAGCCCTTCGTTCAAACAGACAGCGGCAAATATATAAATAAATAACTTTAATTTTAATTGTTTAATTGACGCTAAGAATAACATTGAAGGTGTTTACAATTTCAAATTGCCGAGTTTGCTATTGAAAGGTTGACACTGGTCTTGGCAGGTGAGATGAGAACTGAGGACGGCAAATAATGGATTTCAATTAACGGGTTGAATGCACAGGTTCAAATTTAGCTTCGAAGATTTTCAACCAAACTAGAATTATTAGATTTAGGTAAATGCGCGCGTATCGTGATGATGACTAGACTACATAATAATATGGATAAGACTTGGTAATCATTATATTCCTGATTAAAAAATATCTTTTGATGTTTGAAAGAGATGTATGACCTCAGCGCTAAATACAGAGTCATTTTCTGCTGTAATGTTTGAATTTCCCTTCTCTGGGGAGGGTGACTCGCACCAGAGTTGCGGCGCAGCCCGATTTAATATGATATGCGCAAACCTTAAAGGCTATTTATTTCCAGGGTATGGTAACGTATCCCCACGGACGGCAGCTGGTCGAGCCGCCACCGTCGCATATGCGGCCGCTGGTGTCCCCCTCACTCTGGCATGCCTGGCCGGATTGGGAGCGTCCCTGGCCAGGCTTGCCAGGATGGCGTGGCTGAAGGCTACGAAGAGGAAAGTGCCTAACACTTGGAGGAAGGATGGCGAGGTGAGCATAATTCTTGTGTAAAATGTTTTAGGAGTCACTTGTTTAAGCATGTCTCACTGAAATAAAAGCGTCACTGGCAAAAGAGAAATGGGTTTTATATGTGATGGAAAGTAGTGCTCTTGGCAGTATTCAGATATTAGAACTAGTCTTAAATAACGATTCATGGATCAATCAGATCAATCAGACTGGTAATTAAAACCTCTGATTGTTGGGCCTGGTTGGTTTTTTCTATTTCGGTGTTTTCTGGCAGGCCACATGAAAACCAGTTCCCAATCCAAGTCTAGCATCGTTTTTCGACCACATCATTATTTGACATCAGGTGACTCGTGGTGAAACGCTACCATGTAAGAAATGAAAAAAAATACGTATCTACGTGGTGACCGAAACGGCTTATACATAGAAGAAGGTCCTTTGCGCTATTTCTTTAATGCTATTGCCTTTTCAGACTGCTGTTAGAATTCTGATCGTACTTATCTCTGTCATTTGATCCACAGCACGAAAACCACCTTCAACTCCACGAGCAGCAGCGCCTGCTGCCCCAACCGGCAGAGCACAACCAGTACACGTCGTTCCCGCCTCGCCACCTGCCCGGCACCGTCCGGGCCCGCGCCGGCGACAGAGGTCAATACTCGCAAGTATTCGAGCGGGCCCCGGTCAGTCCGCGCGCGGCGACGCTCGGACGCGTCAAGCGCACTGCCTTGGCTGATGGTAAGGTTTTATACCTTACTGTTTTGTCTTAGCTTCTGTAACTTCTCTTTTCTGTAATACCTCTTCTGAGATTCTCTTACTTTCTTTCTTTTTTCTATGTTTGTGTCACAAACGTGAATTCGTTTTCACTGCATCGGTAATTTAGTCACCACTTAAAATGCCTTAAATTTGGTAACCCTAAGTAGTATTGGATGCATTGAGATACACATTAGGCACTGACCCAGCGTGGTGGATTATTGCCAATACCTATATCTATCTCTCTGTGAGAAGGCCTGTGTCCCAACAATGGGAGAGAAATAGGTGATGATGATGACACAATTAAACTTTGAAGTAAAAATGCAGTGTCTTTGAGAGAAATGCAGTTGTTTTCAAACTCATCCTAAGCACTTCGGTCCTTACGTAAATGCGATTAACTCTGTATAAATTTATGCCCATAAGCAATGAGTTGCGAAAACCATGCTCGGACACCGGAGTATAAGTACTTAACTAAATCCTCTTTTGTCTTGGTACTAAAAGTGGCCAATTATGTAGGTAATGTTTGGGTCGCTTGTTACCCTCTACTATCTTTCTGCGCCATTACCTAGTGAAGTAGGGCCAGTTACCGAAGTTATTAGAACTCCTAAGTTCACTAAATAATAAAGCATTTCAGTAAGGTTTCCTGGGTTAGACAAATGGGTTACCACATTAAAGATAAGGTTCCCTCAAAAATATTTGAATTAAAATGCTTCGTTGCTTGCCCGTATAAATAGTTTTTTTCTTAATATTAAAGCTTTAAACGAATTGCCGTGGTGGCAATCCATACATATGCATGGTAGCTTCGAATTATCTCTCCATATATTGTATGTATTGCCACCGACATTGCAGTAGTTTTCACGAAGCATATGTTACTTTTCTTAATATCTATATTTTATTTTCCATAGAACCTCACACATCATCTTCACTCCAAACCCAGACGCTTGATCGGAAGAAGACAGTCGGTACCAAATGTTTGGCCACGGTCCATGGTCCTTCCCGCGGGAGGGGACGAGGGACCATTCAGAGACCAAGAGGAGCAATCATAGAGCAGCTGATTGCTGAGGAGTGTGGAGAATTGCCTTGTAGGAGTCAGGAGGACTTGGACGATTCTGAAGACCCTGATGAAGCGTGAGTATATAGTTAATTACTTCCTAAATTGTGTCCCAGGCGACACAGTGTCTGTGGAGAGGACACTCCACCTATGCAGCCTAGCTGCGTGGATTTCAACACGGATAGCCACCAACAAAAGTGTTCTACAAACCCCACTGACACGGTTTGAATCGTCTTTCATAGACGTCTAAGGCCATGTATGTATGTATATAGTTAATTTATATTTTGAACATTCACATGCACAAACTGTGCACAAAGGTGGACCCTTTTCTGACAGTCATCCTAAACATGCAAGAAAATCTAGTATGAAAAAGATTTGTTATCTAAATAAGGCACCTTCATAGTACACTAAATCACTTCCATTATGCTATTGTTAAAACAAAACGATAACTAATGTCTATCACGCTCATAACTTTGAACATGTATGAGACATTTCATCATGCGTGTGCCGTGCACTCATTCGCAGAGAAGTATATGAATGTGTTGTACGTGCCAGTTTTAGATAACCGTCATAGTAATTATAGTACGTCATCGTGTACGTGTTGTAGTCGTGGGTTCGAATACTACAATGAGCTTGAGCTTTCGGTGAAGGAAAACATCGTGATGAAACCATAGCTTGGTGGTAGGGTATTTTCTGTACTCGCCTGGCTAGCTACTACCCTCTTGTTAAGAATCTGTCGCCAAGCACCTATCGGTGTGTTCCGGCAGCCTCACTTGAGAGCCAGTTCCCAGTCCAGGTGTAGCGTGGCGCCATCTTCGACCACATCGTCACTTAAAATCAGGTGACTTGTGGTCAAACGCAACCCTGTAAAGAGTAAAAAAAAAAAGTATTTTTTTGTAAAACATTATATGAATAAAGTGTAGCTTCGGGCTATAACAAAAAATACAGTATTGATGACAACCGAAACGTGAAGAAGATAAAAATGTTCGGCAGTACTCAATTCAATCATAATTTTCATAAAGTTTTGGCAGAACCCTGTAAAGAATCAAAACCTGTAATTCTTGTGTGAGATGTTGAAATAGAAAATGACGGTCCGTTTTGTACAGACGTTTATTTTGCTCTCAAATCTAAAATTGAAAATATAACAGAAAAAAGTTATCCAGGTCGAGAGTCTTGCCAGTTTTCATTCTTAATTATCATTTGAAAAATAATTGTGTTTGGTTACTAACAGTAATAATTTGCCAACTTCTGTTGTTACAGGATATGTCCCCACGACACGCCGTCACGAGTGCCTTTGATCTGGAATGAAGAGAGCCACAAGAACAAGAGCTGCGCAGTCCCCAGCAGCAGCGCTTCCACCAGCGTCCAGCAACACATTCACGGCATCGAGCACTGCCACATCCCTGTCAGCATCATACTTTTCCTCCTCCTCGCCTACATCTGCATAGGAGCAGCCATATTCTCCGCCTGGGAAAACTGGAGCTTCCTCGACGCTGCCTACTTCTGCTTCATTGCCTTAGCGACTATAGGATTTGGAGACTTCGTACCGTCTTCCTTTTTAACTTCTAAGCAGAGCACAGAGAGCTCGAAAAGCGAGTATGTGCAAATGATCGCGTGCTGTGCTTACCTGGTCTTTGGACTCATACTGATAGCAATGTCATTCACGTTACTACAAGATGAAGTCGTGAGCAGATGTTCGCAGTTAGCCAACAGCTTGGGGCTGTCACGGCAATGACATTACGAGAAGAGCGATTGCAGCTCAACAAACAATCATCTAAGGATGTTATGATCGTTATTGTAAGAAGCGAATCATATATATCAATGTGAATTTCTTAATAAACATGGTAAGTATAACCTAGGAATAGTTACGCCGTGCTTTGTCTGTTTCGATCGAGTATGAAAATGCCTACCAATGCAAAAGACAGTAGGTATAACTATTCGTATGTCGTACCGTGATTATTATAGGCACTTCTAGAGATTAACTACTTATTATTCTTGAACAATGTATTCAACATTATCATTGTAAAAATTTAAAGTTATTTTCTCATATCTACACAATGTAACTGATAGTTTTTAACGGCAAAATTTGAAACTTTTTACGGAATTTGTACTCGAATGTGAATTAAAGTTTGTGGTGTAAATATTGTATAAATCTATTTATAAAAGCAAGGCTGAAAATTGTAATGAAACAATAAAATTGTGTTGAACGGATATCGTCTTTCAATTTCTTGGTAAAGCGGAGGTATTTTAGACAGGTAATATTTCTAAGGGCCAATAGGGAAGAGGATAAAAGTAATCCTTTCGTATTACATGGATGGACAATTCCCTGATTCCCATCCTTGTAAAATCCACACAGGGATTACGTGCGGGCCGATGGGCCAACTTGAATTACACGCCGCTTAATGCGGGTCTAATTCGGACATGCAAGACAGATAGACATTCAGACATTTAAGGCATTTGGTATTTTCTAGAATGACGCTGAGGCAGTAATCTCTACATTTTACGCTGTCATTTCATACAAATATGTCACTGAGTCGCTACTCATATATTGATCAACACTTGAGTGTCAGTTTAGAAACCAGCCTAAGAGTTTAATTTACAAGAAGAGTCAACTTATGAAGATACGTATTAACTACTTACGGCTGGTTTCAATTACCGATCTATCCACGGTTTGACATAAATTTGACATTACTTCTATGGAGATTATGTCAAACTAGCTATTCTCCGTGGTTTCACCCGCGTGGGCTACAGCTTTATGTGCATGCGAAGTCTTAGCCCGATCGGTTTAAAATTGACAAAGTTTCGCACAAACTTTCATCTCTTATTTTATCCCCTTGGGGGTAGAATTAATCAAAATCCTTTCTTAGCGACGTCATAACATCTACCTGCACGCCAAATTTCAGCCCGATCCGTCCAGTGGTTTGGGCTGTGCGTTGATAGATCACTATGTCAGTCAGTCAGACCTTTGAGTTACATATATTTAGATTTCCATCTCCAGTGGGCAAACCATGGATAGATCGGTTATTGAAACCGGCCGTTAGAGACTAGTAACTATTAGCCTACAAGTATTATTAAGATTGAAATTATTAGAGGATGATGGATGGATGTTTGTTACTCAATCACGCAAAAAGTACTGAACGGATTTTGATCTAATTTGGTATGGTGATAGTTCAAACCCTGAATAAGGACATGGGATATTTTATACTGCGATAAATTTAGTTCAAGTGGGCAAGTGCTGTTGTTCAACTAGCTTTAGCACATATGTTATTATTGCATGCGCTATGGCGTTTCATGCATGCGTCAAACGAGGACGCGAGATGAACATGAATGCGCACTGGGCCCTTATTCGCTGTGACCATCAAGATTGTGAATAACGTGTGACGTCATTCCATGCATTAGCTGTCATTACATACAGATAACGTTACGCGCCCGCGATACGTGCTTAGATGGTCATAGCGAATATAAGGACCCTGGTGTGGACATACCAAGAAGTTCAAAAGTCTAACAATGACAATGTATGCTAAACTCATATGTTATAATCATAAAAATAAAAGCTCCATATTAGTGGCATTAGGTACCCAGTTGGCACATGGCCGTTAAACACGCATGTTGCTCGAGCCTTCACTTTACGACATTACCGACTCCCTGAGTGGAGAGACGCACGAATGATATTATCGTAAAAGTACGCTGATAACAATTTTCGCTTGAAATAACCTAAACTGGCAGGAACGGAAGTTATGGCTAGGCTTCTAGGTGCATGGTTTTTTCTTTACTTCTTACCGGGTAGCGTTTGACCCCAAGTCACCTGATGTTAGTGACGATGTGGTCGAAGGCAAACTAGTCAAGTAGGGGCTGCCAGAACAAACCGATTGTTGTTTGGCGAGAGATTCTAAACTTGAGGTTGTTACCTAACCAGGTAAGCACTTAAAATTGACCACTGAGATATGGTTTCATCGCACCACTTTCAGGGTAGCTTCCTTTATTAGTGTAGCGGAGTATTAGGAAAGGGTTTTTGAAAATCATCACCATAGTTTCTGAGAAAAAAACAGCAACCACCCGGACGAAGCGAGGCTTGTCGCTTGTGTAACAAAAACTTAGATAACCTCAAAAACAACCAAGGTTAGATTTTGAATGAGAAGGTCTTGAGATTTTGAATTTTGTATACCGATTCATTGGTAACATGTATCAGATCTATAATAATGTTTCTATTACTAACTGTTTCACTCACAATTTTAGCACATAAAGTTTCCATTCTATTCTAGAATACCCAAAATAAAATCAGCTAGACACAAAATGAAGGCGACATAACCTCAAAATTACTTTGATTTGATGCTGGAAATGGCTTATTCAAACTAGTTTGCGAGTTCCAGTGTATGCAAACCATCATGCTAACCCCAGCTGTTCTCTACGTTAATAAAACTTTTCTATGCTACCTTCAGCAATTCTGCTCGTAACTTGTAGAGAAATTTCTAGTAGAGGTTGAATTTAGCATCAGCCGGAAGATGTGACCCGAATTATGAAAGTGTATTAAAACAGGTTTATTACTAAAAGACACTGATGCACTGAAAAATCACACAAGTGCAAGTAGGACGCGCACTGAGGTTTCCGTAGAAAACAACTTTTTGTCTGTGATATAAATTAACAATATTCGTATTTTCTTTTCGACACATTTGATCTTGGTCAAGTGAAATTAGTTCCCTGTAGAATTTGATGAGTATGTAAGTCTCGAAATAAGTGACATTAATGACCGTGCATTTAATTTAAGGCAAAATTAAATTCAAATATAAACTCTTTCTAAAGTTTACAACTTTTACCTAAGAACCTTGGCATTATAAAATTTATAAATTTAACTTGATGATCAACTTGATACCCTTTTCACAGAAAAAGACAAAAAAAAGTTTTTACGGATTGATGAAAGGTACGGAATCCTATTTATATCTAACTTATATTACATGGTATTTTTTAAACAAACTTTAAATATAAGCTAAAAAGGACAATTTCTTATTCACAGCTGAAGATTCAAGCTGTCACTCAGATTTTACTGACCAAGGGGGATTTGTTTACATAAATATTAAACCCATAAACTCCGGCTGTTGAAACCGGCCGTATGCTGCTGAGTAGGAAAGTCATTAAAACAAAAGGATTACCAATGAATAAATAACCCCTGTAACTTCCCGCTCATCCAACACAAGCCATTGTTTCGTTTAGCCGAAATTTTCTAAGAATTGTGTACACTGAAACAAATAACTCGAAATTTCATTTTGTCTCTAATATCTCAAAAACGATGGTTGGTTCTTGGTAATAAATGCGAGCTGAGTGTGTATTTTCTCCAAGATATTTTCAAAGAGGGTAAGAGATGAGGTTTTTAATTGGGAATATGAATGTTGCTTTTTAGTGTTCTGCGACCAAAGAGATCGTAAAAAAAAATATTGAGTCGGTCGCCACTCGTGATGCGTAAATTTTGAGTAAACACTAAAAACAGTTCGTTGTAACTCGTCACTTTCTCTAAAAGATTAAAACGTAGGTATCTACAGTATTGAATAAGTATAACTGTACCTAATTACCCACAAAATCACATACATAGTTCTGATCCCTAACTAGGATTCCCTGTACCTATACAGGGTATCAGAAACAACGCGGATCGGGGATCCACAACACCCAGACACAGATCAAATACTTGCTTAACCTTATTTCCATGCAGAAATATTTATCCTGTAGCGGTAGTAATAATGGTCATGAACATTATCGTGAATTACCAGGAGTTCGATATTAGTGACAGTGACAGTATAAACGAGCCATGCTGCTTGCAATGAAATGTACTAGGGCATCATAAATTAGTAAAACTAAGTTACCGGCCAGTTCTAAATGTTATTTCTATTTTTCTTTGTAAGCGAGGTCACGGTAAAAACGGTGATCGATGTGCCGCTTCCACAAACACCTGTTTTAGATGTGTTTGAGGGCATTAATCTTGTAGGAGGCCTAGACAGGCCGGTGAGAAGGATGGAAGCCACGAAAATAATTGATACGCTAAGAGCATGTTAGAACTATGGAGATAGTTTGAACCTATCTCCTATAAACCCATAGGATGCGTATTATTGTGATAAAGTGTTGTCTGCGTGGGTGAAACCACGGGGAACAAATAGTGTATTGCTAAATTTAAACAAGTTGTTAAAAGCTAAGGCCTAGATAATTTTATCAGCCATATCTCAAAACCTTGAAAATGATTTGGTACTTGGTGAATGACAACAAAGAATGCAACCCCACATACGTGGGAAGAACTAAAATAGAACAAAACCACAATTCAGTGAAGGGTCGCAACGATCCCGAAATGTTATATTATTAGGAGATGTAAGGATCAAATGTATTGAATAATATACTGTTAATATCTTAAACTGTTACTACAGAAGGTATAGGACCTACCAATGAAGTACCGTCGGTTATCTATATAGATGTATTTATGTAATGAAACATGTTCAGACAATTTGTGAGTCGCGGTTACTCACGATTTCCGCTATCCTGCAGGAATTTTATTTCGGGACATAAAAAGCTAGGGTAATTATATAAGCTATGTCCATTCCAATTTCTCTCAAATCCAATGAGCACGAAGAAGTATCAAATATACACATTCATTCAACTTCGTACAAACTCATTAGCTCACAAACTTTCGCATTAATAAATATATCATTGGAAGAATAAATATATACATATTATGAATATATTTTATGAAGTGTGATAAAATACGTCACTAAAATCATTCCTCTATTGGAATAAGTTTTCGTTTCAATGAGTAGATACTGGTGTAATGATCAGAGAACAAATGGTTTTCTGAAATGTAAACCATTAAATTATTATGACATCTATCATCATATAACTAGCAACCCTCCTCACTTTATCAGTCTACCGCCTGATAGTTATAAAGCGGATACCTATTCGACGGTCACAATGGAAAATGAATCTTAAATTAAATCGTGAGTCGTGACAAAATAAAGCAATGTATTAAAAAGCGGATTAGGTACATTTTTGCAGCAAATTGCTAACTTAAAATTTACGGTGCAAATCAACAGACTAAAGCAAAAAAAAAGAATTCGCAGTCAGAGCTCATAAAATTTACAATAATTAATTAACATGGAACTCGCTTCGCTTTCCGCGAAAAAAACTCACCCAAGTCCACTTTCCCAAGAGTGTACTAATGAATTCCATTGTCAAAGTACAAACACCAGCTCATTGTCCATTCTCACTTCGACAGCCCTACACGCCTACACAGTCTACTAAACTGCGACTTCTAAATATTCTATTCTGGTTCTGATGATGCAGTTTTTGGAAAATATCGTTTACTCTGCGAATGTTTTGATAGGGAAGGGCTGTTTTAGAAGACCTTGTTAAGAGCGTGTCTTTTGTAATTTCGCTAAAAGGGACTGGCTCGGGTCGAGTGGAACATTTATATGTTAATTGCGATTTTGTACACCTTCTCCCATGGTTATGGCAGCACACATGTGTGGAATTAACCATGAAGGGACGGCAATAGTTGATTTTGTTTTAGCAAAAGTGTGTTTTTTTCTCTCCGAGTTTAGTATTCAATTTGGGTTGTCCTGACTTAATGAAAATACCTGTGGGCGTGGGCGGTTGTCGAAGGTTGTTATTTGAAAGGTCTGAGCTCTAGGACTTAGCGAAACCTGTTTTAGCCAATTTACGTTTTAGTGTGATGTGATGAGATGAGTTTTTTATGTAAATGGGTGGCTAACAAGCAGATGGTCCCTTCGTCTATTACAATGTAGTCACCGTCGCTTATGGACATTTGGACAACCAGCAGTGTTACGACACTGTAAACATTTTTTAAAGGGCCTCTATTCAGATTGTGTCTAAAAACTTGTATTTATAAACTCATTTTTAAAGGTAACATATTTTCACTGACGGGAGGCTACATAAATAAAGCATAGCCGTGATGCTATGATAAAATTAAAAAGCTTTTCAGCATTATCCGTTATGTATGCCATCAAATATACAAAAAGTGCCAATGTCTCCGAGACTACATTATCTAGGTACTTCAAAAGGACTTTGGATTACGTAATAACCATTACGTCACTCGTTCGTAATAACTAGCACGTACCTGCCAAAAATTACTTATGCATATCTTCGTCTGAAAATTCACATATTGAAAAGTTCAATGATTTGACAAGTTTAAAGTCGTTCGGTGGGTCTTCGAAAAGGCCATGATCGGACTTTTTCTTATTAGAAATTGAGTAATTCGACAGAGAACCAAAGCAAAAATCTTTAGGCATACGTACAGCAGCAGTCCACTTTAGTAGTAGCAATTCAAAGAAAATTCGACTAAACGGGTACCCATCCAAGTGCCCGCCTTGCTGAGCGTTGCTAAACCTGGTTGATATATTACGAACGACCAGATCAGCAGTACTATAAACGCTAGTGGACTGAAACAGGCTGATTATGATGTTGATGAAAAAACTTTTAAGGTTCAAGTGTGTGCAAAAACTTTACCGGCCCGGTTTTAAACTTTAGACGTGTCTGGTGGCCAAAGGAACCCATTAGTATTAATAAAGCAAACGTTCGGTCTCATTAAAGTTTGCACAAGTCCGAGATCTAGATTAATGGAAAGGCCTAGAGACTTTCCTTACTATCTAGTGAACACCTACATAACATTTTTTTTTTTACTACTTACAGGGTAGCGTTTGAGCACAAGTCACCTGATGTTAAATGACGATGTGGTCGAAGATGGCGCCACGCTACACCTGGACTGGGAACTGGCTCTCAAGTGTGGCTGCCGGAACACATCGATAGGTATTTGGCGACAAATTCTTAACACGAGGGTGTTAGCTAGCCAGGCGAGTACTAGAAAATACCCTATCACCAAGCTCAAGGTTTCATCACGATGTTTTCCTTCGCAGAAAGCTCATGCTCGTTGTATGATTCGAACCCACGTCCTACGGATCGCAAGCCGACGTCGCTACCTCTGAGTCATCACCGCTGTGAACATTAACCTAACCCTAAACGATTTTTTTTTGCGTACCCAGGCTTAGTTTTCTTGAGTGGTGTTCTACAGAATAACTGATGCCTCGGCTACCGGCTATAAGCGGACGTAGTAACTAAGGACGTAAAGTCATTTTCACAATTCGTTTTTAAAAAAAAAGGCCATTAAATGCACTTACTGCATTTTTTACATGTTACGGCAATCAATAGTTGCAACCCTACAATTTTTTTAACGCTATTCTAGAATAGTATTTGATCATAGTCACTTGATGTTAAGTGATGATGTGGGCAAAGGTGGAGCCACGCTACACCTGAATTGGGAACTGGCTCTCTAGTAAAATTCGCGGAAAATACCCCATATGTGCTTGCATAATATTGTAGGTGGAGGTCTTCCAGTTTCCCACAATTCTGTGTCTCTAACCCACTCGACGCAACGTCCGCCGGCTATTCAGACCAGCCTTTAATGCCCAGTATTGATATTGCTTTACATACTGCATGCTTTGCTTTGATAAACAGCGCTTTTGCATTGAAAAATATGGAAAAGTGAGTGCTTTTGAATTGTGTTTCAGCACAATTATAACGTTTATCTAACACTTTTGCTGATGGTTCTGTTTACTTGCTCAGTACGGTATGGCACATGGTCATGACTTGCGAGAAATATGAATATGTATAATACTCGCTATCAATTCTACCACCTGATGTTAAGCAACGATGTGCAGCAACAAATTCTTAACTTGAGGACGGTATAATCAGGGCTAGAAGACGTGACCTGTTTGGTGGGCCGGGGTTCAGGAGCGAGTTGGGTCACCAGTCGCCTATTCCGCGAGCACTCCGCTTGCTCAACGCTGTGCTGCGCCAACACCAGGACGTGGATCTATTCTTGTGCACTCAGCGAGAGTTTCACAGGGTGGCATTAGAGTTTGGCGAAAAAATGTAATGTTAGGTATATAATGTTATTTGTAATTCTTTCTTATTATTATTTGTTTAATTTTTTATTACTAGTATTATGTATTTGTTATTTTTATTTTATTTTGTTAAATTTGTTGTGTTTTTTAGTTCCTGGTGAACGAATTGGGGAACTGTAATGTTCACCAGGGGCATGTACTTATATCAATAAATAAATAAATAATAGCTATCCGGTCGATTAATAGAAAATATCACCTTACTATGTTTCATCACGATGTTTTCCTTCGCCGAAAGCTTATGCTTATTGATGGATTTAAACCCACGGCCTCCGTGATCACAAGCCAACGTCATTACTATATGCGCCATCATCGCTTTCTTGAGGCATAGGTGGTAATCCTCATGAGCAAAGAGTATATATATATAGTAAGATACTCATGAGTCTTTAATTTTACCAAACACAGCAATACAGCTTAGTGGAAGGGACCTATGGAACATTGGGAACTTTTGGTACTTTTCTGGAAACGGTCCCGGCTACAAAGTACTCAAGGCTACAACATTGCCAGGATACAATCATTCTCATACAATGCTGTTGATTACGTTGTGCCTTTTTTAAAAGTAAACTAAGTTTGACTGGTCAAAAAGTATTGCTGTCCTAGTCTAACGACAGAAGTAAAATAAGAACAGCATTCATATTCATTTATTTTGCTTTAATATACATCGAGAACAGGTCTTATACCATGTCAAAATGCAGAGTACATTATACCCGACAAGAGCAGTTTACAGTCAAGAATAATATGCAATTTACAGTCAAAAAGAAAAATTATTAATAATATGTATGTCGAATTGTTAATTTATGATGCACCCTGATTTGTATTGAAGTAATGACAACAAAACATACAGTAATAATCATAATAAAATTGAACTATGTTTTCATTCCAAAATACATTCATTCATGTCATAAAAAACACTGCCTATCAGCTATTTTTTTTAGGTCTGTTTAAATTTTTTACAATGCATTACTTTTAGACCCGTCAAACTTAGTTTAGTTTTAGAGAATGCACATGACTCGAGTGTTCCATCATCTTCCACCGTGATACAGATAGTCTGCATAGCGGAAGCTAGCAAAGCACTTATTTCTGATCCGATGAACATGAGATAGTTAGGGCTAGTACCATTGGGAACATTGATTTTCCCTTTTTCCGATAATTGCAATTGAAGCGGTAGTTCGTTAGTCCTTAATCGACGTTCCTAAGGGACTGTCGTCAATTGTGCGCAATTAACTAGGAAGAAGTAGGCACTACTTGTGATAACTAGGATACTTACTATAGGCGGAATTGTCAAAGTCAAAGTACTTAACTACACTGTACTACTGTGACTACTGTGTGTGTGTGTGTATGTGTGTGTGTGTGTGTGTGTTTGTTGTAGTACTTTATTCATTTCAATAGGATAAACAATTCTCAACTCACATAAATAATGTGTACATTATTATTGTTCGTTTTATATTTTTACATCTGTTAGACCACAATTAAGTCATCTGTCTTTATGTGGTCGAATGTGCTTAATTGGAACTGACTCGGCTACCAGAACACATCGCTTGGAGACAGTTACTTGTACCTACCTATGGTATGGCTTATTAACACAGCACCTCAGTAAAATCCACACGTGGCACTAACACATGTGTGAAAACTCTTTCTTTTTTCATAATGGCAAAGTCCTACAATGGTCAATAACTCATTGTGCGTTTAATAACTCAAAGCAGGTAAACAGGGTTAAAGAGATAATTACCGACAGGACTACACACTGTGGGACAGGTAACATGCGAACACATCAATCACCTATTCATTCTACGGGCTAAATAGACGAGTCATCTTTCCAGAGGCACCCACAACTTTGCCGGTTACCCTAATACGTACCCTCATACTATAATAATATAATAAGAACGTAAACGACTTTAGAAATAACGAAATAAGGTTCAATATTGTAGGAGAAGTGGCGAGTAAAATAAGGATTAAGTTGGGAAAACTGTTCGGAAACTTTTTGGGTTAGATGTAAAAGGAGTTTGGAAAATATTTCTTGATGGTTGCGGGAAATGAATTGGATATATAATACTGTGAAAGGACATAATGTTATTAAAGTTCTATTTACTATTTTTCAAGTGACGTTGGCTTGCAATCTGTAGTTCGTGGATTCGAATTCTACATTGAGCCTGAGCTTTTGTTGAAGGAAAACATCGTGATGAAACCATACCTTAGTGGAACGGTATTTTCAAGTGCTCGCTTGGGTAGCTACCAACCTTAAGTTAAGAATTTGTCACCAAGTATCTATGGGTATGTTCCGGCAGCCCCACCTGAGAACCAGTTCTCAATCAAGTTGTAGCATGGCGTCAGCTGTCACTATATAACTTATAACTTTTTCTACTCGTTTCCCACTAATCTATAATTCTAATCCTTTTGGCAACAGACATCCATCTAACCCCTACACCTACAGGGCTGCTACCCGATATTCACACAATCCCGTATTCCAGTGGAATCGAAGGACACAATTCCTCGGCCCCGCATTCCACACGTAGGTACTCTTGCTTTCCGCAAGGACGTGTGTGAAATAGCGATACCTTCTGTAATGCTTTGTAAAATACCCAACAAGGTATTTTGTGCTATTTTCCTTCCGAGAAATAGCTGTTTACACATGTTTTTTTACCTATTAGAGACTTGTGTTCGCAGTGATCAATGAAATCATTTCATTTATTTGATAGAATACATGTAGGTTACATGGATCCTTAACTTAATTTAAGTTGAAATAACACTGTATTACATCGGCTCCCTGCGACTCTTATGGCTTGCGTACAACAAATCCGTCATCGGCCGAAGTATGCTCGGGCGTCATCGGACGATCAACTGACGAGTCCGAACGTGTTTGGATTTTTTGACAGTTTTACCGGCTTCTTTCTGCTATCGAGTCGTTATTTGGATCAAGAATGGATATTGAAAAATTAATTTTCAAAAAAATACATTTCTTCGAAATCCTCCATTTTTAAAAACACGTCTGTACTCTGTAGTTGCACAGTTCAGACTTCATTAGTTCTACCGAAAACGGCCGTTATCGTCTGCAGTGTATTCAGTTGAACGTCCGAGTTACTCGTCCGAGTAGTTCTGTCCGCCATCGGCCGACAAAATCGGTTTTGGTGTACGCGTACCATTACGAGTACAATGTCGTCGGTCCACCTAGTGGGGGGCCTACCCTATGAATGCAATAAATGATTGAAATTGAAATTGAAAACTTACACTACTGCGTTATTACTACTGATATTTATGACTAGAATAACTATATCTAGCACACATCTTCAGCTAGCTTATCCTATATTCCACCACTATTTTCTGTTCCACTATCGACAACGCGCTCCATTTCACCACGTCTCGTCCGGTGAACATGAACTACTAGCTCGCCCCAGATTCGCTTGTAAATATTATGACTATTTTCAGCTGATTTCTGTTTATCTCCATGAGCTGCGACGACTCACTCATTGACGTGACGCATCGCATCGCTAGCCTCATATTACAATAGTTCACGTACCAAAATGGCGCAGGATTGCGTTATCTTTTATTTTTTATTTTTTTATTCATATGTTGTCAACAACTAGACGAAGAGCATAATTATATGTGAGACGGACAGACATATTAAATATATTTTCATATATATATATAGAAGTGCTGAACACAGATCTGCATGCGATATAGCGCAACACGTTCGTTCTGCGTTCGCTGAATACTCAATGCCGTATTTTATTCGAGATATGGTGGTGACCGTTTTGCTGTCACTGTTTACTATTCTGTAAAGTATTTACTTATTTTATTTATGTTTATTATGATACCAAAATACTTTTAATGCATTTACTCTTGTGCCGATTAGCGTCATTTTAAACCAACTTCAAAAAAATGAGGTTTCTCAATTCGACCGTATATATTTGTGTGTTCGCGGATAGCATCGTCATTTGTGAACCGATTTTGGAAAAGAGATATTCCAAGGTTGGTACAGTCAGCGACAAAAGTAGCTGATCGACATTCTCGATTTTCCAAATGTGTTTCAAATCAGTAATTATTATTGTTTTTCTTACATTTTACATGGTATCATTTTGACCACAACATAACACACCTGATTTTAGGTGATGATGAGGTCAAAAATTGGTGTCTAAGATCATGAGGATAATAGAAAAAAGTGTGATTGTTCAGCGACTTTTGTCGTTGACTGTACCATGATAAGGAAACCAGGATCTGATGATGGCATCCCAGAGAAAGGGAACCTGAAACCGTCTTTTTTTTTTTTTGATAAAAATTATACTTTTGTAATGACAATGGGTCTCTGAACCCGCTAGCATAGTAGAACATAGCTCATATCCTATTTGTAAAAGTCCTAGAACCTGGCTTGTTAGCACCCAATGTTCAAAGTTGTCACTTTCGGTGTGTTCCAGCAGTCTCGCTTAAGAGCCAGTTCCCAATCCAGGTGCAGTTTGGCGCCACATCGTCGCTTAACATGGTGATTTGTGAGTTGCGATTGCGATTGCGGTACTTTAACTCTTTTGCAATTTAAGCAAGCATTACAACTGTGTTCCTTCTCACATAATTACTATTAATAAATGAACAGAGCGTGTAAAGTTAACTCCTATTACCTTTATAAATAAAATATGTTTTAGGCACTGTGTAGCGGCATATATTGCTCTCTTTTAGTTATTTTAAAATAATTAGTACAGAAGACATACAAAAACCCAAATCGAAACAAATTAATAATGTTCAGCATAAAACCACCAAAATGTACGTTATCCTATAAACGAAACACGTATTTTTAAGGTTCCGCTCTCGCCTGAAAGTTTGATAATTTTATTAGACAAACTTTGTCAAAGTTTGCCGAAAAATAAAGTTGTTTATTAATATTATACGAGATCCCGTCCTGCTTCTCCAAGTAGGCTTTGGCTTTTGACAGATTTCCGAGAAGCTATTATAATAAAGGCGTAAGCTTCTGACGTTGTGTGCCATAAGATAACTTTATATGTACCTAACAGTTTTGTCGCCTCTTTCATACCAACCATTGAAAATTTTTACCACATGGAGGAAAAACCAACTTTTTTCAGGCTATGTGGCTCAAGATCGACTGTACCTAAATTTTTTCTGCATAAGTTCGGAAAAGCACAGTGAAGGAGAAGTCATTCTTTCTTGTTGTTTATTTACTTTTCATAGTTATGAATTAAAACACCTCAATATTGTGCTTTAAACTGCAAAAATATGGGTGTAAAAAATATGGTCTATTTCATTTTTTTTTTCCTATTTTATATTTTAAAATGGCAGTTAATTGCCATTTTTGAGTTTATGCGAGATTAACGCATAGCAATTGATTTACATACGGAGATTATCAATAACATTATAAACTGACGAACTAAGAACGCGTTAACTCAATATTACTTTAAAACAGGATACAAGCTCCCCACACATTCTCAACGAAAGGAAAACTTCTAATCTAATATCAAATATGATCTTGCTAAATTAGGTCCATACTGCTAGAAACTTGGCAACACGCTTTTGATTAGATGATACCTACTACATCCTTGGAGCTAGTGCTTTCACGCTTAAAGGTTCGTTTACATCTACATTGAGCGTGCGTGGCAGACACCGACAGACACTTTTAAGTTACATCTAGGATGTCAAACTTCAAATCTTCAAACTTCAAATCTTCAAACTTCAAAATTCTTTATCTAAATATATATTTTATAACACAAAGGTGACTGACTGACATAGTGATCTATCAACGCACAGCCCAAACCACTGGACGGATCGGGCTGGAATTTGGCACGCAGGTAGATGTTATGACGTAGGCATCCGCTAAGAAAGGATTTTGATTAATTCTACCCCCAAGGGGATAAAATAGAGGATGAAAGTTTGTATGAAACTTTGTCAATTTTAAACCGATCGGGCTGAGACTTTGCATGCATAAAGCTGTAGCTCTCGCGGGTGAAACCGCGGGGAACAGCTAGTTTAATAATATGATTAAACGTCAAAGCCCGGCAGGTGATTTTTTGAGCGCGATCACATCTACATATCATACTACTATAATTGATTGAATTGGAGCATGTTCACTACGTACAATCCCAAGCTTTTTTTGTCATCTAAATAATCCGAAAAGTGTCGTGAGACATAAACATACACTGTCCTTGGCTGCTCTAGCAGGCAGTTATTGAAAAGCTTTATTAGATAAAAGTAAGATGTCACCATGAACGGCTATTAGCCATCCATCAGCTCCCTGCGACTCCTTACAATGTCTTCGGTCCACTTAGTACGGGGCCTACCTACAGAATGTCTTCCGGTTACTGGTCGCCACTCGAGAACCTTTCCTCCCCATCGGTTATCGGTTCGTCGAGCGATGTGGCCTCTACTGTCACTTCAACTTCCAAATTCTGAGAGCTATGTCAGTGATTTTAGGTTCTTTGGCGAATTTCCTCGCTATTTCAATGCTTGAATGTAACGAACTCTTAAAACGCGAGGTTAAGTTAGAAAACCGCAAATACACAGTGGATTTCGCAGACCAAACTCGTTGAAATATTAACGTCCACGATCGCAAGCCGGGCCAGCTAAAAGAGTACCCGAATCGTTATCATTATAAATTAAAGAAGGAACTTTCTTCTGAGACCTTAGTGTTTTTATTCATGAGAACGAAGATGGAGGTTTCGTGAATTAATAATAATAATAATGCCTATACAATCACATACACAGCTCTGACCATAGGGTTTCCTCTATCTAGGATCTTGGGTATTCAAAAATTCGTAGATTTGTATTAGTATATTTTATTGACGTTGGAGACTTCAACCGTTCAAAATACTACGCGGCAATTCAATGGCTTGTTACCCCTATAATTGGGAACGCAGTCATGTTTACTACTATTACTACTGTTTAAATAACTTGGCAATGGTGTCAGGTGTGTCCTTCCCCAGGTGGAGTCTGCTAAAGACCTTGACACTTCAAAAATAAGTGACGATGTGGTCAAATGTGGTGCCACACTACGCCGTGATAGGGAACTTTTCAAAATGAAGTTGATTTAGTTATTTTATCAGAGAATCCTAAAATAAGATTATACATTACAAAAGGAACAAAAAACTCGACTGCGCCAAAATAAAGTACCCTATGTCACTCGCACAATGAAGACGAAGCTAATTACACCTTCTTAATATGTTAAAATCCGTCAAGCCATTTAGGCTACAGGTCGTGCCAAAGAAATGAACATACATTCATACATACACTCGAAAAATATAACTTCTTTGGCAGTCGGGTGAGAACAGGACCACATAATGTTTTCAATCAACGTTATGGCTTGGTTTATTAAATTATAAGTAAATCTCAAATCATCAACTCTTGATTATCAAAGTTTGAAAGCTTTATAGTCGATTCTGAAGACAAGTATTAGGTACTCAAACAAAACGGTTGATAAATGTTATCATACCGAATAAGAATTCTATTCATAATATTAAATTCAAATAACTCCTTTGTGTACGTAATTCAAATCATTTCGACACGAGTTATATCTCCGGTGAGTATATTTTAGTTTATTATCCCACCAGTTTTATACCGTAGCTGTAAGCCATAAAACTGATAGAACATTGAAATATAAATTAAACGAACCTTTGGCTTCTTGTTGAAACTACAATATAATTTATTTAAAATATTTTAGGGAACATTTTTAGATAAAAAATGTTATTAGTCTGTTTGTTGTCTTTGTTAAGGTTTTTGGTAGTAAATCAATTCTTCTTTCATTTTATACTTTTTGATTTTTTACGAAGGAATAGTTGTTTATTATGTACCTTGTGATAATAGGAAAGTGTCGTTATTTACTATTAAAACAGACATGGTGCTTAATTTCAGGCAAACGCCAGTACATAATACACTATCTCAAATATTATGCAGAAAAGCTTTAACAACTTCGGTGTAAATCTAAAAATTTACATGAAAATAATTTTTCCAAGAAAAGTTTAATGCAGTACATCATAAAGTACGTCGCGTACATTGTATATTGTATAGTACGTTAAGTTTGTAGTAGACAATATAAAAGCTAATCGCGATGAAACAAACTTAACAACAAACGTTTACGACCACTTCTTTCATTAGAGGAAAACAAAACTAAGGAATAAACTCACAGTCGCACAATTCAAAGAAAATGACTTTGTACATTCATCACTAAAGAAGTAAGCAAATAATTTAAACAAACGATTTCAATAGGAAGTTATCAGCCGTTGCTAATGGGCCAAGTTTAAACATTTTCGTTTGCTACTATTATTTGATCTGTGGTTTAGTGTCCGATGTTCAAGTTTGGTAACGTGAGGCAAAATGTTCTGTGTGGATTGCTCAGACATTTTATACACAAATGTTTTTTTGTACTTTAATGAAGAAACAGAGCAAAAAGAAAAAAGAGCAATAAAGAAAAGCAAGACCTAATCGCTAACTCACTTTTCTATGTCTATTTTGGATCATGGCGAAATAAACAAAAATAAAAGAATTAAAGCTGATATAGGTAAGTACGTTTAAAATACAAATCCAACTTTTAACATATTATTTTATAAAGAAAACGCAAGCAGAAAAATTAAAAACTATAACTAGAAAAAAGATATATTTAGTCTCGATAATCTTGGCTAGATTACCAATAACTGATTTCTCACTATTCATAGCAATTCAATATTAATGGAATTCAGATATTGGCCTGAGAAACTATTACTAAGTTCAAATATAGCAAAAACCAACCACTTCTACCTAGAGTTTCAATTGTAGGAAGGCTATCTGTACGATTAATCAAGCTCAGTATGAATGCCTCGTAATGAACGGTTCGTAATACCTTCAACAATAGTCCTTTCCCTTTAGCCCTTCGTTCACAAATGCCTAGACCTATAGATTCTTACTCAGAAACGCCCAAGCAAGTGGGGTATGGCAACTGGAGAGTATAGGTACAACGTACAAAAAAAAGGGGGAAACACTATAAGACTTCCATATGAGAAATTTTTTAGGGGAAATTAAGGGTTTTAGATCAACATCTTTTGGGGTGCCAACTCATGGCTTCTTAAGAAGACAACTCCGATTAAGCTGATAATTGGGCTAATTATAACCCTCTTTCTCTGTAATAATAGCTAATAGTAAAAAAATATTTCTATATATTTCTATCTAGAGATATATATATATATGTATATAAATTTAGGAAAATCGATAGGATATCGGGAACATAAATTTAGAAAGTGCCCCCATTTTGAAGCTACAAACATTTTTCTCCGGATCTGTAAATAACAAATAGGTACTCGTGCTTGTTATGTACCACAACTTATTAAAAAGTACAACACCGAGAGGGCCATGAAGCAATTTTTTGAAAATATTGTTTTAACTAGTTTTAGCGATCGTTTTCCTTTACACCCAGATAGACATGAGGTATCTCCTCTGTCGCCGTGCGGATTGCGGGGCGAGGCTGTGGATCTGTGGATAGCAGGGTCTTAAACAGACGGAAGCCCAACTAATATCAGGTTCTTTCATTACATTTTCACAGTCGAGTCACACCGCGTACTAATAAAACTTCTACACAACAACCGCGCGATATGAACTTGTCTGCAAGTTCGTAACTTGTTCCTTAAGTTTTTTCCGACAATGACGACGCTTGTTGTCGCCGAATTTCGTTATGAATTTACTTTGGGGGGTGGTGGAACTTTGTTCATATGCGACGCAAATGGCGAAGAGGTAATTGTAGTGCGTAAGTTGTAAAAAACTGTTGAAGTAGGGGTAATTATAATTGCATTAGGCCACTTTTGAGTTTTGATACGCATCGTCATCAGCCTATTATGTTTCTACCTATTGCTGAGAGCCATTCTCTCAGAGAAAGAGCGAAAGAGTCATAATATATCTGATAGTTTCTTGTTAACTTTATGAAATTTGAGACATTACTTCTGTGTATATAATAATTATTTGTGATTTTATTTGACCTAGACATTTATTTTGTTAGTTATTACGGATTAACAAATAAATATTGAAACTGGATGGTTTATTACGAGGATCACTTATTGCACTTCAGTTTAAGACATAAAATGTAAGTTTCAATAAAATTCAACAAGCTACCGATAAATTTAGAAGATTGGATATCTCTATCTCCGCCGCAAGAACCCGGTTAAGACAATTGTGGTTAGTATACATGGGTATATGGGATATCCCCTTGTGTCGGCATTAGCCCATTTGTCTGCACGCGGTCGCACGGTCCGCTGCCCTTTGATTGGCCCCGTCTTTTCATGTCAGACGTAAACGTGAGGCGGTGGAGGGTGCTTATGGGTTAATCGTTGGATACTCGTATGTAGTGGGGAATGTTGGTCAGCTTTTGTTATGCTGCCAATGGATAGAGAGTTCATTAAACTGTCTTGTTTGATGTCAGTCAGATTGTCATCTACAATATCCTAACCTATAATGAAGCATTGGAGAAAGCGTGTCTTTCGTTTTGTCCTTCTTTTACACAGGCTCGAAGCAGCAGGTCGTCATTTTCTTTTTGCATTCAGATGGTTTATGGGCCTGAAAGTGATAAATGCTATTTTTAATCCCGGGGAAATGGACGGTTCTTTTAGGAATCTCAACGCGGGTGAAACCGGGCCAAAACTATTTCACAAGTAGGTACTTGAAAGAAGGAATGATTTGTGTAACGCCAATACTTTCATAACTTCGAAGCTATGAAAAATAGGTAGCAATCTATTTCAACGAGGCTATCCCAATCGCATTTCGAAACATTGTCGTCATGGCTATTTAATAATGGAGTCAGCCGAGCGTAGAAATAATGGGATACCCTCAATCATTGACGTCCTATTATTGCCGGCAGATTGAGGCATTCAATAGTTATACCTGGCCGGGATTGAGTTCGTCAGCGACCGTCTCAATTATATTAAACTTTGTAACTTATGTTTCTTTGCACAGCAACTATTTGTTTTTAAAAGTTGAATTTGCTTTTATCACACTAACAAATGTATATTATTATTTGTGATGAGCACGAATATTTGTTCCTGAGTCTTGGATATTTCTATCTATATAAGTGTTTATTTCTCTATTTATGTACCCATAACACAAGTTTCGAGCTTAATTTGGGGCTAAGTCAATTTGTGTCCATTGGTCCCCAGATATTTATTTATTTGTTGTGGTTACATATTTCAATAATTTCTCTTTATTTTTTTAGTAGTTACGAGCCGGAAGACGCTCTGTAGGTAGGCCCCCCACTAGATGGACCAACGACATTGTAAGTCACAGGGAGCCGATGGATACAAATGGCTAATAGCCGTTCATAGTGGCGTTCAAAGAGAAAGGGCCTATGTTCTTCTTTCGGCTGATGATGAACCACTTCACCTATGTGAGCGTGCTGTTGATTTATATTTGCTTAGTCAAAACCCACCTTTATAGCAGATCAGCTTAGAATTCAAGATTGGCATGCTCCTCGGGGACATGGAATCTTGCCAGGATGTGGCTGACCGTCTGTAAGCTGTCACTAAGTGTCAATTACTCATACCTGTCTAAACCAATGCGAGGTGTTTAATAAAACATAGGTAAGTATGAGTTATAACGATAGGTTTGTGTTGCAAGTGTGTATAATCTAATACAGTATAGTAGAGTTTTAGACCCTTAAATTTTGCATGCATTTTTCATTGGCAAAATGTGTCAAATCTACAAATTTATCGATTGTGCTAATTAATTAATTATTTTTAGCAAACGAATTTTTCTTCCTCATGTCACTTTCTTCTTCTTGAATCAATTCGATTCTGAATTCAACATCCTATCAATATTATAAATGCGAGAGTTTGTGTGTATGTACCTATGTATGTATTTAAGTTTGTTGCTCTTTCTCGCAAAAACAACCGAACAAAATTGAGTAAAATTTGGAATGGAGATAGCTTATACTCTGGATTAAGACATAGGCTACTTTTTATCCCGAAAAAAGGTTCCTGCGGGATAACTGGAAGACGTGGGTGAAACCGCGCGGCGCAACTAGTATTTTTTATTATATAATATGTTTAACAATCACCACGTACATTTTAGTTACAGCTGTCTATATGAAAAACGCTCCACGGAACGCAAATATCGTACTTACTTCAAAAACGGAAAGGAGCTGTTTGTAACAAACATTATTCGAATCGATATCGCTTTGGCGGTTCCAATTGTTTCACTGCAAGTTCTCGAAATGCGCACATCGGCACAGAGATAATGTAAGCATCTATTATTACTTTGTTGATAGGAATCGATTTACATACCTGAGAGGCCTTTGAGCGAGTTTATTTTTACAAGCTAGTAGAATTGCCACTTTTCTACTGAAACTCTAACATAATAATATAGTTACTTATCGATCTTATTTGTAACCAGCTGCACCACGCGGTTACATTCGTAGTTCCATTACTTATCCCGAAGGAGCCCTTTCCAGGATGAAAAGTAGCCTATGGGTAACCCAGGGTATAAGCTATCTCCATTCCAAATTTCAGTCGCTTCAGCGTGAACTACTCAACAAATATACACAGTCAGTCACTCATCACTCACTCACTAACTTTCACATTTATAATACTCGTACTAGTCTTTGAAAGTATATCTTTGTCTTATTTCTAGCCGTGGTCAGCTATTGGCTGATTGTGATGAATGACGAAATCAACTAAAACTTTGTACTCGCAATGAATTGCAACTCATCTTCGTTTAAAAACACGGCCTAACTTTTTAACCTGTTTCTTTAACAAGGAAAACGCAAGCACAGAAAGAAAATCGATTTTTATTGTATCGATAATCCAGCCATTCCTAAAATACCGAGTCGTTTTTCTTTCATTCCTCCCATCGATTAAAGGATTATTGTATCGCCTTTGCTAAGCTTCTCCTGAATGAAGATACACCGAATTTGTGTTTTCGGAAAAGTAAAGTGTGCTTTTGTTTTAGGTATCGATTACTCGTGTAATTTTATGCCAGTGTTTAGGAATGGTTGATTTGAGTCGTTTTTGGTCTTAAATTACGTTTTAAGCGTTAACATACAAAGGTTACAAGGAATCAAACATTTACCTATTAGAAAATTGCATATTACTGCCACTTTTACAATGCGAACGACGAAAGAGTGAAACACCTGACCATCGTTTTTGTTTCCCAATAAGTATAATTTGGGAGCCTTCAAGTCAATAGTGAACAGGCGTCTTCTATGCAAACATGTTCATCAGATGAGACTGAGTTAAAATGCTGTCCTACTAATAAAATTTTTAAAAAGACTCAATCATTTTTAGCAACAAACGTAAGGTTAGATAGGCGAGAACTACTTTCAGGTGAAAATTCAGAGTCTCGGTATTGCGTGACTTTCGACTACTGGAAGCAACCAAATGGATAAATATCTACCAGTAATATTAGATTAGACTATAATATAAGCCGCAGAACCAACCACCGTTTTTGGTAGGTGTGTTCTAGATTAGATACCACAAATTGGTAAACTTTTATAGTGTAGGATGCCCTACGACTAGGTGGAGCTACTTGCGCCGAGGGGCTGGCAGCAGTTGGATTAGAAGAGCCGAAGACCGCGATCAGCCGCGTACCTATGTCCAGCAATGGACTGACACAGGCTGATAATGATGATGAATTTTAATGTTAGTTCAATTATTACTTTAATGAATGTGCGTACTTCTTGCTCTTACTTCATTAGGGTTTGTCCGCGCACCTCGCAATCTCTACTCGTCATTAACAACTGAATTACCACCTTCTAGATAGCCTCATACGACTCAAAATACTCAAACCACCTAAATTGCAATCGTCGTGATTCCCGCGTGTCGGAAGATAACAGGATTGCTTTCCATATCACTGGCACTGCCCAGTACCCGAGGCACAAATTCCGAAACAGGTAACTAGGTGTCCTGGTGTGCGTCTGGATTGGCTATAACTTGTTAATTTACCAAATGGGGCATCCATAGCCTCTCATTGCAGCGAAGTAAGTACCTATTCCGAAATAGCTGTTGCTTCTTTAGATATTGTGCTGTGTTTTATTATTTGTTGGTAGGTAGATAAGTTTTTTTTTTACCACTTACAGGGTAGCGTTTGACCACAAGTCACCTGATGTTAAGTGAAGATGTGGTCGAAAATAGCGTCACGCTACTCTTGGATTGGGAACTGGCTCTCAAGTGAGGCTGCCGGAACGCACCGATATGTGCTTGGCGACAGATTCGGTACTTAATTTATAGAGTTCCGTACCCAAAGGTTAAAACGGGATCCTATTACTAAGACTCCGCTGTCCGTCCGTCTGCCTGTCCATCTGTCACCACGCTGTATCTTATAAACCGTGATAAGTTAGATAGTTGAAATTTGCACAGATGATGTATTTCTGTTGCGGTTATAACAGAAAGTAATAAAAAATAAGATGAACAGTAAAAAAAAAATGAAATGATGAGGGCTTCCATACAACAAAAGTATTTTTTGTTTGCCGTTTTTTAAATATGGTACGAAATCCTTCGTTCGCGAGTCCGACTCGCACTTGGCCGGTTTCTTTACATTTTTAGTGTTTGACCACAAGTCATCTGATGTGGTCTGGCTCTCTCACTTTGGGTCGTGGCGCCGTCTCAGTTAGTTTTGTTTTGTCCTTTGCCAAAGTCCAAACAGTCTTCATACCAAATTTTATCAAGATCTGGGCCCGTAGCCAAGATGCATTCTACAATCGTTGACGCTAGTAGAAAACAAGACAAAGTATTGGTTTGACATATTTCTGACCACATGACTTAGCGTTGAAATATGTAACCAATACGTTTTTCTTGTTTTCTACTAGCGTCAACGATTGCAGAATGCATCTTGGCTAGAGACGCTGTTCAGCAGTTTAGACGTGAAAAGGTAACAAACAAACAAACAGAGAAACCATCGCATTATAAATAATACCTTGTATCTACACAAGCGCCTTTGAAAACAGTAGGGCTTTCTGGCTTCTCTGACGTAGAAAGTTAATCAAAAGGTATTGTCAAATATCAACCAGTTCTGAAACTTTAACAAGCACAACAAGTTGTCACAATGGAGAAACACCTCGCCACCGGTCAGCCTTGCCACTGGTCAGTCAACATTACAATTTACATTCATTCAATGCAAACTTGCAACTATGCGCTGGCTCGGACTCTACCAACAGTTTGTGTACAGGTACTCGTACATATTGTGTTCAATTTTATATGCCGTAGGATAGTGTTAAAACCGGATATTTGTTACTATCCTAACTGCTAAATAGTAGCCGTGACGACAGCAACAAAAGTAGCTGATCACACTCGATTTTCCGAATGTGTAATTAGATCAGCAATGTTGTTAAAATCCCTATTTTCCTACTAATATTATAAATTTTAATGCGAAAGTAACTAAGCCCGTCTGTTACGCTTTCACACCTAAACTACTAAACGTTGCTAAATGGTTTATGTTTGTTATGTAATTTTCTTTTATATTTTAAGGTTCTTTTATTTTGTTATATAATGAAATAAAATTATGTTACTGAACCGATCTAAATGAAATTTGATACAGAGATAGTCTAGGTCCTAAGAAAGGACATAGGCTACTTTTTTATTGCTATAAATAAACTATAGCCCACCCGAGTGAATCCGCGGGAAACAGCTAGTATAGAATAAAACAAAATATCAAACTAAACGCCTAATAATTTTAAAATAATTTACTAACAACTTCATAACTATTTTCAGTCACATTTCAATCTACGTACAGTCAGCGACAAGTCGCAAAACAAAAACAATCATTTTTTCCGATTGTGTTCATCATCTTAAACAGCAACCTTTGACCGCATGATCACTTAACATAAGATGTGTTTTGTTGTGATCAAACGCTGCCTTGTAAGTTGTGAAAAAAACCCAAATATTCCTACTCCAAATCACATTCGAAAAAATCTAGTATGCTCAGCTACTTTTGTCGCTGACTGTACCTACAGTGAAAAATCATAAAATGACTAAAATGAATCGGTCCGCTCCTTCATTGCTATACTCTATTCAGGCCCATAAGTTCGCTAATTTGAATCAATAAGACCTCATGTATAAACCTAGCAATGCAATTGAATATGAATATCTCTAGGATAGTTCTAAATATACAGGTGTTTATACTATCCAACGACGTAAGTACAAACGTACAGCAATACAGAACAGTTCGTTATCTGCACAGCAAGTTGTCGCCACTTCCTACCAGGTGCTGGAGCGGAATAGATTGCGCTGCACCACCGTTCAAAGCAAAGTTGAGAAAGTTGTGTATTCAGTGGAATAATGTGTAATTGGATAGTTTTGCAAACATAGCAGCGACATAGGAATGAAGTAGAGTTTCAAGGCAAGCGCTGTTTATGATTAACGTATTTAAATAAATATGCGATTGTGATTTTTGTTATATTTCATACTAGCTGCGCCCCGCGGTTTCACCCGCGTCTTCCCGTTATCCCGCAGCAACCTTTATCTGGGATAAAAAGAAGACTATTTGTTAATCCAGTTTAAGTTTTAATATATTTTAAAAGCAAGCTGCACCGTTTTGTATGAAGCCTTATTGGTAGGCCAAGATTTTGACAGACTGAAATATTAGCGCGGAAAGTGAATATTTTTTTCCGGAATAAAAGTACGAGTACATACAATTTTTCTTTTCTACTAATTTTATTCTAATAAAGTTACTGTTTTTCCACTTGTTTCAACAATTTTTTATGGGCGTTCAAAATTTTTTCACTTCCGTTTCATTCCGTCATCTGAAGGTTCCTACTAACTTCCTGTCGATGATTTATTTTTTTGTATATCGCCCCTTATCTCCAGCATACACGCTCCCCTCCGTAGCCCTATAGCATCGTCGATTAGTCGATGCTTCACAGATCATTAAGTTCTTTCGGACCGCGGCCTGCGACCCACAGCGCGGTTACGTAGGGAGTTAGGTAACCCTATAGATATGTGTCCGAACGTGAGTTATGTGCTTAGATGTGAAGTGACCTGCGAGGGCTCTTCCTGCCCTTTAGAAGGGCTTTGAATTGTACCGGCTGGTACCGGTAGCGGTATTAAGGATAGAAATGTAGGGTTAGATGAACTAAAGAGCTTGGTTCGGAAACGTTTTACCTTCGGCCACGACGTCAGTTAACAGCAGGTGACTCGTGACCAAACGCTACTCAGTAAGCAGTGAACAAAACGTTATAACGTTGTGTAAACATGAATATTAGCCCCCAGATAGTGGTAAAACTCACCCAATGCGCAACCCATTCGACTCTTCTACTCAAAATTTATCATAAAATATTTATAGCAACTTTTCCTCTATAACCCCATACTTTATCGAGAAAGCAAACTCACTAAGGTACAGTTTTACAACCCTAAAATAAAAGCTATTCGCCCGATTAAACAAAACACAGTGATTTATTATTAAAGAGAATTATTAAATTGGACTAGTTCGTTAAAAATTTGCGTCGTGATATCATACCTACGAAGAAAAAGTGTTTAAAAAAGTCACAGCGACGTGAGAATGTTGTATAATCGTCGGTAAAAAAGTGGTGTGTGTATTAGGTACTCGGATAACTTTTAACTGTACATGGAACAATCGCCTATAAGTATAACAACGCCCGTCTATTATTCAGCAATGTTTGCACTTTGCAAGAAGGTTGCAAGCGCTTGTTTAGCAAAAACGCAACGTAAGCCAAGCACACGCTTGATTAGATTTTAATCAGAGTTTATTGGTGGCTGGAAACGGCGGTTTGTGAAACACTCTGTTGGAGAGTTTGAGATTTTCTCTAAATTAATTGTTACAATTGAAAATGGAAGAGATACTTTGATATTTTATATTTAATCCCTATGTATCAAGTAGCAGATACTGCTTATTTATAATAGACTTCAAATTGGTCATAGCGAAATGTTCCATAAGGGTACAGATATTGATTGTTTCAATCCAAAACAAGAGCCGCACAGTAAGAACGGGCCACACCGCAAAAAGTCATCCATCTTTGTCATTCGTTTAAAGTTTGAAAGAGATGTAATGGGTTACGGCACGGCCCGGCCTTATTCTAGGCGAGTCTTACGGTGTCATTTCAAGTAAAAACACGAAACTTGTATCCGTTTACATTTTGTTCCTTAAATTGTTGTAAATGATAGCAATTACTTGTTAATTTCTAAAACACCAATCTTGAACTTCAATTCAGCGTCAGGAATTTAATCACAAATTCCGAATCTTCTCACAATTTCCTTCTAGTTTAGAGATGTGACTGATATCCGGCCACTATTAATTATTATAATATAGTCATTGGCTAAAGTTTTAATTATACCTGTTTCTAACATATCCTATGAAGCTCAGTTATAGTGTAACTTTGAAACAGTAAGATAATTTTATAAACCAGGCGTAATTTTAAAAAATAATAAATAATGGCGCCTGCAAAAAAACATGCATCTCTGTCATTTATTTAATGTTTGAAATATCTATACTAAGTAATGCCTAAAAATTAACAATAAATATGTTCGCAATAAATGTTTCATTTGATTTCTTCGAAACGAAAAGCCTAAAATTCAATAGAATATCGTTTTCTAAGAATCATCTCTTTGAATCTGGATTCCCAGAATTATTTTGTGTCATTGTCCTTAAATGAGCCAAAGGGCTACGTTACCTCTTTACTCATTATCTAGATAGGTATTGCTCGAAGTATGAAACATTTAAACCGTGCTTGAAGAAAGCTCAAATGAGGCTACCAGCTGTCTGATTCATGTCTTCTTACCCAAATAGGTATTAAATTTGAGCCCGTTGAATAGTTTTCATACAAAATTATTTTTCAGACACGATGAAGTTTCATCAATCAGGGATGCTACTAAAAAACAGAAGAAAAGATATGAAGAAGAGAACAGAAAAGAGCCCAGATTGTACATAAGTACAATCCGGCCTCTTTTATCCGACAAAACATGAATTCTAAATCTCTACTCTAAACTCAAATGCAGTCTAATTAAGGGCAGCTCAAAGGCTATAAAATTGTTAATTCCCAAATCGTTTCTAAACTTTAGAGGCACCAAATGTGGCCTCTTAACTCCGTTAATTAATTCTTAATCAGAATCTATAGTCAACGAGGAGATTGAATTTGTTCCACGTTTTATGAAACTTCATCTACAGTTAGTGTCAACTCAGTTAGCACAATGCGGGGAAAACAATGACATGTTTTCAATATCGGTTATTTACATTTTAATTGGTTGTCAAACGATGGATTAAACAATGCATTATACTGGATATTCTACCCAGGAGTGAGGCAGTATTCTGTGGAATAAACGAACAATAATTTAGCAATGTTACTAATAATAAAAAGTAATATAATATAAATATGTAAATTTAGCAAATCAACTCATTTATAGCTAAGGATCTCAAAGGTCATAGGGGTGGTATAAGCAGAATGAATTTGCCTCGAGAGATAGGTGTTTTGTTGGATTTTTGTCTTTTTCTCAAAAACCAATTGAGTTCGGGATCTGAAACTTTCAGTATATTAATGTTTTATTAGTACCTACACATCCTAGAAGTATCATCAAATTATCTCTCTGGGGAAAATTCAGTCTACTTATACTCAGTCCCTATGGTCATTATCGAGTTTTTTTTTTCTGGTCCCGGTGTGCCATTTTTTTTGACACGTACTGTAGACAAGATGTTGTTATTGAAGCTTATGATCGATGTTTTATAAAACACACCAAGGGTTGAGCTCAGGGCATTTTGTTGGGAAATGAAACATTATAAGAAAGATTTTTATCTTGTCATTAGTCTTGCGTATTTCTGTTCACGACTGCTTTGCGTATTATTTTGTCGTTCCCATGTTATGCGATACTTGGATTCTATTAGAGAAAACAAAATGCAAACTAACATCTTTTTGTTGGATTTATTTTTACTCTATGAATTATTTAAATACACACAATCACGTTGTAAGAAGCTAGAGTCTTATACGTACTATGATATTTTTCAGTGGTATTAAATAATATGTATTTATATAAAGTAATACATTTTCACAGAAAGTATAGACATAAACCTATAGTATGGATGACTTATACCTACATTACAGTTTACATAGCACTCTCTATCAGTTATCTTGATCCTATGAAAACGTGGTAGACGCGGTGTACAGTCAACGACAAAAGTCGCTGGACAATCACTCTTTTTTCTATTACCCTCATCATCTTAGACACCAATTTTTTACCTCATCATCACCTAAAATCAGGTGTGTTACGTTGTGGTCAAAGTGATACCATGTAAAATGTAAAAAAAACAATAATAATTACTGATTTGATACACATTTGGAAAATCGAGAACGATCCGCTACTTTTTTCGCTGACTGTACATCCTTTTTCCATAACGTGTGTTTTATGTAATTGAATGACGTTTCGAGCAAATCACTCACCTGATCGTTAGCGCCCCTAGTTTTTTTTGTCATGTAATTTCACTGAGAACACTGCCATTCAATTCGGAACACAATAACGTTTGCACACTCCTGCTTGGCGGTTGCATAACTTGTTAGGATACGTGTCTTCTTCTTCTTGCCCTGTTCCCATCTATTTGGGGTCGGCGCAGCATGTACTCTTCTTCCATTCTCCCTATCAGCCGTCATCGCTTCATTCACTATTCTTTCATTCATATCGGTCCTCACACAATCCATCCATCTTTTCTTTGTCAAAAGTCAAGTCAAAAGTCAAAAGTTTTTTATTTAATAGGATACCTACATTGTGATCACTTTAAAACGTCAAACTTAAAACTAGCTGCGCCTGTTCCAACCTCCTTATTACGTATTTTTTTTGGCGCGATCACATTGACAATTTTATTCTTACGGTCTTCCTCTTTCCTTCCATCCATCAACATTCATATTCATCACTTTTTTGGTAATATGGCTTCCATCCTTCCCCATAACATGTTAAGTTAAGGATACGTGTACGGTGGTAGTTTATAAATTTCTGTTAAGTACCTCTATATCAAGTTACTGATTAGACAATTAACTCTCCAAACTAAGAAAATAGGTGCTCTGAAGTAGTACTTACACTGACTCAGAGTTAAATCCGTAGCACCCTTGTAAAATGTAACTTTACTATTACGATCTCCTTTAGCTTAATAAAGTCCGTTTTGGACATGCAAAGAGACGTTAATTCCTCCCTGAATGTAACAATTTCACCAAATTAACTAGGTAATTAGTCCAAAAATTGTTACTCCTTTGCTGCGTCTTCGCTTTAGCTACGACTAGCCAATTACCTCAGCGAAACGACTTTCGTCGAGGTAATTTGGTGCTGTAGTTATTTTATGGTAAAGCTTACTTATTAAGTTATATTATTCTACTTTTAATATTTTATTTAAATATTCAAAGTATGTTTGTTTAGTAGGATGCAAAATTTGATCACTGTAAAACGTCAACTCTGCCTGTTCCAACCTCCTAACACCAGCAAAAGCACAGGCTAGAAACGCCCGGCAGGTAACTTTTTAGGCCCGATCACATTTTTTTTCTTATTACTAACTAGTTGTGTCCCGTGGTTTCACCCGCGTCTTCCTGTTATCCCACAGGAACAATTTTCCGGGATAAAAAGAAGCCTATGTGTTCATTCAGGGTAAAAGCTATCTCGATTCCAAATTTCATCAAAATCGGTTTAGTAGTTACGGTTATACGTGGTAACAAACATTCACAGTTCACACACACACACACACACAAACTTTCGCATTTATAATATTATAGTAGGATTGAAGGAATATAAATGCAACATTTCAGCACTTTTTATTGCTAACCGTATTCCCTCAGGTTCAAAAGAGTCCTTCCACTACTAATACTACTACAAGTTATGAAACATGACGTGCGCATGCATGGGACTAGTCTGCCATCAACAGTCTATGCACAAAATCTCAAAGCTGTTCAAGTTTCACACAATACTTTGCAGACGCTTGATTAAACCTAAATCACTGTCACGGCTGCCAAACGCACTGTTACGACCATGATTAGACTGTGCGCTAGGGTTTCCACATACCACAAATGTTTGCCTTAATGTTTGTTGTCTTCCAGCTAAATGTATATTACAAATATGTCTAGATTAGAGATGAGGCTTAATTTTGTCTCAGACGCTTTGAAATAATCCTTTTCTCTCAGCATGTTTTTAAAATATGATCCGTAATCTTGACGTCGCCGCTTGAAGAAAAAGAAGAACGAAAATCTGTGATAAAAATCCTTTACAAGGAAGATTTTAAGAGCCTGAAGTTTTCTTGCAAAGTTTGCCTTTTTTCAGAAAAGTAGCTGTTGTATATCCATTCCATCCACCTACATCGTATACCAATAATATAACAATGATGATGACACACTTATATGTGTCTAAACTAATCTTTAATCAAAATTTCACGTAAATCCGTTGAGCCGATCAAGTTTGAAGAAGTGACATTCACACTTTATCATCATCATCATCATCAGCCTGTATCAGTCCACTGCTGGACACAGGCCTCTCCCAAGGTACGCCACTGAGCCCGGTCTTCGGCTCTTCTCATCCAACTACTGCCAGCCACATTCTCATTTACTCACTCGCTTTCGATTTTATAATGCTACTGTGATTAGTGTGATGGAAAACATAAATTTTGTGCTCACGCCATCCTGAAGATAAAAGGAAAAATTCCCAATATTTCGGGAAAATATTTTAGCTCGTTTATCTTCATCAGAAATTAGATGTTGCCCGCGTCAGATTATATTTTTCCCGCGCTTGCCAGTAAAAAAATATTTTGCTGCAAGATTAATTGAAGGGTATCAATTTGATGACAAAATGGTTGGTCTTAACTTTTACTTAATTCATTAATCTATTATGTACAACTATTTCTGTTAATACTATTTATTTAATTTAACATTATGGTATGTTCTGAATTGAAAAAGTAATGACTGACATTTATTAAAGAAACGAAGCAATGAGTTTGAGCTTTCCGTAAAACTATTGCTTGGTGATTAAGCATTTTCTAGTGGTAGCTAGCTGCCACCAAAACCATTTGCCAAACACCTATTGGTGTGTTCTGGCAGTCTCATTTGACATTTAGTTCCCAGTCCGGGCACAGCGTCACCTAATATCATGGTACTTATTTTCTATGACCATCATGATCCCATGATAATAACATATCATAACGCGCCCGCGTTACGTGCTTAGATGTTCATAGTAAATAAGGTCCCAGGTCAATATTCTGTAAGGTGTAAAAATAAAACAAAGCCTTCATTGAAATCACTGCACTGAGACTATAAACTGGGTTCAAAATACATTAAATCTCATTACTGTAGCATGGAACTTTAGTAAACAACAACAATGCGTTTAAACATAATTAAAGTTGGTGCTCTAGCTAGTGATGAGGTACACACGTGCCTCTACTAATCCTAATCTCTATTCTATTTAAAAATAGATCCTACAGGATAACAGGAAATCAGGAATAGACGTCAACGTTTACCGAGTTAACAAAAGTTAAGATACTTTAGCGATGGTGGCCGAACGGTTAGGCGTGCGACTTACAAGACGCCGTCACCGAGTTCGAATCCTCTCGGCCCCGCACCTATGACTTAATAAGATATGTGCGGATTTGCCATCGCTCAAAACGGCGAAGGAAAACATCGTGAGGAAACCGGCATGTCCAAGAACCGCAACATTCAAGGGCATGCGACATCTACCAACTCGCACTGGGCCAGCGTGGTAGATTACAGCCCATAATACTTTCTCTCTGAGAGAAGGCCGGAGTCCCCGCAGTGAGAACGTGAAAGGCTGATAATGATACTTTAGTAAATATATCGCTCTCTTGTTTATTTTAGCTCCACCATCAGTATTCAGTCTAATAACCTATATCATACTTATATCTATTATTAGCACGCAAATAATTTAACCTATTGTTGGGGTAGACGTGTTTTTGAGTGGAGACCGCGACTTGGCAAACGTAGTGTAGGCTGTAGGATGCCCTGCGACAAGGTGAAGGGACGACTTGCGCCGATGAGAAGACCGAGCACAGTGACGTCCCTTTGGAGAGGCCAGCAGTGGACTGATATGGGCTGATGATGATGATGATGATGCTGATGATGATGATGATGAATTATATATAAACATGCTAATAACACATGGCGAAGCCAACAAGCACAGTGCAAAAGAATGTGTCCACATAGAAACCCTCACCAAAAAGTCCTATACATGGAAATTTTCTAGTTCGGTACCTACGTCTAGCAGCATTTCCCATCCCTACTTTTGAAGCGCAGCGACGGCCGCAGTGCCGAGCCCTATTGTGCGGGACGTATTGTTGATTTATAATTGTTACAGTTTCTGCAGTTTTTTCACTTAAGCTGAGGACAGGCAAGCGTAATTTACGCTGCACTAATTCGGACGCGCAATTTACGCCCGAATGAAATTTCTTTGACTCGACCCACATTTCATTATTTACGCACGTGAGTCAACAAATGATACATTTTACGTAGTGTATGAAACCAAATGCAACAAACATTACGCGACGCAAAAATGCAATTTGGTACCTCAGACAAATAGAGAAGTTTTTTTACATATCTGAGCTAACAACTCACAAAGTTATATACGCTCGTCTGGCCTCAGCTTTAGCTTTGTATACAGTAGAATCGTAAAGAGGAGTGGTCTCATGGTTTTCAAGTATGTACACATATGCCAACAAATGCTTGAAGTTTTACGTGTAACCATTAACTGACTAGCCCAGTTTGATACCTAGTGGGCTTATTTCATTATATTTTAATAGGAAGGTTACCGCAAAGTGCACTGAGAAAAAAATCCTGACTTTCCGTCTGAGTCTTACATTCCTAGACCGATTCCTACCAAAATGTAACCCATTCCTTCCTTCTGATTCGAAAGGGAAAGAAATTCTTTCTGTTTTCTTATGTATTTCGGAAGGTTTTTTTTCTCAGTATACTCAATAGGTATGACAAGAAAATTCAATAACCGGACGTAAGTATTATATAACAAAATAAGTTTTGCTATTTACGGCTTGGCACTAATGAACAAAGAAAAAGTTATTATGTACATACCTACGCAAGTCTTAATCAAGAAAGAAATTATGATGCGAGTACATGAGTATATCTTTCTTTGTATTAAAGTATAATGAGAAGTAGGTGAAAATTTACATCTAAGATTTGATTACATTGATAGTAAGTTAGTTACAAGTCAAGCTAATAATAGTGTTTTAAAAAAGGGAACAAATTACATTTAGTAAAATGGTTACAATTTTTTTTTTATGTTATTTCACATGTCACACAATTAGTGTATTTGCCAGTGTCAAGTATAAAATATTTCAAACTCAGAGAGTTGAATCTAGTATAAATGATGATGATGATGATGATGGGATGAAGGGTTGAGGATAGTGTTTAAGTAAAATAGTGGCGCTTCACTTGAACTTTACACGGACTTTTTTGGAGCAACTAGAAAAGTCACTTTCACAACTTTATTTCAATTTCCCACACTCGTATATACACATTAACGAACACTACACTAATGGTTAATAATCCACCAATATTATTACACATTATCACTCGAAGAAACACAAGTTTTGGAAATAAAAACAAAATTTTCACGTTGACAATTCGATTGCCGCCAAAAAAGTCCTGCACTTTTGTTATGATGTCATGAAGTTTGCAATGTCTTCTTTTTATGTATCTATGGTAAACTCCCTTCTGACATGATGATGGCATAAATGTTTTAGCAATTGACTTAAAAAAAACACTAGTTAAACGCGGAAAGTTCCGTCGTTTTTTTACTATTTTATTGTTTTAAAATGTCAGTCTGTAAACTATTTCGTTTACAATAGTTACTGGCGAATCGCGATAACTCCCACAGGGCTCTATTTCAGAGACAAATCTTAATCAATTAACAATTAACGTCAGTCAAGATAATTCATAGCCAAACTTCTAATAGGATGTAATAGATTTATGAAATGGTTTGAATGATTTATATTTGAAAGTTTATTGTTCGTCTATTAACTTCTAACTAGAATTGAATAAAAAATATCTGTGTATATATAACTTTTGACTATATAAGTCACATAATATCTTATTAGTATTGTTCCTACTTTCAATAATGCCCACACAATCACATAAGTACATAATTCAGACTAACTTATATATGTTTAGATTTTATGATACTCAAACAATAATCTTTTCTCTACCATTAACAATACGCCACACTAATTAAAAAGTTACAGGTTACAACAAAACGTTCTACCTTCATGCACATCTGCTAAACTAATTAAAAATAAACCTTACCCTTTGGTTACAAGGATCAGTTTTGTGTAAAGAGGGTAGTTGACAATACGGGTCCAATTAGCAAGGACTGCTGAATCGCGAGGTGTTAATTGTTACCTGCCAGTTCTGCGACTTTGAATGGAGCTTGGCGAATATGCTCAGCGAGATGACGGAACAGGAGAATGGCCTGTCTGGTGATCAGCGGTAACTGTTGTTTGACAGCTTACCTTGCCACCTGTCATCCTCAAGTTAAGTCCGCAAGTACCTCTCGATGTGCTCCGGCAGTCTTACGATCTGAGAGCCAGTTTTCAGACCAGACGGAGCATGGTGCTTGGCTACAACGTTGCTTCACATCATCTGGGCTCTTATTCGCTACGACCATCTATGGACGTAACGCGGGTGCGTTATGTTTTCCGCGTGGAATGACGGCTAAAGCACCTATTGATGTCACATGTTAGGAAGGAATCTTGATAGTCATATCGAATAAGGGTCCTAACTTGTGTTCAAACGGTACAGAGTAAGTACGAAAAAGAAATCTTAAAACACTTAAAAACAATATAATAGAATAGAATACAACACTGAAGAATACAACGCCACCCGATACCTACGTTGTGACATAAATCCAACGATAGACTGACACGAGCAAACCACCCTTAGATTTACGGTACAGCCCTTAAGTGCTACATCGTCATCGATTGCTTGTTTCATATAATGTGAACAATATACTCTGTTACAAATGAGATAAATAAATTGCGAAGCTTTAGATTGTAGTGAACTTGCTCCAATTTAATCAATCTATATATTATTTAAGAATCAACGTCCTAACTGACTGATATCAACGCTCAGCCTAAACCACGTAAAAACTTGAAATTTGGAGGGTATGTTTGTCTTGATGCATAGGGGTGTAAGGTAAAAATGGGAAAATGTAACACACAACGAGAAACCGCGGCGAACAGCTAGTTAGTAATAAGGATAAAATTGTAAATGTCGTTCGCATTAAAAAAAACTGGCATTTCTTGCCTGTTCTTTTGCCAGTGTAAGGAGTTTGGAACATGCGTAACTAGTTTTGATTTAAACGTTTTAAAGTGATCACATGTGTCATACAAAATATATCTATTTGATATTATAATGTATTCATATGTTGGAGTTTTCATGGTGCGTTTATTTGATTCTTATATCCAATTTATTTTTAGACCTTATTTACAACAAATAAATACATTATAACGAACGATCCAAGTGGCGAATAGCCGACTGTGAACCTTTCGATTTCAGCTACGGGACAAATGTTTGTTTAATTTAAAATAATGGATGTATATTTTCCGTGTCTGGTTATTTGGATCCCTCAAACCTCGTAGTTTTTGATATCCTGAAACAGGGAATCCTAGTTAAGGAGTTATTTTTCATTTTCATGAATATCATTAAATAGAAAGAAATACAAAAATTATAAACAAATGTTATATAGGAAGAGTGTGAGGCGATTTATCGTCAGAGATCATTCCTTATAAAATCTCCTATCTCTGTGTAAAAGAATTAAATCGGCTTTCACTAAGTCCGCACGCTAATTAAGATAAGTTCTTCCACATTTCTTACCTTTTTTTACTTTTTTATTCTAAGTCCCTTCTACTTCATAAATTTGATATTTTTGTGGTTCAGATTAGTATGTACGTAAGTTATATATCATATTTTATCGTTCCCAATCCAGGCGTAGCGTGTTTGCCACCTTCGATCACACTTAACACTTATCAGGTCACTTGTGGTCAAACACTGGTGTACACTGTAAGAATTTTAAAAGTAAACCTCATGTTTAACGATCAATTTCAATCAGTTAATCCATCGTAATTATCATCACACTAGCTGCGCCCCACGGTTTCGCCCGCGTCTTCCTGTAGGAACCTTTTCCGTGATAAAAGTATCCTATGTCCGTTTCCTGGTCCTAAGCTACCTCCCCACCAATTTTCAGCCAAATCGGTTCAGCTGTTCTTGAGTTATAAGTAGTGTAACTAACACGACTTTCTTCATAAATATAGATCATCACATTATCATTTAACTTTTTTTGTTGGGCTGTTTTGGAGAAGTAGATAGATAAGATAGGCAGTACTTAACTTTTGATTGTTTTATACTTTTTTATGTACATCTCCAAGCAGTAGTGTGTAAACATTTTGAAGGATAATGTTGCCAGTGAAGTTACAGGACATAAAAAGATTAGCTATGTAATATCTTCACCGAGTTCGAATCCTCTCGGTCCCGCACCCATGACTCAATAAGTTATGTACGGATTTGCCATCGCTCAAAACGGTGAAGGAAAACATCGTGAGGAAACCGGCATGCCCAAGAACAGCAACATTCAAGGGCATGCGTCATCTACCAACCCGCACTGGGCCAGCGTGGTAGATTACAGCCCATACTCTCTCTCTGAGAGAAGGCCAGAGTCCCAGAAGTGGGAACGTGAAAGGCGTGATAATGATGATGTAATATCTTATCAATTTTAATTTCAAAGTGACGAGCACAGTATTTATTGTCACACAGATGTTTTAATATTTTCAGTAAGAAATTGTTACAGAAAATAGCAAAACTTATTTTTAAACCTAACTAGTTCATCGTAGTTAAAATGAAGAGTTAAGGTTCCAAGGCAGTGAATTCATCAAAATAAATGACTAAAAGTCTAGATAGAGAGCAAAGGACAAAGAAAAAACCGTCAGAGTATTTATACTACGTATCTCTGTCAGAAGATCTTTAAACAGACTTACAGTTCACAAAGAAGGCGGAATGCTACATATTTCTGCAAAAAATACTCTATTTGAGCTGTTAAGTCTGACTAAAGAGCCTTGAAAATGAGGCAGGCTTTGTTCTTAGACACTTTAGCAATCTCTGTTTATTTTTGCACAATAAAGAGACAGTTTAAAGCTGTGATAGTGAAAATAATTACAAAATGAGACGCCACATTATTTACATTTTTACATACACTTAATTACAAAACCCTTGAAACATTAACAGACTACATTTTATGTAGACAAATAAAATATTCCTATTTTGATTTTATAAAAAGAAACCTTTTTTGCCGTTTTCATGACTAAAATTTCCAAATTTTATATTAGACTAAGCACAACTAACGACAAATTGTACCTGCTTATTGAAACATACATTTTACCACCAGTTCTCATCAAAGGAAAACATCAGATCTGAGTAAAGAAAAGATGGCGATAGGAAAAAGAGAAAAATAAAATAAAATCTCCAGTTTTGTCGTCAGTTGCAATGGTAGATTTCAGTCCATAGAAAAGTTTAAGCACTTGTAAGGAACAGAGCGTCTAAATAAGTAGTGATACTGCAACAGCGAACATTTGTTCTGGCAAAGAATCCTTTTGTCTCTCGCATTATTATTGGTCTTAGTACTTTTTTGTGAGTAAATTATATGAAGATGGCTTACTTTTTGTGTCATGTCGGTAAATATCATCCATGTAGTTGTGTAAATAAATATGTATTAAAAAAATGTATTACATACTTTCTATTATCTAGCTATGTGATTGACGCGCTTCGTGCGTTCATCCGCTACGATGCCACAGACAAACACACAGACACGTCTAACATAAAACACCCCGTCGTTTTTGCGTCGGGAGTTAAAAAGGTGAGATACACCTTACAGACACTCGATATGAAATGAATGCCGTTTGCCAGCCACGGTTTGAACATCATAATGAAGTGCCCCACAAAAGAAGCTCAATTAGTTTTTCAATGAGCCCCAGTGGGGAAATAATTATTTTTTATTCTTATTTTTTATTGCTTTCAGGAAATACCGGTACGGCCTTTTATCGTATTTAGCGAGTTAATGAGCTAAATGAGTGTAATTAAAATATTACCGACGGAGTTCCCCGCAAATACCTATTGCATGCAAGTAGGCTGTAAGTTTTCTGGAACATAAATAGAGCTCCAAATAAAACCTTAGATTGCGTTGTTTTTGTAAAACTTCAGAGCTTTCATTATTCAACTTTGGGAGCTTAACGGAAAAGCTTTTTGTCGTTTATGAAAAGTTCTAAATTATGGATATATTTTTTTTTGTCGGAAGCTAGTTTAAAAACAATACGATCTCAATGAAAAATCGTGTTGACACAGCTTCCGAGGACTTGAATCGTCTTACATTCAACTCAAATCATTCACAAATTCATGAAGACATCAAAACCACACAATGTTTACAGCGTGGGTTTGAGACTAGAGTCCCTTTGAAATACAACAGAATAGCAAAAAAGGATTCCAAAAACATTGCAAGCTCCTTTACAATTTGCTTGAGTAAACTTGTTCAAAGACTTAAAAGCTGCCAAAAATAAACTACGAGTATAATGCGATCTCTAGACGCCCCTATCCGCAACCAATACGCATTACACAAGAAGATAGTGAATAAAAACCGAACTGAAAATGCGAAACAAAGTTGCGAGTGGTGAAATGCAGGCTTTGTGGCGAGCTCTCTTGTACGCGAGCCTGTGGGGGACTATTCCTTAAGCATTCGAAATATATTCACTCTACTTCATAAATATGAAGTTTCTCTCTTCGAATATAATAAATTACTTGATCATTATCTTGGTAGTTAGTAAACTGAAGATACACTTCGCTACGTAAAGCATATCTTGCTTAGTCAATTATTTTTATCTTTTAATACCCTAAAACTTAAACAGAATGGAGAATTAAATACATAGAATACTTAGAGATATACCTAAGCCAAAACGCTTGGGTATTGATTATCGTATTTTTATTTATTACATAAAAATAATTATCAAAATCGGACTAGTTTCTCTGTAAAAAGTTATTAAGTTACTTCAAAACCTCCTCCGTTTTTTCATCAGTTAGAAATAGTAGTGCTTCCCCAAATGTCTAGTAGCAAATTCTTGACCCTATATTCTCCGCAGACAAAATATCAATACTCTATAGAAGACCAACATGTACTCTGTTTGTAGTGAACAAATCATTTCATTTTATTTCAGTAAATCTCTATCAACACGAGCATGTTGATTTAAGAATACACTCCTCACGTTATTTAACTTTTTTGCTCGGACTTGTACAGAACGGGCACAAAGAGGGGTATTTTAGGAATGATGAATGAGAGCAGAGAGATTAGCGGGACTGTTAAAAATGTCTTAGCTGCACCCGTTGTATTCTACTCTGCCGTTGGTGCTTTTCAAGTATTTCAATTGTGCCGCTTTGGACAAGTATAAAGATTAAAAAGTGACCCAAAAGTATTTTATACATTAAAAATGTTAGTACGAAAGCAATTCTGTTTCTATAATAGATCGAATTCAAAAAAGTGAGACCCAGAAGATATAGAATAGTTATCACTCCGACCTAATTATTTAATCGGCGTGATGGCTATCCTACAAGTAGGTATGTCATTTTCACTCTAATATATCTGGCTGCCTCTAAGCCAAAGCGTAGGTGGCCTTTTGGAAAGTCCGCTACTGCGTTTGAAACGACTATGGACTATAGGAAAAGCCAAAGATCAGGTCACTGGGAAACCCACATTCATCACTGAACTAATAATCGTTGATGATGATGGGGAAAACTTTATTGATTTAGACAGTGGAAAACTGACGAATACTATTGAAAACAAACGAAGAACAAATTGTGCTTTGGCAGGTATTACAGACCAAATAGTTACTATAGTTCCATTAGCCTTCCACCCTCTCTGTCGGATTTAAAAAGTAACCTAATTAGTCGAAGTTTAAGAATAAGAATAAGAATCATTTATTTCCAACACATTATACAAAATACAAAGCAAAACAATATGCAATAAGTAATAGCTACAAAAGATGTATTGTTGCAAACCGGCCTCAACTCAGCGTTGTGCTGCTCGTTGGACCAGCGCTGGTCTTCCGTTGAAGCCGCTTTTGATGACGTCACTAGCATGAAGGTAACTTCAAATATAACAAAAATTAAATCAAATACATTTTTATCCTAAAAACTATAAGTGAACATTTTTACATAATATTCATTGTTTTTCAAATACAATTCTTAGCATACAGGTAAGTTACGGATTTAAAACTGCGAGGATGCGCATCTATGTGTGTGTGTGTTTGTGTGTGTATGTGTATATGTGTGAGTGGGTGTGTGACAGTGTGTGTGGGACTGTGGGTATATGTGGGTGTAGCGTAGTACATACTGTGAGTTTATACTCAAAATAAACCCAAAATCCTCTTGAAAATCGTTTAATTGTAGAACTTTAGAATTGATACATATTTTGCAATGCTCACTTGTCGACGAAGAAAATTGAAGTGCGGTTAACTTGACTACCTTACAATAGAATATAAAAATCGAACGCCTACTAAATAACATTAGCAAACATGTATTGATACAGTTTTTTAGTGTAATACGTAGGCGTGAACATCTTCCCCCTCGTTTGAAAGTTCATCTTTCAAGCTTGAAGGTCTTCGACGGTTGGTAGCGCGCAGAGACGAACTAATGGTAGCCGCACGCAGCCTCGTGTTGTTGTAATATCGGCGACTCGAGACACTCCATCAGGTCCCGGGAACAGGCGATGTACTCTTCCGAGACGCCAAGATAGCAGAGGAACATGGTCTTCTTCAATTAGTACCAGGTCTCCAATGTTTAGCTTAGAGAAGTTGGTTTTCTACTTGATTCGTTGCTGCAGCTCGGAAATATAGTCTCGTTGCCATCTTTGGCAGAAATGTTGGCGAATTTGTTCATGCCGAGCGTAGCGTTGCAGTATATTTCGATTATGATCGTCCAGAGCAGGTGCTGGCACCGCATTCAGTGGCCTTCCTATTAGAAAGTGCCCTGGGTATAAGGATTGGAAATCGTCTGGGGAACATGATAATGGACACAAAGGACGACAGTTTAAAATAGCCTCCACTTGCGCAAAATATAGTGTTGAAATTACTTTGAATTTATGATGAGTCATTCCCGTACATTGTAATAATAATTTTTGTGGATTTTATACTACTCTTCCAGATGCCGCCAAAATGAGAAGCGTAAGTCGGAAAAGGTACAATATGAATTTTACTGAATTGCAAAGTCAGATAGAGGTTTAGTTCCCTTCAAATATAGTGCGTTGTGTATAGTAGAAAATAATTGTGAGAGTAGGTATATCGGTAAGTCGAAAATTGTCTAATTCTTCAATTGTTAAATTGCTGGTAAGTTTATTTTTAAAGTTTATTGTGCTGTATACAAATCGTTTTACATAGACTAATAATATGTTCGTTGTAGTTTTGTAACTTTATTTTAATATTTATTGTTTTATATATAAATCGCTTTACATAGGCTGTTCGTTCTATTTTAGTAAGTTTTCATTAATTTTCCATTGTTATTGCAGGTTTCACGACTGAAGCTGGATTCGCGATTATTGCAGGCAAGTATTAAAAAATTAGTATCGTTTGTTTATTGTTACCTAATCTTTAATGATTGTTTTTTGTTAAATCGTTGAACATAGAATTTGGATTCAATAGCGGCGGTATAATAGTGGTTTCTCTAAGTATTTGTAAATTTGAAATATAGTATAGCTTGTTAACAAAATAGTTTTAATCTTATGACAATCGTGTCATTTTAGGTAAAAATAGTACATGGACTCAGAAGTCCTTACGGATCGAATATTTTATGTAAGTATATAAATAATAGAGACATAAATAAAATCGAATTTTAAATGAAATACTAGTTTGTTTGGTTTTTATTGTAAATTGTTTACTATCGTTAGATGGGCTCCACCCAACTACAAAATTGCTTGAAGATTGACTCAAGGTATCAATAGATTTGTTGAGTATCAATAGAATAACTTTCAAAAATAGTCGGTAAGATAGATTTAAATTTTCTTAGTTTCAAACAAGCTGAATTTAGGATATTATATCGTGACGAGTACTCATTGTCAGTACCCGTTATAAAATCGTTAACATAGAAGTATAATAGCTTAATAAAAAAAATATAAAATTGAACATTTGTATGTATTGCTTGTTAGGATAGTTTAATAGTTTTTGTATAATAGTATATTCGTCATCTCATCTTTACACTCTTCTTCTACCTGCCGGTATGCAGTACGCATACCTAAATAACTCGCACTTGCAGTACTGCAAGTAACGGTATCTAAATGCAAGTTTTTATCGGCGCTGACTCATCTTCCCTCCACATGATAACTTGTAGGTAGCGATCACCTTCATGAACCAGTACACCTGCCGATGCATTTTTTCTATGTCGCCGGTGAGTAGGTATTTGTGTTATCGCGCTCTTGGTAATATGGAGAAAAGAGAATTTTGAATGATTGGTGTATTTATATTGTCAATATTGGAAGTATGAGATGGATTTGAAATCACAGCGTGGTTGCAGTGAATGTTTGATCGATTGATAATTTGTTTATTGGTCGATTGTTAGTATAATTGTTATTATGATAGTTTATATGATTGCTTGTATGATTGCTTGTATGATTGCTCGTAGGATTGCTTGAATGATTGCTTGTATGATCGTTTGTATGATTGTTTGTATTATCGTTTGTATGATTGTTTGTATTGTCGTTTGTATGATTGTTTGTAGGATCGCTTGAATGATTGTTTGTATGATAGTTTGTATTATCGCTTGAATGATTGTTTGTATGATCGTTTGAATGATTGTTTGTATGGTTGTTTGTATGATTGTTTGTATGATCGCTTGAATGATTGTTTGTATGATCGTTTGAATGATTGTTTGTATGATTGTTTGTATGATCGCTTGAATGATTGTTTGTATGATAGTTTGTATGATCGCTTGAATGATTGTTTGTATGATCGTTTGAATGATTGTTTTTATGATTGTTTGTATGATCGCTTGAATGATTGTTTGTATGATCGTTTGAATGATTGTTTGTGTGATTGTTTGTATGATAGTTTGTGTGATCGTTTGAATGATTGTTTGTATGATCGTTTGAATGATTGCTTGAATGATTGTTTGTATGATCGTTTGAATGATTGTTTGTATGATCGTTTGAATGATTGTTTGTATAATCGTTTGTATGATGGTCAGTAGTATAATCGTGTGTATGATTGTTAGTATAATCATTTGTATGATCGTATGTATGGTTTGTATGGTTGTTAGTAGTCGACTTTGTATGATTGTAAGAAGATTTTTCCTGTTTTTTCGCAAATATTGTACTTATCGGGCCGCCTACTAACCAACCCAGTTTAGAACTGATTAGTTTAGGTTTATTAGGACCCAAGGAGCGCTTCTGGCTACCTATAATTTCCCAAAACATATCGGCTCCAATTAGTAAATCAAATGAACCTGGTTGGTGGAAATTAGGGTCTGCTAATTTGATATTTTTAGGTAAATTTAACGTTTGTAAATCAATAGGAGTACTTGGCATTTTACCTGTTAACTCGTTTAGTACGAAGAAAGATTGTTTCATTGTAAATGGATGATGCATGGATGCTATTTGTGCAGTACAACTCTCTTTAATTGTATCTGCCGTCTTGTTGCTAATGCCAATGACATTGAGATCAATTGGATTCGATTTTAATAATAGTTTTTGCTTTAATGACTTACTAATAAAAGACCATTGGCTGCCGCAGTCTAGAAAGGCACGAACTGTTTCCTTTTCGTTTGTTATAGGATTGGATACTTCGACAATAGCTGTAGACAAAATAACATTATTAGAACCGAATGTACACATAGCGGCGTTACTTAACACTGCAGTATCGTGTTGTTGAATCGTACTATCGTATTGATGAATCATTGTGTTATGTTTTTGATTGCATTCACGGCATGGACCTAGACGGCACTGACTTACAGAGTGACCCCGTCTCAGGCAATTGAAACATAGTTTAAACCTTTTGACGTCAGCCAATCGTTCCTTTATATTCTTAGTTTTAAATATAGGACAATCGTAAATACGGTGATTTTCATTGCAAATCACGCATAAAAAAATATTGTTTGTATTTTGAATTGTACTGGCAAAAGACTTCATAGGATATCGTTCTTGTTTGTAAATATTGTTATTGTTGTTTGGAGGGATACGTGGCGTACTTGATTGTATTTTAGAATAGTTGTTGTCGTTCTTATTTCTATGTATAGCTTCGAGAACGTCAGCACGATCGATCAAAAATTTGTTAAATTGTTCTAGCGTGGGAACTTCGTCTAGTGAGTTGCGCATCTCCTCCCACTTTATTAGAGTTGTATTATCTAGCTTTGACGACAGCATAAAAATAATTAAAATATCCCAGTGAGTTGTAGGTTGATCTAGACTAGACAGAGCACGTAAATTTTTAGTGACGTGATCTACCAAAAATCGTAATGAGCCTTCTGACTCGCGAGTAATCGGTTGTATATTGAGCAAAGATTTTAAGTGATGATTAATGAGTAATCGTTTATTATTGTATCGTGAACATAGCAGTGACCAAGCTTCCGTGTAGTTAGCTGAGGACACCTCGAGATTGGAGATAATACGAGCTGCATCGCCTTCTAGGTATGAAATCAAATAATGAAATTTGTGTATACTCGTCATATGCTCGTTATTGTGAACTAGGCTTAGAAACGTATCACGGAACTCAAGCCAACGGAAATACGAACCATTGAATTTAGAAATATGTATTTGTGGCAGTTTGACTCCAATATTGTTGTGATGATCGTGACTACATTGTGCTTCTTGAAATATAGATTCTCGTCTTATTTCGTCTTTGATACTATTGTGTTTTTCGATAAGAAGTTTTGTTGTTGCAATATTGCTAATGATTTCCTGCTCGATATGCTCTCTCTCATCAAGCTCAACGTCTAAACATTGTGAATTTAAGACCTCGATTTCACTTTGCAATGAATCAAACCTTGTTGACAGTCCCTCAAATTTACCAAGTCTAAGCGATAATTCAGCCATCTCAGTAGCTGATAATTGTGATTGTTTACTCATTTTGTCTAAATAGTTCTTAAATTTGGTAATTTGACCCTTTATTGAGCTACGTTTAGTTGTGAGCTCCTTGAGGGAAACCTTTGAAGAACTAGAACCAGGTTTTTCAGTATCGGTATACATTGTGATTGATTTGTCTTAACAAGTTATTGTAAATATTGTAAATAGTATAGTATATTGTAGGCTAATGATTTGTACTCACTGACATTGAGTTGGAAAACCCTGTTTCTATATCAACAAGTTTGTTTTTGTATATAGAATGATTGTAAATAGTTTAATAATAATGAAATTTGTATCTCACGCTCCTCACTGTGGCTGGAACCTGGGTATGACGCCTTCACAGCTGACTGCCGTGGCAAGGCTCGCTTATCACTCACGTAACGGGACTGCGGGCTTTACAGCGCTGCGCAGCTCCTGGAAACGGTCGGCAAATCGGGTTGAAATTAAATAAGAAGCGATGAGATATTTATATGGGGAAATTGGAAAAGATATGACGTAAACATCTATATGTAAACTTTGTAAAACCTTTGTAAAATTGTAAAAACTGAACTTGAAATATTGTTATTGTAAAATAGTTACCTGCCGTGACTCGAAATGTCGGCGTGTTTGTGACGAAAAACAATGCAAATATTGTTGTAAATACGTTGTAGGATGGATTAACACTTATATATACGCAAGTAGGGCGAAATAGAATGGATATAGGACAATTGTTATCGAATGAAAATTGCGATTTTGACAAAAATTGTATAGGTTAGGAAGGTCAAAAGGAGGGCACTTATCTTGTAGAAAACGGCGCGCTGAGCTGCAGGGGACCCTATTGCTGATCACTGCCTGGCTGGCAACGTCGAGTTCTGGCTCCTTCTTCCCGTTTTAGGTCTGCTTGGCTATCACACGACATCCTTCTATTGGCAAAGACGACCGGCGTGAGGCAGATTTTTCCTGGTGACTATTGTTGCAAGTCCTTTTGTTCGGGCGCCAAATTATGTAGCGTAGTACATACTGTGAGTTTATACTCAAAATAAACCCAAAATCCTCTTGAAAATCGTTTAATTGTAGAACTTTAGAATTGATACATATTTTGCAATGCTCACTTGTCGACGAAGAAAATTGAAGTGCGGTTAACTTGACTACCTTACAATAGAATATAAAAATCGAACGCCTACTAAATAACATTAGCAAACATGTATTGATACAGTTTTTTAGTGTAATACGTAGGCGTGAACAGTGGGTATGTATGAGTGTGTGGGTGTGGGTGTAGGTGTGTGTGTCGGTGTGTGTGTGCGTGTGGATGTAAGTGTGTGCGTGTGGATGTAAGTGTGTGCGAGATTGTTTCGTCTTACATGGCACTTGTTTCGTCTTACATGGCACTCAGAGTTTCCTGAGCCTTTTGATGATCAAACAGAATATTTTTAATTTTAATTTTAAAACTTTGAACATTTTGCAGGTTCCTTATCGGAGGTGGAATATTATTCCAGCACTTCGTTGCTGAGTAACGGAAACTACCACGAAAAGCGGCCGTGCGATGTCTCTGTGTAGATAATTCAATCGCTCTTTGCCGGGACTCATGAGACGTATATCGGGGCGTCCAGGACAACTTATCATACAAAAATTTAGGAGCTTGGTGTTTAAGCACGCCAAAAAGTAGACAAGCTAGATGTAACTTTTGACGATGCTTCATCTTCAAAATGCAATTTTTATTTAGAAAAGGAGTCACATGGGCCCTCAATGGAATATCGAAGCAGAATCGAGCACAAGCATTTTGAACACGCTGAATCAATTTAAGAGTTTTGGCGAGGAGGCGTGGGCCAAATAAGTTAAGTATGTTGTGTTTTTTTTCTTTTTTAGATTCACAGGGTATTGTTCTACCCCAAGACAAGAAAAGTGACGATGCGATCAAAGATATCATAGCACTGCGCCTGAAATGGAGGCTGGCTCTCAAGTGGGATCATCGGAACAAACCGATAAGCGCTTCCAAAGCTTAGAGCAAGGGTTTGATGTTGTATGCACCATAATAGTAGACATTGAAAGAAAATAGTGATTGCACCAAGACAATGAACTGAAAATCCATTTATTGGCATGTTTTGCAAAAAAAGCTTTCAAAAGTTCATCATCCGTGCGGTGCTGTTGCCTGCACCGCACGGATGATGAACTTTTGAAAGCTATCAAAAAGATAAACGTATTCTCGATTCAAACGATTTATCGGGAACGATTTAAAATATCGGCCACTAGCAACTGAACCAGCCAGTGAGCTAAGCGACCATCCACAGTATTCCACAGTGGGCTCCCATCAACGGTTATTATTCAAAACTTACTTGTTGGTCCGAGGGATATAAAGTTCTGCTGGAACGCCTCTATAGTTTTATCTGTGGCCATTATGGATAATATCATAACATGAACGTGACTGTGCATTGAGAGACCATGTTAAAATGGTATTTGAGAAGATACATTTCCAGTTTTTATAATTACTCTATAATAATATGATTGCGTCATATAGTAGTATAGTACTTAACGATTAGTTATTTTCATGTCCACTGTAGGACTGTAGGTACTTAGCTAGATACCTACCTACTGTTCTATTTGGATTAAAACTTGCGTGTCAAAATTATTTTTTGTATTCATCTTTAAATCTAAAAGCCACTGTAAGTATAAAGTTTAGTTTGCCGTGACGCCAAGAGTCAAGCTAAAAGTTTTATTGTCTTCAAGCTATACCGTTTCCAGCATCTCTACTTGAAACTACAGCGAAGAAACAGGAACCTATAACAGAAGTTGTAAGTTCGCAGCGGTCATCGGAACCGCTCTTGGCTATTCCGAACACCAATTAAACATCGTCGTTTTAATTAAAATACTTCTTCTATCCATAGTGAAATCAATACTCAGATCCAGAGCTTTGTTGATAATAAGAAACCACACTAATACTTTTTCAATGATGCGTGAGGTTATAAGTGTGAGTGAATGTATGAACATCGTGATGAAGCAAAGGCACTCAGGGCTCCCATACAAAACTGCTAATTCGCATCGCATCGTAAATATCTGCGAGCTCGCAAGATTGCACCACAAGAACTTCCGATCTGATTGATGTCGTATCGCATCGCATCGCAGTTTTGTGTATAGATTATTAGCCCATAGAATTTAGACTAATTTCTAGAGCCCACCTCACCAGCTGCATCCGAGAATCTGTCGCCAATCACCGCTGTCGGTGTGTTCCTGCAGTCTCACTTGAGAGCCGGAGTTTCCATACCAAGCGAAGACCACAGATAGTCACTTTAAATTGCGAGTATTACTACAACCATAAATGACGGTACATACTTACTTGATTGTTAAAAACTTGATCTGTTCTCCATGTCAAAAACTAACGATACCAAACCCGGTTGTTGAGATCCTTTAAACGTTCTAAACAATCCCTCAAGAAAAAAGTTGGTGTTCATTAATGGCATATCAAATACACATCGGACTCTCAAGTAAAAGATTTTTGACGTACATTTTGTGTGCGAGTTTAAAATACGCCTGTGTATCAGCTTTTGTTTTAAAAAAGATCCAGTATGGATCGAATATAAAGTAAAGATAACTTTTGTCTCGGAAATGGATTACGCTTTTACGCAAATTGCATCAAGGTTTACTTTTTTCTCTGGAAGTCAGACCTGTAAGTATAAAATGTTTTAAGATGAACTAACTCTTAAAAAAATTAAAAACTGAAAATTGCAATGTTCATAAAATTGTAAAATAATCAGATCTGTATGTTATAAAGGTGCCCAAAATAAAAGAGAATAAAAAACATTAAACCATTATTATTTAATGCGCGTTTGCGAACGAAATAAATTTTCAACATTAAATTAAAACGTGCACTGAGGCTCTACCTACAGAGTCTACTTGTCTTGTAAAGCAAACACATCTGTTGCATTCGAAACGGAATAAGCTACATAAACTTTGGTACGGAAATTTACATTCACCATCAACTTTATTTGCTGAAATAGATGCTTTTAAATAGAAAAATGCTTTTTGGTACAACGAAAAGATTACACATATTATTGTAGATGAAAGACGAAAATGGAGAAGTAATGTAACCATTTCGTATGTGCCGATGATCTATGCAAAGTAAAAAGTGCAATGTTCACTCTCCGCGCATGGCTTCCTACTCGTCGCACATAGCTCACTCATTGCGCATAGTTTGCTCGTCGCGCATAGCTTGCTCGTCGCGCATACCTCACTCGCCGCGCATAACGCACGCCCCGTGCCACGCTTATGTCCAACGAATTTTGCCATAAATTTTATGGAATCATAGTCATCTAAAGAAGTCAAAAACGTAATAGTATGTAAGGTGTAATATTAATTATTTATCTTCACGCAGAGTCTATTCGAAAAGTAAAAAAGCTGAATAGTTTAATTAACAGCGAAATATTCAGGTATAATCCAATGTAAATGTACCGGTCGTGCCTTTCGCTGTTTCGGCGGGATTACAAGTCCATACCTGCTAAGCCTGGCTAGTAGGTATCGGTTAGGTAACAGTTATATTGTTAGTAGGGTGGGAAATGGGTATTACATGCTCATTTGACGAAACACTACAAATTTTTTAATACCTAATACCGAATGTGTACTACATTTACTACAACAAAATACTTTCATTTGGGGTGTCATGTGTTCTATTTTGTGGAAAATTGAGAGCGCGAGTGTCACGATATGCCTGATTGAGAACTAGCTACTGGCGGCTATCCTACAACAGTGCATGGTCATATATTTGATACAAATAATGGATTAAATAATATCTTCTATGAGGCAAGTTAGAGAAGCAATTGCGATGGACTTCTGAGCATTTCGAAGTAAAATAATAGGAGTATAGTCAGGTACTTTCCAAGTATCCATTGTAAACGTTCAGTGCTTAGTAGAACTTTAAATTGAATCCGCTGAAGTTGCGAAGAGATAGACAATATTGAAAGAATAATGTTCGAGATTTGTCGGGTTTCTTCAGTTGCGCAGGTAGACTGTCTTTGGAAGACACCTTTTTATGATTATTTGTCATGTGAACAATCTGGATAAGGACTTGTGTCTTAATCATTCATAATCCAACATTGATAACCTAAAATTTTCATTTTCAAATAAATTCCATTATGACAAGGCTTTAATGAAGAAATTTAAATTAATTGATTCTAATCATCTTCATAGACTGTGTGGCCAAGGTACTTAACTAATAGTTTCAGCGGAATGTCTCAAAACCTACAGCAAAGTCTGAAAACTAAAGCTCATTCCAATTTCATTACCACAGAAACTCATATTTTTACAGTTTCATGAAAGGACTTAATAATATCTTGAAAGAAAAGTTTTGAATTGAGTCTGCAGTTTGTTTTTCTATCGTCAACTGTTGGTAAAATAAAATTTTAATAAAATAATTTTCATTTTAAAACCGGTCAAGTGAGAGTCAAGTGTCACGTATTCAGGGTCTGTACTTCAAAGACCCTACAATTATGTCGCAAGGTTCACGTTGTGAATCGTACAATGAAATGCTTTGGTAATATAAAAATTACTGGATATAATATTTACTTAACTATACTATGTACTTAATTTTATTTTGTTCTTTCGAATTACTATCTGTAACGAGGTGTACAGAGGTCATTCGAATCTCCCGCGCTATCGACTCATCGACGGCTGTGACATTTGACAGCTGCGGTCAAATATCAGGTGCGAGTGTGTGGCAGGTGCGAGAACGTCAAAACAAAATGTCAAAAGACTTTTATGGCGGCAAACAGTGCGATTATTGTCGAAACTTTCATTTGTATTCCCTGTGCTTGTAATTTCAGTAGAATAATAAAGATACATTCCTCAAATATCTTATTAAATTTACATGCGTAAATGAGATACATAGGTACATGCGAAAACGTTACAGCAATATATTTATTTGTACTTAACTTTTTTTCCAACAGTGTTAGGTAAGTACAGACTAACAGCAACGTTCACTAAATCGTAACAAAATCAGAAATAAAAAATGCACAACTGGGCATTCTCATGACACTGTTACGAGCTCATAGCGAGAAGAATTTACGCGGAGTTAACGCAATATTTCACGTTTCGTTGCGGTTCCGGAACGTTTTCGACCGCGTCCTGGTTTGGGGTGCCCTCTGGGGACTCACTGCAGTGTATTTATGGATTTGTTTCGCTTCCGTATGAATAGGCTATATTGTATCGGTTTTTGTGTATCAGTTCAATCGGTTGTTACAAAAAAGTGGTACGGTTTTCGCAAATCGAATATTTCGCTACCGATCTGTGGTAAGCTATCAATATTAATTACTTACAACAGAGTATAGTGTTTGACCACAAATCACTCGATAGGTCAATGACGATGTGGTCGAAGCTGGATTAGGAACTAGCAGGAACACACCGATAGGTCCTTGTGATTAATTTTAATTTAGTTCCTTTTTTATTAAGGTAAGGTAGGTAAGTATGCGTTGTTTTTGTATTAAACGATATTTGTATAACTTTACAGACTTAAATAAATTTCATTAACTCATTAGCTCATGACACACAACAATGAACAGTTCTATCGCATGTTTCATTATAAATTATTAGACTTCCTAACACTGCCAGTTGCGAACTCGCAACTAGACGTAAAAAGTCGCGTACATTTGAAAAAGTGAACTAAATTACTCACTCGATCTCCAAGCAGAAATTTATTCAACTGCACTGCATCATATGAGAGCGTTTTCAACCTAACTGTATATTATGAAACAGTTGATAAACTTAAAAATCATTGAAGTTTTCCGATGTAGTTGCAGTGATTTCGGGGCCTACTTGTGGCTATAGGACTGGATTATGAGGGGCTTGAGACTACGAATATTCTTTACTTCCCTAGATGCACGGAATCCTAGTTAGGCGTCATTGCGTCAGGTACTATGTGATTGTTTGGGCGTTAATCTTTATTAATGTATGTGGAAAAAAAGAGAATATACAACTCATTTTTCCAGTAGGTAAGTATATTAAGTACAAACAAGAGGCACTTTACTAAAGTATCTACTGGGTTGTTCTAAGTTTAGAGCTTAAAAGAAGACGTTCAATCTAGCTATAAGGTCACCTAAGAAGAGTAAAAATTTAAATTATGTTTAATGTAGGTAGGCCCCTTACTAGGTGGACTGACGACATTGTCACAGTCACAGCGAGCCCATGGATGTAAATGGCTAATAACCGTTCATGGTGGCGATCAAAAGGGGAGGCCTGTGTTCAGCAGTGGACTTCTTCCAGCTGATGATAATGATGAAGTTTAAAGCACGAGTTTATGCTCTGTTGCCTCAAAAAATACTGAGCGTGTTTAAACTAGACAGCGACTGCAATCAACAAGGATTGAGGACTCGATATTAAGTAAAAATAAACACAGAGGAAATTTCAGGCCTTTTGGTAGGCATGAATGGCCAGTCAAATGGTTTTCCATGTTTTGAATTGGTATTGCAGTCCGTATAACGGTCGGAGTGGTCATCCAGAGATTCCCATTTCGTTTAAAGGTCTTCACATTTTCAATTTTAGCATTTCATATTCTGCTTTGACTACTATTAAGTAATTGTTGTAGAAGAAAACAAATTTGATACGCAAATCAGGCCTTTAAGCTTCTTACTTTATTGTAATATTTGATATGAACACGAGCATGTAGTAAAAATGACTGAGCAAAGGGGATGGTTTTAGTCACCATTTCATTAATGTATCAATGTATCTCAAAAGTTACGTACGTAGGTAAGTTTAGCGTTACTAGGTGTTACTCAGTGTATTGCAATTTGCAATTAACATTTCTGGATGGCTCTACAATTGACAGAGAATGGTTCGGTTTGGCGTTAGTCAGTTTTTTTTTTTACTACTTACAGGGCAGCGTTTGACCAGAAGTCACCTTAAGTAGGGGAGCCCAAGAGGGGATTTTGGGATTTACTCGAGCGCGTCAGATTAATATAAGGGAGGATACCTCACATATTAATAAGTACCTCCACAAAACATGAGGCCCATATATAAGGCCGCCCGTGAAGGATACAGGATCAGATTAGTAAAAAAAAATTGACCATCAGAAATTCTCGAGCGCGTCAGATTAAGGTAGGGTGAGTTAATTACATCCTAAAAAGTGTATATTCCACTAATCTGACAATTTGAGAGTGACGTAAAAAAAGGGGAGGGCAACAAAGTTGTAAAAAAAAAACGTCATCTCGACATTCTCGAGCGTAGCTAAATTTTTTTTTATTTTGAAGGAAATAATTCAAGAATAATGAAAAATATATAATCTGACGATTTCCGCAAGCCGAAATATCAAAAATTCGTCGATAAAGTTAAATGCGTGCAGCTGCGTGATGCCTACATTTCCTTAAACATTAAATTGTTTTAAGCTTTTTTTTAAGTAATTTTTTTATAAATACATGTTGTATTCTACTAAAAAAGCATACACTTATTTATTTGCATGCTATTTCCTGAGCTTGAAAGTGGTTTTTTTGGAATAACTTTTAACCGGCTTTATCGATCAACTTCAAAAACTAATCCGCCTTTGAGCTTGAAAAACCACGTCGATCGCCACCAAGCTGGTCAAAAGCGGTTGATTCGTTCGAGAGATATCATGAACGAAAGAAACCCGAAAAAGTGTTTTTTCGGGATTACTCCGAAATTTGTGGCTCGATCAATTAAAATTGCAAAATTACTTAAGAGGATGATAAAACTGCTTCGAGTTGCGCCAACCGCGTGAAAATTGGTTGATCCATTCAAAAGTTATTGCGGTTTGAAAATTCCAAAAATCGTGTTCTATGAAACTTCTATCAGACTTTCGAGCTGGGAGAGCTCAAATGCATAGAAATATTATTTCTTTGAACTCAGCGAGCTCAAAATATCACATAAATTATATTTTGAGCTCAGAAATGTCATAGGTACAATTTTAAGCACCCAGGAATGGAATTAGCGGGAAGTTGCAGGGATGGCCTTTAAGGTGAACCGTTTTTCTAATTTTTTTTTTGTCAGATCAGGCAAATCCCTCTAGATAATCGTCAGATTATGAGACAGTACGCTTAGAACATAAAGATGAACCATATATATCTTAATCTGACGCGCTTGAGTATTTCAAAATGGCGAATTTTTTTTGCACATTATGAAAATGGCCGCGAGTTTGCGTCCCATCGAAATCGTCAGATTAGTGAATGAGAGCTTTTTTTTGGTGCACTTAACACTCCCTTAGAAAATCTGACGCGCTCGATTAATTTTTTTTTTTTTTCATTTTCTACCCTTTAATACAACCACCCCCATCATGCAAACGATCAGATTAACATACGTACATTATTAAAAATACGTAGGACATTGATGCTATCAATATCTGACGCGCTCGAGGATGTCCATGCAACAGTTTTTTTTTACATATTTAAAAATCTATAGCCGCTTCCCCCACCGATGTAAAGGTATATATCATATAACATTTTTTTCTTCTTATCATCTAAGCTTTGCATCCCAATAGGTCTCTACGACGCTCGAGTAAATCCACATTTAGCATCATGGGCTCCCCTACCGACTTTTGCGGCGTGGCCCGCCCGTAGTATACTCGAAGCTTAAGCAAACTAACAAGAGACTGTCCCGCCCAAGGCTTGCAACTACAAACTGCACTAACGGTCGTTAAACACGGCGACTCACGAACTCTAACAGGAACTTAGACAGAGCACTCGAACTGAGATTGAGTGCGATCCGCCACAAAGCATCCGAGACGCGGCGGGTTGCAATAAGGTAATGTTACGTGTTCTAAGGATTGTGTCGCACTTCATCTTTGAGAGATAGCACTGGGTTGAACTCGTCAAACTCTGCGACTCACGATCTCTGGTCAGAATTTAGATAGAGCACTTGAATCCATATTGATCTTAAATAAAATGTAGGTAGCTATTGTACTTTGTAAATGCGATCCGTAACCAATAAGGAGCTGATACTGAAAAATTTATACCTATACTCTTCCACTCTGATAATATTGGTTTTTTGTAGTTATATTATGTATCATTCATAAGGAATTAATCCCATCATATCGCAATGCTAGGGGGAAAGTGTACAAGGTGTACCATTTTCAATCTAATCGAAAACAGGAATATATTCAATAGAAGCTCAATTTCTTAAATTAGAGATGTAAACGGAGCCGTAAAGAAGACTTCTCACTGGAGCGTTGATAAAAAAAAATTATAATAGCACAATATTATTTGAATAAGATATTCAAATGCGAATTATCTCAAATTGTTTCAGAGGCAGGATGAAAGGAAGCAACCGTGTTCTTATCGACAGTACCTTAGTAACCACTGTTCATTCTTCAACTTTATTTTATTGGCAGGAACCGGGATAAAAGTAGTTTACTTATGTATATTAATTCAGGGTATAAGCTTTCTCTATTTCAAATTTCACTTGAGTCTATTAAGCCGAATCAGCGTGAAGAAGTAACGTATTACCTATCTGGTCCCCAAAATATAAGAAATCCTAGTTAGAAGTCAGATATACATATTTATTGCATAAAGAAATACACGTTGCTGTGCTAGTAAAAACTAACTGAAATGGCGCAACGACCCAAAGTGAGTCTTGGCCTCCGATAACAAAAGACGCCACTTCGGCCTGTCCTGCGCCACCTCCTGCCAGTCCTTCACCTGGAGCTCGCACAACTCCTTCGTGACTTCGTCTTCCCAGCGATACCTGGGACGATATGCTAGTAGAATGAAGCTAGATAACTGTCTCTAATTACATTGAAAGAAAAGAATTAAATTCTATAGAATTACGAAAACCCCTCGAATGGCTCGGAGTTAACGATATTCTGTACGGTTGGCCGTTCAGGTAGAAACTAATTGTGTTAAGGAATATTTTATGGATATCATGGCGAAGAACTTGTTCTTGCTTTTTAGAGACACAGGCCAGCTAGGTTTTTGCTGAAGAAATATAATCACGCTGATTATAAGGTTCTACCTGCGCGCACCGCAGGAATCTATTTCTGGGATAAAAAGTAGCCTATGTGTTTATCCTGGATATAAGCTAATATTATTCTAAATTGCACTCAAATCCGTTGAGCTGTTTCGACGTGAAGAAGTAATAAACATACACGGATACTCACCGACTCGTGCAAAGGAGTTTGATTTAGTGTGTCATATCACGTTATTTTTCTATTAAATTAATTGCAAGTAAGTCGATCGCATAATTTTATAAGCTAGAAGACATCGGCTTTTTCACCAATGCGTTCATACCAGAACACTAGAAAACATATTTAATTTGTAAAAAAAAGCAATTTCCTCAATAACAACCTATAATTCAATAAAAATAAAATTACATAAATACTTACCTGCTTTGTGTATATAAATACCCACAATTAAGAAAATTACAAACAAATCTCAAAATTTATAACAAAATATTCAGGAAACATTATTTTCCAAACATCTCTATCTTGATTTTTTTCCCTTGGCCGTATATTTTGGTTTTGATCGTTGGATACGCGTCCAGGAGGTCTTGCCAGTCACGCAAATGAAGGCAAATTAAATCGACAACCTGGAATTAACAATTAACATAAATCTCTGTATCTCATGCACGGAGAAAAAAGACCTTCCGAAATACCATTTTCCTTCTGAGTCAAAAGGGAAGGACTTGTGATTCAGAAGGAAAACTAATACAAAATAAGGAAGGAAACGGTCTTGGAAGGTAAAGACTCAGAAGGAAAGTTAGTACTTTTTTCTCAGTGTGTAAGTTACTATCTCTATCTATAAATATACATTATTTTACTAGATAAGTACCTACGCACCTAAAATCAATAAGCTACTACAACAAAACTGCAACTCAAAAGTGCTTTTTGCTTATTAAGATACAAACGATATTTTAAGAAATGTGATAAGAAAAAAAGATATTGAATTTTTAACTTCGTAGTGTCTAATGATATTTGTTTGCTTTTACTACAATACACTACAATACGTCTTATTCTACAAATTTTGTTGTACTTTTTTTCTTTTTCTGAACTTATCATTAATTTCGCAAACCAATAACTGTTTTAGGCCGGTCGTATAACTTCAATAAGCTATTCGTCATTTTTATACAAAATGTATTGCCGTCAGGTCCAAGGCAGTATGACAAGTGGCCAATGTTTTTTAGCACAAATAGCGTCCTGCTCCGTGACTTCACCCGCGTGGAATTTGTTCTTACTCGGGATCACAATTTTTTATCATATAAACTTTAACATCATAAGATTAAAATTAAAAAATATATATAAACTACATGTCTATTTTAAAAAAAGACCTGTGGTCAAACGCTGCACTGTAAGATGTAAAAATAGAGAAGATCGAAAAGAACGTTTGTCATGTCGTTCGATGGCACACTATTGGTTTGATTATGGACTTATGGTATCACTTATTCGGGACATTTAGTGTTGTCTGTCTACTGAATCGAATTTAAAATAGGGACTACATCAAAATAAAAGTCGGAACTCTAATTGTATTATTAGTAAAGGCTTACCGTTCGAGTAACGTACGTGTACCGGAATGCAAAGTTAGGGAACAGTCCCGGTATCTGGCCAAAGTAGCCGTTGGTGCACAATAGAGCCATCAGTCTGCTCTCTCCGCTAGAATTATATGTGCAAAATAGAGTTAGTAATACAACTGAACAAACTATGATTGATGCTAACATAAAATTTTATACGCTATACTTTTTTTCAAATTTAAGAAGATTTTTGATTCTGTCTGAGTTGTAGAACGGCGCCCGCGCGACACTTTATTTTCAGCGCTCACAGTATGACGTCATCGCGGGGTATGGAAAGGGGGTCAAACGTATATAATTGTACTGTCGTCAGATGGATCTTTATAACGATATAGTAATTATAATTTTTGTAACTTTAGAAGCTTTCGAAAGTAGATGTTTTCAATGACGCAATTCTTCTGGAATGCCCGCGACGGGACAAAACACTCGTAGATGGATGGATAACAATAAAATGGGTTATCGTAATAACATCTTTGTGTATTTTTTAACCATACATCTAACCTTTTTTCAATGTTCCACTTTTCAACTTCACCTTCATGTATAAAGTAAATACAAGGGAAAATATCACCGCCTTGGACAACCACTTTTCCTGTGAAAACACAAATTTACAATATTTATTGTGCTATAACGAGCGTTTGAAAGAGATAGTACCTATGTCTTCTGGTAAAGATATGTAAGATAAAAAGTCCTAATACTTCGACATATCAACGCACATCTTCTACAGCACGTTGGTTCTAGAGACATAGAATGGAGGATAGCTTCCTATGGTAGTGTAGGGAAGTACTAAGTATCGATATTATCGATACTATCGATAGGATTACCGATATTCTTACGATCAATAGTCAACTATCGATCTGCCTAGTACTCCTATTATATAACACTAGTTGCACCCCAAGGTTTCACCCGCGTCTTCCTGTTATCTCGCAGAACCCGGAATATAGCCTATGTGTTAATCCAGGGTATAAACTATCTCCATTTCATCAAAATCAGTTTAGTAGCTAACGTGATACGTGGTAACAAACATTCACAAACACACACACTTTCGCATTTATAATATTAGTAGGACACTCACCAGGGAATATGACAATTCTCTTCAGCCTAGCTGCAACCTGCCTCCTGAAGTGGTTTGGTAGGTCGCGGAACAGTGGTACTTGCTCCAGGTGGTGCATGTACAGTGCACAGAGCAGGTCTTCCCTAAGGCACAAGGGCGCCTGCTGAGCTAGTTCTGGGAGCCAGTTACCTGAAAAAGTCTTTTAAGATACAAGTTTATAAACTTGGCAAGTATCACTTATCTATCGTAACCTTAGTTACGGGAAAACGGGTTTATTTCTAGCACCCTCTCAGACTTCCTCATAATGAGCTAGTGGGATTTAGCGTTTCAGTGGCGACTAAGACTATTACATAATAAAATAAATAAATATTATCAGCGAGTGGATGAAGCACTATCGATAATTTAAAGCAATTGATATTATCGATACTATTGACAGTATTGACATTATCGATAATAATTTATGCGCAGTAATAATTATTAATTACTGCACTCCGTCAATAAACACGATTTGAACTATTGAAACTATCAATTGGAAAATCGATATTCTTGCTATCGATAGTGGACTATCAATCGATAACACTACTATGTCAATATATATTTTAAGTACATATTGCAAAGGAACACTGTGGAATTCCTATTGTGACCACTGACTCTCTGAATCGTATGACTCAGATATGAAATTATAAGATCAAGAGGAACACCTCTCATTTCATAGTAAAGTATTTTCCTGATCAACATCTCGTGGTGAACGATCCTCTAATAATAAAGATTAAATCTTGTATACCAAACAAAATATACTATTACCCTCATCAGCCGGATGAAGTCCACTGCTGACCATAGGCCTCCCCCTTTGAACACCATCATGAACGGCTTTTGCAACCATCGGCTGTCTGCAACTCTTACAATGTCGTCGGTCCACCTAGTACCACCTAGGGGGGCCTACTTACACAGCATCTTCCGGTTCGTGGTCGCCACTCAAGAACCTTTCTTCCCCATCAGTCCAAAGATACTATAGGAAATCAAAAACATTTCTCACCTCTCTGCCTCTTCCACAGTTGCTGAGTGTACGTCTTCACCAAATTAAGAAGAGCCGGCGACAAGCCACTGTGTTCCAGATACTTTACCAAGTTGCTGACGCTGTAGTCGTACTGGTACAGCTCTCTGAACCTCGTGTAGGCGAAGCTGATCATCGTACTCATGAGCCAGATGTTAAAAATGGCAATGATAAAAGCCATCAATACTTTGTAGTATATCTGAACGATGGTTAGGGTTGGCATCTGGGGAATCAAAACAGTTTTATCATTATTAGAGACTCAGGCTGGGATGTAGGTAAGTGATATATTTGTATGAAATTACTGACGCAACATTGTACTTAAGTAGTGGTAACCGATTGAGCATCATTCTAGAATACCAGCCTTAGTATTTACGTCAGAAAGTTCTAGATAGACCTACTGCAAATATTACTATCAAACAAGCTACTACTGTTACAACCTCTTTATATCGGCAAAAAACTGGCAAGAAACCCTGGGGCTTTATATTTTGGGCAGGATAATTCTACTGATATGTGAATCTAGTCGACGCGTAGTTAAAAATCTGTCGCCAAGCACCTATCGGTGTGTTCCGGCAGCCCCACTTGAGAGCCAGTTCCCAATCCAGGTGCCACCTTCAACCACATCGTCACTTAACATTAGGCGACATATGGTCAATCGCTAACCCGTAAGACGTAAAAAAATGCCACTGCTGCTAATATGCATTACTTCAAGACTTTAGTATATAAAGACTTACAATGTGAAGAGAAACGTGTGAAGCAATTAATAAGACATGACTCATAGCCATGACGTAGTCATGGTACCAGTGCTTCGGGACCACAAACACTAGCAGTCCTGTCTCAGGGACATAGTCAATTAAAAGTCTGGCGCACCCTAAAATGTAAAAAAAATTTATCAACACTAGGTACTAGTAAAATATCATGTTTATTAAACAAAACTATGTGCCCCGCGAGGACTACAGTTGCATAATCATCATCATTATCATAATCAACCTGTTTCAGTCCACTGCTGGACATAGGCCTCACAGAAAGTACGGCACTGAGCCCGATCTTCGTTTTCTCTCATCTAACCGGTGCCAGCCATTTTGCATATAATATCATAGACTGCGATAATATCGTCGCTCAACCTAGCCGGAAGACGTACAACATCACGTTTGCCAACAGTTAGTTCATTTAGACTACAGTTTATCGCATCAGAAAGTATTCTACATACTTCATAGAAAGATTCCATAGAAAAAAGTACTTTCAGTTAAGTATTCCCCAATTTTTCGGGCAACTTTTCCATTACCTTGTCCTCCGAGCGAATAGCATTTAATTTTCATTTATTTATACCTCGTCGTAATCAGAACATAAAATCAGTAATACCTACCTCCTTTTCTCTCTGTGTCGGGAAAGACCCACTCATCTGGATCAATTGTATTGTTTATAGAATCGGGTATATTATCAGCTGTGGTCCACGGCATATAGTAATTAACTCCTGAAATATATGTATTTACACTGAGAAAAAAATTCTGACTTTCCTTCGGAGTCTTTACCTTCCAAGACCGATTCCTTCCTTTTTTACCTTAGTTTTTCTTCTGAATCACAAGTCTTTTGACTCAGAAGGAAAACGGTACTTCGGAAGGTCTTTTTCTCCGTGTATGTATTATTAGGTGCCGACGTTCTGAAGTTATACGCATACATATATTTAGGCGATTCTTTTTAGTTTTACATATACTTAGATAACTAATAGATAACTTACTTCTGCAACCCAATATTATCCAGACACTTGACATTGCGTGCAAAAGCGTAAATATCACGACAAATTTCAATACCACTGGGGCAAGTTTACTCTAAAAACAAGAGAAATTTCAGTCAATTTCTGCTATTATCCCCATCAATTTTTAAAACAAAACAACATTGAAAAACCGTGCATGGACCCGGCTTTAAATTCTTAACTCTTCTTAACTTCTGTCTTGTATCTAACTACAACTTGCGAAAGCATTAAATAACGAGTTACCTTATAGCTCTTGCAGAAATGATAATGAAAATTGAACAGATGTCTCAACCTTAAAGTCCTACATAACTGATAGTTCAGTTCTTTTGTTATAAACGTCAACTGGGGTAAAAGCAAGGACAAAATGTCGACGTAGAAACCAATCTGTTTTAACCTCCTGTACCCCACAGTACGATAGACACATTCGTTATTCTGAACTATTAGCTTTACCTGCAATGATATCATTACATTTATTTTATTCCAAATTACAAAAAAAACACTGAATATGCATGTGATTTAAACAAACTCTCTCTCTCTCTCTCTCTCTCTCTCTACTTACAGTAAAAAACTCGGACACCAAATATGCGATATGGATGAAGTCGAACACCACCAGAACAAAAAAGAGTCTATCAATAATGTATCGTTTCAAGGATCGCAAGGATAAGACAATGACGGCAGTTGTGAATGGCCCAACCAACCAGGTGAAGTAAAGCCATCGAGAGTACCAGTTACCGTTGCGGGCTTCAATTGGTTCGTATTTCCACTGGAAAATAAAAACTTAAATAAGTACAGAGCCACAAACTTATTTGGCCCGTTGTTTAAAAAACAAACTGAGACGGCGCAACGACCCAAAGTGAGTCTTGACCTCCGATAACAAAAGACGCCTTCGGTCTGTCCTGCGCCAACTCCTGCCACCTGGAGCTCGCGCAAACCCTTCGTGCCTTCTTCTTTCCAGCAATATCTAGCCCATCTAGGTGGCGCTGTTATCGCGTTTATTCCTTTAACTTCATGGTTGATATTCCCCCGATCCGCACAAAACTTACTATTTTTCTACAATAGTTATTATCTTTAGTTCCAAATTTGGCCACCGGGCCAGCTAAGTTTGCGGGTTTTTAGCCAGATTAGGGGTGTTTATAAGCAATATCCCTGGGTAGCCCGCGATGTGTATTATGTAACTGATTGAATTACAAAGAAACAAACATCCAAAGATTTGCATTACATGTTATATTTAACAAGCGATTTTTTTTATTGGACTGGATGCTGGCCGTTACGAACTCAAGACTTAGAACTGAGCTGAAATCGCTGAGGGTAGAGAAGAGTGGCGTTTTCTCGTTTGGGAGGCCAAGATACACTTTAGGTTGCTGAGTCATCGGAGTTAGTTAGTCTATACAATAGTTGCATAACACTTACTGGCAGTTTAATAGTTTTGCGACCGCGGAGAATGTATTGGATAGAATCATAAGGATTTTCCGTATAATGTTTCTTGGTACTCATGTAATCCCTTTTAGATAGAGGATTGTCAGCTATAGTTTTTCTGATCTGTAAATAATGACCAAAACAGACTAGATTTGACATCTACATCTCTCTCAGAAAATCACAAGTCATTAAGACGACAATTAAACACTTTTTTTTTAAGACAAAACCTGATATCTACTCTCTGCGGCGTAGCACGAATGCCGATAAGCTCAATGTTCTCTGAAAAAGGTGAGACTTTCTTATCCCAATAATTCCATGAATTCCAACGTACAAAGCGTACTTATAAAAGGCTGGTGGCCAAACGATAACGCCTGTATCTTACAAAGCGCCGATAATGAGTTCAAATTTCATTTTAGCCCCGCACCTATGTTAAAATAAGTTATTTGCAGATTTTTCATCGTCCATAACGGTAAAAGAAGTTGTGTGGGAAAACCGACATGTCCAAGAACCTCAACATTCAAGAGCATGCGTCATTTATCAACCAGCATTGGGCCAGACAGAAAGCTTGAGTCCCAGTATTGGAAATGTGATAGGTTAATGGCTTTATCAGACTAATCTATTTGCTGCTAACTATTTACTGGCTAAACTTGTTGAGTTGCTTGTTAAATCCAACGTTCAGTGTCGGAAAACTTGAAACAAAGAAATTGCAGACCACTTTGTACACCACAAATATTTAACAATAGCATAAGAAGCATTTCTTACATCGTCAGTGATAATATCTTGAAATTGGTCGACGCTGATTTGCAGTAAATCGGCGTAACCTTGCGCCATAGCTGATATTCGGATCGGACGACGTATAGTTCCGCTCATTTGTCCAAAAATTGATCCCTGTGAATAAAAACAAGTCAGAAGTCCACAAGTCACAAGTCAATCGTAAGTCAACAAATCAAGTCATAAATCTTTCCACAGTGCTACAACATGCAGTCCTTCAAGATAGGCGTGAAAATAAATAGTTCTTAAGAGTCGGCAACGCCCCTGGTAGAGATAGGCTTTTTATCTCGCATAAGGGTTCCTGTGGGATAAAGGGAAGATGCGGGTGGAACCGCGGAGCGGAACTATATGTATGTACGGGTTGACTTCAGAACCACCTACGTTTTTTTTTCGTCAGTAAAAAAAATTATAATCAGTGATCTCTGTAGATCCCAGTTTTTCATAAATAATTTCAATGTACTACAACTCATAATTGTTGTACTACAACAATTATGAAAAGTTTAGATAAATATGTTCTTATACCAAAAACATTTTATAAAGTTGTAACACATTTTGTAGTACCTACTCATTCATACCTTCCCGAGAGTGGCGATCCTCTCTCCATCCTTACTGATGACGACCTTCCCTCGATGCACCACGTAGACCCAGGAGGTCAGGTCCATCTCTCTAATGATCTCATGGCTCGGCAGGATATATATTTGTATGCTGGCACTGGCCAGCTGTCGTCCTATGTTCTCACCACCGTTGATCAATGTGTCTAGAACTAAGAAGGTTCTGAAAGAAGTATTAATACTTTTGAAGCGATGGTGGCTGTTGTAGTGACATCGTGATGAAAACATAGCTCGGTGGTAGGATATTTTCTAGTACTCGACTGGCTACCACCCTCAAAATAGTAATAATCTGTTGCTAAGCACCTATCGGTGTGTTCCGGCAGTCTCACTTGAGAGCCTCACTTGAGAGTTCCTAATCCAGGTGTAGTGTGACGCCACTTTAGACCTAGTATTATTTGTGGAGATCAATGTGTAAAAGAAGGCTTACCATTGTGGGGAAGGCCTTTGCCCAGCAGTGGGATAGTATAGGTAAAAAATTGTATTAAAGAAGATACATTTTCTTACGTCTTAAAAAAATAATAACTCAAATCCTGTCGAAACACCACTCCGATGCGATCATTAGACATATGTTGAATATTTACACCTTTCGTTCTGAAATTATTATGTTTCATTGAATAAGTATAATAAATCTAGATTAATTAGTACATCGATACCATTTTACCAATTGAGAAATCTTTAATTGACCCAAAAAACAGTTAGGTATCTAAACAAATTTAGTCCTTATTAGTTTAAAGACCTAAGGAACAAAATAGAGCCTCCAGAAAACGTTATTCTTTTGAAAATTTTGTTAAGAAGTGTTGAGGTTTCCCATTACAAAAAAATCTATAAGCAATCTAGCTGTCAATATTAGCACATGGCGATAAGATTGGGATACCTGCGCACAATAATGAACCATACCAAACAAAAATCGTATGGCCTTGTGCTCCAATTTATCCCCCTTACCTCTTCCACCAATAAGTAAAATGTGAAACTGCTTTCTTGATCGTGTTCTTATCCACCCTTTCAGCAGTAAGAAAGTTCACCAACTGACTCAGCCCATGTTGAAATAGCGAATTTCCGCGAGAACTCAAAACCAAAAGAGTGAGGGAATATCCGGTGACAAACCTGAAAACGTGCAAAGACTAAGAATAGGCCTTTTTTATGATTGTTTTCGTAGAGAGAATCAGATTGATTTAGCCTTCGCAGGTAGCTTATAATGCCATACGTAGGTTACAACTCTGTTGTCCTAGGACTATAATTTCATAGTAACATTCACAACTAAAAAGCTGTAGCTCTATATATTATGTCAATGATCTTTCATATGCTTTCATAAGAACATATCTAACTATTTAACAAGCCGATGTATTTATAAAGATCGATGTGCGGCCGTCGCCGGCGCGAAGGTTTGTGCACTGAATTCAGTCGTCAGTCACCCCTCATTCCTGTTGACCATGCCTTATTGATATTTTATGTACGACATGTGAAAAAATGATAGGCGCAAAACAATGCAATTTAAAAAAACCTAGTCTATTCTGGTTTAAAGAAAAGTCATGAAAGAAAAGTTGTAAAAAAAAGTTGCAGGTTCCTAGTATGTTAAACTTAAACTGTAAGGCACACTATAACAGCAATACGTTTTTATCAATAAAATTAATTAAACAATAATTATATTGTAATTACATTTCAACTAACCAATAAAACACCATAAGCATAACATTCACTACCCCAGCAGAGTAGTTATAGCGGTCGATTTGAAACCCTTCATAATAGGACCCAGTCAAATAGCCTTCCGCAAAGTTCAGGCTCTGGGAGTAAACCTGAAATTTTAAACCTTACTTAATAATAATATTTTAAATGCGAAAGTAGGTACCTAACTCTATCTGTCCCACTGATTTTAAAAGAAGTAAAATCGGATAATGATACGCTGGACAGTATTTTTTCCGCAGAGACTCTCTAACAGATACCTGATGATGGCTCAGAGACGTAACTTGACGTCGGAATGAGCTTGAGCTTTCGGTGAAACAAAACATCGTGATGAAACCATAGCGCTTGTTGGTAGGGCATTTTCTAGTGCTTGCTTGGCTAACTACCATTCTCAAGTTAAGAATCAGTCACCAAGCACCTGTCAGTATGTTCCGACAGTCCCACTTGAGAGCCAGTTCCCAATCCAGGTCTAGCGTAGCAACACCTTCGAACACATCGTCAATTAACATCAGGTGAGTTGTGGTCAAGATGTAACCTGTAGGTTCGTTATGGGTTATCTAAATACATATTGCAATGGCCGCTTTAAACTCACCATATGCAATTCCTTTTCCTTAGGATATTGACTCAGTTTAAACGTTTTTGGTATCCAGCAAGTGTTTAGAGACGACATTTTAATCAAGTTGTTATGTACGTCGAACTCAAAGTCGATGCAGTAGCTCATCAAATAGTGACTGGTCCCGAATATTAAAAGTATGACTATAAGGTGCCACTTGAATATCTGTTGTGGAAACGAAAGCTTATATATTTTTGATCAGGTCGCCAACACAAAAACACATTCATAGAATCATATAGAACACAAAAAAAATTAGAAGCGCAGAGCCCAATGTCATGCTATTTACAAGTGCCGACAACGTGCTTACAATAATTTTGTACAAAATAAGTGTTTATTCGAGCAAGTAACATACCCTCTAAATATCAAGTTTCTACGACCAGCGGTTTAGGCCCTGCGTTGAAATTAGTCAGTCAGGATCAGAACTTTGATTCTTATATATAAAGAGATAATACACGCCAAGATATATGTACTAGGGCTTGACAGATGACTACTAAAATAACATGACATATCGATCCAAAACCGCGGATAACGGATCAGGATCGATTATTAATTTCGGGCAACAGCATACAAATTAGAAAAAAAATATGAAGATCAAAAGAAATTAGTATTTTGTTTACCTTTGACGTGAAATAGTGTTTACCTTAATAGCGACAAAACTAGATTTTAAACATATAAGCAAGCCTTACGTGCCTGTAAATTAGAGCCACTTTACTAGAAATAAGTTAGTTGGTGGTTGCACTTTTCCCAACTAGAACTTTCATAAAGAACTCTACTAAAACGCCAACAAAGTTTCTTGTACAAAGCCTAAGATTGCCTTGCGACGATTTCAGGCTGTTTTACAACTGTACTCTATTACAGTTTTGTGTGAAATAAAATTGAGTGCAAAATAACCTTGACCTCTCCTAAATGACACTAATCGTAATATATACTATCGTCATATAAGATAATAGTATACTAGCTGCACCCCGCGGTTTCAGCCACGATTCCCCGTTATCCCGTAGGAACCTTTTCCGGAATAAAAAGTAGCCTACGTGTTAATACAGGCTATAAGCTATCGCTACTCGAAATTTCATCCAGATCCGTTTAGTAGTTTTTGCGTGAAAGAGCAACAAACCTAAATAACCATAACCATAGCTTGGTGGTAGGGTATTTTCTAGTGCTTGCCTGGCTAGCTACCACCCTCTCCTCTCTCCTCTCTTGTTAAGAATCTGTCGCCAAGCACCTATCGGTGTGTTCCGGCAGCCTCACTTGAGAGCCAGTTCCCAGTCCAGGTGTAGCGTGGCGCCATCTTCGACCACATCGTCACTTAACATCAGGTGACTTGTGGTCATACGCTACCCTGTAAATAGTAAAAAAAAAAAAAAACATACTTACAAACTTTTACATTTACATATAATACTAGCTGCGCCCCGCGGTTTCACCCGCGTCTTCCCGTTATCCCGCAGGAACCTTTTTCCGGGAAAACAAGTAGGGTATAAGCTATCGCCATTCCAGATTTTATCCAGATCCGTTCTGTAGTTTTTGCGTGAAAGAGTAACAAACATCCATCCATCCATACTCACAAACTTTCACGTTTATAATATTAGTAGGAAGTAGGATAAAATTAAATGTAGGAATAAAAATACTAGCCATTATATAAGCAATATTGGCTGTCGGTGTGTCACTTAGGTAATCAAAATACCCAACAACAATGTATATATGTGCAAATTTCAATATAGTGCCCACCAGCATAGCTTGGTCTTCGTTTATTTTCTGTGACATAAATGTGCTAAAACAAAAAGTTAATAAAAATAATCACTGAAAAAGTTGGTTCTTGTATCAATAAATATGATCAATATGAGCTTAGACTAGTCAACCAACTTGCCAAATAATTCGTAAGTGGTAAGAATTTTGTAGATCAGAACTGTCACTGACTTATTAGGAGACCAGCAGATCTCTTTACTTTTTACTCTTTGTATAATGTGTACTTACCTAAAGACTTCGTACCAGGGCAAAGCGCCGACGAGGTCCAACCAAAAGCCTTTAGTAAGGTAGTTGAGAGCGCACTTCTGTTTGTCGAAGATTAAAATTCCACGGCGGTCGTAGTAAGCCAGCTAAAACAATTTCGGTGTAAGATTGGTTAATAAAGTACGAGAGGGAGTCAACACAGTAGAGGCAGGACGAGTCATGACATCACATGTATAAATGAATTTCGTGTGTCGTAAGTAATTAATGGATATATGTTATACTACATAAAATGCTTACAAACAGCTTTAAAACCATGTCCATCCAGGTGATGCAATCGCAAAATGCGCCAACCATGACGAGTTGACGTCTCCATATCGCACCGCTTCCTCCTGCAGAAAACAAAATGTACCAGTAAATATCAATGGGGCATGATATATTTCACCAGTCTCAAGTACTGAGTGGAGCAATGGTGGCCGAACGGTAGCGCCTATATGGCATACAAGGCGCTCACGCAGAGTTCGAATCCTCTCGGCTCCGCACCTACGACTTAATAAGTTATGTGCGGATTTACCATCGCTCAAAACGGCGAAGGAAAACATCGTGAGGAAACCGACATGTCCAAGAACCTCAACATTCAAGGGCATGTGACATCTAACCAACCCGCACTGGGCCCGCGTGGTAGATTACGGCTCATAATGCTCCTATTCTCTCTCTGAGGGAAGGCCAGTGTTCCAAAAGTGGGAACGTAATGGGGTAGCTAGGGTGATGATGAAGTATTGTGTAAATAATTAAATCAATTTGTATTATGTTCAAATGGTTAAAACTGGCATACCTTGCAGTGCTGAGTTGATTATGGAAACAACGACGACGATCATCCGAAAGAGTAACCAGTATTGAATGAAGCTGTAATACAAATAATACATGAATATTGTACCTACATGTTGTTTGAGATCAATTTCTACACAGGGTTTATTTTCACTAACCAAACGCCTCTTAGTGGTAGCTTTCTAACAACATCCAGTTTACACACAGACAATTTCAGACATAGCTACATAAGTTGCTGATCACGACCGAGTAACCAAGTAGTAAGCTAAACGACAAAACTACTGAATAGCTGAAATTAGGTACAGAGATAATTTAGAGCCTGAGAAATATATCATATGGTCGAGGAGAGCGATGGCTGGCACCTGCGTCAACTCGTGAACGGGTGCTGCTTGTGGTGTCTGGTCTGCTTTGGTTGTGATCCCGCAACTCATTAATATTCATGTTCCCATATCCCAATGTGTACAACCAAACAAGAGAAATCTTATTAGTAAAGCTAATTAAAAATATCGGACCATTAAATGACAAAAAAAACTTGGGATTTTAGTGAACTTGCTCCAATTCAATCAATTAGTAATAAGAATAAAATTGTCAATGTGATCGCGCCAAAAAATTACCTGCCGGGCATTTCTTGCCTGTTCTTCTGCCGGCGTAAGGAGGTTGGAACAGGCGTAGCTAGTTTTAAGTTTGACGTTTTAAAGTGATCACAATGTATCCTATTGAATAAATAAAAATTGACTTTTGACTTTTGAAAGGACAGGCTACTTTTTATCTCAATAAACTGTAGCCCACGCGGGTGAAACTGCGGGGAACAGCTACCCATATAAATAGCAAGAGTTTATTGTGTATTTACTTACTCAGATTCCGGTTCAGTCCAGTAATCCTGTTCCACATATAAGGTAGGTTTGTTCCTTAAGTTTGTGCTAGGAGATCTCATAACAGCTGCATGCGAGCTCCTCGCGTGAAATATACGCTCTCTCAACTTACTCTGGTACTGAAAACAATTGAAATCCATGGGAACCTTTTTTTGTACTATCGGTTCTTTTATCTTCCCAGAATCACATCACATCTATCGGTGTGAGAGCCAGGTCCTAATCCAGGTGTCGCCTAACCAGGTGGAGCGTGCAACCTTCGACTGCCTCGTCACTGAGCATCAGGTGACTTGTGGTCGAACGCTACCCTGTAATAACTATTATATAATAACACTAATGTAGGTAACTAGGTATATATGCGAAAGTTTGTAAGCGAGTGAGTGAGTGTATGTTTGTTACTTCTTCACGCATAAATGGCTCATTGAGTACATATTTGAGTGACATTTGAAATGGTTATAGCTTATACCCTGATCAAAACGATAGGCTATACTTTTTATCCGGGAAAACCGCGAGTGTAACCAAGATTTTAAGCACTTATTTAGATTCAACTTACTTACGTCTTTATGTTTTTTTATGTAATCATGAAACATTTCTTCGAAAATTGGTCCAAACTCAGCCAGGCATCTGTCTAAGTGCGACCATTCGTCTGGGTACTCCTTCATTATTTTGAAAAAATCTATTTCACTTATGTAAAGGACCTATAAGTTAAGACAAAGTTTGCGTCAATTACAAGTAAGATTTAAAAAATGGGTTTCTCATAAGGGGTAATCTGAAAACTGCTAGTTATTTGTCTGTCTCAAACTCTGTCACAACGTCTAACAATAACTGTAGCTAATTCCCTAAATTTATTGTGATAAACAAAAAAATAATCAATAAATAGGGACCCAAAAAGATAAAGAACAAAATTCTACCCACTTCACAATCGGTACACGCAGAGTATGTCCTTAGCGATGCTAAACCCAAGAACACTGAGCTTACAGACAGCATGGCACCAGTACTATAGTAAACCTTAAGCAGTTCCCCCTCTTCATTGTGGTATTCACATTTTACTTGTCCCTGAAAGTAATTTTTTTTTTTTTGTAATTTGTTAACAACACTGAAATAAGCGGTAACTATTGAGGTAACAAGGGATGGCCGTCTGGTTCTTTGCTCAAAAAACATCCAAACCGAAAGTTACAATACCCAAAAAGAGCCAATCACCAGCCAGTCTCCATTTGGTCGCGTGTATGAGAAATGCTCAGTCGAAGGTGCATAATCTTATAATTTGTTACAACCAAAATTATGGCATTTACATAATGATATGACATACACTTACATGTTATAGTTTTAAGTATAATCTTCAGTTCAGTATAATTTTCAATCAGCCACTTTTTCGTGACGTAAGTCTAGGCTCTAAAATCTTACTCATTCAAAAAAATCAAGTAAGAAAAATAGCAGCTTACGTGCACAACCCACGTGACATTTTTCGACTGCAAGCCATGAAGAAACAACGTTGATTGCTTCGGTAATATCATAAGTTTCGAGGCGTACGCAAGATCTCTGATAAGCACTTTATCAGCCCCGAAGAAAGCTCGCGATTCGCCTATTATTTTCTCAGCTATTTCGCCCTGAACCTTCCAGTATATGTCATAAGGCTCAGTTTTTAAAACGTGCGGATGCATAACGTCCACACCTTTGTAATACTTCCATTGACATGTCAAATATCTATCCAAGCGTTTTAGCAAGTAGTGATGAATATTGTAATATTTATAGTACTTTCTCAAATTCGACACATAGTTCTGATAGTTCGTCACTTCTCGATACATGAGGTATATGGATGAAATAAATATTGATACACAATAAATTTGAAGCACATACTGTGATAAAGTGTCAATTAATCCGATATAAACTTCAATCAGTTTAGTGCTCATGAAATTAGTGTATAACAAGCGATCCAAAACCCACGATAAAAATATGCCTAAGACGTGTTTACTTCCTGGGTCGCATGTACCATTATTTGGTTCATCACTGAAATTGTCTTTGAAGAAAGAATCTCGACTCAAATCAGGGGAATGGGTAGTTGCCGCATACACTATATAGCTACTAAGGTACCAGAAACAGACTGGAATCATTATCACATCCAACCACACATGTATTATTGGATTCTTTGTCACATTCACGTGGATATATTCACCAGCAAAAACCATGTATATTTTTATCAGTCTGTTAAACTGAGCAATGCCAAAATACTGTGGTTTCCCAATAATAATAACTATATACTCTATCCATACGGTCGCAAGCAAATCCAAATTGAAATTTAACGTCTTGCAACGTGCAAACATGACTGATGCAAAGTTCATCTGCGAGTTTTCTTCTAGTGTCAGTGAAGTCAGAAGGGATATACAAACATCACCTACGTATATAATATCTGTCCAAATCTGAAAAAATCTAAACCACAGTGGCATTTCAGGACGTGTTAAATTTGGAGGATATAAGACCAATACGCTAAAAACCGTAGCCAAGACAATTTTACGCCATATTGAAATAAATGCTGAATGAGGGACAAGAAGCCAAGGAAAGGTTACATCTGCAAATAGCGATTTTGTTTGCAATTGGGCATCAGTGCAAAGGACCAATTGGCCAATATATTTAGCGCAATGGTAGACAGTCTCCTCTGGCGGCAATTCAAATCGGCCATGGTCTTTGTTACTTTTTTTCTTCCAAGCTGCTATAGACTCTGATATTTCCCACCATCGTCGCTTAACCCAAGCAATTCCTTCATCCTCGGCTCTGTCAAGACCCTTAACATGTTGTTTACATGTGTACAGAGTCCTTGCGTGTTCCAATCTTTCTTTTACAAGTTTAAGGACTTGCTGTCGATCTTCAGGATACTTATGCAATGCTCTTATATAGTTCTGTCGTGACAGAAACATGACTTCGCAATAGGTGAGACATTTAACAGAAACCGTCCTTTTCAGAGGAGGTATATAGAAACTAATGTCGCCAAAAATGGTTCCGCTGGTTAGAGAAATAACGGGTGTTGTTCCTTCATCTCCAGAAAGAATCTGCACCACTCCGGATTTCAAGTAGTATATGTTTGAGTAGCTGTGCGGTCCAGCAAAAAACTTTTCACCAGGTAATTTAAAATCTTGTTTTATGAAATCGCAAATATACCTTTTGAAAGGAATTGATCCCCTTTTCAGAATGGGACTGTGATAAAAGAGCGGCCAGAATAAATCTTGTTTGATTTCCATTCTTAAATATCTTGGTATTTCCATTATTACTTCTGGAATATTAACAATGCCGCTGCGTTTCTTCCACATAACACTGTAGAAGTGTTCTACTTTCATGTAAGCTTTTCGTGAAGGATTTCTTCTTTTAGTTTCTTCAATCAACCTCTGAACATGAGGATGGTTAGTACAAATCCTTCTAAGTCGCAATATCGACTCTGCGAAAAACTTAGGGATTAAAATGCATAATACTGCTATTTTACTTAAGGTGATAAGTACGTCGACTCCGATGAATTCTCGTACTGTAGAAGGTCTGACATCATCTAGTGCTTGGTTGAAAAGATATGTTGATACAAATATCGTTCCATATACGTATGTCTTAAATGCTTCCCCAGTCTCATTGAACTGAAAAATAAATAAAGGCAATTAAACTTTCCACGTAATAGTATGCTCATTTTTATCTACTTATTCAAACTACCACAAACCACTGCACTAGCTTCGGTCCAGACCGGAGCTAGTTTAGTATTTTTACAGCAAACTTTAGTAGGAATAGTTAAGGAGGCAGACTCTAACATTGAGCTGAAAGTTAAGGATAACTACAAAAAAAACACGTTGGAAAATAGTGTGACATTTATGAGGTTTTGGAAATGACCAATTTGTCTCATTAAGCTTAAAGAGTTATTTACAAAAAGGCGTAAAAGATTTTTTTAATATTTAACTATCTAATATTTACCTTATGAATGATGTTAATCCTCCAATCAAAGACGTGAGTCCTGCAGTTTTGACAAAAACCTTCTTTTGTAAGCAATATCCAGAAGCAGGTGATGCAGTTGAGTGAACATGTGAAAAGCAACGCAAATCCCGCTAGCAAGTTCCAAAACGAATGAGTGGTTGAAAGGTCATAGTATTCTAACACTCTATACAATCTGAAAATATTTCTGTACTGTAAATGTTTGATCGCCGAAAAGCGTTATATTTTTGAAAATACATGATTCAGTTTTACTTTTTGACTCTAAAATTGGCGAAGGTAAATTTCTAAGTTTCATATTTCTCCATACTGGACTCGATGGTGGATCACCTTGTATATATAGCATATCTTTTTCACATGAAAGAAATTCCGATTCTTGACTAAACTATGATTTGATTATAAATTTTCTAACGTTCAAGTTATATCTCACTTTGCATTAGAAAAAAAAGTTACTAACACAAGAAACTCTGTGAACGATAGCACATTTGGCCAGAACCGCACTGGTGGGCAGTCATTGCCGATTATCAACCAGAAGATTGGTATAAGAGCTATGAAATCGACAATAAGCAATAGCCCAGACTTTGGAAGGTGCTCGCGTCTCATTGCTTTGTCTGTCACTTGCCTGTAAAATACCAAAGATTTGCTAAATCTGTGTCATAATGTTAGATACTAATTATTGAATTACTAATTATTCACTGCTTATTGACATGTTTTTATAATCAGAATGGACTCTTAATTTGATAATGCATACATGTATGACATAATAGTAATTGAATGATCTGTACTCTTACAGTTTCCAACTGTAATAACTACTCAACTCAATCTGTACTATTTATGGCGTTCTGACTCTCTAAAGTTTTTATGTAATTTTTCTTTTTGACATTGCTTTATTACTAGTCCTTTAAATTGCTTGATAACTATTATTAAAACTACCATTATTATTGTAATCGATATAGATAAGACTGTAATTTGATGATTTATGCATGGAATATTAAAAATCTATACTGATATACTCAATTTGCACACTGAAAGGTTAAAATATGGCGATCTAACTATGTACTTCTAACAACCTATATTGTTTACCCCATGTTTATGCAAATAAATTGTATTGATTGATTGATTAATAAAAAACCAGCAATCTTGGGAAAGTTAAAATTTTTCATTAGACAGCAGGACGGCGGGCGGGAACGCAAAATGTATGTAAATATATGAACCACTTTTCGACTGTTGAACCACACCGACAGATGGTTAAAGTGATCAAAAAAATGGAAGTAAACTATTAATAAAAATACTAGAAATATCGCACCTGTGCACAATATGTAGGAACGTATCAATGCCGTATACCACATCACAGCAATAGCAATAATAAAACTTGACAATGGAAAGAAACGCATGGTGATCCATTACATCCCAGCAGTACACGATTGGAAACACAGACTGTAAAGGACCCTGTAATCATTGTAAAATAAAATAACTGCATTCAAAGCACAACAAATACCTTTCTGTGGTTCAATTTAACATAACATCGTGTCATTCAAGTAATACTACTACCACTACTACTGAGATGGCGCCACGACCCAAAGTGTGTCTTGGCCTCCGACAACAAAAGACGCCACTTCGGTCTGTCCTGCGCCACCTCCTGCCAGTCCTCCACCTGCAGCTCGCGCAAATCCTTCGTCACTTCATCTTCGTCTTCGTCATTTAAGTAATAAGTTAACATAACACGAGAAGAAACAAATAATAGCGAAGACAATGTTGTCCTGCCACCATCACCTTGAAATAACAGATTATTCACTCAGGCTATGCACAGCTCGTAATATAATTAAATGCATATTAATTGTATGTTAAGACATACTAAGGTAGCACCTCCACCTCTTACGGCCGGTTTCAATACCCTATCTATCCACGGTTTGCCCTACTGGAGATAGAAATTTGACACAAACTCCATAGTAGTAATGTCTTTAGTAGCACTCTCTGTAAAAGAGTCCTACCCTACCACTAAAAAATTAACTCCCAACACCAACTGATCTGCTCACCAAGATACTTTTGGTAATAACGCTGAACAGCACTATCACTTTGAAGTTGGGATGAAACGGTAGAAAAATTAGGTTGCTCCATTCTATATGTTTCTCAAACTCTTCGTCATCATCTCCTTCTTCCTGGCTTGTTTCCTTTCTAAGGGCCATAGATGTAAATATTCAGGGTATGTATTGGTAGAAGTATTGAAGGATCGTGTCGAGTGACGAGTCTGAATTTTTATGATTTTGTCATCTAGCCCCATCAAAGTCAAGCACTGTCAAAACGTTGAGTTGATTTTCTTCATTCCTGTCTTTACGTGTGAAGGTTGTGTCTACAAAAAAGGAAGGACTAATTATGCTGAGTTCAGAGTCTTTATTTAGATTTACTGTAGCACAGAGTAGATATAACTTTACTGTAGCTCAGAATAGATATAACTGTTGTGTTGAGGGAAATTCAAACATCCAATTTTCAAAACAAATTTAGCTGTAGGTGATGTGTGGATGTAGGTAGTAGTACTATTTAAATGTGGACAGTAATAATTCAGCAGTTCCCAATCCAGGTATAGCGTGGAACCATGCACCTTCGACAACATCGTCACTTAACAACAGGTGACTTGTGGTCAAACGCTACTCTGTAAAATATAAATAAAATGAAGGTCCACAACACTGGGCCAGAACGGGAGATTATGCACCTTAGGTACACTCTCACTGAGAGGAAATTTATATATTTCTTCTGTTCCTATATCCCCGCCAGTGGGAACGTATTACGATGACGACGTTGATAAAACTTTGATTTGTTATGTTATTAGCTACTTCTGCTATTATCTCAAAATAGGTAAACCTCAATCTCAAGCAATCTTTAGTTAACATACCTCGATCCCACATTACCCGAGAACGTATTACCTCGTGAATGGATGCGCTATGTACGTAATAGCACGATCACTCACGACTGATTGAATGCGATTTACTTGAGATTGTGCCGAGTAAGGCTCCAGCCACATTGTGCTTATTGTGAATTTTATGCTCGTACTCATTCTTATGCTACATCATGCCGGTATAGTTGCTAGTGTAGTACGGATAAGAATAAGCAAAAGGTAGCTGGAGTATAAGGGTGTCGATTGCGTAACGATTTCGATTTTATTGATCCTTTTCTTTACAGTTATTGTTATACTCTTTTAAGAACATGTACAAAGCCTGCATATTATGTACTAATAGTAAATATAATAATGTTGGTTGGATCAGGGGTCGAATGTAGAAGGCAGTACTCCTTCCTTGACACGGCACGTATAGTCAGGAGGTTCTTCACTCTGCAGCCCTAAGCACCGGTAGCTTGAGTCCTGCCCCGCTCCCGGTGGCACTCTAGGTTTAAGTTTGTTTTATATTATTTTATAAAATGATTGTAAAAGAACTTATAGGTATTTATGAAAGTAAATAAACGATGTGATAATAATAATGTACGTAAAGTCCATTTTACTACTCTCAATGGCATAATAGGTTGTTTAAAATGCTTTCCGTGTCATGTGTAATTTTCTCACATAAGGATAATGTTTTAGTTGAAAGCACCCGGAGCCACGAGAAAGTAGCATTAGGAACAAGGAATTTATTGTTACTTCGCTGCTTAAGGAAGTTTAAAGAGTGAACAACAGAATAGGTGAGTTCATTTACCTAACAATTTAACTAAGAACCTAAGAACAACTCTGGGGACTAAAAACAACCTATTAAAGCCGTGGTTTTTCAGAGGAAACAATACAAGACAGGAAGCAGAAGGTAAAATCTTCATCATTCCATTGAACAAAAAATAAATAAACGTTTTAGGAAATATACCTAACCTTCTATAAAAAAAAACTGATAATTGAAATGGTTCGTTTTAACCGCATTGCTCATAAAACTGGCATAATAAAGTATCCAAGACTGTTATTGCCACCGTGAAGATGAAAAATTTGCGAATAAGAATTTCGTGAAGGAAAATACATATTCTTCGTCGTCGGTGGGTTGAGAAATCAGTATGAGACAACTGAGATATTGAAACTTGAGTCGAGGGATCAACTAGGAATTTAACTTTTAGGATTTAGCTGCACAAGGCCAGTAGGTTCGCATTTTGTAAACTGCTCGCATATTTTGTGATATTTGCATTTCTGATTCCTACATTGATTGATATAGATATGCTATCCCCGAAATGTGTTTGAATAGTATGTATGTTAGGAAAACCCTTTGTTCTATTTAGTGGTATGATTCGTGAGAGTTTTGAGTTATTCACTTACCTACACTACCAATATAACGAAAAAAAAAATTACAAACAAACAAATAAACCGTAACTGTCCTGAATAGCTTGAAAAAATTAGTGAAAGTGCATTATACTTTCGCTTTTCGCTGTCCTAAGCTTTTATGTTTTTGTTTCAACAAACATGCAAATCGCAATAGCAAACTGAAAATGCGAAAATACGCCACAACAATATTCAACTTGCACTTAAAGTAAATAGTACCTATGTCTTACCACTACCACGGTGAGTTGGGTAGCTTCACGAATGTATATCATAAAATATATACCTACCTACTACCTAGTTGCAGTCCCACTTATTTTGTATTTTAAAATGCTCTTGAAATTTTAATTATTAGGTACAGGCAATATTGAACTCATTCGTTACTGAAACGAAATATTTACCTAGTTATAATGACTGAAATTTGATACGCACCCAGTCATATGACACAGTTAGGAGTAGCTTACCATGCGCACTACATTCACATCCGAAGAAAAACAAAAGTTAGGTATATTCAACGGTGAAGGAAAACATCATGAGGAAACCGGCATGTCGGAGAACCGCAACATTCAAGGGCATGCGACATCTACCAACCCGCACTGGGCCCGCGTGGTAGATTACGGCCCATACGCTCCTTTGAGAGAAGGCCAGAGTCCCAGCAGTGCGAGCGTAAGAGACTAATGATGATGACGATGTATTCATAAATTACTCGTATATTTCTGGAACAGGTTTTCTATTTCTTTTACCTGGTATTTTTCAGTCTTGCCAATATCTTCTAACGGCCGTTCCCAATAACCGATCTATCTACGGTTTGCCCTACTAGGGATAGATTTCGAACATTACTTCTATGGAGCTTGTGTCAAATGTCTATCTCTAGTAGGGCAAACCGTGGATAGATCGGTTATTGGGAACGGTCGTAAGACACAGTGAATCCACGAAACTAAAATTAGTATCAAATTACATAGCTGCAGGATAATAGTAGCGGCTGCCACTGTAAGCAATTGTTTACCCAAAACAGAGCAGCGGTAAGCGCCTCAACTGTGTACAGAACAGAACATAACAGTTGAAAACGTAGAAATAAACGGGAACAAACGCGATTTGTTCGGTGGAGTGTGTGTGGCAACGGACTCGAGTATGACAAAACGCGAACCAGTTGTGTATCAGACCGACATGTAACACGTAATCAGAATATGTAGTTAAAAAAACTAAAAAACACACTTTACGCACTACACACAAATCTTATATAAATAAAAGAAAGTCAGAAATCGGCAGAACCGATTTGGCTGAAAATTGATGGGGAAGTAGCTTAGGACCAGGAAACGGACATAGGATACTTTTTATCCCAGAAAGGTTTCTGCGGGATAACGGGAAGATGCGGGTGAAACCGCGGGGCGCAGCTAGTAATATATACAATAACTAACGGCCGGTTTCAATAACCGATCTATCCACGATTTGCCCTGGCCTTACTGGAGATGGAAATTTGACATAAGCTCCAAAGAAGTAATGTCAAATTTATGTCAAACCGTTTATTTAAACCGGCCTTAAATTGACTTGGACCTACGTACCTACCTACCTACATATTACTCGTAGTTACAACATAATGGTTAATTTAAAAAGTGTGAAGTGCTGTTCGGTTTGTACCTACTTTTAATTAGTTTTTATAAACTACAATTATTTTTTTTACTGTTTAGTCTTTCGTTGCCAAGCCCAGTCCATTAGACTCGTCAAAACGAATCGTATGAATCCAAACTCGAGGGGTTTACTAGTAGCCATTGAAGAGTTCCACTATCCACCTCCTGGGTCCATCATCAGATCAGGTCAATGATACTCAAATAGTGCATTGTTATACATACAAAGTTTCATTTCGATACGACATTTAGAAGTAGGTGAAAATTGACTTCTAAGATTTGATTACATTGTTAGTTAGTAAAAGTTTTTTAAAAACTCCTTATTACCAGGATCTGTGTTTCCCGAAGACTAAACAAAGCAAATTAGAGTACATAGCTAATACATATATATTGTTTCTGTGTTATTTTCACTATGGTAACAGCAAGAGAGTAAGAAAATGTTGTACCGTAAATCTATTGGAACACCCGTATTACCGGTAATTTTGTTTTATCCATCGGGCATCTCTGTCCCCAAGTCCCACATCGGTGTCATACAAGGAACCATTACACGACATATACAGGAATTTTCGTCGTATTTGTTAAACTGCCACGGATACTGTTTCATTATTTGCTTTACGGCGACGCGGCGGTGACGGCGGCAAACTGTAACGAGCAGAGCTTCTCAAGAGCAAAGCTTTAAATACCTATCAAGAATTTTAAATGATATATCCGTTGGTAAGCGCATCCGTTAAGAAAGGCTGCAATTATTATTTCTGTGATGTTTATATTAGTTCGAACGAGGTTTTTAAGAAAATAAACTTTAGAAAATTTACGTAGAAACTCGGAAAATTCAGGTAGAACTGAAACATCTTGTTAGAACTCAAGACCCGCTGCAGCACATTAACTATGTACGTTTGTCTACCCGTGCGTTGCCTAGTAATGTGAGTAGCAAAGAATTTGAATAAGTAATCTCTTTACCTGACTGCGAAAGAAGGAAAGTTATGTTTTTCGAGTGTATGTATATTTCTTTAGCACGGCCTGTAGCCTAAATAGCTTGACGGATATTAACAAATGAGGTGTCATTTGATTCGTCTTTATTGTAGGAGTGTCATAGGGTACTTTATATATACCAAAAAAACATTGATTATTCAGTAGTAATTTAATTTTATTAGTAATTTATTATTTTTTTTATTAGTGTTTTAATTTTTTTTTTTTTTAGCAGTAATTTTTTTGGAAATAAAATATAGCCTATAGCCTTCCTCGATAAATGGGCTATCTAACACTGAAAGAATTTTTTAAATCGGATCAGTAGTTTCTGAGATTAGCGCGTTCAAACAAACAAACAAACAAACTCTGCAGCTTTATAATATTAGTATAGATTCACAATTGCATACCTGGAAATCTTAAAACTGGTTTAATAAGTAAGGACGCCTATATTTCATCAAATTCAAATTTCGCTAGAAAAGCTTGGAAAATTCTGTTTAATTAAGTATATTCAATAGAAAATAAGGAAATATTTTCAGATGGTCCAAGGCGTAAGTGAGAGCAATTAAATCAAAATAAATATTGTGAGTAATTTTAAGGAGATTTCCCAAGTTGACTTTCCCGCAAGATGTATTTCCACTAACAGATCTAAATGAAACTTCCGACAGTCCGAGAAGCATTGACAAGGAAAATAACCTTCGTATTTTGAAAAAGCTTTTTCGTATTTTGTAATAGTGACCTGCCCCGCGGCATTGCCTACATTGAAGTTGATATATATCCATAAAAGCTTTAACATAAAAATTCCAGGAAACACTTGAACTCGAAATTGTTTTCGACGGATTTTTTTTTCACACTGTTATATATTTAATTGGTAGCAAAACCAGCCAGATAAAAGCAACACAAACACAATCAAAGAGATTTTAGTGAGTTTCCTCGTAAAACATCTGTATTCTCTTAAAACTTGCGCCAGCAACAAAACGGTCCGCTTCACCATTGAGTTTAATTTGTACCTCGCAGCACAGAATAAGAAGATTGCAGCCAACGATCGTTTATCCGGACATATTTTATGAGGAAATTCGATTAGTCGGATTAGCTGGAGATGAGGTACTGGAGCACCTCGTAGAGATGTGCTCTGCGCGAATTGGTCTTGTGGGAATAACTTGTAGCTATACGCGAGAGCATGAAATCTGAGATGTTGTAAAGTACCTACTCTATACCTACTCGGATTTTAGTGTACATTTAGAAGCTTTGTTCGAGTACATAATATGTTTTACTGTATTTACTTACATTGTTACACACACTGCATGCCAAACCAAAACAAAAAAAATGGTAAATGCTCCAATTCCAGAAATGCTAAGGCCCAAAAAAAAACTCTACAAATACCATTTCTAATCTACCTAACCGAAAACTGGAAAATACTCAATATAGCCCCTTTTAAATTAGAGATGTAAACGGAGCCGTAAAGAAGACTTCTCGCTGAAGCGTTAATAAAAAAGCGATAATAGCACAATATTATTTGGATAAGGTATTCAAATGCGAATTATCTCAAATTGTTTCAGAGGCAGGGTGAAAGGAAAGGTACGGTATTTTATAGACAGTATTCTAATAACCGCTTTTTATCATAAGACCATGATTATTTTTTTGATGCGTAACGGGTTTTGTTACAACTTCCAGCTTCCGACGCCGTTAACATCAATAATAGTTAATTATAAGTAGATATGTTAGAAAGGATTAGGTATGCTTATATCATTTGTCACCTTTATCTTATATAATTATTATTGAAATATTAATTCCACCACCAGTGTGTGACAAGCTTATATCCCTCCACTAAACTCAGGGCCGCCTTACGACATCGAGGTTAAAGGCCGTTCCTGTCATTCCTTAACTTTTTTATATATTTTTTTTTGTTAGGAGTGTTAGGACGACCATCATTCGGTCTTCATGAATATCTTTGTGTACTACGGAACCTTTTGTTTCGGTGCTGAAAATACGTTCGTAGTTAGCTTACGAGATTTGTTTAGGATGTTTTATAGATCAAATAAATAGTTTATTGATCCATTTTGTTTGTTGTCTAAAAAGACTAGTTTATTCGATTTAAAGTTATATTAATTTGTTTTGACGTGTGCACAGTTAGGATAGATATCAGAAAGAACCTGGAGAAATGAAGACTTTTATTTAGTTAAGTCTCTAGAATGCACCACTTTAAAAGAGGGTTAAAATGGTCCAATTAATGCTAAAAAAATCTACCAGGCAAAATACGATAATATTAATAGGTATACAAATTATGTACCTAAACACAAATTAATAATACATATAACATAACAATTTGCAAATAAACATTTATTATTATTTCAATCTATACCTATTGTCCCACTTAAAATAATTAATTATAAATACTTCTAGGAAGGTTGGAAATATCCAGTGCTTTAACCCAAACCTTCAGTCAAAACCCAAAACCTTTATCATTTTTTTCCAACACGTCAACATTTTTCGATGAAATGGTGTAGCTTGAATTTCCAGGCATGATACAGCAAAACGCACACAAAACAACATTTCGTAATGAGCACTAATGCTCCATCCATTTAATTATGATAATGTGAGCACCCCAGCTTTCGCAGAATATGGAATTCTTTCTGAATCATAGTACGTCATGGATGTGTTTCTTTGCATAGCATGAACTTGACCTAGAGAACTGACAGACGAAATTACAAAGGGATAATAGTCATTATTAGTGGTAGAATCAAATTTAATACAGGGTTTTCATACTTATGTAAGCATACTGCGATCCTATAGATACCAGCACTAGTGTTGAAAACCAAGTTTGACAGGTCTAAAAGTATTGCTGTCTTTTTCTAAACACGGAAGAAAAAGAAAAGACCGCATTACTTTTAGACATATCAAATTTAGTTTAGTTCAAGAAAATGTACAAGAGAATCAACACCAATAACTTAATTAAACTAAATATAGCGCGTATTTAAATGAAATTGTAGGATAGCTTAGCTAATTTATTCTTCGTCTATGTCGAGGAACAATTCATGTACTTGCAAATTTTCTGGCGTATTTAAAACGTTTATAACCATTTCAGCTACATCATTTGCATGATTTATCTTATTTGCAGATGTCTCATCAAATCTTGAAGAGTATTCAATCTCCATATGAGTAGTTTTTATATTTGCGTTTAGATATCTGAACTCATGTCTTAAGATTTCATTAACTGATGATGCAGCAGCTTTAGCAATTGCAAAAAGATTCTTGTTTTGTTGTCCCAGGCCTTGGCAATTGCTTATTGTTAAAATATGCGCATGGTTATGTTTTTCAATCATAAGGCATGCAGCTATTCGAATACAGGCTGCTATAGCAGATACATTTGTGTCAACTATCTTCTTAAAATTTTCCAAATTTCCTTCAGTCACCGTACAATCAAAATCATTATTTGCAATATTTATTAAGACATCAATAGTACCATTATTATATACTATGTCATCAAACACAGCTTGTAATTTTTCAACATCATCATTAGACTGGCGTATGATCACATTTTTTAATGTAACACTGTGCGAGTCCTTTAATTTACTTGTTACAAATTCAAACTCCTTATTACTTTTGCATAATCCAATAACTGTCAAACCCGCTTCTTCAAATTTTTTAATGACATGGATTCCAATATCATTTCCACTGTTTGTTATAACAGCAACTTTGTTGATCCAGTACTCCATAACACTTCAAAATATTAAATGTAAGATTCACAGCAAGCATTCAGTTGTATCATTGGTTTATAAACCAACTTTTATCTCAAGCTTTTTATATAATATTTTTTTATCTATCTTGATAGGTAGATAATATAGAGATGATGATGGGCCTTTAATGGTAAGGCCATTAATAGATTTTATTTTCAGATAATCGTACTGAGATTCAAGATAACAATTTGCCTCTAAATCTAAGCTCTTAAAGTAAAGAGCTGCAGTAGGTAGGTACGCTTGCTTACATTGTATGTAATTGAAAAATAGTCAGTGTAACCGTTGCGACCGTCACATATAAGCATTTTATTTTTATTTCCAGATATAATGAAACTTACAACCATTTACATAATATATACCTAATTTATTTTCATTGGTAAGCTTAACCCATCGCTAGTAAATTTCATGCAAAGCGTGAAAGATAATTTCTTTTACATAGACACTTTTAGGTGCTGACAAAATCATTAAAACTGTTTTAGAAACATCGTATGCAGTCAAATGAGGATTTTTCTCAAAAAACTCATCATTGATGAATTTTACTCCACCGCTTTTGAATAGCCCAGTTTTAACTATACCAGGTGAAATACTGGTCACTTTGATTTTGTGGTTTGATAAGTAAAATTCGTTTCGTAAAACTTGATTGAAAGCAGTCATTGCTTTTTTCGATGCAATGTATACATTTATCTTAGGTTCGGCAAAGGAAGGCATATAATGGCCGCAAATGCTGTTGACGTTTATAATATGCCCTTTGCAGCCCTTATTCATCATCGAATTAATCGCCAGATGTGTGCAAGCGATCAATCCATAAATGTTTACATCTATGATGTCTTTCATATTCTGTATATTACTTTGACTAATTAGACCTTCTTTCCCTATGGCAGCGTTATTTATTAAAAGGTCAACGCCTCCATAAGCTGCTACGATACCTTCAAAAGCAGTCTTCAAGTCTTCATCATTAGAAATATCACATTTGCAAGGAATTAATTGTCCTTCTACTTTGCCCCATTTTCTTGCATTCTCAAGCATTTGGTGCACTTTGTCTTCAGTAGATTCAAATCCAATTACTCTCATGCCAACTTTTACTAGATCTTTAGCAATTTGGGCCCCTATACCTTCACCCGACCCCGTCACGATTGCGACTTTGTTTTTCCAGACCTCCATTGTTACGTAGTTTCAGGATTTATGACGATGCTGACAAATGGTTCAGTTTTATAGCTAAGAATAAACTCGTTTGACAGTAGGTACCTATTAGGTAGATACCTATTATGTGATTTATATGTACCTAAATCATGTACTTATTCAAATTGAAGATTCGCGTGAGATTAGACAAAATCATTACAGCATTCAAGGTTTTTACAGTTGAATCGATTATCCACTTTAATGTTCAGAAAAAAATAGAATCTGTAAACAGATCTTTTATGTAATGTTTAGATGTTCTTTTAATTTACGGTAAAATTAATCTATTCGGAGAGTTTCTCCTGACTGAGTGATAAAGTTGATAGAACAAATTTGGGTCTATTTGTGCACAAGAAACATCACAACCTAATTTAATCGTTTCGACCATTTTGTAAGGATCTAAGTCTGTAAATCAAAAGTGAAGACTTGTAAAGCACAGCTACCTACAACTCTTAATTTAACAAAGGAAAACTGCACTATAAACGTTCTTGCTTGCGTAATGTCGTAAAATGGTACAATTTAACGCACTAGCGCAAAATACCTTTATTCGTTTACGTCAGCGCAAAAAAAAAACGATCATTGTTCATGCTACAATGGCTTTTCAAGCTTCAATAGACGTAAAATAAATTGATCGCAATTTATAGACTTTTCGCTCTACAGATAATATCCAATCGAGCATTATCCTTATCTGGCAAAAATATTTTAAATGTTGAATCTGAGCATTAGTGTATGCTAAGCGAAAACTGTTTTTTTTTAATTACTTAGGATGCAGGTAAAGTAGGTACTATATGTCGCCAAGCACATATCGATGAGTTCCGGCAACCTCGCTGGAGATCCTTTTCCCAATCTAGACGTATATTTAGCCACCTTCGACCACATGGTTAAATCATGTGACTTATGCTTAAACTCTACCGCATAGAAAGGTTGGAGAATTATGAAAAATTTTCATGCAAAAGTTGCTTACGACCATTAAAATACATGTTGCTTTATGTACCTACTAACAATATAAAACTACACGCAATGTATTCGACTGCAAATATAAGTTTCAAATAAAATTATGAATGTTTACTCATTATTCTCAATTTTGGGGAACGTGTTAGTTTCGAGAAGTTGTGGTATCAACACTATATTCGAATGAAAACCGCAGAAATAAAAGTAATGCTGATGCCGAATGAACCACAACAGTAATGAAGTGTGACCGCAATAAGTGGGTTCAGAAGCGAGCCAGCCCTACTTTAATTTGTACTTATATGCTTACGTGTGGATTTTCTGGAAACAAATCTGTTTATATATGAAAATCAGTTTACTTTGAAACGGATTTAATCTCAAATTTTACTAATCACGTTAATACGAAATTTTATCGACGAAAAATTGATAATAATAATAAACAAAGGTATCTTTTGTAGAAGTATCGAATTTAATTCGTTGCGATTGATCAATAGAGAGAGTTTATCTCGCCTCCATGATAATTCGTCGATGATCAATAGCAATAAGCACGCTGATCTAGAGTGCCTGAAACCAATTTCATCAAAATCAGTGTACAAAAAGGTAGGTAGGTACTTTATCTTCATTATATCGTTCACCATTGTCTTAAATTACGCCGCTTAGTGCGGTCAACTGCGGTTCAGACCAGAATTGTCTAAATTTGAACGAGATTTAGAAGACCCGAGAATTTCGTCAATTTCGGTGTCGTTCGGCTTGAACTAGACAATTATACAAGTTCCAGGTTATGGCGCGGACGTAGGTTAACACTGATTGTCCTTGCGGTGTAAAGGGAACGTTGCAGGGGCACGTGGTCGAACTTGCCTAGTCCAACTTAATTACATTCTACTTAGGTACTCCCGTTGTGGGTCGTGCGTTCTACCTCTGCAGAAATTGATGTCCGGTAATTTGAAGCGATCTGTAATACTATAGTAGGTACAATACTGCCGCGGCTGGCATTTCAAGCCTTGGTGGATAACACATGACATTCATTATATGAGTCAAAATTTACAATACCAAGAATGTATTTTACTATCTACGTGTTAGCACGATAGTTAAGAATTTTATGGAAAAAGTCCAGCGTGTTTTTTTCCAATATTAGAATTCTGATTGATCTCGAAGAACGTTGTTATTTTACATGGTGCCACGATAAAAGTGGTACCACTCTGGAATGGTGATTCTCAATTGAGCCTGTAAACAAAATTTAATGTAATATTTAGATAATGTAATTCACCATTACAAATAAGTTTTCAATATGTTTTCAGCTGAATCTAAAACTACTTATTTTCCAAAATTATACAAACTTTCCGCGGAAAACGGCAAAACTTCACAATCTTTTCCTACCCATGCAAAGTCGAAAGAAGGTTTGCAAGTGTAAAATTCCGTTGATAAAGACAGGTAGTGTGGTGCCCTTTACGGCAGTAGCTGGGGAATCATTAAACTTTTTTTGTTTAAAGTTTAAATTAGAGATACCTACGTGTAGAGATAAGTATCAAATGCTCCTCTATCACAAGTAATGCCCGTAACAATCGTCACGACACCGTGTTTACTCGAACCGCTAGTGGACATTGTAAACAACAACCACCGGCCCCATGTAGCCTCGTACACTTTAATGGCCCGACCACTGGTGTTTACTTTAAATAACCAACGTTTATTGACACTTCGCGAAGTAAGTGAACACTGAAATGAAGGAGTTTGTTTGCGTTGAGGGAACTTACCGAGAATTGAGGTTGAGGTTTAGGTAATCAAATTCACGAAATATGAGCCTGCAAATCAAGAGTCTCAAAACGGTGAAGGAAAACATCGCGAGGAAACCGGCATGTCTAAGAACCATAGCATTCCAGTCCAGCGCTGGTGATATCCCGCTCTGGGCCAGCGTGGTTGATTACAACCCATACTTCTCCTTCTCTCTCTGTATGAGAGAAGGCTGAGCAATTGAAATTTAATAAGTTAATGAGGATGTGGTGATGAAATCAAGAGGATCAATGTTTCATCTGCACACAAAAGAGGTAAGTAACCTCTTTTAGGATTTTGTTGCATTCCGGATTTCAATTACACAAACAATATTATGTATTATAATGAAAACACATACAACGCTACAAAATCTTGATATTACCACAGACCAGATTATGTAGTGAATAGAATATCTTTATTACATTTAACAGACTTATTTGTTTTACCTGAAATATGCTGAACAAATGTGTACTTTCATAAAAAGTGAAATAGAGGTTTTGCCATAAAGTTGCAAAAGCATCAAAAATAAATACCTACCCCGCTATCTTTGTAAACATCGCCTTTAGAGCACATTACAAGGATCATGATAATAATAAATGCCATAAAAGTGAATGCTGAGCACATTTTGTTAGTCTATGCTTTGAAACGTACTACAAATATTTTCTCTAAGCTCAGCTATACCGCTCGTATTTTAGCTGCCACGTTGTAAAGTGTAGCTTACTGATAAAACTAAGTAAAAATTATGTTTTAGGTACTCGTAACGACTGATATTATAAAATAAAGCAAACAGATTTAACAAACAATAATTCTAATGTGTTAAACATCATCAACTCGTGTTCTCAAGATATAGGGCCGTTCTTTACCGAGAAGGGTTAAAAGAAATTAATAATATAATGGACATAAATATTTGAAACTATAACTGTGAAATTTTTGGTTTCAGCTGCGAGGGCATTTTGCACATTTTAACCTTATCTCTTCCAGTCTCTACCAGTCACGTTTCACAAGTCCTCGCTACCCCTGTGGGTTATAACGAACTAAATTGTTCGCGGAGCTTCTTGAGCAGTATCTTAATTTTTGGCCGACAAGTTTATAAGCCAATGTTTAAAGTTTAATCTCCATCTTTTCGAAACATTGTACTTAATTTAATGTTCTAATTTAGACTCCAACGGGTAGATTAACGGTCGGGATCTCAGATGAGGAGTCAGTTTTGTAAAATTTTGATTTAATTTGGAAAGCGCATAATATTTTCAACCCTTATTAGTCATCTGTAAGGTACCCACCTGTTATAGCAAGGAACGATACTTTGATCCTTTATATTAACTTTTAATGGACGTCCATTTCGCAAGAATGCAATTTGTATGCTAATCGTCTATTCGGCGTAAAATCTTAATTTTCTTCAAGATGAACTTTCTTAGGTTGATAATGAAATTTTGTTCGAGCTCGAAATAGGATGAATATGATTGGGTGAAATAGTTGCTACAGTGTTGAGTTGAGGAGTTTATAACTCTACTACCAGTTTTCACTCTACTATATCTACCTATCTATTTCAAATTACATGTCCTGACTCGGTCACTTACATATCATGGTAGAGCCTCACTTACTGATCCTACATAAACATAACATTTTCAGGGTAGCTTCCTTTAGTAGTAGGTGTAGCGAATAGCGATGTAAGTACATGAAAAGGATTTTTTTGAATATTTATGAGCATTTTTGTAGTGTGACACTGCAAGTCACCAGTTGTAAGCAATTATGAAGTCGATAAGTTAGTATGACACGGATTTTGATTTCAAGACAAAACGTTGATTTTAGTTATGGGGGTTAGTTTCAGTTCAACTATTTCTTCTCGCAGTTTTTACTACCATGTCCTAATTCTGAATGTTAAATCCATAACTGTATTATTAAATCAAATTATCATATTGCATATAGCATCCAAATCTGCCCAGGCTTTTTTCGCTTAATTGAGTAACTAACAAACAAAAATATCCCAACTATTGCATTAATTATAGTGTAATTCATGTGATGTGATATTCAAAAGAAATATAATTTTATTGCTAACTTGTGAAAAGAAACCTCTGAAACCAAAGTCGCTGCTTTTTAACTTTAAGCCGCCGTAAAATCATCATCTCGCGAACTTTTTAACTTAGATTGGCTTCTTATAAGAGTTTTTGCAACTTTGAAATTAATGCAAGGGAATTTGTTGTCATCTATCCAGGACGCTGGTCTTTCAACCTTGAAATTAAGTCTAAAAGAAAATATAGGGATTTCTCGAGTCTCTCTTGTTTTAATCATAGATTATTAGCCTTACCAAAAGCTTTTATAATAAAGAGGTTTAAAAATATGTGATGTTACGAGAAAAACGCTCTATGAAAAAGTTAAATATTTTTGCACCATTGTTTGGGTGCTTAAACGTAGTAAAGTAGATTCATACGTATCTTCATAATTTATCTGTATCTATCATTATATTGAATCAAAAACATTATTTTTGCAGAATAAATCACAAAAATGATGAGTAAAGCAAGCAAGACATCAATTTATGAACAATGAGCTTACCAAATAACCATTTGCTAAAAATCTATTCTGTAGAAAATTCGTGACATTGTTGACGAGATCGTAGCCAACGTCACGTCACGAGCGACTAGGGAAATCAGTTACTTTGTTACATTCAAATTGTCATTTCTCCCTACAATCGAGTCGGCCGTCTGCGTCTTTCTTGGCAGGCTTTCAAGCTACATCTGCCTCGTAACCTGCATTTTTTCTTCCATTCCTATCTACTTTATTATTGGTAAACGGAACATCGTAAACATTGGTATCGCACCTTGGGCAAACGCCAAACGATGTAGAATAATCATCTTCACGGAATACGGGTACACTTCGAAGTTGTATACAAATCAGCGGTTCGCGATTATGCATGATTCCAATTTCCATTCGAATTATTGGACTCTATAAACCATTCGACTGACTAATCTAAATTAGTTACTGATAGCACCAACTCAACTGCCTGCTTACCGTGTCGACTGCCGACTGAATCCGAGTCGCCACGAGTCGCTGCGATTCGACAAGACTCGATTCTATACCTTTCTGCATGACTGTCAAGTAATTACTAATATTCAATTGGAAAATAAAAATTAGCAGATTATCCGAATGATCGGATCATTCACAGTCGCGCATCGTTGACATCGATACACGATATACCTACTTAATGTTCTAGACTCATACTCTCATGCATGAGTATTAATATCAATAAAGTAATATTATGTAGACCTACTAATACCATGCATTGTTAAACAACGTCTTATTATTCTAATACATCAAAAATTGAAGGAAACTAAACAAGTCTCAGGTGCCAATCGGATTCCGCTTGTTACAGGAACGCGGCAGATATGAGATTTGGCTTTGAAAGATAAATCGCAATTACACTTTTTTCTCTATTCAATGTCGTTTGTCTGCTTGTCTACCGCTCGATAAAATGTCGAATCATATCATTCAAAACAAAAAGTCATGAAGAAGAACTTCCCATCTCGCTATTTTTGTACCTATGAGATAACGGCGAGTTACGAGTACACACTCGAACGACCCGTCGAACAAGATTTAATAACATATTTTTCTCAGCTTCTTTATAAATATGAGCTCATAAAATATACGTAAGCAGCAATTTATTAAAGTCCCAAACCAATTATCTCAGATATTTGGTTGTAAACTCTTTGGCTAACTTGCTTAATTTGTTTTGTTTCAACTAAATGAGGGCACATCAAAATAATCGGCAGCTTTTCTTATAACTTGGTTTTAACTTTCCCAAATCGCTAGACATTTAGTTTTATTACAATATTGGTGTTTTCAATTTTAACGGGTAAGTACATTGAAAAACGAAGTATTGTTAAACATACTTTCCAGTTTAAGAGGCGATATTTCAAAGACCTTTATTTATGAATTGAAGAAGACTTTTATTTATGAATTGAAAGATTGCATTGCATCCAATAATTGAATTCGCGTGGATTCAAAAGTAAAAAGTCTAATTTATTCTGCCTTCGTAGCACCAGATGCATATTGTGTTTCAAGAGTTACAAGTCAGTTAGCATAAAGCTGTAATTCCCGATTGAACCATAAAATGTTTGCGGTATTAACTTCAAATTTATATATGTTTTACGAGCACAATGTCTGGGGGTAGGTAATAAAGTTTCTCTTTGCAGGTGCAACTCTTAAGGAAAACTCGAAGAGGCTGTATGAAAGTGTTGTTAACATTTACTTTATGATTTTCCGAAACTTTGTCATATTTAGAAGTCCCTAGTAAGTTTTTTTAGCATTTCTAAAGACTGATTAAACAGAAAACCCTAGTTCACTAGAGCTCACCTGCGATTTTATGAAAGCAAGTAAGTATTAAAGTTTCTATAAACGTCAACGTTTAGTTTTATATATATATATTAAAGTTTCTATAAGCGTCAACGCGAAGTGGAAACTAAGAATTTACCTACTTAAAATAAATATTCACTATTTTCAAATTAATTTTCCTTTTGATATATTCATTGTTTACACAAATCACGAAATTACTGAGAACTTGAAAGTTTGATAACAATTTTGCTCACAAAGTGTATCTAACTAAATATATAAAGAAACATATGTTAAGTAGGTACGTGGAAGTACTTATCTAAAATTATTATCTAGAAACCATTTATGCTGGAAATTGATATCCTATTTATCCACAGTTTTCCTACTAGAGATAGGTTATTGACATGACTTATAAGGTGCTTGTGTCAAATTTATATCTCTAGTAGAACAAACAATAGATAGGTCATTATATCCAGCGTTAAACGTTCGTCCCGTATTCCTTGCAGAGTTTAGCAACATGATGCGCGGCGACAGCGGCGCGACGCGACAATGTCGCGACGTCATCGCCTGTCGCAGGGCGCACGTTGAACGCTTGTAACCTGCATGTCCCGGCCATCATTCTGCCTATAACCCTACAAAGGTACATTGAATTAAATTGATTTATTTGATGCGATGATGGCAGTAGCTTGCGATCCTTTATAAAAAAAACACAAAAAAAATGTTAGGGAATGTTCAAGTGTTACCAAGTTAAGCCAACTATGTTGCCCAATACAATAATTGCTGTATCTACAAGAGCTAAAAAAAATACTTAGAATTTCATCAAACCATGTGGTCGTCTGCGAATAAGAAAATAACGAATGCTGGAGAGCTGTTTTATCTCGTGGGAAACAAAAAACACCGGTAACCTACTAATCATGACTTGAAGAATCTATCGCGGTTCAGATCCGGCTCGAGGGACCAGTATGTCGGGTACGGCAGTAAAAGGCCGAGTTTAAATTAGTGCCATAGTTTTGCGAAATTTCGCAGCTAGACTTTTTTCTAAATGACCCATGTTACCTGACAGTACAGGGTGGTTTTAGCTCCGGCAACAGAAAGTCGATTTCGTAGTAGACGACCTGCATCGCTGGCCCGTTATCGTCTCTTACAACTAAGTTCTTAGAACACGAGTCGCCGGCTCGCACGCTTACACATTTTGCTGGAAATAATAATAAAATATGTTATTTTACTGGTATTTACCGTCGAAGTAAGTTAAAGTTTCTTTATTTGTACGGTCATTTAGGATCAAAACTTTTCTTACTGATCATAGTGCATATAGATACTTTACAAAAAGAGTTAGTCTACCCCTAAATGGAGCAAAATCGTTTCGTATGGATGATCCAAACTAGATAAACCAATTTCACAAAACCTGTATCACAACAAAAATTAAATCGAGTTCACGAAAACTAGATACGTCAATTGCAAACTTTAGTAAAAAACCGATGATACCAATCCGAACCCAACGAACTCAAACCGTCGTTTATCTTTAAAACTAAAACTATCGACTATACATCGAAACTATGGTAGGCTGGTCTTGAAACCGATTTTAAAACCTTAAAATCGGATATATCCGTTTGCGTGAAAATCCGAAAACGCCCATGTCTAATTTAAATTGGCAGTTTTATGCAACAAATAATCATAAAAGTGAGTAAACTTACCCACGATTTCATAAAAAATCAATATGCCAATGTCGTGTAGTGATTTATGCCATTTGAGCACTTTCTCGACTGGGCCGGAAAATGCTCTCGGACCGCTTCTGTTTAGTGCCTATAGGGAAAGCGTAAAATGTTGTTGAAATTCATTCAATAGCATGTTATTTACTTATGCATGTTGTTTATATAAGTACTACACTTTTTCAATCTAATTAAGACTTATAACATCCTGAGAACATTGCAAGATATAGTATAACTGAAATATTCAATGATATATGCTTCATAACAACCAAACTGTGTAACCACAACTTTAGATAAAAAAGCATCAATTCATGCTAAACATCTCGTTGTGATAGAAGCATTTAATTTTGTCTACGAATATTTTTTCTTATTTGTGAAAGCCAAGTTGAATGCTAAAGTAGCTATATCATTCTGTGCTGAGGTGTAATTGAGTGAACCTGTTGCCCACTACTAAAAAAAACCTAAAAACGCTTTAATGCTAAAACTAAAACAGGCAAAGTCTAGCTGCCGTTATCAAGGCAACAGCAGTAAAATTACTTGGCGTAATAAAGCTGTTGAAAAGCTAAATGACTGCTGGCGCTTTATAGTCTATTGTAGACTCAATCTTGATGTCGAGATCATAAAACGTTTAAAGAGTTTTGTTGTAAATATTATACTCACGGGTGTTTTTAAACGCGGTTTTATTTGGAACTAAAATTGAATAGGTATTTCAGGACTGTAGACATGTAGTACAGTCTACTCGTACCTACATAATTATGTAGGCACGATATCGATATCATATTATGAAATCGAACCCGAACCATATCTACAGGTCTACGCTTCTATTGATACCTAATATAATATTTTATTATCTACTAGCTGTTCCCTGCGGTTTCACTCGCGCGGGCTACAGTTTATTGCAATGAAAAGTATCCTATGTCCTTCCTAAGGGCTCAAACTATCTCCGTACCAAATTTCATTTAAATCGGTTCATTAGTTTAGGCGTGAAAGCAAGACAGACATATAGTAACTTTCACATTTAAATTATTAGATTTAGTATAATATTAGTAGGGATGAAGTAATACTTTTAACAGTCTCTAATAAAAATTTGAATCAATTTTCGCAAATAACCGCTCATAGCGGAAAATGCCAACAGCGCCCACCAGATGCAATATCCGCAGTCTTTGTCTTGGAAAAGTCTTGGATCGAATAGGTATTTCTTTTTCCTATCTCTTGTTTCATTTGGTCTGCAGTCGCTGTATTTGTCTACTCTTAGTCAGCTTGAGCACAATTGAAATGCGGTTGCGGACGCGGTGGGCTTATGGTTAATTACCGTTTCATAATAATCTAAACACTACGCGGCGCACCAGCACTCGCTCAATCATTGCGGTCGAGCGCTAACAATATAGTATTTTCATTATACCATCTATTATATGACGACCGATGTGGCGCAATGGGCGGATAGCCGACTGCGAAGCGTGAGGTCGCGGGTTCGATTCCCGCTACAGGGCAAATATTTGTGCATTAAAAAAAACCGCAAGTATTTGTTCTGTGTCTGGGTGTTGTGGATCCCCGATCCGCGTAGTTTCTGATACCCTAGATACAGGGATACCTAGTTAGGGGTCAGAGCCTATGTATATGTGATTGTGCGGGCATTATTATTATTATTATTATTATTATCCTTGAATTTGTCTTACATTTTACTCTACTGTTTGGATCACATCACATATAGACATACCCATACCATCTGAGTCTTTTTTACCTTCCAAGACCGATTCCATCCTTATTTTAGCTTAGTTTTCCTTCTGAATCACAATTCCTTCCCTTTTGACTCAGAAGGAAAACGGTATTTTGGAAGGTCTTTTTTCTCCGTGTAGAGTTAGAGGCGCTTGTTTATTTCACTGTGGTCTGTATCACATTATTTCAGCATCTTCATTGCTTGGTTCGAATAATTCCTAGGAAATGTATAATTACATACACTTACTTACTACCCAATAGTAAATGTACTCGTAGCGTAAAAATAATTATTATGTTTAGTGAAGATACTGTCAATCTTACTTATTTTATTATACTAGTAAATGCCAAAATGTGTATGTGTCTGCCGTTATCATCTTTGATAGCACTAAGCTCCGTAAAATATCAGCTTTTAATAAAATTCGTTATATATAGTTCAGGCTCTAGGATGTAGTGTAGATACTTTTTATCCCGAATTTGTAATCCTGCGGCGTACCGGGAGAAAATTATGGAAAACCGCTGGGTGCAGTTATTGTTGTAAGTTGTTGGCTTGCTTTTAAAATGAGCATTAATATGCGTGATTCAATTTCAAAGTAACCGGTATATCTATTCCCGTTTCAACAATTTAAATAATGTCATCATCATCATCAGCCTGTATCAGTCCACTGCTGGACATGGGCCTCTCCCATGATACGCTACTGAGCCCGGTCTTCGGCTTTTCTCATCCAACCACTGCCAGCCACTCGGCGCAAGTCGTCGCTCCACCTTGTCGCAGGACGTCCTAAATAATGTTGCTGGATATAATTATTATTTTAACAAACCGGTAAAATGAATGGTTTTTTTAAACTCCCACATTACGCACATCAAAAGACAATAATTTTGATTCATGTGTGCATGAGCATCAATCATATGTTTTATCATTGTTTGTGCAGTGGGTCCCATTTGAAAACCCCAAAGGTGATTTACGGCTTAAAAGGCAATGCCTCACACAAAAGGGTACCTGTGGATACTTTATTGAATCGTAAACAGTGCACTTTAAAGCCATTGCCATTGGTGGCTGGTAATGACACGTTATTTATGAAAGGAAACCGGATACTGTTGGGTGATGCTATGAGATTAATTGCATTTCAAAATCATACGAGTATAGCTTTGCGGTAAAGACTATTTGGTAAGACTACTGGGAACGGTTGAGTAAATATTTTCTGATTCTCTTTCTGTAATGCTGTGCTCTGTGAGTAATATATACTTTCCAGTGAAATCGCAATTGAAACTTTAAAAATCTAGACGGTAATAATTAAAAACGATCACTAAATCGTCTCACTACTTATTTTTGAGCTAATCGTATGATATCATAGCTCAATCTGATCGTAAGTGATTACGTAGATCAGACAGTAATTCATAGTAAACAAAGTAGGTAATAGAGCTGGAACGCCAAATAATTTCTAAATTAAAAGTGGCTATGCTAGCCAGATGTAGCATGGTTTCATCTTCATTCCTTCAACATAAACTGACTCTCGTTCTAGTATTAATCTTAAAAGTAATAAGTTACTTGTGAAATAAAAGCTTAACTAATAACTCCAGTTTTACTTTTTACTCCTTGTATTTTTCATTTTGTTTATTTTTATTGACATGAAAATATAAATTGTTTAGTATTTACTTTGTTTTACACACGTCTCAGTTCTTAGTAGGTACCTTCTTAGTACCTCATCCAAAAATCGTGAATATATTCGCTATAGAGTTATGGAGTCATAAAATACGAGTAGTTGATGTTCACAAAATGTGATATTATACGTAACTGTCTAATAAAGATCGTGTTTTAATAAAAGGAATGATCTCGCGAGATGAGAGCCATTTCTACGTGATTTATAGTGATTTGGTCCGGTTATGATTTGATAAAAAGGAGCTTTGAAAGAAGGCATAATAAAGTGTTTGCTACAAGGCTTATTTGGGAAAATGTATTTAAATAGGCTCTGTTTAGCTTTTCCAGTTAATAATTAATTTAAATTAGAAGAGCTAAACACTAGAGAAGCGTTGGTGGCAAAATTCCAGTCCAGAGCACTAATAATATATGAGTTCAAATCCCGGTGGCGAGCATAGTGCAGTGTTCACTGCTGCACTGGGAATGGAGTAGGTACCTAGATTATTTAATGCTTAAGTGTTAATTAATATCCACCAGGGGCATTACCTTCAGCTCGTCTTTCTGTCAAAGAAATGTGTCTTAAAAGAGCGTCCTTTAGACATAATCCCTACCAATATTATAAATACGAAAGTAACTCTGTCTGCCTGTGTGTTTTTCACGCCTAAACTACTGAACCGATTTAAATAAAATTTGTTACAGAGATAGTCTAGAGCCTGACAAAAGATATAGGCTACTTTTTATCGCGATAAACCTACGCGGGTGAAACCCCGGGGAACTGCTAGTAATATAATTATATTGTATTTATAGTTAGCCGTTATTAGATTTATGTACCTAATGAAAAATTAAAGGTTAAAGTAGCTTACCTTAAGTTTATCAGCACGGGTCACAATTTGATTCTGTATATCGTTCCTCGGTAAATTCAATTCATTTTGTTTTTTCAGCAAGGGCACTATAACAAAATAGATTTATTCTTCAATTTGGACCAGACGATCTTTTTGACTGCTTCTCAACTAGCAAATTAAGACCGGGTTTAATTTCTTGAAATCAATTTTCTTCAATGATTTTGATCGTTAGAAATATAATTAAACATGTTCAGTGAAAAAGAAAATTCATTGAGCTTTGTAAAATTCTTTCGACAATAAGGTGACAAAATAAATAACTACGACAGCGCTACCTGTTACGGGCTCAGAGTAAGAATAGGTTATGGGTGTCTCAAAACATCGTAAAAAGTCAATAAAAGCGAATTCTAACTATACTGGATCAAAATCAATCTAACCTTTACGACCTTTTTCAACTTTCTTAGTTTCATCGTACGTATATACTTTCCTAAAAACCGTGATGGACCACGTCAAAACAAACGACAGTGCTAAGCATAGTTTAGAACTTACAACCCATTCGGGGCTACCTGAACCAAAGCAAGCATCACAGAGTTTGTCTCGTGAACTAAGTTTCCTCCAAAATACAGGATAATGAGCTTGTTAGACCGAGTTACGGGGCTTTCCCTTGCACGCCGGAACACTTTCAACTTTGACATAACGGAAAATTGGAAGATTTCTTTGCATTATTTTAAAACTTTAGGCTTTACGTTCAGGGTACTTTTTATCAGTATTAAACCATTTAACTTGACTACCTACGGTGAAAGAAGGCTCTTTAATATTTTACGCTTCTATACTAAGTTTGTTGGTGAAATGAATATGGTACCTATTTAGTGCTTAGTTTTCATTGAGTATTTTCTAAAACGGTGTAAATAATATTACATCTGACTGTTAAGTTTCTGTAGATATCTACGAACGATATCAACTGATTCTGCTATATACAAAATACTCATATCGACGTGAAGATACACTGAGAAAAAAATTCTGACTTTCCTTATGAGTAAAGACTCATAAGGAAAGTCAGAATTTTTTTCTCACCTTCCAAGACCGTTTCCTTCCTTATTTTGTATTAGTTTTCCTTCTGAATCACAAGCCCTTCCCTTTTGACTCAGAAGGAAAACGGTATTTCGGAAGGTCTTTTTTCTCCGTGTAGTATCTATGGATAAGGTGAAGCCCAAAGAAAAACTATAAATGTCTAGGTTTTCATATTATCATAAATATCTTGTATGTGATATACTTACAGGTACTTCCTAACATTTTTTGTTGATATTATAAATGCGAAAGTAACTCTTTCTGTCTGTCTATCTGTCAGTCTGTCTGTTTTCACGTCTATACTAATGAACTGATTTAAATAAAATTTGGTACAGACATAGTCTAGAGCCTAAGAAAGGATGTAGGCTACTTTTTACAGCGATAAACTGTAGCTCACGCGGGTGAAACCGCGGGGAACAGCTAGTTTACTAGAACATCTACAGATACTCGCAAATAAAATATTATAGGTATTTACTGATTGTCAAACTCTACTATTTTTAAAGACTTTTTCCATTTTTACATTAAATAAATACGGTTTCACTGAAAAAGTTGAAGTGCCGAAGTTAAAATGAAAAGGTCTTCTCCTTGTAGGAAAAATTGTCTTCTCTCAAGCCAATAGAAGTTTCCCAGTAGTTTCAGCAGAACAGATAAAGTTTTTTAAAGTAAGGTACTTTCACCATGTCAAATTAAACTTTGATTAACATAGAAAGAGCATAGCTTAGGTAGGTAGGTAGGCATATAGGTATATGTTAAACTGAAAGGGAATTTATAACCACGATGAATTTCTAACGATTTAAAAAAAAAACTTGAGTGAAATCTTACTTGAAGTCATCTGCTGTGCCGGTAGGTTCCGAGTCTTTTTATTATCTTGTCCAACGATTTGTTGAGAATTAGTCCTTGGCGTAGCTTCAAATCTTGCTGATTCTAGCGAAGTAAAGAGATATTATATAAATCACACTATTACTGATTGTGTATGTTTGTACCTTTTTCGCGATGAAACGGCTCAACGGACTTATTTGATTGATATTTGGAAAGGAGATCGTTTATAACCTGAATTAACACATTGGCTACTTTTCATTCCGGAAAAAGATCCTTGCGGGATAACGGAAAAAGTGTACGGGCCGTTACTAGTAAATCTAGTGCATATTATATGTAACCAACCAAAGCTCCAAGATATGGAGGTATGAGAGTAGGTACCTTTTTTTACATGGGTAAATTCCTACATAGGATACTACCACAGTATATAAAGAACAGTAGGTTAGCTAAGGCCGCTCGACGAGTTAATTGCCTACTCTTGCGGTGACGCATAGGCGGCTCGTTCCGTACTGAGTGTATGGGCGCGGCCCCGGCCGCCTCCTTTCGTTTATGTGATTGTGTGCGTGAAAAGTGCGTGCGTACACGGTGCCGCTACTTACGCACACGTTGAAACCGGCGACGGCCGATTTATATTAAGCTGAACTACTACTCCTTTACTATGATACCACCGCGGACCGGAGAGCCGGGTGGTTATGTCAGACTCCTACTGACTAAAAACCCCATGATGAGCAGTCCGTCGCCATTAAGGGGCGGGATAGGGTCGCGGTGGCATTCATCATCCCGCCCCGAATGAGAGTAGGTACCTAGGTCATCTAAGTAGTAGTACATGTATACCTAGATATTAAAGTCATAGGTACTACCTATGTATTTTCTTTTACTTACAACTTTTGACTACATGTCACCCGATGCTAAGTGTGGTATGTGTGATATGATGTACTTATTTTGAATCATTCGATGTCAATGACTTCATCCATTCAACTTACCAATCCCTTGCGATGTGAAACTCTTCTGTTTATTCCTATCTATTCCATTGAAGCTACGGTTCTGGTAGTCGCTCCCGAAACTAGAACTAATTGGAGTGGTGTTCCTTTGCATTTGTTGGCCTGGAAATACCAGTAGCAATTCGGTAACGGTGTTTCTCTAGCCACCGTTATGCTTTAAATTGCTCGGGTAATTGAACACTTTATCGATAGTATATCCAAGCTTTAGTAAATGCTAGATCTGGTGAAAATGGCAACACTCAGGAAAATGTTTGTCCAGCTAAAATGATCTGAAAGGAGGCCTTTTGGCGGCTATTGAATATCAACATGAATATATTATTTTCAAAACTTGTATTTCTTTGAGTGTTATTTTTTTTACTTATTACAGGGTAGCGTTTGACCACAAGTCCCTTCATGTTAAATGACGATGTGGTCGAAGATAACGCCACGCTACACCTGGACTGGGAACTGGCTCTCAAGTGAGGCTACCGGAACACACCGATAGGTGCTTGGCGACAGATTCTTAACAAAAGGGTGGTAGCTAGCCAGGCGAGTACTAGAAAATACCCTACCACCAAGCTATGGTTTCATCACAATGTTTTCCTTCACCGAAAGCTCAAGCTCATTGTAGGATTTGAACCCACGTCTTACGGATCGCAAGCCGACCTCACTACCACTGAGCCATTATCGCTATGATATGTGTGATATTTGTGAATTATCAAGCATTGTGTGTGTACAAGTCTAAGGCAGGCAGAAGAGAATGACGCTCAAGCGATAAAATCAGCACATGAGCACAGATTTGACGCTGTCAGTTCATATAAATATGTCACCTAATCGCTGCTCAAGCATATAATCAAAACTTGAGCGTCATTAGCGATCGAGCCTAAGAAATTTAAATAAGTTATTAACGTTTGTAGTACTTAGATCCATAAAGTCCTTTCAAAGTGCCACTACTTAAACACAAAGGGTGCTATCGCGATTGGCTCGGCTTGTGTATGTTGTAGCTGGGTACAAGAACAATTAACACTGGCTAAACACAAAAACCCTAAAAAAAACTTGTAGAACTCACCAGTAATGATAAATTGTGCGCTGTTATCAGTATATCCAGCCAAATACATAGGGTCAATACCCGAGACGTGGCTTTGTCCGGCCAGCTAAAAGCAAAATAAAATGTCCTTAGTCCCTACTTTAATATTACAAAAGCGAAAGTAACCCTGTCTGACTGTTACGCTTTCACGCCTATACTAATGAACCGATTTAAATGAAATTTGGTACAGAGATAGTCTAGAGCCTGAGAAAGGACATAGGCTGCTTTTTATCCCGATATAATGTAGCCCACGCGTGTAAAACCGCGGGGAACAGCTAGTTGATACATACAGACAAAATAACGTTCGAGACGCAATTGGTAAGCCATTTGGAGATCTCTAACAAACAATCGTTTAGATGAAGTGGGTTACTCGTAGAAAAAATAGGATGAGGTAATCCTCGGTAGCTACTACTTAGTATAGAGCAATCTCAATAATCTTGAGGAAACTGTACGATCTCAGAGAAAGGCATGTTCCCTGCTATGTATGTATGTAAATTATATAATCCATAATTCCATAACATTATATAAATATAACTAACTAACTAATTCAACGAACATTATATAAATGTGAAAGTATGTGAGGTTGGGTGGATGGATGTTTCTTACTCATTCACGTAAAAACTACTTAACGGATTTTGATGAAATTTGGTATGGAAATAGTTAGATACACAGGTATTATAAATGCGAAAACGACTATGTCGGTTCATTTGTTACCTATTCACGACTAAACGGCAGAAAGGATCGTAATGAAATTTGTCAAGGCGATAGATTATATTGCTGGGAAGGACATAGGATACTTTATATCGCGATAAAATATATTCAACGCAGGTGAAACCAGGGGGCACAGCAGGTGTAATATACTAGCGCACTGCCTCGTGGTTATGCCTGCGTGCAAGTAAATATAAAAATACTTACACCATTTGGGTCGAAGAGCGGTGCCGGTGCCACCATTCGAGTGTTCATGTTATGTTGCGGGTTTATGTTATTTTGTTGAGGGTTTATGTTATAATGAGCATTCACGTTATGTTGGGCGTTCAAGTTATGCTGAACGCTCATGGTCTGATGAGGGTTCGTGTTCAGTTGAGGGCTCATGTTCTGTTGAGGGCTCATGTTATATTGAGGGTTTAGGTTATGGTGCGCGTTCATGCTATGTTGAAGGTTCATGTTATGCTGGTGGTTTATGTTAGGTGGTACATTTACAGCGGCTGGATTGACTGGCTGTACGTTTGGGAACTCCGACGCAAAAGGCCCGCTGAAGTAAATTGTGTCCGGAGTTCTGGAAGATTTTTGCTTTATGTTTATTTATGTATATGCTTTGAAATGAGATCCTAATTTTAAATTATACCGATAGAAAAACAACCAGCTCTATAAAGTATTTGTTCAGGCAATATTGTAGGTATTACCTACATGAATGTATTTGTACCTACATCTGTGGTAGTGAAAACCGTGATAAACCATATTATTATGGTTATAAAATTCCTACGGGAACTTAATATAGGTTCCTAGCTAGCTCGTGCGATGCCGCACCAGATTTTGAACGGTTGAGTTCAAAATTCAGGGTGCAAGCTTGCTTGTCTCTTCACTTAGAACTTCGTGGATAAACACAACCCCTACCCATGGCAAAATATTAAAACGTGGTATATACTGCAGTAGGTACTTTGAATGTCCTCTTGACTAGAGACTAATGAGCTCGCAATCTCAATGCATGAGACCTTAGAGAATTTAGATACATAATTTTTAAAACAAATATAGGTAGGTAGGTAGGTACTTGTCTGGTTTTGTTTAAGAGGCCATCTACGATTACGAGCCGTGCATAGGTCCACAAAAACGAAAAACTCAAAAGTGTTTTGAAATTCTATGCATGTAATTTTCTTAGTTTTAAAAGGGACGACGGTGTTCATTTTTAATTAAGTACCTACTTAATCTATCTCACAAAAGTTTTGAACACACTGACCGTTCTTGATGTTATATAAACTCGTCTGTATAACTAGCTATTTCAATTTGATATGCCTTTTGGCGTTTCTTTCTCAGATTAGAGTAGGTACCTAACATACCTACCTATACCTCTCAAAATACAGCTTACGTAACTTCAGTATACCTACTTTTATTCCTAAAATCTTTTGGTTGTAGGTACTACTAACATTATAAAATATTTAATGAAAGGTAGGTACTAACATCATTTTACTTCCTCCGGCATTCGTGGAAAACGCCATCATTTGATTTCCCTGCGGATAGTCTGAAAAAATATTTACTTATCTGTGAATCAACTTTATGATACGAATGAAGGCTCTGTATCATTTGTAATCATTTCAACTCACCCGCGCCAGTTCTCGGCTCTCTTACAACAAATCTGTCCATTATTTCTATATTTTAACTTTACCTACCTATTTCTGCACTTACAAAGCAAAAATAGTTTTCTTTAATTTTAATTTTTTCCCTGTAGGTACTTAATAATAATTTTCCCGCGCTGTATTTAATTTTTTTCGCGTGCTAAAGTGCTAACGACAATTAATTTTCTTTTTTGCAAACTTTTAAGAAAACTCCTTGCCTATTCGTTCGGGAAGAGGTTTTTGTTTGCAAGTAAACCTTATGGGTCATGGTTTACGTCCACTACACCGCAGAAAACACTGTTTAGCTTGGTTGGTGCGAGATATTTATTTTTTGGTCTTCCGCCGCTGAAGCCTGTTTGGCTGCTTCGATGCCTTAAACATGAACAAAAAACATTCATGTATCGCTAGCGCCATCTATCAATGGTTAAGGAACTACATTTTTGCATCTGGCAGAAAACTTCTCATTTTATTATTCTTTATTGGTACTAGTCTCAAGCCAAAACATAGCGGTCGGGTTGAAACAATTTTTTACAAGTCTTACTTGAATTCGGACGGAACTGGCAGATTTTACTCCTGTATTCATTCTTTTGATATGATTGTCAACTGTCAAGTTGTTTTGTTTGTCACTCACAAATTCCAAGTTGTCTCTGGCTCTGGTTGGTATTTGTCATTTGATTTGTCATTTTATATTTTTTGTAAACAAATTAATTTTCTTCATACTTCAAAGCTTTCGTGTTTTAGGCAAAATGGAACTCCAAGATACTTACTATAATAAGTCAGAATACGTAGAAACGGTACGTCACCCTTAAAATGTGTAATTATACTTTCAATCAGAACTTCGATAGAAAACTTCCAAAGATGATGTTACAAAGTGGCCACCGCTTATTTTTCAGGCTTCTGGCAATAAAGTGAGCAGACAGACGGTACTATGTGGATCCCAAAACATTGTATTACATGGCAAAGTAATCGTTCAAAGTGATGCAATCATACGAGGAGATTTGGCCAATGTCAAAACGGGAAGGTTTTGCATCATCAGTAAAGGATCTGTTATACGGCCTCCTTTCAAGAAGTTTAGTAAAGGGTAAGTCTCAAATCATCAACCTATTAAATAGGTACGCATTTTTTACTATTACCACTGTTTTTTATAAAAAGTAAACGGAACTGATCAAATCCATGTTCCATAAAATTTACTTCCATTTCTTAGTCATCTCTTTGTTTCAGAGTGGCATTCTTCCCTCTACAAATGGGTGACCATGTTTTTGTTGGTGAAAATACTGTCGTAAATGCGGCTGTGGTGGGCTCATATGTGTATATTGGGAAGAATGTTGTCATAGTAAGTTACCTTTTTATATAGCTAAAATAAGAAGATAGCATAGTGCTTATTCAACTACATTTAGAAACTACTGATCAGATTCTGAAAGTTTTTTTAATAGGTTACATTTCCTTTGACTGTCAAATTAATATGCGTCAAAATCTGTGGAAATCTCCACACAGTTAAAGCCATGAGTATAGATAATTTCTAAATACGGTTTTAAAAAAAATTTATTTGCAGTTTGGTTAGCTAACTTCCTCAAGTTAAGAATCTGTCACTAAGCACATAGTAATGTGGGCAGCCAACACCAGTCGAAAGCCAGTTACCAATCCAGGTGTGGAGTGACCCACCTTGGCCCACATAGTCACTTAACATCAGATGACTTTTAGTCCAATGCTACCTTGATAAACGTAATTTATTTTTTTAATTCTTTTTACAGACATGTCTAGTTTTATAGGAATGGCTTATTATAGTTTTGCAACAGTAACTGTTATTAAATATAAGAGACTATGTTGCATTTAAAACTTTTATTTCTGTTAAATGTTAAATCTCGTTATAGGGTCGAAGATGTGTGCTAAAAGACTGCTGCATGATTGAAGACAACTCGGTTCTTCCTGCTGAGACGGTGGTCCCTTCCTTTGCAAGATACTCCGGGAGTCCCGCACGTCTAATTACCTCGTTACCAGAAGCCATGCCTGATCTGATGACAGAATTCACCAAGAGCTACTATCAACATTTCTTACCAACCAGTTCTGTTAGTTAAAGGAAACTAAGTTAAAATGTAAATAAATTTAAGCACCCTACTTACACAGTATAAGTATTTTGCTTTACTACATGTTATAGTAAAAACAAGGCTTTTGCAAGAATAAATATTTATCATTCCAAAATTGTTTGTTTATTTTTTACCCATTATTCTCCAGATTCATATTTGTAGATGCCCTTGAAGAGTATGATGATGCCCAACGTTGTTCTGGATGTCCCAAAAGGCCTTCATTAGGGTTTGGCATTGTCTGGAAAGCTTCCACGATGGAAGTTCCATCGTATGGATATTTGAATTATCTGTATCTGCCTATGCCATAATAAAAAGAACAATACGATTTTTATCATCTATATTTCAAATAGTTGTCAAAGTCAACTGAGCTGTCCAAATCCAACTGAGTGAGTGAGACTGTTTGTCTTGTCTATGAATTGAATGAAACTTCATCTTCAATCAATCAAGCTTCAAGTCAACCCAAGTTCATAATAATTATTTGTTTGGATTTGGATTGGTTCGTATTGATTTTATTCGGCTTCGACTCGACAAAGGAAAGTGATCTACAGATTATTGTGATAGTTTTGATACATTTTATATAGGAATCGGCTATATTTTTGGGCCAAAATGTCAGGTGGGTAATGTTATTCGAAAGTTGAAGAATTACATTGTTTTTGTCTGCCTTCTTTCAACTTTATTATTTTAGAGTATCGACCCATTCAGACTTTGCGCTGGTATGTAAGAATTTCGACAGTTCCGAACCTTTCGTTTTCTAACCCGTGTGAAGTTTTCTATGCGCAATTATTATAGGTAGTCGTGTCCCTGAGTACAGAGAATTACTACGCACTGTACAGACTATAGACATACAACAATGCATGCAATCTGATATTTTTCATCGATTAGTGTTTCCGGACTAATAAAAAATTCAGGAATATTGTAGTTTTCTATCAGTGGAAGAGTTTTTTCGGTTCTGTAGTTCCAGTGATTACCTCCTACAGACATAGGAACTTACACACATGCACATACTTATGTAGGTATAAACAAATTTATCTCCCTATAAAAACCAAAAACGACCTGTCTTCTGTCCACATCTCAATATTATTTATACTCACTAAAGTGGGTATCACAATTTCGGGAAACATGTTTTTCAGTTGTACAATATGCAAGTAAAATAGTAGTGTTTAGATTCCAATCCCTACTTCCCTCCCTACTAATATTATAAATGCAAAAGTAACTGTGTCTGTCTCGTTTTCACACCTAAAGTACTGAACCGATTTAAATGAAACTTGGTACAGAGATAGTCTAGAGCCTGAGAAAGGACATAGGCTAGTTATTATCGAGATATACAGGTAGTCTAGTCATAGTTGCAAGTAGAGGTGTTTTATTTTAAACTAGCGGCCCGCCCCGGCTTCGCACGGGTATTTAACAAAAAAAATCATAAAAAATTATACTACGCACATTATTGGAGTTTTAGTAAAGATCTCTACTTTTATTGAAAATAGACATCAATATTTATACGATACTAACGTCACTCAATTGTTTTGCCTTCCCGGAACCTGTCTAACTTTGTGGTATGGTATTAAAGTTCAAATTGGCTCTACATTTTAAGAAGAAAACGTTTGTATGGGAAAAAGAAAAGAGCTGTTTTTAGGGGTTTCCCGGCAATTATTCAGACTTTTCTCGCCGTAAAAACCATTCTTGGGCTTCAACGAACATTTTAAAAAAAGAATTGGCAAAATTGGTCCAGGCGTTGTTGAGTTATGCGCTTACCAACACATTTTGCGATTCATTTTTATATTATAGATGAAAGTTTCAAAAAGAGATTGGTATTGTGTGTTGTTTGCCATCGCTCAAAACGGTTAAAGAAAACATTGTGAGGAGACCGGCATGTCCAAGAACTGCAACATTTAAGGGCATGCAACATCTACCAACCCGCACTGGGCCAGCGTGGTAGACTACGGCCCATACTCTCGCTCTGAGAGAAGGCCAGAGTCCCAGCTGTGGGAACATGAAAGGCTGACGATGATAATGATGATTGGTATTGTTTCAGCTCAATATACACAAGAGTTTACACCACAATACTTGATACCGAGAAGTGATGCTGAATATGAAATCAGGAGTAGTGTTCTTGTTGATGGAGGGAACAGATTTGGTATCTCCGCTGTGGTGATTGACAAGTATGAGGAACTTATATGGATGGGGACTCAAGGTGTAAGTAAAAAATATATTTGAAGCGGAATCTCACTAATTTAGGAGTTAATTTAGACTACTTTCCTTATGACCAGTTTCAATAACAGCTCTACCTAAGATAGAAATTTGACACAAGTTTCATAGAAGTAATGTCAAATCTCTATCTCTAGTAGGGAAAACTGTGGATAGATAGGTTATTGAAACTGGCCATTAATCACTCTCATCTCCTACCTTTTCAAGCAGAGAATCCTACTAATATTGTAAACGTGAAAGTTTGTGGGTATGGAAGTACGGATGTTTGTTACTCTTTCACTCAAAAGCTACTGAACGAAGTGAAATTTGCATTGGAGATACCTTATACCCTGGATTAACACATAAGCTACTTGTTATCCCGGATAAAGGTTCCTTCGGGATAAGGGGAAGACGCAGGTGAAACCGCTAGTCAGTTATAAAAAAAATTATTACAGGGTCAAGTAACTTCGTACTACGGCCCAAGAATGCGAAAATACACATCATTCCAAGTCCACAAATCGGAAGAGATCAAAGGCATTATTGCACATGAAGACGCCATCTTTATTTTGACAAAATCAACTCTTCGGAAGCAGATAAGACGAGGATTACCGAAGCACACTCACAAGTAAAGCATAATATTCCATTTTTTTTCAGCATGACATAGGCACAACAGCCTCAGGCTGCTCGCCTATTACCAAATAAATAAATAAATATTTCATATAAATGTGGTATGAAATTTATTCAGAGATAGGTAGGGAACTTGATTTGAAATAGTTTATTCCAATCAGACCTGACCCAATGTATTCACAAAATTGGTAGACAACATTTCGAATAGACAGATGAGAATGAGACCTGCATACATTAGAAGAGGCCTTTGTCTTTCAGAGAAAGGATGAAGTGATTAAAATTAAGGTCCTTACAACCTTTATTGCATTATAAATTAAACCTTTCCAAATATTTTCAGCTCTGAAAACATGAAAGATATGCAATGTCTCTTCCAAGAGAGCCCCACGAAGCTGCTCATGGGGGGTCATCAAAACAAGCTGCTGGAACTTGATATCACTAAAATGATGGAGACTGTCATTGTGAGTAAACAAAATCAATAATTGACAAGTCTGTGCCAATAAATATTTCCATTCTATTACATACATTTTTAGTTGTTGTCGGGACGCCCAGGGTGAACTAGCGAACTGCACCCCCACCTGCGCTCTTGTATGTATTTCGGCGCAGGGTTTATAGGTGAATAGGAAAACAGTAAAACACGACTTAATTTCAAAAGAGAGCGCAAGCGGGGGCGCTGTTCGCTTGTTCACTCATGGCGTCCCGGCAACAACTAAAAACTCAAAAATAAAATGGCGGAGCGCGGCTTCGGGCGCGCTCGGCACTTCTCGGCAACTACGCGACTACACCGCCGCCTCCCGCACCTCACCTTTATTTAATTGCCTACAATTAGAATAGAAACTTTATTTGCTGAAAATGTGAGTGAAACAGTTAGTGCTAACAGCATAACTTTATAGTAGGGGAGCCCAAGAGGGGATTTTGGGATTTACTCGAGCGCGTCAGATTAATATAAGGGAGGATACCTCACATATTGATAAGTACCTCCACAAAACATGAGGCCCATATATAAGGCCGCCCGTGAAGGATACAGGATCAGATTAGTAAAAAAAAATTGACCATCAGAAATTCTCGAGCGCGTCAGATTAAGGTAGGGTGAGTTAATTACATCCTAAAAAGTGTATATTCCACTAATCTGACAATTTGAGAGTGACGTAACAAAAGGGGAGGGCAACAAAGTTGTAAAAAAAAAACGTCATATCGACATTCTCGAGCGTAGCTAAATTTTTTTTTATTTTGAAGGAAATAATTCAAGAATAATGAAAAATATATAATCTGACGATTTCCGCAAGCCGAAATATCAAAAATTCGTCGATAAAGTTAAATGCGTGCAGCTGCGTGATGCCTACATTTCCTTAAACATTAAATTGTTTTAAGCTTTTTTTTAAGTAATTTTTTTATAAATACATGTTGTATTCTACTAAAAAAGCATACACTTATTTATTTGCATGCTATTTCCTGAGCTTGAAAGTGGTTTTTTTGGAATAACTTTTAACCGGCTTTATCGATCAACTTCAAAAACTAATCCGCCTTTGAGCTTGAAAAACCACGTCGATCGCCACCAAGCTGGTCAAAAGCGGTTGATTCGTTCGAGAGATATCGTGAACGAAAGAAACCCGAAAAAGTGTTTTTTCGGGATTACTCCGAAATTTGTGGCTCGATCAATTAAAATTGCAAAATTACTTAAGAGGATGATAAAACTGCTTCGAGTTGCGCCAACCGCGTGAAAATTGGTTGATCCATTCAAAAGTTATTGCGGTTTGAAAATTCCAAAAATCGTGTTCTATGAAACTTCTATCAGACTTTCGAGCTGGGAGAGCTCAAATGCATAGAAATATTATTTCTTTGAACTCAGCGAGCTCAAAATATCACATAAATTATATTTTGAGCTCAGAAATGTCATAGGTACAATTTTAAGCACCCAGGAATGGAATTAGCGGGAAGTTGCAGGGATGGCCTTTAAGGTGAACCGTTTTTCTAATTTTTTTTTGTCAGATCAGGCAAATCCCTCTAGATAATCGTCAGATTATGAGACAGTACGTTTAGAACATAAAGATGAACCATATATATCTTAATCTGACGCGCTTGAGTATTTCAAAATGGCGAATTTTTTTTGCACATTATGAAAATGGCCGCGAGTTTGCGTCCCATCGAAATCGTCAGATTAGTGAATGAGAGCTTTTTTTTGGTGCACTTAACACTCCCTTAGAAAATCTGACGCGCTCGATTAATTTTTTTTTTTTTTCATTTTCTACCCTTTAATACAACCACCCCCATCATGCAAACGATCAGATTAACATACGTACATTATTAAAAATACGTAGGACATTGATGCTATCAATATCTGACGCGCTCGAGGATGTCCATGCAACAGTTTTTTTTTTACATATTTAAAAATCTATAGCCGCTTCCCCCACCGATGTAAAGGTATATATCATATAACATTTTTTTCTTCTTATCATCTAAGCTTTGCATCCCAATAGGTCTCTACGACGCTCGAGTAAATCCACATTTAGCATCATGGGCTCCCCTACCATTATTAATTTATACTTTAGCTAGCATATAAAATTTTACAAGGACTTACTGCTAGATAGCATTTTCTACCAATCATCCTGATGTGCAAGAAAAACAATAGCGTTGCAGCAAAATTTAAAAAAAAATAAACATTGATTTACTAAATACCTACTGATTATATAAATGACTTCACCTTGCAGGACTTCACTATTACATTCTATCGCCACCTATCATACCTCTTTACCATTTTTGCTTGACCAATGATCATCCTATGTTATTGTCCCGTTTCTTTCCACAGCCTATAGAAGATGGTGGTTGCTCGATCCTCCGAAGCGGTGGGGGCTCGGTCGTCGCCTGCGGAAGCGCCAGTGGTAACGTCACATTGCGAGACTTGAGAACTAAGGCCCCTGAGCACTCATTTAGGGCATACTCGGCTAGTCTGTCAGATTTAGATATGCAGGGCAATCAGTTGATAACGTGTGGATGCGCTCAAACGTAAGTACTATTTTCTTAAAAATAAAACTAGTTAATTCACTTGTATGCGAGTAGTATAAGGGCCGGTTTTAATAACCGAGCTATCCACTGTTTGTCATACTAGGGATAGAAATTTGAGATACTAGTAGGACAAACCGTGGATAGATCGTTTATGCAAACCAGTCTTAAGAGAACAATATCTCTCGGATTGAATGTTTCCATCGAAACTATGATAATAATGACAACTGTTATTCATTTTGTTCTGCTCATTTGAGTTTCTTTTCTTTGATTTATTCTAAAATCTCTCGGATTGGATGTTTCCATCGAAACAATGATAATAATGACAACTGTTATTCATTTTTTTCTGCTCATGTGAGTTTCTTTTCTTTCATTTATTCTAACTAATGATAAGGGGTTGAGTGAACCGTAGGAGGCCTATACCCAGTGCAAGCAGGCTAATTCGAAAGATAAGTCATCATAGAACCATTGTAATTTCCACACTCGCTTGTTGTCTCACTGTTTAACTTTCTCCGGTTTTCACGGTAAAGAATTATCAGTTCACAGATAGATGCTAGGTGATAAATCCTTAACTTGAGGTTAGTAGCTATCCAGGCGAGCATGAGAGAGTTTCCTACCAACAAGCATTTATTTCAGCGTCAACGGTGTTGTAGCTGAATCCTACGTAACAGTATGGGATGCACGCTACCTCCGAAGCAACAAGGCATCCACAAACGACACCAATGTGAATTGGTCTGTGCCTTTAGCAACGCCGCCATTATTGGTTCATTTCTTACCGGACTGCTCCGGGCGAGCTATGGCATCTATCGGAAGTGGACAAGTAGTGTTTTTGCACGTTAATAACGCACAAGAAGAACAGACTATGTTTCAAGTAAGTAGGTGAAAATCCTGGTCATTCGGCACCAAAATTAGTGTTACGCGTCATTAAACATTATTCAAACATCATATCTTTATCATATCGTCATTTGAACTGTGTGTAATTTAGGGATAACCTATGATAAATCAGTATGGAACGCATGTCGTGACGAGTAACCAATAAATACAAAAATTAAATTAAATTAATGTTTATTTGAATAGTGTGCATGAAGAGTAATCAGCAACGGAAAATGCTATAATCATTAAAACCAATATCCGATTTCTTAAGGATTAATGCATGTTCTACTTTTAGGTAAACATTCAAAAGTCACTGTGCACAGCGATGGATGTGTCTGCAACGAGCCAAGCTTTCGTCTTCGGCGACCAATCCGGGCATCTGAATATGTTCTCGCCTAAACAAAACAAGGAGCCAGTGTTCAATAGCGGTTCAAGGTAATACACACCTACCATAGATAAACCATGCATGCAAGTTCGAAGGGCAATGTTATAATTTACTTTGCATGGGACAAAAAAGTTTATATTTTAGACGAGCAGGCCTACCCTGCTCGTTGTCACTCTATAAATAATGTTATCTGCGCAGAACTTTTCAATTCAAACAATTCTCGGTCTAGTTTACACCTTTTACAATGGACTGCCACTCATGAACTCTAGACTTGTAAAACTAGTTGATTGAAATGGTGTTATAATTTATAGCCGAACAAATATTTATTTATTTATTAAGTAACTAGCTGTTCCCCGCGGTTTCACCCGCGTGGCTACAGCTTTATGCACGCAAAATCTTAGCCCGATCGGTTTTAAATTGACAAAGTTTCATACAAACTTTCATCCGCTTGGGGGTAGAATGAATCAAAATCATTTCTTAGCGGATGCCTACGTCTTAACATCTACCTGTATGCCAAATTTCAGCTCGATTCGTCCAGTGGTTTGGAATATGCGTTGATAGATCACTATGTCAGTCAGTCACCTTTGAGTTATATATATTTAGGAGATAGGCGAGCAGCTTGAGGCTGATGTGCCCATATCGTGCTGTTTTATTATTACAATAAATTAATATTATTACAATAGACCTTAAATTTTACGCAAAAAAATATGTCAGTATATTTTACAGCATACTGAATTAACTAAATTATTAAATTTTCGTCTTACAGGCCTACGGAATTCGGGCATCGGTTAGAGTTCCCCTACGTACGTTTCGGCAACACAACATACCAGTTCTCGCCTGTACCGACTGTACCTGTACCGACACAGACTGCGACCAACGGTACCACCTGTAATCGTCGGTTCAACGAACAACCCCGCCGTTTCTATCAGCCCAGTTGCAGGTGAGTTCAAATTCTAATATTACTAGACTACTATTACTTACATTTTCCGTGTTCTGTATTGAATAAACGCTAATTTATTCTAGCGTAGGTTTCAGTTTTGCGTGGCGCATGCTTTCATATGAGTTTCTCAGAGTCACACAAAGAGCCATGGAGTTTCTTTGCGTGATAGAATCCGAAATGAGGAAATTCGCCGAAGAACCAAGGTCACCGACATAGCTCTCAGAATTTGCAAGTTGAAGTAGTAATGGGCAGGCCACATCGCTCGACGAACCGATAACCGATGGGGAAGAAAGGTTCTCGAGTGGCGACCACGAACCGGAAAACATTCTGTAGGTAGGCCCCCCACTAGTTGGACCGACGACATTGTAAGAGTTGCAGGGAGCCGATGGATGCAAATGGTTAATAGCCGTTCATGGTGGCGTTCAAATGGCCTATGTTCAGCAGTGGACTTCTTCTGGCTAATGAGAAAAAAAAAGCTTATTTGACATGGTTGAATTAGACTAGAACGACTTAGAATTAGAGCATAGCGATGATCAGTGGTAGTGACGTCGACTTGCGATCCGTAGGACGTGGGTTTGAATCCTACAATGAGCTTGAGCTTTCGGTGAAGGAAAACATCGTGATGATCGTAGGGTATTTTCTAGTACTCGCCTGGCTAGCTACCACCCTCAATTTAAGAATCTGTCGCCAAGCATTTTATGGTGTGTTCTGGCAGGCTCACTTGAGAGCCAGTGCCCAATCCAGGTGTAGCGTGACACCACCTTCGACCACATCGTCATTTAACATCATGTGACTTGTGGTCAAACGCTACCCTGTAAGTAAAAAAAAAAAAACATGTGTATTTTGGAGTTATCATGCAATTGTTTCTAGGAAGCCGAGGCCAAATGAACCCGAACCACTGCACACGATGACAATGCAAGGTCCGAATGGACATACTGCAGAGCCCAGACCTCCTCAACGAAATCAAGTATTAGATACGTTTATTACTTATAGTCTGTCAAACTCAATTTCTATTACTTTCCATGAGCAAGAGTATGGCCGTATTTAGCGATGTTACGAGTCGAATAATCCTGCAAGTGAAATAATACTATAATAGTCTTATCGAGTAGAAACTCGAGTCAAATTGACTCGGTTCTTGGTACTTCGAGTTACTCGTTATTCCATTTAAATTACTCTACTCGAACAAAATTACTCATTTCATAACATCGCTAGCGTCGCTCGCTGGCTCAAGCGGCCAATGATGTATGTACGAGTCAGTTTTACTCGAGTCGACTCGTTATCCGTGTGACTCGAGTAAAATTACTCGACTCGTAACACCGCTACCCGTAATCCATCAAATTGTTACAGTGCGCGTTAAAATTTAGTACTTTATATGTACTCTTAAAGAAACGTCAGAACCTATTGAGAATCAGTATTTTCTTATATCCGTCAAGGTGCCGCCGCAAGCGGAAAATAGACCGGAAAATGTGCAAGCGAGACGCCACGAGCACGTCCACTTTGGTCAACCGACTCCGTTACACTATCAGAGGGTGAGTTTTCGAAATAATAATAATAACGCCCACACAATCTCTTACATAGCTCTGACCCTTAGGATAACCTAGCTATATCTATAGGCATCACAAAACACGAGACACGCAACGAATACTAGCGCTTCTATTTTTTTCTTCAATACAACGCAGTCGGCTGTTCGCCCATTGTGACACATCGGTCGTCAAACGACACGACGGCTATGTTTTTGGCGATTACCACAGACGTCAAAATATATATTTTTTTTTAAATAAATGTGTGAGAAAGAGAGAGAAGGACTGAAATGACTGAATGTGAAATATGTCATTCTTTTTTATTCCGACGCAGGAAGGGGTAATCCTCATGGATACCTCGGGGCACGGGCCCTTTAGTTATGTCAGACTCCGCCTTTTGGCGACCTACTGACTAAAACCCCTCCCTGTTTTATGCCACTTCTCCCTCGATATTTTCCGGGACCTTTTTTAGGTTTACTGTGGTAACGGATTCCAATTTTTATGTTACGTTAAGCATATTAATTTTTTTCCTTATTAGATATTACAGCCAGAGATACGCTACATCACTCAGGCTCCCAATGGGCAGCTCTACGCCGTCGCTAACATACCGTTTATCCGCTCCGCGCGCCCTCCCTGCTACTGCGACTTCAGGCGACAGGTATATTAACCCTTATTTCATTCTCAAATGGATAAATATGGAGGCATAGTATTCAAATGCGACAGCAATCTAAATTATCAGCTCAGGTAGGCAAATAAATAAATAATAATAACACCCACAACTAAAATCTGTGACTCAAAGGAAAATAAAATCAAAACATTTTTTCGTGACTAATCAGGAAAACCTCATCATTTTCCATCAAAATATTGCGGGTGCTGTGAACAAAACAGACGAACTAGAGGTAGCCTTAAACTTACTTAGAGATAAAAATTGTAATGTGGATGTGGTGTGTCTTAGTGAAACATTCATCAAATCTGGATATGAAGAGAACATGTTACTGAGTGAATTTCAATTGGTAAGTAGCTACTCCAGGAAAGACCAAAGAAGAGGAGGTGTATGTATATTGATTAAACCGGACCTGGAATGTGAAATGATAGAATGGTTGAATATTATGGCAATGGAGAAACATTTTGAGATATGCGGCATTAAAATAAAAAAAATTAATATAAATGTATTTTGTGTTTATAGGACGCCAAATTCTGACACGAGTATATTTTTTAGAAAACTTCAAATATTATTAGATAAAGCAGGCAAGAAAGATAACTACCATAATATAGTATGTGGGGATTTTAATATAGATATTTTAAGCAATAGTAGAATTAAGGATGAGTTTATGAATATATTATATAGCTATAATATGAACATACATATAAATGAACCTACGCGGCAAAATACATGCATTGATAATATAGTAAGCGACATTAAACATGCAAAGGGCGAAATTCATGAATTGGGACTATCGGACCATAATACAGGACAAACTTTATCAATCAAGACCAAAACAACCAAAGGCTCACAAAACCAGTGGTTTGTTTTCAGAAGAGACCTTTGTTTAGAAAATTTAGAGAAATTTAACTATTACCTTAGTAAACTATCTTTCAGTGAAGTTTTTTTGGAAACGGATCCAAATAAAGCCTTCATGATATTTCACGAAGAAATTTGTCTTTTTTTGAAGCTTTGCTTTCCAATAATAAAAATAAAAATGCACCAAAACTCGAGTAACCCAAAATGGGTTACCAAAGGGTTAAAAAAATCCTTTGTGATTAAACGAAAACTACAATATAAATACTATAAAGATAGAAATAATAAAGACAAACAGAAATACAAACTATACAGTAAAATGTTAAAGAAATGTGTAATAAATATGCAAAAAGAAACTAATAAGAAATATGTTGAGAAAGCTGAAAATAAATGTAAAGCGACATGGAATCTAATAAACAACAAAATAAAACGGAAAAATAATGGAGATATGATTACTGAAATTTCAGATGGAGAAAACGTGTTGCGTAATGGGGAGGATATTGCGGTGTGTTTTAATAATTATTTCCTAAATATTGCAAAATGTAATGAAACTCAAAAACCAAAGAGTAGTGAAAAAAGTTTGTCAAATTCAATATATCTTGAACCAGTAAGCTGTTTAGAAATTTATAAAACAATAATGAAACTACGAAACACACGTTCAACTGGATATGATGAAATTTCGACAAAAATGATTAAACAAAATGTATTGGCGATAGCAGAACCTTTGACACACATCGTAAATTTGTCCTTAGAAAATGGAATATTCCCTGAAACACTAAAAATGTCTATAGTTAAACCGCTCTATAAAAAAGGATCTAAATCTGATACAGGAAATTATAGACCAATTACCTTGATACCAATATTCTCGAAAATATTTGAAAAAATTATGAGTGCTAGAATCATGAAGTTCTTTATTAAAAATAAGGTAATAAGTGATCAACAAAATGGCTTTATCAGACATAAATCAACTACAGTAGCTTGTTTCAAACTAGTAAAGGAAGTCCTTAATGCTCTTGATAGAAAGGAAATTCCAGTCGCAGTGTTTTTGGATATGAGCAAGGCGTTCGATATGGTATGCCACGATAAACTATTGCAAAAATTGGAACAGTGTGGAATAAGAGGCCCAGCATATAATTGGTTTGAAAGTTACTTGAAGAATCGAAAGCAATGTACGGAAATAAAGAAGATAAGCACTGAAACAAACACACAAGAGGTATATAGATCACCATATCTCACCAACTATTATGGTGTACCTCAAGGTAGTGTCCTCGGACCAATATTGTTCATCATTTATATTAATGAACTGCCATGCTCAACAGACCAATTCACTATATTGTTTGCAGACGATACAACCGTCTTAACTAAAGAGCGAACTAGTACTAGGGCAACAGAGATTACTAATAAAGCACTAAATGATGTAATTGACTGGTTAAACGTAAATAATCTGAAAATTAATTCAAATAAAACTAAATTTATGAAATATTTGACATATAAAAGTAATAATGAGGCCAAAATGAATCTACCTATTAAATATGATAACATTGACATTGAAGAAGTACATGACATTAAATTTTTAGGAATACATATAGATAAATATTGCAACTGGAAAGTACAGGTTGACAATGTGTGTAAGAAGTTGAATAAATTTATTTTTGCTCTTCGTAGAATCAAAAATTTGACCAATATACGAACAGCCATTATGGTCTATCATAGCCATGTATGCTCCATTCTTCGGTATGGAATAATTATATGGGGAAATTCAACAGATGCCCAAAGAGCATTTGTAGTTCAGAAAAAATGTCTCCGAGCAATTTTTAACATGAAATGGACGGATTCTTGCAGGCCTGTATTTATTGAACAAAAATTGCTTACACTACCTTCATTATATATTTTTGAAATGTGCAAATTTGTGAGGAAGAATTTTTCTCTCTTTGAAAACAATGAGAACACGAAATCTAAAAGAAGCATAGTACAAAAACCATTGGTGATGCCACGAAATCGGCTCAAAGTTTGTGATAAAAACTGTTACACCATGGCAGTAAAGATATATAATAAATTACCAAAGAGCTTTACAGATTTAAATGAGACAAAATTTAACATGACACTATATAATTGGCTATGTGACAAATGTTTTTATTCTGTGGATGAATTCTTCAAATTTAAATTTAATTCTATTCTAATACGATGACGATATGTACCTACTAACTACTATACATTTATTTTTATTTTATTATTTACTTGTGTGAATGTGTCTGACGCTTCGTTTTTTTTTATTTTTGTAATTGTGGGATCTATTAATTTATAAGAATAAGCAGGCTTATGTAACGTAATAATATATTTATAAATATTTGCACAACTGTAAAGTTGAACGTAGAGAAACTTTAGCTAAGCGACCAACCCATGTAACCTATGTTCTAGCAAATAAATAAACATTCATTCATTCATTCATTCATTCATTCATTCATTCATTCATTCACACAATCATAGCTCTTGACCCATAACTAAGATTTCCTATGTCGGAATTTCGGAAACCACTTATTTGCCCTACGAGAGATATAAATTTAACACAAGCTCCATAGAGTAATGTCAAAAATGTATCTCTAGTAGGGCAAAGTGTGGATAGATCGGTTATTAATTTCCAGCATTAGACACGAAACAAATACTTTAGACCCATTGCGCCACTTTGGTCGTCGAACATTATTGGTTCATCCCACGAATGCTACTCTTTCACGAAAAAAATACTGAACGGATCTGGATGAAATTTGGAATGGAGATAGCTTACACCTTGGATTAACACATTGGCTACTTTTTATCCCGGAAAAAGGTTCCTACGGGATAACGGGAAGACGCGGGTGTAACCGCGGGGTGCAGCTACTTATAAATAGAACATAGACCTAATACCTATATCACTCTGGAATACTGTAGATTTTTGTTTCGTGTATTTGCTCCCGATGTAGGTAATTTGCACTCATTTTTATCTCATCTTATTTTCTCAAATCTATGCTGTCTAAACTTTGTCTTCAACAAACAAGAAAAAGGCACGTCCAAAGTCAAACATTTCTATTAGTCAAACAATGCGATAGCTAACGTGCTACAGCGGTAGAATTTCACACTGTAGTCGCAGGTTCGAATCCTGCTCGTATTAGAGTCCAAATAAGCTACCTACATTTTACGCTACTATCACGAATTGGCATACGCGCTGTCCAATTTAACTCCTATGCCTTCAAAGTTTGTCCCATTTCCAAGTATGGTACTAAGCATTGGCGAGCAGAATCGGAGCGTCGTCTTTCACAATGAAAGGCTGGTAAAAACTTTTTACAGGTCCTATATTACACGCCTCCTGTTAAAGCCACACTATTGGCACATACATGCGCCAAAGAACTCTGTCTGAGCCGCGAACTGGGTACGTAAATAAGAGTAGATATCAGGCTTTCATCTCAAAAGTAACATAATGCCATTTCCATTGTAGGTAACTAAACAACTTTGTTATAATAACATATTCCTTTTGGTGCTACGGTGTTTGCTGTAATCGTATGGGTATTTTAAGTTAACGATTACTGCCGTTCTTAGAGATGTTAATTAAAGTTTAAACTAGCATATTTTTTTTGTATCTTGCGTCTGGGCCCTTGGCAATTATTTGGCAGAACAAGAAGCCAATATGCTGACTTTCTCTGGCCGGTTTTGTACGTTTTCAATCAACCTAAAGCAACTTATTATAAACTTATTATGAACTTATTGTGAAGCCTCTGGTTCCCGAATTAGTGGGAACTAAGTTGTTGTTAACCTAAAAGTAAGTTTTTACGTTGTAGAGTTGGGAGTTATCTCTCACTCATTCAATATCCGCGAATCTTTTCGGAATACCTTGTATGCAATTGGCCATGTCTTTTGAGTCTAAAGTCTGGAGAATTGAAGACTTTCGGTTTGTTCTCTGCAGTCTAACGGACAGTTCATTTCTGTCTGTCGAGTCTCAGTTGGTATATTACGCTGTATGATTTAATATCCTGTTTTCAATTTGATATCCATACTCCGTACTATCATTATGTTATTGTTTATGTATGGATTTTGACAGAATTTAATGTTTATTAGCCTTAATTGACGTCTCTGACTGCGGTACTTAGGTTCTAGTCTTCTAGTACTAACTCCCCGTTACTAATAAGTATGATTATATTATAGTATTCTCATTGTATCTCTAATCTATACTAATATGTAATGAGAAAAGTTTAGATTCATTTTGTTTTTTCCGATAAACTTTAAAACTTTTGAATGGATCTTGATTTAGTTTGGTATGGAGATAGTTTGAACCCTGGGAACGGACATGGAATACTTTTTATTGCGAAAAACTGTACACCACGCGGGTCAAACCGCGGGGAACAGCTAGTATTTGAAGCTGAAGAAAACTGAAACGATGTTCACGCTAGCATAATTAGCTTTAACTAACCACATGTTTAGAACTATTGCTAATTAAATTTTATTTATACATTTCAGCTGTACTATTTCAAATGCTTCATTCGTCTGGTGGCATTCATTGTGACGATGCAAGTTTCCTACGGGCCATTCGGACATTGGCCGAAGCGTCAGCAGCAGCAGCAGCAGCGGCGGCAGCCCTAGGCCTTATAATCATATTATCAGAGAGAGAAACCGACCCAAAAGTTTATTTAATTTCACATATACAGGTATTTAAAATCTATTCTTTACTTATGTTAGAATCTGTCGCCAAGCATATATCGGTGTGTTCCGGCAGCACCACTTGAGAGCCAATGCCAGACCAGGTACACCTGGACGCCAAACTACAGTGGCGCCACCTTCGACTAACCAATAAGATGTAAAAATATATGTGTAAAATAAAATTGTGAATGTCACAAGTCTTTCCGCAAAGATACAAAATACAGGCCTTCAAGACGCATCGGCAACGCCACTAGTGTTGCAAATATTCATAGACGTTTGTTTGCCGCTAATACATAAAAAAATAGCATCCGGCCGTTTCTTGTCTATTCTTTTGCTGGTACTTTAAAGGTTAAAGTGATAACATGAAGCACAGCTATAAGAGCCATTTTCACCACTAGTCATATTCGATATATCATTCGGTCTGACGTGCAAACATCTCCAGCCCATTACAATATTGTATGTTCACAATTAAAATAATAAGTCTATCGAAATGTTCAATCTGTTTTAAACCATAAATTGCTGTGTAATAAAGCTTTAAAACCGCTGACCCGTTTAATGACTGAATCCCTATTAGACCCGTATTAACCAAAAATATATTTGTTACAGAGCGTCATTCTACATCAAATGCTCTACGAAATATTGGAAATGTGCAAGAAACAGAAACAACAACAAATCCAAGTGAACATTCCATCTAAAAGCTCTCTTTACTTTCGGGTCGGCCGTGTATTTATTATAGTTTGTAGCCATAGTGTATTCACGCCTTATATGAACAGAATGTGTAGTGAAACGTACACAGAAATAGAATAGATTGCCTTTTTGGATTTTATTTGCTAGAAATACTCGAAGCTTCTATCTGCCTTGGAATGAAATCGGTGGACTTGAAACTACTTAGTGCAAGGTGCGGAGAGCCAGTGGAAAACTGGCACACAGCGTCACAAGACTCGACTCAAAGAGTTTTTAGTCTCTACGGCAGCTGGAGGGCAAGAAGAGAGCGTTCAAGAAAGATGGTCAGTTGGAATCAAGGTTTGTATTCCAATGTAGACATAGGCAAACACTCACAGTGAATTGTTTCGCACTACCTCTACTTCATATCGTAGATTAAAAAGTAAGACGTGAAAGGTGCCAAAGGTCCGCGTCTTTCCGCAGTGCTACATATTGCAGTCCTTCAAGATGGGTGTGAAGAGTGTTCTATCGGCAACTTCTCTGGTGTTGCAAATGTCTGTAGACGATGGTGACCGCTTGCATGCCATCAGGCGGGTCGTCTGATTACTACTTACATTGAAAAAGGTGTGATTCTTGTATGAACCCTTTTTAACCGACTTCCAAAAAAGAATGTTTGTATTTTTTTTTATGTATGTTCAGGCATAACTCCGTCAAATGTAGACGGTTTTGCAAAATTTTTTTTTTTATTAGAAAGAAGATATTTCAAAGGTGGTCCCATGATAAGGAAATCATGGTTTGATGATGGCAGACCAGAGAAACCGAAGGGAACCTGAAGTTGGTTTTTTTTTTGTTAAAAAATACTTGGTTTTCTATTACAATACAATGTGCCTACAATTAATACTATTTAAGATCTTTATATATACCTACTTGTATTCTGTTAAATAAATGATTGATTGATTAGTTGATTGATTGATACAATCTGAGCTCCAATCTGCAGTTTTGCCGCAGAGTTACAAAAGGGTATTACAGAATCGGTTGCAGGTTGTTGCTGGCCGCTCTTCATCAGATAGATCGCGTATTGCATGCCGTCTGATTGCTTACCAATATTTAACACTACAAAAACATCTTCTGTTCACAGAAAAACTCAACCTTTAACCTGAACTCTCCAAAACTCTTCAATACTCCTCCAAGAAAAGTACAACCAAGGCAGTTTCAGAAGGCTGATGCAGACTTCATTGTCTTCGAGATGAAGCCTGCTTAGGTGCGAGCACTGCGGGACGTGCACTTCGACCAAACTTAGCGGCAGACTTTTCAGGTGAAATTCAACTTTAACTGTATTAAGATTAAGTTTAATATGCGATAGCTATTCTGAGCCGCCTTCGTTTTTTAATCTGAGAAAGTGTCTATCGAAACCCAAAAAAGCAAGGTTCAGTAGTAACACCTAGAATTCAAAGGCTACCTACCCTGTATGTAGAAAAAACTACTAAAAGAAAGATTTATAAACTTTTTTCTATTTAACATTACAGAGACGAAGGTGCTAAAAGACTTGCGTGATCGAAGACAAATCAGTTCCCTACAGAGACGGTGGTCCCTTCCTTTGCAAGATATTCCGGGACTCCGGCACCAGCACGCCTCATCACCTTGTTATATTCTGATGTAATCAGGCGATGATACAAGAATTCATTTGGTTGGGGCAAAATGATAAAAAACTAAAAATAAAAAAAAAATATAAAAATAGTGGGAAGAAGGGGGCTATTGTATTTATTGTAACCTCCCCTTTCCCCCCTGTGTCCGCGCCTGAACCTGATGACAGAGTTTAGCAAGCTTCTACCAACATTTCTTACCACTTCTGGTTAATTTAAGATCTAAGTTAACATTGAAATGTATAAGTATAACTTTGTTTATTTTGCATGATAAGATAATACACAATTAATTACACAATGCATAAGCAGTCAATTGAATATACGTACTTTTACTCCTCCAGAGTTGTGTTTTTTATTTTTTACCTATTTGCCAACGTCAAAAATCTATTTTGAAAATGCAAGCAACACTACAGCACAAGACGTTGCTAGAATACATCCATAGATAAAGAATACCAGATGACACATTTTAAGTTCCGTGTGTTGTTTCCTACTTTTTGATCACATACATTTTTTCGAATGATGTTTTTATAAAGTTTTGTACAGATTTAATATACCAATTTCACCAAAATTGGTACATATGATTTTGCATGCCTAGTGTTACTGTAATTTTCATAGGAAAAGCAAGAAATAAAAGGTTTTTTTTTATTTATTTATAGATGGAATGACCTCAAAAAGTCAAAACTATCATGGTTATAGTAGGTAGGTAGGTATACCAAGCAAAGAATATTATTAAAATCTATACTACTACTATATTTATAATATTATAAAGAGGAAAGATATGATTGATTGATTGTTTATTTGCATCAAATAGGCTCCGAAACTACTGAACCGATTTTAAAAATTCTTTCACTGTTGGAATGGTACACTATCTGTGACGGAAATAGGCTATAATATATTTCCAAAAAATTAGGGATCCGTAAGAAAATAGCTATTTTGTAACTTATGGTGTGAAATCGAAAACCTATTTTTGCGTGCGCTGCAAAAACTATTTGCAATAGAACAAAATAATGTATTTCGGGGTTGTAGGTCCCATTAAGATCTATAAAAAAGTCCGGGAGATCATATTTCTAACTATTATAGTTATGCCACAATAAGTGTTTTTTATTTTAAAAATTTAATTTAAATGCCGCTTCTTGAAAAGACTCTTTATTTGTATCTTAGTATTAATTCTTATCAAAACAAATTACGTTATATTCAAGACTGCTTCAATACCTTTATATAACTTTTTGAATTATTCAATTTGGACATTCCATTCAAAAAATATCCCGTTAATAGAAAAAAAGTTGCGTGGTAACCGCTCACTCAGCTCGGCAATGTAGGCGTCACTGGGACTAGGGCACGGGTTGCACGGGAGGAAGGGTTTAGGTGCGTAGAGTATATCATAATTTTAAAATTTGAAATTTTTGTTATTCCGTGCGAAGCCGGGGCGGTCCGCTAGTTTATTCATAAAATTATATGAAATTATCCTAACATCTAGACTAGAACGAGACCTATGTACTTTGTAGGTCTCACTAAAACTAACTTTTCAGACATATATCAGCATTACAAAAACTAGATAAATCCGTAACAAGAAAAATTGTGGAATAAGGACTCAATATTCAGCGTGTAGGTTTCAGTGTATGTATTTCTATTATCATTTATCTTGCACGTTAAAAATATCAAGACCCCAGATAAAATAATGTTCAACAACAAAATCACTTCGATTTGATGAGTGAACCGGAACGCAGCTGTCTGTTTGATGACAAGACGCAAGTACTGCAAGAAGATCTGTGTTTTCCAACAGAGGTACACAATTTTGTTATCAACTTTAACACCTTGTAATAAGAGCTAGCATTGAGTAAGAGTAGACACTGTGATTGCAGTAACTTCCGTGTCCATTTTTCGAAATAGTTCATCATGATTTGTCGTCGTAGCGTAGGGTCTGTTTCGTTTATTGTTTTTAATCAATATTAGACTTGTTTTTTTCATGAATTCTATCTAGCATAGTGTTAAATGCCTTAAAATATATAGATTGTGTTATTTTTGGTTATGGAATATCATTATTCGGATCTTTGTTTGCCGAATGATCCTATGATGTCGGGTGGGTAATATTTTTCGGTAGTGAAGGAATCGATACCTCAACTTTTAACTTGTTGCTTGGTTCTTTTCTTCCTTGTACCTAGATAATTTTACCTATGAGCAACATATCTATCGTAAACAAACCGAATTTTTCGATGAGCATTTGAGTATCAACTTTTGCTAAACTTTCGTTTTTCGTAAATAGTACAACTTGCAAATGAACCAGTTAGCTATTAAAATGAATTGATGTATAAATGACTTATTTACCGCACTGCTTTTAATGTACAATACCCACACAGAGATATTCTCCTTCAAATTTTCGCTTGGATAATTTTTTAATAACACTATAGATTACACTCAAGTTAATATTTATGTTGGTCAACATTTTAAACCTTGCTGTATTGTTTCAGCACAATATTCACAAGAATTTGTACCACAATACTTGATACCGACCCGTGAAGCTGAGTATGAAGTCAGAAGTAGTGTACTTGTTGATGGAGGAGACAGATTTGGTGTCTCCGCTGTGGTGTTTGACAAATATGAGGAACTTATATGGATGGGTAATCAAGGTGTAAGTTAGAAGATATATTTGAGGCTCTGATGTAAATGTTACAATTCAATTAACCAGCATCACAGGTTTACATTTTCTCTAATACTTATATGCGTTTATCGCTGAAAGGAAAGGTAAGTTAAAAATCACAAAAGTAAGAGCTTCATACCTTTGAAAACGGAAAACTGAACAATGACATAAAATTGCCACTCAACCACACTGTCAATGTTGTATTGAGCAGTTAGTAATTAGGCAATCGTAGAAAACAAACTAAATTCTTACTTTATTTACATTTAGAAAGTATTAATTGAATTCTAAAGAATCTTATTGTTTTTCAGGGTCACGTAACCTCATACTATGGCCCAGGAATGCAGAAATACACATCATTCCAAGTTCACGAATCGGAAGAGATCAGGGACATCATCACACACGAAGAGGCACTCTTTATTTTGACAAAAACAATCCTGAGAAAGCAGATACGTCGAGGATTACCAAAGCATACACACAAGTAAACTAGAATTTTCAGTTTTCATTTAAAATTATTGCAGGAAAACAGAATTTTTGTGGAGATAAATGGTGGACTCGGCCAGAGAAAACACTAATTATAATAGGTGGACTAAAGTATTAAACAAGCGGTGCTCCGAGGGATCCTAAAGGTTAGTTAGCAAACCACATGCTGGATTGGTAAATGTCATGACTTGCGTGGAGTAAATCGTAATCACAAAGAAGACTTTCAGCTGTGAGTAAAGTGAATATTAATATACTGTTTTAAAACTACCATGGTCAAAAACATTAGAATTAGGTTTTATAATGGGATAATTACCATGTATTTGTTTTTGTTTGAGTTCTCGATATTTCGGTACTGTTGCAAGCGCCATGATCACGAGAATACTAAAAGTTTCTGCGGGTAGGATTGTTGATGTTATAACGGGCAGACGTATCTATCTACCCGCTTCCTCGCACGTTTTTTGCTTACGATGACATTACCATTTTCACAAGTGCCGAAATATCGAGAACTCAAACAAAAACAAATACATGGTAATTATCCCGTTATAAAACCTAATTCTAAAGTGAATATTATATTATTATTCAAAATATCTATATTTAAATGTACATTTAAATTGTGTCAGATTTATATTTGCAAAATGAGATGTGAAAGTTTTCAATGACTACTTAGTACCTACACAATATCTCTGTCATTATTACTACACTAAGAGATAATGCAAACAGAATTTCTTTCATAATTGACTGTGAACACAGCAGTGTATCTACGAGAGCATTCTCAGCTAAGCATCTAAAACTATGTTATATGGAATGTATTATTTCTACCTCAGTCATAGTTTATTTTGGTCATAGACCATGCTACAATAATACCTCTACCAACTAATTCAGTCGATGCAATCTCTCATTCCATATCAATTCCCAGCCAGTTGTAGTAAGTATGCAGCTCAGAGAGTGACAACCTCCACTCAGTCGCAAATGTTGAGCTCAATGAGAAAGTAGACATATTTACGCTACAGTGTTATGTTCCGTAAAAAAGTGCACAGAAAAAATAAACACGTATCGTATCAGCTTCAAGCTGCTAGTGAATTCACATTACAAGCTTTGACTTCAAATATTTTCAGATCTGAGAACATGACAGATATGCAATGTCTTTTCCAAGAGAGCCCCACGAAGCTGCTCATGGGGGGTCATCAAGACAAGCTTCTAGAACTTGACATCACTAAAATGATGGAGACTGTCATTGTGAGTAAACAATTTATTTACAAGCCCATTTCAAATAGACTATAGTAATTTTTATAAAACATCATGCCTTGTTTCACTACTACAAAAGTATTATAATATACTAGCTGGTTTTCGCGGTTTCATCCGTGTGAACTACAGTTTATTGCAAAAACTATACTTATGTCCTTTCCCAGGGTTCAAACCATACCAAAGAACAATGGCCAAAACGGACCTGAGCTTGTATGAAAACGAGCTATGTATGAAAAAAATTGTAATTTTAGTCCTAATAAGATTATACAAACAATATTTCAAGATGAGTCCAGAAAAAATAAATTGATTTTTTCGATATTGATCTTCTGGAAGATCGATTCAGATCAGGCAACCCTAACCTTTGTTTGCATTTGCTACGATACTATTCTACTATTTTTGTTTGTACTGCTTTTTGTTTTTCTGAACCTGACTGAATCTCGCACAAAACCGGCCGGTCGTATAACTTCAATAGACTATTCGTAATTTTTATACAAAATATATTGCAGTCAGGTCTAAGGCAGTATGAAAAGTGGCCGATGTTCTTTCATCAAGATCCGTTCATTTTCCGGAACAAAGAAACAATCTTTTCTCTTTGTATATTAGTTTGTAGATCACAAGAGAAAGAAGCATAATCGGTTGTAGGTTATATTGATACTTATTTCTAAAGCTATGATACTTTAACATTATCACACAGTTATGTTCGTTTTTCAGCCAATACAAGAGGAAGGTTGCGCGATCCTGCGAAGCGGTGGGGGCTCGGTCGTCGCCTGCGGAAGCGCCAGTGGCAACGTCACATTGCGAGACGTGAGAACTAACTCTCCCGCGCACACGTTTAGGGCGCACTCTGCTTGTCTCTCCGATTTGGACATGCAAGGCGATCTTTTGATAACTTGCGGATTCACACAAACGTAAGTAGTGGTATCTTCTTTAATAAAATTTGGATATTTACTTGTGGCTACGTGAAAACAATGCAGTTGATTCTGAAGGCTGTCCTTTTCTTACTATCGTGATCAGACAGGGATAGCAATACTTTTAAATCCGCCAAACAGAATTTAATTTAAAAAAATGCACAGCAGAATCGTGACCAATGTCGTTCGACCTTTATCGATGTACTAAGATGGCGTGAATCAAAGCAGATCTATTTCCAGCCATGGTTATATAACATTAAAAAAATATTGACAGTGCCTTTTAAACATAGTGTCCAGAAAATATAACTTCCATATACATATTCTCATGCAGTCTAACCAGAAACTAATTCTTTTTTCACAGTAAAGAGGTTTATGAAAGTTGCATTGATTAACTCAGCTTCCATAACAATATTTTAGCGTCAGCGGTGCAGAAGCTGAATCGTACGTAATCGTATGGGATGTCCGTTACCTACGAGGCAGCAATGCTAGCATAAACGGCACTCACGGGGCCTGGTCCATACCCATAGCATCGCCGCCATTATTGCTTCATTTCTTACCGGCGTTCTCTGGGCGAGCGGTCGCATCCGCTGGCGACGGACATGTAGCGTTGCTGCACGTTAATAACGCGCAGGAAGAACAGGCCGTGTTTCAAGTAAGTAGGTCGAAATCCTGGTCATTCGGCACCAAAATTTGTGCTATCTCCAAATCAACAAGGATACAGGTAAATGTCTTCTACTTTCAGGTAGACACCCAAAACTCATTGTGCACAGTGATGGACGTGTCCGCATCAAGCCAAGCGCTTGTTTTTGGCGACCAATCTGGGCATCTAAATCTGTTCTCCCCTCAACACAACAACGAACCGGTCTTCAATAGTTTTTCAAGGTAATCTTGCGTAATATAGACTTAATGGCGCTGAAAAGACGCTGAATCCGAGTTAGAATTCTCTCGGTTACTTAATAAGTTATGTGTGGATTAACCATCGCTCAAAACGGTGAAGGAAAACATCGTGCGTACCTTGCGATATCTACCAACTCGAACTGGGCCGTTGCGGCGTGGTAGATTACGGCCCATACTCTCTCTTTAAGAGAAGGCCAAAGTCCCAACAGTGGGAACGTAATAATGATGGCTGATAATGATAATAGACAAAAAGTGATGTTATGCAAAGTTCTCAGTGGCACTGCGTATGTTATATTTCGCTGTGGCGCTCATCATCAGACGAACGAACTGCTCGTCTCGTCTCTAAATCGCCAAAAAAATAATTGGGACAATGTAACATGTTCTGTAACAAGCAACTGAGATTCGCAACATTGACACGCAACATTGAACAACTAATAATAATTTTGTTTTGTTTTGTGGAGACTGGTGCCTGATTTAGGTTTTTGAAAAAATTATAGTAGTAGCTTAGAGGTATAGCTGATTTGGTATATAGCGATCAAAGGACTACATTTTCGTCTTGCAGGCCTACAGAGTTCGCGCGCCAAGTGGAGCTCCCTCGCGTAAGCTTCAACGACACATCATTCCAGTTCTCGTCTATTCCGCTACCTCCATTGACTACCGGCACCCGTTGGTTCAACGAACTGCCAGACTCTTTCTACTGGACCGGTTATAGGTGCGTTTATGTTCTGTTTCACAATTTTCACATCACATCCACACATAGTCATTGAAAACATGACAGCTTGGTGAAATAGCATTTTCTGGTGCTCGCCTGACTGGCTACCATCCTCAAGTTAAGAGTCTGTCGCCAAGCACTTATTGGTGTGTTCCGGCAGCCTCACAGACTTGAGAGCCATTTCCCAATCCAGGTGTAGTGTGGTGCCATCTTCGACCAAATCGTCACCTAACATAAGGTGACTTGTGGTCAAGCGCTAAAAAAAGTTATCATACAATTTGTTCCAGGAAGCCAAAACCAATTGATCCTGAAGTACTGAAATCGATGAAGATGCAGGGTCCAATTGGCTATGCTCCAAACCCCAGAACTTCTCGGCGCAATCAGGTATTTAATACATTTATGAATCACTAGCTCTGGTTTCACCCGTGTCTTCGAACCTTTTCCGGGATAAAAAGTATGTTTTAAATACAAGGTGTAAGCTATCTTATTCCAAATTTCATCCAGATCCGTTTATTGGTTTTTGCGCGAAAAATCCATACATCCATGCTTACAAACTTTCACGTATATAATATTAGTAGGATTATTATGACACTAATCATATCACATCACATTGGAATTATACATCCGAAAGTTTGTGGTTACACCCGCGGTCACTTGCAGGGACCTTTTCCGCGATATTAGAGTAACCTATGTATTAATCCAAGGTATACGCTATCTCCATTCCGAATTTCACTCAAAACTGTTTTATCCTGAAGAAGTAACAATCATCACCCACTCGCTCACAAATTTTCGTATGTTATGTATACCTACAAAGTTAAGGCTTAATCTGTAAAGAATCAATATTTCTATATAAAATCTTTCCAGATGCCGTACTTGGAAGATAAACTAGAAGACTTGCAAGCGAAACTCCACGAGCAAAGACACACAGTCCAACCAATACCGAAATACTATCTCAGGGTTAGTAATAACCAATACATAGTCATATTTTTACCTGGGCCGTTATTCGCTATGACCCTCAAGATTCCTTGCTAATAGCCTTCAATACGGGCTTTACCGCTCATTCCACGTAGATGACGTAAAGCACCCGCGTCATGTGCTTAGAGCTTAGGTCATAGCGAATAAAGGCCTAGATTTGATATTGGGGGCCGATATTCCGTTTTCATATTACATAACTCTACTTTTCATCCACTGCAGGCCTTTAACTTTCACATTTACGCTATTACGAGATGACTAATATACAGGATGTTCCATCAAGATGTCAGTACGGGGAAGTCTGAAACAGTGATAGAATGTCGTCGATTTTGGATCTGTAGATCTCATACATATTTTACGGTTATCATCATCATCAGCCAGAAGAAGTCCACTGCAACTTGTCGCCGGTCCCCACAGAACGTGTTCCGGTTCGTGATCGTCACTCGATAACCTTTCTTCCCTATGAGTTCGTCGAGCGATGTAGCCTGCCCGTTGCCACTTCAACTTGCAAATTCTGAGAGCTGTCGGTGGTTTTGATGAATATTCTACGGTATCACAGATCAATCCGGTATTACAGAGAGACATTCGCTTCGTCAAACACGGACCCAACGAAGAGCTCTACGCCCTCAATACGACTGGCTTGCCGGGCATCGAAGCTTCGCTCCCTAATTGTTACTGCAACGCTATGTTACAGGTATGTTTACAACCATGTCGTACTCCAATGGGGGAATATGGAGGCATAGTATTTAAATGCGACAACAATCAAAAATTTTAAGAGTGATATTCAATCTCTCGTTTACAAAATGCATTGGTAACTTTACCAAGAACCTATGAATTGGTTTATTAGTTTTATTGCATAACTAATAACTATGTATGTCCGACGTCCGTACTTAATCCCTACAAATAAATGCGAAATTAACTCGTCTGCCTGTCTGTATGTTACGCTTTCACGACTAAACTACTGAACCGATTTAAATTAAATTTGGTACAGAGATAGACTAGAGCCTGAGAAAGGACATGGGCTACTTGTTATCGCAATAAACAGTACCTCACGCGGGTAAAACCGAGGGGAACAGCTAGTATTATATATGCGTAAAAAAACTCTTTCCTGTCTGTTTCTTACCATTTCACACGTAAACCGCTGCACAGTTTTTATTAAATTTGATGAAGAGATAATCTCTGGGGAAGGTTGTAGGTACTTTTAATCACGATAACCTATAGTCTACGTGGGTGAAACCGAGGGAAAAAGCTAGTATCTTTATGTATGAAAAAGTTTATCTTACTGACACTGATATATAATATGAACAATGCAGACAATAGACCATCATCATCATCATCATCAGCCAGAAGAAGTCCACTGCTGAACATAGGTCTCCCCCTTTGAACGCCACCATAAACGGCTATTAGCCATTTGCATCCATCGGCTCCCTGCGACTCTTATAATGTCGTCGGTCCACCTAGTGGGGGGTCTACCTACAGAACGTCTTCCGGTCCGTGGTCGCCACTCGAGAACCTTTCTTCCCCATCGGTTATTGGTTCGTCGAGATAATAGACCGCTGGTCTTAAACTCGGTATTTAGAAGGAACATAATAAATGTCTAAATTTGTTTTAAATAAATTTTATAACGTACATCTTCTGTCTTCGTTTTTTCACCAAAGCTTCAATAATATTATTGTGTATTATTCTTCCAATCAAAACACCATTTCAAATGTTGGGTACTTCCGATTGGGTTGCTGGGCTTCTGGGTATGTTAAACCAGTCAAACACTGCGCTTCGATTTCCTAACTTTTGTAAGGAATTCTCCGCAATTGCAGGTTCGAGTCCTGCTTGTATAGAATCTTCATCTATATCTGATGTAGACATGATAATTACATCTTAAACTTTAAAACCCAAAAATACCGTGAACGAGAACCATTGGCATGCGCGTTGTCCAATTTAACTTCTATGCCTTCAAAATTCTTCCTATTTCTAAGTGTTGTGTTAAGCAATGGCGAGCAGAATCGGAGCGTCGTCTTTCACAATGAAAGTCTGGCAAAAACTTTTTACAGGTCCTATATTACACGCCTCCTGTTAAAGCCACACTATTGGCACATACATGCGCCAAAGAATTCTGTCTGAGCTGCGAACTGGGTACGTAAATAAGAGTAGATATCACGCTTTCATTTCAATGTAACATACATCCATTTCCATTGTAGGTATCCAATTATCCATCCTTCTAAACAACTCTGTTATAACATTTTCTTTTGGTGTAATGCTGGTGTTTTGTGTTTATAAATAGGTACATTGATTAAAACGATTAGGTTATATTACTAATTTCCCATTCTTTCTAAGTTTTATAACAGATTGCGACATTGACGTACCAAGAGATGGATGTCGGGTCCTTCGCTCGAAAGTGTCCAAACCATAAAAGGACTAATCACACGTTAGTCTACGCTTGGTCACTTATACGGACGCAGTCAGTCGAAGCTACACAAGCTGATATATTGTTGCAAGCAAATTTGTGCTGTTTGTTATTGTAATTAACATGTTTCAGTTTGTTTATATGATATGAAACCTCGTTTATAGGTTAACTCAGTAAACACTCAGCCTACTTTTCTCGTCACGTTTGCATTAAACCCGAAGTCCATCCCTTTGTACGTTAAAGGATTTCAAGCCAGAACTTTTCTGTGCTATAAAATAGCAATATTAACGCTGATGAGAGCCGGTGTGCGCTAGCGTAATTAAGCAATTAATTAACTGATAAGCTTAAATTAACCTCCAATTCTAATTCAATTAATCCTTTAACATTTCAGGCTTTCTATTTAGAATGCTTGATTCGTCTGGTGGCATACCTTGTAACGCTACAAATTTCCTTCGGGCCTTTCGGACAGTGCCCGAAGCGGCAGCCCTCGGTCTTATATTGCCAGACAGAGCAGCCGACCCGAGAGTTGATTTAATTGCACTTATACAGGTATTTATGAACTCTTGTTTGATCCTTTGTTGAGTGTAAATAGCCCTTACGGTCATGCGGGTACAACAACAGCTACGTGTTTTATCTTACTTCCTTTTTTAACGCAAGCTTATATTTCGGTCTGATATGCAAACAGCCCTATTCTATAAATAACTGGTCATGGCATTCATTTTGAACCGTAAGTCATGAGGCATGTTTAAAATCAATTATTCATTTTATGAACGAAATTCATAACATAACGCATTGTCAATAAAGTCGCATTTTCTCCTTCACTTCGTAATTCATTAAATGCTAACCACAAAACTCTCGCATTAAACTCAATCACGCCAATAATCCAATATCCCAGAAGATTTTTATCTAACAAATGTTTTTGTTTCAGAGCTGGAACCGTTTCATTCTACACCAGATGCACTACGAAATACTTGAAACGCACAAGAAAGAAAAAGAACTACATATCCAAGTGAATAGTCCCCCTAAAAGCTCTCTATCCTCTCGGGTCGGCAATCTAAATAACATAGTTAATAGTTGTGTATCCACGCCTTACATGAACGGAACATGTAGCGAAACCTATACAGAAATCGAGTTTTTGGGACACACGGAAGTCGATGGGCACGAGGAGTTGAAGGAAGATGCATGGTTGAGTCGGAATGAAGGTTTGTATCAAAATGTAGACACACACTCACTCTGCGTATCTGTAGCTATGCAATCTTGAAAAAGTGATACAAATATAAATGAACGGATCTTTTGAATGAACAGTGAACTAATCAATCCAGTCAGATGGTGGATTGCATTGATAGATGGTGATTATATATTTGTATTAGGACTTACCTTCTTCTTTTGTATGAGCTAGTTGCCAACTCTTATATATTAGTATTATTTGTCAACAAGATAATACAGAAGCCCGACAAACAAGTTGAGCTAATGACCTTGGCTGCGCAGAAACGATTTTAGATCTCTTTTTTGGATCGTAGGTAGGGTTGCCAACTATACTTTTTTCAACAGTATTATACTGTTTTTTTACTATATTATACTTTTTACTGTTGAACAAAAATAAAGTATACAAAATACTGTTTTCAGTTTACAAATTTGTTTTTATTTAGTCACAGGGTTTTTTTTCAGTAAGTGGGGATAGAAATGGATCTATTATATATATATCTATTAATTTAATGAAAAATGAGCTCCTCATTTATTTTAATTTCAGTTATAATTGTGGTGAGGCGTATGAAGTTTTTAAAAAAGATTGTAAATTAGTAAGTTGTGCGAGAAGTTCTAAAAAATATGTATTTAAAACAATAAATAAATAAAATACTGTTCATTTTTCTAAAATACTGTTAAAATTCTTCACAGACCTGAATATACTTTATTTCTTGTAAAAAATGTTGGCAACCCTAATCGTAGGGTGCGCGAGGGGAGTTCGCCGAAACGCGTGCGACCAATTTGTTAATCAGTGGTCGGTTGCTTCCCGCGCTGTGTTCACGTCACGTTAGCATCCAACTACGAACCCGAACGGAAGTGCGCATGCGCGAACTTTCCTCTTCCACGCAGGGCCGGATTAACCATTAGGCAACTGCCTAGGGGCCCCGCATAGGTTAGGGGCCCCGTGCACGCACCCAGAAACTTATAACGAACGAAAATTGTATCCTTCCAAAAATACTCATAATTTTCTTTCATTTGTTTTCACTATGAATATAACCGAATAGGGGTGGAATAAATATTTTCAATAAGTAAGAAAAGGGCAACGTAAAGGGGCCCCGAGAACTGCATTGCCTAGGGGCCCTGACAGGGCTAATCCGGCCCTGCTTCCACGTCACTATTGGCTTGTTTGCCGGCTACTGTATAGTTGTGATATTGTACAAAAATAGTTACACTATAAAAAGTAAATTGAGGCTATTAATATTTTAGTGTTCTGTTTCATGCAGTTCTTTATGGAACGTCAGAATATGGAGGTACGTCTTCGGTGCAAGGAACTAGTCTTCTGTTTATAAACTGTTATCAATCGATAAATAGTTGATTTCCAATAATTAGATTAAATTCAAGCTAAATCCTTGCATAACCCTGGTCACTCACATATGCACAAATATGCAAATACACACGTGACTATGCATACTTTTGACTGCATTTGTCACTTTGACAGTTGTGTCGCTAATTTGTTGCACTGTAAAGCGCGCTAGGCGCCAATAATATTGATATTAAAGGTAAAGCTGGCACGTACAACACATTGACGTGACAAACTTTAATAGACTACTTCTTTATAATATTAGTATATGTATGTCTAGGAAACTTTTTTTTACATATTTTTGCATATCAAGAAGCACACCAAGAAATTGGATCGTGGCCCTTATTTATAAATACTTAGCGATTGATTATATCCTACTTAAAAACGAGTACTACATTAGATATACATACATTAGTGCTGAATTGGTTTATTAAAATATGTATTTATCTTGTGTAACATCGATAATATGTATTTATCTTGTGTAACATCGATAGGTGGCAATCGTAATGGTGGCGGTTGACTTGTCGTGTCTTCTACTTACTGTTTATAACGAAGGCAGCGATAACGCTACACGAATACGCTACGCCAAGTGAAGTGGCGCCGTAAAGAGTAATTCATGATAGATTGAGCTGAAACCTAATGTCGTTTTGGCGGTGTCTTGATTTCAAACGAAATGTTTGTTGCCTTTTATAATCTGTGCCTCGGCCCTAGTTTTGATTGCACTAGCTTTACTGATGCATTCCAAAAAAACTAATTGTGCCATTTAGATAATAACAAGTTTTCGACGTAGACCTAAGAAATAATTCCAGCACGGACAATGTTTCAGTTACCAACCATAACGAAACTGTACACAATCACCAAAATCATCAGAATCACGAAAATCATGAACTGAATCATCAACAGACTGAGAGAGAAGAATCTGAGATATCTCAACTATTCGCGATCGGGAGACATCAACTGAACAGGTGTCTGAAGTGTAATAAGGAGGTAAGGATTCACAACACGCCTCCAACACTATCAGAGTTAAAATTACAAATAAAAAACCGAGAAGTAAAAAAAGGACGGAAAAATTTGTGCATAAATAATCGTATGGTATCGTATCGTCGTTCGATTAACGTGCTCATTTCTGCTACATTCAGAGCTATACTAAGCTGTGGACACATTATCGGACGCGTCCATAAGACGCAGCTGACAGTCGTCGTCTTGATTTATCTGGATAGTATATAAATACCAAACTGTTCGTACTAATCGGTTATAAGTTGCCGATGTGTCCTTGAGCGAACGGACGTCCGAAGGCGATCTGACCGATAATGTCCGAACAACTGTGCAGGTGCGCCATGCACAACAATCAGTCGCATCTGTCAGCCACGGCTTGAAGACGCGTCCGATAATGTGTTTAGAAATTTTACCTCTTAGCTACAAAATGGAGATCTGCAACATTCTGAAGTTCAAGAATCTAATGTAATACGCCTGAAAAATAAGAGGTGAAAAAAAAGGTTTATATAGTTTCATACACAGCGCTGATCCCCTAAATAGTATTTCCTGTCTTAGAAACTACGTGAGTTGGCGATCCACAATGAATCAAAAGACATTTCTACCCTATATACAATTAAAAGATACCACTTTTGTTAACAGGAAGGTCGGGAATCAGTAGTTTTAGCCTGCGCTCTCCAATACCCTTCGGCACCTCCCAGAGAAAACGAAAACCGAGGCAGTTTCATAGAGCTAATAAAGGCTTCGTTGTCTTCGAGACGAAGTACGCCCGCTTGGTGCGAGCACTGTGGGAAGTTCACGCCGACCACGCAACGGGGGAGGCTTGTCAGGTGAGAATTAACTTTAACTGCATAATAATAAAGCTTAATATGCTATGTTGAAATTTTTGAAATTTCTCTATAATTTTGAAACAAAAGATCCTGTCCTTCCTTAGACTGTCACTTGCGAATCACATCACACTATGATAATAACATTAATATTATAAATGCGACAGTTTGTGAGTGTGTACTGTGTATGTTTGTTCATGCTGAAACCGCTGAACGGATTTGACTGAAATGTGGAATGGCGCGATTCTCGCGTTATTACACAATTTCCGGGATAAAACCATTTACTGTCTTGTAAATTGTGAAATAACGTGAAAACAGCTAGTGTATTATACATGCGAAAGTTTGTAAGTGTGTATGTTTGTTACTTTTTCAAGCTCAACTGATTTGAGCGGAATTTGCAATGTAGATAGCTTACACATAGGCTTTTTATCCCGCAACAAGTTTTCTACGGCATATAGCGAGGAAAACCGCGAGTCGCAGCTAGTAATTAATATACCAGCTCTATGTTCCCTAAACACCAATATTAAACTGTATTGTAGTGTAATTACGTTCGCAGATTACCTCCAATTCTAGCAATCAACTGTGGCGGAGTAACAGTCAGAGAGAAAGCTTATTGGACCAAAGGAGCGCTGAAAGACATGGTAAATGTACACTCGCCGATAGAAATCTCTTAATATCGCGAAAACTAACTATGAAAATTAATTTAAAACATTTACGTCAGAAGTACCATTGATTTGTACCATTGATTGTACAAGTGACACAACTTTGTATCTTTAGTACCAGTAAAGAAAAATGAGGGTATTCCTCCGTAATGTTAACCGATAATTATGGAACTAGTGATACACAAATTAAGTAGAATGTTATATGCTCCACGCTTTAGGCTTCGTTTGAGCTAGGTTTTATCATTCCAGTGCCGTTCGACCACAGATAAAGATAAAAATATTGGCGCACCCTAACCTGCTGTTACACTACAAATACATATTATCAATAAAATTCACTTTAGTAGTACCCGCCTTTTTAAACGACCTAATTTATTTTTTTGATTTATCAATAAAATAAAAGAATAAGCAAAGTCAAATACTGATAATAAAAACTATTTCTATCGATACTTCTAGCGATAAATTAATTTTTATGATGGTAATACTGATCCTAAATAATTGTCACTAGTACCTACTAAGGATACAAGGCTGTCACTGTCACTTGTACCAATAATGGTAGAAATCAATGGTACTTCTTACACAACCACAATTTAAACGTTGTTACACTATTTATAATCTCTCTTATCGGGGGACACATACCTAAGTTTTAAGTTCACAACTTAGCTATCGAACACCGAAATCAATCAAAATCTGTCCAGTACTCTCCGAGTCTACGTAACGTAAAGAAACAAAAAGTATTTACTTCTAGATTTCGGAGACATAATTGAAAACAAAAGACGTAAAATTTACTTATCATGCAACAAAACTGCAGTTCAGAATTTGCTCTTTTTTTCCACTGCACAAATTGTAGTCTCGTAACAGGAAACAGCAGTCGGTTGTTTTACCCACATTGCGCCACATCATTGAATAAGGTGGGAAGAAAGCGAGGACTTCGCTAACTCCGATGGCTCAGCTACCCAAAGTGTGTAGCCTTGGCCTCCAAAACGAGAGAGCGCCACTCTTCTCTATCTTGAGCGATTTCAGCCCAGTTCAGAGTCTGCAGTTCGAGTAGGTTCGCATCCATCGCGTCCTTCCAGCGGTATCTAGGGCGTCCGACGTACACATTCGGACACTTAGAGTTGTTTAAGAGTTGAAGGTTCGAAATCGAACAAAAGTTCTAATTTCGATTCTAACTCGATTTTGTTTCGAATTTTCCAGCCGGAATCGAAGAGAGGGGCAAGCAGTAAACCTTGCAGATACGGCTTGCATTGCGCTCGACCTGGCTGTCACTTCAAGCATCCTGATAGGTGAGCGCCTACGTTAGATAGATAGATAGATGAACTCTTTATGGGCACACCACAATACCGATAAATTTAAAACTAGAACAACAATTTTTGAAGCGATGATGGCTCTGTGGTAATCACGTCGGCTTGAGCTTTCGGTGAAGGAAAACATCGTCATGAAACCATAGCTTGGTGGTACGGCATTTGTGCTCGTCTGGCTAACCATAGCTACCATCCTCAAGTTAAGATTCTGTCGTCAACCGCACTCGAGAGCCAGTTTCCAATTCAGTTGTCCTGTGGCGCCACCATCGACCACATCGTCTCTTAACATCAGACTTGTGGTCAAACGCTAACGCAGTCCAAATATTTTCAGGTTAAATTCGTCGCCTGGTATTTCTTCGACAAGTCCCACACAAGACACGAACTGTGTGCTTCCATTACAACTCGTTATAAGGCTACAGTCGGACGGAGACGTCATCGTTAATGATAAGGTGAGATTAGGTTTTATTAACTTTGCAGTCGATAACCATCATGACAAGTGTTTAGAAATGCGTAATTTGTGATTCCTCAAAACGTACACTGTACAATCCTTGGCCACAACTAGGCATTGATGGACTTACGTATGTATGCCTCGGCTTTGCACGTTCGTCCATCCATGCCTATTTTGCTGGCCGCTGCAGTTATGTACTACATATTACGTTTAGTTACCGTTAGGGACGCTGTGCTCGTTTTCATACAAATATTTTCCGATAATCAATAACGGGTCCACATAATAAAATTCGTAACCTACCTACTGACTTTGTTCAAATGTTTTCAGTACGAACAAACGACGCCTGATCCGCCCACACCGAACCACAGGCCAGATCTGAAGCACAAAAAGAAGTATGTGACGACACAGTCGGAAGAGGAGTACGCGTTGTCGGCGGCGGTGGTGTGCGTGGAAGACAACCCTAAACACTTGGTGGCGTACGTGCAGACGGCGGGGAGGGAGCCGGACCAACATTGGCACATGTTCAATGACTTGTGGTGAGGATCGTCTGTATTATTGTTATTATTTCAGAACAGCAATGTCGTGTGTTTTCTTCTCGTGTCGGTTTTTTAAACTCTGATATTAATTAAACAGTACTTATATGGGACATATGTTTTGATTCGTGTCATTAGGTCAGTATATGCGTTTTTACGACTTTTCTGGAGACACTAGAGAAATCGGATTGTAATTGCATTACTCAGAGTTATCGTTTTAGTACAGTAAACAACTTTCAACAAAAAAACTATAATAAGTAAATAATTTTATTGACATTCCTCCACAACGGCCATTCATCTTTCTGTCATAGACCCGATGATCGGGAAAGAGGATTCCGATCCCCACGCAAATACGTTATTTTTTACAAACAACCAAAATATTAAACTGGCATGTCCAAGAACCAAAACATTCAAGGGCATGCGACATCTACCAACCCGCAAAGGGCCTGCGTGGTAGATTACGGCCCGTTCTTCTTGAGAGAAGGCCACAGTCCCAGCAATGGGAACGTAAAAAGCCTGAGGATGATGAACCAAAATATTCACTAGAAATCCTGCTAATATTATAAATGCGAAAGTTTGTGAATGTTTGTTACCACGTTTCACCGAATATACTATACCGATTTTATTGAAATTTAGAATGGAGATAGCTTATACCCTCGATTAACACATAGGCTACTTTTTATCCCGAAAAGAGGTTCCAGCGGGATAACGGCAAGACGCTGAATTTATATGGTAGTAAAACGTTTGCTAGGTCAAGTAGTAATTGATGATGTCCATTTCCAGTATAGTCCCAGTGAACGTGGACGAGGTGGTGCAGTTCAGTGCGTGGTGGAAAACTCCGTGCGTGCTGTTCTACAGCGCGAGGCGGCCGCTGCGGCCCGACGACCCCGCCTCATAGCCGACGCTTTTGTATGGGCCCGACAGCATACTGTGAGTACACTATGCCTTTTGACTTCCTCTAGTGTAGCATCATCAGCCCTTTGAACAGCTATTAGTCATTTGCATCCATCGCCTTCCTGCGACTCCTACAATGTCGTGGGGGGCTAGTGGGGGACCTACCTACAGAGCGTCTTCCGGTTCGTGGTCGCCACTCGAGAACCTTTCTTCCCCATCGATTATCGGTTTGTCGAGCGATGTGGAAAGTTAACCTTGACTACCGTAGTGGCTGATACCCTAGATACAGGGAAACCTATTTAGGGGTCAGAGCCTATGTATGTGATTGTGATTGGGCATTATTATTATTATTACCTACCTTGTTGTTTTTGTCAAGGTTATCGTTTTTAGTGCTCTAAATGAGATAATCATTTCACGGGCGCTACAACCTGAATGTCTTCTTGTAACGAGTGAACAGATATCTCTTGGCCACCATATCACACAGAGATATTATATGCGATAAGTAAACTTTAAAACTGAAACATTTCTTAACTAATGATGAATTATTTTATTTCTAGCGCTTCGGGCCCATACAAGCCGAACGGCATGTACTACCCCTTGACTCCAGAGGTACAGTACAGTTACTTCTCCTAATTCCCTTTAATTGTAGGCTAAAAAGTTCCATTTTTAAGGCACAAAAAAGCATTATTGTATTGTTGAATTATGTGATAGGATACGAACGATGAATGAGATACGTTTTGTGGGACGCGAATGCGGCAGCAAGAGGTGAAATTAATCGACCAATCAGTGGCGAGCTTATTATTTTTCGCTTGTTTAGTATGGTTGGCAAAGAAATTAACTTATTTATATATTATTATTATTTTAAATGTAAACCAACATAATAAACAATTTACATAGTTAACGCAATTGTCAGCTCAATTCCTAATGTTATCACAATTATAGGCGTAGACAACATCCAAAAAAATTGTAGATTAATTTATGATAATGCCATGCTCTTTGTTATCTCGGTAACTTTATCGCCTCGTGTTTATAAAAAAGATAGCAATACAAATACACTGCCAACTGATGTTCCGCTAAGGTTGACCCTTTCAAGTTGTCCGTCTTTCTATTGACATATTCAATCAAAGATGACGTCAAAACCAACCTCAGTATTATTTATGGAATTTCATCAATATTCGTTACTTTCTTGACCGACCGTACGTAAAACCCTGATTAGTTGGTTGAAACTTAACAAGAATACCTCGCGCTTCCGTATTAGCTGTCTAAATCGCGTGCGATTGTGATTGTGTGAAATAATACGTCCATTGGTTTTGTGATGAGGGTAGATGTAAAGCTTACGCCACGCCACAAGTTGCCAAAAATGGCCTGAAACCAAAAGTAGGAAGCGAGTGTTGGAAAGAAAGCAAAACCAATATTTGACAAAGAAAGTTTGCAATGGAACAAGTGATAGCGAAGCAATAAAGCCTTTATGAGTTTCGTGTTTTATAGAGAGACTGTCTGTCTGTCTGTGTGTGTACTTAGTAGACCAACGAGAATTGAATCTCGGATGATATGAAGTTATAATTTCAATTCTGAATGGTTCTTAATTTATTTTAATTATGTAATTGATGTTATTCTTTAGCCATGTATAAAGTAGAAATATATTATATAGTGTTTTTATTCGTTATTGATTCACATAGGGTCCGTTGTTGGAGCTACAATTTTACCAAGTTTTAAGAGATAAGGAAAAAATAACAATAAATAATTTTCTTCACTTTGGGCCTATAGTTTTCTTCAAATGTTGCGGTTCCGCGCATTGTTTCTAAAGCCTTCGTGGCGTGGTGAGCTTACGGCATTCTTCTCTTCCGCCTAACAACGTTCGCCTTCGCTATAAGTGTTACTTTAATCGAAGTGTCTAGCCCTAAGAGGAAGGTGGAAATCTATTGGGAAAATGTAAAGGAATGCAACTTTATAACTGAAGCACCATTAAGGGGCCCGTATTCTGGAATGTCGCTCTCGTGTCGATCACTGTAACACTTGATTAACGTTTGATTGAAATGACAGATTCAAATCTATAGAGTCTTGGACGTTTTTACAAAATATGGGCTTAAGCATGTTTTTGCAACTAATGAATGATTAGCAGAAGGTATTGACATTAATGTCGAGTTCTCACAAACTGAACGAAAGCAAAAGAAGGTTACCGAGCGAACGCGAACAAATCATATGGACGACTTAACGTAAGCGAGCAGTTCGTTTGCGTTAGGCCGTGGTGTGTACGAGCAAGCGAATGCTCTTTTTACCTCCGATCATCTGCGAACGACACCATCGTTGGCTTGCAGAAGAACAGAAGGAATCTTCTGTTTGATCAGGTCAACGAAGGCGAGCGAACATCGATACTCAATTAGTCATCGACTCGCTAGCCTTCAATTGTTCGGTTTGTGTGTACCCAGCCTAAAGATTTTATCGTATATTTTTTGAAAAGAAAATATTAGTCTAAAGCTTTTCAAACAAGTCGAATTTTTCGAGAGATTTAATATAATGTTATGGAGACTTCGTCTGATCAGTCTAAAGTTGTAAAGTTGCAATTCTGTTACGTAAAAAATGTAAAAAGTATTTTAACGTAGATTTAAACTATTGGATGTAAAATAACATACTCATTTGTTTTAATAATTTAAATCACACGCAAACAAAACTCGCCAATGAACTGAATGACAAAAATAGGTAATTATGTAAATATTAAATCAGAATTGTTATGAAGACTAGAAATAAATTAGGTGCGGAAACATTCCTTAAGAACCTTGTGCTTAAACAAGACAGATGCAGAATATTATATAAATTAATTAATTGTTATTAAACAGTAGATAAATCATGTTAAAATGACCCGATAAGCCTTCTCCAACTCGATGGCTATTAAAATCGCAATGAACAGTAGGTACGGTACGCAAACGATCTAGATTACAGAAGATTTTACTTGAGTATATATAATTACATATATACAATGCCTGCAACGTTATCGCTTCACGATATCAAAGATATTATAGCTTTGACAGAGAAAAAAAGAAAAGAAAGCAAAGAAGATTTTCTGGAAGAGAAAAGTGCTCTTATAAATATAGCCTTGTTCATTGCGATTCAATAGTCATCATCATACATCACGTTATACAAATTGGGGGCCGATTCAATTATATTACCGACCAGTTATCTAAGCCTGGCATGTAGTACATTCACACTAGCGCACGACATTGCGTTGCACTGCATACGCAATAGGAAGACGTATCTTTGTCTCTCTCGCACGCTGTCAAAGTTACGAGACATATGAGCGCGACAGTAATTGTTATTATCTTGTTTTTATTACTGTATAATGAAATCACTAGTGTGTGATGGTGCCAGCTTTAGATAACGCGGTATATATTATGGGTGCATCGGGTCGCTTCTACAAATAATCCTTTTATATAGTGACAAATGCAAAGCAATAATAAAAAATGTGTTGCCTTCCCAAGAGAATTAATTTAACCGGAATATTTATAGTAAAATATAAACGCGAAATATTTTTCTATTGTAATAGATTAAGAAGATTTATTAACTAATTATTTGTATTTTGGTTGTGATAACGAATTCAAATCGATGAGTTCTGGCACTGAACACTGTTTTCTATTCGAAGTGCAGAATATAGATTTTAACAACCTTTATCGCCTCTTGTTACACTTGTTATAGATTACATTTAAGCAAGCATAATTATTTTGCTCGTTCAATGTAGTCTGAGTAGAAAAAAGTAAAAAAACTTTTACTCAGTCAGAACATCCATCAATTATCTGTCTAACATGAATCTTGATCTCCTTCAAAGGTATTGGAAATGTGACTGTTTCTTGTGGGAACAAAAGAAACCGGCGTTATTTAACCGCGCAATCGCTGACAGAAGCGAATGATTAAATTCAAATTAACTCAGAAAGAGAAGAAACGTATGTCACAGTGTTGGCGATTTTCGCAAATACCTAGCTGTCTCTAATTTGATTGAAAAGGTCAGTAAAACAATGGTCACTAAATGTAGAATACATCTAGCTAAACTATTATGAGTGCGAGAAACTATGGAACACAACAAAATAAAAAAAATACTGTGAATCACAAGAGGCGATTCAAGTTGTTACAACCTCTATTGACATAATGTTAAAGCTCTATTGCTAAGAATAGCGCCTAGGCGCGCAATACGAGTTTTTCGCTGCACGCGAAAAATATAATTAAAAACTCCGTTATCAAACTGCGGCGAAATACTCGCAATGTCCGCCCAGTCCATTTGTTACAGAATCGATAACTGTTTTAGAAAAAAAATTATCGCCGTCTATGTGCGGGTGTTTACGCACTAGTAGAACAAAATCTTAACCAATGCAGTGGTGGAATTGACCTTTCGGGAATGTCGGAGCATAGATTTTTGGTTCTGTGAAACATTTATCTGTGCTATGAAAGTCAATTCAGTTTTTTAGGTAAATTATGTTTAAATTTTCGAGTATTTGTGGTCGTGATTTTGATCTACTTAAGTGCGATTTTATAGAGCAACAGACTGCTTGTTATAAACCTTTCATTGCGAAAGATAATTTATATTTTACATATTAAAAAGAGGGTCCCGTGTCCATATTGATTGGAAATCTCAAGTAACGCATATTGTGAACAATTAATTTTTTATTTGAAGTTACCAAAAATATAATTAGGAAAATAAAGTGCAAGTTCTTTTCGATATGGATAAGGGATTGCTTTTAAAATTCTTAAGGGAATCCGCACACGTGTCGTGTTGGGCATGTCGATACGAGACGTGTGCGGAATGCCTAAATCTAAAGTGAGAAGACGCATTTCAGGTCAAAAGGAATAAATTATTTGATCTCTGAATTATACTGCTTAGACTGGTGGCTGGTTCAAAATAAAAATAAATATTTTAAATTATTTAGCGTTTTATTTTTAACTTCTTTAACAATAAACTAAATGAAACCATCATCATAATCATAAATAACTTAACTTTAAACTCTATTAAACATTTCTTTTAAAGGATCATTTTGTAGTCCTTCTAAAATGGAATTATGCTTAGCTCTCAAATAGTGAAATTATGCCGCCCTGTCGACATACAGTACTATTACGGATTACAGATAATAGAGCAGAACTAAATCTTTTAGTCAACTCGTCTTTTATGTTTTTTCATAAAATGTGTCTAAGGAATATCCAATAAATGAAATGAAAACCACTTTGACATAAAACCATCTAGACGGTACTAGGTTTAAAATCTTAAGGAAAACTGATGGATTGACCACAAATCATTTCTGATTATCAGGTCGAAGCATCAGATCATCAAATATCTTCTTGTTGTAGTCTTCTTCCATCTTCAGCTCTGCTTTATGATGCTCGTCCAAAACGCAGGTTCTCTCATACCTGTTTATGGCAACCTTCTTGATGTTCTCATATACAGTGGGGTAACAAGCTATGGAGCCGTCAAAGTCTTCCTTGTCAAGACGGAACAGCTCGCAATTGGTGACGGCAACCGCTGACGCAGTTCTGATGCAGTGCTTCATTACTAAAGCTATTTCCCCGAAGTAGTCCCCGTCATCGAGATGACAGATCTCGTTACCGGACTCGGAGTAGATCGCTACAGATCCTTTGTCGATAAAGTAGAGGCAGTCGCCTAGAAGATATATTGTTTTAAGTAATCTAGTGGTGGATGCAAAAGTTACTGTTTTGTATGAGGTTGTAGAAACAGGTTGATGAACAGGTCACTCTGAGCTGACTTTTAGAAAGTAAATAGGACTGTCTTTTTAAATCTGTACCGATGTCATAGGGATTGATTAAGCTCAGTGGACTATAGTTCGCTTTAAACGGAGGGGGTGCCAATGTGTGTCTACAGCTTCCTCAATGAGAAAAAGTGAAATCTACATAAGACAAATTTTAGTATGTATATATTTGGCTCCATCACTGTTCCAACTCCTAATGCAGACTAGCGACACGGGTCTAAAGCTGACACATAATATGTATCTTCCGAACAAATGAGTCTATGGTCATGATTCCAAAAACTATATCGTGTGGCCGTGCTTGTATCTAAGTTTCGAAAAAAATACTTTAAAAAGTTGAGCATCATCTTTAAAAAAACAACTCCTTTGAATGAAATGTATCCTTATAATCAAACAAAACTACGCAGATAGAAACTCACCCACAGTATTGATTTTGAAAATAATATCTCCTGCGATAAATATAACTATCTTTAGTTTCAGTCCTATCTGCAGCAATAAGGATCGAGGTAGCTGCTCCAGAAACTCCAGTTCTCTGACTAGCTGTCGGCCTGTATGCATTAAGATGTCTTCCCGAAGCTGTCCCGTCACACAGGCCAGCATTTTTGACTCCTGATCGTTGTATGAAATTGGAGTTAGAAAAGTTACGGGAAACTCGTGCCCTAAGATTGATAACGGCGCTTGTAAGATTGCAAGATATACCTATAGGTGTAGGTATATACGAGTACATTTCATAACAGTACGCTTTATACTGCAACCAGTGGAAGCACAAGTTGCAAACACAAGTTGTCTTCACCATAGCTACCAGTAGTGCAACCAGCGGTATTGGACTTGAACAAGCAGGTAAGCCCCTTTTTATTGGTTACATAAAATATTCGTACCTACGTACCGAGAAAAATTTCGACTGGAACCGAATAGCGTAAAACTTGCGTATCTTTTCTTTGATTCTCGGTGGAAACTTCTTTTGGTTCATCAATGTCTCCACTTGCTTCGTCATTATGAAGAATTTAGCTTCTGCAGAATCTCTACCGAATAGTGAGACGATGTATTTTAGCACACTGTGATATGTAAGAAGCTGAAATGAATTTTATTCTCCATTTTATCCATTTTATAGTGTTAGTGGAGATGAAAGCTAAATCTTACTTACTTTACCAATAATCCAAGCCGCGATGAAGTAGTTTTCAAAACACCCCCCTTGTTCAATGAGGTTAATGTTTGAGTTTTCTCTCAGCATTCCAACTATAACAGAGAATAATCATCATCATCATCACCGAGCCGAATCGTCTAAGTTCTCGGTCACCTCTTTGATTTTGGCAAATATAAAATATTGTAAATTGAAGAACTCCTAAAGGTTAGCATGCTGGGAATATTAAGTTCCCGAGAGAAGGATTAGACCTTTGTAGTGAATTGATGGTCTTAAACTACTGTGTTCTCTTCTAGACTTACCAGCCCTATCCAAAGCAAAAATATATCTTATTTGTAAATCCTTGTCCCATATCTTGGCAATTGATATCCAAGAACAGTTCCTTGGGTTTAGTGGATTGAATGTGCCTTCTGCCATGTACTCAACGGCGAATTGGAAGAATATATTCCATGTGAGATAGGACAAGATCAAAATGAAGATCTCGACTAAAGTCTTCTTGAAGATCTGTTGGTAAATATCGAGATTATGCGGTAACTTAAAACTGCGGTAGATACCTACGCTGCAAATTTTGTAATAACGCGAATAAAGTTGCGTGGGAAATGCTATACCTATACCTACGACTAAGTAATCCTAAATACAGTGCGAGCGCAGCCGCTGACAAAAGTTAGCATTATACTAATATGCCTAATATTTCGCTGGCTAGGAATTTCTACTATTAGGTACTGCTACGCGACAAAATATTTGTCGAAGCGGAACATTACCGGGCGGTTAGCTGAACGTGGCAGCTTTAGATAACCGACCTGTACCTAAAATCATTATAGCAGTACCTACCTTACTTAAAATTATACAGAACTAGAATGAATGGTAAACAAACTCACCCCTACTCTGAACACAGTCAACACATTGTCAAGGTAATACATCAAAATGGGCATCCTTAGCAACTTCATGGAAACCAGTATCAAATGTGGGTAAACGTTCGTTATATGTATGAAGCCAGGAAGAAAAGAGAATGTGGATACCACGTCTATCAAGAGCCAAGTTCTCGCATACTTGAAGCTAATCTTCTTCAAGTCTAAGATGATGTATTGGCATGTTTTTCCTTCGACGTAACCGGTGAAAAAGTTGATCACGATATTCAACAGGAAAATGCAGTCGGTCGAGTACATTATCATGTAATGTCTGTCCTGAAAGATAGATTTGGTATGGAGATAGTTTGGAGACCTGGGGAAGTACCTACTTATGTCCTAATTTATAGTTCCTACGGCACAGCTATTTATATCACACTTTTTAAATATTACGAATCTGAAAGTTTGTGAGTGAGCGAGTGAGTAAGTTCGTTTCTTACTTCTTCACGCTGAAATGGACCAACGGATTTAATAAAATTTGGAGTGGAGATAGCTAATACTCTGGATTAACACGAAAAAAATTGACTTCTAAGATTTGATTACATTGTTAGTTAGTTAGTTACAAGTCAAGATAAAGATTTATTTATTTGTCAAACATGTAATACATACAGAGCATGCAAGGTGTTAAATGTAGAAAAGTACCTACACGTTTTGCCTGGAAAGGCGTACAAAAATTGGGTGTAACAAAAAAAAAATATATATAATCAAAATAATGTCCAGAGAAATAATAAAAAGCAAGCTAATAAAAGTGTTTCCTTTATACGGGAAAGTTTGTAAATGTTGTGTGTGTTTGTTACTTCTTCGTGCTGAAAAGGCTCGGCGGCTGTGCTTAAAATTTGGAATGGAAGTAGTTTGCGCTGGATTTGTACGTGTAGCTATAGGCTACTTTTTATCCCGGAAGTAGGTTCTTGTGGAAAAACAGCGGCGCGCAACTAGTTGGTATAGGTACCTACACATAATAATTGATACATACGAGTGAATGCGGATATGTTTCGCTGAAATGGACAGACAACGCTATGTTAGATGCAACCATGGCCACCAGAAGGAACGCTTCGAACCATATCCTCAGCTTACTGAAGGGATGTATGGATAGCGGGTAATACTTGTACTGGCGGTATTTCTCTGCGCATAATGCTCCATACGATCTAAGTACAAATAGAATAATGACAAATAAAAGGACAGTCAGGGTTCATCGGATTTAGGTGTTTTTCTATTTAGACACCATTGCTTCGCACGCCACGGCAAATTTTTATCGTGATGATAAATTGGAAAGCAATAGTGAATATATATGGAATTGTAAGCCGCTTTGATTGTTTGATTGTACCGCCGTAGTTGACGTTCACAATACTATCCTTCATGATAAACTGCCTAAGTAATCTCCATACATTACTGCTGGAAGGACGCGGTGGATCTACGCGAACTCCAGTCTCTGAACCTGAGCTGAAATCGCTCAAGATAGAGAAGAGTGGCGCTCTCTCGTTTTGTAAGCCAAGACACACTTTGGGCCGCTGAGCTATCGAAGTAAGTTTTCGTTAATTATTTTAACGTGCCGTGGCATACGAAAGTAGTAGGTACCTAATTAGTAATTAGACTCTTTTTCTCGGATCATGTTCGTTATCATCGCTTCTAACGTGGCGTGATCTAGAGTGCAGGCTCACAATTGGTGTAACTACGCGCAAGATCAATCCATATTCTCTGGTGCAGACTTACCAACCTATATAAATTCTTTGCTCGAACATCTCCCATATGAACAGTTGTTAGGTTCAGAAAGCACTTCCTCAAGCGGCTACATTTTATCTCATGAGCATTCAGTTGGTCATCAGGAAGGCAGCACTGATGTCCGGTGAAATAGGCATGTTCAGGTGGCTTACTCGTATCTACTGACTTTCCCTTTTTTGTTACATGAAACTTGCTTTTCAGCTTGGAAATCGAGTTTAATTTCGGTTTTACATTAATATTATTTTCCATATGTAGTTAGTTCTATGTTTTAACACAAAATAAGTTTGTCAAAAGCACTTCTTTTCCTATTTATATGTATGGAATCATAGAGTTATAAGACATGGAATACTCAGAAATAGCAGGGGGTCAAAGAGTAGAAGGCATCGATGAGTATATAGAATAAAGTAACGGAGGAATACTTATGAAATAATAATCTATGGAATTGAAGATTACAAAGTACCAAGTGATTATAATAATAATTCTCTTTGGACATGAGAATGAATTGAGCAAAAAGAATATAATATTCCGGGAGTAACCACGGGGTGCGGCATTCTTATAATAAATAAAAAACATCGCATTTGTTAAAATAATACTTTAATTCAAAACAATACGTAATGTATAGATAAAATAAGTTAATATTAATCAGTAACCCGTTCAATTTAAGCGTCGTCTTCCAACATCGTCTATACCTACCCATGATCACTATGACTACACTATGTAGGTATAATTATATTTACTCTTCAATGAAGGACCATGGGATTGTTTTCACACTCCCCACTTTCCACTTATCGGCACAGTTCTTTGAACAAAATGCAGCATTAAGTATCACTTCCTGGACACTGTCGATGAGGACTAGTTTCCTGAAAATAAAATATTGCTTGTAGTACCTTTTTTTAGGTGATGAGCTTTAGAGGAGCGCCTGAGGTTACGCCAGAACTGTCTTCCGGAGGGCAATATTTCCAGAGAAAAGACAGGGACCAAATAGATATATGTAACTAAATCTAATATACCTGGCCTGGTACCTGGGCGTTACTCAAAAAATATGTACTTTTGCGAATTTGGAGCGTCCAAGACTTTAGCTATTTGTTATATTTATGTAGGTCTATATCAGAGAGACGAGCACAGGGCTTGTGTGAACTGTTTAAGTTCAAAATTCTGGGTGACACTCAACTAATTTGTGAGTGATAATGGGCAAGTGTGTTGCATACCATCTGATGAACAAACCAAATTATCTATTCAAATTACACTGTAGCCCTAACTACCAGTAGCTTAAGTCTTACCCCGGTACCGGCGACACCACTCTTAGGATTAGGTTTTTTTATAGTAATTTTTCTTTGCTTAAGTCGACGACTTAGACATAAGAAATCAAATAAATAATGTGATAGTAATAACGCCCAAAACATCACAACACAATACATAACTGTCTGAGACAAACTAGATTCCCTGTATCTGGGACATCTATTTATCGTTATATAGAAAAAACTTTTTGAGCTTTGAAGCACGTACCTGGTAGTATTTAACTTTTGAAAATAATATTCTCAATGATATTGAAAATAGGGCAAAGTGGAGAGTAAAGATACAGAGGCGAATCTTGCCTATATTCAGCTCCATTTACATATTATTAGGTACTTATATGGCAAGGGGACAAATATTTGTGCATTGAAAAATAAGCGCAAGTATTTTTTCCGTATCGGGTGTTGTGGGTCCTCGATCCTCATAGTTTCTGATACCCTAGATGCAAAGATTCTTAGGTACCTACGGATCAAACCTATGCATGTGATTGTGGGGGCGTCATTACGGAGTCAATTTTTTGCGAGAAAAAACAAACTCTTTTGTCATGTAGGTAGTGCATGTTGCATTAACTTACCCAACTGTAAATTCGAAGTGCACATAATCAAACACGGGGCATTTGCATCCAGCGTACTCGCATTTCGAAATTGGTCCATTGACTAAATCTACCTTTACGAAGGTTGGTAGAAAAGTGAAATAATTTTCAACAATATGTCCTGGCACGTAGTAATCTTCGCCTTTTACTTGAATATCATTTCCATGGGTTCCATATTTGACGTTGAAACCATTAAAATCATTATCTAATAGAGCCACGTTGTTATTTTCAGTATTGTAGCTATATTTGCTTGTATCTGAGTAGAGGCTATAGTTCTCTGTGGACATTCTTTGAGCAGCGTCACTTAAACTTTTGTAAATTGTTCTTTTACTGAGTTCGAATAAGCTAGATGGATAGTGACTTCTATTTTCGACGATGTTGGTGTACTGAGAGGGGCAGTCGACGTCGAATTCCCATTCTTTTGAGTCTTGACTGAGTTTCAATCGAAATCTTCGACCTCTTCCCGTTTGAGTGTTTGATAAGGTCAGACACCTGAAAATGTAAATTATAAAGAATAAAATGGTAGACAATACGTAAGTTTTAGATTGGATCAGAAAGGTAGTTGCGATGGCATTTTTGCTGAAACTTTGCACGTGAATGTAGGTACGGTTAAAGAGCGATGGTGGCCGAACGGTTAGGCGTGTGACTTACAAGACGCCGACACCGAGTTCGAATCCTCTCGGCCCCGCACCTATGACTATGTGCGGATTTGCCATCGCTCAAAACCGTGAAGGAAAACATCGTGAGGAAATCGGCATGCCCAAGAACTGCAACATTCAAGGGCATGCGACATCTACCAACCCGCATTGGCCCAGCGTGGTAGATTACAGCCCATACCTACTCTCTCTCTGAGAGACGGCCAGAGTCCCAGCAGTGGGAACGTGAAAGGCTAATAATGAATACTTAAATCCCCATAATCTGTAATTCTGGCGGGATAACGAGAATCGATGTGTTCTTGAGTGGAGACCGCGACTTGGCAAACGTAGTACCTATAGGACGCCCTACAACTAGGTGAAGCAACGACTTGCGTCTAGTGGCTGGCAGTATTAGAATGACAAGAGCCGAAGACCGGGCTTAGTGGCATATAACTTGGGAAAGGCCTATGCCCAGCCGTGGACTGACACAGGCTGATGATGATAAACGAGAATCCCGTAGGGAGCAGATACTTATAAAATCGAAAAGTTTCAATACCTCACCAATGCCTTCCCCAAATTTCATAGGTACAGTTGTAATAGGTATAAGTATCGAAGTAACTCGCGTTAAATATCGCCATACGCAAACCAATTTGCGGATTCCCAATTTACCTAAATCTGGTAGTTACCTAGGCGGTAGGCTCGCTGCTTATTACTTTAGTTATTCGTAAGTAGTTTGCGAAACTGTGAAAGTACAATGGAATCGTTTGGCAGTAGTTTAGCTTGTTAGGTATCGGGCAGAACCACTTTTGTTATATGGTTAGAATCGATCATAATTGGCTGCATAGTTGCATACCTACGTGGTACAATTTTCTCAAAAAACTAGAAAGCTTATTTAATCTCAAGGCTCAGAGCAATAAAAAGGCTCTTATTGCTTACTAATATGATCACTATAACAAGTGTTATGTCCACGAACGATAATGTCACGATCATATTGTTATTTTTTACTTAAATCAAAGTTTTATTCTGAGACTTTTACCACACGGTATGTCAACCCCGTACCTCACCATACTCAACTTTTGATATTCATACTGCGTAAGTAGATAAAAAACGCGACTTTGTTTCACACGCAGCGTTATACTTAGGTACCTATGTTGAGGGTGTAGCGTGGTGCCACCTTAGACTACATCTTCACTTAACACCAGGTGATTTGTTGTCAGAAGCGCAGCAGTGTGTGTGATTCATTCATTTGTACAAAGCTTCGTAACTGCCTCACAGTTTCATAGTACTGTTAAGTATCGTTATAACTTACGCAATATTGAGACTTCTAGTTTGCTGGTTCCGGAACATGTGGTACCACAGGGAGTAAGGCAGGCTCTTCAGTTGAGGGTTCCGCCAGAATCTCAACTCGCAGTGGTGGTAGTTGTAGACCGGCCGCTGTGGCAGCCATTTTAACTTGTTATCTGGAAGTTTGGGCAAAACGTTCCTACAAAGTACCTATATGATCACTAATTTATAGTGACTAGAAATAGTATAAAATAATTTATATAAAACTAGCTGTTCCCCGCGGTTTTACCCGCGAGGGCTACAGTTTATCGCGATCCTTCCTCAGGGTTCAAACTACAAATCTCCGTATCGGTTCAGTAGTTTAGGCGTGAAAGCGAGACAAACAGTCAGACAGAGTTACTTTCTCATTAAAAATATTAGTCTGTATATGTCTGTGTGCATTTGCAATCGCTCAAAACGGTAAAGGAAAACATCGTGAGGGAACCGACATGTCCAAGAACCACAACATTCAAGGGCATGCAACATCCAAAGCGCACTGGGCCGGCGTGATAGATTACAGCCCACACTCTCATTCTCAGAGAAGGCCAGGGTCCCAGCAGTGGGAACGTAAATCGTAATGATAATGAAATTGTAATATGAAATAGTTATTTTCGTATCTTTCCAAATAGTATTTGGCCGCTATCAATTTAGGTACAGGATGGAGATTTTATTTATATCTTGCGTATTACCGGTGATGCTGTCGACAGTGTAGCACGCATGTGTAGCACGCTCTTCTTGCATTGAAGATTCCCATACATATTGAATGAGATTAATAAATTACTTTAGAGCTCTAGGTAGGTACGAATTGGGTGTAAATATTCTTCGAAAAGAATAAGTTTTGGAAATTAAATTTTGATAGAAGTAGCTACATAGATAGCCATGTAAGAAAACCTCAAAGCAATTCAGGAGTTGTCCCAATATTGTGTGCCTAGAAACATTAAACGTATTTAACTATCTAGTGGTTTCAAGGAACAACTCGGGTGGTTTAATATACGGCCCAGTTTGTTAGCGATCGTAAAAGTAAAGACGGGCACAGAGTGTAAAATAGTTGGTGAAGCGGCATTCACACTAAGCTATACGGTTTCAAATGAAAGACATGACAATGACCTAGTCTCTATAAGTAGTGAACCTATTTATACCTAACATTCTTAAAACGTTTCGCTTCTCTAAAGATTACAATAAAAGTTATGGTTTGTGTTCTAACGCCCGAAATTAATCATTCAATCATACCGAGTTTATAAAACCGGCCCTAAAATTTTTCCGAAATTTAGTACCTATGACATTTTAGTTACGGACGTTTATAAAAGTATCTTCCTGATTGTCCGATTTACGCCTGATCTGTTATCCGTGGTTTGGGATCGATATGTCACATTCATAATATGACATTTTAGTACTAAGGCTTGACATATTAAGTACTGCCAAAATGACATATTATATGATATGACATGTCGATCCAAAACCGCGGATAATGGATCGGGATCGATTATTTTATTTCGGGCGTAAATCGGTCAGTCAGGAAGATACTTTCACTACGTGGTAGGTATACCTACTTAGGGCTGGGTTTATAGACGTCCGTAAGTAAAATGTCATACCAAATTTCGGTAAATTTCAGGGCCGGTTTTATAAACTCGGTGCCTATGAAATTTTACTTACAGACGCTTTCATAACCGGACCTTAGTATCTACCTAACTACCTACATTCAAACGAAAGTCCATAATCATAACTTTATGAAAAAAAATATGTAGTAGATATCTAGATCTAGGTATTAGGTTTGAGTCTTTTGTTATAAGATTTAAAACATACCTGTATTCTCCTTAAAATATTGTTTACTTGCCTCGACAAGTGAGGATGAGAAGTAGGTAGTCAAAAGCACAAAAATATCTTTAATGTTCCAAATAAACAATTAGTAAGTACCTACCTGTAGATAAGTAGGTACACACACCTACACTATATACCTTATGTTACAGACACGTGTAACTGTAGGTATTACATAATCCCACCGCTCCATTCCATAATATGAAAGCTCCCTTACCTCGTCTGATAGCAAACTAGTGGAAATAAATCAACTTCCCTTCCTCATTGATCGTCTGACCTAATTCAGGTTACGATAACTGCTAATCTATAATTAGATGGGATTGATTTTTACGCCTTATCTACTACGCTAGGTGCGTTGTTTGAGAAACAAATTGACTAATGGACGATCTGTTATTTAATTGAAAAAAGTAGCAGTAGTAATACCACATAACAAAAAACAAAAACATGTAGACCACACTTCATAAATTTTAGAATATTAACGTTGACATCACTATACATATTGGAAATAAGTAAATTTGTGAGAAAATATCCGCAGTTCTTCATAAAACAAGCTGACCAATCACGACGCTACGCAACCAGGTTTACGTATAAACTAGAATTACCACCGTCAAAATTAAAATTACACAGTTCCGGACCAAACATAATGTCAATAAAAATATTTAATAAACTACCCGACGAATTAAAATCCGAAGAAAAAAATCACGTATTTTTAAATAACTTAGAAACGTTTTTAATCGACAAATGCTACTACAGCCTAGATGAATTCCTCAACGACGACTTCTCGAAATGATTAGAAGATCGGTCCGCTCCTACATTGCTATACCCTATTCGGGTCCATATCTTCGCTAATCTTAACCACTAAGATCTCTTGTATACTAACATATGAATGCAATAAACGATTGAATATGAATATGAATAACTCATAAAACTCAGGAATAAAATCACAAACGAAAACATCATAATGAAACCGGCAAGTCCACCAGTAACTATGAAAATAAATTAACTTTGGCATTTTTGTGAAATTGTCCATAATAAAATATGACAATAAAATCAAATTTACCGAAATTTGGTATGAAATTTAACTTACGGACGTTTAGAGAGTAGCTTTTGACCACTAGTCATTTGATGGTAAGAGACGAGGTGATCAAAGGTGACGTCATGTTATGTCAATACACAGACCTGTTACCGTTATCATCCTATCCTATCCTACTAATATTATAAACGTTTTTTTTTTTTTTTAATAAAACATTAAATATACTAGACTAAAAACAATACCATCACCTTAACATACGAACCCAAAAGAGGTCTCCGTAGAAATCGGGGGAAAGTGGTATAATAGTATATTAGAAAAAAAAAAAAAAAAAAATTATTATAAACGTGAAAGTTTGTGAGTATGGATGGATGGATGTTTGTTACTCTTTCACGCAAAAACTACTGAACGGATCTGAATGAAATTTGGTATGGAGATAGTTTATACCCTGGATTAACACATATAGGCTACTTTTTATCCCGGAAAAAGGTTCCTGCGGGATAACGGGAACACGCGGGTGAAACCGCGGGGCACAACTAGTAATTATTATAAGGATGTGGTTAACGACTCAAAAATATGGAACATATTTGGATGAATTTTGGTATAAATTGAGAGCCAGTTCCCAGTACAGGTGTAGCGTGGCGCCACCTTCGACCACATCGTCACTTAACAACAGGTGATTTGTGGTCAAACGCTACCCTGTAAATAGTAAAAATAATAAATTTAATAAATATTTCATTCGTAAACTCACGTGGGCGAAGTTGTGAGGCGCAGCTAGTAAAAGCATTACGCTCAATGTATAAACAGAACACTTTCATCTGGATATCCGAACATAAACAAAGAGAGTTGTTTAAACAACTTAATTAATCCAATTTGGCGCACTTAAAATGTTTTGTAAACAACGCTAATGAATATACTGATAAATATTTAAATAGCATCATCGAAGGAGATGTAGGTACATCTACCAACCCGCACTGCCAGCGTGGTAGATTACAGCCGATACCTACTCTCTCTGAGAGAAGGCCAGAGTCCCAGAGGTGGGAACGTAAGTTAATGATGATGAATGATTAAAGGCATATTCTGAGATGTAGAAAAATAATACAGAACTATATATAGATATCTCTATATTGCTTCATAATGTTGATATTCTGTAAACCTCAGTTGTCGTTATAGAAGAGTAAACCTAATATATTAAACTAGCACTAGCTGTTCCCCGCGGTTTCACCCGCGTGGGTAACAGTTTATCGCAATAAAAAGTAGCCTATGTCCTTCTTCAGGGTTCAAACTATCTCCGTGCCAAATTTCGTTTAAATCAGTTCAGTAGTTTAGGCGTAAAAGCGGACAGACAAAGTTACTTTCGCATTTATAATATTATTAGTGAAGTAGGGATTTGACACATCTACTACCGAATTTTGTTATTTTTTGCACAGTAGGTATATAATATGTATGTAAGAAGTAGGTATTTTAGTAGAGTCTATGTTTAGAAAGGAGGACAAGGCAATTTCTAGTAGCTAGTGACCATGAAATTTAGAGATGTATAGATAGATATATTAGCATCGAAAGAGTATGTTTAATTTTCTACGTTTTCATAAAATAAATGACTAGATATACCTACCTATATCATGTCAGTAAAAATATGAATAGTAACAATATTATGCAGTTTGATTTTATACGTACTACTACTATGTGCTTTTTTATAATCAGATGCGGGAAATGATGCTTTTTTTATGTAAAAGATTGGCAAACAGGCAGACGGCCCGCCTGATGGAAAGCGGTCACCGTCGCCTATGGACATTTGCAACACCAGGGGAGTTGCCGATTTCACACCTATCTTGAAGGATTGCAACTAAACAACTATATAGGTACAGTCAGCGACAAAAGTAGCTGGACAAAATCAAATTTTCCGATTCATTTCACAATCTTAAACACCAACCTTCGACCGAATCATCACTTAACCATCGTGTGTGTTGTGCCACAGTAAAGTAAGAATATGGTTGTGTTATGGTCAAACGCAACCTTGTAAGTTGTAAGGAAAAAACCAAACAGTACCTACCGATCTAATACGCATTTGAAAAATCGAGTATATGATCAGCTACTTTTGTCGCTGACTGTACATACCTATTGGACTAACTATATAACTTTTGGATGCTAAATAAATTACTGAAAGATATTTTTAATGTAACTGATAAGAATATATAAACAAAATTACCACAAACCGATAGATATCGAAGATACCTCAGCTCCGCCAATCTCAAGGGCAACTCCGTCAATTCGTTCTCATCCAAAATCAAAAACTTCAGACTCCTCACTTCACCTATCTCATTAGGAATCTTCCTAAGTCTGTTCCCACTGACATCCAAGCATTTCAGACATTTCAAATTCGATATTTCCTTGGGCAGTTCAGTTATATCATTACCGCTTAAATACAAACTTTCGAGGTGCAACAGCAGTCCAATATCATTTGGCAGCTTGGATATTAGATTTTCTTTCAGATACAAGTCTGTTATTTCTGATTCTTCGCCTTGAAGTTGTTGAATGGGGAACTCTGTCAGACCTCTATAGTTCCAATGGAGTACTGAACTTGGAAGAATTTCGTCGTAATTCATTTTACTGACGATTTTCCTTTTTTGTTACAAGCCGAACATTTGTGGTAGTGAAGTTTATTTTTTTGTCACTTTATAAGTTTTCCTATTCACTTCCCATTATGTACATATTTATACGACTAGCATAGTTTTTAATCTAGTTTGTTTGTTCACAATACGCGCACTCTTTATTCCCGATTAGCGAAGACTGCATCTTACGTTGGCGTCCCGAACGGAGATATTTTTAAAACTATAACAAGGTTAGCTGTAATTTCTTTCGTTGAAATCACTCCGATCACGCGTTAAGATAAAAGCTTTTTATAATAATAAACTGGAGTGGAAAAAGCTTGCGGCTTAAATACAATGATGATAATGAACCATCTTTTAAGTGAACTAAAATGTAGTTTAATCAAATATGAATTGATTTACTTATTAAATTTACCTAATAGTTAAGTCAAAAGACATTTTTGATATAGAACTATGCCTCGTAGTTATTCATAAAAAACACAGCAACAAATAACTTCAAAAAAAGGAAAACATTGCCAAAAATATGCTAAGAAAATATAAACAATTTTTTTCAGTAGTGAGTTTTGTTTTCACTAATATTTTAGCTAAGTGTACATATTTTTAAATCTTCCATACTGTGGTTTATTAATGTTTGGATCTTAGCCAATACTTGCAGTACGAGCTATGTCAGGTCGAGGACATTCATCGATTCAGTTATAAACGAAGATATTGGATTAAGTGCTTTAAAATGCAAAATCTCTACCTACCTATACCTACCTATTCATTCTAGACTTAAAGGTTATAAAATTATACTTATCAGGAAGCAACAATTGTAAAGGGAACTGAGTAAGATAAATAAAACAAGACATTGAATTTAAAGTAGATATGCAGTATATTTGATTTATTAAAGGAGTATCTAGGTAAAATTGCAATAAGTAACTTCATTTATTCAAAACTAGCAGTGCCCCGCGGTTTTACCCCCGTAGAGATTCTCAAAGGATTTTTATCACAATAAAGACGTAGCTTAATATGACATTCAGAGATAGTGTAGCTACATTGTAGCTTTAAAACAGTAAGGTACTTTTCAAAATGGGTTCAGCAGTTTATAGATTACCACATTCTACAGCCAAATTCACAAACAAACTATACTACTTTATAATATTGTTACAGAATTATAATTCATGCAAGAGGTGCTTTAAACAGGAAGGTACAAATTTAATATTAATCACATGTGCTGTGATAAAATTCATATACATATCACGATCGTACCTAGTAAGTTCGTTTGTAACTATTAGATAAAACAGATTCAGACTTTTAAGATAGTGTGATCGAAATAATTGAAAATATAATTATTTATTTAACAATACAATATTTTTTAATATGCCTATCCTATAACTTTGGAAGTAATAAAATGCAAAAATACAGCAATATTGTAGGTAAAATTCTAATTGAATTATACATAAACAATTTGATTAGAGCCATTCAACATAATTAAATTAATAGAACATATAATGTTTACTATATTTAGTTCTATTTAAATGCTGTAGGTATCTGACTAGAAATTATCATCAGTTACTTCGACAAAAACGTAGATAAGCTAAATAACACTAAAAGTATAGAGATCAATTTTCATCAAATTATAGAAACGTTAAAAAAAACCTTATCCCAATAATTTCGCCTATACTAAATATAGACAAGACAAATAAAACTTTACTAATGCCCGAAATTAATAACCGATCCGATCCGTTATCCGCGGTTTTGGATCGATGTGTCTTGTCATAATAATTATGTCATTTTAGTACTACGGCTTGACAGATTACTACTAAAATGACATATTACGACATGACGTCATTTCGATCCAAAACCGCGGATAACAGATCGGATCGATTATTAATTTCGGGCGTAAGAAACTGAAAGCGACGACTTAACTTTTTGACGAGTTTCAATAAAGTTTGGCCTGTGTTCAGCAGTGCACTTCTTCCAGCTGATGATGATTTATTTATAAAGTTTAATATCTCCGAATGATCCTGACGCGTCGCCCCTTGCCGTCTTCGTCATCACTGTCGAAGGAGGCTTGCTTGTGGCCCAGCATCAGGGCCTGGATTTCAGGGTTCAGAGGAAGAACAGGGAATGATGAGCGTCGCACCATGGGGGACGGGCGCGCTCCTGAGACGGAAATAGAAACTGTTAGTATTTGAGAAGTAGAAAGAAAATAATTAATTTACACAATTAAAGAAATCTGACTGCGTAAGCTAATTATCTAACTTAAGCACGACGCTTACCATCAAGCGAGCTACTTGCTCGCCAAGTGTCTGAGTTGAATAAAAAGTAGGTAAGTAGGTACCTAGCATACTTAGGTATTGAAAAAGCTTATAATCATACCAGTGTTATGTTTTGTTGTTAATTAGTTTTTGTAATAGACACATAATATTAATAAAGTAATTAATCCCTACGTAATATTATAAATGCGAAAGTAACTCCGTCTGTCTTTCACGCCTAAACTGCTGAACCGATTTAAATTTAATTTAATACAGATATAGTCTAAAGCCTGAGACATGACACAGGCTACTTTTTATCGTGATAAACTGTAGCCCATGCGGGTGAAACCGCGGGGAACAGCTAGTAAGTAATAATCCCTGAACAAGGTGGTACTATTTTATTGACGAATGAGTTTCCTTCGTAAGCTTATTAATTTTCTGAAGCCAATTAAGTAACAAGGAAATCCGACACACAGCCTAGCTAAACAAATCTTTTATTTACGTATTAATATTTAAGTCATAAGCTAAAAGGTCAAATCGACTACAGTAGTAAATAATTAATATAATAAATCATTATTATTTAGAGTTACAAGGACTCATCACAACATTATAAAACAATATTAAAACTACGGTATGACTAAACTATGACCTCATTAGGTATTTTATACTACAAGTTTTAGTTCAAAATTGTGACAGTAGTAAAATAGGTACATAATATAATACTTATAGTGTACAACACAATCTTTGAATTTATTGGTTAGATTAATAAAGTTCTTGTATAAAATGGCTGGTACTAATACACTATTTTGGTGCAACATTTGCAGCTATTACTTACCACTGTTGATAGCTCAGGTAAAGGATTGACGTTCACCAGCAAGATCTATTCTCAATCGAAAGTTGATACATGTCACATGCTTTTAAATGTTGCGGTTCTTAGACATGCAAATTTCCTCTCGGTGTTTTTCTATTTGATTGATAGATTATGGCCCATACTTTCATTTTGAGATGTCACAGGCTCACAGCAGTAGAAATAAGCTGACAATGATTCTACTGTAAACTAAGATTTAACTACAACACTATATACCGAGTTCACACGTATGTCTCTAATTGTAACATTTACTGTGACACGATAATTGTAATGTTTGTCGAATCAGTGGCTGTATCAGGAATCTATGTCTGATATTTGTGTCCCAATTTCTGTCGTAGCCTAAATTTAGCTTCACCACTGATCGATCGTAACACTGCGATGTTCCCCATGAGCAGACACAAATACATAATCTGCGTACAAATCCGCAAATGTGCCAATTGCTGATACAACATTGTACAACCAATACCAGCATTATGGTACTTTGATCAGTGAGACGAAAGGTAATCGGGTTCATTACACTGTGACATCAATTGACTACAGATTTTAGTACAAAGGTATTTGTTTGTGAGCCAGTAATCCGATTAGATACAATTAAATGAGTTTCGGTGGATTTATGTTTTGGCATAGATGTGGTTTTGTGTTTGTTTGTTACCACTAAATTACATAAGGGGTGGAATAAAATGGACAAATTAAGTATCTTAAAAAAAGTACCATAGGAGTGACATAGTATATCCTCACACTTGTGAAAATGTGTTTGTTGGTTGGTCGGTTTGTCTCCCTGTCACGGTGTAACCAAACAACGGATCGATGTAATATTTGGCATACGGATAGTTTATGCACCAGAGTGTAACATAGGCTACTGGTATTAAATAAATAACTCAATGTATGTTTAACAGAGCTACGTAACAAGGGGTAAAAAATAGACAAAGACAGACGAAATAGGGCGCGTGCAATTAGAATAAACCCAAAGAAAAAAAACCCAGGTAGGTCTGTAGGCCCAAATCATTATACTAAGGTGTTAAGGAAGCAAGAAAACGTGGAAGTTGACTAATAAGCGTTACACACAGCAGATGCATCTAAGACATAGAGTATGTAAGTGCAAAGAAGTGAAAAATATCAATTACCTGAAAGTCTTTCAGTCGTCAGACAGACCTTGTTATGAAACAGAATAGAAAAACATTGAAAGAAGAGTAGAGTTAAAAATATTTATAACATTCAGATTTAAAAACATCAATTACCGTAGAATAGGATAGAAACATTGAGAACCTAGGTACTTCATTATTGCTCACTTTATGGACATAATAATATAATTATGATATGCGGTATTCATAGATTTCATAGTCACCTCAAGTGCCAATTCATCCAGATTCTACGGTATTTTAATTAAAAAGAGACTTGCAGAAACATAACTCACATAATGTGTACCGAGCTGATACTTCATTATGCAAATAAAAAAAAAATTAAACGAACGTACCAAAGAGCTTAGCCACTGACTGCCTTTTCACAAGTTTCACTTCGCCTGAGTCACCTACCGATGCCGGTGCCGATTCACCTTGAACCTTCTTCTCACTTAAGTACGAGTTCGTAGACTCCCCTCTTCTAACAGGCCTGCTTTGACGCCTACTATCGTAACTGGTATCCTTGTTCTCATCAGAACTAACCATCGATTCAGCTATTTGAAACAACTGAAGTCCAAACTTGCTCGATTCTCGCCTTAACGTTTTCTTGTTAGCAAATTCTGCTAACGAATGCCGCCTTTCCCCATCTGGGTGGAGCTTCCTCCTGGCTCGTTCCTCTTCTTTGACTTTAATCACGTCCAATACAGCATTCAAGATGAGTACTAGGAGAAAAACTGTGATTCCAATGACTGTGACGGTGTTGTTGTCAGCGGTCATCCCTGGAGTTTGATTTTTCCTATCGACAGGAAGCTTCTTCGTGAGAATGTCAACAACACCACACGTCGTGTCTCTGACTGGTATGGCTTTATTTACCTTCACTCCAATGTTTTTTTCGACGATTTTTGGTATCTTCGGTACTGTGATCGCTGTTTCATCTGGCACAAACGCGGTCTTCTCATTCCGTTTCAAGAACCACATCTGAACACTGTAGAAGCAGTAAATTATGACGAAGAATATAAAAAACAGGATCTTACGTTCGCTCATGTTTACATCGCAAAAGCACTGGTTTGTTTTGACATGGCACCGCGCTTGCGTGCAGTGCTATTCCCGTACCGAACGATATGTTTTAACGATTTCCGAAGCCCTGAACGGATTAGTAGTCTTTCTTTGAAGAAAATCGATTTGATTTATTATTTAGTGTTTCGCGTTTGGCTTCGGTGGAGTGTCTCTCTTTGTGTGGAATGGGCCCTTCTGCGCATGTGCGGTCTGGAGTAGGTCGCCAGGGTCGAATATGTTTGTATTGGCGGGTGTCGGAACACAGAGCCCAGTGCGGTAGGAAAGTGGAAACTTACTATTATATTGTGGGTAATGCGATAATTATAAACCGCATTAGTTAGGTTGCCCGAATCATTGCTTGTTCTCGCTAGTAGGTATACAGACATATTCACTGTATTCTTTTCTCTGTGCCTACCTACCTCTGTACTTAATAATATAATTAATAGCGCATTTAACTTTTGGCAAAATCTCATTGTCAGAATTCATTTCTAAATATTCTATATTATGAATTTTCAATAGGTATAAAAAACAAATCACAGACGATTTTAATTGCTTAATTGCAGACCTATCGCAGAAAATTCTCAATTCTTTGATATCATAAACATTTTTTCATATTAATCGTATCCGTTCTAGTTTTTTTTTGTGAAACAATAACCGAATACATTGCATTTCAGCTTTCAATGTAATCAGAAGTGGTTACATACTCTCGAAAGATAACGATTTCAATAAATGTTATCACCTTATCGTTATAATTTTATTGATATTGCGTCGTAAATCAATATTTGGAGGTAAATTAAATGGCCTTCTACAAATTATATTAAAATTACTTAAAAAGTAAACAACCACCACGTACGAGTCACGAACATTTAGGGTTTCCATTTATTTTTTACTTTTTACAGGGTAGCGTTTGACCACAAGTCACCTGATGTTAAGTGACGATGTGGTCCAAGGTGGTGCCACGCTGCACCTGGACTAGGAACTGGCTCTCAAGTGAGTCAGAGCGGAGGAGGGCGAAAACAGGCAGGTAGGTTTAGTTGGTAGGTCGCCTAGTCCCAAGGCGGAGTCCAACATCACCAGGCCCGTGCCTGGTATCCATGAGGATTCCACCTACCTGTAACCGGAAAAAAAGAACACACTGATAGGTGCTTGGCGTCAGATTCTTAACAAGAGGGTGGTAGCTAGCCAGGCGAGTACTAGAAAATATCCTACCACCAAGCTATTTCATCACGATGTTTTCCTTCACCGAATGCTCGAACTCGTTGTAGGATTCGAACCTACGTCCTACGTATCGATCGTAAGCCGACGTCACTACCACTGAGCAATCATCGCTATAAATGTCGGGCTAAGGGATCTTATCATCTCTCTTATCATCATCAGCCAGAAGAAGTCCACTGCTGAACATAGGCTTTCCCCTGTGAACGCCACCATGAACGACTATTAGTAACTGCTTGCTTAATATTTACAAAAGGTTATTTTTTCAGAAAACATACAGTAGATAAACATTGTAACATTGTAGCGATGATGGCTCAGTGGTAGTGACGTCGGCTTGCGATCCGTAGGACGTGGGTTCGAATCCTGCAATGAGCTTGAGCTTTCGGTGAAGGAAAACATCGTGATGAAACCATAGCTTGGTGGTAGGGTATTTTCTAGTACTCGCCTGGCTAGCTACCACCCTCTCGTTAAGAATCTGTCGCCAAACACCTATCGGTGTGTTCCGGCAGCCTCACTTGAGAGCCAGTTCCCAGTCCAGGTGTAGCGTGACGCCATCTTCGACCGCATCGTCACTTAACATCAGGCGACTTGTGGTCAAACGCTACCCTGAAAATAGTAAAAAAAAAAAAAAAAAAATTACCTACTTAATTAGGTACTCAGAGAGATTAAATCCTCTAAGTACACCATTGTAACGTTAACGCAAATTGATTCAATAAATGTAGCAATTAAAACTTTACAGAACAAGAAAAGCGAAAAAGAAAACAAATTGATGGTGGCAATTTTGGCACTTTCGAGATCCGCACCAAACCAGTTCCTACGATACTAGAGAAATCTAGAGAAATGGAACTAAAGAAATACAGAGAGCACTATTTTCCAAAGATATTTAAGCAATTTTCTTTTAAGGTGGATGATCCCAGAGCTCATCACGCTATGTTGTCAAGAGATGGCGCTGATGTCATTTTTTACCTAAATTATTTTTTTACGTCGAAAATAACAATCTTATTCGAACCAAACACTAAAGCGCGCGTTCTATAGCGTTACTCAATTGTAAATTACCCAAATCTTCATTAAATAAACTAATAAATTACTCGTAACGCTTCTCTTACTGCTGGTGTCACAAATTTACGTACTTACACACGCACACATAGACATAAAGTATGTCATTAGAACGCATCTAAGGTGGTTGCTTGCGGTCCGCCTAGCAGCCCAGCGTCAATAGATGGCGTTGTTTCTAATTAACGCATCTTATTTTATTATGAATGAACAGGTGCATATTATTTTAATAATAATTATGTTTACCGGTAATGGCGTAATATGTTTTATGTATCCAACAATATTTCAGATGTGTTTTAGTTTTCAAAACACTTTTATTTGTGCCAAACAATATCGCGGCGGTAGTGGTGTATGGCAGCGATCTATTCACGCACACATAGGAAATGGTCTTGTTGTACACGAAACCATTTGCTAATTTCGTTCTTTCGTTTACTGTATAGGTTAGACCAGTGGTCAAACCTCTCAGTAGTTCTTTACTAATAAGGAGGTTCCGAGTTCGATCCCTGCCTCAGATTTTTGGTAATTTTCTTTGATTTGGATGAAATTTAGAATGGAGATGGCCTATACCCTTTATTACCTATACTCTCTACTCTCCTACCAATAAAGACATTGGCTATTGTAATACTTTATTATGAAACAATCAGGATTATTTATTATATATGTACATAGTATCAAAATAAGAAACAGTCAATCACCAATAGTCTTTTTATTTACACATTCTTAAAATATTCAATAATTCACAATTCTTCGTCAATATAAAGTCCTGCTGGTCGCACAGTTTTTTTCATTTTTTCCATGAACTATGTTCTGGCCACAGACTCATTGTGTTGGCCATATGCCATGTTATTGGTCAGAACATTGTTTTTATACAAAATTCTTTTGACGTGGTTGTGACATGGTGTTATCGCTTTTCGTTTACATATCTGCAACAAAGCTATAATTAAAGTATATTCTAATTTGTATCCCAACCTGGCCATACGAAAACCACGGATTTATGTCTACTAAACACTACTAAAGAAACAAACATGACTTTGAAAAACTAACCATTCCAAATCGGCTGGCTGGCCTGTCGCATTTATATGTAGTGTAAACATCATTTTCATGTTGCCCTATGGTCAGAAGTTCAATTCCTTTTATTTCCTCCGTTGTTTTTTGGAAGTCTCGAATTTTCGAGAGACCTGCTTCTTTCAAATCTGTTTCCACAATTGTTTCATTTGGTTTAGTAGTTACGTTGATACGTGGTAACAAACATTCACACGCACAAATTTTTGCATTTATAATATTAGTAGAATAAAATTTCGTTTATTTCAAGGTGTCATTTACGAAGTAAATAAGCGTAGGAAAATTATATGTCATCATATTGTTTATTTCAAAGGTATTTGAATACACTTTCAGCAAGGGCAGTTGTAGAACAACGTCCTTGATCCTCCGAAAATTAGATTTGTGGTGACAGCCAGCCAGCAGGGCTTTTCCGGTTATACAAAGGTACTATGTGGCAGGGCTGTTGCTGGCCTCAGCTGGCGTAGTGGTGCACGATTGTATCTGCTGATTTCCATCAATAATTTTCCAACGTTGATCAACCTTTTTTACAGAGTAAAACTATAAACAACAACTTGCCTAGCAACGTAGCAACTAGTCAAGAATGCATTTTACGTGAATGACGTAACCAAAAAACTCATAGAACAGTCTGATTAGTTTATACTAGCTGCACCCCGCAGTTTCACCCGCGTGTCCTACAGTTTATCGATATTTTTTTTTATAAAACTATTGTATTAAAAGAAACACTAAATATTAAGTGAAGCTTACCACTAACCACACATACAGATACATTAGTGAAAACCGCACCCTAATCGGTTAAGCCGTTTCTGGAATTAGCGCGCACAAACGCACAGACAAACAGACATACAGTCAAACAGACAAAAATTCCATTTATCATTGTTCTATTGCGTTGATGATAAAGACCCCCAATAATAGCTTTTCTCATTTATCTTTCACTAGTTTTCAGCCGCGGTTTCACCCGCGTCTTCCGTTATCCCGCAGGAACCCTTTTCCGGGATAAAAAGTAGCTATAAGCTATTTCCATTCCAGTAGTTACGGTGATACGTGGCAACAAACATTCACACACACAAACTTTCGCATTTATAATATTAGTAGGAAAGGATAGGATGTACAGACAGCGATCAGTCACAGTTTTATTATTGTATAGGTAAATAAATTTTTATTGTAAATGTGGATGTGGATTTGGATTCCGTCTTCTTTACCGCTTAGACTGTTTTATTGAAAAATATACCTTATTCCGTTTGATAACAATATGTATAGTATTACATTGATAGATATCGGTTGATTTCGGTTTTTTCTTTGACGTTTATGATTTGAAGCGATGATAGCTCAATCGGTTGCGCATTGAACTTCCGTGCTGCACAGCACATGTTCAAATACCAACAATAGGTATGAGGTTTCGGTTCAATCAATTAGTAATAAGAATAAAATTGTCAATGTGATCGCGCCAAAAAAATTACCTGCCGGGCGTTTCTTGCCTGTTCTTTTGCCGGCGTAAGGAGGTTGGAACAGGCGTAGCTAGTTTTAAGTTGACGTTTTAAAGTGATCACAATGTATCCTATTGAATAAACATATTTTTGATTTTGATTTTTTGATTTTGGTGAAGAAAAATATCGTGCCAAACCACAACATGGTGGCTTATTATGTAATATTTGAGACTTTAGATCAGATACCTACCTAGTAGATAAGACACTCATTAGCCCAGTAACTTCGCTAGCTACTTATGTTGTAGTTAGTACCTTACCTACCATACCTTTACCTACCAAATATTTATTTGATAATGCGGTAGTGCGGTACCAACACACTGGGTATCAAATATAGGGGTGTGACTTGAAAGGGAAAAAATCGATTAAGAAATAATCGATTTTTATCTCTTTAGATTAAATCGATTTGTAAAAACGATTCGATTATTTTTTACTTAATAATCGATTTTTTACAAATCGATTATTTTTCGATTTGTTTTACAAATCGATTATTTTTCGATTTTGTACAAATAGATTATTGTTTGAATTTTTACTAAGCGATTGTTTTTATTTATATAATCGATTTGTAAAAAACAATGATTTAAATAAAAATAATTGATTTGTAATATAATCATCGACTTTTTAAAAATCGATAAAAAAAAAGATCGATTAATATAAAAATCGATTATTTTGTTCACATCCCTAAACTATTTTAGCTAGGTAGGTACATACCTACCACCGTGGTAGGCGACCTCTTGCAAGGGCGATCTACCATTTCTAGTTCTACCGCCAAGTACCTAACTAACTATTTTATCAATAGTAGGTATCTATCTACGTAGACCGTATGTATTTAGATTTACGTTCTAATGTAAGTATGTTGTCAGCTGCCTGGTTACCATAATACATACAAGTCGGATGGCCGTGTGAGAAACTATCGCAAGATATATATTTACTTTACTTATTTATTAACTTATTTTCCTACTTTGATTACCTGGGCGAAATTCTATCACTTAGGTTATCAAAGTGGATTAGACCTCCACGACCTTGACTACCAACCCGTTTGGATTAACGTCTTCGGAACGGAAAGTAAAAATTGCCCCAAAATCAACAAAATCGTTCATGCACGACTTGGCAAGTCGAAATATCGTGGCGAGCGAGACAGAAAATCATTCTTCACTAGTCACGCCCGATCTTGCAACGTCGCATAATTTTTAGCTATTGACAAACTATAATTTCTTCTGTGACGCTTCAACGTTGTCGTATGCCACCATTCGCTCACTGCACAAGGTCTACATCTAAATAGTTCATCGAAATTCAGATAGATGGCAGGTTAAAATCACCTAATTCAAGTCCGTCAACTTCAGTGCCACTCACGCACACATGTGTATAATAATACGATTTTTCCGATGTAAAATTACATGGAAAACATAATTTTTGTAAGAGAAACTGATAGTTCGCGAATGGGTAATTAATTGAACAATTTAAGAAAATTTTCAAACTTCATTAGAATAGTTCGCGTGATCCATATCGCCCTTCTTGAGTTTGTATGGGAAATTGCACGAGCCCATTCACCTTAATGTTAAACAATATTATACCGTGTAAGTATTTTCAATTATTATTGTTCAAATGAGCCCTCGCTCGAGAAAGCAGATGTTTTGGCGCATGCTGTTCATTTATTCCAAAACTGTAACTATGTTGGCACGTACCTACGTTGCATTTTCTAACCACAGCATCTGCAGTATTGCTTCGTATCGTGGTCTTGTAATTACTAGTGAACAAGGAGATTTTATTTTACATCTTTCAGGGTATTGTTTGACCACAAGTGTGGTCTAACGTGTGCGCCACGCTACACCTGGACTGGGAAATGGCTCACTAAGAGGCTGCCGGAACGTGGCGATAGTTGCTAGGCGACATATTCTTATCTTGAGAATGATACGCCCAAGCTATGGTTTCTTCACGATGTTTTCTTTCACCGAGGGCTCAAGCTCATTGCATGACCTAGGTACAGATCGTAAGAAGACATCATCACTAAGGGCGATGCCATTGAATGAATTAAGGGGCCTGGAGGTCAGGAACACCATTTTGGTAGGGAGCTATTACGGGTCAGTGGTTTTTTAAACGACGATGATATCAATCGATCCACTGATTATGAAGTGAAGCGGTCGGTGGTGGTAACACATTTTAATGAAAACTTAGAAGAACTATGTACTAACGTGGTAGTGACGTTATTTACCGACAAGGCTCTGGGACGAACCCTGCTGAGCTTGAGCTATCGGTAAAGATAATCATCGAGATGGAACCAAAGCACTTTGGTAGAGTACTTTCTAGCCCTGGGGACTTATGAAGATCAATTTGAAAATCTGCGCCGCACAGTCGACAAATCAAAAGCAAATACCGATGTAATCACTAGAAAACAAATACAAAACATCAGCAAACGTTTGTAAAATCGAAAAACGTGAGCAAAACATAATCCCGGTAGCGTATTTTTTGCAAAACACTCCAATATACCTATAGGTACTAGAGGCAGATGCAATCGAGAAAGATTTCCATTTCTCGCTCCGTCGCATTCGGGTGCGCATTAAAATGCAACTGCTGTATTCTGCATCGCTTAGCTTTATTTCATGATTTAGTGGCGATAGCTTTAAAGTATTATGAAAAACGTGATTTAATACCTGTCGGCAATCTTGCACTTTTGCTGAAGCTTTTGTAACTCATAATTTAAAACAGCTGGTTACGTTTTTAGCTTAAAGGAGAGAGTGAAAGCAATTCCATTTTTAAATTGAGGCGTGAGGATGTTTCTTTCTTTCCTAAGATATAATAATAACTTGGGATTCTTTAAGGCTAGAGTGAATAGGTACCGCCTTGGGCTGGCTCTCTCATAAGTCGTCGAAACATTACAGCTTTGACTGAAGTATAGCAGCAGGTACATGGAGATAAATACTTGATGTAACTTCCTGCCATGAAATATTGGTACCTACCCCATGGAATGTTCCATGTCTTATTTTAAGTTTTTTATAAAATATTTAATGTTAGGTACATATAAGGAAAGTTAGCTATAAGCATTGTGGGCTTACCAATTTGTTTCTAAGAACAAAAACGAATTGGTAAATATTCGTTTAGCGGTAGGATAAGCCCTAAAGGTTCTATAGAAGGTGCTCCTGGTACTTATCAGTGTACTTATTTATCGCTGCACGGTTTCAACAGATTTCATAAATGTCTTCTCAATAGCCATAACGATGAATAGTCTCCAATTTCCGTATCTTCAGCGAAACGCTGAATGGCCAATCTCGATATTCTCGACGGCTGAACGAAGCTAAGCATTACGCGCGACTTCGTACGCGTTGTTGGTATAGGTACCAATGAATATCGCATACACAGATTTCACAGCGTGATGAAAAATGTACAAAAAAAGCATTACCAAACCAACTTTAACTTCTTTTTTTAATGTGAAAATCCAAGTAGTTAAGATCTGAAATTCGTACAAAATCACGCAATATGGAGACCCAAATGTAAATTTTAAAAATAAATACTGAATAGTCTGAAACAACAAACAATCTAGACAGAGGCACAATACACATAGGTAACTGTTGTAATGTTTTGTATAAGTTTAGTATTTTCCTAGATATTTTCTTTTCCTAGATAATTATACATAAGTAAGTAGGTATCTTAATACACAGTTAACTCAGTAGTTAGATAAAATCCTATCCTACTCATATTGTAAATGCGAAAGTTTGTGGGTGTGAATGTTCGTTACAACGTATCAACGTAACTACTAAACCGATTTTGATGAAATTTGGAATGCAGATAGCTTATGCTCTGGATTAACACATTAGCTTTTTATCCCGTAATAAACGGACAGTTGCATGCATATTGTGGTTGTTAATTTTAAATTGATTAATAGGACCGTCAAGTTTTACCAATGCTGGTTTAAGTAGGTACTAATTAAGCAAAAATGGAGGGAGCTTGGTCTTAAAAACAATTAACAACAAAGGAAATCACAATAATGCAGTTACAGACATGTCTCAGTAACAGTTTTCAATGAGATATATATTATTTAGAGTTAAAATCCCACGGTTTTTCTTTTCCCATTTGAATTTGAACGCGTTCTTAATGAGCACCAATTTGGATCCTGATATTACTTTACCATATTATTCCGTCGGATCTCAATTCCGGTTTTATTGAATCTCGAACGGACGGCGTGCCGTTTGCAAATGTTATTGAATTTATACAGATTTCGTGGAACGCTCTGTATTCGATGGCTGCAGGTATTTTAGCGCCTTTAGAAATGCGGCTGAAGTCTTTTCGTGAAGTTGATTGCTAATTGAAATTTGTAGGCGCTTTATTTTTCTATTTGCGAGCGTGGATGAGAGGCATTGAGTTTGGAATTTAATATGGCATAAAGTTTCGATTGAAGTGGATTTTCTAGATTACGCGAGCAACATAATTATGTTTTTGTAGTTCGAGACTATGTATTTATCATATAATTTCAATATTAACGAAGGCACGTTGGAATATTAATCTTCTTATATATAAAAATGAATCGCAAAATATGTTGGTAAGCGCATAACTCAACAACGCCTGGACCAATTTTACCAATTCTTTTTTTTAAATGTTCGTTGAAGTCCAATAATGGTTTTTACGGCGAGAAAAATCGAATAATTGCCGGGAAAACACTAAAATTAGCCCTTTTCTTTTCCCCATACAAACGATTCGTAATAATACTTAAGTCAATTTGAACTTTAATACCATACCATAAAGTTCAAGTGTTAGTGGAGAGGTTCCGGGAAGGCAAAACAATTGAGTGACGTTAGTATTGTATAAATATTGATGTCTGTTTTCGATAAAATTAGGGATCCTTACTAAAACTCCAATAATGTGTGTATTATAATTTTTGCTTTTTTGCTAAATACCCGTGCGAAGCCGGGGCGGGCCGCTAGTAATATAATATAAATGTACATAATACTGATATTAAATAATTTATTAGAGGATCCTAGGAACCCGTACCGTACCGAAGCTTAGATAAATAATTATAAGAGGAAGGCAAAGTTTTTACATGTTTTTTCCATATTATGTATTAATTAGGTACTAGCGACAACACAGGGTCGCTCACAGATTTGGCTGATCTGTGCACCCGCCCCAGCTTTGCGCAGATACCTTATTGTATTGCGATAATTAAACTAAATCGATGTAAAATATAAAAATCGAATTATGGGAAAATATGACACAGAAATGTCAAAAATGGATGAAAAGCTGCCCTATTGCCCTATTATTTATTAAATAAAAAGTAGGTAACTGGAATCTAGGCTAAGTGTCTGTGTTAAGGTGGCAAGAAATTGTTTTTTTTATTTAAATAAAAACACCAAGAATTAATTATTTCTATCGGATTGCTAACCAAAGTTTGGTTGACTCATCCGCTCGCTAACCTGAAGATTTCTTCAACATTGGTTCGGCCGTTTTTGAGTCCGTATGGAACATACATACATGACACATCCATGTTTAAAATATAGGTAGATAGATAGACCACTAAATACGTCATAAATACTTTTATAGGTAGGTACATAACGTGCTTGTTATTCCACAATTGTGCCAACCAGATGCGATGGCAGGAATGCTTACTTATATACGAGTTTTCAGCTGCCTTTTCGAAATAAGCTTTCGAGCTAAGCTTCGGAATCATGCTTAGAATTTTAATTAGCTACGTTCTATTTTCGCGCGAACCAATAAAGACATATTGCTCTACCCAGAATCAGTTAATTCCCCTAATCTGTGGGAGCGCGTCACGTAATCAGTCGAGGCGTGATTCTGAATTTATTATAAAACGCTACTATTGATCTATCTGTTTATCTATCACACTTGAACTATATAGGTTGTGACCACGGTTGTCCGATTTAGATAAAATTTTCGACAAAATACCTATAAATTCTTGTTTTGAAGCGATGATGGCTCAGTGGTAGAAACGTCGATTGCGATACGCGTAGGTCGTAGGATCGAATCCTGCTATGAGCTTTAGCTTACGGTGAAGGAAAACATCGTGATGAAAGCATGGTTATAGGGCATTTTTAGTGCTCGCCTGGCTAGCTAACACCTTCAATCTGTTGCCAAGCACCTTTCGGTGTGTTCCGGCAGCCTCACTTGAGAGCCAGTTCCCAATGCAGGTGTAGCGTGGCGCCACCTTCTACCATATCGTAACTTATCATCAGGTGACTTGGGTCAAACGCTACCCTATGAGAAGGAAAGACAAAATAAACTTGTGTATCCAAGGTAGCTAGATTTTAAGTAACATTCCATCACACCCCTGAGGAATGAGCTGAATAAAAATGGTTTCAATAGCGGGTAACCTCGAGAACTGCCTATTTATAATAAAATGTGAGCTTAGCGCGATTTAATTGTGGGATTTACACTAATCTCGATGTATTGCGACGAAGGCTTTTGGATCCAAGCTAGAAATTTATCGTTTTAATTTTAAGCAAGGTCGATAGTTGTTTAATATACGAAGACCTGTGGTAAACATGTTGTGGTGCCAGATTTGGACTTAAACAATTCAGCGGAATAATTAGCAAGGCAAATGTTTTGCTGGGCTACACTTTTGCTCTAGTGGCTCAGTGATCCTAAATTAATTTTGGCCTCAGGCGAAATATGTTAGCGTCTACTTACCTACTTATCGTTTCGCAGCATGAAGTCTTTCTCAATATTCAATTAAATTTTCAACGAGGCACCAAGAAAAATTTCGTTTATTTTTGTCTCGAATGACGTGTGTTAACCTTACCAACTATCGTATCTTTCGCCGGTTTTATATGCAGCTTTTGTCATTTGCGGTCAAACTCTACGACACCAATCTTTTTGAATGTCATTTACTTTATTTTTTACCTCAACAACTGCATGCTACACAAATAAAACTACTTAGGTAATTTATGGCATTTTTTCTTTTGGGCCCATAACCTACAAATTACTACAAAAGCTATTAAACATGTACAACGCACCTGCTCTTTAAGCTGCTTATAGGACAGTTTTTCAAACATTTTAATATCTCCAGGTATCTCACTCGTATACTCTTGAAATATCGTCCTAATACAGTCTTCATGAATTATTCCCATAATAACCCTGCTCGGCGATGACTGCACATAAATTGTCTCACGCGGAGCATATGATTTTTTCTTTATAAATATGGAGTAGGCAGTGTTGAACTCTTGACACTTTTGACGCAAGTGCAGTATGATTTATACAGCGGGCAGCTCCCTTTTTAAAACACTTTTATTAGCTTGACTTGTAACTAACTAACTAACTAACTAACAATGTAATCAAATCTTAGAAGTCAATTTTCACCTACTTCTAATTGTCGTATCGACTTGAAACTTTGTATGTGTATGTAATCTCGGTGACAATGCAATAATTTGGTATCATTGACCTGATCTGATGATGCAGCCGGAAGGTGGGTAGGGCATCTCTGCGCTGGCTACTAGGAAACCCCTCGTGTTTGGGCTCATATGAATCGTCTTGATGAGTACAATAGATTGGACTTGGTGACGAGGGTCTGATGATGCTACCGGAAGGTGGGTAGGGGATCTCTGCAGTGGCTACTAGTAAACCCCTCGTGTTTGGGCTCATATGAATCGTCTTGGTGAGTCCAATAGATTGAACTTGGTGACGAGGGTCTGATGATGCAGCCAGAAGGTGGGTAGGGGATCTCTGCAGTGGCTAGTAGTAAACCCCTCGAGTTTGGGCTCATATGATTCCTTTTGATGAGTCCGATAGATTGGACTTGGTAACAAAAGACTAAAAAGTAAAAAAATAAAAATATATAGTTTAGAAATCTAAAAAAAAACACTTTAAAAACGCACTCAAAAATATAAAATAATTAAATTGACTTGTATTAGTTACGATATAATGGTTAATTCAAAAAGTGTGGAGCGCTTCTTATACTGTGTAAATAAAAGTACACACAATCAAAAAGCGCTCCACACTTTTTGAATTAACCATTATATCGTAACTAATACAAGTCAATTTAATTATTTTATATATTTGAGTGCGTTTTTAAAGTGTTTTTTTTAGATTTTTAAACTATATATTTAAAACACTTTTATTAGCTTGACTTGTAACTAACTAACAATGTAATCAAATCTTAGAAGTCAATTTTCATCCACTTCTAATTGTCGTATCGACTTGAAAGTTGGTATATGTATGTCATCTTGGTGACAATGCAATAATTTGGTATCATCGACCTGATCTGATGATGCAGCCGGAAGGTGGGTAGGGCATCTCTGCAGTGGCTACTAGTAAACCCCTCGTGTTTGGGCTCATATGATTTGTCTTGATGAGTCCAATAGATTGAACTTGGTGACGAGGGTCTGATAATGCATACTGGAAGGTGGGTAGGGGCTCCACACTTTTTGAATTAACCATTATATCGTAACTAATACAAGTCGATTTAATTATTTTATATTTTTCAGTGCGTTTTTAAGGTGTTTTTCTTAGTTTCTTTAAACTATATTATCTAATGGCAAACAAGCTAAATCTATCCCGTAACCTAGCCATAGGCGCACAAGCTGTAAGAGTATTTTTTTGTAATAGAGTAGCAACCAGGCTGACGGCCTGATGGAAAGCGGTCACAGTCGCCTATGGGCATTTGCAACACCCGGGGAGTTGCCGATGCGTTGCTGACCTTTAAGAACTCATTTGAAAGACTGCAATCTGTAGCACAGCGGTACACATTTTGCAAATATGCATGCGGGAGAAAGGACTATGACTTGTGATACATCGTGAGGTTGTGGACTTTTACATAATTATGCTGCTCAATATGAATACTAAAAAATACCAAAAATAAAAATATATTTGCCCTTACCTGGATTCGAACCGGGATTGGAACCGATGGCGTCACCACCAACTCTGCTACCGCGTCGTCATAGATGTACCTATGTATTTCCATGCCAAGCAAAATAATGCCAAGCCAATTCAATATCACCTTCATATTATTATCTACTTGACCCTTTCACCTCGACATTCGATCGAAGTTTGACTCTGCATTGCAATTAGGATTGCAGTTTAAGAATTTAAAGCCGCGGCATTAGATTGCATGCATTATTTATATATGCTTGCATATTTTACAGTGTTTGTTGTACCTATAATTGCTATGTTTGAAGGTGCATCACTTAATTATAACCAACTAGCTGCGCCCCGCGGTTTCACCCGCGTCTACCCGTTATCCCGTAGGAACCTTTTCCGGGATAAAAAGTATCCTATGTCTGTCTCCTGGTTCTAAGCTGCCTCCCCACCAATTTTTAGCCAAATTGGTTCAGCCGTTCTTTTTTTTTTTTTTTTTTTTTTTTTTAAACTTTTTTATTTAATAGGATACATTGTGATCACTTTAAAACGTCAACTTAAAACTAGCTACGCCTGTTCCAACCTCCTTACGCCGGCAAAAGAACAGGCAAGAAACGCCCGGCAGGTAATTTTTTTGGCGCGATCACATTGACAATTTTATTCTTATTACTAATTCATTGAATTGGAGCAAGTTCACTAAAATCCCAAGCTTTTTTTTTGTCATCTAATCGATATTTTTTATTTAGCTTTACTAATAAGAAGATTTCTCTTGTTTGGTTGTACACATTGGGATATGGGAACATGAATATTAACGAGTTGCGGGATCACAACCAAAGCAGACCAGACCCCACAAGCAGCACCCGTTCACGAGTTGACGCATGTGCCAGCCATCGCTCTCCTCGACCATATGAGAGGGAAGAGGGCGACCCGACACATGACGCCGCTGCAAGCAAAGTCACTTTCGTGAGCATGACTGTTTTGGCTGTTTACCGAAAATGGTTAGAATAGGGGAAATAGGGAGAATAGATAGATAGAAAGAAAGATAGATAGATTAACTACAATCCCAAGCTTGTTTGTCATCTAGCTATAAAAAGTGTAACTAACACGACTTTCTTTTATATATATATATATATAGATTTTTGAGCGTTACTAAATCCATCCCGTAACCCAGCCATAGGTGGACCAGCTGTAAGAGTATTTTTTTATAATAGAGTGGCAAACAAGCAGACGGCCCGCCTGATGCGAAGCGTTCACCGCCGCCTATGGACATTTGCAACACCCGGGGAGTTGCCGATGCGTTGCCGACCTTTAAGAACTCTTTTCACACCCATCTTGAAGGACTGCAATTTGTAGCACTGCGGTACACATTTTGCAAGTATGAATGCGGGAGAAATGTACTCCACATTACATCGTGAGGTTGTGGACTTATACATAATTATGCTGCTCAATATGAATTCTAAAAAATACCAAAAAAGTAGTACGACGGCGCCGCCACGCATAACTGGTTTTCTCCACGGAAGAATTGTTCTCCCTGGATAACTAGATAACATGGTTTTATGGGTGAAACAAAGGGTTAGGAGATTGGACGTTTTGGCAAAGCAAGCACGAGCCACGGCACTCAGGCCTCCAGCTTATTTCTCCTACATCATTTTCCTATCAACGAAAATCACCTTTCATTTTCGGTTTTCCCTGAAACGCCTCGTAGGAGTCAACCGCCTCTATATTTTTGAGAAAATCTCATAAGAATAAACTGCGGCACGCCCAAACACCTAAAGAAGCTCGCATTCAGCGGAAGCATTATAAATCACGGCGCACAAAAGCGGTGGCTTTTCCTAAAAACCCATTGTTTTCTCAGAATGTCATAGCCAAGCCACCGGCGCTGCTGTGGAAAACAGTGACTCGTTGCACTGACAGTACTGACACACACACTGGCTGACAGTTTGCCCTAATGTAAATAGATTTTTCACATTACATACTTCTATGGAGCTTGTGCCAAAATTCTATCTCTAGTAGGGCAAACCGTGGATAGGTAGGTTATTAATAACGACCGCTTGTGGTAGTGACGAATGCTTGCGATCCGTAGGTCGTGGGTTCAAATCCCAAAATGAGCTTCAGCTTTCGGTGAAGGAAAACTTGATGAAACTATAGCTCAGTGGTAGGGCATTTTCTAGTGCTCGCCTGGCTAGCTACCTCTGTCGCTAAGCACCTATCTGTGTGTTCCGGTAGCCCCGCTTGAGAGCCAGTTCCCAAACCAGGTGTAGCGTGGCGCCATTTTTGACCAAATCGTCAATTAACATGTGGTCAAACGCTATAACTGGGTGGTGTGTATCCCCGATCCACTTATAGTTTCTGATACCCTAAATGTAAAAAATCCTAGAGGTCTGATCTGTGTATGTGAATGTGTGGGCGTTAAAGCAGTAAGCTCTTTAACCCCTGACGCAAAAAACTGCTGCTAAAAGTTTGACGTTGATGTCTGTGTGTGTGTGTGTCTCTGTGTGGCATCGTAGCTCTCACACGGATGGACTGATTTTGATTGTGTATTTTTATTGTTTGAAAGGGCCTACTCGGGAGTGTTCTTAGCTATGTTTGATGAAAATCGGTCAAAGATGTCGGGGGTTTTATAATTTTTATTTTTTTTGTGTTGATACAGTATGACTTGTGATACTGTCTCCATCGATATGGTAGCTATGCCACCGTTTAGACACAATACGGCTTTGTGTATCAAATGTTTTTCACCAGTTTTATGACTTCGGTTATTTATAGACGTTTGTTTATTGGGGAAACGGGGGAATTAATCTTCTAAGGTGATTATAAAGTTTCACCTTTGTGTTAAAATTTACCTACCATAATTTTAATCTCGCACATCTCGCTTTAAATTTTAATCGGTCGTCAAGTGTATTATCGGTGTATTGCGTCTTTTATAATATTGGGCATCGGAAAACAAGACATTAGCAGCACCACAACGGCATCCCGCTGTGATAAACAGATAACATACACAAAGTTGCTTGAATATTTTATGAATATTCCATACAAATCTAAATCTATGTATGTATCCGGGTAGTAACAGCAAAATGGTATTATTTCTTGGAAAAATATAAAATTGGAATGGATTCAATAAAGTCGGGTTTTGACAACGACATGCGCCTATTTAAATTAATGTTTATAACAAAGAACGATAGATTTTTATTATATGAAGCACTCTTTCTATATACGTCCTTTCTAATAAATGGTAACGTATTCGTTCTTCTTCCGGCTGATGATGATGATGATGACGATGGACGTATTCGTAAGTAGCGGTGTCCGATCAGGAGTAATTGTCATAATCGGCACATTGACAATTATGTACTAGGTAATTCTAAATAAATAAATATCGGGGACAGTTGCACACAAATTGACCTAGCTCCAAATTATCGCTCGAAACTTGTGTTATGGGTACTAGAATACGATATACATATAGACAAATAAATACTTATATAGACAGATGTATCCAAGACTCAGGTACAAATACTCGTGTTCATCACACATATTTTTTTTACTATTTACAGGGCAGCGTTTGACTACAAGTCACCTGATGTTGGTGACGATGTGGCCGAAAGTGGCGCCACGCTACACCTGGACTGGGAACTGGCTCTCAAGTGAGGCTGCCGGAACACACCGATAGGTGCTTGGCGACAGATTCTTAACATGAGGGTGGTAGCTAGCCAGGCGATTACTAGAAAATACCCTACAACCAAGCTATGGTTTCATCTCTATGTTTTCCGTCACCGAAAGCTCAAGCTCATTGTAGGATTCGAACCCACGTCCTACGGATCGCAAGCCGACGTCACTACCACTGAGCCATCATCGCTATATTTGTCGTAACCGGGATTCGAACCCGGGACGTTAGCTTCGCAGGCAGGGACACTACCAACTCGGCTACCGCGTCGTCAACTGATAACATAATCACTCATTTTCATATTCCTATTAGAATAATCGGCCACCACTATTCCTAAGTTGTATATATAGGTATACATAATAAGAGAAGAAATGAAAGTTTCGACTTACAATGCGTCCTGTAGTCCTACTAATGCTACTAATATTATAAATGCAAAAGTTTATGTGTGTGTGTGTGTGTGTGTAATAGTGTGAATGTTTGTTACCACGTATCACTGTAATTTCTGATCCGATTTTGATGAAATTTGGAATGGAGATAGCTTATACCCTGGCTAAGGTTAGACGCGGGTGAAACCGCGGGGCGCAACATGTATTTATATACATAATATATACTTATCTTCTTCTTTTTACTATTAAGTATCAAATTGTAGGTAAACTAATCCTGTCGGCATATTGAAAATTATTTTTTGGAAAAAGGACAAATAAAACATTGGTAGACTCGTTATATCGCGAAAAAAGATAATTATTTCCTAAGACAACCAGATTCTTAGAATAATAATTTTTTAGTTTTACGTTACGTATAACATGCATGCTTAGAACGTGCATAATAATTACTTAGATATTTTTTGATTGCGTATAGCCATAGTAAAGAGTAGTAGTTCAGCTTCATACAAATCGGCCGCCGCTGGTTTGAATGTGTGCGAGAGTAGCGGCGCCGTGTACACACGCACTTTTCACGCACACAATCACAAACGAACGGGGCCGCGGACGGGCCGCGGCCATGCACTCAGAACCGAATGCATCACCGCAAGAGTAGGCAATTAACTCTTCGAGCGGCCTTAGCTAACCTACTGTTCTTACTTTACTGTGGTATAGCTCAGTTGCTTCTAGCGACGGATGGCATTCCGAAGGTCGCCAGTTCAAGTCCTGCTTCATGGCCGTAATAGGTATTTCCATCATAAAATTTGAATATTTATTTTAAAGCGTGCAAACGTTTACATAAAGCACATTAATATTATAATATGTAATTTACTGACACGTGATTACTCAATTGACATTATGATTGGTGATTGGTCAACCAAGTTTTATTCAATTGGACAAAACAAAGGTTATTCTTTTTGTGTTAGATAATTTTGCATAACACCATCCTAATGAAAGTGAATATCATTATTCATTACGCTTACGTCAAGCCTTCTGTCCGTACTTTTTCGCATATTCGTTACTACAGACAAAAAGGCTGCTTTTTGTGCGCACAGGCGACGGTGATTACTTGCCTCATCATCGTCATCATCATCAGCCTGTATCAGTCCACTGCTGGACATAGGCCTCTCCTATGATATGCCACTGAGTCCGGTCTTCGGCTTTTCTCATCCAACCACTGCCACTCTGTGCAAGTTTTCGCTCCACCAGGTCCAGAAGACGTCCTACACTACGTTACTACGTTTGCCAAGTCGCGGTCTCCACTCAAGAACGCGTCTACCCTAACAGTTGTCGGCTTCTGCGGCTTATTGGCTTATATGACCAGTCCACTGCCACTTCAGCTTGCTAATTCTGTGAGCTATGTCGGTGACCTTAGTTCTCTGACGGATCACCTCATTTCTGATTCGATCCCTCAGAGAAACCCCAAGCATAGCCCTTTCTATAGCTCGCTGAGCAACCGGTGGACTAGTCGTGCCGTGAGTGTCCATGACTCGGCTCCGTATGTCATAACAGGTAGGACGCACTGGTTGAAGACCTTTGTCTTCAGACATTGTGGAATGAGCGACGAGAAGACTCGACGAAGTTTTTGCAATGCTGCCCAGCCCAGCTGTATTCTTCTGTTGGCTTTAGATATGTTAACTATGGTTCGTTTCATCGTCTGTGTTTGTTTGACCTTTTTTCACGCCAATATTATTAAAGATTGGAATTTAAATAGTGAAGACCAAATAGATAATCATAATAGGTTATGGGCTATTTTTATTGCTGCAAAATACCCACAAACATTCGCGCGAAAACGGAAAACTTTAGGCTGTATGTCAAAATCTTTGTGTCTATTGCAAAGTCGGGGCGGTAACTAAACTACTAGTTAGTAGGTATTATGTCATCATTAGTAGGTATGAGGTAAACAAACCCCAACACAATGACTATGTGTGTATTTAAAATATTGTTTGTTTTTTCTTTCTTAGAAGTAGTTAGGAAACTATGCTAATAGTTAGAATTAGGTTTTATAACGGGATAATTACCATGTATTTGTTTTTGTTTGAGTTCTCGATATTTCGGCACTGTTGCAAGCGCCATGATCACGAGAAAACTGTATAATCACGAGAATACTGTAATACTCAGTATTCTCGTGATCATGACGCTTGCAACAGTGCCGAAATATCGAGAACTCAAACAAAAACAAATACATGGTAATTATCCCGTTATAAAACCTAATTCTAATGTTTTTGACCATGGTAGTTTAAAACAGTATATATGCTAATAGTTTTCGAAGTTTTAGTTTATGGCTCAGGTTTCAATTAAAAAAGCTAAAGTATAACTCATCGCACTTTGACATCAAAACTCTGAAATGTCTTTATGTACAAAGTTGATTAAAAAGTAACACTTAGGTACTCATTCTGATTCAGCACTTAGTTTATTCGCAGTGCGGGCGGTGCCGCTGCCAAAAGCTAGTGTCGATTATGCCAACTGCTATCTCTTATTTTGCAATCCAACGCTCAAATGACACGTGGAGTTCGTTACAGTGGTAATGTGAAAGGTCATATTTAAAATTCTAAAATATGTATCTAAGATCTCGTTCGTGTTTTAATTAAATGCGACAAACCATTAAGAACACAATGTGATAGGTATCACTAATAATAGGTACGAATTTGTAAGCTAAAGTGGCTACGAAAACTTAAAACAACTCGACAATATTGATAAAATATACCTATATTTAATGGCTTCTTATCATTTTTCATCGATGTGTTTTAAAGAAACTAAAACTTTAGAAAATCGAGCATTCTATTGCATCCTTGTATCGTTAAACTAATAGAAAACAAAAAAATATGTTTATATTTGAATTACATAATTATTCAAACGTTAAATCACGTGGACAGAATAGTACGGGATCCCTTATAGGACGACCTTCACAGAGCTGGTTAATGGATGGACACTATTTTAATAACTAAATATATGTCAATAAATATATTGCAAATGAGTTGACTAAAAATATTTGTCCAGAAGATGACTTTTTTCATGTTTCACTGGTTTGTTTAATAAACATAATATGACAACTCATATGAAACGTCACACGGCGTTAACGATTGTAGAAAAATAAACCCCACCCAATTTTTAGCTTAGTATTGTAATCTCACCCTTAGAATACGATTATCAGCGAGTTGCTAATAATTTTATATAGACTGGTATTCTAGAATCACACTCAAGTGTTGATCAATACTTAAGTAGCAATTAACTTACATATTTGTATGAAATGACCGACTCAAATCTATGCTTAAGTTCCCAACAAGTCTTTCCGCAGTGCTACAAATTGCATCCTTCAAGATGGGTGTGAAAAGAGTCCAACGCATCGGCAACTCCCCTGGTGTTGCAAATGTCCATAGGCGACGACGACCGCTTTCCATCAGGCGGGCCGTCAGCTTGTTTGCCAATCTATTACATAAATAATAATATATATGTAGTTTAAAAAAACTAAAAAAAACACTTTAAAAACGCACTGAAAAATATAAAATAATAAAATTTACTTGTATTAGTTACGATATAATGGTTAATTCAAAAAGTGTGGAGCGCTTTTTGGTTGTGTGTACTTTTATTTACCCAGTAAGAGAAGCGCTCCACACTTTTTGAATTAACCATTATATCGTTACTAATACAAGTCAATTCAATTATTTTATATTTTTCAGTGCGTTTTTAAAGTGTTTTTTTTTTGTTTTTTTAAACCATATTTTTTTACTTTTTAGTCGTTTGTTACCAAATCCAATCTATCAGACTCATCAAAACGAATCATATGAGCCCAAACTCGAAGGGTTTACTATTAATCACTGCAGAGATCCCCAACCCACCTTCAGGCTGCATCATCAGACCCTCGTCACCAAGTCCAATCTATCGGACTCATCAAGACGAATCATATGAGCCCAAACACGAGGGGTTTACTGGTAGCCACTGCAGAGATCCCCTACCCACCTTCCGGTTGCATCATCAGACCCTCGTCACCAAGTTCAATATATTGGACTCATCAAGACGATTCATATGAGCCCAAACACGAGGGGTTTGCTAGTAGCCACTGCAGAGATCCCCTACCCACCTTCCGGTTGCATCATCAGACCCTCGTCACCAAGTCCAATCTATTGTACTCATCAAGACGATTCATATGAGTCCAAACACGAGGGGTTTACTAGAGCCACTGCAGAGATCCCTACCCGCCTTCCGGCTGCATTATCAGATCAGATCGATGATACCAAATTATTGCATTGTCACCGAGATTACATACACATACAAAGTTTCAAGTCGATACGACAATTAGAAGTAGGTGAAAATTGACTTCTAAGATTTGATTACATTGTTAGTTAGTTAGTTACAAGTCAAGCTAATAAAAGTGTTTTAATTAAAAAAGTAGTGAATAATATCGCTAGAGCGTCATTCTACAATTCCAGCCTTAGTCTTCACGCCTCTTTGTCAATGTTCCATCGCAATCGGATGATTAACGACCATCTTCACTACTATTATCGGATGACATTATTGTGGCTGTAAAAGTGACCTTGTAGTTTGGACGTTTTAGAACGTATTTGGCTTAAAAATGAGCAGGAAATATGTTACTTCAATGCAAGACACTTTTACTTTAACCAAACTAACATTATAACTAGCTATTTTCCATCGCTCGATAAACCGATAACCGATGGGGAAGAGAGGTTCTCGAGAGGCGACCACGAACCGGAAGATGTTCTGTATGTAGCCCCTCCACTAGGTGGAACAACGACATGGGGAGAATTAAGAGGAACCAACGGATGCAAATGACTAATAGCCGTTCATTGTGGCGTACAAAGAGAGAAGCCTATATATGAGGATGGCATTATAGAAAAATGTAGCTTTCCAATAATGAAAGAATTTTCAAAATCGGATCAGTAGTTCCTGAGTTTACCTCCTATATCCAAAAACACACATTATTATAATAATAGCAAAAAAAATATTGAAGCAAATATGGACAAAAAGTTGAACTATTGACATTTCAAAAATATAAAATCAATGAGTTCGCCCCCTATACTTATATTTTAAGGTATATAAAAAAAAATTATGAGTGTACAAAAAATCTCAAAAATGATGTAGACAAAGGATACATCGAAAATAGCTAGAATAGCTTAATTAATAAAAGCAGCATTTGCCATGTTGAAACCTACAAGAATTTATGTCATTTCTATTATTAATTTATCTTTGGAACATTGTTAATGTATACCTATTTAAAAGTTGAAATGTCAAGCGCACAGCCGTTAAAAAAAGTACAAAAGTTGACCTTTCCTTATAATGAAGACAGGTATGATAACATTTTGTGTTTCTACGTATGCCTATATAAGAAACATGTAGTCATAGATCCTCGTTAGATTGAACTTGTCGTTCGGATAAAGAACACAATATGGTAAGTGGCGAGTTATACCTCAAAAATTTAATAATTTAAAAATAAAGTGGTGAGAAAAATAATTACTTACATAAAATACCAAACGTGAGAGCGAAATTCAAGATTGATTTTAATCTCAGTGTGTATAATTATATGTTTGGATTGTAGTGTCAAGTGATGGTGAAATAAGATTTTTTTTTATCTCAAACAACTTGTGAGCTTGACTTGCGGTTAGCGTGTTGAAATAAAATTACGGATTGCATCCGCTATTATGAGAATTCTGACTGAAGCTTAGGTCTGCGTGTATTTAATATTGTTTGCTATTTAAATTTTGGGTCATTGAAAAGTTTATTTTGAGTGCAATAGCCTGCTCGCACAATGGTTGCCGAAAGTATTTAAAGATGTTAACAGCAGTAATTTCCTTATTAGTTCGGTACGTGAAAAAGACAAGTATGGCACTACAACAGTCAAGCCAATAAAACGAACAAGGGGTAATTTTGATATTACGATTTAGGGCCGTCAAGACAAGGTTTTCTGTCTTTGTGTTACTTAGATAGCATTTTCGAAATCGGTCCACAATTGATGGATAAATCGGTAACCAAAATACAAACATACAGTCAACATGGGATCTAATCCTATTTAATTTCATCGGTTATAAACTGCAGTTTACTTGTGAAAGATTTTTTTATTAGATCAGTGCTTTGAGCAGTATCATGTAACTTTATAATATAGATATAATTTAGAATAGCAGATCCCCGCGTGGACTACAGTTTATCGCCTTATAAAAGTATCCCATATCTTTTCCCCAGGGTTCAAACTATCTCCATACCAAATTTCATCAAGACAAATTTATAAAAAAAAAATGGTAGCAAACCATCAAATCTTTTCTCTTTGTATATCTTCTTCGATAAATATCTCGTAACTCTCGCTTTACCAACCGATTATTAAAACACTTTTATTAGCTTGACTTGTAACTAAGGGTAGGGGATCTCTGCAGTGGCTACTAGCAAACCCCTCGTGTTTGGGCTCATATGGTTCGTCTTGATGAGTCAAATAGATTGGACTTGGTGACGAAGGTCTGATGATGCAGCCAGAAGGTCGGTAGGGATCTATACAGGCATTGATAGTAAACCCCTCGAGTTTGGGCTCATATGATTTCTTTTGATGAGTCCGATAGATTGGACTTGGTAACAAAAGACTAAAAAGTAAAAAAATAAAAATATGTATAATGGTATAAAAAAACTAAAAAAAAAACTTTAAAAACGCACTGAAAAATATTAAATAATTAAATTGACTTGTGTTAGTTACGATATAATGGTTAATTCAAAAAGTGTGGAGCGCTTTTTGGTTGTGTGTACTTACTTTTATTTACCCAGTAAATTTTTATCATGAATATATATTTTTATCATGAAAGTTTTTGTGTTTATTTTGTAGGTCTGAGAATTGGTCGTATTATTATTTACTAGCTGACCCGGCGAACTTCGTATCGCCAATAAAAGTCACCTTTTAAACCTTCCCTGAACTCCCATAAACATTTCAAGACCAAAATTATGCAAATCGGTCCAGCCGTTCTCGAGTTTTAGCGAGACTAACTAACAGCAATTGATTTCTGTATACTCCAAAATTATTCCCGCACTTCGGTGCCCGCCGCGTTACCCGCTACGCTGCGGCCACTACATGGCCCTGGATGGCGGGGCGGGGCGCGGGCGGCGCGGTGATTTTATTTCGCCATTAGATTTTAATTTTGTAATATCTTTGGAATGGAATGTCCGATTTCAACAATTCAAAAAGTAATCTACAGGTATTGGAACAATCTTGAACACGAAATGATTTATTTGGATAAGGATTAATATAAAAGTATGGATAACACGGTCTGATTTTAGTCGGCATTTTTAACAACTTTTATAATGTATAAAAGTAGTTATAGTATGTTATCCTTAAGAGATAGACATATGCCATCGCGGATTTTTTTGTAGACCTACATTAGATACACAATTCCACCATACATCATTTTGTTATATCTCAAAGGGTTTAGGCAGCGTTTTCGTTGAAAGCTCCCAGACGGCTTACTTTTTTCCGACACCTTCAACAAATATTGTTATATTTTAGCCAATGTATACAAAAACATGACAAATTATATCCTAAAACCTTCCTCGAGAACCACTCTATCTATTTGAGAAAACAGCATGAAAATCGGTTTAGTAGTTTTTGAGTTTATCGCGAACAGACAGACAGACAGACAGACAGACGCGGCGCGGAGGACTTTGTTTTATAATAAGTAGTGATAGTGATAGTGATACCCCTTGGGCCTAGGCCCCTGGGTTTTAAGGGTATCAGAAAACAGTACCTACCCAGAAAAAAACTAATGTAAAACTCACAAACATCACTTTTTCAATATTTAGTGCGTGTTTTAGTGTGTGTGTGTGTTTTTTTTTTCTTGTGGTCAAACGCTACCCTATAAATAGTAAAAAAAAAAAAAAAAAAATTTTGCACAAATTAATTAAAAAACTGAGATGGCGCAACGACCCGAAGTGAGTCTTGGCCTCCGTTATCAAAAGACGCCACTTCGGTCTGTCCTGTGCCACTTCCTGCCAGTCCTCCACCTGGAGACTAATAAATGAAGTACCTATGTTATAATGAAATAATACATTTTTTTTTAGAAATTCCTTATCCTCTCCCTCTGCGTTGCCTTCGCGGCCGCCGCCTCATCAGATGAAAAAGTTGCAGTAGTCCTCCGCAACGAATACGAACAATCTCCAGAAGGAAGTTACCAGTCAGTTTTCGAAACTGATAACGGCATCAGTAGCCAGGCTTCCGGATCCCTGAAGTCAGTGGGCAAGGTAAGTTTGACATAGAAGGATTGAGCTGGTAAAGTAACGCCTCCGCACGCGGTGTCGTGCGACGACGCTTCGTCTGCGGACTTGTTAGACGATGTACGTGCTCGTACTGCTCTCGTAGGTACAGTCAGCGACAAAAGTCGCTGAAAATAACACGATTTTCAATTCTCTTAACCATCATAAACACCAACCTTCGACCGAATCATCACTTAACATCAGCAGTGTAATGTTATAGTCAAAGTACCTTTTAAGTTGTAAGAAAGAAACGAACATTACTAATCCTATAGGCATTTGGAACATCAAGTAGGCCAGCTACTATTGTCGCTGACTGTACTATGCGCGTGTTACCGATACGCTTGCGTTACGACGAGTACGACGCCGTGTGTGGAGGCGCTAAGGGCAACCCCAATTTGGATACAAATGTTTATTCTCGAATAATGATACTATTTACTTTATTCATTGTTTCAGGATGAAGTAGCTCTTGAAGTTAAAGGAATTGACTCGTACACGTCTCCTGAGGGAAAAACTATTTCTGTATCGTACATCGCTGATGAGAACGGTTACCGCCCCACGGTAAGTTTAAGTGCTACTAGAAACTAAGCTATGATGACAGCTGCAGAGCTTTGCACACGTAGTGTAGGATGCCCTGCGACAAGGAGGAGCGACGACTTGCGCAGAGATGCTGGCAGTAGTTGAAATGAGAATATCCGAAGACCAGGCTCAGTGGCGTACCTTGGGAGAGGCCTATGTCCAGCAGTGGACTGATACAGGCTTATGATGATGATGAACTACAGAGCTGCCCAAGGGTTGTGAGACGACGCTAGCTCAAAGCTCGTGGACTCGAGCCCTTTAATAAGTTTCTAGACTTTGGTAAATTATCATCCTGTTTAAACTGTACATTGGACTTGTGCTAGTGATTACCTGGATAGGAATATAGGAATTTATCACATAAAAGAACCACTCTCAAGTTAAGAATCTGTCGCCAAGCACCTATATTATATGTGTGTTCTGCCAGGCTCACTTCCAACCGAAGCTTGGCACCACTTTCGATCTCATCGTCACTAAAACATTTTGTACAACTCTGTAAAAGGTTTCAAGAAACAAGAACTGATGCTATTAACTGATGTTTTACTCCCTACAATATGAACAAACCTACCTGCAAACCTTACTTATAGTTCAAAATGATCGTAATGGTAGGTTTAGTTATCTTTTTGATGACAAGTGATGAACCATGAATGAATATTTTGGAATGATGATATAATTCAATTTTATTATCATTATTTGTGTATGTTACGTTATTATTACTTCTATACAAATCATAGTGCATCAATTTATTAACAATTTGACATACATATTATTAATTATTTTTCTTTTGACTGTAAATTGCATATTCTTGACTGTAAACTGCATGCCATTAAATTTGATACTAACATTACTAACAATTTTTGCTACGCCCTTATCGGGTAAAATGTACTCTGCATTTTGACATCATTAAGACCTGTTCTCCGATGTATATTAAAGCAAAATAAATGAATATGAATATGAACATGAATATATAGAGGTATGATTAAACCTGCTTTGTTCATTGTGCGTCATTGCTAATGTTTGACTTTTAATTTTGCCGTTGAATTACGACTCTCGTACATCGTTTGATTTATTGGATATCGCCTGTTGAGTATCGTAAACGTTTCGTAAAGTTTTCAATTTTATTCAATTCAATAGACCATCAATTTTAGGCCGGCATTCTAGGATGACACTCAAACTATAATCTCTGCTTTGAGTCTGTAATTTTATACAAATATGTCACTTAATCGCAACTCAAGTGTTATTGATATACACTTGAGCACCATTTTAGAATACCAGCCATTGTCTATTTGTAATAAAACATACATTTTGCGCTTACGATACTCAACCGACCCACTGTTTTGAATTAATTATGTCATAATAATGCCTTTTTTTCATTGCACAGGGTGACCACCTCCCCACCCCTCCCCCAGCTGAGGCCATCCCAGAGTACATCCTGCGCTCCCTGCAGTTCATCAAAGAACACCCCTACAAAGAAGTTAAGTAGTAAGCGATACAACGTCCAAATGTAGACCACTCATCTAAAGAAAAAAGGAATGGCTTTAAGTATTTTTTGTTGATCTATTATGTTTTTTTTTTATTTTACTATTGAAATAGCACGAGATAATAAATGAAATGTGTACCAAATTGGTTGTTTTATTCAATGATCGACGGTGCGAGCGATGGTGGTAACGCGTGTGCACTGACAACGAGTTCGAATCCTCTCGGCCCCGTACCTATTTATACAAATAAATAAAATTGAAGTGTCTGTTTGTAATTCCAAATTAACAGCTTTTCACTAAATGCACATATGAAAGCAGACACAGTACTCTTAAATATAAATGTTTAAAATTTTTGTCTGTCTGTCTGTCTGTTTATTTTGGCTAATCTCCGAAGCGGCTGGACCGATTTTGTAAGGAACTTGCACTCGCAGATAACTAATGTTATAAATGGTGCTACTACTTTTTTGTGATAAACTGTAGTTCACGCGGGTGAATCCACGGGGAACAGCTAGTAAGTTATGTGTGTATTTACCATCGCTTATAACGGTGAAGGAAAATATCGTGAGGAAACCGGCATGTCCAAGAACCGCAACATTCAAGGGCATGCGACATCTACCAACCCGCACCGGGCCAGCGTGGTAGATTATGGCTCATACTCTCGCCCTGAGAGAAGGCCAGAGTCCCAGCAGTGGGAACGTAATAGCCTGATGAATGATGATGATGATTCATTGATAGAGCAGCAAGATATGTGTACGATCTTTCGCCTGCGGCAATGACCTCGTAGCGAACAAAATATAATAGAAACATACCTAGTTCACCTACACAACATATAGGAATATGCCGCATAATTAAGTATGTCATTGCAATCATACACACATATTTATATATTGACGATAGTAAATTACACAAACATATAGTACTAGGATGGTACAGTCAGCGACAAAAGTAGCTGATCGTTCTCGATTTTCCAAATGTGTTTCAAATCAGTAATTATTATTGTTTTTTTTTTACATTTTACATGGTATCATTTTGACCACAACATAACACACCTGATTTAAGGTGATGATGAGGTCAAAAATTGGTGTCTAAGATGATGAGGATAATAGAAAAAAGTGTGATTGTTCAGCGACTTTTGTCGTTGACTGTACTGCACTCCAATTACGAGATTCATCAACTAGACTTGATATCGAGTCATCATCATCATCAGCCTTTTTTATGTTCCCACTGCTAGGACTCTGGCGTTCGCTCAGAGAGAAGAGAGTATGGGTTGTAATCTACCATGCTGGCCCAGTTCGGGTTAGTAGATGTCGCAATGTCGCATGCCCTGAATATTGCAGTTCTTGGACATGCCGATTTCCTCACATCGCTCAAAAACGGTAAAGGAAAAGAAAACTTTTCCTTTACCGTTTTTGAGCGATGGTTAATCCGCACATAACTTATTAAGTCATACAGGCGAGGGGCCGAGAGGATTTGAACTCGGTATCAGCGTCCTGTAAGTCGCACGCGTTACCGTTCAACCACCATCGCTCTTATCAAGTATCGAACAGTATTTCTAAAAATATTTAGGGTAGTCAATATTGAGTACAGTTGATGAAAACTCAATTTTGCTTTACGTTTTTACTAAAAATTCTTGTACCGTATCATAGTAGCTTGTACATAAACGTTTTAGGTAGTCCGCTCACGTCTCGAGAACACACAGCCGATTGGTTTCAAACAGCTTAATTAGACTTTTAGAACGTTCTCGAATGAAGTAATTCTCTATTTGGAAAACTTTTGGAGCATTGGCTGAGAAACTTTTCGCCAGCTTTCAAATTTCCCGTTCGCATTTGCTGATTTCGATTGAGTATTGATAGAAAAAATGTGTTTTATAAAGGAAGTAAGACTAATTAAAAATATATTATTTGGTCGAACGATACCAATGTATTGTTTATAAATTCTGCACTTAATTTCAATTGTAATCATTTGCACTTAGTTTTAATTTATTAATTATTATATTATTAAATTATTCTGCTATTTTCTGCATGTAGTCTACGCCTATAATTGTATTAACAATTGGAATTGAGCTGACTATAGCATGATCATTGAAAATTTATGTTAAATTGTTTATTATGTTGGTGTGCATTATTATAAATAAATAAATAAATAAACCGAATCGGTCGATAACCGAGTTATCGTTAGGTTTTAAAACAGTAGGCAGAGCCTACCAGATTAGACATAGCAATAAGGGTGTCAATTCTGTAGTACATGTTCTAAACTAAACCAAACTTAACAGGTCTAAAACTGTTGCTATCCTTTTCTTGTACCTACGTTTGTCATAAAAGTCAAGATATCACTTTAAAACGTCAGAGAAAAGCTGGGAGGGGGAGGGGATTCTTAGCACCTTTCTTTCCATAACTTAGACTTTCTGTTCTTCTTTTTGGCTCAATGTCCAAGTTGCACAGCTGTACATCAGTATAGATCTAATGACCGTCTCATAAATGCGGATCTTATTGCGCCTGCTCAGAAGCTTGTACACCAAGACCTTGTGACGGGCTTCACAACAACGAAGGCTGCCCCAAGGCTTTCTTTTCCCTTTGATACGACTGACTGTATCAGTCGTAATCCCTTCTAAGCACGGCGGCGCTCAGTTGATGATAATAAACCATCCAAGTGATGGTTGCGCTGAGTGTTGCTTTACCAGATCTGTTGATCAACCACAGATAAAACTGGTTCCGCCATCCCCATTCTTTCATAGGACTACAAGGTGCGGGGAGTCGTTGCATCCCTATGTGGTAGATTTACCTTCGTTCCGCACCAAGCATTTCGCTGAGTTCTTTTTTGGCGGACCGCTATAGGAACTGGAATTTGCTCACTGCTGCTTTGTTTCAAAGGATCTGGGTATCTTTAAGTCAAGAGTGAATAGGCACCTCATGGGCCAGCGTGATCCACCCTCGACTGCATCATCACTTACCTTCAGGTGAGATGTGGTCAGCAGCATTAACGCATTTAAAAAAAAGCTGCTCTAGTAGCTTATGCCACAAGCACTACAAGTCTCTAATAAAAACCACTTATTTAATAATATCTTGGTAAATGTTAAATGTCAGAAAGATCAGATATTTTATAAGTCAAGGTCGTTACGAGACTTTGTAGATTCCTCTTAATAAACAAAGATTCGATATAATTTATACCTTGTAATTTTCAGAGAGTTTATGCAGCATCATTTTACAAGTTTTTCGTATAACTTATATTTGCTTGCTAAGAACTATAAAATAGTTTTCTAAAATTGAACCGCAATTTCTATGATATTACTAGCTGACCCGGCGAACTTCGTATCGCCAATAAAAGTCACCTTTTAAACCTTCCCTGAACTTCCACAATTATTTTAAGATTAAAATTATCCAAATCGGTCCAGCCATTCTTGAGTTTTAGTGAGACTAACGAACAGCAATTGATTTTTATATATTAGACTAGCTGACCCGGCGAACTTCGTATCGCAAATGAAAAACACCTTTTAAACCTTCCCTGAACTTCCACAAATATTTCGAGATCAAAATTATCCAAATCGGTCTGGCCATTATCGAGTTTTAGCGAGACTAACGAACAGCAATTGATTTTTATATATAAGATAATAAGAAAGAAGAAGATTTCGTTACCCATCATCACCATTTGATGACTTTTTGATATTCTAGTCCAACTTTACTAACATTCAATTATGTTCACACAACACACAATGTTAAATATATTCATAGTTTAGAATCATTTCGAGTAAAAGTTGAGTATAGGTACAACTGATGACTATTAAATTTAAGAAAAGGTCACTTGAAATCAAGTTTCATTTGTAAAACATTAAATAAAAATATCTTGTTTTCATGAATGCTAAGCGCCGGTTTTATAAACGTTCGTAACTTAAACGTCATACCAAATTTCAGTAAATTTAAATAATTTTTTGTCAAATTTTCAGTACTAAAATTTGACAATAAGATCAAAGTAACCAAAATAAGGTATGACATACAACTAACGGGCGTTTATAGAACCGGCCCTCAGTAACTGAAAAATAATATGTTATTTATATTGCTTTGACAAAATACATTTAATTTTTACACAAGAACTTGTTTATAAAATTGGTTCGCACATGTAATTTTTATTAAACTGTTTACTACCTATCACCTCTTACGCCCAATATTAATAATCCATCCTGATCCGTTATATCCGGTTTTGGATCGATATGTCATGTCATTTTAGTAGTAAAGCTTGACATATTGATTGACATATCAATCCAAAACCACGGATAACGGATTAGGATCGATTATTAATTTCGGGCGTTAGATCTGGGTCTGGGAGACCTTAACAAACTACTGTTAGAAGATGGGTACGAACAATTTATACAACTATTCCTCCTCAAGAAAACAAAGGGGTTTTGTGTTACCGTAGCTCCAAAAAGGGTTAAACCGATTTTGATTGAATTTTTATTAATATGTGAAATACACTAATATCGCCAAGAGGTAAAGTTTGTTGTAGAGAAGTTGCTTTATGTATTGCTAATCTTCAAAACTACTGATCTGATTCTGAAAATTCTTTCACATAAGAAGCTACACTATCCTCGAAGATCGTTTTTTTTTTGATAAAAACATTGTTAGAATCTGCACGCGGGTGAAACCGCGGAAACAGCTGGTATTTAAATGTATAGAAGTGAATGAGTTTAATCATCATCATCATCATCAGCCTGTATCAGTTCACAGCTGGACATAGGCCTCTCCCAAAGTATGCCACTGAGCCCGGTCTTCGGCTCCTCATCATCCAGCTACTGCCAGCCACTCGGCGCAAGTCGTCGCTCCACCTTGTCGCAGAGCGTCCTACAGTAGTGTGACGGCGTATGCAAAGTCGCGGTCTCCACTCAAGAACACGTCTACCCCAACGATTATCGGTTCTGCGGCTTATATGACCAGCCCACTGCCACTTCAGCTTGCTAATTCTGTGAGCTATGTCGGTGACCTTAGTTCTCTGACGGATCACCAGTGAATGAGTATGGTGAGAGCTAAAAACCACTTGTTGTTTATTTACGCCTATACAGAGTAGCGTTCGACGACAAGTCGCCTGATCTTGGTCTTCTTATTAGTAAAGCTTTTAATAAAATATCGAACTATTTAGATGACAAAAAAGCTTGGCATTGTAGTAAACTTGCTCCAATTCAATCAATTAGTGAAAAGAATAAAATTGTCAAATTACCTGCCGGGCGTTTCTTGCCTGTTCTTCGTAAGGAGGTTGGAGCAGGCGTAGCTAGTTTTAAGTTTTAAAGGGATCACAATGCATCCTATTGAATAAAAAAATACTTGATAAAAAAGTGCAGGCAAAGCCACAAAATATGACACTTCAATAAAACACAAACTTAACTCATTTACAAGTTTATTACATATTTTCTTTTGTACTTTCTTCGTTCTCGTTGGCTAATCCGTATCAGGGTTAATTATAAGGTTATCTTTAGGCGAACTTTCTTGTCGGGTTAAGGGTTTGTAGGTTCTCTTCGATAAAGCGCAGGGCGCGGATGATCGCCTCGGGAATCGGTGGGCCGACGGGCAAATGGCTACCCTGGAAAGAGACGGTAAAGTATTAGTAAACATTGATAAGTTTAAGTTTGGCCGTACGGTAACCGCGTGCGCTTTACAATGCGGCGACACCGAGTTCAAGTCCTCTAGGCCCCGCACCTATGACTTAATAAGTTGGATTTACCATCACTCAAAACGGTGAAGGAAAACACCGTGAGGAAACCGGCATGTCCAAGAACCAGATAATGGTGCTTCTTCATCTATCTAAAGTCGTTTTTTTAAATGTAATTGTATGGCATACAAACAGACAGCCCACCTGATGGTAAGCGGTGACCGTCGCGTCGTCTAAGGACATTTGTAACACTAGGGGCGTTGCCGACCAAGTAAAGAACTCTTTTCATACTGTTTAATTAATATGTAAATTATTTACCTCAGGATGGAATCCAAACTCGTCAGCGGTGTAAGCGAGCTGTATGGGTAAACCTTCGGGGGAGGTGTACTTGGAGACGCCTCTTACTGCAAGGGATGGATTGTCCTAAAAATGACACAAAGGGTATTATTGCCTGTCCGTTCTGGTTTTTACTGGACTAAAGAGTGAAGAACTTTGTTACTGATAGAGATGGAAAAAGAGTGCTAAAGGCAGCTAAGTTTAGTTCTGAGTCTTATGATAGGAGCAAGCATTGCAAGTGGGCTGGAACTAGGGATTGGCGAGTTCAAACATCTCGATGGTTTTCTCTCGTAGTGAGTCGAGATGTTTACAACCGAAAGGGACTAATCGCCATTGGTGCAGTAGCATTAGCAATGGCGATGAATGTCGTGAATTCCAGAGTATTCACGCGCCTTCTCGAGTCAAGAGGCAAAATTGACGCTTCCATTCCACTCTATTCCGCGGCGGTGTTTGAGCCTAAACCGCTGACCAGATCTTGGTGAAATTTTCTACAGAGATAGAATGAACCCTAGGAAAGGACTTTAGATACTTTTTATCGCTATAAACTGTAGTCCACGAGAGTTAGAGTGATGCCGCTGCGCTGCGAAGTCGCACCGCAGTAACTTCAACGCAATGAGTGCCACACGAGCGCTGCGACGACGCAACGCAACGCAGCTATCTCCGTCGTCGCAGCGTCGATATTCTAAACAATACTGAGTGGCCCTGCGTCTGCGTCGTCGCGCCGCAGTACCCTTTTCTGCCTCGTCTCTCTCACTCCTTGTGCGCCGCGCGTACGTTGTTTCGACGCACGTTGTTTTAGCGCACCGTGTGGCATGCCGGCCAGATTTGTGTGTAGAACTACAGAGACGTCGCTGCGACGACGTACCGGCAGCAGCACCCGTGTGACATCTCTCTTACCCCATGGGGCACAGCTAGACAAAATATATTTTCAAAATCTGCGTGCTCACTTTGTTATTATTGATGACGCCCTCCTCTTGTCCGAAGATGCCGTTGCTGGTTTCAAACCCGTAATTGTAGTTACCCTCGGGTGCAATGTCGGATTCAGAACTGACGATTTGCGCAACGGCGTCCAAGTGCGAAACGTCGGCGACTGCGCAGGCCAGGGTAACGGCAAGTACTATGAGGGACCGCTGGAAATAAAAATAATTCAAAATTCAAAAATATATTTATTCAATAGGATACATTGTGATCACTTTAAAACGTCCACTTAAAACTAGCTACGCCTGTTCCAACCTCCTTACGCCGGCAAAAGAACAGGCAAGAAACGCGGGTAATTTTTTTGGCGCGATCACATTGACAGTTTTATTCTTATTACTAATTGATTGAATTGGAGCAAGTTCACTAAAATCCCGAGCTTTTTTTGTCATTTATTAGTCCGATATTTTTTAATTAGCTTTACTAATAAGATTTCTCTTGTTTGGTTGTACACATTGGGATATGGGAACATGAATAGTAACGAGTTGCGGGATCACAACCAAAGCAGACCAGACCCCACAAGCAGCACCCGTTCACGAGTTGACGCATGTGCCAGCCATCGCTCTCCTCGACCACATTAGAGAGAAGAGGGCGACCCGACACACGACGCCGCTGCAAGCAAAGTCACTCTCGTGAGCATGACTGTTTTGGTTGTTTACCGAAAATACTTAGAATAGGGGAAATAGGGAGAATAGATAGATATAACATGGATTGATACAATAATTTCATGAAAGCCTACTTACGGACTTACGGGCGTTATTAATAACCTATGTATCCACGGTTTGCCCCACTAGAGATATAAATTTGACACAAGTTTCACAGAAGTAATGTTAAAAATCTATCTTTATTAGGACAAACTGTCGATTGTATCTAGATTATTAATTTCCAGCGTTTATTAATCCTGCTTATAATACTAAAACTGAAACTTATAATACTAAATAGATAATAAATGAGTCGTGTAACTTGTAGTAGCCAGTAGTTGGCAGCGTATTAAACATTTCATAATATCCTATCCTATCCCAATAATATTATAAATGCGAAAGTTTGTGTGTGTGTGTGAATGTTTGTAACCACCGTAACTACTAAACCGATTATGATGAAATTTGGCATAGAGATAGCTTATGCCTTGGATTAACACATAGTTTTATTTATTTATTTACTTACAGGATCATCGCTATTGATGGAAATGGTTTTTCGACGATAACAATTTCTAAAGATGGTTTTTTTTCACCGTTTTGATCGATGGCAAATTGATTAAGTTACAGTGGCGGGACCGAGATGCGACTCAAACTTGGTATCGGTGCATTGTAAGGTGCACGTGTTACCGCTCGGCCACTCAAATAAATGTATTTTTATCTCTCTCTGAGAGTACCATGGGCAACATGGGCTGATGATGAAGATGATAAAGATATTTGAAGATATATTACCATTTTGTCAGGATGTCTTTTGACTGTCTGAAGTGATCTGTTCAAGATATTTCCGCGTCTTGTCTTTATATTGGTGGCGTCCGGAATTGTTATCAAGCAGTTTTTTAACATAGTAAATGATGAATATAAACCAGTTCTGACAATAAATAATTTTAAATTTTGTTGTTGATTTTCGTTTTTTTTTTTGCATTTCAAACCGAACCTCACCAGTAGAAACATGACAGACTCTCTTATTGTCACCGAGGGTGACCAGACCAGAGGGCTGGCATGTAGATACGAAACAGCGAACAGCCTGCGGGCATTCAAAGAAGTAATGTCGCTAACCTCTTGGGAACGTAGCATCTTAATTCAGTAATCTTATAGTCTTATAATGTATTTGTTTTGTAAAAAGTCCGGAAAAAGTCCACTGCTGAACATAGGCCTCCTTCTTTGAACGCCACCATGAATTGCTGTTAGCCACTTGCATCCATCAGCTCCTTGTAGTAGGGGAGCCCATGATGCTAAATGTGGATTAACTCGAGCGTCGCGGAAACCTATTAGATTTGGTAGATTAGATATTAAGAAGAATAAATGTCCTATAATGTTTCCACTTTCAGCGGTGGGGGAAGCTTCCACAGATTTTTAAGGTTATCAAAAAAAACAATATCATGACATGGACTCAAGTGCGTCAGATATTAATATTTTTCAACCTCCAGCATGTCTCTGATATGAAATATAATATAATAAACAGCCGGTTTGCGTGGTGCGGGTGGCTAACCACAATAAAAAAAAATACTCAACCACGTAAAATTTTCAGAGTGGGGGTGTTCAGTGAACTCCACAGATGCTCCCGTTTCTTAGACTGACGATTTGTAAGTGACACCAGCTCTCAGCGAATCTAAAAGGTTTCCCTGAGCGTACCCACCAATGTTAAGAGTTCATAATGGCTGGAGGTGCTTATCAATATGTAAGGTATCCTTCTCTGACGCGCTCGAGTAAATCCCAAAATCCCCTCTTGGGCTCTCCTACTATTGTGACTCTTAGAATGTCGTCGGTCCGCATAGTGGCCTACCTACAGAGCGTCGTCGTTTGTAGATGTTTAGGTAAATTTAAATGTGTGTTAGTAATTAAGTTTAATTTAGTGTTTGCGGTTTCATTAGAGTTCATGTAATGTATTAAAGAAATGTATAGGCTTCCAGTATAGTTTTACAAAAAATTACGCAACAATAAGTTAAATAAGTACTTCCTATCCAGCTTTTATTATGTTCGTTTTAAAATCTTGTCCGTCAAAATCATTGCCTACCGATGCAAAGCCTGGGCGGGTCGCTAGTTAATAATATTATCTATTGGTTGAACAATTTATTATCATGAATACGATTCACGTTAGTTTCCATAATGTTTTTTATTAAAATTTACGTTAACTTGTTTGGATGACTTTTGTGCTCATCTACATGAGTTATATCGCGCATGTCAACTATAAAAAAAACCTAGTAACTTGCTAAAAGTCAGATGATTTCGGCCTTGGAATTTAAAGCAGGTCCCAGATTTTACGTTCACCTACTCGCATGGCATAATTTTATATAAAACGTGGAAGATAATAATATCATTGGTTGGATGTAAGTAGTCAATCTATTTATATCTGAAATTGTTGTTGACGTTTTAAAGTGATCACAATGTATCCTATTGAATAAACATATTTTTGAGTTTGAGTTTGAGTTTGAGTTGTTTGTCGTGTCACAGTGTTTGACGCAAACTCTTCCGAAACGGCGAGAGCGATTTTTCTAAATTTTTTTTTTGTATTTTGTAGGTCTGAGAATAGGTCGTATATGTTTTTTATACCTCTCCAGTTGTTTTATCTCGGCAAAGTTTAGTTCTTGCAGCTGAAACCGCGGGGCGCAGCTAGTAAAATAATAATATTTTAGAAACGACATCTGAAACGTGTATTTATTTACTTAATTATTTTCACGAAATTAAAACGAGCTAAAATTGTTTGTTGCATGTTTGCGGGAATCACTGATTCGTTTCTGAAAATCGTTTGATTGATAGAAAGTTACTGTATTTCCAAGTGACATCCAAACTTGTTGATATTATAAGTTATATGGCTTATATGAAAATAATTTTTTACTTTCGAGAAACGGGTAGAAGTGGGCGCGGGAACTAGTTAGTAAATATTATAGCATAAACTATTCTGCAAATCAAAGGTATTATCGACTCTGTTGTGCATTTTCTAAAACTAAACTAATTTGACAGATCTCAAAGCAACTGTTCTTACTTCCCCAGTCAGAAAAAGACAGCAATACTTTAAGACCTGCCAAACTTACTTTAGTTTAACAGAATCGACACCAATATCGAACAATAATAGAAATTAAATTCAAATGCCACGATCACAATATAGAATATAGATGGAAGGCAGAAATGAATCATGACCTTTAAGATGCTTCAACATTTACCTAAGCTATGATTATTATCGCATCGCAAAGCCTACTGCCTCCACCCACTGTGACATTGACTATTGTTAAATTGTTATGCCATTACGTTATTAAATTATAGTATAGGAGGCAGTCGTAAGTTTGGGTAAGGACTTTGTATATTGGTAATGCTCATATATACAGCCTCAGCCTAGCAAATCTAAATTTGCAAATATATGACACTAGCTGTTCCCCGCGGTTTCACCCGCGTGGGCTACAATTTATCGCGATAAAAAGTATCCTACGTCCTTCCCCAGGGCTCAAACTATCTCTATAACAAATTTCATTTAATTCGGTTCAGTAGTTTAGGCGTGAGAGCGTATATATTCCGTATACACCAAAATTATTCCCGCACTTCGATGCCCCCTCACCGCGTTACCTGCTGTAGGTATCCATTATCCTATTTTAATTTAGGTTAATTTTTTTTGGACCACGCGTTTAAATCGTGCTGTTAGAGGTCTTCCTGGTCCGCGACCGCACTTTACCTATTTCATAGATTCTCCCTCACCTCGCCGTGTTTCCCGCTGCGCTGGGGTGCGGCGGGTTTATTTTACTACTACTACTTACATTTTTAAACTCGTGATATCTTTCGAATGGAATGTCCAAATTGAATGATTCAAAAAGTTTTATAAAGGTATTGAAGCAGTTTTGAATAAGAAGTAATTTATTTTGATAATGATTAATACCAAGATACAAATAAAGAGCCTTTTCTAGAGGCGGCTTTAAAAATTAAATTTTTTAAATAAAATATCACTTATTGCGGCATAACTATAATAGTTAGACATATGCTCTCGCGGATTTTTTTGTAGATCCTAATGAGACCTACAAACCCGTAACACATTATTTTGTTCTAGTGTCAATAGTTTTTGCAGCGCATGCAAAAATAGGTTTTGGATTTCACACCTTGGGTTGCAAAATAGCAATTTTCTTACGGATCTCTAATTTTTTTGTAATAAAATATAACCTATAGCCTTCCTCGATAAATGGGCTATCTAAAACTGAAAGAATTTTTCAAATCGGATCAGTAGTTCCTGAGATTAGCGCGTTCAAACAAACAAACAAACAAACAAACTAACTCTGCAGCTTTATAATATTAGTATAGATAAATTGAAAAAAATGGCTAATTATAAAATCGGTGGTTTTTATTGACATGTTTTTAGGGTTCCGTCCCTTAAAAGGAAAACCAGCCATGTGCGAGTTGGACTCGCGCACTGAGGGTTCCAAATAAACTCGTATTTTTTTGGTATTAAACTAATTACGGTATTCAGACTTTTAACGTTTTGTGTGCTGTAAAACCTTGCTTTATTATGGTCATCGGGAACTACCCTATTATACTTAGGTTTTGATTCCCTTGTGAAGTCGCAAAATGTGTAAAAATATGCGATGTAATTAGTCATTTCTTTTGATCACGTTTAGGGTGAAACCAAATGAGCGTAATTTTGTGAGTCGTGAGTCGTTTGGTTTCACCCTTGCTCACAAGTTCGATTTTTCACAGCTAAAAGAGGCTGTAGAGCCCAATATTTAAATTTCAACGTCTTCTTGAGCAAAAGGCAGACAGACAGACATATAGCCAGACAGACATACAAACAGGCAAACAGACAGGCAAACTTTCAATGTCACGATTATTTGACATTTGGGAAAAATTATGCGAGCTTACAATCTATTTATGTTAAAGCATAAAAATTAAAAACCTTGATATTTCGTGTAAGGTCAAAACTTTACGCAATTACGAAATTATAATAACATTTTGGATCATCGTTTAATTTTCTAACACCACATGACATTTGACCTCACTCCGGCTGTTAACGGTGTTGCAACACAAATATTGTGTTAAGACAATCATTTACAAGCAAATGAATTTGGTTGACTGATGCTTAAAGAATCTTCCCATCGACGACACGACGTGAATTCTAATTCTCTACAAAAAGTCAGTTGGTATTTTTGCCATTGTTATTACCTACATTCAAAACGTGGGCGGAATCTAATATTTAATTTAACGAAAAGAAAAAGACATCTGCCGCTTTTTCTTAATAAAATATTCAATACAGCTGATTTCTTCCGAGAACTTAATTAAGTCACATGTAAGCTAAGACTTTTATCAATTCGTGCCAAAAGGTCAACATTTCGTAAATAGACGGAAGCGCCAACAGGTTTGTATCAAATTAAAAGTTGAACAGTGAACACGTTAATTTAATGATGTATAATATAAAACATCTTTGTTGTCGTGAGAATTGACATTTAAGAAATGTATGAAGGTATTTTTGCGGACGTTTTGAGCATCTTGTGAACAAGTGGCGACATTTTGTGGGCACAGTTTCACTGTCATCTAAACTAGAATGTTGTTTGAATACTACACGAAATTAGAAATAAACAAAAATCATTTATTTTCTCCAAAGTATATTCAATTTTTCATTCTTTTAAAGAATCAGACAAGAACAAAACATCTACATATAAAAAAATATGATTAAAATCGGGTGATATTACCTCTTTGGATTGGCTAGGCTGATTCATAACACAAGTTCAAATTAAAACGGTGGTGGTCTGTTTATACAATAAAAAAATCACATAATATGCACCTATACCTACATACTCGTTCATAGTTCTGAATCCCTAACAAGGATTTACTGTAGGTATCTAGAATATCAGAAACTACACACATACAATTAAACTTGCTCTTGCCTCCTCAAAGAGTTATTTAGTTTGTAAATTTTTCACTCTCATGTATTCTTTTTGTTTCAGTGTGCTCACCTCCCCACAGCCCGTTCCCAGGAAACTCCAGGCTACATAATTAGGGAACTTGACTTCATCAAGATTCATCCACCTCAATAACGCCCTAACTCTTTGAATTTTCAGCGTTTCTGTAATATAAAATGTTTAGTTATTAGTTTAGGTTTTAGTTTATTATTATTATTTTTTTTATTTCATTGTTAATTATTTTTAGTTTGAAGTAATAAACAATTCCACTTAAAAAAAAAAAAAAAAAACTGAACTGTCACATTTCCATGTGTTTACAGCATAGAATAAATACTATTCTTTGATTCAAGAACAATGGCCAATATAAAATGTATGTATTGTATATACATATAAACCTTCCTCTTGAATCACTGCGCTATTGCTAAGAACTGCAGTAGAATAGTTCAAAAGATCTAAGCGAGCAGACAGCGGAAGCGACTTAATTTTACACTATGTAAAGAAGATGAAACATCAAGCGATCTACGCGGCACGACGCCATCATTGTTCATAATTATCATCACTTAGCATTAGCATCAGTTGATTTGTGGCCAAACGAAAACACTGCAAGGTTCAGTGGTTCAAGTGTACACACTTACCTCAAATTGAATTCAGCAAAAAAGTTTTCTATCAAAACTTTAAGTCTAGGTACATGGAAGTGCCACTCAAGAACCACTAATGGTATTAAAAAAGTAGCGAATGCTGCAAATACTTCGTGCTACACGACTTAATTTCACTTTTTCTATGCATATTACGTACTTTTGGCGATAAGTGACCCGAACACGCAATGCCCTCATCAGAAGGTGGAACAGCAAATAATTCGTCAATTGCCGTTAACACAGCTTGTTCGTCTGTATTACGTTTCATTTCATTAACTATTTTGGAGCTTTACACACAGTAAAACCACGGCCGACAAAACAATGAAAAAGAATTTACTAATGAAAAAAATGATGGGGAATTAAGTTTCCGTAGTGGCATTTGCGAACCGCAAGACGTTCTGTACTAGGTCAACTAACGATATCGTGACGTCATGGGGAGCCGATGGATGCAAATGGCTAATAGCCTTTCTTTTTCCTTGATGATGATGTGTTTTTTCATTACTTACAGGGTAGCGTTTGACCACAAGTCACCCGATGTTAAGTGACGATGTAGTCAAAGGTGGCGTCACCGCGTCACGCTACACCTGGATTGGCAACTGGCTCTCAAGTGAGGCTGCCGGAACACACCGTTAGGTTCTTGGCTACAGATTCTTACCATGAAGGTGGTAGAACTATAAAAGTGTTATAAAAAAGGAAAAAAAATGTCGGTGACAATGAAGAAAGCTTTTGGCATCCAAGCGAAAAGTAGACGCTAGACTTTTAGAAAAGTCAAAAAGCCTGTGTTATTCATCTATACTATATATAATATTATAAAGCTGCAGAGTTTGTTTGTTTGTTTGTTTGTTTGTTTGAACGCGCTAATCTCAGGAACTACTGGTCCGATTTGAAAAATTCTTTCAGTGTTAGATAGTCCATTTATCGAGGAAGGCTATAGGCTATATTTTATTTCCAAAAAAATTAGGGATCCGTAAGAAAATTGCAATTTGCAACCCAAGGTGTGAAATCGAAAACCTATTTTTGCGTGCGCTGCAAAAACTATTGACACTAGAACAAAATAATGTATTACGGGTTTGTAGGTCTTATTTAGATCTACAAAAAAGTCCGCGAGAGCATATGTCTAACTATTATAGTTATGCCACAATAAGTGATCTTTTATTTTTAAAAAATAATTTTTAATGCTGCCGCTAGAAAAGGCTCTTTATTTGTATTTTGGTATTAATCCTTATCGAAATAAATTACTTCTTATTCAAAACTGCTTCAATGCCTTTATATAACTTTTTGAATTATTCAATTCGGACATTCCATTCGAAAGATATCACGAGTTTAAAAATGTAAGTAGTAGTAGAAAAATAAAACCGCCGCACCGCAGCGCAGCGGTAAACGCGATGAGGTGAGGGGGGTACCGGGAGAATCTATGAAATAGGTAAAGTGCGGTCGCGGACCAGAAAGACCTATAACTGCGCGGTTCAAACGTGCGGTCCAAGAAAAATTAACTTAGAATTAAAATAGGATAATGGGTACCTACAGCAGGTAACGCGTTGAGGGGGCACCGAAGTGCGGGTATAATTTTGGAGTACCTATACGGAATATATACGCTATCGCGCCTAAACTACTGAACCGATTTAAATGAAATTTGGTATAGATATAATTTGAACCCCGGGGAAGGACATTGGATACTTTTTATCGCGATAAACTGTAGCCCACGCGGGTGAAACCGCAGGGAACAGCTAGTATTTTATATGAACTAACGAACCGAAACATCATAATTCCAATTCAAACATAATAAGCGTGCAAATACTAAAGATCCATAACGTACACAGTAAAACAGGAACAAAGGGTAAACTTGCCTGTTAACAAGGATCGAAAACGGGGAAGGTTAAACGGTACACCGCGACCGGTATGAAATAATCCGATATCTTCACACTTTTGATACGGGTTGAAAACGATTTATGATTTGTATTTGTATTTCTTTATTGTAACAAGAACGGCATGCCATTTACACTCATTACACAATTAATCAATAATATCATAGAAAACATTAGTCATCACACAAAATAAGTCAAAAACATAAAAAGTAGGTACAATATTTGGAAAAATTAAAGACGTTTACAATATTCTAAACATATAGCCAAAACTGTCTTCCAACTGTCAACAAATAAATCAATATCAGGGTTGGTGTCCAGGAGTGCATTGAGATGGTGTAAGGATCGATAAAGAGGGGACTCAGCTCGGGCCACAGTACGACATCCGGGAACGTCAAACAGTATGCGTCGTCGGCTAGGTCTATGCCGCCAGATGATACCAATACTGCGCTGAAGCTGAAGTTTAATTAAATGTAATTCGAGAATACTGCACGCAGGCACATAATTGTAGTGAGTGACATCTCAACGTAGAACCAAGTACTAGAAACTACATTTTTGGGTATTCTTTTGTAAAGTATATAAAAAAACCAACCAAGTACGACTCACACTTCATATCAGGTGTGCTGTGTGGTGGTTAATAGCTACCGTTTTATTTGAAAAAAATTAAAAAAGTAATCGTTACTGATATACTACGCATTTGGGAAAACGAGTATAATCAGCTACTTTTGTCGCTGACACAAGTTCAATAGCTCATCAAAACCTGTGCGAAAAAGCTCTTTAATATAGAATAAAAAAATTAAAATAAAATAGCTCATCAAAGACTTTATAAGAAAAATATTACTTTGCCGTTCGATCCCTAATTCCCTAGACACGGCAATTGCACTAACAGCATTTTTTTTAATAGAAAAACCGCTTTGTTTGGAGGACTTTTAGGTTATTTCGTCCTCGGTTGGTTGTATTGTAACGAGTGACAGAGGAGGCGGGGGTGCAACTGGCCGCATAAATATTGTCTCGAAACCAACAGGCTTCATTAGCAATGACTGATATAATTAATTTTGCTGTTCGATTAATTGGGGAACATTTTGAAAGCGATGCTGAATGCAGTCGGCTTTTAGATGGGTTTATTTTATCTTTTCGTTGTTGTTCATCATCATCATCATTATCAGCCTTTCACGTTCGCACTGCTGAGACTCTGGTCTTCTCTCAGAGAGAGAGAGAGAGTATGGGCTGTAATCTACCACGCTGGCCCAGTGCGGGTTGGTAGATGTCGCATGCCCTTGAATGTTGCAGTCTTGGGCATGCCGGTTTCCTCAGGATGTTTTCCTTCACCGTTTTAAGCGATAGCAAATCCGCACATAACTTATTAAGTCATAGGTACGGGGCCGTGAGGATTCGAATTCGGTGTCGGCGTCTTGTAAGTCGCACGCCTAACCGTTCGGCCACCATCACCGTAACTACTTATCCGATTCGTTGTTGTTAATTTGTAGTATTTAGTAAAACTACATCGTACAAGTTGGCATAAATGTACTTAAATAAAACATAGCTTTTATTTCTTGGGAATGGTGATACAACCAAATAATAAATAAAAGTCAGAATAGGATTTGTCTTAGTTCCAGGGATTAATTACATCGTACAAGGATAACTAATTAATATGTTGGTGATGCTAACCATATAAAAATGGTTGTAAGAAAAGGTTGAAAAAAAAGGGACACTTTACTTGTTTTTTTTAAATATTTACTAGCTGCGCCCTGCGGTTTTATCCGCGTGGACTGCAGTTTATCGCAATAAAACGTCTTTTTCCATTTTTGCTTTCCTAAGAACCTTCTTCTAGCAATAACAAACACAACATAAAAATAATTAGTGAAATCGGTCTAGCCGTTCACGCGTGATGCCGTGACCAAGAGAAATATGGATTCATTTTTATATAATTATAAGAAGTAAGTAAATATCTTTGATAGATTATTTAATTTTTAACGGCAACATATGGCCACGAATCATCGATGATTGGCAAAAAAACTTCGCCTAACTCACCCCTCGCCGAATGTACGCAAACTCATTCCCGAATGCAAAACCACTAGCGGTCCGCGTAATTCCATTATCTGCATGTCGAGGCCCACTCAAACCGGTCGACTTATCGAATTTGGCATTTGTGCCAAATACGTACGTAATGGGAAGTCATCGAGCGTAGGTGTTCATTAATAGGTGCTGTCGGGTGCTGCTTACGAAATGAAGCGATGATGGCCCAGTGGTAGTGACATCAGCTTGCGACATGTAGGTCGTGGAATTGAAAACTACAATGAGCTTAAGCTTTCTGTGAAGGAAAACATCGTGGTGAAACCATAGCTTGATGGTGGGGCATTTTCTGGTGCTCGTCTGCTAGCTAGCGTCAAGTTAAGAATCTGTCACTAATCACCTCTCGGTGTTTTCCGTCATTCTCACTTGGGAGCTAGTTCCCAGCCCAGGTGTAGCGTATCCTTTTTGACTTGTGGTCAAAACTATCATGCAAGATGTAAAAACAATATTACTTTACCTAGCCTTTACCATATACCCTATAATAGTTTTATGCAAGGTACCTATATAGTTTTTACATTGATTTCCATAGTTGGCTTTCGGCCAGGAAAATTTCCTAAGCCTTTCCATTTATTTTTGATCCCTATGAACCCAACGGCATGTCAGGTATACTGGGTATCGAAGGGATTTAGGTATCACTTTCTAAGCTTACGGGCCTCAACGTTCAGCAACTGAGGGCCAAAGGTAATTTATAACTAGGACGTAAATGTGACAAAAAAATAAGGCTTTGCGATATTGGTCTACACTAGGTGTTTTCAAGCTTATTTTATCTACTGCCTACTAATAATATTATAATTGCGAAAGTTTATGTGTGTGTGTGAATGTTTGTTACCACGTATCACCGTAGTCCGTAACTATTACTAATCTGACTTTGATGAAATTTAAAATGGGGATAGCTTATACCCTGTGTAACGGCTAGGACAGTTTTTTTGGATATTTGGGATGAAATTATGAATTCGGTACGGTGTAAAGCGTATATACAAACAACAGAAAACAAACAAAATATCAATGCAGATTCAAATATATAAAAACAGAAATAAAATATAAAACAGCCAGTTGTCAAGTCGTGAAGAGGTATGTTCTGCACACCCTGGATGTTAATCCATGGGCACCTTTTTATTCCGGAAAAAGGTTTCTGCGGGGTAACGGGAAGACGCGGGTGAAACCACGGGGCGCAGTTAGTTGAGAAATAAAAAATTTTTTGGCGCCCCTATTAACAACACAACGCTCCCATTTTTTACTGCTTACCCTTTAGGCCTGCAGCCAAAAAGGGGGCGTTATCGCCCATTTTGGGAAAGGCTGGTCTGAATTCTACAGCTGCAATGACTGACGCCTAGTCAGCAATAGCTTACAAAAAATCTGCCTTTGAAAACAAAATCATACCATACTTCAAAGACCCGTATTACCCCTGTTTTCATATCACCCTACCGTCACGTGAATCCTTAGCAAGTTGATCTTCATATTTGCGATGGCGACGTTATTTTCGCGATCAAAAAGTAATTTCATTTTATTACGGGACGTTGCTTTCGCCATGCATTGCCGAAGCTGCTAAACGTATGTAAATGAAAATTTATTCGCATCCGCCCCATCCATTTCCTCAGTTTCAAAGGCGTGGGCTAAGAAATTGTGTTGTGACGTGGCTCAAATAATTGGGACGTATTCATATGGTATGCGGAAGGACGTGTTCTAATCTTGATGAGAAAATTAGATAGGATACTTAACAAGACTGGTAGCTGTAGAGATAATCCTGGGGGCTCATGGGACTCCCATACGTTCAGGAGTGGAGTGAAATAGGCTGATTGAGATTATGATGATGATGTTATAATTTGCTAGCAGTTCCTTGCGGTTTTACCCGCGTGAACTACAGTTTATCATAATCAAAAGTATTCTATATCCTTCCCCAGGGATCAATCTATCATCATAGCAAATTTCAAAGAGATCGGTGCAATAGTTTTAAGTTGAACACACAATCAAATTTGTTTTACTGTATATATTAGCTAGATAAGATAAGATTCAGGATCCAAAGAATTGATTGCAACAAATAATATAACAATATTTAGATAGAGAGTTAATTTAGATCATCATGGCACAACAAGAATATTATTATTAAATAAGATAGTATAGATTACTTTAGATAAAAGTCTGTAGAGTCAAGTGAATTATGAACGAATAAGCAATAAGAAACCAAAGTAGTCGGGTTCGAATACCTGAACATAAGAAAATAGTGAACTATTTTTCTTTGTTTTTGTCTCTTTTTAAGTGGGGATCGAAGTAAACATTCAGTCTAACAGATCAAATGTATTACAAGAACAAAGAAAAGATTACAGCAATAATGCTCGTTAACAAGCACAACTTTCCTATGTTAAAATTAATTTAAATTACACTTACAACAGCAAATCACGATTCTCAATTCTTGACTCTACATCAGGCTGTGGCCTACAATTTAAGGAGTATATCACATCGGGCTATTTTACAGTTGCCGTCTCGCATCCCCGCTTCTATTACAGGATACACCTGGGAAGGAACACAGATAAGATCTCTAACTCGTGTGGCACTATTGCTGTTGGTGCCTTACTACTGGTATCTAATGGAACTCAATTAAAACCTTTCGACTGACAATCAAGAACTTATAATCTATACTAATATTATAAAGCTGCAGAGTTTGTTTGTTTGTTTGTTTGTTTGTTTGTTTGAACGCGCTAATCTCAGGAACTACTAGTCCGATTTGAAAAATTCTTTCAGTGTTGGATAGTCCATTTATCGAGGAAGGCTATAGGCTATATTTTATTTCCAAAAAAAATAGGGATCCGTAAGAAAATTGCTATTTTGCAACCCAAGGTGTGAAATCGAAAACCTATTTTTGCGTGCGCTGCAAAAACTATTGACACTGGAATAAAATAATGTATTACGGGTTTGTAGGTCTCATTTAGATCTACAAAAAAGTCCGCGAGAGCATATGTCTAACTATTATAGTTATGCCACAATAAGTGATCTTTTATTTAAAAAAAATAATTTTTCATGCCGCCGCTAGAAAAGGCTCTTTATTTGTATCTTGGTATTAATCCTTATCAAAATAAATTACTTCTTATTCAAAACTGCTTCAATGCCTTTATATAACTTTTTGAATCATTCAATTCGGACATTCCATTCGAAAGATATCACGAGTTTAAAAATGTAAGTAGTAGTAGAAAAATAAAACCGCCGCACCGCAGCGCAGTGGGAAACGCGGTGAGGTGAGGGGGGCACCGGGAGAATCTCTGAAATAGGTAAAGTACGGTCGCGGACCAGAAAGACCTTTAACTGCGCGGTTCAAACGTGCGAGGATGACGAGCAAAATTCATCATCATCAGCCGATTACATTCCCAGTGCTGGGAGTCTGGCCTTCTCTCCGAGAGAGGTCATAGTTCACCACGCTGGCCCAGTGCGGGTTGGTAGATGTCGCATGTCCTGGAATGTACCTAGTGGTTCTTGGATATGCTGGTTTCCTCACGATGTTTTCTTTCACCGTTCGTAAATAAAATCACATAGTAGGGGTACGAAATGCAATACAGTGATACGATGCAGCGTAACGCTGGGACATTTACATTTTAGAAGATATACTAAACTGTTTATTGCGAGAATGTAAACAGCTTTTAGCTAAGTGCATTTCAACCCATCATTATGGCTTAGATGGTATACGGAATACAGTTAACTTTAGCATATAGCATTTTCCTACTCTACGGATACTAAACTGCATGGTCACTTATGATAATATATCGAACTATTTATAGATGGCCTTGACCACAAGTCACTTGATGTTAAGTGACGATGTGGTTGAAGGTTACGCCATACTACACCCGGACTGGGAAATGGCAATCAAATGAGACTGCCAAAACATAACGATAGGTGCTTGGTTTCAGGGTGGTGGCTAACCAGGCGAGCACTTGAAAAGGCCCTACCACCATCTACGGTTTCATTATGATGTATTCCTTCACCGAAAGCTCAAGGTCGTTGTAGGATTCGAATCCACTACCCGCGTATCGCAAGCCAACGTCACTATCAGAGCCATGATCGCTCAAAAGAAGTTCTGACCTGAGTAGCACTATCATTCCAATTCTTACAACCAGACGACTTGATCTGTAAGAAGTAGTTGTGCAGTTCAAGTTATATTTGTTTTTCTTTTCAAAATTACGCTATGGAAGCTTACCTAGAACCGCCGAACCATTCACAGGTTACCATTGCGGTTAATGAGAGCTCGTTTGTTGGCTACGAACAAAAGGTAAACAAACGTTTTGGACAAACTTCCTTTTATCGATTTCTATTGGATGTTGTCGGTCACGCGAACTAGAAATACGTTACGACAAAGCTTTGAGTAGATGAAACTTTCTTTTGGAACATCTTAAAGCATCTTTAAAATTAGGTAGTGTATTTTGTTTAGGTACATCTCACAGGAGCGTCCCATAGTCACCTGATATTCAGTGACGAGGTGGTCGAAGGCGCCACGCTACACCCGGACTGGCAGGAGGTGGTCCAGTACAGACCGAAGTGGCGTCTTTTATAATTGGAGGACAAGAGTCATTGTGATGGCGCAATGACGCCCCATTTCAGTTATTCAGTTGTTCGCTATAGGTTTGCGTTTTTAACTAAATAAACTTTACCACTTTACCAAAGAAGCAGTCAAAGGTAGCCAAGAAAATACATCTAAAAAAAGCTATGTTAAAAATTTAAAGAGAATCTCTGTAAATCCTTTAAATTGTTCTTTAAACTACAATTACGTATTCCCCTAAAAAAGGCAACACGAATAATGTAAAAGGCTTAGTGATTCTAATTATACAGGATGCTTAGTAAAACTCTACACTCACCTGCACGCCGAGAGTGACTGCTAAGAAGAGATACCCCTAAATTGTCTGTGATACGGAATCAACTGCGCACACTAGAGCTCCTGGTGACTAAGATACGAAACTTTGTATTTTCTTCCTTGAATAATAAGGTGATAAAAGCTACCATGTAAAAAAACAGGTCTACTAAGGTCGCCCACATAGTCCACAAAAATAGCAAGCTGAAGTGGCAGTGGGCTGGTCGTGTAAGCTGCAGAACCGGCAACCGTTACACGTGATCTTGAGTGGAGACCGCGACTTGGCAAACGTAATGTAGGACGCCCTGCGGCTAGGTGGAGCGACGTTGCGACAAGTGGTTGAGAAGAGCCGAAGACCGGGCTCAGTGGCGTACCTTGGGAGTGCCTATATGTCTAACAGTGGACTGATACAGCCTGATGATGATGATGATTATGACTCCTGTGTAGTCAACGAATCATACATATTAACAGCCTGGCTGCATTAGGTAGCTGCAGTTTGCGTCACGTTTCTTGCTCAGGTGTGTCCGAAACTTTGAACGGGGACAATTCCAGCATAGAAATATTTCGTGCCGGGACATTTTTCTTCATTTTACCTTATTTGAATAACGAAAATGTATTTTACCTGAGCGTGGTTTACAAGTTAATTCTGAGGAAGAAGTTGAGAACGGCTGCAATTAAAATTTTGGTATTTTACGACACGAGAGGTAATTTTTGGTAGATATTCTCTGACATTCTTTTTCAAAGAAATTGTTTTTTTTTAGAGAACTTTCTTTGTATTTTCTTGTATTTGCATATCCTCTGCCGTCTTCTTGTTTGTATAGTGATATACGCATTTCAAAGTTACCTAGTTATTCAGCAAAGAGCGGTGACTTAAAGTCAAACGCTGCCCTATAAGATGACCAAAAAAGAGCTCTTAAAATGATTGCTACGCTACTCATACAGTTTCATAGAAATATCCTACCCTTGATAAGTATTTTTATCATTACTAATCAAACTTAATAAGCCTTTGGCTATCAGTAAATAAAATACGTTGAATTTCCTACAGCAGGGTAAGGTGCTTAAAAGATTTAATTTTATTGGCAATTCTTTAATATAAAGTGATGTTATCTGGAGAGTCCATCAACGAGACGGCGTTTTTTACCGATTTAATTAAACTTTGGACGTTTCATCCGGTCCGTTCCTGAGGTCGTTTTTTTACGCAGAAACTTTTGTCATAAGTCACTTTGTATGATGAGATACCTACGGTCCTAAGGTAGTGAAGACAGTGAACTAAAAGTAAGTACTAATTAAAGACATGGCTTCAAGTAGCCCAAACAACACTACTAAACAATGATTATGTAAAACGAGAGTGTCGAGCGAATATATAAAAAATGGTAAGTAAACTTTACAAAAGGCCCGTGTCCCAGCTGTGTGAACGGAATAGGCTGATAATGAAGTAAACCTTTACTAATCAACTATTTTACCATTTCTTTTAGTTCTTTGCTAGCGTAAACTTCAGTGTACAACCTTATAATAGGCTCGTTTATCACTCAAGAAAGAGATACTCTTAAAAACTCTTGGCTGGTCCGTTAACAAATTAATAGAAAACAACTTTACTTTTAAGAAATCTAAAAGCACAGAGGCAATGTACTTAAGCTGCAATTTCGAAATACCTGCACAAGACCGGGCTAAAATAAAACGAAAACAGACAAGGAGTTGCTTTAATTCTCTAAGCCTAAATAAAACCTTTCCATAATTTACCAAAAAGGTTCATCTTCGCACGGAAGTCAACTGGATCCATGCGCTTAACAGAAGTCTCCAATACGCATGCGCGCGATAACCATGGCGTCGAACAAATGACAGTCGTGACAACAAACGCGACGGGACAGAATTGTATTCCTCTATTTTCTTGAAAAATCATGTTTCTTTCGTGTTCTTACTCGTTATTTTTCATTAACTTTCTTATTTTTGATTCCATTTTAGTTAACATTTATCGTGTTGATCTGTGAGCGTTGTTTTGAGGTTAGCTTTTGGTTTGTGTTTATACGGATTCCTTAGTAAATAATTCAAAACTTTTAGTGGAGTGTGTTTTGAAGTTTTTTTTACAATTTGTTTGTTTTAGTGTTATTTTTTCGAAGGCGTGTATCAAGCTGCTAGAAATCGTGAAGAGGTGAAAGAAGGCTTTACTCAAGCTGGCAAGGTATGTGAATAGTACCTACTAATTCATGCTCAATGAAATATCATCAGTTCATAGTGAAAGGTCCTAAGCGCTTCTGCAGTCAAAATTGAACTCTATGTATGTATGCTTGAGGCTCATTAGCGATGTTGAGAAATGTAATGAATAAAATTAAAGCCTTTATTATTGAAGCTCTAGATAACCGTACATGAATGCTTACCTGTTTCCATTTAATCAACAGCAAATTTCTAAACCAATATTGCACGACTTCATTTCTCTATGTTGATAATTTTTGATTTTTGATTGATTTGATTACATTGTTAGTTACAAGTCAAGCTAATAAAAGTGTTTTAAAAAAAATATACAGTTAAAAAACTAAAAAAAAAACACTTTAAAAACGCACTGAAAAATATAAAATAATTAAATTTACTTGTATTAGTTACGATATAATGGTTAATTCAAAAAGTGTGAAGCGCTTCTTTTACTGGGTAAATAAAAGTACACACAACCAAAAAGCGCTCCACACTTTTTGAATTAACCATTATATCGTAACTAATAATACAAGTCAATTTAATTATTTTATATTTTTCAGTGCGTTTTTAAAGTGTTTTTTTTTTAGTTTTTTTAATTCTAAATAGCTTTTTTACGTATCTTACGCATTTTTTCAACTCTGTACTTTCCTTGAGCAAAAAGTACCCTTATATTATATCGACGCGACATCTAATTTATCATTTTACCATAGCATCTAGTTTTATATGTATAAACCAAATTAATGTTGTAAATATTTTCTATTTAAGAAGGAAAAGTTTGCTATTTTGAATGTTGGCGGTAACTTCTTAAACTACTGACCCAATTATGAAAATTCTTTGGTCAAATACGGGCACGGTCGGTAATTAATCACCCTGAAAACTTTCAGACGATTTCTATTATGTCTACTCGCTTGCAATATTTTTTTATCTGACGCTGGCATAATGCGTTAACTTTGCGAAGCTACAAACTTTAAAAATAAACATCAAGTTAAGAATCTTGGTGTGTTTAGTTTCGGAAGGCTCACCTAAGAGCCAGTTCCCAATCTAGGTTTAGCGAGGCGTCACCTTCTACCGGTGCCGGTACCTTGTAACCTTGTCAGAAAACCCTACTTTTTATAAAATTATATTTGTGAAAGTAACTCTGTCTATCTGTCTGTCGCGATTTCACGCCTAAACTACTGAACCGATTTATATGCAATTTGGCATAGAGATAGTCTAGAGCCTGAGAAAGGACATTATGATATGCTCCTTTTTATCGCGATAAACTGTAGCCCATGCGGTCGAAACCACGGGGAACAGCTAGTAAGAAAAGTAGTTTCGCTTTTCCGATCCATTTATGTTTTTGCTTCATCTCTATGATACATATTTTCTTTAGGCAATATATCTTACTATTGCTTATTTTATTATATCGCCTACAATACTTATTTTGTCACATTGCCGCGGATTGTAACAATATTTTCGGTTCAGGTCTTGTAACCTATAAAAATGTTATCGTTGAGCTTAGTGTCAGCTTCATAGATTGGCTTTGTACAGCGGATTACAACCGGAAGATTGCACGTTGAGTGAAGTTTTTTATCGTGACACAAAACGTGAAACGTGATTAGGCGAAACGAATAGGGAAACAAACGAATAGGGAAACAAAATAGTGGGCGAAAAAATAAACAATACTTGCATCACATACCCGCTTAAATCTTTATATATACGTATTACCAATAATAAGCAATTATAACTATCCCACTAATATTATAAACGTGAAATTTTATGAGTATAGATGAATGGATGGATGTTTGTTACCTTCACGCAAAAACTTCTGAACGGATTTGAGTTAAATTTGGAATGGAGATAGCTTATACCCTGGATTAACACATAGGCTTCTTTTTATCCCTGAAAAAGGTACCTGTGAGATAACGGGAAGACGCGAGTGAAATCGCAGGGCACAACTAGTAGACAAATAAAAACATTTTTAATAAAAAACAACACTTTGAAGTTGGCAAGCGCCTGCCAGATATTTGATTCAGCGGACTAGAGATGTGACATTGCTACGCCGAACGACCTTTAGAGGTAGTGTTTCATAATTACTTTCTAGAACTAATCTAATCTAAATTGTAATATAAAAGTACTAATCTGATTCCAAAAATTCTTTGACCTAATAAGAAGTTCTACATTATCTCTGAGTGTATCTTTGAGGCTATGTTTTAATCTGATAGAGTTTTTAGTATGAAATCACTTTATTTGTGAAACAAGACGAAGAAAAATGCGACAACTGTCTGCTTTATCAGCATAAGCAGGCTTTGCTTAGAGTTGATATGTAATGTATGAAATATATTTTAAGTAGGCGACTAGGACGTCTATGAGAAAGTCTACGATATTAATTACTAGTTTTACCCGCGTCTTCCCGTCATCCCACAGGAACCTTTTTCCGGGATAAAAAGTAACCTATGTGTTAATCTAGAGTATAAGCTATCTCAGTAGTTTTTGCTTGAAAGAGCAACAGACCTACATGCATACATAATCAGTAACTTTCGCGTTTATAACATTAGTAGGATGTAATTTCTACATTTATGGAGTTCACCTAAAAAACCTCGTGGACTTCACGATGTTAGTTTCAGGTCTCCGCAGCAGCTCAGTTAATCTTTTAACATATTTATTAGGAAATTGTGCAGTAAATTTACGCATCGCTTATTTACTACTCTCGCTCGTGATTGTATTAAAGTACCAACAAAAGTGTTCGACAGGAGTCCGTGCAATTTTTGAAGTTTTGATTGTGTTCCGTGACTGCAGAAAGTTTAAAAAATCCAGTTATATATGTATGTTAGAGCGTTTTGGACTAAACTTTGGTTTGTGAATTTTTTTGCATTTCCGTGCAAAGCCGGAGTTGATCACTAGGATTTTAATTCAATTCAGTTCATTTATTCACCATAATAACGTGTCGTTACTCTAGGCAAGTCAGTTGTACAATATTCACACAATTATATTCGGATTAAATAATAATAATAACAATAGGCAAGTCAACATTCTCATTCATCATCATCATCATTATCAGCCTTCCATGTTCCCACTGCTGGGACTCTGGCCTTCTCTCAGAGAGAGGGTATGGGCTATAATCTACCACGCTGGCCTAGTGCGGGTTGGTAGATGTCACGTGCCCTTGAAAATGTTGCAGTTCTTGGGCATGCCGGTTTCCTCACGATGTTTTCCTTCACCGTTTCGAGCGATGGCAAATCCGCACATAACTTATTAAGTCATAGGTACGAGGCCGAGAGGATTCGAACACGGTGTCGGCGTCTTGTAAGTCGCACGCCAAACCGTTCGGCCACCATCGCTTTATATCATCGCATCGCCAACATTCTCATTAATCGTCGTATAAATAATAATTGAACATTACATTAATAAAATTAAATAATTCATACATAAAATACCGCCGGCCGGTTTGCAACAATACTTCTATTGTAGTTATTACATAATGCATTTTGTTTTGTTTTGTATTTTTGTATAATTTGTTGCACATAAATGATTCTTATTATTATTCTTATAAATAAATTTAACGATTTGCTACTGTTGGTCCTCAAACAAAAATTTATAAAGTTCCTTGTTACTGTTTCACTTACTTATATCCAATTTCGCTCGTTAATTTGCTGAAACCGCCCAAACTATGTGTGCGGTTTCGGTAACCGACTAGGCCGTAGGTATTGCGCTGCGGTAACGCCGCGATGTGAGATCCTTTAGTTTAATTAAACTGCCGTGCTATGTGTGTTGTGGGTTAACATTTTAAGACATTAAACATTTTTACGGTGTTTTAGGGTTCCACATCTCAAAGTAAAAACGAAACCCTTATAGAATCACGTAGTTGTCCGTCTGACTGACTGTCTGTCAAGAACGCGTCCAGCTCCTCTAGCCAAGATGCATTCTGCAATCGTTGACGCTAGTAGAAAACAAGAAAAAAGTATTGGTTTGAAATATTTCAACGCTAAGTCACGTGGTCAGAAATATGTCAAACCAATACTTTTTTCTTGTTTTCTATTAGCGTCAACGATTGCAGAATGCATCTTGGCTAGGGGCTCAGGTATCAAGTTGAAACTTATACACAATACTCAGCTCTACAGTCCCTTTCAGCTGTGAAAAAATCGAATTCATAAGTCAACGCGATTAAAAGATATGTTATATAACTTTTTATATTTTCGCACACTTTGTGATTTCAAAAGGGAGTCAAAACTTATAGGGTACCTACTTCCCGTTGACCTATAGTCATGAAATTTGGCATGAATGATTTTAATAAGAAAAGCTTGAAAACCGTAAATTTGTAGTTTAATAACAAAAAAAGGACAAGTTTGTACGGAACCCTCGGTGCGCAAGTCAAACTCGCACTTGGCCACTTTTTTGTCGTGCATTTAGCCAGCGTCAAGTATAAAACATTTTTTCGTGCCAATATGAGAAGAACCAGATACAAGCGGAGCAACATAGTCCCCCTCGCCATTGTATTTAAGTAGTGGCACTGTACATGAACTTTCTGGGACAGCTAGAAATATCATCCTTCACAAGTTTACTACCGATATCCTAGACACGTAGATGTCAATGAATATCGTAATGGTTAATAAACCACAAATGTCAACCATTTTCATCGCTCCAAGAAACATAAGTTTAAAAAAATGTAATAAAATCTTCGGGTTGATTGCTCCCAAAAAGTCCTTGTTTGAAACGGCCAATAAATGCAGAAACGATTTGCAGTGTCAGTATAAGAGCCAATTAAAAACGTTGCAAAGAATGCCGTAGTTGACCAAACGAGAAAAGAAAAATGAAACAAAACCAGGAAATCCGAATCACCGCACCCTGCCCAAAGTTATTCTCTAAAATGACGTGAAATATTCAAAATCCCGACATTACATTACCTAGAGTAAACATAAAAAACCCGTACGAATGCTAATCGCCCCATTAGGAGCGTTGAAAACACGTTCGTTCAACCCCCAAAATCTTGTTTACGTCTAAAATTCCTTGCCACAATAAATAGTCGTGTGGGTTCCTCCAGAGATGTTTTTGCATGCAGGACGGCCGTAGGCACGCTCTCATTAATTACACATCATGAATTCAGCTCACAGTGCTTCGAGGGTAAATACGCTGTAAAATCCTATCCACAAGAACGTACAGCGACCGCGCATTTTGTACTTTCAACAGCAGCCACTAGCGTTTTTTGTGAGACCTCCAGCGCTGCTTCGCATTTCGCAACTCCCATTATTTGATCCCTGTTTTGTGATGGATCAATGCCTCGTGTTTGAACCGCACTGTGCTTTAATTATTGCGTTCAAAGATGATTGGATTGCAGCCATGATATTGAGTCTTCAAATGTATTATGCAAGGTCCAAGAAAGTAGAAGAGAAAAGTCTCATGGTTCAAATCTTCGGATATGGTTCAAAATCAGAACAAGATCCTTGTCCCGAACAATAAAGGTAGAAAATGGCACCGTAAGAAGAAATAGAGTCAAAAAACAATTTAACATTCGGTGACTCTGCAGATCAGTGATCTGATGCTATTTAAAAACCCTGCAGAAACGTTTGAAGCGGAAATACATAAATTTTCTTCAAATAATCAAAACGAGAATTGCAAAAAATAGCACAAAGGCCCTTTGGGTATTGTGTTCTTTGACTTATTGATTGCATTAACAAGAGCTGCTGGACATTTATAGAATAGGAGACAATCAGTTGATATATTTTATCACCAAACTTTTTTTTTTCTTTTATTGTTTAAGTGAAGGCCCTGATAATGTAGATTTGTACTTAGTACATATTTTCGGTTACAGTGAAAAATATCTGTAATTAATCCCAATTTTCAACTTGATCCTGTAATCTCCACCTTATGCTGCGAGGGGTAGAAAAAGCTTGTAAAAACACGCGTCTGCTTGGCTCCCGTGTATAATGGATCTAAAATGTTTCCTTATATTGCTATATCTCAGCGGGAATTCTGGTATGAATACCGTGGGTTTCGCGTTAAACCCTACCTATATTTGCGTTGATTTCTTCCCTTTTCAGAGCTGTGATGTATGATATGATGGAATGTATTGAAAAAAAATAATGAGTTTTTTTTTTTGGGATGGCATCAGTAGTTAGAATCAGTAATACTGCTTAGACAGTAGTTTAAAAAAAGTTATTTAACAGTAAAGTGTGTCTGTGGGTTGGTTTGCCCTCTTTCTGCAACATAACAATAAATTAAAGTGATTTTTTGTATAGTGGTAAATTCATGGGCAGGAGAATGACATAAGCTACTTATTATCCTGAAAAATACGCGATTCCTGCGAAAATCTCGACGTGGGCGTAACCGCAGGTATATAGATAAATAGTTATCCTGGTACGAGTTAATGTTAAACCTTATTACCAAACACAGAGACAATATAATATTAAACAGTTGCTGCGTACATAGCCATAACTGACTACCGGATTTGTATTGAATTACTAATCAGTACTGCTGTTATACTAAGTATCTACGCCACAGTATAGGTTATAGTTATTACGGGCAGACTTGTATTGTGGCATTAGGCTTATCCGTGTAACATGGACATACCATTAGCAATGATGTGATGCGCTAATAGTGTTGGGCCTAATATCACCTCTGCTTGAATAATTTTCAGACTAGCTGAATAACTAGAGCGACAGCTCATTTATGGTCGTGACAATGCCTGCTAGTTACAGTATGGGAGCTCTCACTTTTATAGATATCGCACGCATCGATCAAAACTAACTCTAATATAAATCAACACAGAGTACTCGATTAATTCTGTAAAAAAATTCAATTGTTTTTCAAAAACCTTATACGACTAGCTGTACCCCACCTTCATGGCGATAAAAAGTAACCAGGCTCTAGAAGTCTAGACTATCTCTGTACCAAATTTCATTTAAATCGGTTCAGTAGTTTAGGCGTGAAATACAGACAGAGTTACTTTCGTAAAGTAATTTTAATTAGGGATTATGAAATGCTTTTGTTCCATAAGAGCATTTGGAAATATGTACCAACACCGCGTACCTAATTACAATGTAAAATTTTGTCAATAGGTCTTTAAGAAGTCTATTTTAAACTATTTTTAAAGCAAGATTGGCCATAATTTACGCGTTACTCATTTGCATTAACCGTTTTAAACATTTATCCGCATCCTATTATTCCAAATTGGATAAATACATCCAGCGCTATTTATACCGCATCTCGCAAAATAGCACAGCTACAGGTCAAAACAGTATCCAACCTATGTATGGGTATAAAATTTTTTTAACTATGCGAACCTTTGTATAATTATTCATTTTATGCTCTTGAAACTAAAGCAATACCGGTAAAAAACTTACATGACACATATTTATGATAAATGGCGGTAGGAACTGTGACGTATACTTTTGTCTTTGACCACAAGTCGCCTGATGTTAAGTGATGGTGTGATCGAAGGTAGCGCCTTTCTTCGCCTGGACTGGCACTCAAGTCAGGCTGCCGGAACACACCGATAGCTGCTTGATGACAGATTCTTAGCTAGCCAGGCAGCAAATTCAGACGAGTTGTGATACTGCCAACGTCATTCAACTGTGGCATCGTAACGTCTGATCGTTTCCCCGATATAGCATTACATATGCGTACGTTATACGGGGATGGTCGTTTCTCTCTTTATTTGCTTTTCATTTGCATACCTGATGAATAAGTAAAACGGTATAATAAACTTTGGACGTGTTATGGGGAGCAATTTGCGTGAATTGCTGACCTTTTCTGTACGTTTGTTATTATATTATTATCAGGTGGTTTGTTGAATGGGTTTTTGGTAGACTCTTTTACTATCCACATCTATGATTAAAGCATTTAGTTTTTAATATATACGAGTCTTATAATATCGGGTTGACGAGTGCAGTGCATTGTCGGTTAGGGTTTTGAACTGTCGATGTTCTAAATTCTGGTTGACAATGAATTGTAATGGGCAAGCGGGAAGCTTACTATCATTCCAGAGACTTGTTCGTTTCGCCATTCAGTTGCATAATGCAAAAATAAATTACGTATTCTATTCTTATTTAATTTATGCCTAAGATCACACAACCGAACCAGATATCCATTCACACAATTGAATAGAAACAACGGCCAGCCATTACTTAATCCCGAGTATTCAGCGATTCAGTCGCCCGTAATGATACGTTCGTCCTCTGGCTGAATAAATAATATCGGTTATTCACGATACGCCGGCGTCGATTTGCACAACATACGGCACTCGTGTGCGAATAATGTTCGTGTTTCAGCTGATTTAGAAACTTATTTTTAACCGACGCAATATAAAAGTAGAATGTTTTCGAGTGGACGTGTTTATAATTTTTTTTATGTATAACTTTACGCATAACTTTTCTGGTTTCTCTGCGAAAACATATCGAATGCTTACAATTAATATATTGAATTTTGTTACCTCTTACATGCAGGGTAGCGATTTGGCCAAAAGTCATCTGATGTTGAATAACGATGTGGTCGAAGAGTCGAAGGTGACGCCACGCTACGCTGCCGAAACACGTCAATAATCATCATCTTCATCTTTACTTCTGCTTCTTCCTATAAATAAAATCAATTGTTGTTCGTTAGTCTAACTAAAACGCAACAACGGCTTGAACGATTTGATTCTTTCTTTTGTTTTGTTTTGTTCGCTTAAACAAAAGGATAAAGGAAATTAGAAAACACCCATGGGTAATTTTGTATGAGAATTATTGGGAATTGCCAGCTGATACAATATCCACCGGGTCATCTAGTAATAAATGCAAATCACTGCAATATGTCAACCAATTTTGAACAATTAATCATTAATGTAACGTAAATATCGTAAAGTGTCTACCATTACCGCGGTATTATATAGTAAATACGTCTCTCATTAAACTGATTCACACAATATGTCGCTTACTCGTGTGTAACTAAGTTTGTGGTTCGGCACTTAAGTTCCATTTGGGGTAGCGTAAGAGATATTAGCTATCTCATACAATATTATCTCGAAATCTGGTACAAGAAGCGGAACTGAGAATAAAATATCGAACCAGACATCTTAACCTCAGTTGCTTGTGAGGTAAGGCTACTGAAATTTGGTTCATATTGGTACGGTATTAGATTTTCAAACGTAAATTACAGAAGCACAGACTATACCGTGTTGTAAAGCATAGTTTCGTGTCGAAAATTAAATTTCCGCGTAACCGAAATGGTGCAATTTAAAACAGTATTGAAGATTTCACAATTTACATTTTTCGACGAATGTGGCGTAGTGAGTAAACAGCCGAATGGGCAGAGTTTGTGCAACGGGACAAATATATTATGCGCATTGTTAATAAATGCGTGCTTACCTAAGTATTTGTTTCGAGTCTGGAAGTTTTGTATACGATCCGCTTAGTTTCTGATAACTCAAGTAGGTACAGAAAATATAAGTTAGACGTGTACTACTATGTGTTTGTGCGGGCGTTATTATTTTAATTTTACACACATACATTGCGCACTCAAATCATCGCCACATTCGATCAATGGTTAGAGATATACCAATGTGAAAACTTTTGCATTAATAATCTCACAAGGTAGTTAATTGTTAATAGAATACAATGCTAATATTTTGCAAAGTTGGAGCCAAATAAAATAGCAAATCACACTTTCTTTTTTATCTGATGTTTGTTTTAACTTGTCAGCAATGCATGGCACCGTGTTAATAAAATAACACAGGTGACCCCGCGGTCGGACGAAATTCCTACTTCTTGTAAATGCGTGACTTTATGTACCGTCCAATATATTTCTACAACAGTCCGGCGGCGGTAGTGTCAACAAACGAAATGGATAAAGTTTTTAAGAGCATTAATGCAATCATAGCGTCGAGTTGCTAACTCGCCGCGAATTTAAGTGGTCGACTGTACACAATCCTGATGCATTTATAATAAGTTTTGTTTGTGCTGAGGTATTAATTTTACAAGTTAGTTTTGCAAACTCCGGGATTAAGAGCGTGTTTGAGGCGTTATAATTTTCTGGCACTTGTACTTTTGCGGTAGTTTTGTTTTACAAACCTTTCAAAAATGTCCCTGTTGATTTTTTGATGTTGTCATAATAAATAAAAATAAATTTACGACGTATTTAATTAGCATGTTATCTAATCAAGAAGAATTATAGGTATAGGTATACTAACCTACCTAGATAAAGTAGTATTTTTTAGAACCCAAAGTACCGCTGTTGTAACCAATTTTATACATAATGGCAATAAATAGATTTTTATTTTATAGTTTGACCGATCATTCTATGAAAGTTGGCATATTTATATATTTTTTCGTGAAACAGATTTTTATGCTTACTTTGTTCTTAACTTGCCATTAGTTTGCACTGCAGCGCATCAACCATTTGTTTGCCAATAGGCTAATGTCAGGTTGGATCGCTAGTCTACATAATCAAGCTAAATATTTTCTACCCAGACTTATTTTTATCAATATACTGTTTTAAACTACCATGGTCAAAAAAATTAGAATTAGGTTTTATAAATGGATAATTACCATGTATTTGATTTTGTTGTCATCGTAAGCAAAAAAGTGCGAGGAAGCGGGTAGATAGATACGTCTGCCCGATAACATCAACAATCCTACCCGCAGAAACTTTTAGTATTCTCGTGATCATGGCGCTTGCAACAGTGCCGAAATATCGAGAACTCAAACAAAAACAAATTCATGGTAATTATCCCGTTAACCCGTTATAAAACCTAATTCTAATTATTTTTATCATTCCACTATTAGTTTACGATGATACGACTGATCTTACTGCAATCAACAAGACCGGATCGATCACTGGGTGGGCAAAATATACTCGTGTATTTTTTGGGCGGGCGGCGTGCTTTCGAAATTGCTTCACCCGAGAGCGGCAATATGAATTTAAATTGAAATTAAATCCACTGGGTAAAGGCGATTAAAAAAGGTAAAATGTTGAGTCAATAATTTAAAAGTGCAGTTATTTATTCATTCGAACTTCGCCACCGGTATCGGTATATGGTGGATATTCCATCTGAGCGCACGAAGCGTTTTGCTACCACATTCATAATGCGTATCGCTAAGGAGTGTATGTAACTCGCGAAACTCCTATTTCCTAAATTTTAGTTAGCTATAATTTTGGGAATCTCACAAGCCTATTCACAATAAAAATAGAATAAAAAAACCAATGAAAAGCAAGCACCGCTATCGTTGTGTTCTGGCAGCTTCACTTGAGGACTAGTTTCCAACACAGGTGTTGCGTCGTGCCACTTTCAAATACATCGTCTCTTAACGTCAGGTAGGTAGTATGGCTGAACTAAGTATCTATAGTAAAACTATTGATAGTTTTCATCTAAAAAAGCCATACTATCGATAGCTTAAAACGAGGCAATACAATCGAATTAGTGCAATACTATCGATACTATCGATAGTTTATGCTTCTTGGGCAGTAATACTATCGATACCATCGATAGTATTGCCTCGTTTTAAGCTATCGCTAGTATCGATAGGACTGTCGATAGTGTCTCGATTGGTTGGCTATCGATAGACTATCGATAGGACTATCGATAGTGTTTCGATTGGTTGGCTATCGATACTATTGATCGGCAACGCTACAGGTAGGTAGGTACTTGTGGTAAAACGAGTGATATCTAGCGGTCTGCTCGCCTCATAGTAATCGGTCAAAGTCGCCTATGGACATTTGCAACACTATTAGTTTAAGGTCGTTGCCGATCCTGAAGAACCGCCTTGACAACCATCTTGAAAGACTGCAATCTGTGAAAAGATTTGTAGAGACCTCGTTCGACATTTATCATCTGTGAGATGTAAAAAGTAACCAAATGTGTGTATCATGATAATGTAATATTATGTACAACGCAGACTACAGGTATACCGGTATCTTAAAGACAACATTGCTAGATTGGCATGTACATGGACATATTTTGTTTCTACAGTATTTTTTTTAAATGTTTTATCTGTGGTAAAATAACGCAATGAGGAGATATTTTTCATTTACAAGCTTTATCATCCCCATACTATCGACTGGATTACCGCTCGGCGGTTGGCTGTCCGCTCAATGCAGCGATAATGAAGGCTTGAGCCAGTTGTAAGCCGCCGATATTGAAATGTCTGTGGGGCTGTTAATTTGATCGTAAGTCCTCGTACTTAATACTTGAATTATAAAATGAAACTGTAACATTTTTAAAGCGAATATATGTGATAAAGGTAGAAGATTTAAAAAAAAATCTTACATGGTAGCGTTTGACTACAAATCACCTGATGTTAAGTGGCAATGTGGTCGAAAGTGGCGTCACGTTACACCTGGATTGGGGACTGGCTCTCAAGTGAGGCTGCCGGAACAGACTAATAGGTGTTTGGCGACAGATTCTTAACATGAGGGTGGTAGCTAGACAGGCGAGTACTGGAAAATACCCTACCACCAAGCTATGGTTTCATCTCGATGTTTTTCTTCACTGAAAGCTCAAGCTCATTATAGGATTCGAACCCTCGTCCGACGGATTGCAAGCCGACGTCACTATCACTGAGCCATCATCGCTATAAAATTGTTCGTTTAGAGATGGGTGGTACCCATAACAATTTTTCTTCTCTTTTCTTCTTTCGTCTTACCAGCGATATCTGGGACGGCCAACCGGGCGACGGCCACTCAGCCGTCTCTTAAGCTTGTTTGACTGCACGATCCTCTCCCATTATTTCAAGTCAAGATTGATTTGCGCAAACACCAGATGGAGGACTGGCAGGAGTGGCCCAGGACAGACCGAAGTGGTATTTTATTATCGGAGGTCAAGACTCACTTTCGGTCGTTGCGCCATCTATGATAGTTTTTTCTTCTACCTTCGTTTGAGCTTGAGCCCATATTTAAGTTATCGTTACAGCCTGAAAGTCTCCACTTTGAAAACGTCTGAGCTTTTCATCATCATCATCAGCCTGTATCAGTCCACTGCTGGACATAGGCCTCTCCCAAGGTACGCCACCGAACCCGGTCTTCGGCTCTACTCATCCAATTACTGCCAGCTACTCGGCGCAAGTCGTCGCTTCACCTTGTCGTCAGAGTGTCCTAAACTACGTTTGCCAAGTTGCGGTCTCCACTCAAGAACACGTCTACCCCAATGATTGACGGTTATAAGGCTTATATGACCAGCCCACTGCCACTTCAGCTTGCTAATTCTGTGAGCTATATCGGTGACCATAGTTCTCTGACGGATCACCTCATTTCTGATTCGATCTCTCAGAGAAACCCCAAGCATAGCCCTTTCCATAGCTCGCTGAGCAACTTTAAATCGGTGGACTGTATATAGTCGTGCTGTGAGTGTCCATGACTCGGCTCCGTATGTCATAACAGGTTGGACGCACTGGTTGAAGACCTTTGTCTTCAGTTATTGTGATATGCGCGACGAGAAGACTCGACGAAGTGCCACTTCAGCTTACTGAATCTGTGGGCTATGAGACTTTCGTATATATAAATGAATTTTATACTGTTATAACGTATCTAGGTACCTACGCTAATTCTATTTTAACGCATTTGTTATAAATGAATCTATTTTCAACATGCAGCTATGCCACCATAATTGATCCAGTGCCATTTAGTGCCATTAAGTGGTCTGTCGTTGGTTCGACACTATGTCCCGAATTATCCCAAACCGAAATGGCTGTTCATTTAAAAGCTGTTAGGGTTACCACCTTTTAAAATAGTGCAAAACAATCCACAGTCTACACATCCAACTAGGGCAATTAGAATGACATTTCTCGACCACAGGAGAGGTTTTGTACAAAAATAAATGAACAGAAATCTTTTTTTACCACCAAGTTATTTTTTAACAAATAAGTGGCAAGAAGAGTGCGTCACCTCATAATTATTGTGTTATACTATAATAGGATACTTTTGTCATGTTTTGTGTTTCAATTACATAGTTATGGGAAGTTTAGTATTGAAGCATAAAGGTCGAGTATGAAATGTGTATTTTGTAATTAAATATGTATTTATTTTTATTTTATCTCTTTAATACTAAAAATATCTTTATAATTTTCACTGTACTGCCCTGCACTTCTTACTTGCCGATGTTATGTCAGCAAAAACATAACAGTTCCATCGATTTGACGCTTGACAGTTACCGTTAAAGACTATGAAAAAATTGAATAGTTAGTTAGTTGTTAGTTTTGTGGTTTGTGAGTTAGTTGTTGTTAGTTGTTAGTTAACTTAGGCAAAAGAGAACCGAATAGTGGCAACCCTGAGCAAACTATAGAGACTTTGTTCTCTCGCTCGGTTGCATCGGCTTAAAATAACATAATTAGTAATTAAAAGCTGCCATTTAGCTGTCTAATAAAATATGGGAACGGCAATAATGTTGGGTGAGTCCACATTTTACTAGGAAAATCTATTTTGAGCTTGTGGTTCACTTATTTACTAAAGTTTTAGTTATAAAAATATGCCATGTTATAAGTTTCTTAAGTACGATAGATTAACTACATAAAGGTAGGTACTTAGTCATAGGTACAGCGCCCCAAATAACTTTTAATCAAACCACGCAATGATATGATTCCATCATTGCGTCCCGATACGGCGAACACAATGCGCTGCTTTTGGTTTTAAAAACTGTTTTTCTTGACCGAAAAGTTTTCACATGTTTTATACAAAGTTTATAATACTAAGTGTGTAGCCAAGGACGAAACGAATAACATTAAACTAATTCAAATCGATACAGGAGGTGTAAATGCATTTGTTATGGGTAGTGCGCCCACCTTTAGGCAACTCGTTGATTAACTCATCACACAATTACGTTGGTTTTCTATTACTTAACAAGAACTATCTCTATGAACCCAGTCCAGGTGTAGCGTAACGCCACATTTGACCACCTCGTCACCTAACATCAGGTGATCGAGCGCTATCGGCCTACGCGATAAAGAACGACGCGCGCGGCGCGGGGGGTCATTGACTCTTCATTCATCGCACCGCCACCGACGGCATTAGTCGCGCTGATTCGCCCTCTATTTTAACTGTCACACATGTTATATTTCGTAATATTTCCAATATACCAGTTTGTACAGTCCACTGTTATATATTTCAAGTTCTACAACAGTTAGGACCCTAACATCAGGTGATCTTGTGGTCAAACGCTACCCTAAAAGAACGTAACTGTACCAACTACACACTTTAATTTATTATTCTCAATCGTATTTGCTTTTAGAGCTCGAGTATTTTCTTTTAATTACACCAGACTTGAAAACGGAAAAGGTAATTTCATTACGGCCCCTGAAACGAAACACCCTCGAGATGGCTCTCTATCCCTAAATCACGGTGAATTGGGGACACTTTTCCTCGAGCCTCCAGCTTTTTGGTTAGCGTAGTTCGTTCACGAAAAAAAAATTAGATTTTAAATGAATTTACGACTTAAGTTGGAGAGGTTTTTTTTATACCAGAATAGTTGCGCCCCGCGCTTTCACCCGAGTCTTCCCGTTATCCCACAGGATCATTTTTCCGGGATAAATAGTAGCCTATGTGGTAATCCAGGATATAAGCTATCTCCATTCCAAATTTCATTCAGATCGGTTCAGTAGTTTTTGCGTGAAAGAGTAACAAACATCCATCCATCCATCCATCGATACTCACAAACTTTCACGTTTATAATATTAGTAGGATGAAGGATTAAGCATAAGGTCAATCTCAATTTTGCCTGTAGGTAATATTATCGGATTGCTATAGCAATGTGCTCGATACCTTGACCATGGGTGAGAAGCCTTAAGTTCCTGTAATTTGTTTAATCTGAGAGGCCTTCGAGCGGTTTCATATTTTCGACAGTAGAGTTGGCCACTAAGCTCATACAACAGAAGAAGAATAGTAAGACATTTTCGTCATTGAAATAAGGACGAAAGTGAACAAAATGAACTCAGGTTGTCATTAAATCCGCAATTATAGCCTTCCTGCCTACCTGCCTTCTGTAATTGAGCCATTACAAAATGCACCTAATTATCGCCTCTAAGCCTACATTGCTGATCTAATTACCCGACGGAGGGCGCGTTGCACGTCGTAGCTCTAGTTAGCGCTGGCGTCAAAATGAATTATGGCCCTTCATTAAGCTAAAGTGCTGCCTTAAAGTATCTAAAAAGATTCCATTATGTTACGGGAATAGCCCGCCCGCCTCATTTATTAAGCTTGGCAAGCGCTTTTTTTTTTCTTCTCATCAGATTAAGTCTCTAACGGATTTGTGTTTTGCAAGTTTATGAAAATGTTTTATCGCTTAGTTACTGGTGCGATGACTTTGTTTACGTAAAAAAAGAATTATGGACGAAAATGGACACTTTTCGTGTTTTGAAATTTTGCTAGAAATAAAACTTAATTAAACATGAAAGGGGGAAATCAAGCCAGCAACATAATAATTAAATAAATACTTACAATAACATTAACCGATCATGATACCAGAATACTTTTGTGGTTTCTATAGATATCGAATTATCTATCCACTTTGCATATATGACTTATTAAGTACTAGAAAATTTTCTATTTTGTAACTAATTTATTCCGATAGCGATAATTTAAAACAACTATTATCATCCACACGATCACATAATATTAGATTAGTAGTTGTCCCTTAACTAGGATTTTCTATATCTATATAAGAAACTACATAATTATGTGAATCGGAGATCTACAACACCCAGACGTGAAACACAATGCAAACACAATGCTTATTTGCCTAATAACTACGGTGTACCGCAGGGAAGTGTTTTAGGTCCATTATTGTTTCTACTTTATATTAACGACCTTCCCTCGGTGATTAACCATGACTGCGTTCTATTCGCTGATGACGTTTCAGTCGTTGTGTCCGGGATGCCAGGAAATTCTACAGTCACCCATAGTCATCTACTAAACACAGCAGCTGAGTCAATCGTGAGTTGGTTGGATCGGAATAATTTGTGCGCCAATATAGATAAAACCAAATATATTAATTTTCGTAACTACAACACGGCGAAAAACAAATATAACGTAGAATGTAGAGGACAGTTGCTTGAAGAAACCGAAGAGTACAAGTTTCTTGGTTTGGTGGTAGACCAGCATTGTAATTGGAAGTCTCACGTCCATCAAGTATGTACAAAATTAAATAGATTTGTATTCGCTTTAAAGCGTTTGCGGCGTACTTCAAGCGAGAAAACAGCTCTCACTGCATACCATGGCTATGTAGTTTCTGTTCTAAGGTATGGTCTTTTGTTGTGGGGAGGTTCCACAAACATTAATTACGCTTTTATTGCCCAGAAAAAATGTGTAAGGGCATTAAGTGGATTAGGCCCTTTGGAATCATGTAGACCTATTTTTAAAAGCCTGAAACTGTTGACATTAACTGGGCTGTACATTATGCAAATTGGAATTTTTGTCAAAGAACACGGGACCTTATTCAGTAGATTTGACGAAAATGCATATTTTAAAGGTGTTTGTAGAGATCCTACGCGATTGATAATGTCCAAATGTAAAACCACACTCTATCTAAAAAATTGTAATGGTATGATAGTAAAAGTATTCAATCACATACCCAGAGACATAAGAGAGCTCCCGTTGAACTATTTTAAAATAAAATTACGAAGATGGCTTACTGATAATTGTTTTTATGACATTAAAGAATTTTTAGATTGTAAAGATTGACGTTTATTATTATTGACAATTTATATATATCTTGTTTTTTTTTTTTTGTTTAATTCATTGACATTTCTTCACTTGACATTGTTTTTATTGTATTATTATTTAATTCTAAAGAAGCATGTCATTGTAGTCAATCTATTAATTAATTATGATTTTTATTTCTTACAATAATGTTAAATTCAAATAATTATATAGTACATTTAAATTAGTAATAATATTTTTTTTTGCATAAATTTTGTACGCCAGCAATGGTGAAGCACGCTGAGCAATAATTAATATTAACACACCTGATCATAACCGTGTTTCGGACAAATAAACAATTTCATTTCATTTCATTTCATTTCAATACATACTTGCGCTTTTTTTTCAATACACAAATATAAGTCCCGTAGTGGTAATCGAACCCGCAACCTCACAATTTGCAATCGGCTGTTCACCCATTGAACTACAAAGGTCGTCAAACTCACTAGTAACACCTTGAGGTTTGAATTTATAAAGTTGAATACAGCTTCCACAAAGCGACATAAACATTTGCAGAAGCGTCTTAGTGGTTTCCTCAAAGCAACTGCATAAACATGCAAATATTAAATTTAGTTCTAATAGTTTTAATGGAATTCAACGTGAAGCGTCTTCAGAGTGGTAAAGTAAATATGTACTGTACATTTTCATTGTAGGATAGGTATCTATGCAACATTTTGGGAACATTATATTATGCTAACTAAATTTGATGAGTCAGTGGTGTCGATTCTGCTGTGCATTTTCTAAAACTAACCTCAGTTTGCCAGGTTTAAAAGTACCAATTGTTATCCTTTTATGACCACGGAAGTAATAAAGGATAGCATTAGTTTTAGACCTGTCAAATTTAGTTTGGTTTTAGAAAATCGTCAAAATCGCCTCCATTTTTATCTATCCTACCCGGAGAAACTCTAAGGCTGGCTTGAACAACACATTATAACCTTGTTTAAATCCAGATTTAACTAAATTTTCCATATGATTTGACTAGTGAATTTCGTTAAATTGAGATTTAAATCGGTGGTGCAAGTGGGCCTTAGTATCTACTCTAGTGATCATGGCGCTTGCAACATATAGAAATATAGAACACTCAAACAAAAACAAATGGTAGAAATATGTATATCCCATTTCTAAAACTTATTCTAATGTCATGGCAGTTTAAAAAGTAAATTACGTAGGCACTACATAAGTTCTATAATCATTATAAACCAAAACCTCATCTAACGCAATATATCCAGAAATCACCCCCTAAGAAGGTCAAAATGAATGGATGAATGGGTGTTAAAGTTTGTATGGAAAAATATCAACTTTCACGTGGGTGGAGGCATTATTCCATAATATACAAGTATATTTTATACACGAGCACGAGCAATCCACACAGTTGCTATTTCATACCATTGCTATTCTAAACCATCAGGCATTTAAAAAAACAACCCACCTGACCACTTTTACCACCAGTTCACAGTTGCCAATGTAATAAAAAAAAATAAAATAAAAATAACTCCGAATACTACACGACACTGAAAAAAAACATGACTTTTGACTCTTTTGAGCCAGTTAGGTCCCTGTCTCGTAGCGTGACGGCACCTTCGACTACCTCGTTACTTAACATCAGGTGATTTGTGGTCAAACACTACCCCTACGAAAAGATACAGAAGTAGATAGCTATTGGGAGTGTTTAGGTGTAGGTACATACGATCAATCGATCAAACTATGTGTAGCACTTTGTAACCGACTTCAAAAAAGGAGGAGATTCTCAAATCAAAGGTTTAAAAAAAAAAATTCAGAACTTCCAACTAGGAAAACTGATTTTGATAATTCTCTTTTATTTGAAAGCTGCTGCTTCCCGTGTAGTGCTATTTCAATTTGGTCCAGTATACTGTTCTGACAATAGAATCCAAGGGAAAACCTTTGAAGTTAGTTTTTTTTTTGCTTGCAATGTTGCTTATTTTTCTTTTTTTTTACATTTGACTAGTCTACTAGCGTTTGGCCACGAATGCTACGATCTCACCGGATGGAAAGCCACGATGTGGTCAAATGTGTAGCACGCTTGCCCGATAAATACCTATTCACTCTTGACTTGAACACCCCCGGGTTGTACCTAACTCTTACTAAACACTTTCCCTGTTTTCACAGTGATAACAGTCGTTTCTTACATTTTTACGGCACAACTCGGTGGTTGGATGTTAAAAAACGCAGTCCCCTAGTCCTTGTTTAAGGCTCGTAAAATACTTACCTTAACGAGCGTTAGATAACGCAGCGATAAGACCGCCCCTTAAAGCATAAAAACGCCTCTTTAATATTTTTTCGATTGCTGTAAACTTGTAAATCTTTGCTGTTTATGTGCCGTTAAGTTTATGATTCGTTCTTGGTAATTGTATTTTAAATTATTACGACACGGACCTATCTTTATTCCTTTGCCTGTAATAATCTTAGCCAAAAAAATATTTTGGCACTACAGTCATTTGTAGGTTTAGAGCCTCTTTAAGGATTTTTTTCTATTTTATCCATAAATCTTTGTTCAGTTTTGCTAAGATTGTTAGCTTACTTATTTTCTTGAAATTTCTTTTACTTTAACGACTCAAATGTCAGCTATACTATACGTTCAAACAAACTAGGTTGACCTAGAATAATAAAGCTTTAATGCGGAAAATAACAATTAATGTACCTAATACTAAAGAAAAAACTAAAGAAACTACTAAAGAAAGTGATGTGGATATAAATGGAAACTACAAAAATTGATCGAACTGTGCATTTACAAAAATTGATGCTGGTAAATAAATGAGTGAAGTTTATGAGGGCGTGGTAATCATAAGAATCAAAGTCCTGAGTGACTGATATCAATGCATAGCCTAAACCGCTGGTCATAGAAACTTGAAATTTGGAGGGTGTGTTTGTCTTGATGCATAAGGTGTACTAAGAAAGGATCTTTTAAATTTTATAGGCTTATATAAGTGGGTAAAAAAAATACACACTCACTCACAAACTTGCGCATATATAACACTAGCTATTCCTCGCGGTTTCATCCGCGTGGGCTAAAGTTTATCGCGATAAAAAGTATCCTGTTTTTCTTCAGGGTTCATACTATTGCCGTACCAAATTTCATTTAAATCGGTTTAGTGGTTTAGGCGTAGAGAGACAAACAGACAGACAAAGTTACTTTCGCATTTGTAATATTAGTAGGGAATAGAAGAAGCTAAAACATATAAAATATTCAAACTATAACAATTCCAAAATTCCATCGAATATATTTCACGTAGATACGTTCCCGTAATTCAGTTGTCCATATCTCTGACATACTGATATCGGTGCAGAAGTTCGAACATATTTTAGTCTATCTTGTTGGAGTTAAAAGTTTGCCATATAGATAGTGTGGTGTGGGTACCGCAGCGGTAGGGTAGTATTCTGAACTTGTGGATTGTTTTACATCTTCATTTCATTCCTAATTTCCGAATTTCAGGTACATACCTTTGGATTTTCTATGTAAATGCTCTACGATGTACTTTACAACTCATCTTGAAACCGTTGAGATGTCAAGTGGACTGTATAACCGGCCGGAACCGTCCAAAATGCTGAACACCCGGGTGCAGTTGAAAAATCACAATCTTACACAAAAACACACCTATGATTGTCCCAGAAATTACAACACTAATACCAACGAAAATGAATTTAAAGCCACTATCGTTCACGCTGCAAGTCCGAGGAGGACTGAAGGTCGTGTTAAACCAAAATAAGTAGCCGCCAAAACTACCCTCAGTTTCTCTGGTCATAATAACAACGCCTGAACATCATCATCATTAGCCGGAAGAAGTCCACTGCTGAACGTAGGCCTTTGAACGACACTATGAACTGATATTAGCCATTTGCATCCATCGGCTCACTGCGAATCTTACAATATCGTCGGTCCACCTATAGTGGGGGGCCTACCTACAGAACGTCTTCCGGTTCGTGGTCGCTACTCGAGAACCTTTCTTCCTCATCGGTTATCGGTACGTCAAGCGATGTGGCCTGCCCACTGCCACATCAATGCCTGAACATTGGCTATTAAAATTGTACAAAGTATTCAGACTAAAATGGTAAGACACCATCCGTGTAACGGAATAACCCTCTTTAGTTGTGCAGTCTCGAATCTCGGTCGGAGTTAGTGGGGCCGCGTCCGACGGCCATTCACGCGGAAGACTCTTCGACTGGCACGTAACCGAGCTTCGGTGCAATAGTTGTTTACTGTGCAAATAAATATCGTTATAAACTTGTAGTAGCCGTTGGAAAGCAAGGAAGAAATTTTTGGTGAGACGTGTGTTTAAATTGGAAGATATTTTGCAACAGTGGGATAATAACGTTTAGGGCCAGTTTTATAAACGTCCGTAAGTTAAACGTTTCGGTAAATTTGATCATATATAGAAAATTTGGCAAAAAGTTCCAATTTACACTTACGGATGTTTATAAAACCGGCGCTTAGAGCGGTTGTTAGTTAATTTCAACGGACGCGGATGTGGTGGATGCAGACCTACACGAACTTCACCCTCTGAACTGGGCTGAAAACGCTCAGGATAGAGAGGAGTGGCGCTCTCTCGTTTCGGAGGCCAAGACACAAGAATTACACAATGACATTGTTAATTCATTATTATCATTATCAGCCTGTTTAAGTCCACTGCTGACCATAGGCCTTTCCTAGAGCACGCTATCGAGCCCGATTTTCGGCTCTTTTTATCCAACCGCGGCAAACCACTATGCGCCAGTATTTTGTCACGCCACAAAACTTTCGTTGATTATTTATAAAAGTAACTTTCTATTTTATAGTTTGTATTTGTAGTAAAAAATCAAAGCCTTGTTTGGTCAATTTTCCTAAGACCACCTTATTAACCTTGTGCTAATGAAGTTCAACGTCAGCGAAGTTATGCAATGCTCGCCTAGCTCTGCAAGGGGGTAAGGACGCAAAACACGGACCTCTGGACTCATGAACCGTGTTTAGACCTTTCCAGTTACTTGAACCTTCGTTCCGATTACGTTCGTGTTTCTTTGTTGAATACTTTAAGTGCTTTGTCGAATAATTCAGGAGTTCATGTAAGTTTTTAAGGTACTAGTAATACCTCTTTTGCTGTGGTACTTGAGTTTTTCGTGAAAAATGTTTTATTTTCTCTTGCCACGTTTGCTGTAGCCCCGACGTCCTTCGTCCATCCCTAGGTACTCTGGGGGGTAGCACGTCCATCTCCAATGGTGGTCGCCAGTGAATGCCCTCAATTGTCTATACGAGTACTACAGGCGTAGCTAGTTTTAGGTTTGACATTTTCAAATGATCACAATGTATCCGATTGAATCAAACAACAATTGACTTGACTTGACTATGCGTAGTGACTATACATATACCTACAGTAATGTTATTTAGGATTTCAAAGGAAATTCATAAAAAGTGTTCAATATTAATATTTAGCAGGAATTGGACCGCTTCCGTTTCATAGTTCGTAGCTCGTCTGTTTCAATTCTAATTCAATCTAGTTCAAGTTTCTGAGTTTGGAACTGGCTAGCTAGCAACCAGACCAATGGGCTCCGAGACCAAGTTGTAATGAATGGACTCGTAAACATTGTGTGTTTCCATTTCGTAAGTTCATACTGGGGTCCATTCGGTTTGTCTTAATTAATTATTTTAACATATCCTGCCGTAAAGTTGGGCGAGGCATTTCATTAGTGTAGGTGGTAGGTAGGTACTTAACAGAGTTTTGTGTGATAGAGATGATGTGTTTATGAATAAGTTGTGCTATAAACATTGAATTGTGTTTTGATGCTTTTTATCTCCTGTACTGAACGGTTTATAAAGTATTTGATGAAAATCTAGGAAGTATCCTTAAGTAAGAAATTAAACGGGTGGAAATTTTTCTGAAAATATTGGCAAAATGAAGGTGAAACGGAAGCAGCAGTTGTCAAGAACTATTCGTTTTGAATGTATACAAAAATCTGACTTTACTGTCTGCAGTAGTCTGCACCAAAAACTTTGACTGAATAAAGAAATGAGAAAGTGCTGAATCTGAATAGTAAAAAAAAAACAAACTGTTTTTGGCTACGAAATATATGTAGGTATAATATATACCGTATATACCTATGTACGCGACTAGTTATACCAAATTCTCGAACGAGGACTAAGTTTTATTGTGTGCCCACTTGAAGGACACAGCGCCAGTAAAGTCATTCGAAATATTTAAAATTCTTAAAACTTAAAAGAGGTGGCGGCGCTTTTTAAAAAAAACTCTTCTTGTACTTTTATTAAAATATATTTTTTACTTTTTTGTTACCTTTAGGAACGCTAACAGCCTTCAAATGTTCATGGGCATTATCGCGGGCAACACCTCGACGTTTAATAAAACACACTCCAATGTCAACGCTCAAGGCCGTGGTGAAGTGTACGTGTGATATATGGCAACATTAAACTGAGCCATTTAATCCTAGATTTACGCTAAAGTGCGTAACAACACACTTTTATGATGAAAATATTTCATCTAATATCGTGGCATATTGTAATAATAACAGTTCGAAAAGCTCGCATCGCATTTTTCGCATTTTGAAACTATTTCCACTGATGAGGGTTCTCTGTTTTTCTTCCAAATTTATACAAAGATCTTCTGTCACGTTCAGCTGTTCTTGGGAAAATCTTGCCCTTTCTGATTAATTCGTGCCATATGTCTTACCATGTATACCACTAGCTGTCCCACGCGGTTGATATCGATCCAGTTTATCGAGATAAAAATGTAGCCTATGTTCTTTCTCAGACTCTTGACTATCTTGACTATCTCTGTACCAAATTTCATTGAAATCGTAGTTTAGTCGTGAAAGCGTAACAAACAGACAGACGGAGTTACGTTCGTATTTATAATATTAAGGCGCAGGTTTCCAAAAATGGGGTTATTTAAAGCTATCTTTCTGTGTAATTCTGGTCTAAAAAAAATCTAATAAAAATATATGTTAATCTACTTGATATATAGCAGGACACCTTCAGGCCGAAAAATGCAAAAAATGTATTTATATATTGAAAACAAATGTGCAAAGTCCCCATTTCCTAAAAGTTTAATACTACTTTACTCCTAAACTATATATGTAACAAAGACTTGTTAATACCATCAGCTTATAAAAAAATATAATACCCAGGACACCTTCAGGCCATTTTTTGAAAATACTGCTTTAATTATTTTTTGCGAATTTTTTACGTATTTCATACTCGCAAATCGGCACGTACACCCCTCATTCGCCCATAAAGTCAGTGCGGGACGAGCCGCCGTGCTGAATGGACCTGTGCCACTTTTCTCCGCATATTTTTGTAGCTGAAAGTCGTACGATGAACTACCTATAGGCTATGAGTGGTAGGTGCATAGTGCCGCGGCGAGTTAATTGCCTACTCTTGCGGTGATGCATAGGGTTGTCACTTTTATTTTTAGTTAAATACTAGCTGACCCGGCGAACTTCTTTCCGCATAAGAGGCAATAAACTCGCAGATTTAGGATTTTAAAATTAATTAACGTTAGTAATAAATAAACTCGCATAAAACAAAAACATCTTCAATTCACAACTTCAATATCAACCATAGACAACATTACGTTTAGCTGTCAGTTGTGTTTTGTTACACCATGTCAGTTGCATTTTGGTATACCATTTACAACAAATGAATGATTAATTTTATTATTTATGAGTATCATATTTTATCTTATTCCGGACGAAGACAAATGCAAAAAATCAAAGATTATAAAAATCGGTCCAGCCGTTATCGACTTATACCTAAGTGTTGTAACTAACATGCCTTTTTTATAGATTATATTATCTGTGTATTATGACAGCGCAAGGTGTTTAATCATGTAATTTATTAAAATGTTTTACCAATTCATAAATAGGTTGCATATTAAAGACATTTTAATAATTATAAATTAATAAATACGATTTATTATAAACTATACAAATGAAATAGTCAGTGAGAGCAGCAAATCCGAGCGAGCGAGCAGTGTAGTACATAAATGCGCGCGATCAAACGCGTGGCACAGCCCTACTGAGTCCCAGGCCGGCCCGTGCGTACACGGCGCTCGCTACTCACTCACGCGCACATTCAAATGGCGCGGCAGTGACTACTAGCCGTGCCCCGCGGCTTCGCCCGCGTGGGAATTGATGTGTTGTACAAACTTTAGAACGCCATTGCACAACCTCTAGGGGTTTTCTTAAATATAAAAAATATGTATTTAATTATTTACTTTATAGTTTATTTGTACCTACTTTTAAGAAAATCCACATAAGGAATAAAAAAAAGCCATACAAACTTTAAAACTCTATGGCACACCTCGTAGAAGTAATACATATCAAAAAATAAAAAAAGCGTTTTCAATGATTTACTTTAAGGTTTATTTGTACCTATTTTTTTTTATATATTAAAAATATTTCTATTTCTATTTTTGAGTCAATCGAACCAAGGAATGACATTTTTCATACAAACTTATCTACCTTATTTAACCCCTTTCAGAGTTGACTTTTCAAAATTAGATTAGCTTATGTGTTAGTCCAATACCTAAACTGTCTACATTCTAAATTTCATCAGTCAAATTCGGTTCAGTAGTTACGTGGTAACAAACATTCACACACACACAAACTTTCGCATTTATAATATTATAGTAGGATGTTGCTACTGTGTATATATGTAGATACGGCGGGCTCGATTAGTAGAGGTACCGCGCCGCGCCGCATGGCGAGAGCGTCGCTTCGGGCGCGTTGGCCGCAGATCGCGTAATTTTGGTGAGGGGATGCGCGGAGTGCGCGGAGCAGTTTCACTTGATCAAGCAAGGTCAACGACGTTATGCAGGCTCTTAAGTAGGGATTTCAATATGTAAGGTTTTTCACTTTCATTTCTACTTACATCTTAACAGTAGCGTTTGACCACAGGTTATCTGATGTAAAGTGACGATGTAGTCAAAGGTGGTGCCACGCTGCACTTGCACTGAGAACTGGTTGTCAAGAAAGACTACCGAAACACATAGCTATAGGACTTTTCTTAACTTAAGTGTTAGCTAGTCAGGCAGATAATGCCCAACCAAATCATCAATGCCTGTATTCGATTTCAGTGTGATGTTTTATAAAATGTACAGGACCTACCTATGCATAGACGACGTAGGTGTAATACGATGTTTTATGAAAGGTTTCTTATTTTATGGATATATCTATACTTAGAAGCTTTTAGAACCGAACCGAGACTTACATAGAATGGTACGGACAATTAACTTTTAAGACTTGAAAGCTCGCACTGTTCTCTAATGAGAATACTCGTAAGTGTACCAATTGATTCATTAACGAATTTACTCCCGCAAACTATACCAGAGAAATAAAACTAAATAAATATAAAAGAACATTAGGACTAGGCTTTACATCTAGGTAGGTATTTAGTTCCACAAGCAAGCAAGATAATAGTGAACAAACAAGAATATTGAGTAAAAATTCAAAGGCTTCCATAATCCATATTCTATGATAAAGGTAGGTCTACTCTGAACAACGTGTTTGGAGCTTTCATCCCTATTTGGAGCTTAAGAGCTTTGCAGTCAGACAAAAAGCTATGTCTGACATTTGTGATCCCAAATGGACGTGTTTTAAAGCCAAATCTCTGGGTACCCTCAGTTTTCCAAGAATGAAAATGATATAATATAATACGTAAGTACCTACTTTATCGTACGTCCTTACTAATTTAAAAAATGCGAAAGTATCTTTTTCTGTTTGTCTGTTACCTTTTTACGCCTAAACCATCAAACAAATGTTTTGAAATGAAATAATGAAGGGGAAGAAATAGGATACTATTTTATCGCGATAAACTGTAGTCTGTAAGTTGAAACCGCGGAAACAGTTGTTTGTAGGAAAAATACATATTTGTTTGTCATATGATGAGATAATGATGTAAAAGATACTGTTATACTCATCGAACGTGGACCGTAAAATACAAGGATAAAACGTCTACTCAAATACCGTAAGAGTTCAAGTAAAGTGCACGAGGAGGGTGATGAGATGAATGTTGATGTAACCAAGAATAGAATAGTGGTATTTGAGTAGTATGACTAACGCCCGAAATGAATAACCGATCTCGATCACTTTCAGCGGTGGGGCAAGCTTCCACAGACTTTTAAGGTTATACAAAAAAACAATGACATGACATGAACTCAAGCGTGTCAGATATTGATATTTTTCATGCTCAAGCATGTCTCGGATATGAAATATAATATAATAATTAGTCGGTTGGCGTGGTGTGGGGGCCATCCGCGAGGGGGCAAAAAACAAATTACTCAACTTTTCAGAGTGGGGGGTGTTCAGTGAAGCCCACAGATGCTCCCATTTCTTAGACTGACGATTTGTAAGTGACACCAGCTCTCAGCGAATCTAAAAGGTTCCCCTGAGCGTACCCACCAATGTTAAGGGCTCATAATGGGTGCTTATCAATATGTAAGGGAGGATTCCCTTATATTAATCTGACGCGCACGAGTAAATCCCAAAATCCCCTCTTGAGCTCCCCTACTATTAGGGTTCCCACAAAAAACTACAAGTTCGCATCGCATCGCAAATATCTACGAGCTCGCACGAATGCAACACAAGTACTTCCGATTTGATTCGCATCGCGTCGTATCGCATCGCCGTTTTGTGCGGGAGCCCTTACCCTTAATGCAGCTCGATTTGATAATAGTATTAGATTATTTTGTAACTTCAATTTGGATAATAGATCAGTTTGTATAGATACTATTAACCTTTTTAAACCATTCACTCTGGTACGATTCGGAATGAATATTTGATGGGCAATGATAATGTCAAGGCGTAGGTTTTAAACGGTGTGTACCTAATGGGATGCATAATTGATTTCTGATCGGGACAATGTACCAACACAAGTTAATTGACAATTAAAAATTAATTAAACATAATTACCTATATAACTAAACTAAAATATACAAAAAAAAAAACCAAGCCTACAATTACTTATAAATATACGTTTATATATATAGGCACATATATTGGATCGTTTGAACTAACTAAAGAAGGTCTATAGATAGTTCAAACGATCCTTGATGTCTGGCAACGTGCCCAGAATGCTGGCGGCATTGCCTCGCTGAATAGCGAGGCTTATTCTTTGTCCAAAATATAATTATAAAAAATATAATACAAAATATATACAAATATATACAAAATATAATATAATTATAATTATAAATTATATATTGACAATTTGAATAAACCAGCAACCAAATGTTGTCTTCATCACACATATATAGACAATCGGGTGGGAAATTACCTACTGATCTTTTTACACTGTAGCAATACAGATGGGCCATAAAAGGCAGTTCTGGTAAAAGGTTAACGAAATAACGAATGGCCTAAGTTGATTTCTAATAGCATGTTTTTGCTTTAAGTGGTACGTTCACTTAATTCAATTTTTATTTCTATGAGGTCAGAGGCATAATGTAGTGTTTCAGTTTATTGTATTAACATAATACGTTTTATGTGTTATATTCCTACTATATAATCTAGATAGGCGTTGATTCAGGATTGATTTGCCTAAACCAATTTTGACAATGATACTCTAAAGATGCTAATCTAAGGACGCTTTTAAGTTGAAGTCGGTAGTCTTACATGTTCTTGTCATCTCATTTCATCATCACCATCATCTTCTTCATCATCAGACTGTATCAGTCCACTGTTGGACATAGGCCTCTCCCAAGGTATATACGCCACTGAGCCCGGTCTTCGGCTCTTCTCATCGGACTACTGCCAGCCACTCGGCGCAAGTCGTTGCTCCACCTTGCTGAAGGACGTCCTACACTACGTTTGCCAAGTCGCGGTCTCCACTCAAGAACACCTCTACCCAGCGGTCATCATCATAATTAGCCTGTATTAGTCCACTGTTGGATATAGTTATGCCTTTCCCAAAGTACGCCATTGAGTCCAATCTTCAGCTCCTCTTTTCTAACTGCTGCCAGTAGTGCCAGCTACTTTGCGTATGTCGTCGCTCCACTAAGCTAAAGGACGTCCTACACTACGTTTGCCGAGTCGAGTCTTCGCTCAAGAACACGCCTGCTTTAACGGTTATCGGTTCTTCGTTATCGGCTGATATGTCCAGTCCATTGCGATTTCAGCTTGCTGATCCTTTAGTCTATATCGATGACTTTTGTTCTCTGTCGGATCATTTCACACTTCTGATTCAATTCCTTTTTAGCCCTTTCCATGGCCGGCAGAGTGACTTGAAATGTATGGATTAGTCGTACCATGAGTATCCATTTTGTTAACTTATCGGTTATTTTGCTTACGTAATAATGCGTTCAAATCTAAAGCATTGATATTGTAATAGATTAAATTGATCTATCAACTTATTGCAACAAATTAAAATCAATATCACTTTGTGTCTATTTGAATCAATTTAGGTCGACATACAATGAATTGAAGTCATCATTTCGCTACTCCAGTGAACTGACTTTACAATTAGATGCAGTACTTTATTTAATTTAAGAGCGTGTGATTAATTTAAAGAAGTACAACCGTGCGTAGTGACATATACAACGACATATACAAAATTTGCTCTTGGGTCTTGGAAATTTGTTCGTTGTGTGTGCACTCACAAATGAAAAACCAGGGTTTCACGGGTAGACTTAAATGGTAGAGTGAACTAGCTTACTTCTCTACCCGTTCCCAGTACTCTACCAATTTTTGTTGAGTATGACTATCTACGCGTAAATGTACATTAGTGTTTCATTGAAGTTTCATACTACTAAACGTGTGCAATTGTACATGGATCGAGTAGCCGGTAGATTATTAGATGGAAATTGGGTTGGGAGAAGGCATGTAGTAGAGTAATTTGCCTCCGGTACTTCCAAATTTTTACACTCTACCAAATCTATCTATACATTGGTAGTATAGTTAGTACTCTAATGTACTATTCTACTGTTTACTCTACCCCTGTACCCTCGGCTTAAGTGTTACATCGAAGTTCAATACGTATAGCAAATTATAATTTGATTATCCATACATGGCATGGTATCTTTAGTTATAGCTATCTACTACCGATCCTGTTTGTCTAACTTAGGTATAAAGGTACGATGCACCTCTCTGCACTTTGTAAACAAGTTTTGATAGCTTTCGACTAAATTGCAGAGTCATGTAGTTTTGGTACAGTCAGCGACAAAAGTAGCTGATCATATTCGATTTGCCAAATGCGTATTAAATCAGAAATGTTTGTTATTTTTTTTTTCTTACAACTTAGAGAGTAGCTTTTGACTATAAAACAACACCTGATTTGAAGTGATAATCCGATCGAAGGTTGGTCTTTAAGATGATAGAGTAAATTGAAAAAAAAATATTATTGCTTAGCGAAATTTGTCGTTGACTGTACGTACCACGTCTTGTGAACTTGTGATAACATGTCATCATCATCAGTCTCTTACGGTTTGTGGATGAGGTGTGGTGCCAAAATGGGATTTGAACTCGGTATCTGCGTCTAGTAAGGCACACGCGTTACCGTCTAGCCACTGTCACTCATCATCGCTATTAAATATTGCAAGGTATGAACTTCAACACAATTTGTATAAAAACCGGCAACATTGTTTTTCTATAACCCGCATCAATTTAGCAGCATCGTGGTGTGTTGCACTCGCGCGTGTGCGTGTGTGATACTCATCTGATATAAAATAACGACCGAGTGGTGGAGTTAAATCTGCCAAAGTGTTTTGCACTGATAACAGACGCACAATTCTGCAGTAACAAAGCTGCAAACGAAAAGGCTTGCTCTCTTTGCCTTGACTAATCTTGGTGGCTAAAATTTGGCTTATTAGCAAACGGGCATCGTTGGCATGGAAGTAGAGATATTTTATCAATATTTCCACACAAACTTAAGTGTCCTATTTGAACCCTTTAAACTGATTAAGATCGATGGCTCAGCGACCCAAAGTGTGTCTTGACCTCCAAAACAAGCGCCACTCCTCTCTACCCTGAGCGATTTCAGCCTAGTTCAGAGCCTGGAGTTCGTCTGGTTCGTCTGGATTTGACCCTTTTAAGGAATGATTTTCAAATAATTCTTTTTTAGTGCGCCCTCGCACTGTACTATCTAAATACATTCCAAGTTTCATGTGTCTAAGACTAACCGTTTTTCACACAACGCAACTTTTAGGACCATTAAAGCAGTAATTGGATGGAAGTATCATCACTGTCTCATGTAATATCATCTACGTATTCCAACATAACATAATATGAAATAGTTGATTCGTATCTAGGTCAACAGCTCGCGGATTCCCGGATTACCTGCTTTTCTATCATAATTCTGTTCTTGCGCATTTTCATTGAAACACTCAGGTTTTACGGCGGGGAAATATGGTAAAAATTTAGTATATTCACATGCATTACGATTTTATATTCAGTTCACCTGAAACAACATTATTGAATAATTTTAAATAGAACTTTACTGTATACTATTTTGTTATGTTTGTCGATCCAAAGGCTGCATGGAAAAGATGTCTGGTTTTTTATATTTTTCAGATAATGCTGATTGATTTCTATATTTTGGTGTGTAAAAGGCTTAGAAAAATAGTTTTTTTATTTTTAAACAAATTTATTCATCATCATCATTATAATCAGCCTAATATATTTCCAATGCTGGGATACTGGCCTTCTGTAAGAGAGAGAGAGAGAGAGAGAGAGTATTAACAAATAAATAAATTTTGCTAACACATTTCATACAATCACAAGAATGAAAATAAAACTAGCTATATGTTGTTCAGAAACTAAAGGGACTAAAACAAAGTTAATTTATAACACAATTCCTATTCAGGTTCACCAAAACGATACCCAGCAACCTTCATAAAAAACGTTCGAAAATACCTTTCCCCTAATCGTGCATTATCGTCCCTAATAACCCTTTGTTCTAAGGTCAGAGACGTAAAGATCGGAGCCCTCCGAAAGTGACACACCTCTGCAAATGACTCAGTTCACAAATATGCAGTTGTTCATCTTCATACCAGTCAAATATTGTGTTAATATACCTTTAATCAAAACCTTTTTAAAACACTTTTTTTACCTTTAATTGCATTTGCAATTTCATTTTGTGAACCACTTTTGTGACGTGCCCCGGGTTTACACGGGTAGGCATATAAAATAGAACATATTCTACTAATATATAAACGTGAAAGTTTGTAAGCATGGATGTGTGGATGTTCAACTCTTTCTCGCAACAACCACTAAACGGATCTGGATGAAACTTGGAATATAGATAGCTTACACCCTGGATTATAACAGAGACAAATTTTTATCCCAGAAAAAAGGGTTCTTACGAGATGACAGGAAGACGTGGGTGAAACCGCGGGGCGCAGCTATTAGTAGGATATAATATGTTTATTAATAAATAGTTAATGTGTTACATCGCCATCTATAGTGTCAAGTTTCAACAATGATTGCATAAAAACCCTCTTAACCGTACCTTCCCAGTAGTTTTATTAGTAAGACCACTGGGAAGTAATTCCCGGTAGACTTACTGATAAAGTCCACGAGTTTGAAGTGATAAAATGGGAAGATGAAAATTACACACTCACACGAAGAGATTACCTCTAAACGGCTTAGCTTATCGACTGCCTATAAGTTTTACTGTGTCAGCCCTCGGAAAGAGACATACCTCCGTAAATGACTACGGTGCCAATGAGACAATTGAGCCCTTGATTTAGAGGGTCGCTCTCGATAACCTGGAGGAAACAATAATGGACGAACCCTCGGTGTAGTTTGGTGGAAAAATTATATGGCATTTCGGGAATTAGGTCGAATTCTTTTCAGTTTATCTGATGCAATGGCGACACGCTATATGTGTCTAAGTTACAACTCGACGGGGACAGCTTTAATCCAGAATATGCCTATATTTTATGCAGATAGATCATGTACTATCAATATTTTCTTTAGTTCGTATTTGAACATTAATTTATTTGTCAATAGTCTCATCTACGTCTCACAGGGTAGCGTTTGACTACAAGTTACTTGATTCTGAGTGATGATGTGGTCGAAGGTGGCACCATGCTATGCCAACCTGGGAACTGGCTTTCGAGTTAAGACGCCAGAACACACCAATAGGTGCTTGGCGGCAGATTCAAATTAAATCTATCTGGAAACAAAGACGCTGGCAAGATGTTCCACTCCTCCGACGTTCGTATTAAAAGCGAGCTGTAAATCTGACAAATGAGAAAGATATAGGTTTGAATAAAGGCATGAAAACTAGGATTAAAGATATTGTCTGTAGTAAACGGACCAGTTTAACACAGATTATTAACTCCATTAAAAGTTGTGTGTTAAAAATATGCACTGGTTCAAAAACAAAACAAAATTATGTTGTGAATATCGTTATCAGTCTATTAGATTCCCACAGCTGGGACTGATATTGTAGTAGAATCAAGCACAATGGGAGTTTAGCTGGAATATTTGAGAGAACAAATTTAATCAACTTACGGCTCGTAAAGGTCTACGCTGAGTTTTTGATGGGCACTTCACCAAAACAAAAGCGTGCAAATTGTTCGAATGTTACTCCACTTTTTCCACAGACACCTCAATAAAATTTCATTACCAGTTCGAATATAACGCAATTGCTTTCTGAATAATTTATTTGTGTTATTCATAGCTTTTGCAATGGCAACCCTTTTCGAGCAAGTACGAACTTCTTCAAAAAGTTTTATTGTTTACAACGCTCTTTGGGAACTCGGGTGTTATACTGTTTCGCTATCCCTTTCGCTTGTACTACTTCACTCGTCTCAACGTTTTCTGTTTCATTCTCACTTGTTATTGCTTACTCAGCGGCTGCTTCCTTCCTGCCCTTTATTGGATTGATATCAGATTGTTATTTTTTTTTCTCTTCGGAAAATTGGCGCCGGAATTATTTTTTTGTAGATATGCCTTTTCGTACGTGGCGCGGCGTTTGATGAGATTTCGACGAATTGTTCCGTTTGATGAAAACATAACAACTTGTTGATATCTGTTATTTCGTTTATGACGAAGCTGAATGTTATAGATGCTTCTTGATTTGATTTTCAAATAAACAATAATAAAACGTTTTCAGTGTGGTTATTAATAGTGTACCGTAAAAGAGAGTTATGCCATCCAAATTGTACATAATATTTACATAATGTCAAGACTCCTCATAGTAACAGTAGGTACCTAATTATTATTATGATTATTATCAAAGTAAGATAACGTAAAGATGACATAACTTGTTGAAACTAAGAGGGGAAAACCCAATTCACAAATTAACATCACATAATACGTTTTTATTACTAAACAGCAACGGCATTGAGAGATGAAATATACCTGTCATCTTCAGTTCAGGTTGGTAATAGTAGGTATTTAAGATCACAGCTAAAGTTCTTCTTATTTATTATTAACTATTTGCATCCAACATCCCATAATCCTTGCCGGACCGTCGGCGTCGGTCTAGCATTTAGTGGGTCCTAAACTACGTCTTCCAATTCGTAGTCAGTAGTAGACTCTTTTATAAAACACTTTTATAAGTTTTATGGGAAATAGCGTTGGACTGCAAAGTGGTCAATGATGGTTAAACACCATGGTAGATTATGATTAGTTACTGATAAGATATGTTTTGAGACTGCTCTACTCATAGATATCGAAGTGAAACAACTTGAAGAGCCATCGACTTCCAAAGTGCTTCTAGAGATATTTGTTCATCAATATTAGGATAATAACCTGTTCTACACCGCCTCTCAGTGTTTGTGTTTGAAACCAGAGTATATGATAGAGTAGCAAAGTCAATTGGATCTTGTTTAAAACTTCAAATATTAGTATTTAATTGAAACAGTCTGGCAAGTCTAGCAACAGAATAGTTAGAACAAGGCTTGTTTATTATATTAAATTAGATTGACATACACTTTTCTTTCTTGAGAATCTTTTATTTGACTTACTACAATTTATTATACTGAGTCTTAAAATATTGAGTTACGTATCTATAATAAAAATTGTTTACTACTTCATTTAATTTAAATACGTTTCTGTATGTATGTGTTTTATATTTTAGTTCACTTTTTGCCAACAAAAATATCGCCATATAGGCGAATTGTATTCGTAGTATCTGCTTCCAGAAATTCTCTTTATAAAATGAAATGTTAATGGTATTTGACATAAAAACCTTTTAAGATAACAAGATTACTGGTAAATATTTGAAATTTCAAAAAGGTTCCAGGATATCAAATATAAACACGAATCATTTGTTGGTTTAGGACCTAGACCAAATTGAGAACCAGTCAACTGTACGACTAATCATAGAGCTATGTCGCATTAAATTTTTTTTACAACGCGTTCAATAACAAAAGGAAAGTAAAAACTTTTTTATTACAACACAGAGTTAACTTTTTCAAGTTGGAAATTCACACATGCCTATACGAAATCCTCTTACGAGTATATTTATGGTACAAAAAAACTTATACCATTTTCCAAGCGATAAACTTGCTTGGATTGTGATAAAAAATTTACTACGGGTTTTATATTGAAAAACAGAACCGTAAACGTTTAACTAGGAATTTGAAATTTGTGATATTTTAAAATTATGTATCAAACTAAAAAAGATTTTGTGTGATTGCAAACAGATTTGTTTGTTGAATGCGATTTTTATCGAGAACGGTGTGCCAATTACACCTAAGTAATACAGAATAAATAATAAAACTAATCTTAGGTAGGTAATGATTATAACAGTATGTATTATTAAATAAAGGATACATACTAGAGAAACATTATTATTTAGTTATAAATAATATCATGTCGATCACGGTACAACTAATGTACCAAAGATTAATATATTAAAAAACGAATAATATATTTTATTATGTCAATGTGGCTAATGATGGCTGATTTTGTCCTGCTGAGAATAGGGCTTATTATCAGTGAGAGGAAACAACAGTCTATACATATATATACCATATAGATATATATACTAAAATACATATATATCAGGCTCAAAATATTATAGAAAATGTAAATAAAGTACTGTGTTTGTTATCATTTATTGATTTAATCAATTAAATCATATGTTATTAATTTAATCATCAGTGGTCAGTGGATTAAATTTATGAATTTTCTCAATGACAACTTCTCAAAATGACTAGAATGGTTCGGTCCGCTCCTGCATTACTATACCCTATTCGAGTCCATTTGTTCGCTAATTTTAAAAACTAAGATCAGGTCATGTAAACCAACTTGTGGCTGCAATAAGTAATTGAGCTTTGAGTGTTGAATTCCCAAAAAACACTAAGAAATATTAATAGTAATAGCAGAAGAAGTAGTAGTTAGTTTAATATACAAAGGCACCAATAACTTATGCTCACACAAGAAAACACGGTAAATCTGTGAAGCTCTATTTTTAGAACAAAAGGTGGTAATGAACTTGTTATTGTTGATAGCGTATCAAAACGATGTGGTCAGGCGATGTAATGCAACCTAGCGAGTAGCGACGAAGCAAACGACCGGTTTACATTCAAACCAGCATAATATGGGCACTGCTGCCGAAATATATGGATCTAGAAAAAATACATAATGACATAGAAGCTGTGTACAACATCAAAGACATCGCGATCCTCAAAAATTACGACTATTTTTGGATGGATGGAGCTAACCCAAGTATGAAAGTTGATGGAATCGGGAGAAATTCCAGACCGGTATTTAGGAATGTACATAAATAGAAACATGTACTTTTGGATGAAAAACTAGAAATCTTTAGAAAGGAGTTACATTAAAAATGACTCATTAAAGCAGTTTATAAAAGTTGCCAAAAAACCAAAGTGACCGACATAGCTCTGAGAATTTGCGAGTTGAAGTGGCAATGGGCAGGTCACATCGCTCAACGAACCGATAACCGATGGGGAAAAAAGATTCTCGAGTGGCGACCACGAACCGGAAGACGTTCTGTAGGTAGGCTCCCCACTAGATGGACCAACGACAATGTAAAAGTCGCAGGGAGCCGATGGATGCAAATATAGTCATTCATGGTAGCGTTCAAAGGGGGAGGCCTATGTTCAGCAGTGGACTTCTTCCGGTTGATGATGATGATGTTAAAAGTAGCATAAAAAACGAAATGTTAACTATCCAACGTCTGTACGGTGTTATCAGTATTAATCTATCAGCCACGCTCCTGACAATAGCATTACTACACGTGTCTACCCTGGACATGAAGGACGAAATCCGTTTCCGTTAAATGGCATTAAACGAGCCGATAATGGAGGTGATAGACTACATGATGAAGCTGCATGCATGCATTCTATTTAGATTGAGAGGGGGAGGAGAGGAGGAGGGTTGAAATACAATTATTTAGTAGTTTGTCTACGTTGGTTTAATATCCGACAGTCGTGCTTGCGAGTAGGCTTGCCTACTCTTGGTTGCAAATTTTGTCGTTATAGGTTTTACTAGCTGTACTCCGTGGTGTGGATACAGTTTATCGCGATAAAAAGTATATTATGTCTTTTTCTAGGGTTCAAACTATCTCCAGTTTTAAGTTTTTTTTCTAGTTTTAAGTTTGACGTTTTAAAGTGATCACAATGTATCCTATTGAATAAATTACTATTGACTATTGACTCCATACTAATTCATCAAGATAATATCTGCTCAGCGGTTTAGAAGTGAAAAGGTAACAAAAATACAGAAGAACTGAGAGAATTACTTATGTAGGGACTTCTGCTAAGGAGTATGGAATTATGGATTGACTGTCACTTCCAACGTTATGATGAGTTAATAGAAGCGAATGTATTTCAGTAACGTCATCTTACAACTGCTGGTGTTTGCATAAGATTTTAAGCAGCTCTTGATTATAATATATCTATTTCAGAGGATTTCATTTACTGTATTATATATAGTACGTGTTGATAATGAATCAGTTGGTCACTCGTTTATCACTTAATCTAAACGAAGCGGTCCGTCCATCTATGTTAGTGGTTGAAATTGCATCTTCATTCTGAGTAAAACCACATTTACTCAGTAATTAAATGGTACATCGTCATATAAATTTTGTACTAAAATCGTCTACATTTTTCCTTGTATTAACATCGAAGTTATGTATTCATTTAAATAAATGCCCCTGCGACGGTTATTGAACAATGAGTGCAAATAGCTCTTTTTATTACCCTGGGATTATTCACACCACACAGCATCGTATGATTCTAAAATCTTATTCGGATACTAAGGTAAAAAATGTAGTAGGTATCATTTAAATAAATTAAATATGTAACATCACGTCTCAACACCATCTAGAGGCACGTTTAAGTATCAAAGGCTGGTTCTAGAATGACGCTCAAGCGATCATCATTACTTAAGCACACATTTGAGTCTGCAATCATACAAATATGTCACTTAATCGCTACTCAAGTATTGATCAACACTTGAGTGTCTTTTTAAAACACCAGCCTAAGTGTCTACTGTCTACACTCAGGTCATTCCTAGAAAAAATATCAACAATAAAAATTAGTATAGTGTCCGGGCAATCCTAATTTATCAGTTAATGCTTACCAAAATTACCGTATTTTTAATATTTGGAATTAAAAAGCATGTTGGATGTTTTGTAGGCTGCAGCCAATCTTTTATCAGTTTTTTCTGGCATCAAAGAGCGCGCGACTTTTTGAGCAGGTTGATATGAAGTGTCAATGTCAATGTCAAAGCTGGTTAGCTGTCAAAAAGACTTGCCGCCTTTTCTATATGCGGTTTTCTTAGGCTCACGACTTCTTCTGATCACCTAAAATATCAGTCGCCGATCTTCTGCATATTATGCGCTGTGATATCCAGCCTTGTTGGATATAATTAGTTCCCTTTGTTGTTCCTATGATTTTATACTGGACTGTGTGCGAACCTGTCAATATACCCGTGTTTGTCGAGTCTGTGGTTTCATTAAACCCCGTAACAAGTCAGTAGGTAGTAGTAGGTAGCCCGAATTCTATCCACGTCGGCAAAACATTTGTTAAAACAACACCAAACGTAAATATTTCGACTGTCTCTGATAAGACAAGTGCTGATAACGAGCACAATGCACCAATATTGACTATTTGACATCGCTTCAATTTTAAACCTTAACTCAAAGTGTTAACTTACGTTGTTAGAATAAAATGATAACAGCAACAGATACATAATAGAAATTCAATCCATAAAAATGCAGTTGAACTTTAGTTTCATACGTATTTTAATCTACATAATTATATTGGTAGTAGATTAATGCGGTTAATTCCGAACTGTTGAATGCCTGGAAATAACCTAAAGTGTCCTAGAGGTTCTTCCACCCTCACACATTCTCAAAAATCAAATAAAGTCATTATTTCGATGAAAATAAAACTGATCACAAAATCATCTAGCTTTTACAAAACTACTGATCTGCTTAGCGTATTCGCTAATGTAGTGTTTTTTCTTTACATATGTTATGTTATATTCTTATTAGGTAATGTTGTAGCATTGAATGATCATTAAGTATCTAACGAGTAGGTAATGCGCCTTTTCAGTATAAGCGTAGAATTCTAGTTTTACAAAATTCTAAGCTATGTTTTTTTTTCCATAAAATATTTATATATTATGTTTTACCTTCATTATTCTAGGAACAGAAAATAAGGTTCTGTGTAGAGATAGAAAAAAATACATGTTCCATGTTTATGAAGCAGCAAAAAAATATTTTTAGCAAGTGGGAATTATTATCATACATTGCAAAAAATGTTTTAAAAAAAGCATCAATTTCTAATGCAATTATTATAAAACAAACTCGTTGTTTGATGCAAGCTCGTAAAACAATTGGGACTCGTTCATAAAACCAGCAACACTGTGGAATATGTCAAGGCTTGTTTCACTCTATACTTTGATGACATTTAAATTTCCGGAATAAAGTTATGCAACATGTAGCCAATTGAACATTTATAAAATATTTGATATTGGTGTCGATTCGGTTTTGCATTCTCCTAAACTAAACTAAGTTTGACAGGTCTAAGAGTTACTTCAGTGGTAAGAAAAAGACAGCAATAATATTTATTAGACCTATCAAAAATTAGTTTAGTTGTAGAGAATGCAAAACCGAATCGACACCATTGTATGAAATCATTATATCTATACTGCCCGAACACCAGTCGAGTTTTCTACTTACAATCGTGAGTCAGATGAACATTAAAATGTATTAATTTACCTTATTTAATGATGCATAATACAAAAAATACCTATAGGTATATCTATCTCTATTTTGCGTAGTAAGTGAGCAGTACGAGTTAGCAATATCAATATGGCTGCTTCACTTAAGTTACTATCTAAAGTACTTGATTCTGCTAATGACTATGATTCATTCACATTGTAAGTAAGTTGTGTTCAAGTAAATGTTATTGAAAAAAATAACTTATAACTACACAATAGCAGTGTTTCAAGCTTTTTGCTGTAAATTGCTAAGACAATACCCAGTACGGGTTGCAGAACCATTTGAATTAGGTTTTCATTAGTGAGATATACAGAACAGAACAAATAACTCATGGAAAAAGCCGAGATGAATATTTTTGAATAAATTTAAAATGTTATTCTAGTAGATAATATATGAAAAGCTGAGCAAGGCCGTCATTCCACAATAGCATATACATGTTTCAAATTATGGGTCTTGGCTATAGAGAAGTGTGAAGCTGAAATGTAGACACTGGATATTAGACTCGCACCTCAAAGTCGTTGAGTGGGTTCAATGTTGAAATTGTTCATAAAACGTTCGTCATAACTTTTTTTAAATAATTAGACACAAATCACACATAACATGTCGTTTTGTTACGCGTAAATATGAAATAATTAATTGAAAATAAACTAAGAAAAGTCGAACCATTTCATCAGCATTATATATATAAACTAGCACAAACAGAAACAGCAGCCACAATCAATGCACTCAAGATCATAAAGATAAGAAAACAGACAGTCAAAAAGTCAATTGGTTCCCAAGTTTGCCTCCGCGATTTTTTATCTATCTCTGTGAGCGGAAGTCGGGCGATGCGCGCATCTATGCCGCATCCCGTTTCGCGCCGTCCTCCAATCGCCTCCGACCTTCGGCCGTCAGACCTCGGTTCTCCCTCAGTCAGTCTTACTCCGCGCGCCGCTCGGATGGACGTACGCCTCCGCTGCGAAATATCCTGACTCGCGAGCTTTCGATTTACCTGTGGATTGTCAGTGATAAGTGTCTCTGATATTTTTCCAACTGTGGATTTTTGCCGTATTAACGACACCCTCATCGCTACGGGAAAACCCTATCGCATAAACTCCAAGGTCGGTAACTTATGACTTGCGAATATTAATGAGATTGGATGCATTCGGAATGTCGCATGTCCAGTATTTATTAGCATTAAAGGTCTGTTCAAGTGAAGGTTTTTTTTACGTGGTGTATTAGAGTTCGTTGACGCTTAGAAGCCTGCATGCTCTTGTGTTTGTTTTTCTGTTATTAAACCGATGTGCGTAGCAAGGAAGCAGTTAGTTGTTGCGGTCAAGTATTGTTATGATTACTAATGTGAAGAATCACTTGTGACTTTGGATCCCACTCCCACCATCAGATCGTTTGACTTGTTTAATAAACAATTTTGTTCTCATGAAAGCATCCACCTTCCTGTGTATAGTATTTAGCAACGTTGCTCAAATCCTGGAAGTTTAGTGAAAAACTGAAAATGACATAGGAGCGCTTTGTTTCACTGGGACTTCCTTTATAGCCTAGAACGCTTCTTGTGCTATTTCACCATGCATGAAAACTTTTGTTATGGCAACTAGATATATATCAAAATGTATAATAGCCAATTAAAAATCTGTAGCCATGATATTTTTTTTACTTATATTATCTATTTCTATTTCATTTGTGCAGACAACAGTTATCTGGTTTATGAAATTAATTGTTATTACCTTAATGTAGTAGGTAGGTCTGCCTGTACTAATAACTCATCGAGATTTTTATCTGCAATGTCAAATAGCGTCATTTTCCAATGAAATGTGTTTATCAGCTTTGCTTTGCTAATCGTACTTTATCTGATGATATCAACGTAATGTAGATACTTATTAAATATTCTTCAATTTAATATCTATCAAGGACTGAATATCATATAAACGCATTCATTCAATGAGAATAATTGTATTATACCTTCTTCATCATCATCATCATCATCATGGGCCTATTAGATACTTAGATGCCACTTTTTGTACACGGAAGCATATTATAGACAAAAAAGTAATTTACGATCTATTAGTATTCTAGAAAACCTAAGGATGGGGATGGAGACATTAAATTTAAACGTGACATGACGGTGGTACAACAAACTAAATTATACTATGGACTTAATAATACAATCTACATAATAAACAGTTTCCATTTTTCTGGAAATCAAATCTCCATTCTGAGAAAGAGAGAATACATACATATGATACAGCAAAACTGTTTTGTATGCTACTCATTCGATATACCTACATAGTTAACACATTGCTGTATAAAGTATCTTACATACCTATCATAGGTGAGTATGAATTATTTTTGGTTCAGTCTCAATGTCAAAATTTTCTAAAAATTTTATGTTTGTCTCACTTGTAGACCTAGTCATTTACATTCAATAGAAATTTTAGTTTGGTACAAGTTATTGCATGTAAGGGAATAATTTGTTTTTGTATTGCCACTTGATCGCACTTGATGAGTTATTTTATCATCCTTCATTGATACATTGTTATCTGTAGGTATATATAAACAAAGCTTAACAGAGCTATTCAACTCCTTGTCTAGCACACACTTATTACATGCTTGATGTCATAGGACAATGAGTTTCTTCCGAGGTTGTACACATGAAACTTAAAGGCCAAATTCTTAACAGAATTTTGATGATTATAGGCACCAACTTTCAAGTAGACTTTGTTCTCTATTGACTGGTTTATCAGCTGTTTTGTCAAATAAGAAGTAAGTGAGTGATATATAAGTACCTATGTCCTATATATAATAACTAAATACTGTTGTATGTCTCTGAAGGAACGTCTAAATTGTTATCAAACATGATTCAGACGAGACACGTAACCCTTTTAAAATAAAAAAGTTCTACATATTTAATACTAAACTTTCAAAACATATTTCAATAACTCAAACATCCTACTCTTTATAAAGTAATGAATACACTGACTGCGGAAACTCCAGCGCGAAACAATGAAAGGGTCAAGAGAAATACGACATTATGGCAGAATATTATGCTTAAATATTTTCCGAATGTGAAATGGATTAATCCATCTATAGGTGTACACGTGTAGACATTTTATTACATGGTATATTCAGTATCTGAAAGTAAAAAATTATTCCTAAATGTATTATTTTTAAATAATATTCAAACGAAGAAAAATAATATTGAGAAAAATATATCAAAAGAAAGTGGAATGTAAGAATTTGAATAATCTAAATAGCATCGCTACTAAGAAATCGAATCACTTTTACTTGAGAAGGCAAAGGTAACGATTTCCTAGGCGACGGTGGACTCATAAAGAACAAAGAATATAAAATGATATTTCAATTCGAATATTCGGCTGGGCTTGGGATTTACTAAGATCGAAGTTTCCAAAAAAGGTTACCTTAAAGGTTATATTTGAATTTATCAAAAACGTAATGATGCGGATCGTAAAGTTTGATGTTATAGGAAAAATTAAGCTAAATAATTTTGAGCTTATGTTATTTTGCTTTTTGGTTTTAGAACTAAAGACATACATTTCTCTGGAAATACCTATATTGATAACATCTTTCATTATAATATTTATCCGGATAAAAAAGGACTATAAATTGCAAATATTGATTAAGAAAGTTGCTAACTAAACCAATGATTTGTAAGAAGATTCCAAATTAACGGTGAAAATTGGTTGACGAATAGTTTGGCGAAGTTGCTGAAACCACCGAAATATCTCAAAGCTAATTAGTAAGGTGAGTTCGTCTACGAAAGACGTTCAGATTCGTGTCAATGAGTTTCCTACCAACTCCGGATGCCGTAAAATTACGGAAGTAATTTACGGTTAAGCTGCTAATTTACGAGTATGGTGGTGGTAGTAAAACTCCAATCTCTATTATTAGTTTCAGAGAAAATCTTGGTGCGGATTTCATTTTTATGGATCCTAAACGAAATCCCGAATGTTCGAGACCTGTACGACGACGCAAAAAGTTATTAACAGAAGACGTTGGTAAATTTTGTGAAAGAAAATTAATAAAAAGCTATGTTTTTATTACATCTTCGTTAATGTGTATATTATTTAGTATATAAAATCCGTATTTTTTTTACGAAGGAATCTGTTAATTGCTATGTAATTTTATTAGTTTCTGTTATAATCATAATATTGTGAAATATCGGGCATGGCTTATTCTTTTAATTCAGCTATTATAGTAATTAGGAATTTTATAGCTTTACAAGTTTTCTTTTATTAATAAGAATTTAATTTAATGTGATCTTTAGTTATGCTGATAAATTCTAATTAAGTATTTCTGTTTTATAAGCTATAGGGAAGATAATTAAAATTATAGCAAATAGACTCGCAATAAATGTTGCTAGATTTGCCGTAAAACTATGAATATTTACTAAAAATGTAAAATGAGTCGTTTTGAGACAGGTATCTCAAAATCTGCAGGTACCCGAGGCTTTGACCTGGTATTCCTACCATCCGCATTTTGTTCAATTTATATTCTCGTTTTACCAGTTTTTAATGCCAGTTTTCGTAGGTACCAATATGCATGAACATGGTCAACGTTCGCGTTAGGAGGTGTCTATGGGTTTCTTTGACACACATTGTCATATTTATAAAAGGAAAATAGACTTAGAACAGCTAGCTCTTCTTGTTGAATTTTAACTAACAAGATTTAGGTACATTACAAAAGGAACCAAAAACCCGACTGCGCAAAAATAAAGTACCTACCTATGTCACTCCCACAATAAAGACGAATATAATGACACCTCATATAAAATTAAAATCCTTTAAGCCATTCAGGCTACAGGCCGTGCCAAAGAAATATACATACCTTACATAGAAACATACTCGAAAAACATAACCCTCATTTTTTCGCAGTCGGGTAAAAATATTTATTTTTACTACTACTTATTACTACTTACTTACTTACTTACTTTTTTACCACTAATTTTTTTCAATAAAACACTTGAAAACAGTAAAAATGGCTCTTAAAACGAATGTTGCCTGTACTTATAACTAACGTTGTTATTGCTCGGCTATCGACTTAGATTTTACAGCTCCCGGGGGTAAAGCCGAGCTAAGTCCCATAATGCTGAGGCACCAAGCTGTACAGAAGCACAATATGCGGCTTTATACTGAAACGCTTTGTTTTAGAGCCAATCAAAATTATGCACAGTTGCTTTCGTACTCCTGTGACGTCGCGACGTCTCGGTTAGGTAACGAGAATTCCCCTCCCTATTCAAGTACTGCCGCAATTTCAGCAACCCGAGATCCAGATGTGGAACTGCTTTAAACAATAGTCATAAATTTCACGAGAGATGTCGAGCTGTTTAATTTATATAAAGACTTACCCCTGTGCTTGAAAGGTAAGGAGAGGGCGTGGACAAGACAAATATTCAAAGTTTCAGGACGTTATAAAATTAGCTTTGTTTGTACGAGAATCGATGACTGATGTTCGTAAAACTTTGATACAATTGATAATAATACAAACCTCATTGGCTTCACTCGGACTCATGCTAATTTTTTTAAAAGGAATAAATCCTCTGCTACATATCATGTAGATTAACATAATATGTTATTTGCCCTGTGGTTTCATCCGCGCGGTCTACAGTTTACTGCGTTAAAAAATATTCTAGGTCCTTCTCCAGGGTTCTTAATATTACAAAATACTTAACATAATCGGTTCAGCAGTTCAGGCGTGAGAGGGGTAGTAAACAAATAGACAGACCGAGCTACTTTCGCATTTAAAACACGAAGCGAAATGGTTTCGGTTGTAGCTCCAAATTCCAACTTGATCTTGTAATCTCCACCTTAAATAAAGCTAGCCTTGATAAGGTTAATAGCGACAAAATTGGCATCGTCATCACCTGTAGCATTTTTCCAATGAATCACAGTAACGCGAAATCGACTTAAATGAAGCAAGTGACGCAAAGAGTTTTCTCGCGACGACGAGACGTCGCTTACGATGAGTAATTACATCTAACTCTGCTTCCGCCCTTCGATGCGGAACGAGAATCAGCCCCGTGGGAATCTATAAGTATACCTAGTGAAACAATATGGGCGCGCCTTCCAAATTTGCACCTAAAAGTACACGGCATAAGGTGAAAGTTCAAATGAGCGAAGACAGAATCTTTAACTAGTCATTAGCCAGTTTGTAATTATGGAATTCCGATAATGACGAAGGGGAAATATTGAATGGCAAACATCAGTTTGTAGCAAGATAATCTTGCAAGATAAATATCTTAAAATAGAGGTTAGGTTATTTATAACCAGGTGATGATATATATGATTGCGTCTAAAAAGTTTTGAAGAAATATTATAAACACTCGCGCTGCGCGGTTACACCCGCGGTTTTATGAACAGGGTAAGTTACATTAGTGGGAAAATACTTTTTATGTCAGTACTGGCGACCCGCCCCGTTGGCATCTCATGGGTAGACATAGATTTTGATAATCAAGAATGAACATTTGAAAACTCTCTAAATCGTTAAAAATCCCTGAGTTAAAAGATATACCTATTATATTATAAGGCCGGTTTTATAAAAGTCCGTAAGTTACAAAAAAAAATATATATATTATAATGTAATGTAGTTAAATGTCATACACCAAATTTCGGTAAGTTTGATCTTATTGTCAAAATTTAGTACGGAAAGTTTGACACAAAAAATTTACCAAAATTTGGTCTGACGTTTAACTTACGGACGTTTATAAAACCGGCGCTTAATGTCACGGACTAGTTTGTATACCTACTAGAAGCCTTTTTTTTTCATAAGTACTATTGGGGTCAGGGTGCTCGACGAAATGAAACTCTTGAGTGACTCCTTTCCATAAACTTGTGGACTGTATATTTTAGGTTCAGATACAACACTTTGAAGCAATACCTTGAGGCAATACAATTAAAACAGGATTTCTCTTAGCTTAAGTACAATTTTTGTGTCGGCAACTAGTGCCAGGCACCAGTGGGTATGACGCGCATCTCGTCCAATCAGAGCGTCGCATGGCGCGCGCGCGATCTATATCGCTGTCCCGCTCTTGCGGGAGGTGCGTCTCTCTCTGATCACAGGTCAGCACATCGTGACATTTTCTAACTTAGAATTTACTAATAATGCTATACATTTATACAGGTATACATAAAGGCTATGTAGTATAATCTGCTACTTGTAACAATTGACAAAATCGACTTATCTATCCGTAACAATCCTCCCCTCGGCGAAGAACTTCGTAGCCTATGATTTTCTAGGTAGGATGATGAGTCTTTTTACAGGTCTCCTAAAAATACCTCCTCTTGTCCGCACCTCAACGCTCCGCACCACGCCGTCCGGACCCGTGAAAACACGTTCGACTTGCCCGCGAGGCCATATGTGGTGAGTCTTCTCGTGCTCGTTGCGTATTATGAGTCGAGTGAGTGGATGGTTTCCGTGGAGAATAGGCGGTTCTTTCATTGAAACTGGGACTGCGGCTGCGTTTATTCTCCCATTCAACCGTATTATCCTGTCCGCGCCGTATATCGGATCTAACTTTCCTAACTTGCTGGTTTTGTCGACGCTTTTACCGTTTTTCAATCGCGCCAGGTCGTCCTTGAAGCTGTCTTTCTGCGCTTCCCTTAGTAGGACTAACTCGGCTTCTTGCAAGTGTCGCGCTTCGATTCGCGTTGCCCGTCGGCGGCACTTATCTACGAATGCCAATACGTGTGCCGTGGTACGCACTAATCTGGTATAGTTCGAGAAACGCGATATGTCTATTAAACCGTGTTCTACTGTCGTCAGCGCCACCACCTCTTCCTGATCTGGTTGTAGCACGTCTTCGACCGGCCAGTGTTCCTCTGAATCGTACAGGAACGCCGGGCCCTTGAACCAACGATCGTGGCTGGTTAATTGCGTGTTACCGGCGCGTGTCGCATCGTCCGCAACATTGTGCGCGGTAGGCACCCATCGCCATTGACTTGTCTCTGTAAGCTCGGCTATTTCGCTCAATCGGTGTGCTACATAAGGCGTATATTTAACGGCGTCATTCCTTATCCAGTGGAGGACCGTCTTGGAGTCGCTCCACAGTATAACTTCCGGTTTCGCTTTGTTATGCTCGGCGATAATTTCAGCCGCGAGCCGCGCGCCTATCAGTCCGGCCTGTAATTCCATTCGCGGTATGCTCTGTGACCTCATGGGCGCGACTTTGGCCTTTCCGGCGACCAGAGCTACTCCTACGCTACCGTCCGTGTGAGTGAAACGCCAGTAAGCGACCGTCGCGTACGCTTGCTCGCTAGCATCGCAAAAGATGTGTAATTGCGTATGCGTGATGTCCCTACTCGTGTCGTAGCAACGCGGTAAACGTAAGTCACGTATGTACTCTAAGTCGGCCTGCCATTCGTTGAATATGGTCGCGTCTTCGATAGGGAGCGGGTCGTCCCAGCCTATTTTCTGCTTCCACAGTCCTTGCAGCATGATTTTAGCTGTTATAGTGTACGGACTGAGTAAGCCTAGCGGATCGAATAGAGACATAACGGCGCTCAACGCTTCGCGCTTCGTAGGCGTTCGTAGCCCTGACTTTACCTCCTCGGGTACGCGATGCATTGCAGTGTTAAACGATAACTCGTCCGTAGTCGGTGTCCATAATACGCCTAACGTTTTACCACAGGCATTTACGTTCGCGCCTAGCTCTTTCGGTGCGCTTGCTCTGTTTTCGTCGGGAATGTGATTTAAAAGCTGCGGTTGATTAGAGCTCCATCCCGCTAGCTCGAATCCAGCTTTTGAATGCACTTCCTGTACCTCGGCTATCGTGCGTGCTGCCGTTTCTACTGAATTGAAGCTGTCGACCCAGTCGTCCATATAGTGGTTTTCCGTTATGGCGCGGTACGCGAGCGGATGTGTGTCCTCGTAATCTGACGCGTTTCTATTCCGTACGCTGTGTGCCAAGAACGGAGAGCTCCGAGCTCCAAATATCATTGATGACATGACGTATTTCCGCGGCGGGCTAGAGCGATCATCGCCACGCCACAAGAAATGCTGAGCTACGCGATCTTCCGGTCTAATTTGTACTCTTAGAAACATTTCTCGGATATCTGCGGTCACAGCTACTGCTTGTTCTCTGAATCTGAACAAGACACCGTACAGCGCGCGCAACATATCAGGTCCGTCTAACAGTGCGTCGTTTAAGCACGTGTTGTTGACTCGCGCGGCGGCATCGAAAACTAGTCTCGTTTTCCCGGGTTTGTTCGGATTCGTGACCGCGAAATGTGGTAAGTACCAGACGCGCGGGTTCTCGTCATCTACAAATTTACTTTCGGACGCGTATCCTTTTTCTAGCAATTTCTCTACCTGTTCCGTGTACGCGAGCTTAAAGGACGGCGATCTATCCATCTTTTTCTCGATCCCTCGTAGACGATGTAGAGCCATATCGTAGCTAGGTGGCATAGTGACGTCATCCGAATTCCATGGTAAGCCTACTTCGAAACGATTGCCGACGCGTTTCGCGGTGGCGTCGAATATCGCTTTCGCTCTTTCATCGGCTGCTATCGGTTTGCGCTTTGATGAAATACCTAGAGCATCGATATCAAAGTGTGCTTTTACTAGCTCGCTTAGATCGTCGTTCTGATCGCAGCGGGTTTCCCTAGCTTTCACGTGTAGTACGGTCGCGTTATCCGAGGTGATCTGTCTTGTCACGGACCCGTGGAGTACCCATCCTAGTCGAGTGAGTGACGCGGCTGGCTGTTTATTCGTGCCAGTGAGTAATCTACGCGTGACGATAAGATGCCAATTATCAGCGCCTACAAGAATTCGCGGTTTCGCGTTCGCGTAACAAACGTCATCTGAATTCAGTTCGCGTAGATGCTCGTATTGTAACGTCTCAGGTCTCACAGACTGATGCCCTAGAACGAGATTTCTAACCGTGCGTGCTCTAATCGGTTGGTAACGTGACTGACCTCTGCCCCTTATCTCGATTTCGACCGCTTGACTGTCCGGTTCTTTTTGGCTCGACGTGACTCCGTGGATATGCAACGTTCGCGTCGGTCCGTTCGCTCCGACTATCCCGGCTATCTCTTCGTCGACCAATGTTACTGTCGATCCTTCATCTAGCAACGCGTAAGTATCGACTTCTTTACCGTTTGGTCCCGTAATCGTAATCGGACATACTTTTAAGAGTATCTGGTTGCTTTCCGCGTGGTGCGCGGACGCTGCGACCACGGACTCTTCCTTTTCGTTGGCGACTATCTCACGCTTTAAGTGAAGGAGCGCGTGATGCGATTGGCGACATTCCTCTACACCGCATCGCTTCGCCTTACACTTAAAACGTCTGTGCTTGCTATTCAAGCAGAGAAAACATATGCGAGTTTCCTTTGCCCATTCCCATCTTTTTGATATGGGCATAGCCGCGAGCTTTTTACATTGGGGAGTGGCATGCTCCGCCCCGCAACAATAACACGTATCCTTTTTCGACGGTGTATCATCGGTTGTTGCGTAAACATTTGCTCCGCGGTTTCGTTCGTTCGCTTTCGGTTCTCTTTTAAAGTTACTCGCGCCTCGTGCCGTTCCTGTCTGACCGGGGTTAGAACCGGGGTTAGAGAACGCGTGTCGCAGTGTGCGATCAGCTTCGCGCATTAGGAATTCAGATAAGGTTATTATCTCGGGCTCTGTCCTATTACCGTAATCTTCAGCGTAGTCGCACCATCTCGATTTAAGGTGTGGACTAAGCTTCTCTATTACTTGACGCGACAACATCTGGTTTCGTAGGTAGTCTCGGTCGTCTATACCCGCGATTACCGTCACGATACTTTGTAAATTTATGGCGAACGAATTTAGTTCTACGGCAGAATTCCCTACTCGCGGTAGTTTCTTTAAGTCCTCTAACGCTTGATCGATAATGATTTCCGGCCGGCCATAACATTGTTCTAGTGTCCGCATGATAATTTTAGGATCCCTAGCCGTACCTAACAACGCGGATACGGTCTTTTGTGCGTTTCCTCTCAGGCAAGTTCGAAGACGCGATAAGTTCTCCATGGATGAGAAACCATGTAACTGCGTTGTTACTTCAAAGGCGACCTTGAAAGGCAACCATTCTCCCGCGGCGCCGGAAAACAAAGGCAAGTCGTACGTTTGTCTAGACGGTGCGTTACTTCGCGTCATTCGTTCTAGCGTGTCTGCGAGCCGCTCGAGCCCGCGCTCTTTAGACCTATGAGGCGTGGGTGACCTGGGTCGATGCGGTGTTTCGAACGTAACTTGATTCGGGTTCCCTACAGGAGGACGTCTTTCAGTCCTTCTTTCGCGAACCGGTGGTGGTGGGGGTGACGGTCCCCTTTCTAAATTTGATTCGACACACTCCCCTCGTTTTTGAGTGTTTTGAATCCAATCGCTGACTCTACGATTGGTATCCGTTGTCTCCTCCGCGCAAACGCTTTCTCGATCCGTTTCTTCGCGAATGGTGGCGACGTCCGCGGCTAACCGTTTCCTAACCAAGGTGGCTTGCAACAGCAGTTCTTGCTGTCGAATAGCAGCGAGTTGCTCCTCAGCTTCGAGCTCGGCCTGTCTTATTCTCGCGATCGCGCTAGCAGTAGAACGTCGTGACTGAACCGACGGGGCTCGCGTTCTACGTTCGTTATCGCGTGAAGTTAATCGCGGCGGTTGGTCGGTCGCGGGCAAGTCGGCAACGGTCTCTGTGTTTCGCGGTTGTACGGACGTTGGTGCGGACGGTGACGCGGGATAATCATCATATATACGATGATTCTTTTCTTCGGCCGCTTGGCTTCTGGTGGTCGGCATCTTCTTGGCTCTTGTCGCCCCTACGCTGCCTACCTCCCTAGCGGTCCCTACCTCCCTAACTGTCCCTAGCAGTCCGTCGGAAGGGCCCGGGTTTAATCGGGATATGCTTCCTCAGGGATGGATGGTTTGGGAAAGGTAAGGTGGGTTCCACCCAGCAGAGGAGCGGAGTCAGATACGGGGTGCTCGGTAGTCGGCTGGAATGTCCGACCCCTTTGGCGAGTGCCTACAGTCTGGCCCCCGCACTGATTTCCACTCTTACCGGCGAGGAAGTGCTATTTCAGTCCGCGTTCCCGTTGAACGGTCTTGATGGACTGGTGGTGTTGCACAAAACACCACACCGCCTTGCGGCGTTAACTCTGAGACCCTGGCCGTTGGCACCGTTAGGTGGCCGGGGTAACCGAGCCGTGGATAAACCACGTAATTACGTTTTTCCACGGTGACTCGAAGTGCAGTGCAGACGGCACTCGTCGTAGTTGCACCGTTGGGTGATCTTCCCAGAACTCGTCGTGGTCGCACCGTTGGGTGATCTTCACAGACTCGACGTAGTTGCACCGTTGGGTGATCTTCCCAGACTCGACGTAGTTGCACCGTTGGTAGCTTCTTTGTACACGCCGTATACAACAACGTTCAAGTTGTATACGACTGTAACCGACGATTTTCACGTCGCATACAACGGCGTTCAGGTTGTATACGACTGCAGCGGTGATACCGCTTACAAAAGCGTTCAATTTGTAAGCGGCAGGTTTTCCTCGGCGATCTTCACGTCGCATACAACAACGTTCAGGTTGTATACGACTGCAGCCGATGATCTTCACGTCGCATACAACAGCGTTCAGGTTGTATACGACTGCAGCGGTGGCACCGCTTACAAAAACGTTCAATTTGTAAGCGGCGGGTTTCCTCGGCGACCTTCACTTCGCATACAACAACGTTCAAGTTGTATACGACTGCAGCCGATGATCTTCACGTCGCATACAACAGCGTTCAGGTTGTATACGACTGGAACTGCTTCTTGAAGTATCCGGCACTCGATGGACCAAACAACTATTGGGGTCAGGGTGCTCGACGAAATGAAACTCTTGAGTGACTCCTTTCCATAAACTTGTGGACTGTATATTTTAGGTTCAGATACAACACTTTGAAGCAATACCTTGAGGCAATACAATTAAAACAGGATTTCTCTTAGCTTAAGTACAATTTTTGTGTCGGCAACTAGTGCCAGGCACCAGTGGGTATGACGCGCATCTCGTCCAATCAGAGCGTCGCATGGCGCGCGCGCGATCTATATCGCTGTCCCGCTCTTGCGGGAGGTGCGTCTCTCTCTGATCACAGGTCAGCACATCGTGACATTTTCTAACTTAGAATTTACTAATAATGCTATACATTTATACAGGTATACATAAAGGCTATGTAGTATAATCTGCTACTTGTAACAATTGACAAAATCGACTTATCTATCCGTAACAAGTACTTTACATCAACTCTAATCAATCCGTTTAGCCAGCGTGAGCTGATTAAGTAGCCAGTACCTAGTCTCATTTTTCTCCGATTTGTTTTACAAATATCGCGATTTCTTACTGAACACCAACGACCTAATGTACTTTTCATTGCTGACTTTTCGTCTACTTTATTAAAATTAAACGTAGCTCATGACACTCAAGGATTCTCTGTTAATGTTTTTAAGATAACAAATATTATTTTTATTTGAAGCAAGAATTAGTTAGTTAGTTACAAGTCAAGCTAATAAAAGTGTAAAAAAAAAACCAATACATACATATACATACCTAAGCAATCAAGACAATAATATGTTTTTTGCCACAAACCGGCAACAACTTAGCATTAAGCTGCTAAGATGTAAGTTGTTGTTTTCTATATCGATGAACACGGAAAGAATGTGACGTGGTTCCAATCAACGCAATCGAGATTTGCTTCTGCGGTCACCTGGGACCTCGGAATATAGACAGGTTACGTAGAAATTGTCTATCTAGTTTTCTTATTGCTGCGGTTTTAGTTTCGCTAATTCTGCGGTGGACTCGAATCGATACTTGTCATAGTTATGAGCACAAATTGTTTTTTTAGTTCTGTAGGCATAGTATCTGTTTTTAATGCTTTCTACAGGGAGCGCGTAGGTGCCTTTTTGTGTGAAGGAAAACTGTTTCATAAACTCTATACATTTCTTCAAGCTAAGCCTTTTGTGCAGTGGCGTATTACAAATTTCCAAGTACCTTTAGTCTGTAAAATTTTTGCCGCCTTTATTTCTACTATCATTTGCCTAATTGAAACTTAATGTTAATCAGGTATAAGGAAACTAATTTATTTTTTGTAAATCATAAACATCAAATGATAAAAAAATTCAATTGAAACTGCAAAAGATAAAGTAGACTAACATTGCCATCAAAGAGTTGCCACAAAAATACTGACCCTATAATAATTTGCCGCCCCTAAAATCTATCGCGCTAGGCTTGAGCCTAAAGCGTAGAGTAGGCTTGAGCTTACTCAGCCTGTAGAAATTTTTATTTTCTATAATAGAAGGCGTAGCGCAGCGCCACGATAACGCCACACTTGTGGTGAAACGCTACCCTGTAAGATGTATATTATATGGGGAAGGTATTTATTAAGTTACGGCTTTTTAAAGTTCCGTACACCCGCTGAATAAACGGAACATAACCAAGGAAATTACGTTCCACTTTTCTATACTGTCTAATTATCTTCCATAACATTTAAAAACGTCAAATTAATTATACGTCTTGAAAAAGAAACATGACACAATATCCGTTAAATTATGTCTTTTATACTAGGGATTCTCCCTGGTTTGCCCGACTAGGTCAATTGGGTCTTGAAAATTTATAGCCTAGCTTCGTACAGAAAGTTAAATGAAATTTAAAACATCTAATCTATATATAATATATATATACATTTATGTCGACGCGGTAGCCGAGTTGGTAGTGTCCCTGCCTGCGAAGCTAGCGGGTTCGAATCCCGGTAAGGGCAAATATATGTGTGATGAGCACAAATATTTGTACCTGAGTCTTGGATATTTCTATCTATATAAGTATTTATTTCTCTATATATAAGTATGTATATCGTTGTCTAGTACCCTTAACACAAGTTTCGAGCTTAATTTGGTGCTAGGTCAATTATTATTTGTGTGTGCAATTGTCCCCGATATTTATTTATTTTATTTATTTATGTCGCGTTTCAATAACCGATCTATCCACGGTTTTCCCTACTGGAGATGGAAATTTGACACAAGCTCCATAAAAGTAATGTCAAATTTATGTCAAACCGTGGATAGATCGGTTATTGAAACCAGCAGTTACAAGTGTAACGCCCGACATTAATAAAATCGATCCTGATTCGTTATCCGCGGTTTTGGATTGATATGTATAATATGTCATTTTAGCAGTAATCGTGCTAAGTTTCATACACCTTTTGATTTTCATATCTATTGTGACGTTACTAACTTCTTATATTATCTGTAACTAGCTGTAAGTTTTCAGGGCCGGTTTTAACGTCCGTAAGTTACCTAAGGGCCGGTTTTAACGTCCGTAAGTTACCTAAGGGCCGGTTTTAACGTCCGTAAGTTACCTAAGGGCCGGTTTTATAAATAATGCACTTTTTTTTCGGTAACTCATTAGTAACATTACAACTCGTAAATGACACGTTAGTATCTTATACTGATTATAAACGCATTTTAAGAGCCTCCATAACGTCGTTGACCTTGCTTGATCAAGTGAAACTGCTCCGCGCACTCCGCGCATCCCCTCACCAAAATTACGCGATCTGCGGCCAACGCGCCCGAAGCGACGCTCTCGCCATGCGGCGCGGCGCGGTACCTCTACTAATCGAGCCCGCCGTATCTACATATTTACACAGTAGCAACATCCTACTATAATATTATAAATGCGAAAGTTTGTGTGTGTGTGAATGTTTGTTACCACGTAACAACTGAACCGAATTTGACTGATGAAATTTAGAATGTAGACAGTTTAGGTATTGGACTAACACATAAGCTAATCTAATTTTGAAAAGTCAACTCTGAAAGGGGTTAAATAAGGTAGATAAGTTTGTATGAAAAATGTCATTCCTTGGTTCGATTGACTCAAAAATAGGTACAAATAAACCTTAAAGTAAATCATTGAAAACGCATTTTTTATTTTTTGATATGTATTACTTCTACGGGGTGTGCCATAGAGTTTTAAAGTTTGTATTGCTTTTTTTTATTCCTTATGTGGATTTTCTTAAAAGTAGGTACAAATAAACTATAAAGTAAATAATTAAATACGTATTTTTTATATTTAAGAAAACCCCTAGAGGTTGTGCAATGGCGTTCTAAAGTTTGTACAACACATCAATTCCCACGCGGGCGAAGCCGCGGGGCACGGCTAGTAGTCGCTGCCGCGCCATTTGAATGTGCGCGTGAGTGAGTAGCGAGCGCCGTGTACGCAGGGACCGGCCTGGGACTCAGTAGGGCTGTGCCACGCGTTTGATCGCGCGCATTTATGTACTACACTGCTCGCTCGCTCGGATTTGCTGCTCTCACTGACTATTTCATTTGTATAGTTTATATAAAATCGTATTTATTAATTCATAATTATTAAAATGTCTTTAATATGCAACCCATTTATGAATTGGTAAAACATTTTAATAAATTACATGATTAAACACCTTGCGCTGTCATAATACACAGATAATATAATCTATAAAAAAAGGCATGTTAGTTACAACACTTAGGTATAAGTCGATAACGGCTGGACCGATTTTTATAATCTTTGATTTTTTGCATTTGTCTTCGTCCGGAATAAGATAAAATATGATACTCATAAATAATAAAATTAATCATTCATTTGTTGTAAATGGTATACCAAAAAGCAACTGACATGGTGTAACAAAACACAACTGACAGCTAAACGTAATGTTGTCTATGGTTGATATTGAAGTTGTGAATTGAAGATGTTTTTGTTTTATGCGAGTTTATTTATTACTAACGTTAATTAATTTTAAAATCCTAAATCTGCTCATTTATTGCCTCTTATGCGGAAAGAAGTTCGCCGGGTCAGCTAGTATTTAACTAAAAATAAAAGTGACAACCCTATGCATCACCGCAAGAGTAGGCAATTAACTCGCCGCGGCACTATGATATACCTACCACTCATAGCCTATAGGTAGTTCATCGTACGACTTTCAGCTACAAAAATATGCGGAGAAAAGTGGCACAGGTCCGTTCAGCACGGCGGCTTGTCCCGCACTGACTTTATGGGCGAATGAGGGGTGTACGTGCCGATTTGCGAGTATGAAATACGTAAAAAATTCGCAAAAAATAATTAAAGCAGTATTTTCAAAAAATGGCCTGAAGGTGTCGTGGGTATTATATTTTTTTATAAGCTGATGGTATTAACAAGTCTTTGTTACATATATAGTTTAGGAGTAAAGTAGTATTAAACTTTTAGGAAATGGGGACTTTGCACATTTGTTTTCAATATATAAATACATTTTTTGCATTTTTCGGCCTGAAGGTGTCCTGCTATATATCAAGTAGATCAACATATATTTTTATTAGATTTTTTTTAGACCAGAATTACACAGAAATATAGCTTTAAATAACCCCATTTTTGGAAACCTGCGCCTTAACTGTCCGTGAGTGAAACGAAAATTTTACGTGAATTGTCTATACCTTGTCATTTTATTATGAACTGTGAAATTTCTATCAAAATGTTAATGGGATTTTTTTGGCGGCAATGGAAATGTCAAAACTTCAAATTAAAGTATCCGTAAGCTTAAATCGCTACCAGCTCCATCGGTAAAGAGCGTCCGTAAAATGTTACTGAAATTAAACGAACGGATTTTTGTGGCACGGAAAATATGACAATTAGATCAAATTAACCGAAATATGGTATGACATTTAACTTACGGACGTTTATAAAACCGGCCCTAAATGTCATACCAAATTTCGGTAATTTTTTATGTTATTGTCAAGTTTTCCGTACTAAAATTTGACAATAAAATCAAATTTTCGTTTACAAAACCGGCCGTTAAGTAAAAATTCTTAAAATTCAATAAAAAATCACAGCTGTACAACTTTGAATTCTAAAGTTTTCAAGAAACAAGAATGCTGCTAAGGCACCGCATACCGTTTCATTGCCGCTTCAATATTTATCATCATGTAAACATGTAAATAGCAAGCAAAGAGAACATTACGTTAGTACGTAGGTAATCGTTTTGTGTTTCTGATCTAAAAATACTCTGTTGGATCTCCTTGTGCTGATAGAACGGTATCATCTTCACAAGCGTGTTATATCATGTATCGCTCACTTTCTAATCGATAAGATGAACATCGAACTACCTATGATTTTTCTTCGATTCTGAGTGAACGTTCGCCACGCTTGCCCATAACAATTGCAGTGCTATATAAAGTCCTGCTAGCACTGCATCGCGCTTGTCACATTTTAACACATAACCTGATTAGTAATTTTTTTCTCTCCTCACAAACTATTACTACAGAATAAAGTGCTATCATATCAGTGCTTGAATATTACTGCTTGGTTTAGATAGCAAGATATTATAACTAGCAATGTGATAGTCATTTAAAAGAGAAAGATCGCATAAAAGAGAGACTTAATACCTGTGATATTCATTATCTATCTATCTTTTATTATAGTTTTATCTATTTATTTACATTGTGGGGCATTCAGCACTATAATGCATTTAAAATATAACACTATAAAAAGGTAAAGTTTGTTGTATGTTACTGTTTATCTCCGGAACAATTGACCCAACATAAAAAAAAACTTTCTTTCTTATGCTGGGGCCACACTAACGGGAAATGCCGTTAATTAACGCGATGATTGACGTTTGACATAAGTGTGGCCACGACATTTGGCAACGGCATTCACATTGGCGTTAGACGTTAGCCGATAACTCAAGTGCATTCGTTCAAGTATAGCCACTCACATAATCGCAGTATTTATCGCGATGATAGGCATTGACATTTTCCTTGACGTTGACCTTAGTGTGGCCCCACCTTCTAACCTATATTTAATTTGTATTTTGCTACCCGTACGAAGCCGGGGCGTGTCACCACGACATTATCATATATTTGTCAGATAAGATTTATCTAAGAGTGCTAAAACAGTCCCGAAGTAATTGCGTTGATCGAAGGATGCGCGTTCATTGCAATCATTAAAAGCTCGGGAGCATCGAGGCATTGCACTCGTTAAATGAGCACTTTGCCAAGAACACGAACTGGTTTCTGATTCTGACCGTTACCACTTTACCTTCGATAGGGCAATTCGATAAATTCGTATAGACTTATTCCATAAGTAAGCACTAACTATTTACGGTGACAATAATGGGTTGTGGCAATAGTTGACGTTAAATTTTCATTTTTACGAATACCACAGGTGAGCACTTGTTTTACTTGAGGTTTTTGATTTAACTTGAGAATAAGCCAACAACAACGTCAGCACGTTCTGTAGGTAGGCCCTCTTCCAGGTGGACCAACGACATTGTAAGAGTCGCAAGGAGCTGATTGATGCAAATGGCTAAAAGTCATTCAAAAAAGGCCTATGTTCACTCAGCAGTGGACTTCTTAGACTTCTTCCGGCTGATGCTGAAGCCAAACATCGATCCTGATCCATTTCGTTTTTTAACTAATCAAAAATCCATTTTACTTGATGCAGTCTAGCAAGCGAATTGCATTAATCTATATCCTTAACGTTATTTAGATCTTAATTTGTAAGCGTAATCAGTGACTTTGTATGGTAATGATTGCGAATAGTTTCGGCCGCGGCCTTCGGTCAAGGTTTGTTTATTATAACCACCTGACTAACGCCACCGTATATAGATAGAAGATCTGTGTTATAATATTCTGATCCAACGAGGTTTATGTTTCGCTAGAATCGCTCAACACGAATCAGCTAGGTAGGTAAAATGATGTGTTATTGAAGCTTAAATTGACACTCAGGTATAGAGTTATTTTAATTGTTTTTTTTTCCGTAGTGACGCAGTCCGGACCTAGCAAATGTCAAAGCCAGACTAAAAAAGTTTCACAGACTACTGTGCAATTTACGGCCGTTCCCAATAACCGATCTATCCACTGTTTGCCCTACTAGAAATAAAAATTTGACATTACTCCTATGGAGCTTATGTCACATTTCTATCTCCATTAGTGGAACATAGTGAGTGTTCGGATAGGTCGTTGATCTGATCCAATGTGTTGGTACGATTAAGCAAGCATTCACATCATACCTTGTATTGTAACGCTCAGTCGATGCTGTTCTATCGATTTGTATCTTGGTAGGGGGGCGTAATGATGTGGACAGTGTCACCCGAGGCCTCCAGTCAAGTGTGTCTACTTTACCACATAAGGTTGTTTACTATTAACACTGCCTAGACATAGACAGGTGTGTTATATTGCGTGATAGTATGTTTTGGTACGGTTCCGTGGCGGGTATTCAACTTTGAAGCGATGATGACCCAGTGATAGTGATATTGCGTGGGTCCTACAGAAATCTAACAATGAGCTTGTGCTTTCAGTGAAGGAAAATAGCGTGATGAAACTACAGCTTGGTGGTAGGAAATTTTCTAGTGCTGCATGGTAAACAGCATAGATACCAAGCCTCAAGTTAAAAATCTGTCGCCAAGCACCTATCGGTGTGTTCCGACTTGTGGCCAAAAGCCAATCAGTCGGAAATTTTAAAAAAACTTTGCATATTTTGTATCAAATTATCTTAACTTGTTTATTCTGTAGGTCGTATAATGAATGCTGTAACCACAGTAATGGTCCAACGAAGCAATCTAATTCCGCATTGAAACCTGAATCCCGCAGGTCATCAACGTCAAATTCTGGTATTCTGGTTAAATATGTGATACAATATAATTACATATTCGATGATATTCCCATCGAACGTAATTCTAATAGGAAAATATTCGGTGCGATCATTATACCAAGTGGACGTTATGCAAACCGGTCAATATTCCAAGTGGACTTAATTCTTAACCGGCCATTACTCCAAGTTGTCGTTATTCTTCCTAGACTTTATTCTGGCCGGTTTATTCTGTTTGTTCAGATCAAGTTTTTCAAGTGATGATCAGCAGTTGTCTCAAGATTGTGATCACGAATTGTAGATGAGTTACTTCGAATTACTATGTGAAAGGTAATGATCATAAATTATGTTGTTCGCTCGAAACTACACGAGATCGTCCCAATTGAAGTGTAATTTGTTGGTGTTTGCGACAATTACTTTGTAAATTAGTTTTGGATTGGTATTTGATGGCATGTCAAAGAATGCTTTGTAAAACATATCGAGTTTCATTTCGCTTTTATCTGCTGATGCTTATTTAAGGCTAAATGAGAATTTATTGATCCGAAACAAGGAAATTTGCCGAAGAGTCAAAATCACCCACAAAGGCTCTTAGAATTTAGAAGTTGAAGTGGCAATGTGCAGGCCACACCGCTCGACGGACCGATAACCGATGGAGAAGAAAGGTTCTCGAGTGGCAACTACGAACCGGAAGACGTTCTGTAGGTAAACTTATTGTCAAGAATTTACAAACCTCAAAAAAGCTAAAAAAATAAATAAAAGATTAGACTACCCACTCGATGGACCGACGATATCGTAAGAGTCGCGAGGAGCTGATAGATGCAAATGACTAATATAATTATGTATTTATTGTGACGCTCAAAGGGGGAAGGTTTAGGTTCAGCAATAGATTTCTTCCGGTTGATGATGATGAAAACTAAAGCCTTAATGATCATATCGCCAAAGTCTTCTTACATGAATTATATGGACTGTTATGAGTTTGATGGACTGATGCCATTACGTACCCTTTGAAGCACGGAAATTATATGTGAAAAATATAACACAAATGGCCACCCACGCAAGTGATGATTTAGGAAATTGGATACTGTATTGTAATATTAGTCAAAACCGCATCCTGTCTGTCCTTAACTGAAATTGCCGACCAAGACTTTCATGATGAAATTACCACGCTGATAATTTTATATTCAGGTATTTCAATTGAGCACAATGCTCCAGATTTAGCTCTATAGACTGCAAATTCATAACAGCTGCTTTGCTTAGTGCTCTGGCCGCGGTCATTGTATCGCATGACATCATTGTTGTTACGCGGGACAATTGAAGAATCATATTAACACGCAACATTCATTATTAATTGGAGGGATACGAGTATTGGTTTAGAACGCATGGGTGGATATACATAGTCCAGTAAGGAAATAGGTAATATGAAAAGCAAAATTTAAGCATAAATGTAACAAAAAAATATGAAATATTGGAAATTAGTATTATCCTCCAACGCAAACGCTAAATTGTCCTTATATTAAAATAACAATATGTTGTATTTTAAAAAGTTGTGTATCACACTGTGGCTAAATTCTATTCCTAGGAGCGCAGTGTAAATGTACATAATATTGCATTTTTTATGTAGTTTTTCATATTACATCAATCTTGTTTTTCGTAAAATTAATCCAATTACATGTATTTCCCATTTCAGAACAGGTAAACCTAAAACACGCTTGTACGATACGTTATCGGCCAATCAATACGTCGTTTGCAACAGCAATAATACAGCTCTTATCAAACTGGACAACTATAACCGTGGTCGAGTGTGGTTTTATTCTATGTTCGGTGAAATACCACCGGATTTTTAGTATTATAGTTCGGGTTTTATCGATAATATTGTGAAAGGTTGAAAACCTACGCAGTAGTAATTTTTATAGCCAGTATAACAAATTGTTTTTGTGGCTCAAATCAAATTATAGTTCTGTTAAGAACATCTCATTGTTGGCGTTTTTTGTCTGTTCTATGTAAAGCAAATCTCTGACGCTCTGCAAAAACGGATTTACGGAGGTTGCAAAAACCATTAGAGATTGATCGTGATCACACTGCCGTTTTTCAATGATTATTATCAAAATTCTTCTCTATGTCGTAATTCATAAATAAATATATGTATATCTAAAAAGTTTAACGATAATAAGCTAGCAAACTAATGCAAAATGCAAATAGACTAAATGTATGGAAACTAATTTATTTCTACAAAAAAAGTATGTTCTTGATATATTTCTAAATGTAGATTTTTCTTCTTATTTGGGTATTGCTGTAATTGCGTTGATAATTAAAGGTAATGTATTTATGAGTCTCACACATTTTTAATCATTCAAGTTCTTGTGTGGCATTCGGAAATCTCAAGCAAACCATTGTAGCACGATCTACCAGTTTTTATAAAACCGTTCGTGATTCCTGTAAGTAGTTCGTTGATTTATCATCCTGCTATGTATCTAGATCTAGGAACGCGATCTGCCAACTTAATTCCTGATAAGGGTAGCTAGGTCTATCGCCCTTTGAGTCCCTTGATTTTATGGATATACCTACTCCAGCGTAAGCGGCACTAAGCGGCCATGTTTGGGTTCCCTAAGTGCCAACATATTGGAAACGATGTTCAAATTTTCATCGTCTATAACTTGATAACTAATCTATTTGGCTTCTACCTATAGGAGCAGGATCTGTTACTAATGGATCTTTGTCTTTGGTTAGGTATCCTGAGGTATTTGTTATAAGTATACTACTACATACAGCTGGTAATTTTGTTACTTGATAACTTAATCTATTTAGCTTCAACTTACGACTAATATCTGTTACTTTCAAAGAAGAAATGTAGTGCGTGTGACGTGTACACCATCAAACAAGAATTACTGCTTATAACATTATTTGATTATGGATAAATAATTGCATTTATATCATTATCATTAAATAGTATTTTTTTAGTCTGTCATAACAAAATAAAAACTAAGACAAAATCTGCATCAGTTTTTTTACAACTACTGTTGTTGTTTTTATTGATTGTCGTGTCTTGTTTGGTATGGTTCTATGGTGCATAATTTCCTTCATTCATTATAACAATATAATGAGAAGATTACAGTAAAACCATTTAATTAAGCGATTAATTCGTTCGATTACATAAATCAAATCGTTAATGCTCTCGATAATCAATTTGCCATGATCGTTCTGCCATTAAGTTAATCTTTACTGTGGCTGTTTATGTTGAATATTTAACTACTATGTACTTTAGTTGAATATTACAATGATTTATTAACTCAATACTAACAAACAATAGCTAGGGTTGACTATTTTAGGTCCTTATTTATCGTTAGACCACTCATTCACCTGATCTTAAGTGACGAAACGCCTGGACTGGAAACGGGCTCTCAAGCTGGAACACATCTCTAGTTGATTGGTGAAATATTCTTAACTTAAATGGTAGCTAGCCAGTCAAGCACTAAAATGGTAAATGGTGGTAGTATGGTTTCAAGAACATGAACTCAAAAACTCAGTTTCCAGTACCGAATATTATTAAACCTTTTAAAAGGTAAAAATAATAATCATCATCATCATGATAAATGAAAGGGAAAATTATAATAGTAATAAGACAGTAATAATAAATTTGCAGCCAAGCTAAATAAGGCAAATAAATGAATCCATCCTTATATTATAACGTTCAACTTACTGGATGTTTATCTAGCAATTATGGTGTGTAATATTAGACTTCATTATCATATTTTAACAGAGTACTAAATCAGTCATTCGTATTACACAATACAAACAATATTACGTTGAAGCTATTATGTCGTCGAGACAATAGTCATAGACTATGAAAACTTTTAGTAATGAAGAAACCTCTATGTGACATCAGACTTGAACAAGGTATTTTGTAAAACATCATGCATTTACATTAAATATTATTGCTACGTGAAACTCAATAGCTGCGTCAAATGTTATGGTGTTTAGCTTTACATGAAGATACCAAGGATTGTTATATCTTTAATAACATTGGTTATAGGGAATGTTTTATTCTTTTTGTTTTTATTTCTAAGGTGAAGTGCAATTTTCTTCTTTGCTTGCCCTGACAGTTGACATGGATTTTTGATAAACCTTCACAGACTGCCTTATTACTATTTTATAATCTCACATAATTTCTATTTGCTGCAAAAAAAATATTTCTTTAATTGATCTAGCTGGTCAAGCATTGTCTTGAGCTTTCCTTAGTTCCTTCATTTTACATTATTAATCAAGAATATTGAGTTTTAAATAACTTACTAACTCCAATGGCTTAGCGACCCAGTGTGTTGACCTCCGAGACGAGAGAGCGCCTCTCCTTTCTGAGCAATTTCAGCGTAGTTCAGAATCTAGAGTTTGCGTAGATCCGCGTCCACCGCGTCCCTTCAACGGTATCAGTTTGAAATAATGAAACAATAAACCATGACAAAGTAGGTTTATTATGCGCAGCGTGCAAAATTGTGGGTAAGCAGGGCAGTATTTGTAACATTTATTGTGTTACCTCGTCTTTAAATCAGATTGTAGCAACAGCCCGGCATTTGCCTACAGAAATTAAGCAATTCTCATAATACAAACATTAAGTACTCACTGCTTCATTTCGAACCGTGACGACCTTTAACCATCATCAGATTGTAAGATTCTGATTAGGAAACATAATTTTACAAACTGCAGCGCAAACCATTGCCATGACTTTTTACAGACATTGATAACACAGAAGCGGTAGCTAATTACCAGGCCTATTGCTAGCCTCTTTTATTATTCACATAGATAATTGGTTAACAACGACGCAACGGTTGTATAAAAGCAATTTTCAAATTATATACTTGTCAAGTTTACTTGAAGTATTTTTAATTACTTACTATACGAAGTTTTGGACATTGCATTGAGTAGATATAAGCTTCTTGATATCTCTAAAAGTTATCTAGAACAAATCTGAACTATGGATATCATGATTAAATTGGATAGTTCGCATTTTAAAGCCACACCTAATCGCAATTCCCGATTATATACATAGAGAAGGATAATAATAACACATATATTCCCAACCATTCACTAAAACGATTGTTGGTGCGCCAAAATTTCATATGTGGATATATTCCAGTGGTAAAACAATAGGTCGCGCTTTGTGAATGTTTGTGGGAATAAAATTTATTGTCAGGCCGTAATAATATGACAGCGGCGTGTTTTGCAAACAGAAAACTAAAAACTTAAACTGAGTACCTATACTAATCGGCTTTAGGTATTGTGTTCGTTTATGGTGTAAGAATTAGACTAATGTGTGCTAAGCTGGGATAGTTCGACAACGGTTGGACAAAGGACAACCAGACGTTCAGCTTCATTTCATTTATTGTTGTTAGTGGCCAACTCTGGTTGGTATTAAAGTTTTCGGACCGCCTAAAGGCGTCTGACTGGGCTTTTCGACTTATACGGCTTGGACTAACAGTTTAACGTGCCTTTCAAAACACCGTAGCTCTTCTAAGTGATGGCCGTGCTAGGTGTTGATTTTAACCTGGTCGATCTGTTACGAGATTTACATTCAGGTAAAAACCACCCATATTACGATCTCTCCTATGAGAAAGAAATTCTTTGCTTCGTCGCTTATCGTACGAACAGCGTAGGAGTGGAACACCTTGCTTGCTACCGACTTGTGTCATGTCTCGTGTTTCCTGATAACTACTATAGGTACTAATGCAGTTCCGGGTTTCTATTATAAATGATGTCATAAACCCTTTTGCATACAAAGTGCAAGTGAGTTTCACCCTACTTGGCATCATCACTTAAATCTGGTTAGCAAACGTTACTTTATAAAAAAGCCTATGATGTAATTTCTTATAGGATCCCAAAATTTAGCTATGTGATACGAAGCTAGAACTGCATTAACCTACGTATTTCTATATTATATATTGAAACATCAAAATATTTATGGTAGGTACATATTATTATTATTATTATTTTCTGATACTTATATGTTTTTATTTTATGTTACAGGTACAAACATTGAACAATCTTAACATCACCTGAATTACGTGAGTGAAGTCGTCTAACTTTATTTCTAGAAATTCTAGTTTTGGAACATCTTTCAGGGTATAATAATGTGTAGCCAGATAAATTATTTTCATCTGTAATGTTACCATTATAATAATATGTCACAGATATATATTTGTTTATTGTGTATTATTTTTACGTTTGTATCAAATGCCTGCTTAAACTTACACATATTATATACCTGTAAACACACATCAAAATTGACTTTAGTAAAATTACGTCTCAAAGGACCATATCACGAGACGTTTATGTAAAACACGTCTCTAGAATATTACTAACTCAAATTTAGAAATATCCATAATTAGGCTCGGATTAGACATTTAAATGAGACTCAATGGTCCGTTATAAGACGTGCGCACTAATACCAAACTGTGCTTAGCAGAACTTGACAATATAACTTGGTAACAAACGCTCTTCGGGCCCAATGTTACCCGGGAGTCTGTGTGACGGGATTTCGGGACCAATTACGGAGCGCGTTTACGTCACGTTAAGATACGACCGCAGTCCCTCGACTTTGTTGAAATATTGACCCTAAAAGCCCATTACTGTCCTATAGCTAGTGTTGATAAGTCAGAATTAAACGATTAAGGAACGGGATGAAACTTTAAAGGTTGGAAACTAGTAATGGATAAGAAAAGCATTTGGACCGAAGTATTACTGAAAACAGCTGTGATAGTTCTGCTTGTTACTGATAAAAGCCATACCTACTTATAACGTAACATGGATTCTACATACGGAAAACTTGAATATTGTTATTTGAGCATAATTTATTACTCTCTCTCTGAGTTCAATGCAGATCTCACGACCTATGGGTCTCACTGAGCTATCATCGTGTCAAAATACTCATAGTTAGGTAGTGTTTCAAGTATCAATAAAAAATTATATCTCATAACAAAACTCAAAAGTAGGGTTCATAGAGGTTCCTCGATTATTTTTTGAGTTCACAAGTGAAAGTCTGTCCAAGTTTAATAGTTTTAGGCAAATAGATATTCAACTTTACTAGTTACAAGTTAGTTTATAACATCGATAACAATTTCCAAACAATCAATGGAAAAGCTCAAAATTACAAAAAATGCTTTTGATCACATTAATTATATCTTTAACCCTTGCAGTACCCACGGTCGCGGCGATTCGAGTTTGGGGGAAATACCAAGTTTCCATGTGACCTTCACGTGACCTTGCGTTCTCAAGTGTCGCGGCACTTGACCCCAAAACACTTATGTCTCTGAGAGCTGTTTGTTTATGTTTTGCTTTGTTCCAGGTACTATTCTTGGAAGCTAGTGAACTACTCGTTCTGTAGAAATATAAACAAAAACATATGAATGTTTATTTAGTTTATAACAGCCCATTGTTTCGAAGGTACTTTGAAATAACTGCCGTTTTGTAAATAAATAATAATAAAATAAAAAACAAAATTTTTGTTTCATTTTTTTTATACCATTTCATTTAGTATAATATGGTTTTTAATTTTGGTAATATAAAAATATTCATGTTTTCATACTAATAATTCGACATTTTCACTCGCAAACATTCGACTAAGAACCCCCCGCGCGCCCGCCGCGCGCCCGCCGTAAGCCGATTTTTATGATTTATTTGTGAATGTATTTTAGCGTGTTACTAAGATTTGTTTATACCCTCATGTAGATACAACATTCAAAAACAAGAATAGTATGTTTTACTTACCCACACAAGCAAAATATTTCATGTAAAACAGCAAAATGTCTCTGCAGGTAGATAACATTCCATAAAAACTATAAAATTTGGCCTTTTTCCAAAAAAATCGAAAAAAATATTTAAAATCGTCACTTTTCGGTAAACTAAGTCATTTCTCAATAACAATGAAGCTCTAAACTCATTGAAATGAACACAAATGCACCTTTCCGAACAAAAAATATGTTTACGACCGCTTACAAGGCCATTCGTTTTTTATGTACGGCGGAACACAGACAATGTGAACTTCGAGAGACGATATTTTTTTATTTTTCTCCGAAACCTTGCGACTACAGATGTTTAAAACAACCATTTGTTCATTCACAATCGATTAGTAGAGTTTCCAAAGAGAATAAGACACTTTGAAATTTTAAAAGCCGTAGACTACCAGAGCACTACTCACGTAGTGCTATGAGCACTACTTAAGTAGTGCTCGGTATCTGACCGTCATTTCGCAGAGCACTACTTAAGTAGTGCTCGGTATCTGACAAGAGGGCCTGACCTGACCTTCCTTCACGCAAACTATCATCAGCGTGATTTGAAAAGTTTCCAAATCACTTGCGACATGGCCTTTCCAATCATCTTCATCGGCATTCTGTGTTAATTTAATAATGATTAGGTTTTATTAAAACTAGTCGCCGAAACTTTCATCTGTCGTGCGCACTTTCAAATATTTTCGTGATCAGTTCACACGGAAGTTCAAAGGTCATGTGCGTCTCCTTTCGCTTTTGGAAGGAACTGTGTCGTCATAATTCATTGTTTTGAATTGTCTGTTCGTGCTATCTCCATTGTTCCCGGCCGTGTTTAGAAATAATGACTCACTTCATTCAGGTCATTACGAAAATTGCATCTCGGTTGATAATATAATTTTCACCTTTGATGTACCTACTTCTTCAATTCATTTTTAAGGTTTACCTATATATAAAACAAGTCAAAAAACAAGCTTTTATTATGTTCTACCAAAATTAATAACTGAGTTCCTATGGCCATCTTCCATCATCAGACTCTGGTTATCATTGAAAGACAAATTACTCGTCCAGACGATTCAAATGAGCCAAAACTCGATGAGGTTGTGTCGTTTCATTGCGAAGTTCCTTTGGCCACCTCGCAGCTCCATCATCTGATCAGCAACATGTCATAATAACATGACATACAAGTTGCAATTTGAAGTGGCAATGGGCAGGCCACATCGCTTGACGAACTGATAACCGATGGGAAAGAAAAGTTCTCGAGTGGCGACCATGAACCGGAAGACGTTCTGTAGGTAGGTCTCCCACTAGGTGGACCGATGACATTGTAAGAGTTGCAGGGAGCCGATGGATGCAAATGGCTAATAGCCATTCATGGTGGCGTTCAAAGGGGCAGGCCTATGTTCAGCAGTGGACTTCTTCTGGCTGATGATGATGACAAACATCGTGACAGGTGGAACTAAATAAAAGCTTGTAAAATAATCGCCACCTTCGACAACATCGTCACTTAACATCAGGTGACTTGTGGTCTAAAGCTACCTTTCAAAACTACAAAAGAACTTACTAAATTAAGGTATGCAATATGCATCGGTGAACTATTTTCCACTTGTAATTTGCCACACATACAAGAATATCCAATGGTCGAACGGTAAACTAGGGCGGTGAACTAAGCCAGATTTCGGTTCTTGGAATCGAAATAAGCCTTTCATATTACTGTTCTTTGCAATTCATTTACCGTCAGAAAAAAACAAGTTTCAAAGAGATATTGTTTTAGGATTAGTAAAAATATACGGAACTGATGATGTTATGTTGTTAATTGATGAAACTAAAGACTATGTAAATGTAACTAATATAGAGCGAGAGGTCTGCCTCTCTGGATTCTATCTCTGGATAGAATGATGCAGTGAGATGATATTTTATATAAAATTTATCGTGCAATAATCTGAACAAACGTCAAGACATTTGGGTTTATATCCCCCAATCAATTATATCATCTCAACAGTAATGCGACCTCATTTACCACAATGTCCTCATAGATTGTAGTTGATGGCTCGTTTATTCGTTCATTCATATCCTTTATCACATTCTATTTGACAGCACACTTCAAGACGTGGGTCATTCTCTGAGACACAATGTCTATACGTATTAGGAACATCTTATTGTGTCTGTCCGCTTTCAATTGATAAATGGACTTGGAGCGTTCGTTCCACGTTATCCGCTCCTGATTCGATGAGATTTACCCGATTATTATAAGCATCAAGCGCCGATTCAATAATGATAATGGTTTTATCCGTCCTAAGTTATATTTCTAAAAGATGAAAATAAAGCAATCTTACCATACGGCTTAGGGCCCACTTTAATGTGGTAGTTTCGCTATGCTATTAGTGACAGAAGTATTTTTATCTGATTGTTTGTCTACATAACAAATTTCATCAAGCAACGATTTAGACGTGAAAAGATTGAAAGACGGAGAGAGTTATTAAGGTACAATTATGCTTCTTCTAAGAGAGGACATATTATTGTCTAAAACAAAACAATTCTATATTATATAAATCATTTATCTCGTTTATTATATCACTATGTTCATAAAGCCATGACGTTAATATTTGCCGAGATTGCATCGTCAAACGCACGTTAAATAATAATTTACACGCTATCGTAGATGCTAATCCTTATTTCCGTTAGAGCTACAATCTTCCTTTTGTTATCTCATAATGGTATTCGTTCTGAGAATAAATTACGAAGGCGCCCATAAGAGGTTCGGTTTAAAATGAAATGATGTTATAACGATTGTATGGCTCCAACAAAATTGTAAAGCGATACATCGGTATTGTGAGAGTGTGTTTAATACGAATAACAAAAAGAAGCGTACCGTTATGGCCTCGCGTATGCAGAGTCTCAAGTCACAGTTTTCGTAATAGTTACTGCGTTTTCTGCTTTGACCGAGGAGCACGGGTCGTACCGTTAGTCAGCTTGACCATCCATATTGTATTGTTCTCGAATTATTGTGTTCTTATGTCGTGTGCCGCGAATGGAAATTGGTAACCTCGCGTTTTTATGTACGGAGTTCTCTGACCTCAATATTCTTCCTTCTTTGTTTCTAAATGAGATTAATCCAAATATGTAGTCGTTCATATTAACATATTATGTATTGTGTATTATTTGCGTGTTGGTATTGACTACCATTCATCCGACTGAAGTTAAGCTACTAATAATTTTGAGCTCTAAAATTATTCCACACCACTACAAAAATAACAACCGGTACTTTATTAAACATATAAACATGCTTCTATTGTGGCTTCAGTAAACAGTATATTAGTCAGTGTATCGGCAGTCATGAGTTTATTTTGATACAGTTTTATTTGTAGTCTTGTTAGAAGGCGAAATTTACAAATTTAGGATAACCTTCGACTTGTTAATTGTTATATTGATTTCTGTTTAATCCTGAGATCGGTTTTTAATCAATGTTTCGTGATATACTGCCACAACCACTTCTGCATGTTTATATACCTTCCCATGATTTTTTTATATTTAGATGTATTTTTAACTAGAATTTTTTAATTCTGATGTGGTATATTGGTTTTTGAGTTATGACAACATTAATTTCCGTACATTACAACTTCATTTGAATTAATTAGTCACCCTTTTCGGAGTACCCGCAGTTCTCTCTCATTTACATGAATTCTGTTGTTTTAGGACTTTCCTTTTACAATTCCTCTGCACTTTCAATTTCATTGTACTTTGTTTTGAATTTATTAGTCATATTTGGTTAGGCGATATTAATAAAATATTGATGATTTATTGTTTTGCGTGTTGTAATGAAGATTTAATTAATTAAAACAGGTCAGAGCAGGGTGTTACATTACAAATAAATCTTTAATAAATTAATCCATTATTTACAAACCTTTTTTTCTTCAGTTTATATTACATAATTATGCATAAATTATATTAATTGTATTTTAGCCAATTTATCAATTCCTTATTTAGCAACGCTATCAAGACTTGATAAATTAAGTTGCACTCAATTCACTGTTCCGTCGAGCATGACAATTTGTTGCATTAGAATGTTAACATAGTGCTTTAGGTCGACACTCTTGTGTGAGCATCTAGGAAAGAGAGTTATTTAATACATAGATAGGGGAATAGTGAAAGTCTGACTTGAATATATTGCTTAATACGTAGGAGATAAGTGTAAGTCACATAACACAAATGCACTAATTTTACTCTCAATTTCATTTAAAATAGTGCATTTTCCTCGTTAACTTTGAAAAAGTGTTTTCCTCTACGATGTAGTATTTAAAAGATTGAAGTATAGTGACAAAAGTAGCTGATTATATTCGAATTTACAGATGTGTTTTAGATCTGTAATGTTTGTTTTTTTACAACTTCCAAGGTGTAGCGTTTGAACACAACACAACAATCCTGATGTTAAGTGATGATGTGGTCAAAGGTTGATGTTTAAGATGATGTAAGTAATGGGCAAAATTTGTTATTGTTCATGGACTTCTGTCGCTGACTGTAGGTACAATCAACGACAAAAGTTGCTGAGCAATAGTCAATTTTCCGATTACCTTCTCCATATTAAACACCAACCTGTGTTGTGTTGTGGTTACACGCTACTTCGTTAGTTGTAAAAAAAACCTAAACGTAACTGATCTAAAACACATTTGGTGAAATGGTGTATGATCAGCTACTTTTGTCGCTGACTGTACATTATAGATTTTCTTTCCTACTTCTATGAAGTCATCATCATAATCAGCCCATTTCAGTCCACTCCTGGACATAGGCCTCTCCCAAAGCACGCCACTGAGCCCGATCTTCGGCTCTTCTCATCCAACTGCTGCCAGCCATTTTGCGTATATCATCGCACCACCTTGCCGGAGGGCGTCCTACACTACGTTTGCCGAGACGCGGTCTCCACTCGAGAACACGTTTGCCCCAACGGTTATCGGTTCTTTGGCTAATATGTCCAGCCCATTGCCACTTCAGCTTCTATGAGGTACATACATTATTTCCTAAGTAGAGACTAGTCAAAGGCCGGAAATCGAACGTCATTCCGCCGCAAGTTGAATGACATAATTACGTAGATTATTATCTATCGTAATTCGTAACAGAGTAGCCCTAAAGCGATTGCCAAGGCCGCTGACAATGACCGGACCAACGGTCTCGTTAATAAAGATTTTACATTCATTGCACGCTGTTACATGAACCGGTTCTTCGGGAGCTGGAGTATTTCCTATCTCTAAGGAGATTAAATTATTAACTCAGTAAATTGAGTCAGTGTTTTTTGTTCTTCTTCACATCTTACAGGATAATGTTTGACCACAAGTCAACTAATGTCAAAAAACGGTATGGTCAAAGGTGGTAAGACGATACTCCCGGACTGGGAACTGGCTCTCAAGTTAGTCTGCTTGACAAAGATAGGGTGGCAGCTGGCCAGGCAAGTATTCGAAAATATTGTTTCAGAACTATCGATAGTATTGATACTATTGATAGTTTATACTTCGCGGGCAACAATACTATCGATAGTATTGCCTCATTTTAAGCTATTGATAGTATCGATAGGCCTATCGGTAGTATTACGATTGCTTAGCTATCGATTAATTGTCGATACTATCGATAGTTTATGCTTCGCGGGCAGCAATACTATCGACAGTATCGGTAGTATTGCCTCGTTTTGAGCTATCGATAGTATCGATAGTATTACGATTGGTTGGCTATCGATAGACTATCGATCGGCAACCCTACTCGGAAATGCCTTACTACTAAATTATGGTGTTATCACACGTTTTTCTTCACTGAAAGCTCAGGCTCATTGTTTTTGTTGGATTGAAAACTATCAAAAGATAGCATGGTTAGTTACCATTGTAGGTACTGAGCTAGATTCAAATTTTGTAGATCTCTTTATGTGGCTAACTAATAAACTATAGTTTTTTCTGTGTGAAAAACTATAAAACACACACCGATCTAAAACAGATAAAGTAAATAGTAGATAAGTAATAAAACAACAAGACACTTTGTATATTGGACATCTGTTTGACTTTAACAACAATTTTATTGTTTACATTTACAAAGTACATTTATTTTATTACAAAGATTAAATCTCTTTTTTCTGTTCTATCCATTAAGGCAAAGCTAACGTGATCAAGCGGAAAATATATGTTAATTTAATTTTTATGTTTCAAAGCAGAGGGTCTTCTTTAAAAATATATTACACAAAATAAGTAGTTATTGAAACCTTTTTTGTGGCTTCAGTTTCAAACGTTTTTATCCCATTTAGAATACTTGCTTTTGAGTTTTTTTGATACAATTTTCTACTTCAAGATTGGTATGATCTAACCCCACAGTAGCCTGTCGCCTCGGCACAACCTGCGGCGTAAGGCTACTTGTAAAATCCGGGCCTTAACCTTTGATTCCAAACGACAGCCTCGTCGGAACCGCAGCTGACGTTTCTATGAATGTCAAATTAGTATTATTTATTTCATCGTCCTCGAAGCGTAAGAGTTACGTTAATGGGATCAGATAACGCGTTTATGTGAGTTGCACCGACGGAAACTGATTTATTTAAAAATAAACTGTCTGTAGCTAGAATATTTTCAGTTTTAGTAGCGTCATGTTTTGAGATAGGTATTTTTATTGATTTGAAGAATGTTATGACATTTAATCGAATACGTTATTATTTATGCAAGGTGACTTGTATGTATGTAGGTTAATATAAGCGGGAGTTAATTTACGGAAGTGACAACTGCTATAAAAATATATATAAATTTAAATTTTTGCTTTTAATATTCTATGGGTTTTATCAGCCCTCATCAACCCACCCTATGAGAATAGAAGGTGTTTTCACTCGTTAATAGATACATTATTATAGGTATAGGATATATTTTTACGTCAACACATATAGTTTTTCGACACACGTGTTATTCACGAGTATACGTTCAAATGACGTAGCTAGACCAGTCGTTAAAAGAACTCTCTAATTAAAATTTGTTATCGATTGTACATAAATATGACGATAAGAAAATTGTATGTAAACGTAGACAAAACGATGTAAATTATAATTATGAATGGCATGAAATATTGGCCATATGTAGCTATAGTGAAAATGTTATCAAAATGAGAATGATTATAGTTGAATAGTGAAAAGGTAGGCAAACTGAGAAAGTAGGCATAGGGTACGCAGTCTTAGTAACAGATCCACTGGGTTAAGTAACACTAAGCACGGCAGTCGCTTGGATTAATGACCTCTAGTAGCATTTACAACAGAGCGCTTTCGTGCTTCGGAGGGCACACGTTGTCTCAGCAATATAGCAGCTAAGCCTAGTCAAAAACCTTCCATTGATACTCGCAATACCAGATTTACTCACAAGGTTTTGAATATTTCTGTGAAAGTAATAACCAAATCTATATTATGTCCCCCTCCTTGTATCGTTTTCCTCATTAGCAGTAGCTTCCTTTAGTAGTGTAGCGCTGCCCAAAGAAATGATTTTAAATATTTTTTTTGTTCTTAATCTTTAAATTGGATATATTAAAGTATTTACCTATAGAAAAATATCAATTTCTGCGCAAGCGAAACCACAGGGCAGGTCGCTACGCGCTAGCAACCTTATAACCGTTGTTTAAAAGTCACCTACGTAGCTCCTACGCAAGCACATGAGTAAATAAAGCAATTAACAGCAATGATAAAAACGTGTCGAATGCCTATCGTTTCACAAGCTGTAATCACATCATCTTTAGAAATCGCCGTTTGCTCAGCAAACACGTGTCACGATCATGATCCAACAGCAATTATCGCGTTCGCCTATCGAGCACCGGTAGAGGTGTAATACCTACTCCAGCGACATCAGTGAAAGTTCACCTATGTGCAAAGAAAATCTTTACTGAGGTTAAAGTTTTCTAAACGAGTATTATGCTGGGGACAAAGTTAATGAAAACTCTTTTTGACTATTTCATTGAATTTGTTAAATAGAAGGCCTTTATAAAGCTAGAAAATCTTTATTGCGAACTAACTCACAATGATAGAGTTGCACGGAGAAAACAGACCTTTCGAAATATGTACATATATTGGAAATTAATGTAAAACAAGGAAGGAAAAGGCTACATTCTGGAAGGATACGGTTTTGGAAGGTAAGACTCAGAAGGAAAGTCAGCCATTTTTTGTCAGTGTGCCAGCTATGGTTACATATTTTTTTAAGGACTATGGAGGTTACCGACTGCACGACAACAGGATTTTCTATCTATCCATACAATTTGTAACTGATTTCTTGGTAACATGTAGAGGTACACTTAAATCAAGTACGAGTTATCTCCTTAACTCAGAGTTAATTGCTCACGAGAGGTTTAATCGATAAATCGCCTTGCGACTCCAAGAGTTGAGATTAAACTTTGAGTTAGACTGCCAGCATAAAGTATTGGATTGTCGGGTTAGTGTGTTGAATAAATTAAACCCGGATCTTTTGCAAGCAATCCGGAATTCATACTTTTTGGGATGATAAGTATACACTGCACAAAGACATTGAGATGTTTAGTTTTTTTCCGAGTTCAAAAACAAATAAAGTAATTCGTACCTATATGGCTTAAATTTTAAAATGACAAGATGTCGTGCACAAGCAATCTTATAAATTTTACTTATTATACAGATTTTTAAAGGTTGCTCTATTGATGTGTTGTCAATTCAATACAAACGTGAATACTGGCCTAATGAATTGACCAGTTTCTTGTCTAAAGCCACCGTAATAAGTAACCTGTTATAACAAGCGTGCTACCGTTAGTCGCGGCGAATCTATTGCGGGATGTCTTTGTTAAAATTGTTTTTGACAAAACCAAACTACTATAAAAATGAAATTTATTTGAATTTAATATGTGAATTAACCAATTAACCATCACAAAAAATATTAATACGTTTATGGAAATTTGTTTAATAGTTCTGTATATTAACTGTGTTCAGACAGACAAGATTATTTTTTTGCTCACATTGTGTTTTGTTGCTCCACAGCCCTACATCTTCCGCAATCAGTTTCTGGTAAATGTTTTTCAATAAATACAGATAAATACGGGTATACAGTTCTACATATTATTATAATATAGAAGACAAGTATAATAGTAGTGTAGTGTGTGTGTGTGTGTGTGTGTGTGTGTGTGTGTGTGTGTGAGCGTTATCTGTCTATCTATAATTTTGAACAAAAAAATAACCCACTTCTCTTTCCCCTTGATTTCTCTGGGATACCATCATCAGATCCTAGTTACTTTATCATGGTACCACCTTTGGGATATCTCCTTTCCAACAAAGAAAGAATCATCAAAATCGGTTCATAAACGATGAAGTTATCCGCGAACAAACATAAAAAAATGTATATAATTCTTTAGATATAATCAATTACAATCAAACTAAAGCAGTAATAGAATACGTTTTTCAATTAGGTACATACTTAGCATAACATAAATTTGTATGTACGACCATAAAACCAGGGTTAGCCAACTATCTCATACGCACTTACTTACTTTTTCCAATCATAAAACTTGACTTTCCACATTACGGTACAGTTCCATGCTAATATATAGTTGTTACACCCACCTCTACTAAACTTGATTGGATTAGAATCCCCGGCCATTGACTTGTTTTGGCTCCTAAACGAAATAGTTGTTCCGCTAGGTCTACCGACCAACCGACATTTTTTATCCAGCGTTCTATTTCTTTTGTAACGCGTTTCTACGGTTTGCGGTCGATATGTTGGTAAGCATGTTGTTTTGTTATTTTTGATGCACATGTTTGTTGATCATTGACAGAATCCTCATTTATTGTAAAGGTTTAGTCATTAACTCCATGTTCCTCATGTTCATTGTTGTATTATAACTTGTTAATTTTCTTAATATTCATCTTTTTAAACTCTTTCTTATACCTAATTTTTGCTAAACTTTAACAAACGTCTGCACAAGAGTTTTGCTTTGCGTAGTGTTTAATAACGTTTGATAAAAAGAGTAAGGGCCGGTTATATAAACTTCCGTAAGTTAAATGTCATACCTTTAACTAACGGACGTATCAAAACCGGCCCTTAATGTTTATAGCAATATTGTTGCCATAATGGTGACGATTCTGTTGTGCACTTTCTAAAACTATACTAAGTTTGACAGGACTAAAAAGTGTTGTTGTCCTTTTTTGACTACGGAAATATGAAAAGGACAGCATTACTTTTAGATCTGTCAAATTTAGTTAAGTGTTAGAAAATGTACAACAGAAACGGAATCATTGTTAGAGTTTTGCGAGTTTTGCCCTAACCTAATAATTTTATTTTGAGCATAAATTTCTGTTTGTTTGATTATTACTCAGTAGCTTGCCTGATAAATATAATAATTAAAATTTAATAAGGCGTGTTTTTTCTCCATTCGTCTGATAAAACCCTGCTGTAATAATGTACATTAAAATTTTATTAACAAATGCATGATGTCATCCCACATCCCATACGGCCGTGTAAAATTGAGGAAAAATGTAGCACCAAAAAACTTAAAGGAAATTGTAACGTTTTAATGATTAGACATAAAATATTTCAGCAAATACGAATCACAATAATCATCGGAAAAGTTGACAATCTGAAGGCTGAATGTGACAAAAAATATTTGCAACTATTTATCGTTGCGATGAACTTTATTCAACTGTCGAAAGCGAATTCGGCAAGTTACCATAAAATTTGCAACTTTAAATTGCTCAATCGACTGTTTATGACTATTACGTTATCAAAATACTATCAACTGTTATCATTATTATTTTCGATTTTGCAATAGACGTAGAATGTGCGTCATTTTTTTATGTTTACCAGAATGGACACGCTTGTAAAAGTTTATTGATTTTACGGTTGGTTTTTGCTACCAGTCTTAGGATAGTTTGTCTTTTGTTTTTTTACTCTGAACTATTAGCATTGGTGGTCTTGAATTACATTATATTTCTAGTTTCCCAACGCTAACCAATTAAATTCGCAACGGTAGCGGCGGGATGTTTTCATTGATGTTAAATTATGATGAATGCATTCATTGTAGTGCGTGCACTTACTACATTCGACCTTTTGTTCGGCTAAAATTGTTATGTTTCGTAATAACGTCATTGTTATATTAAATTGCTATGATGGTTATTGCCGATTTATGAAAAATTGGCGCCTTATTGTTGTGTATTTTGATGAGTTTTGAGCTGCAATATTTACTATACCTAGTTAATAGTATGTATAGGTATGTATATTATACCTCATGCAGGCACAGTATTTTGTATATTTCTTAAATTTTATTATACTGAAATTATAGCCTATAGGATCAGCGAACTGAAGTGGCAATGGGCTGGACATATTAGCCGAAAAACCGATAATCGTTGGGGCAAACGTGTTCTTGAGTGGAGACCGCGTCTCGGCAAACATAGTGTAGGACGCCCTCCGGCTAGGTGGAGCGACGACATACGCAAAGCTAGCAGCGGTTGGCTGAGAGAAACCGAAGATCGGGCTCGATGGCGTACTTTGGGAGAGGCCTATGTCCAGCAGTGGACTGAAACGGGCTGATTGTGATGATGATGATAATACTGAAATTAGACAACTCAAATATAATATACAAGATCACCCGGTGAACTTCATACCTAGAATTTTCCACACAAAATTATCTATAGGGTTTCCTTTTTTTTTAAACCACAGCTTTAGGAGATAAGTAACAAAAAAATTTAACGCTCAAGCCGTTTCTGAGTTTTAGCAAAACTACACAGAAAAATAATCTGACTTTTCTTCTGAGTCTTACCTTCCAAGACCGATTCCTTCCCTTTTGACTCAGAAAAAAAACGGTATTTCAGAAGGTCTTTTTCTCCATGTAGCAGAGCAGCAAGAGCAGCAGTTGATTTTTTATATATAAGAAAGAATAAGATAAGAAGACATAGTAAACGCAGGTATATGTGCAGGTAAATACATAAATACCGCAAAGAGAATGGTTTATGTGTGCGATACCAGCCAAAGTATAGTACTTGTCTCATGACCCTTTGAACTTGCCCTTCGAATCGTTACTAGCCAGCTTTCTACTGGTTTGCAATGTGGAATTTGCGGATGTCCAAGTTTCTTCAGTAGGTAATGACGTTAGTACTTTGTATCTGTTCTGTGGTAGTGTAGGTACTTCTGTGGTAAAGGTTTTTCTGTTTTGTGTTAGTAAGTAATTTTATTCATACATACTCTCATTTCATTCAAAATTTAATTTGCTTGCTTGCCACAAACTCACAGATTAAATTTATAATTTTGAGTTAGTTTGAACTTGACATTAGGTGTGACATTTTTAAAATTCGTTATTGTTTCTTTTTACTCATGCTCTGAACTAAAACTGATTATTTTCTTTACAATAAAGATGTTAAAAAACATAATAACCGGGACCGATATACTGTAGGTCATTTAAGCCACATATACAATTCCATTTTTTTAAATTTAGTTTGTTACGTAAAGAAATGCAACGATTTAAAATAAAAATCATTGCGCGGTGAGTTGTGACATTGATATTTTGAATTAGGCCATTGAACAAAAAGGATCACTATCCTGCGGCCTATAGTGAAATCTTTTGCCTCGATTTAAAATTTTGTCAAACATCGATTACATTTAATTTTGCCTTTGAAGTTAGTGATAGGTACCAACTGTTTCTATTTTTAAAGGCGCGTTAGGCATCCTAAAGCTAAGACCGTTAGTTGACGATTGACAATGATTGATTGGATGTCTTCAGACGAAATAGCGTTCGTAGTTTAGATTTTGCTTTACAAAGTGTTTTAAACTTTGCGAACTAACTTTAGAATTTGTGCCTTGATGAGAAAATCCTTTGCTCAATTTAAGCAGACATTATTTAGACACGGCCTGTGGGATATTATGACAAAAAGCGGATAGTTAAACCTTTAGGTAATCTGTAGAGGTAATACATTATTAACAGATTATGTTAATTAATAGGGATTAATTTTATTATTTTTAGTTAGTTTACTTGGAAGTCAAAATGTATTGGGGCTTATTGTATATTCGATGGTAATTATTTATTTCACTTGCATTATTTTTTTGCAACTGAGTGACCATGCTAACATGTCACTCTCTCTTCAGTTCCAAGCCACCTAGAGTATTGAACTTCAACAGTTTAAAATGGCAATGCGCATGTTAAATTTCTTAGGCATTTAAATTTAATTGCAAACATTGCCCTCTAACTCATTTGGTATAAGCTCATATTCATAAACTAGCAAGGTGTGTCAGCAAAAGGCTGCTAATGATGAATATTTCAATGAATTAATACATCAAGTGAACGCTTAGCAATCGGTGTGTAGATAACAAATTCAAAAACATTGCATTGCAATGATGCTCGTGCACTGACATCAGCGACCGAACGTAGAAAGGTTACGGCAGCTGCTTCCTGGTTACATGCTAAGGCTCTGTAAGTTTATTACCTATGTTTAAAACTGGTTTGAGAGTTGCTAGAGCATACCAGGGTGAATCATCTTTGACTTTCAATCGTAATAATGGAAAACTTGTGTATTAAATCCTAAACCTATAATAGAACTGTAACGGAGATGAAGTCTGTACGTTGAAAATAATGAAGAAGGTAACTATATACCTAAAGCCGAACAAAATTCTCAGCAATGACTTCATATTCTATATTTGGTCATTCACATTCTCACTATCCAAAAAGTGACGTGGTTCGGAATATTTCTACACACCGGTCGTGCTATATACCTAAAGGACTAGTAAAAAATAATTAAAAGAAATATTTTAATGGAAATATTTTGTCACAAAATGAAATGTTTTCCCACGTTTGTCCTCTAACACTTTCCATGGTATTAAGCCGGAGACACCACAAGTACTCGACGGTCGTTCTAGCGGAAACATCTAGCACTTTCACCGCAACCTTCGACCTTTGGCAGTAGACTCGAGCCCTCTCCGCTATCGATCAGATCTGGCAACTCATGCGGTTTACCGTTACCTTAAGATACAAGTCCAATGGATGCAACACCTCATGCTGCTGGCAGCATCTCTGTCACCTATGAAAAGCAAGCATTATAGCTCAGCTAGAACGAGATGCTCAAATCGTGCAACTATACCTGCATTATTATAAATTAGCCTTGTGCTAAACACCACAACATAAAATAGTGAGATAGGAATATTAAACATTTGCAATTTAATCTTACTTGATTTATTTTATTTTGTTTTATAGCTGTAAATAATCTAATTATTTCATGTCCCTATATTTAGGGTGATGTCTGTTTGACGTTGACAAATGCTGAAATAAAAACTTTGAATTATTTGTTTTGCCATGTAAGATTCCATGTTGAACACCCGATTAAAAGGGAAGAGTTGTGCATCTTGTGCATTTTTTTTTTTTTTTTTTTTTTTTAATTTTTGTGTGTTGCATTTCAAAGTATTTTGGTTTCATTTTACGTTGTATTTTGTTTAAAGCAAGGCCAGACGTTAAGTATAGTTACTTGATTGAGACGCCTCGTCCTAGTTAAGATACATACCTACTTACTGCTTTCTTTTAGAATATTGTGACAAAAATTTGCTGACACATCGAGCAACGCTGCTTGATGCGTTGCTGCATACATCGGACTTGTACCTTAAGTGTGCACTGAACTTAATGTTTAGTCATCGATTGTAATGAAAGAGACAAGGTGTACAATCGAAGTTAATATTTTATATATATGTGGCATGTGGATTAAAAAATGTTTTTAGATTCGTATTGTTAAAATTCATCGATAAATCACTATGGTGACTTAATACTTTAATACCTACTCTATCTTAATAACATTCTGCTTACATAAAGTTAGATGTATTATTCATCCTATTTCGTGTTAAATTATTTCTAATTGGTTTAAAGAGACATTAATAAATGTCTGACAAAATTAATTTTAGTATTAAATTAAAGTTGTAATAATTACCGTCACACTCATTATGATTATATCTTAAACGTTTCTCGTCACGAACGGAACGCTTCGAATTAAGTATTCACCCCGTATTTCAGAAAGTTGGGTACTTTTATATGAAATTAATATTACAGTCATTAAAATTTGAACTAACGAAGGGTTTAGATGACACAATTCTTTTCTAAATTCGTTTCCTGCTTGAGTGTTTTGTATCTTTAACTTATTTAATATTAACAAATGTAGTATCCTTTGCATTATTAAAAATTAACAACGAGGCTAACATTATGTTTACTGATGGCGATAAAGTATAAGCCACGCGGGTGAAACCACGGGGCGCAGCTAGTAGTATATTTAATTGTACTTATATAAAAATCTCGTGTCACAGTGTTAGTAAACGAAATCCTCCGAAACGGCTTGACCGATTTTTATGTATTTTTTTGTGTATATTCAGTAAGGTTTGAGAATAAGCCGTAAACAATTTTTTATACCCCCTTTTGGCGCGATAAAATAATCCACGCAGGTGAAACCGTGGGGCGCAGCTAAAAACTTAAAATCCCTATTAATATTAAATACGAAAGTAATTTTTGTCTGTCCGTCTTTCACGCCTAAAATACTGAACCGATTTAAATCTATTAAAGTCTATAGCCTAAGGAAGGACATTGGCTACTTTTTTTCGCGATAAGCTGTAGCCCACGCGGGTGAAACCGTGGGGAACGGCTAGTCATGAATAAAAAGTACAGGACGTGCGGGGCTACAATTAAGAAAACGGCAAGTGTATCCATGAGGCGCACCCATTCAACTCATAATTACTCCCTTCTTGTTCCACAGCGGTATTAACGTTTCGTATACACGGATCACATTACTCGTGTAAACAAACCTCAAAGTAAGATGACACTCTCGCTGTTCCAGTAACTCTATTTATCCAATCATCTTCGTATTACGGAGTTCTGTAACAAGTTTGAGTACGCGAATACAATTTTGTAATTACATTCTTCAATTATAATTAGATATTAACGTTTGTGGAAGGGTTTTGTTCTTGTTAAATGAGACGTTATTTTGTGTAGATACCTAACGCGGTTACACTCATAATTAATTGAAATAATGAGCTAGTACAACCGCCAAGCAGATACAAACGCTAGGTACCTACTGCGTTCCGGATTGAGGAGAAATATTTACATTTATTATTTACGGAAAAATTTAAATAGCTTCAAAAAGAGAAGTGATTATCACAATTTTAATACTAGAAACAAAGATAAAATTGCTGTACCCACCACTAGGCTCCATAAAGTTAGCAACTCGTTCAAAGGTCAATGTGTACGCTTTTTCAACAAAATCCCAAGTGAAATTCAAGACTTGTCTATAACAAAATTTCAAATTCGTATAAAGAGAAATCTCATTAGTAAAGCTTATTATAAAATATCGGACTATCTAGATGACAAACAAGCTTGGGATTGTAGTTAATCTATCTATCTTTCTTTCTATCTATCTATTCTCCCTATTTCCCCTATTCTAACCATTTTCGGTAAACAGCCAAAACAGTCATGCTCACGAAAGTGACTTTGCTTGCAGCGGCGTCATGTGTCGGGTCGCCCTCTTCCCTCTCATATGGTCGAGGAGAGCGATGGCTGGCACATGCGTCAACTCGTGAACGGGTGCTGCTTGTGGGGTCTGGTCTGCTTTGGTTGTGATCCCGCAACTCGTTAATATTCATGTTCCCATATCCCAATGTGTACAACCAAACAAGAGAAATCTTATTATTAGTAAAGCTAAATAAAAAATATCGGACTATTAGATGACAAAAAAAAAAGCTTGGGATTTTAGTGAACTTGCTCCAATTCAATCAATTAGTAATAAGAATAAAATTGTCAATGTGATCGCGCCAAAAAAATTACCTGCCGGGCGTTTCTTGCCTGTTCTTTTGCCGGCGTAAGGAGGTTGGAACAGGCGTAGCTAGTTTTAAGTTGACGTTTTAAAGTGATCACAATGTATCCTATTGAATAAACATATTTTTGATTTTGATTTTGATTTTGATTTTACAGTCAAATTAGAGAGCAACAAGAAATGTATATACCACAAGGTGACGAGTGCAGTGCATCACCGCCACCGCACAGCATTTTGAACTAAAGTTAATGTTAAGTTAAAGTTCAAAACACTGGGTGGTACTGAACTGTAATCGGCAAGCGTGATCGGACTGAGACGTTGCATGTATAAAGCTGTAGTCCACGCGGGTGAAACCGCGGGGAACAGCTAGTACATTATAAATAGCGTAAACGCGATAATGGGTAAAAAATAATAAATTACATGTTACGCTACGTAGCGCGGTTACTTCACTGCTTTTAAAATATATTCGAAGTCGTAAATAAGGAGCGCTTGTTGTTGTTGTTAAACAAATTAATTTCGAATATTGAAAGCATAAATCACAATGCGATAAAATGTGTAATTCAATCGCTTGTAACAATATGTTATTATCGTTATGTCGTCCAACAATTATACCTTTTATATTTATTAACTCTCATCGGGACAGCGACAGCGGCGGCGACTGAACTGCGGCCCGATCGCGCTAATTTTAAACAACTACGAACGTCTCAGCATAGCGATTCACATTCACACGGAAAGTTTCCGTCTCGGATTTGACGTCATCACACGGAATCGAAAACTTTTCCGAAAGTGCTTAGAAACGCGATTCACAATCCCTCTCGGATTGATACACGGAACAGTTTCCGTCACGGAAACTAACACTGACGTTTACAGAGAATGTTAGTAATGATAGAAAACGAATAAATCCGTAGAAGTTTCAAATTATATTTGTTTTTGATAGTATAGCATTTATACAATAATTTTTTTAACGTACATGAAATTATATAAAACTTTAAGCTATAAACTATATCACTTATTGTTATACAACTATGTTGATTATTATTTTTAATTTATTGTACTAGGAAACATACTTCGTAAACATCAACAATTCGACAGGTGGTTTGTGGCCCGGATTGAGTTTCAGCGTTGCCAACTTAGCATAATGTTTAGTGCTAGATTTGGCACATTTTTCTGTTGTTAGTATATAGCATTTTTTTGGCATATATTATAAAAAACGATCCATTATAACTTTAAAGTAACTTTATAACCTGGAAAAAATAAAACGTCTAAGCCTAGCAAATAATGTATGTTTTGTTATCTAAGAAGAAAACACATCAAAATCGGACATATTAGGAGGTAGAAATAAGATTTTTCTTTTTGTATGGGCAAGAAAGCGGTATGCAAGTCTCTTAACTAGAGGTTTTGGTTTAAAAAACTCACTTTTCAAAATAGGCGTACAAGCGGGCTTCTGAAAATAAGCCGATTCCGTTTAACGTTGACGGCTACGTTTCAAACAAATACTAGACATTTCGATGAAAAGTAACCATAGTCCAGTAATTATACAACTCAAAATAAAATCTGATTGTGCCACTTATTCCATCGTGAACACTACAATGGTAGTGCTGTCAAAAAAAATCTCAAAACTCAACCAAGCACTACATATGCTCGGTTTTGACAGATTTCCATGCCTGTGCCGGGTTTCCAATTTCGTCTTATAAGAAAGTTCCTAGTGTTTTATTCACTTTCGCAACTCTACTAATAGATTGTGAATGAACAAATGGTTGTTTTAGAGTCTGTAGTGCAAGGCAAGGTTTCGAAGGAAAATAAGGGTTAGTTTAAACTATACAACAAAACACAACGAAACGTTCAGTTTAATTTTCCGTTTTTAATTCAACAACCAGCTTTTAAACGAAAGACACTTTTTAAGCGGTTTAAAAAATATAAGCAAAACGTTTAAACGTATTGTCAATTTAAAGCAGTTTAGCACATCTTTACCCTCAACATTTTAAATCGATAGCATTTTGGCTCATTTTTTAGAGGAGCTTAGCATTTTTATGTTAGTCTTGTTGGCAACACTGAAAAGTTTGTTGTAAATATAAAGTTGTAAATATCGTAAATATTGTTCCAATTCGTGTTTTCCTACTTTTCCAGTTCGGTAGGTACCAAGAGAAAATAAGATAATCACCACGAAATGATGAACAAGGTAACATATCTTTATCAATAGTAGTATTTATTTATTCCTTCAATAAATCTAAAACAGCTACATAATATATTTGTTTTCTTTGTAAATCATCGTAAAATTGTGTGTAATAAAATTAAATTCTATTCGATTTTTCAGCGCGGTCGAGTTTCGAAAGAGCTGAGACAAATGTTGCTACAATTTATGATGGGCCACGAAGATTTGGCGAGGAATAGAGGTGGCCCTGACGCAGCTCGCCAAAAAAATAGTCTATTGGAAAATCTGGCGGATCTGCTCAATTCTATGGGAATAGGGGCCACCAAACACCCAAGCTATGGCTAAAAGTGAGTGTTGTGAATGTGGTTGTGTTTTTGTCTGTAAATATAATATTTTCATGATTACCTCTATTTTAGTGTTGGCAGGACTGGCGGTCCGACGTCAAGGCAAAGGCCTTGACAAGACAATTACAAAATATGAAATAAAACGGGTGGCGGCCCTGAACTTGCTCCGCTGACCAAGTTGGAGGAATCACTCCTCCAATTTTGCGGAGTGGAAATGGTGCAGGGTCTGGGTGTTCCAGATCCACTAGAGGTAAATATAACATCCACTTACACTCACCAACTTACCGTTTCATTCTCATTGTAACCCTAATTTTAAAATTACATAAATCAAATAATATAATATAGGAGTTTTAAATTTGTATAGCTAACTCTGTCAGATTTAAAGTAAGAAACATGATATGATATTGAGCATTTGAGCTTATTGACACAAACACAGTAAAGATATATTAAGGCTTTTATTTGGCTGATATTCATTTTAATGTTTTAGATTGAAAACCGTGATGGAAATCAAGAAGAGGCATTCATAATAGAGGCGGGGTGGGGTCTCTTCTAGAGGGGCACTCGGAGGAGACACCGCAGGCAGAACAAAAAAAAACTAAAAGTATTTTAATTAATTGAGAGCACATAGATTTTGTACTTAGAGACCGCGCACACAGAGAGCGGTCAGGAGTTCAGAGTTCCATGTTCGGCGTTCATTAGAATATACTGCTTGTGTGCATTGAAACTCTTGGGCGGTCAACAGTCACTAGAATGCTGAACTCTGACCGAGTTTTTCCAGTGTATGTATGTATGTAATTTTTTAGGCACGGCCTGTAGCCTAAATGGCGACGGTTTTTAACATATGTGGTGTTATAAGATTTGTCTTTATTGTGGGAGTGACATAAGGTAATTTATTTTGGCGCAGTCGGGTTTTTTGTTCCTCTTGTAATGTATAATCTGGTAAATTTAGAACTAATTATACAATACTACTAATACTAGCGGCGCTTTGTGGTTTTTCTATGTATCTACACATCAAAACCGTTCAGTCGTTGCAACAAAAATAAGTGAAACTTAAAGTCATATCAGTTCAATTTGGGTTGTCTGTAAGAGATTGCTATTAGCGTTAGGACCTAGGACCGCCCATTGCGGCACTTCAATGATTTAGTTTTAAGCATTTATGTGAACATAGTGTTTCAATAAAGATCTGTCCTACATATTTGATATAATATAAATAATATAATATTGTAGTAAGGATAATTATTATTACAACTTGAACATAGGGAATTCTGGCCTTTTCTATTGACATAAAGCTCTTCATGGATGGCTGGTTTTTTATCAATATATGTGTTCCATCCACATAGCCGAGAACACCGGGCATATTAAACATCTGTAATTACTGTAACAGCAAAACAATGTAAATAATGTAGTAAAATAAATTAAATTAGGAATGTGATTATATTGATTTCTTAATGCAGATTTAATTTTTTATGTAACCAAAGTTAAAAGATATTGTTAACTTCACATGTGATCTCTAAATGTACATATACATACTTGTATAGTAATATAATTAGTAAAAACGAATCATGTGTTTATTTTAAAATGTTTAAATATACTTTTGCACTGTCAGTTGCCTTTCATTAAGTTCACAGGGAAACGTAACCCATTTTCCGAAAACTAGTGGCTCATTTAAAGCATTAGTGGTTTGGCTAATAGCTCTTGACACCGATGCTTGACTTAGGCTCACGCTAGCATCCTTCCCGTCTGGCCTATGGTAGCTGCCTTGAGCGTAAAAGTGGAGGGCAGCGAGAAACTATAAAATTGACAAACATTACATTATCTTATTAAGTTTTAATACAATGAAATGACTTTATGAGAATATATAGAGCCTATATAGCCTGCGAAAGTTCGGATCGTTAAATGGATTTGCCAAATCCCTTAAATAAATTAAATTAGGAATGTGATTATATTGATTTCTTAATGCAGATTTAATTTTTTATGTAACCAAAGTTAAAAGATATTGTTAACTTCACATGTGATCTCTAAATGTACATATACATACTTGTATAGTAATATAATTAGTAAAAACGAATCATGTGTTTATTTTAAAATGTTTAAATATACTTTTGCACTGTCAGTTGCCTTTCATTAAGTTCACAGGGAAACGTAACCCATTTTCCGAAAACTAGTGGCTCATTTAAAGCATTAGTGGTTTGGCTAATAGCTCTTGACACCGATGCTTGACTTAGGCTCACGCTAGCATCCTTCCCGTCTGGCCTATGGTAGCTGCCTTGAGCGTAAAAGTGGAGGGCAGCGAGAAACTATAAAATTGACAAACATTACATTATCTTATTAAGTTTTAATACAATGAAATGACTTTATGAGAATATATAGAGCCTATATAGCCTGCGAAAGTTCGGATCGTTAAATGGATTTGCCAAATCCCTTATCGAACAATGCAGGCTTAGAGACATGTGCCTCTGCAGCGCTCCATCACGCCGGTTTCTAACTTTGCTTGCAATAAGGTGCTCCTTCTATTAAAATGTATGACAAAGAGAATGTAAGGTTTAATGTATGATTTATAATAGTTAACCTCAAAGATCAACAAACAAACTTTTCAGGCATAAAACCTATTTCTTTTAACGTCTTACTTCAAATAACGAGTTGTATTGGCTTTTCTTGAGACTAGCTCTGATAAAATTAGGAGTATCTACAATTTTAAAGCTAATTTCGCTTCACGGATACGTTTTCCGAGAGCAAAATGTTGGCGGAATCTTTTCCGTGGTTGAACAGCTGGTTTGTCGAATTTAAATGTCAGATTTTCCGAATTCGGATTTGGGAATCGCATTTTTAAAAATTTCACGGAAACTTTTCCGAATCCGTGGTCGGAAGTGTTTCCGTGTGAATGAGAATCGCTATGCAGCATAGCGATTCACATTCACACGGAAAGTTTCCGTCTCGGATTTGACGTCATCACACGGAATCGAAAACTTTTCCGAAAGTGCTTAGAAACGCGATTCACAATCCCTCTCGGATTGATACACGGAACAGTTTCCGTCACGGAAACTAACACTGACGTTTACAGAGAATGTTAGTAATGGTAGAAAACGAATAAATCCGTAGAAGTTTCAAATTATATTTGTTTTTGATAGTATAGCATTTATACAATAATTTTTTTAACGTACATGAAATTATATAAAACTTTAAGCTATAAACTATATCACTTATTGTTATACAACTATGTTGATTATTACTTTTAATTTATTGTACTAGGAAACATACTTCGTAAACATCAACAATTCGACAGGTGGTTTGTGGCCCGGATTGAGTTTCAGCGTTGCCAACTTAGCATAATGTTTAGTGCTAGATTTGGCACATTTTTCTGTTGTTAGTATATAGCATTTTTTTGGCATATATTATAAAAAACGATCCATTATAACTTTAAAGTAACTTTATAACCTGGAAAAAATAAAACGTCTAAGCCTAGCAAATAATGTATGTTTTGTTATCTAAGAAGAAAACACATCAAAATCGGACATATTAGGAGGTAGAAATAAGATTTTTCTTTTTGTATGGGCAAGAAAGCGGTATGCAAGTCTCTTAACTAGAGGTTTTGGTTTAAAAAACTCACTTTTCAAAATAGGCGTACAAGCGGGCTTCTGAAAATAAGCCGATTCCGTTTAACGTTGACGGCTACGTTTCAAACAAATACTAGACATTTCGATGAAAAGTAACCATAGTCCAGTAATTATACAACTCAAAATAAAATCTGATTGTGCCACTTATTCCATCGTGAACACTACAATGGTAGTGCTGTCAAAAAAAATCTCAAAACTCAACCAAGCACTACTTACATATGCTCGGTTTTGACAGATTTCCATGCCTGTGCCGGGTTTCCAATTTCGTCTTATAAGAAAGTTCCTAGTGTTTTATTCACTTTCGCAACTCTACTAATAGATTGTGAATGAACAAATGGTTGTTTTAGAGTCTGTAGTGCAAGGCAAGGTTTCGAAGGAAAATAAGGGTTAGTTTAAACTATACAACAAAACACAACGAAACGTTCAGTTTAATTTTCCGTTTTTAATTCAACAACCAGCTTTTAAACGAAAGACACTTTTTAAGCGGTTTAAAAAATATAAGCAAAACGTTTAAACGTATTGTCAATTTAAAGCAGTTTAGCACATCTTTACCCTCAACATTTTAAATCGATAGCATTTTGGCTCATTTTTTAGAGGAGCTTAGCATTTTTATGTTAGTCTTGTTGGCAACACTGAAAAGTTTGTTGTAAATATAAAGTTGTAAATATCGTAAATATTGTTCCAATTCGTGTTTTCCTACTTTTCCAGTTCGGTAGGTACCAAGAGAAAATAAGATAATCACCACGAAATGATGAACAAGGTAACATATCTTTATCAATAGTAGTATTTATTTATTCCTTCAATAAATCTAAAACAGCTACATAATATATTTGTTTTCTTTGTAAATCATCGTAAAATTGTGTGTAATAAAATTAAATTCTATTCGATTTTTCAGCGCGGTCGAGTTTCGAAAGAGCTGAGACAAATGTTGCTACAATTTATGATGGGCCACGAAGATTTGGCGAGGAATAGAGGTGGCCCTGACGCAGCTCGCCAAAAAAATAGTCTATTGGAAAATCTGGCGGATCTGCTCAATTCTATGGGAATAGGGGCCACCAAACACCCAAGCTATGGCTAAAAGTGAGTGTTGTGAATGTGGTTGTGTTTTTGTCTGTAAATATAATATTTTCATGATTACCTCTATTTTAGTGTTGGCAGGACTGGCGGTCCGACGTCAAGGCAAAGGCCTTGACAATGACAAGACAATTACAAAATATAGAAATAAAACGGGTGGCGGCCCTGAACTTGCTCCGCTGACCAAGTTGGAGGAATCACTCCTCCAATTTTGCGGAGTGGAAATGGTGCAGGGTCTGGGTGTTCCAGATCCACTAGAGGTAAATATAACATCCACTTACACTCACCAACTTACCGTTTCATTCTCATTGTAACCCTAATTTTAAAATTACATAAATCAAATAATATAATATAGGAGTTTTAAATTTGTATAGCTAACTCTGTCAGATTTAAAGTAAGAAACATGATATGATATTGAGCATTTGAGCTTATTGACACAAACACAGTAAAGATATATTAAGGCTTTTATTTGGCTGATATTCATTTTAATGTTTTAGATTGAAAACCGTGATGGAAATCAAGAAGAGGCATTCATAATAGAGGCGGGGTGGGGTCTCTTCTAGAGGGGCACTCGGAGGAGACACCGCAGGCAGAACAAAAAAAAACTAAAAGTATTTTAATTAATTGAGAGCACATAGATTTTGTACTTAGAGACCGCGCACACAGAGAGCGGTCAGGAGTTCAAAGTTCCATGTTCGGCGTTCATTAGAATATACTGCTTGTGTGCATTGTGTGACGCTGTTATTATTTTGTAATGAATATGATATAGTTAGAATTTATGATTATTATATATTATTATTATTCAATTATTTGTACAATTATTTTTAAAAAATTTGTTTAAACATACTTTTGTATACAATTTTTGACATGTGAAATATTTTTTACCAATAAATTGATTATTCCTGATTATTCCTGATTATTCCTTGAAACTCTTGGGCGGTCAACAGTCACTAGAATGCTGAACTCTGACCGAGTTTTTCCAGTGTATGTATGTATGTAATTTTTTAGGCACGGCCTGTAGCCTAAATGGCGACGGTTTTTAACATATGTGGTGTTATAAGATTTGTCTTTATTGTGGGAGTGACATAGGGTAATTTATTTTGGCGCAGTCGGGTTTTTTGTTCCTCTTGTAATGTATAATCTGGTAAATTTAGAACTAATTATACAATACTACTAATACTAGCGGCGCTTTGTGGTTTTTCTATGTATCTACACATCAAAACCGTTCAGTCGTTGCAACAAAAATAAGTGAAACTTAAAGTCATATCAGTTCAATTTGGGTTGTCTGTAAGAGATTGCTATTAGCGTTAGGACCTAGGACCGCCCATTGCGGCACTTCAATGATTTAGTTTTAAGCATTTATGTGAACATAGTGTTTCAATAAAGATCTGTCCTACATATTTGATATAATATAAATAATATAATATTGTAGTAAGGATAATTATTATTACAACTTGAACATAGGGAATTCTGGCCTTTTCTATTGACATAAAGCTCTTCATGGATGGCTGGTTTTTTATCAATATATGTGTTCCATCCACATAGCCGAGAACACCGGGCATATTAAACATCTGTAATTACTGTAACAGCAAAACAATGTAAATAATGTAGTAAAATAAATTAAATTAGGAATGTGATTATATTGATTTCTTAATGCAGATTTAATTTTTTATGTAACCAAAGTTAAAAGATATTGTTAACTTCACATGTGATCTCTAAATGTACATATACATACTTGTATAGTAATATAATTAGTAAAAACGAATCATGTGTTTATTTTAAAATGTTTAAATATACTTTTGCACTGTCAGTTGCCTTTCATTAAGTTCACAGGGAAACGTAACCCATTTTCCGAAAACTAGTGGCTCATTTAAAGCATTAGTGGTTTGGCTAATAGCTCTTGACACCGATGCTTGACTTAGGCTCACGCTAGCATCCTTCCCGTCTGGCCTATGGTAGCTGCCTTGAGCGTAAAAGTGGAGGGCAGCGAGAAACTATAAAATTGACAAACATTACATTATCTTATTAAGTTTTAATACAATGAAATGACTTTATGAGAATATATAGAGCCTATATAGCCTGCGAAAGTTCGGATCGTAAAGGGATTTGCCAAATCCCTTATCGAACAATGCAGGCTTAGAGACATGTGCCTCTGCAGCGCTCCATCACGCCGGTTTCTAACTTTGCTTGCAATAAGGTGCTCCTTCTATTAAAATGTATGACAAAGAGAATGTAAGGTTTAATGTATGATTTATAATAGTTAACCTCAAAGATCAACAAACAAACTTTTCAGGCATAAAACCTATTTCTTTTAACGTCTTACTTCAAATAACGAGTTGTATTTGGCTTTTCTTGAGACTAGCTCTGATAAAATTAGGAGTATCTACAATTTTAAAGCTAATTTCGCTTCACGGATACGTTTTCCGAGAGCAAAATGTTGGCGGAATCTTTTCCGTGGTTGAACAGCTGGTTTGTCGAATTTAAATGTCAGATTTTCCGAATTCGGATTTGTGAATCGCATTTTTAAAAATTTCACGGAAACTTTTCCGAATCCGTGGTCGGAAGTGTTTCCGTGTGAATGAGAATCGCTATGCAGGTCTAGCTGTAGTTACGGTGCGCATGGGGTTCAATTCCGTTCCAGCTAATATGGAATTCGGTATCGCGTTAATGTTTAAACGCCAACTTGAGATGCATCGTAACTGGACCGTAGCGCTTCAGCGATCGTTGTTAGAGATGAGACATATTAGCAAATATTTGTGCTATTAGACTGCTATAATCGACTAATTGCACAGAAAATTTGACTTTCACTACTCTAGTTTTGACAGATGCTGAGATGACAGCGCGACATTTCGTTGACTCATGTAAAATAATAATAGTTTGAGGAAAGTTTTTCCTACTTTTACAAGTATTTTAACTATTAAAAACCGAGTTATTGAACTTCCGCATCAAGTATTTGGTTGGTTGGTTGGTGCTGTGATGAAGTATATTTTTGTGCCGATACTGACCTATTTTATGCATAATAGGCACGGTATTTCACCTATTTGTGATTGTGAACACATTGGACTTTGGAAATGGAAGAGCGCTGCTGATGTATAGCTGCTACTGATAGAATTCCTGGGAAGCCACCGCCACCTTGCTCTGGGACGGGTACGGTCCAAAGAGGCTCTTGCAGTTGCGGCACGAATATGGCAAGCATGCGCCGAGGGCCATATCAATGCGGAAGGTCCTGCCAGAAGAGGGAAAGAATGGGCGAAGGTACTATTTACCTAGTTACTCAGAAGTAACAGCAACACAGTAACAGTAACTTGCATAGATGCAAAGAAAATATTGTTGCATATGTGGAAGACCATAAATGCAGAGCCAGGGAAAAATGATGAACGTAAATGCTAGCCCAGCTTGGACCCAGCAATATCCCTACTGTACTACTTAGATATTGGCCTTCTGCTTGATGTGAAACAGAATCAATTTACCTCAAATTATGATGTAAGTATATTTGTCATAGTAAAATTTTTATGTGTACATAATACTTTACTTTATTAAACCAATTCTCATAATGTAAATGTCATCCACAAAAACAGTCTGACATGGATGAGAAAGCCTAAGGATAGACAGACAGTACCTTGCACAACTACATTGTAAGGGTGATGATCCTCCGCAGTTATGAAATGCAGGCAGAAGCTGTATAAACAAATGTCCAAGCTGTCATATCTTTTTGTATTACATAGTTTGACTGCAGCTCACGATTAATGATGGCCTAAATGGGCCTAACCTTTGAAAACAGAGGCTGGCGACTGATTTTTCTTTGAACTCGTAGGTGGTAGCTAACCCTAGCACTACAAACACAGCTCACACAGCTCTATGATGATGCTCAAATTTATTATTGTTTTAGTGTACAGTCAGCGACAAAAGTAGCTGATCGTTCTCGATTTTCCAAATGTGTTTCAAATCAGTAATTATTATTGTTTTTTTTTACATTTTATATGGTATCATTTTGACCACAACATAACACACCTGATTTAAGGTGATGATGAGGTCAAAAATTGGTGTCTAAGATGATGTGGATAATAGAAAAAAAGTGTGATTGTTCAGCAACTTTTGTTGTTGACTGTACCTACATAAATTATGTAGTAAAATAACCAGCAGTATCCTTCCTATCATAAAGCTGCCTTTCAAATATTGATACTCATGGAACTCACTATCTGTTATCTGTTGTTTCAGTACCTATTGTCAACCACCGCAAGGCCCACACAACCCCAAGTCATCCTGTGAAGTCGGAAGATGAAAAATAGTTATAACTATATTATATTATCTCAGAATAAAAACATGTTTTATGTAAAGTATTTTTTATTATACCTTAAGTATTTTATCTTGCTTCACTGAAATTCCTCTTAAAATATTCACACATTAGTCATAATATTAACTTAACACATAAAATTAAATTACAAGAAAAATGAAAGGGATAAACCTAGTAGTTAATCTAATGAAATGACACAATACTTTGCACAGCTATCAGTGAATAATGTAACATCATGTCTACCAACAAGCACCGGCAATGAAATACTTTTATTACAACACTTTTATTAATTTGAATATATAACCTAAAATTCATTTATTATTATATAAAGTGCTATGTTTTGTTTATTACACAATTAAATTATACCTGAAACAAGCTTTAAACACTTCAACAATGTTCAGCAACATTTCTAGTTTTCAAGTGTCTATCATCTATCTTGATAATGATAGCCCTCAGCCTGGATCTCAGACTGAGATAGGTGTCCTAATTGTGGGTCTCAACTCCTCAATGGATATCCTAAAATAACAAGAACATAAATAAATTCAAGAAAAGAAAATCAAGAAAATACTAACACATCACATAGTTTTTTTTACAACAGAGGCTAGGCTAGCGTTTGACCATAATCTCACCCGATGGAAAGTGATGATGTGGTCAAAGGTGTAGCACGCTTGCCCAGTAAAGAACCAGTAAGAACATAAAATCTAGATTAGTTTGTACATACCCAAAATATACAAGTCATCTGCAGTGACGGTGTGAAGCCGTTCAAGATAACCATTCATTGGATGGTTGGACCACACAACCCTGTCATGTGTAGACCCAGGGTAACATGCACTCATAATATATTTAAATTTGTGGCATATATCTGAAAGAAAAGGGTAGGAATTACAAGGGTTGTTCCCATAACATGACCAATTGGCAAGTGTAAAATATAATACACTAGGTACTTACTATCAGAATATTAAGGGAATGGAATCCTTTTTCTATTAAAATACCGTTCGATGTTCGTAGCAGAACACACACCCCATCGATACAATGCAGTAATCCAGGCGTTTTAAACATTCTAAAAAACAAAAAAGAAAATTGTTTTTTTGTTTCTGGCATTGTTCCTAGTAAATAATCACAACATTATAGCCTAGCCTAAGGTAGGTGATCTAGTGGACCACATAATTAGGCACATACCAATGAGTTTCTTTTAATAGTAAGAGGATTTATAGCCCGCATTACTTGGAACTACTTTGGTGGTTTGTGAATCAAAGCAATGTAATTTTATATTAGTAGGTATACCTACATGTTTATTATGTATTCTTTGTAATTATATTAGTTGATTTATGCACTTATTCTCATTTATCATGTTCCCTCTTACATTGTTTAAATGGGAAGGCTTTTTTTATTACTATTGACTTGTATATTAATGTATATGGCTATTGTAACTTGCTGAATGGCTTTTGATACACAGCCTGTGACACACAATGCTCCTGACTATCTCCTACAATCATCTGATATGATCCAGTGGCATAGAATGCCCCAAAACCTAGAACAATTTTATTGTCAAGAAACTTAATTTTGTTAACATGAAAAAACAATGTAGGTACAAACATAATGTAAAGTTTTGCCTATCGCTAGCGCTATAATGTAAAGCCTATCCATATTTCGCTTATTCACAGACCATTAGGGAAAGACATAGTAAGATTTTGATGGCTATAATGCGGAATTATCATAACATAACCTTACCTTGGTTTCAATAAACAAAGCGTCAGAACGAAGCGTGGGTGGCTTATGAGGGGTTAACTCTGTTATTACTTGGCGAGTTAACTCCTTAAACAGTCTATAACATTTTATAAACTGCCTATCACTCATATAAAAAGCACTAAGTCTTTGCACTTGTATTTTTCTTCCTCGCAAGGTTCCGAGCCGCCGCTACATCTAATTCATGTGCCCTTTCCAATTAATCCATGTACGCATACATTTTACCTAAGTTTTTGCTGTTTTTGTTGTATAATTTTGTCTAAAAGTGGTAAAGCACCGCACAACGATCGTGAAAAAGTTGTAATTTACTAACTTTAGCAAAACCGTTCGTTTGACAGCGTTAACGATCCAACTCTAATTACGCTACGGCTCAACTTACGATAAAATCATTAGCGCGATACGAAATGTTCAAAAAGTCAAGAAACGGCTGAGGTTCAGTAGCGGTTCAGCTGTAATTTATTAGTGCGATCGGACCGCTGAACTGATTGAATTGATTGTGTGAGCAAGTTGACCGAGTGAACCCATGGCCACCACGTCATCAGTATAATTTGATGACTACCTTGTTATCTGGTTGTAAGGACTTCATCATCAGCCGGAAGAAGTCCACTGCTGAATATAGGCCTCCCCATTTGAACGCCACCATGAACGGCTATTAGCCATATGCAATATACATCCATCGGCTCCTTGCGACTCTTACAATGTCGTTGGTCCACCCAGTGCCAACTTACAGATGATACCTACTTGATGATACCTGATACACTTGATGGTATGTTATTATTGAATTAGAAACTTACTAAGTTTTTTTCTGAACATGTTGTTTCACACGGGTGGTGTATTTCGCCAATGTGAAGTTGAATGATGATGATGAGATGACACTGTTACCCAGTAACAAGCCGGACACGATAGCCTCCCCTTTGTGTGTAAAGTAGTGGCGCTTTACACGGACTTGACAATTTATTTTGATTTCCTACACTCGTACACGTTATCAAACACATAATGGTTCCACAAACACCATGCACTATCAAATTAAAGAAACACAAGTATTGGAAAAAGTTTTTGTTTTTTGTCGTTTTAATTGTTCTTATGCTGGGGCCACACTAACGGGAAATGCTGTTAAATAGCGCAATAATTGACGTTTGACATAATTGTGGCCACGACATTTGACAACGGCATTCACATTGGCGTTTGAAATTAGCCGATAACTCAAGTACATTCACGTTGACCGTTCAAGTGAAGCCACTAATGCCCGGGCCACACTAGGGTCAACGTCAAGGGAAATGTCAAAGCCTATCATCGCGATAAATATTGCGTTAATTATTAACGCAATTATGTGAGTAGCTACATTTGATCGGTCAACGTGAATGCATTGGAGTTAACGGCTTATGTCAAACGCCAATGTGAATGCCGTTGTCACATGTCGTGGCCATACTTACCTATGACAACGTCAATTATCGCGCTATTTAACGGCATTTCCCGTTAGTGTGGCCCAAGCATTAGAAGCCTTCCTTAATGAACTGACTTATTGTGTCACAGATCACATAACACACAATTAAGTCAGAGACAGAGTATAGAGGCTGTCAAACTTCCTCGGATGTCACTGTCATATATATCTAAACTTCAAATAAGCTTTGCCAAATTTATGAACGACCTACACCACTTTTGAAAAAGACATATTATAATAACCTTTATTGCAAAGCTGAAAGCATACACTTTAGCCGTAACAACATTTTTCACCTCTTTACGATAGTCATGAAAGAAAATTATCCTGAATTGGAACGTGTTTTTATTATTAACATGACACGAAAGGGGTGAATTTTATGGATGGCGAGCATTTTCATCCAAGGTAAAGTGTTCAACCTATCTGCAATAAAATGTATGTGAAAAAAGTATGTATGTATTTTTATATGGGCACGAGTATTTTCTGGTTAGGAAGTTAGAATAAAGCGGGTCAATTTAATAAACATAAACGTAAATGAATAGGTAGGTATTTGTACTAACTATAAAAAATGGGTGTAAAACTTTGAACGTTTTGAACAAACGTTCACATTTCTATTTGTATAGATGAATCAAATACGCGTGGGCCGCGTGGCTTTTAAGAGGCTTCTTCACGCCAGTAACAGAAAGTTTGAGTAATTCGATATTTTAAGCCCCAAAGTAAATTATAATTGCCGTTATTTTGTTTTAACGAAACCTGTTCTATTTATTTCGGCCAGTAGTTTTGGGTCCTATATACGGTATATAGGACCCAAAACTACTGGCCGTGTTAGGACTAGGAAACACCTGATAATACGTGCCGTTGTTTGTTTGGATATTATATAATATCTTTCTTTAGCGCTAAAATTACTAGACGGATTAAAAAGAAAAAAAAATACAAGCATGCAAACATAAAGTGACGACGTGCGCATAAACTACGGGCGACGCTTTGATAGAGCTATTTAAAGATAAAGAATAATTTCAAATCCAATTTGTGATCAATCTTGGATTGAAGCACCCCGTTCGTATTGAAACGTCAAGACAAACAGCCGTGTGGCCTCGTTCCGTATTCCCCTTGTTGTTTTCTAATTATCTTTCACCGATCGCATTCAAAATCAAACAGAAAACAGAACCTGTGACGTACGAATATACACCGTAGACGAAATAGAAAATCATTCTTTGAAATCTTCGGGAAATCACGGGGATCGATTAGTTTAAATATCTTAGGATTGAAGACCGTAATTTTACAATCGCCGCGAAACTAGCTTCGCTTAAGCGTACGAAAGTATCATAACGTTAATAATGTACTTACCTTTTTCTGGGATAAAAGTAGCCTATGTTTTAATCCACGGTGTAAGCTATCTATATTCCAAATTTCATCCAGATCCGTTTAGTAGTTTTTGCGTGAAAGAGTAACAAACATCCATACATCCATGTTTAGAAACTTTCACGTTTAGCTATAATATTTGTCGGATTATTGACTTTAAGGACACGCGATTATTAGATAAAATCAACAGATACACACAGAATGTTTGAGTACACGAAGTAACTCGAGTTTAATACTTCAGATTGAAAGTTAATTACATTTTCAAATTCAAGAGGCGGCTGTGCCAATTGAAGTCGAAATTAACATGAGCAGAGGTTTCGCAGGAATTAATACTGTTAAAGTGGCTTGTTCTGACATTTTTGTCGAAATTGTCATTGTACTTTGCAATAGGACGAAGACAAAGAAAAATGCTTTGATAGGGTGAAACCAAACGAGCGTAATTTTGTGAGTCGTGAGTCGCGTATTTTCGGTCGCTCATTTTACGTTCAACTGAATTTTCAACTCATTTTACGTCGTCGTGTGGCACCAACGCCTTTTTGTATGACACCGAATGCAGCAGAATTTATGCTACCGAAATTCTGCGACTCACGACTCACAAAATTACGCTCGTTTGGTTTCACCCTTAGAATTAGTTTCAAGTTTGTTCTACGCATTACGTACTAATTCATATACACATTATTATGGTATTTTTTTGCCGTTGTCTGATAAAAAAGTAGCGTATGCAATAGGTATGCACCTACTTAGATTCAGATTTTTATTGTCCAGGTTTACCTCATATCCGTTGAGCTGTTTCAGCGTAAATAATATAATTCACAAACATACTTATTACTCACTCATAAACTTTCGCTTCGCAATATTAAAATGAGATTAGTGTAATTATTCCACTTTAACGGTCGGTTTCAATAACCTATCTATCCACGGTTTGCCCTACTATTGACAGAAATTTGACATTACTTCTATGGAGCTAGTGTCAAATTTATATCTTTAGTAAGGCAAATGGATAGATGGGTTACTGAAATTACCTAAAAGTAATAATAATAATAATATAAGCCTTTATTCAGACATTTACATTGTACACAATTATTCACTAATATATAAACTCTTAAGTATTTTTCATTTCTGTTGTTGTAGTGAAACAATAAAGCGTTATCTATCTATCTAGATTGTCGACATCGACGACTTGGTCAGTTTGCCCAACATTGGCAAAGGCCTCCTCCATCTCTTTACCCTAAAAGTAGGATAACATAAAAAACGAGTGTTTCATGCAGGTTCAGTTCTAAAGACCTTTGGCACCTAAAACAATATTTTGAGAGAAATAAAACGATAAATAAATATAATTAAAAATACCCAGTTTGAAAATTTTTAAATGTAATAATGTTATGTTTAACTTTAGCATTACTCTGTACAGCGGAGATTTTACAATACATTTTCGAATTTTACGCATGAAGTAAATTTACCAAACTGTGTATAGAACAAATAAAAATAAAACGTGCAATATTTATGACTCAATCAGTTGCAGGCCTGCGGAATCAAGTCCATTGATCCATTATTTACAATTACGTACCAACATGTCATAATAAATTTGTGACTGCTTTTTATATTTATTTGGGTCAGTTGGAAAAACGCATCCACTCAATACTAATACTTCTATATCTACTCAATATAAAATGAAATAAATACTACAGATATTAGACTCAATGTCATGTGGAAACGGTATGTCCAAGAGCCACTAAATAATTCCACACTGGGCCAGCGTGGCGGCGCCCTCTGAAAGGCTTTTTTTGACGTCAATTGAATTGTCAACTTTTAGAAATAAAAACAAAATTTTTACGTTGACAATTCGATTGCCGCCAAAAAAGTCCTCTCTGAAATTGAAATATTTTATACTTGACACTGGCAAATACACTAATCGGGTGACGCCATAACGAAAAAGAAAAAAACGAAGGCTTTTGTTCTTGTTGTTGTAGTGGGAACGTAATAATCTGACGATGATGATTATGATCATGACAGTGACTCTTTAGGCCTTCCCTTTTGAACGCCACAATGAACGGCTATATTAGCGACTTGCATGCATCGGCTCTTACGATGGGATCGATTTACATATCGGATTAGTAGGCCTTTTCCCTTTTTACTTTCCATAATATTTCCTCGGGTTGATGACATGTAACCCGCATCGACACAGATAAACATGTAAAAGGTAAGAGTCAATTTGTCACTTTCCGATAATGCTAATTTACCATAACGGATAATGAACTGAATGATCAATTTCATCCAGATACTTGATGTTTCCATATCCCAATGTGCAAAACCAACCAAACGAAATCTTATTAGTTATGTTAAGCTTATTGTAAAATATCGAACTATTTTTTCACTATTTTATTATGTACATAAGCTTGGGATTATAGTGAACTTGCTCCAATTTTGAGGATTAAAATTGAAAATGTGATCGCGCCTAAAAAATTACGTGCCGGGCATTTCTTGCCTGTTCTTTTGCCGGCGTAAGGAAGTTGGAACAGGCGAAGTTAGTCTTATGTTTGACGTTTCAAAGTGATCGTATTATGTATCCTATTAAATAGATAATTTTGTACTTGAACTTGTAATGTAGGTATACGGCTGAATATCATTTTCTTCATCTCTAAAAAGACATGAACAATAGGCATGTCTGATAGTTAGGTCCATAAAAAAGACTATAATGCGGACAACAAAAATCTATGGTTATACTATGTATATAACTATGTACCTACTACCTATATTACATCTTAAAACATGTTAGTAAATATAATGAAATCAATCTAAATAATCAGTATAATACCTATTTAAATGTAAGTCATTGAACCTACGAGGAAACCTGTGCGTAGACAACAAGAAGAGTTAAAATCTCATTATCTTTTATAGCAATAAAGCTAAAATTTGAGGTACAATTGGCGTATGAATCCCTTTTATTCATCCATACGCAATCACACGGCTGTTGTACGAGTTTCCATAATTGCCCAAGCATTTGGAGTCGAAGTGGGTAAGCCGCAATGTGCAATTAAATTTAAATAAGCAATTACGCGGTATTCTGCAGTCGATGTCAGAGGTCGTAGATAAAAGAACGAGCCTTGAGCTGTTAAATACGTGATTGAAACTGAGAATAAAAAAAATAATAATAGTGCCTTATTTATGATGATGATGCGTAAGCTGTGTATAGAAACTTCACTGTAGGAATTAAAAAATAAATATATTTCGCTGTCATATTCAGAAATCGGGTTACGTTCACATCGAGGATTTCCATTATCAAGTAAAATAATGTTATGTTGAAATTTTAAAACGGCATTTATATTGTTTTACTGTACTCCTGGGGCCACACTAACGGGAAATGCCGTTGAATAGCGCGATGATTGACGTTTGACATAAGTGTGGCCACGACATTTGACAACGGCATTCACATTGGCGTTTGACGTTAGCCGATAACTGAAGTGCATTCACTTTGACCGTTCAAGTGTGGCCACTCACATAATTGCGTTAATAATTAACGCAATATGTATCGCGATGATAGGCATTGACATTTACACACACCACATACCAATAATGCCATACATAATATGTGTCTGGTACATTATACTCGCTCGTGTGTGAGTTATTGAATTACAGTACAATGCTCACATTGACTTTTGTATGTATCTCATGCACTCATTCATTAATTCACCTTGTCCATCAGTTGAAAAGCTTTGCATGCATTTACATCAGGTATTATGTCTGCCATTATTAGTGTTAAAACTGAAACTATGAATTTGAATCTGCATGTTAGTATAGAAGATAAACATTTAAGCATTTAAATTGCATATTATTGTACAGATAGTTCTTGTAATTCAAGAATGGAACATGAAATAGTTTTATTGTAATTGTAACTCGCTGTCTATAGTAAAATATTTTTCAGAACATGAGATAGTAACAAGGAAAAGTTACAAAAATGACATCACTGGCGATACTCGGTGACAACAGTAATTTATGTTCACGTCGGATATATTGGAATTAAATAATAGTGTTGGTACTCGTTCTCATCTCCGGGTAATCTTCTCAAGGTATCCAACATCGAGATATCCGGGTAGATTGTTTTGGTATGGCATCAAACGTTCGAGTCGTGACTACTAAATAATATTTGTATAATAATATCAAATTAGTGTAAATAGTAGTTATCATTTGACATTTAAAAAAATATCCATTGTAATGGATACTATAAAGGTTTTATATCGTAGGAAATATTGACTTTTATAGCAAATAGAGAACAAGCTTTATTTGTCTGTACCCACAATTTATCTGCTAAAATATATTAGCGTGAAAATTATTTTTATTTATAGTGAAATATGTTATGCCTATAATAGGTTTCAAGTCATTTATCGTATAAAAGAAACAGCTAGAAAAAAATATTTTGGAAAATGGTCACACTTTTTGATGTAACTTTTTTGTAGGTTATTTATCTGTGGCCAAAACTAACTCATAGTCGAAAAACTATAATAAACATTGAAACACTACTTTTTCTTATTTAGTGGTTATAAAGCTCTTATTTTTATCACTAAATCATAATGAGCTCCAAAGCACAATTTTATAAAAAAAATACAATACAAGCTGCATCGCAGTCTCTATGAAGTAGGGAAAGGAGTATCGAGTGGCAGTTCTGCACCCGCTCGCTTCTGCTTCGTGGGTTGACCTCTCTCGTTAGTGAAAGTACTTGATGCATTTAATGATGTAAGAAAATAACGTGTGGATTTAAAGTCTTGTGATTCGGAACAATTGTACGGTCAAAGACAAAAGTCGCTGAACAATACTACATTTCAGATTTTCTTTATGACCATAAACACTAACCTTCGACCGAATCATCACTTAACATCACGTGTGTTGTGTTGTGGTCAAACGCTACATTGTACGTTGTTAGATGATGTAATACGATGTAATACGCATTTAGAAAATTAAGTTTGTTCAGCTACTTATGTCGCTGACTGTACACACTATTATTTGAACTATGTTCAAAAAGGAGACTAAAAGTTAATCGTGTTTTTATATCTGAGCAGATTACTCCTGGTAATGACAAAGATTTGATTTTTTTGAATTATAAAATTATAAGGATACACACACATGGTATATTTGGTGGTCAAACGCTACCCTGTAAATAGTAAAAAAAAAAAAAAAAAAAAAAATATTTGGTTTAGGTTTTGTTGTTTTAATGATATTTAGGTAGATAAAATAGTATCTTGTAGATGAATCAGAAGGCAAAGAACAAAACAAGTGAGGATAAAATTGAAATGATGTTTTACTAAAACGTAATCACGAGCAGTGATTACCGTTGAAGTACCGTTCATAAAATTTTATGAAAGCCCCGTTGATATAAAACTGAGGTTTTGATAAAAGAGGCATGAAATTAATTTACAATTGTGCCGACGTAAAAGGACCGAATAAATTTCGGTACAAATGAAATGTTTTTCAGTTACGATTCACCTGCTGTTATACGTTTTATCAATATCTGCTGGCAGGGCTGAGATAACGGTAGCGTTATTAAATTACGTAGTACAGCCAGCGACAAAAGTAGCTGATCATACTCGATTTTCCAAATGTGTTTTACGTCAGTAATGTTTGGGTTTTTCTTTACAACTTACACGGTAACATTTGACCACAACGCAATACACCCGATGTTAAGTGATGATACGGTTAAAGGTTGGTGTTTAAGACTATGAAGGTAATCAGAAAATTTGTTATTGTTCAGCGACTTTTGTCGTTGACCGTACCTACCGGTAAAAACTTTTAAAAGTCTACCGTTTTCGGTCCTTGCTTCAAACACTGGAATACGGAGGTAATAAAACCTTTGAAATTAGATTTGTGCCCGCCACACGTATGAATGTAGGAAAATTTAATTAACGGGTGGGTACGGTATGTGCGTGTGTACGGTGTGTTTGTGTGCGAGTCAAAATTTCATTTGGCACACCGTCTGTGTTTGATTCGGCTCGTACCACTCTGTGTTTGTTGGACTCGTTTAGAATTCACTTTGTTAAACGGTTGGTTTTCAATTCTCTGTAACGATTAGATATGTTTAGCGGTTGTCTGTTTCGATAGCCTGTATCGATGATACATCTGTCAGTGTGATCTATCGATATATTAGATATGTTATTTGCATTGTATATATCGATTATATTTCTTCTTTCATTAATCTGTATGTGTTACATAGTTTTGCACGCGTTTGAGTGCAAGTCACCATTATGTTTAGTAACGATCTCGTCGAAGATCCACGCTACGCCTGGACTGAAAACTGGTTCTCAAATGACGCTGCTGGAACTATGTGAGCACTAAAAGCCGCCCTGCCGTCTCTTTCTCTCTCTGGTTTCATCACGACATTTTCATTCTCAGACAGCTCAAGCTCATTGCAGGATGCAAAACCATGACCAACGAATCGCATAACAAAGTCGCTACCACTCAGCTATCATTGCTTCTCACGTATAATTATGTCGTTTGTTCCGATAACCATTTCAATCTGTCTATATAGCGTTTATTGTATTGTTTGTGGCATGATTGTAAGTGATGTGTATTAATTAACCGTCGGGATAGTGTGAATAGGTGTCAATACGTTAACGTTGTATTGATATGATATTACTGAATTGTTATTTTCTACATCATGTTTCAAAGAAATAGCGTCCCACACCGGCTTCGCACGAGTAGCAAATGTTTTGATAACCGAAAGTTTCCTCAAAACCGTTAAATGTAAAAGCTATATAGCCATTTAATGCCGTAGAATTATTTGTAAACCTACTAGACTCCTACCGTTTAGTCTGCGTACGCTTATAAAACAGTCATCATCATCATCAGCCCAAAGAAGTCCACTGCTGAACATAGGTCTTCCCCTTTGAACGCCACCATGAACGGCTTCTAGCCGTTTGCATTCATCGGCTCCCTGCGACTTTTACAACGTCGTCGGTCCACTTAGTGGGAGGGCCTTACTACAAAGCGTCTTCCGGAATAAAGTAGTCAGTTGTCTCATTTTTCTTCCGAGTTGTTCTAAAAGTACTATCGTGATTTCTTACTATATAAAAGCTCTGTCTGAATAAGCCATAACCTTTGACAGTTAGGGATAATTGAGTTTTTACTAGCGGAAGAATGTTCGATTGATATAAAATAAGTTTTTCGTTAATGTGTCTAACTGTCTATCTCAGACCACCCGTGATTTCAAATGCTACCGTACGAAAGGTAAATTGCGCCGCCAAGCATAAGTTGTTATACTTTTACTTGACTCCAAAGCAGTGGCATTATCTCTCGAGATGAGCAATCTACATTTCAATTGCCTGTGAGAGGCTTTGCGCAACCAATTGTGTAATGCAGTTCATGACTTAGTGTGTTTAAGATGCGCGTTCAAAACTTTTTGCGCATACTTGCTACTTTCTAAACAAACATCTTGGCGATGCTGTGATGTGACTAACAGATGTCTGAGACCTTGTAGTTTTGTTTGGGTTTAATGTTGTGTGTTGCGTGGGTTCAAGAAGTTTATTTTCATTTGTTCTTCATCCTGTTTAAGCAACGATGTTAAACTCGGTTCCAAATCCGGCGTTGGCTATACTATCGACCACATCGTCACTTGACATCGGGTGACTTGTAGTCAAACACTACCCTGTAAAAAGTAGAAAATGAGTTCGCAGTATGCCTAGAAAGCCTGTTTTTAGATAAATTGATTTCCATTATAGCTCTGTACTCAATTTTTTATTAATCTACTTGACGAGTCATTACAATCTGTAATTAATTAGAAATACCATACCAAGATGGCCTTCCAGCTAGTTTTTTGCAAATATAGCCTAATTTCATTTTTTGACATCGAAATCATAGATATATATTTCACGTTTGATAACAAAATATTTATCGACGATCAAAATTGCTGCAATCATTGGGGATTGTTTAGATTAGGCAGACAAGAATAGCTACAAAATACCAATGCGTACGAATTTAGCCTGTTTCGATCAGCGTTCAATGACTGGCCGTTTTCCATCATTAGCTTCTAAATCAAAAATAGATGTAGGATCTAGATTTTTACTTGGCTTTTTTAATAACTCTACGACTATGCACAGGCTTGAATCGTAAAATAGACTTATTTTCTAATTTGTTGCACGCCGCGGTTTCACCCGCGTCGTCCCATTATACCGTAGGAACATTTTTCCGGGATAGCCTATTTGTTAATCCAGGGTATAAGCTATGTCTATTCCAAATTCCATCAAAATCTGTTTAGTAGTTACGGTGGTACGTGGTAACAAACATTCACACAATCACCTTTCGCATATATATATTTATAATATTAGTAGGATCAGTAGGATTCTATTCCTCACTTTCCTGAAAACTAACATTTTGGAGAAATATTTGACGATATTCTTTTACGTCTTACAAGGTAGCGTTTGACCGCAAGGCGTATCTGATCCAAGTAGTAAAGTCAACGACAAAAGTCGCTGAACAATCACAAATTTTCCAATTACCTGTAGCATCTGAAACACCAACCTTTGACCGCAATAACACTTAAAATCATGTGTTTTGTGTTTTGGTGTAACGCTACCTTGTAATTTTTATAAAAAAACACTAACATCTAAGACTAAGACTGATCTAAGACACATTAGAAAAATCGACTGTGATCAGCTACTTTTGTCGCTGACTGTACCTGATCTTAAGTAATTGTGACAACTCATTTTGCGGCTCATTTTAGTTTCAATTCAATTTAACAATATCAAAATAACACTCTTTCGGTGCGCAGTTTCTACTTCCCAAATAAACGATTCCTCATTCTAACTCCTTTCTAATAACAGTGCAAACACTTGAATACCATTATTGGTTTCTTAGGAGTTAATAGTGTAGGATCCCAGTAAAGAACGACCTTCACCGAGCTGGTTAATGGATGTTGTGTTTATAACTGTTTACACCTGCGTGCCCAAGAGTTGTGACGGGAAAAATAGTCGACCTAACGTTTGCATATTTTATAGGCTTCATACTCGATTTGAATTTGTATTTTTATTATTAGAGATAGGCAAGCATTTGACCGCAGTCTCACCTGATGGTAAGTGATGACGAGGCCGAAGATGGAGCATGCTTGCCTAGAAGATACCTATTCACTCTTGACTTGAATGCTCCCAAATTATACCTATCGGGAAACAAAAACGCTGACAAGGTGCTCCACTCCTTCGCCGATCGCCTTATAAAATTAAATGTGGAAGCGAAACGTTTTGTACGGATTGGGGGAATTTCCACCATGTACGGACGGTGTGCACGGCGTGTGTCTTTTTACCAAAGCAGTGAAAAAAAAAAAAATTGTCACATTCTGGATTGAAATTTTATAGTCAACTCATTTGCAATATAAAAAAAATATATATATATTTATTGACACAATAAAATACTTTTCATCCATTAACCAGCCCGAAGGTCGTTCTTTACAGGGATCTTAGACTATAGAGACGGCTACTTTCTAACACATCACATTTTCTAATACAGGGCCTGGTGACACGATCGTTGCTGTACTTATTACTACTATATGTATGGCTTGTAGTGTTTCGATGTATATAAATCAGTGGGGCGTACAACCGAGCATGACTGCAAGTAATCCTATAAAGCACACGACTACGACAGGGCGGCAGGCTCGTATTTCATTATAGACAAGTGTGTTCCGCATGTGAACTTCATGTATTATAGTACAGTTGAAGATTTATGACTTCAACTTCTTTTTGCTTCAATATTTTATACTTTTCCTCGTGTTGGTATTGAATAGAGGTTCATGAAGTCAGTTTTAATAACTTTACGAGGATAAAAACACTGTTATATATAACACACACACACACACATACAAAGGAAAATGTAATAAATATATCACACCTCAAATATTAAGAAACAAACCTAAAATTAATAAAGCTGATTTTTGTATAATCGGTAGATTTGTATAATTAAACAGGTATATAAAATAATCTTTCAATTGCAAAAATATGTTTTCAAAGTTAAAATAAGTAGAAGGTAGTAATAGTTCGTTTAAATATTATAGATCAACGTCATTGGATGAATTGGGGGTTGATAATGAGTGTATTTATAATTAATAACTATAACTTAGTCACTACGAAAGTAAAACGGTTTTTGAGATGTATCACTATTATGTGTTTATGTAAAAAAGATTTTATTATAAATTTGTTTGCGTATTTAAAACGTGTTAGAATATGTTAACAGTAGGTGATATCTGCTAAATTTAAATTGATAACGCTGTCACGATTATATAAAAAATGATTTTAACAGTGAGGTACAGGAGCATTTGTATATTATCATCATCATCATCAGCTAGAAGAAGTCCACTGCTGAATATAGGCCTCCCGTTTTGAACGCCAACATAAGCGGCTATTAGCCATTTGCATCCATCGGCACCCTGCGACTCTTAAAATGTCGTCAGTGAATTTGTATATTAAATTATTGTAAATTATAGTAAGAGGCATTTCCATCGTAGAATATCTGAGATGCGACCTCGTCTAAAGTAGTAGGTAATAGGGTTGTGAGTTCTAGTAAATTGTTGAATGAGAATCAAATTACTTGTTTAGAAAAAAATCATACAACATTAAAATGACTGAACCGCAGTATCTACTTACGAAAAACAGTCAAAAGCTTGAACGAGCTTGATGCATATCGTTCCTTACTTCAACGACTATAAGGTTTATTTATGAAACGATAAAAACGTACAAAAAACTGTGACCAATTAAGGCATGTTTTACCTGCGAGTGTATCAATAAAAAAGTAGGTATACCTACTCGAAAAGCTCCTTTTAATAATATTACACAAACATATTATCATTACATTCAGGTACACTGAAACAGCGTTGTCATTTTTTTAGCAATAACGCAACAAAGAAAAACAAATTCTAGAATGAACTAAAGTTTACATTCGATTTTATGTTGGAAAATTGTCTTTTTATCCCTCCATAAAGATATAAGATTAAAAAATGGTATCTACTTAGAAACATAGATATTCTGACAGGTTGATAGCCCTACAGCGAATTGCGGTGACGGTTTCTGCTGCGGAGGTATATAAGCAAGGGGGAAGGGGGGGGGAGAAGGGGAAAGGTCAGCCAGTTGCCTCACAGGTATGCCACCAGATGTTATGCGATCATTGTGAATCATAACCTATGCCTTTATTGCATTGTTTCGTTCGTTGCAATATCATTAAAGATTTAGGCCCTGCTCCTTGTTTCATCTACAATTTGTTATTCCACCTATTATTCGTTTACTGGTTTTCTTGACGGTCTTCAGTTATTATTTCTTTGTTCGATACCAGCTGCGCCTCGCTGTTTCACTCGCGTCTTCCTGTTAACACGCAGGAATCTTTTTTCGGGATAAAAAGTAGCCTATGTGTTTATCTATACTAATATTATAAAGCTGCAGAGTTTGTTTGTTTGTTTGTTTGTTTGTTTGTTTGTTTGTTTGTTTGTTTGTTTGAACGCGCTAATCTCAGGAACTACTGGTCCGATTTGAAAAATTCTTTCAGTGTTGGATAGCACATTTATCGAAGAAGGCTATAGGCTATATTTTATTTCCAAAAAAATTAGGGATCCGTAAGAAAATTGCTATTTTGCAACCCAAGGTGTGAAATCGAAAATCTATTTTTGCGTGCGCTGCAAAAACTATTGACACTAGACCAAAACAATGTACTACGGGTTTGTAGGTCCCATTAAGATCTACAATAAAGTCCGCGAGAGCATATGTCTAACTATTATAGTTATGCCACAATAAGTGATCTTTTGTTTTAAAATTTTAATTTTTAATGCCACCGCTATAAAAGGCTCTTTATTTGTATCTTGGTATTAATCCTTATCAAAATAAATTACTTCTTATTCAAAACTGCTTCAATGCCTTTATATAACCTTTTGAATCATTCAATTCGGACATTCCATTCGAAAGATATCACGAGTTTAAAAATGTAAGTAGTAGTAGAAAAATATAACCGCCGCATCGCAGCGCAGCGGGAAACGCGGTGAAGTGAGGGGGGAGAATCTATGAAATAGGTAAAGTGCGGTTGCGGACCAGGAAGACCTCTAGCTGCGCGGTTCAAACGTGCGGTCCAAGAAAAATTAACTTAGAATTAAAATATGATAATGGGTACCTACAGCAGGTAACGCGGTGAGGGGGCACCGAAGTGCGGGAATAATTTTGGAGTATACGGAATATATACGCTTTCGCGCCTAAACCACTGAACCGATTTATATGAAATTTGGTTTATAGATAATTTGAGCCCCGGGGAAGGGACATAAGATACCTTTTATCGCGATAAACTGTAGCCCACGCGGGTGAAACCGCATGGAACAGCTAGTCCAATATATAAACTATCTACTTCAAATTTCATTTAGATCCGTTCAGTAGTTTTTGCGTGAAAGAGTAACAAACATCCATCCATCCATCCATCCATACTCACAAACTTTCACGTTTATAAATTAGTAGGAGAAGTAGGAGATAGGATAGATAGGAAGGATTATGTATTTCTCATCATTTGATGGATGGATAGTTGAATACTTGCAGACACAGACGGAAGCTTATGAGTTTTCTTTCTCTCTGTACCTACTACATGACATAATATTATATTTCTGTTTTAGACTACATATCTAATCATCATAATGGTGTCGATTCGGTTTTGCATTTTCTAAAACTAAACTAAGTTTGACAGGTCTAATAGTATTGCTGTCTTTTTCCAACCACTTAAGTAAAAAAAGGACAGCATTAACCTTAGAACTGTCAAACTTAGTTTAGTTTTAGAGAATGCAAAACCGAATCGACACCAATATCTATTAATCTATTATCTATCTGTGTTTAAACGGGCTTTTAAATAAATTCAAAGAATGCTTTAGAAAAAAAAATGTTTTAACAATATAATTGAAAGCCCCCGTAGTGGCGTTCTTCCCAAAAAAGTCTTGTATAAATACGTTTTGTAATCTGAAAAAGAATTAATAAAAAGGGAAACAAAAGGAGAGAATGGTAAGACCACCTCGTTAATTATTATGTACAACAGTAACGGGATTGTTTAAAAATTTTTGTAGATGAACAGATATTTTTTTCGATTACATCTAAAAAGAAGAAAGCTTGTAACTAACTACAATTTTCAGCATAATCTTGTAATAATATCTGCCTTAATGATTAAAAAATTAAGTGCCACAGTATAAGTTAGATAGTAAGTACACTGAGAAAAACAATCCTTACTTTCCCACTGAATCTTACCTACCTAGACAGATTCCTTCTAAAATGTGACCTTTTTATCCTTATTTTACCTTAGTTTTCTTTCTGAGTCAAAATGTCCTCCTTCTATATTTCGGAAGGTATTTTTTCTCCGTGTAGGTAGGTTCTATACTCATAATGCAATTTTTGTTTCTGACATGCTCTTTGTTAACATATCCATGCCAATAATGACACTTGCAAAAGATCTAGCTGATGCAAACAACACGGCTAAAGGTTACATACATTGCGTCGAATCTTATTACATCTCCACTCTTACTTTCTATACACTCTCATACATACTTAACCAATGTATACACAATTGTAAAACTTACGCTTTTACATATAAAGGTGTTATTTGTGCAAAACGTTAATGTCTATCAAATTGCTCTTAATAATCCACCATCGCATAATAAAACGGTACATTAAATCTGCGAATGCAATTCACGGTACGTTGCCGTTGAATTTTGCTCGGATATTCGAAGAAATTTATGTAGTGTCCAAAAAATGGGAAAACTTTTACTGTCTCTAAAGACACTTCGCCGAGTGGAAGAACGGCGCAATGAATTTGTTAAATAAATTATCATCGCATTTATTTTCGTTTGTGTGTGGTGGACTTGACAAGAGTTGAGACGTTTCATAAACTTGTGTAATGTAATTTAATTAAATGGAATCAATTTTAATTTATGAGTTAAATCAACTTCCGGTATAAATTGATAGTTGCTTTTTATAATGTAATCAAATAAACTTTCGTAAAGAAGGATACTATGCAATGTTTTAAAATATAATCACTACATTATATAGGATGCTTAATTTAATTTAAAGAATCTCTAACTTTAGGGTTCAATGCTTATTCCAAAGAGGTTTATTGAGAAAACTTGAATAGTAAAATGTATTACGGAGCTGCAAAATGCATTTTTGTATATAGTAGAAATTACAATTTATTGTTGAGAATTTCTTTAGTACGTACATTTCTTGCTGATTGTGTGTTTAAAAATAAAACAATACGACAAAAGTCGGGCAGTTTCAGAAGTCGCTATGAAACTTCCTCTCTCCGCTGCACCGAGGGAATTGCTATTAAATTAATAAACGTGAACAATTTTCTTGCCTTTGAAATCGACAAAATGGTCTCAGGATTTGCCGGCACACAGGAGAAACGTATTTAAGTTTAGTGTTTTCACAGTACAAATGTGCGCTAAGCATGAATATATTGCTAAGTTCCTGGTTTTTAGCTAGGTAATAGTCAGCGATATACCTACGCAGCCAATCATACAGGATTTGAGTGTTTTAAAAAAAATGTTTTTGTGTATTTCAAATGTGTAGTTTTTTTTTATTTTTTTTTTCATATATGTATTATTTAGGGACTTTTAAATATGGCGTTTATGCCAGCCCCAAAATGTGTTGTTTAACGCTCAAGATTGAAAAGAGTGGCGCTCTCTCGTTTCGGAGGCTAAGACAAACTTTGGGTCGCTCAGCCATCGGAGTTAGTTAAATGTGTTTTAGTTCTAAATGTTTAAGTTTTTGTTACAACTTACAAGGAAGCGTTTGACCGCAACACAACACAAATGATGTAACCGGAAATTATGTTGTTTTTCAGCGACTTGTGTCGCTGACCGTACTTCTTTTTGTGATATTAATTTTAGTTCTGGTTAGTTAGATAAATATACAAATAATGCTAGGTGTCGATTCTGTTATGCATGCTCGATAACTAAACTAAGTTTGACAGGTCTTGCAGTGTTGCTGTCCTTTTCGGACCAGGAAGTAAGTAAAGGACAATATTACTTTTGTACCTGTCAAATTTAGGTATAGAAAATAGGTATACCTACATAACAAAATCGACACCATGATTTCACAAAACAACAACAGAAAATTTAAACAAGTGAATAAAGTAAGATTAAGCAGTACAATACATTTTGTATCAAAGTTAAAAACACCGAGAAAATTTTACGGTCCCCATTTTTTCAAGTTATTGACAATGCGAAAAATCAAAAGATCGGCAACAGCAAATTTCGTGATCGCCTTTTCGCAGTTTTTATATGAAAATTCAATTGGCGTACATTCAACATTTTTACCACGCTCAAACACAAAGGCTTTGAGTGATTTCACATCTCCAGAGATTTTCAATTTAGAATTGATCGTAAGTAGAATGGGGTGGAGAGGGAAGATTGATAATTCGGATTTTTCCCTCGCCCCGTCAGTTACGGAGGCCGCACAAGTGAGCGATCGGGTACGATGGCTAATGATATACCTAGGGTAGAGTAGCCAGTAGGTAATCTTTTATTTTGGAACTAGCAACCTGCGTGTCGGGGCTGCGGCTGCGTGAAATTTGATATTCCATACGAACATTATTGACGCCCATATTTTTGCCTTGAAAAATTTCGGGTGTTACATTTTTTCATTTTGTGAAAGCCCAGGGATTTTTATTTATATACGTATTCATATGTTGTCTCTGCACTTAAATGTGTCTACTTTGTTATAATTTATATCCATTTAGATAAGCTACGAGTCATTTCCCGTATATTGTTGATAGTCTAGTAGGCCACATAATGTTTAAAAAAAGAAACGCTAAAGCGATAACGATGCGATAAAACAAACAATTACAGTTAAATACAAATATGTACTAATTTTTATTCAGTTCGCGTGTAAAACAATGAAAAGAAAAAACTAGACACAATAACTTAATTCAATCAGTAGTCTTATCACTTTTAAGCTGTTATACGGTATGTTGAAATCTCGCTCATAAAATGAAATTCAGCACGTTCAAGTATCACCTGCTAGGTAGGTAATAAGAACAATGAAGATTCCCCACTGATTTCACTGTGTCTGCAGCTTATGGGCTCGACTGTCGCGTGTCATTTTTACGGATTCCCTCGGATTTATGTAAATTTGTTTTGTCAGCGGTTTACCTTGTTACACGAATATCAAATCTGCCGCCAATATTGAATTTTTATAATGCTTTATCGATACCACCGCCGCCCGTATCATTCGCTTCATTTGGATATTATCTATTCTAATGCAGTTTCATAATCGCCTTCATCCGAATTGAAATGTTTATTAGTGGCATAAAATTAAACCGCTATACAAGCGAGAACTAGCATGCACTATTAATATTCATAGGAGTTTGCACATTACTTGTTCAAGTTGCTCGGTACCTGTCAATGTAATTAAGGCGCTTCACATGGCACAACACAATGTAATGACTAGCGTCCAATCTGTGGTGTATACCGCCGACACGTTATCGTTATGAAGATTTGTGCTAGACATTCGAATTGCAAAGCGCATCTCGATTTCTCAATAGGACAATTGAAATTAGGTGTTCAGTATGGTCCGTGATTGGGTGCTATTATCGTAATCTGTTACGTGTCATAAAGAACAGCCTAGATAGGTTCTCAGCTGCTCTTAGCTGTCCTGTCGTTGATTATTTGTACTTGCTTGACATATGGTTTATTGGGAAATAAAATTTGTGTTTGTTGAACTTGTGACCTTTTGATTTCCTTAGCTTGTGTATCCATGTGACTTATAAAATATGTACGAAAAGCAGTATAATGGAACGCCTCTGTTTTAATTTCATTTGTAAGGTCAGTTTGTACAGTCCTTTTGTCAAGACTCCTAATTTTAAGTCTAACTTTTCAATGTGTGCTAATATTGTATGTTGATATTTGTTTACAGTAAGATTATTGAACAATATGAATACATTAAACATTAGCCTTATTAAAACAGAACCGGTTTCTGTTATTTTAGGTGTAACATTTATTATTTCATCCAAACGATTATTTGGATTCCCGACGACCTCGTTCCTTGACCTTTCATAACCGTGTACATTCCGTGTCACGATATTAATATCGCCTTTTATTAATTCTTGTTTCTCGTCAAAATTGCTTTCTTGTTTTCTTTTTCGAAATTCCAGATTTTGTTTATTGTTTCATTTCATTTTTGCTGCCTGTTATGGTCTTTTAATTTACTTTGTCTTAATTTCATCATCTCTTTTGTCTAGGTGACAGTTTTGTTATCTGTGATTTTTCTTTATGCAATTTTTATACGGAATGTTCAATGTCGTTTTATTTGATATTTTAACACCGATATTTTAGTAAAAATAGACATATTATTTTATTTAACAATACTAATAGAAACATCTGTTTTTATCAATTGTGGGGCTAACAACATCAATAAAATCACTTTCTAGAAAGGTATCAGTAAAAAAAATAATAGGTTCAGGAATTTATCAGGTTGTATGATGGAGAAACATGATTTTCATTTACACGAGCAACTGAAATTAGTTTACAGCCCAAATAACTGTTATTCAATCAAGTAACTGAATGTGACCTGTGTTTCCGAGCATGAAATTATACGCTTAGCTAGCACGCATTCTTGAATTATCGAATCGTTTTTCAATTTATTTTTGAGCGTTTCTGATTTACACCCATATTTAGATGTCTAACGTTAGATATGTTTTAATAATGCGACCCGTATGCTTAGGCATGAAATTATTGGCTGGAAATGTATTTGCATGCAATGTATGAGTTTTTCAGTTATTGTGTAAGCATTTTAAAACAGAAGTCAAACAGGTTTATCTGGAGTATTTGACATGGTAAACATTTTGAATTGTTAAACGATGCTTTCAAACAAATTCTTTTGCAATTACTTGTTGCAAGGTAAATACTTTTTAATCACTAGTACTTACTTTCAATAACCAACTTGAATACAAATCTTTTCTCAAAAAAAAAAACAGCATATGTCTTCACCACGCTGACCTTGTGTGGATTGTTGGAAGTCATATGCCCTTCAATTTGTACTATTTGGACGAACTTATTCTTCACAATATTTTCCTTAAGCATTAAAGGATTTGTTGGTAATAAGAGCTTAAAGATAAATACTTATCTAAGCCCATAATATGACGTATATCCGCGCTATGCCCCTGCATGGAGATCTGATTGAATCCTGTGTCCCGTTACTGCTGATACGTCTAAGTCTATCTATTCTAAATACAATAGCACACAGAATAGACAAGCACTAAGGACCTTAGCATAGATTCGTGCTTTGATTGATGTCTCTCCGACTGAGACGCAACACAATATAGTAAACCGATCCAATTTACAATGGTGAACAGTGTTTGAGCTTGAAACAAGTAAGCTGATTTCGATCATGCGATTGGACGCCTTTGAAAATGACCTCTTCTATACCATATTTATAACAAGCCCCGCGGTAATATCTACGTAGGCTACAGTTTATCGCAATAAAAAGTATCCTATGTACTTCTCCAGGATTCAAAGTGTCTCCTTACCAAATTTCATTAAGATCATTAGTTTTTCAGTTTATCCCGAACAAACAAACAATGAAATCTTTTCTCTAATAGTATCTATTCATAACTTCTAGTATCCGGTATTCTCAATTAAAAATTCAAATTATTATACGGATTATTTTTAACAAAACACTTTGCAGAGAAATAGTTTTTGTTTAAACACCCATATACCCAATGAAACGTCCAAATGTTTCAGACAGTCCAATTAATTTGCATTTAAATGAGGAAAGATTTTATTCAACCCGAGTCTTCTAAAATATCATGAAGTTAGAGAGCTTTTGACTGACAAATTTGTGGTGATCAAGTAACAATGAGACCGTAAGTTTTGTTAGTTAAATTAACTTTCTTACAACATACACACACACACATTCATACAGATTTCTTTCTTCTAGGCAAGCATGCTCCATCATCGGCCACGTCTTCACTTACCATCACGTGAAACTGTAGTCATTCATACATATTGCGAATAAAAAAAAAGAAATCAAAGTAATAAAAGTATTTTAGAAATGAAAAAGAAACACTTTATTTTAACTGTATCCAATTTTGACTCGCTCTCCGATGTATGATAGCGTAAAAGTCAAACTTAAAACTCAAGTACTCCATATGAATGAGTACGAACCGCGTAGGAAGTGCTATTCACCATTCATTAACTTCTCATTGATCTTGTAATGATTCATGTAACGGTTGGCCCACATTTTGTCATTATTTTATCAACACACAATCGTACAAATTGCATTTGTGGTGATTTGAAACTAAATAAATAAATATCAGGGACAGCACACAAATTGACCTAGCCCCAAATTAAGCTCGAAACTTGTGTTATGGGTGATAGACAAAGATATACATACATATATAGAGAAATAAATACTTATATAGATAGAAATATCCAAGACCCAGGTACAAATACTCGTGCTCATCACACATATATTTGCCCTAGTAAAAGTATCCGTATAAAAACTAAAAATATGAACAGTTTCAATAAATGTTCAATATTTTTTGTGGCACACATTTTTTGTGTATTTTGCCAATATCAAGTATTAACTGATGACGATGAGAGATGACGTCTGACCCAGCTACAAGCGGGGCTTGAATCTTGATAGATCCCCCTTAACTCCTTTTCAAATACAAAACCAACAGTGACATTGACAGTGAAAGCAGTGAGTGACAGTGACAGTTCGAGAAGTGAAAAAAGTTATTAATATGACATGACTAAAAGACACATATCGAAAGGCATAATTGCTATAAAATAACTTATGTGAAACTGAAAGGTCAATCTATAAACTGTACAAAACCTAAATACACAAATTCGCGGTAAGACTCTTTCATAGTAAATTTTGAATGCATGGTCTCTCAATTTTTAAACAAACAACTCATTGAAACTCCATTCGACTTTTGTTAGATTATTTTTTCAGTGCCTCGATTGTTTTTGCAACTGTCCAAACTTGTTAACATTATTATCTACAATATTGTTTATTCGGAACATTTGACTGCTGAATTCATAGCTTCAGGGAAACAAAGGCAAAGTTACAAAGTCATAATTGCTTCAGTAGACAGGCAGATGAACGTTGACCTTTGTCGAAATTGATCGAGATTTGGTATTAGGAATGGAAATAGGTCGTCTTCGATTTTAAACAGGTCTAGATGAGGTTTTTTTTCCTATTTACTGGGTAGTGTTTGACCACAAGTCACCTGGTGTGACGATGTGGTCTAAGATGGCGCCACGCTACAGACTTGGATTGGGAACTGGCTCTCAAGCCCCCAGTCCCTACTGCCGGAACACACCGATAGGTGCTTGGTGACAGATTCTTAACTTGAGGGTAGTAGATAGCCAGGCGAGCACTAGAAAAAGCCCTACCACCAAACTATGGTTTCATCAAAATGTTTTCCTTTACCGAAAGCTCAAGCTCATCGTAGTTTTCGAACCCACCACCTACGGATCGCAAGCCGACTACCACTGAGCCATCATCGCTTCAAATGGCATAAACTTTAACTGTATTAAGGTAAGACAATGTGCTAATAGTAGGTATGACGTCCTCCAGCTAGGTGACATACCTACCCAAAATGGCTGGTAGCGGTTGGATGATAGGAGCCAAAGATCGGGCTCTATAGCGTATACCTATTTTGGGAGAGGTCCCTAACTAGGCATCCTTCTATCTAGGAAATTATAAACTACGCGGATCTTCATTCCAATGCACTAATAGTCCCTTAGCGACAAGACAAACGGCGAGACGCCATCGGTATATGATGGATATTCCACCTGTATGTACGAAGCGTTTTGCTTCTACATTCATAATGCGTACCGCTAAGGAATGGAACTCCTTGCCGGAGTCTGTGTTTCCCGATCGCTACAATTTGGGGATCTTCAAGGCAAGAGTGAACAGGTACCTTCTAGGTATGCGTGTTACACCGTCGACCGCATCTCCGCATGGGAACAGGCGGGATTGCGGTCAAATGCATACCTATTTGCAGTAAAAAAAAAACCCGCGAAATCACGCTTCGCAGTCGACTGTCCTCTTATTGCGCCACGTTGGTCGTAAAACCAGCATAAGCCACAAAAAATAGTAAACTAACCCACAAACATAGATCCTATTCGTACTATCAAGTTTTTTCCCACATATTCCGCTACGATATTGAAATTCATTGAAACAGAATTTATTTTTTATATTTCCACAAGCCGACACTAAATTGTGACCGATTGTAATTCAGCCGTCCACGTTATCGGAGCTAGTGGGCGTGAATAGATAGATAAACGGGTTCCGAGTACGGTTTGTTGAACTAATACTACTGGCTTGTTTTTTTACACTTTTTTACACAAAGCGCATCGGTTTAAATGCAGAATAGATTAAAGGTTCCAGTGATCTTGTTTGGCACGTTGTGATAGCGTATAAACGTCGTCAAATGTTCTAAGGTAGTTGGGACTAGAGGTCAACAAGGTTTTCATTATCAATTTTAATAGACTAGAAGTTTATTCAGTAAGAAGCTACACGTAGACAGTATTGAAACAATTGAGAAGTAAGAGAAGATTATGCTTAGCGACAAGGCCATCGATTTTATACTAAAATCGAAAAGATGAGATTAGTTCAATGCCAATTACGATGTAATGAATAATGATATAACAGCCATTATTTCATTTCATTTCATTTCACCATTGAAAATCAATAAGAACAGCTAACAGTAAGATTTCATTAGTAGGTATAGGTACTATAAGGCGCTAACATTCCGATTTGTCGTGATATTGTGCTATCTAAATAAAGCACGTACTATTTCACACAGTATTGAATCATAGTAAAGGAGTAGTAGTTCAGCTTCATATAAATCGGCCGTCGCCGGTTTGAATGTGTGTTTCACGTACACAATCACATAAACGAAAGGAGGCGGCCGGGGTCGCGGCCATGCACTCAGTACGGAACGCGCCGCCTATGCATCACCGCAAGAGTAGGTAATTAACTCGTCGAGCGGCCTTAGCTAACCTACTGTTCTTTATATACTGTGATTGAATGCAGCGACTGTTTTTATCCTATTTTTTTTCATCCCAAACGCATCGCTATTGCTGCTCAATAACAATTGTTCGGAAAGTGAACGTGATTGTCGGAATCAATCGAGTCGGTGTCGAGTGATGAGTCGTGATGGAGTGTCTCACGCTGTTGTTATTGCTTTTGATTAGCCGCTCCATTACGCAATGAGTTAAAAGCTTTTTTGTTACGTTGTCAGATTGTTTTCTATGCTGCCGTAATGAGTAGCTAATCGTTGATATCGAGGGTATCTACATCTGATAATAATACGTTGTTCTTATTATGTCCTACGTTTTGTTTAGAAATAGTTCGAAACTTTATGGATGTTTATCAGCTGACGCCCGAAATTATTAATCGATCCTGATCCGTTATCCGCGGTTTTGGATCGCTATCTCATGTCATAATATTTCATTTTAGTACTAGGGTTTGACATATTACTACTAAAATGACATATTATGACTTGATATATCGATCCTTAACCGCGGATAGCGGATCAGGATCGATTATTAATTTCGACCGTAAGTCTATGCTCCGACATTTTATTTGATTCGTTAAACTAACTTAGCCAAATTTTATTTCGTGATATTATTATGATGGTAATGCACTCGTGAAAAGATTTTTTTAAACTGCAACCGTTCTCTCTTATTTTTTTTTTGAATTACAAGAAATTATTAAATCAATCAGTCAATTAAAAATACAGTGCTCATAGGGCGTTTGAACTATTTCTTTGCAAATATTATCTTAATTATCTACAACGACATATTTAATTAACGTTCTCGTTACTGCCATAATTGGCTTGAGGTACCCTCCGAGTTAAAGCTACTGAGACCCGCGCCTCAAAAACACTATTTGGTATCTCTTTTCACTACTATTATAAAAGCTATTATAAAGATAGAGTTTATAATCATTAAAATTAGAATCTGAAATCCGAATAAATTTATATCGTGTTTCCTGAGCCAATTAGTAAAAATCTTCGACCTTGCTCGTCAATATAGGTAACAATCACCTTCAGTAAGTAATCACGATCTTACTAATAGTACACAATAAATAAAATACATCTTCTCACTAGTAATCGTATGACGTAATCTAAAAGCTATTTGACTTGAGGTCAGCTACTACTTCCTAACGATTGCTTATAAATAAATAAACTTTTACAGCAATTATTACCATAACTTTAAAGGTATAATTAGCATCATCATTATCAGCCTTCCACGCCACGCCTTCCATTCTGGCCTTCTCTCAGAGAGAGAGTATGGGCTATAATCTACCACGCTGGCCCAGTGCGGGTTGGTAGATGTCACATGCCCTTGAAAATGTTGCAGTTCTTGGGCATGCCGGTTTCCTCACGATGTTTTCCTTCACCGTTTTGAGCGATGGCAAATCCGCACATAACTTATTAAGTCATAGGTACGAGGCCGAGAGGATTCGAACTCGGTGTCGGCGTCTTGTAATTCGCACGCCAAACCGTTCGTCCACCATCGCTCTCATAATTAGCATAGTTTATTATATATCTCTCTTATGAGGCAGGTACGTATTTTTTCTGCCACTAAAATAATATTAATAAATTAAAAATTAAATTAAAATAAAATTAATTAAATTAATTATTTATTGAATTAAATAAATAAATAATATTATTTCAATATTTGTTTTTTAGTTTGACGAAGTAACACATATATAGGTACACACTCGCTCACAAACTTTCGCATATATGTATAATACTTACCTATTGGTTTAATTAGTGTGCTAATCAAGTTATTATTTTGTTCACAGGTAAGCAACAAAGGAAAAGAGGAAAAATACGGCCGTATTGAAGTAAGAAATCTAATAAAATCTCGTAAATATTTAATCAGCATTGACACAGATTTGGAAGTCTACGAAATTACACAAAACTTGGAATATTTCCAAAGTGAAATTGTACAGGTAAGCGAAACCTTGTATCGAGGGGGAATTTGTAAATGGTTTTTAAAGTTCATTTTCAATTGGCCTTATTAATATTCCTGTTTCTATTTATTTGTAACATGTGGGTGGAGCCTGTAAAGAGCTTCCAAGTATTTTAATATAATATCATAAATGAATTGAATGGGACATAAACATTGATCAGCTTATACCTACTATTTTTGTTCCTTTCATGGTTATATTATTCTCACAAACTCAACAACTTATTTCCTTTGATCAATTCAGAAGACATAATTTCACAGTCTTGAATTTGTATGCGCTTACTGATTTAAATGGTTATGGGAACCTTCAACAGTTCTGCGAATATGATATCACTAAAATTTAATCTATAATTTATTTTTAAATTATCTTGTAGGTACAATAAGACACGTATTATCGTTATCGCATCATACATTTCCATAAAAGTGTTTTAATGATAATTAATATGCCCAGCAGTAAAACAAATTAGGAATAATAATAATTAAATATTTTAGAGTACAGAACTGATACATCGGGTCTAATGCAAACGTGACGACAATAGTGGCTGAGTGTGTTCTGAGATAACCTAGAAACGAGCTTTTATGTTTAAAGTTATTTATGAACTATTATTATTATTATATAGTTATTTATTTATAATACTTTCAGGTTTATGTATAGTGTAAATAAAAGAATTTATGAACTAATTTTAATTCATCTCATTTACGTCAATTATATGCAGGTTACAGAGTAATTTGGCTTGCAATAATGTATCAGCTTGTGCAGCTATGACTAACGAAGTAACCACACACGCGACTAAGTGGAGAATGGCGTATGATTAGCCCTCTTTTCGCGTTTTGAGACCTCTTTTGGTTTGAACGCTTTTGAGTGAAAGACATCAATCTCTTGGTAGCTTGGTACGGTAATGTCTGGAACCATTTTATTTGAAAATGTAGTTCATTAGCGCATTCTATTCCAACAACGGTCCACCGCTGAGTTTATTCCTTAATCAATTCATTTACAGAAACATTTCCCATCTCACAATTTCTAAGCTCACAATCAAATTCCCAACTCGGTTTCGGAGTTCTCAATTTATTGGAACATCACAGAATTAGAAGCGGAATAATTGACAGTACTGTTCTGATTCTCGCTACTAATTTAGGAGATACCAAATCTATCCAATTAGCTGAGGTGACCCAGATTTTCACTGATTAATATTTATGACCTACTTTACTACTGATCCGTATATAACATTGGAAATACGTATTAAAAATATTTCTTCTATAGATTTGAATAATATCTAGTTTCGTGCAACATCATCATGCGACATCTACCAACCCGCACTGGGCAAGCGTGGTAGATTACCGCCCATACTCTCTCTCTGAGAGAAGGCCAGAGTCCCAGCAGTGGGAACGTAATAGGCTGATAATGATGATGATGAGGAACATGGGTTATTGAATTCTTAAGCGTTGACTGCGTATATTTAGACTTAACTTAGTTTGCCTGCTTTAGTGACAGTCCAACTGGAGTTCGGGTTTCACGTGTTTGATACTACTATTGCTATCTTGGTGGCATTTCAGCCTTTGGTTGACTCTTCTTGCATTGTTGTTGATTACATTGCACGAGTTTGAAACGTCGCTGTGACCGTGCGTGTTTGCTTGTAGTTGTAATACGGTCTATTTTTGACTAAGCGCTGTGAGAAGGACCCTCTAGGTAGGCAAGACTGTGGAAAGGGTCATCTTCCCCTTTGGTAAGATCGTTGAGTTATGTACACACATTTATAACGGACGATTTATAGACCGTGAGACCGTTGTCCGTGAGTTTTGAAAACAACATTTTCACATCATGCCTTGCATTTCTGATGAAATGTATGATCTAAAATACACCAACATAGGCTATTATTATATTTGCTTGATGATTGACTTAAGCAACCCGATTTTTATTATTGGACATGTGAAGGATGAGACAACAGCATTGAACACTCAAGATGTTTAGATTATGACAGTTAACAAAAATCGCAAATAAAGCCTGTTAAAAAAAATCTTCACCCTAATTGACTCGTTGACAGATCCACGACTTAAGCGACTGTTGATGTTACCTTCAAAAAGTTTTATACTTCAACATTTTTGTAATCACAAAAAGCTTTCTGACGAGTCACTGATAGATATTACGAGATCCCTAAATCTGTAAACGAAGTTAAACGATTAAAGATTTACGATTCGTCGAGTTCTCGGTCGTTAATTTTGCGGAAAGATAATCTTGTGACAAATTTTCGGTGCCCATAAAGTTATGGGCAGTAAAACGGTTACGTTACGAGTTTCTAGTTTATTAAAGGGAAATAGTGGAGTAACAATTTCTCGTGACCTTCTCGTGACTGGGATGAAATTGGCATGGGGCATGCGGTGCGGTTACCGGACCCTATTATTGCTCCGACTTATGCTGTCAACACAACGAGAGCTGAACTTTAATTAAAATACTGATGACAGTGAATTGTTACAATGGCAGCTTCAGATTCAATCTGCCTTATAAGATTCCAACTTATTAATTTTTTCAAATAAGGTGACACAAGGTTCTTCAATTCTCTGTTTTTTCTTTTCCGCTAAAACCTTCTCAGCACCATTGTTTCCATAACCAAGAGTATAAAGTCTTAGACTCAATAACCTCTTGAAAATCAAAACAATTACATTCATGCCCTTTTCCTCATGTTCAAGTGTGTTGCTAGCCCTAAAACTGCCGTATCTGCCTTGCCTCGACCGGTGCCGACCTTTGGCAATTACCGTCGTGTCCTACACGTCGAACCCTGCGTGTACGGGATTAGCCCTTCGCTTCTTGTTGTTACAAGTATTATTAGATTTACGTGTACCATTTATTCTGCAGGGTACACTACCTTTTAAATGAGAACACACTATACACATAGTAGAATAACTAAGAGAAAGGTAATTTGTGGGATTGAATCCACATTTTTCTGCTGCTCGTCTGACTCCACACCACATTCTAGTTAAAAATCTGAGAGCATAGCACTTGTTGGTGTCTTCATGCTGTAGCGTGGCACCATCATTGACCACTTCGTCTTTTAACATTAGTGTGCAACCCTTTAAGTAATACTGATGTTATAAATGCGTAAGTGACTTTGTTTGTTTGTGTGATTATAACATTTTCACGACTATACCGCTGAACCGATCTTGATGAAATTTGGTGTAGAAATAGTTCCGAGTCCTGGAAAAGGACATAGAATACATTACGTGTGAAAGGCAGGGGCAGCTATACTCGTACAATAAGCCTTAGTATCCTGGACAAGAGTTACGGAAGCACTGAAGCAGTTAGGTACCTCTGTTAAACATAATATTTTCTTATATACAGTTGTTATAAAGGTACAACAGTTTATCGGTACACTCTAGTCATCCGGGATCTACATTACCATAATACGCTGTGTTATATTAGCACTTCCATAAATATCCCGAGAAATAGTCCCAACTCCCAAATCGATTCCCGACTCGTTTGGCTATCGACCAATACAGTGTCTCAGTATACTGATCTTCACAGCGGTGCAGCTTGTAAAGTTCTCAGAATTATCACGGTAGGCTCTATCAAAGTAAAACTCTTGAAAAATGGAAATGTTATTGAGAAAATGTTGTATGTCATTATTGAGAGGCAAGAATTTGCGAATGTAATTAAATGGCTTGAAAGATGAGAGCTTTTTAGCATTGTACGATGTGTCTGCTACAGTAAACTGCTCTTAACATTGGTGCAACACTGTATCCTATACATATTAGACTATTATTATAAATACAAAAGTATTACTCTATGTAACCTTTTTGCGTCTAAACCGCTAAACTGATAGTGATGAATTTTGATGTGGAAATAATTTGATCTTTGGAGAAGGACAGAGGATGCCTTTTTGCAATAAAATGTAGCTCCACGAGGGTGAAACCATGGAGTGCAGCTAGTCATTTATTACTCTATCAATGAACTTATAATAAATATCCATCGAAATATGTATAGTTAAGACTTAAGACGCAGTTAATATAATGCCAAGAATTTCTGGCGCAAGATATAGTTGACGCCAAGCTTTAGATTTTGGATCATCTCATCGGAACCTTTGACACTGTCTCCCACTGTCTCCACACCGTACTGCACAATATGGCATAATAATGCCATTTGGTAAGGGAAACGCAATTTGGCATTACCAATATGTGGCAATTGACTGCCGAAGTTATGTACTCACGGCATTGACTGCTGTAATGTGCGCAATTCGAATAATTGCGCAGTTATTGCGGGTTGAACGGAATCTCTAGGGGCGGGTGTGGTGGGTTTGAGGCTTTATATTTTGGTACGTAGCTAGGAGTTAAGTTCATGCGATTTACTTGTTCATAATCAACTGTGAGCCTTTCTTCGATAATGCTAATCGTTACTAAACCTAAGAACGTTTGGGATAATGTTTACTATCATCCCTTTACAAGAAAAAATACACCTCGTACTGAATAAAAATTCACAGGCAGGTTTTCAGTTTCGTAGTCTTGGAATTTTCAAAGTTTTGTGACAAATCAGTGAGTGGTATTTAGCCTTTATCTATTTTTATGTAAATTATTTTTGTTGGTCACCTCATCATCATCATGAGTTTAGCCCGCATCAACTCACTGCTATGTATTCTCCATATGCCTTCTCTCATATCACGCAATAAAATATGTTTCCGTCCTGTGCCAGGCGTTATCATTAAAACAACTGTCTAAAAAATTACCTAATAAACTAACTATGAAAATAAAACATCTTAAAAGTTAACACTATATTTATAGCCGATAAAGTTTTATCTATCAATATACAAGTTTAATACTATACTCCCTAGTTACAGATGTTTGGTGCGTAAAACCTTCCACTTTTATGTCCTTCATAAATGGCAAGACTGACTCGTAAGGGCAACGCGATGGCACTGGCATCTCATGAATGGACGGTTTGACTTTGCGCAATAGTTTTTCTGAGAATCGGTTATTATCATGTAATTTATATTAGACTTACGCGGTACTTTTTTAGGTAAAGTAATAGCTCAGGTTTTTGTTTACTTTATTAGGAAACGATATATAGTTGTTCATTAATGTGTGCATTATAAGACTTCCATTAATATAGTACTGGTAAAAAACTTATGTTTTTACTTTTAATAAGAAGCTGGTCTCATATTTTTTTAGACGCAGTGTCCGAGAGGGCTTCTTGCGCTGTCACCATCTCTTGACAGTAACAGCGCGGGAAGCCTTGTCCATTCTTGTCGTGCGTTCTAAAATTTCTAACTTATTTAATGTGTTCAACTCTTTCTATTTTATTTTACTTGTTTTATTTCTGTGTGGCAGCGCAATCGAAATCGTCTTCGTAAAAACTGGTTTCGCTTGGCATCGAGCAAGGTTCGCTGTCAACTAAATACATAATGCTAAGCAAACTTGTATAACATTAATACCTATTTTGCATTTTCATAACTCTTAATTCGATGCAGTTCATTTACATATACGTTTCGTCTTTCGTAATAGGGTGATACACTTAATGCACCTATTTTCCAGTTAAAAGTCGCGTTTAACCAGCCAAGGAAAAGACATAGCAACACTAAACTGTCACTTTTCCCGCGTTGCATATACGAGTCTTGTAATTATGCATATTTTAGTCTGGCAAACTAAGTAAAAGTAGGCACCTAACTACCTACTAATAAGTGCGATAATTCTAATGCATAAACGAGTTACGTTTCGCGCTGGCGCGTTTATAGTTTTAGGGCATAGGAAAGTAAGTTGTAATTGGAAATTAGGCTTGTGTAATTATGATTAGGGCTGTAGTTGATTATACGAATGAAAGTGACGCGCTTTCAATTAAGTAAAAAGCGTGACTGAAGCAACACGTATTTTAGTGGTAGTATTTTATAATATTATAGTTTTGATGCAGTAAAAGTTAATTTTCTTTATATATTTTTTTTACTACAGCTGTTGGATGTCCAGCATAATATTTGATTTTCTTTAACATCATCTTCATTATAAAATGTAGTACCTACTTGTATTTATAGCAATAAGACCGCCCTTTGTAAAATTAGCTTAGAAATATATATTAGATCTTACCCTAAAAGTTGTTCTATTTTGTGTTTTTGTGATAAAACAATAAAGCCTTATTATTATAAAAAAAAATACAAGTTACGATTAAAGTGCCCCGTGGCACGCGGGTGATCCGCGTGGTAGTTGATGTTTTTCAAACAAATTTTAATTAGCAAGCGATTTTATTTAAAGTACCTATCTAATGTTTATGTCACCATAGGAAAATCGCAAGTATAACCACGGGTGTGACTAGTGGTTGTTTTTATCTTATATAAAGCCAGGTGAGACAATTCAATAAAATGTTCAACCAGTATTGCAGGGTTATTTACAAATGTTCGAAAACGATTCCGATTTTCCATTTCAGTACAAGTGATGTAGGCACGAATCTTTTCGAATCCGTGCGGAAAGTGACATTTCCAATATTTGAAATGGACAATGTTGTTCCCACGCTTTGCAAAACACGACACAGTACATTTTTATTAATTTCTTTAGAGGGTAAGTATTGACCACAAGTCAGTCACCCCATGTTAAGTGACGATGTTGTTGAAGGTGGTGCCACGTTACGCCTGGACTGGGAAATAGCTCTCAAATGAGGTAGCTGGTACACACCGATAGATGCTTGGGAAATTTAAGATTCGGGCGAGCACTCAGACAATGTCCTATTACCACCAAGCTATGGTGTCATCACGATGTTTTCCTTTACCGAAAGCTCAAGTGAGGTGCACTTTATTACTTCTACTGTCTTTGTCATCATCATCATCATCAGCCTGTATCAGTCCACTGCTGGACATAGGCCTCTCCCATGATACGCCACTAAGCCCAGTCTTCGGCTTTTGTCATCGAACCACTGCCAGCCACTCGGCGCAAGTGGTCGCTCCACCTTGTCACAGGTCGTCCTACACTAGGTTTGCCAAGTTGCGGTCTCCACTCAAGAACGCGTCAACGTGCTTTTGTCATACCAGCGGGTAAGAATGATATCTTTATCACTACTGGGAAGTGTCAAAAAGTCACCTACAAAAATTGGAAAGCATTACGCCATCGCAGATGACACACAGAGACAAGCTGATGATTAACAATGATTCACGCGAGCCGAATCCCACGCCTCGATAATGCAATGGTTAAGTAACTGCATTCTACTTGTGCCAATTGTTGGTTGCCAGTTTTTATTGCTAGTCGGATCGTCGTCGTCGTCAACGATCCTGATGACGATGCCGTTGAAGTCACTAAAATTATAGTAATGACGCCTGCTCAGTCACATAAGTACGTAGATATCACTGATCTGATCTGCGATCCTTAACAAGGATTTCCTGTATTTATAGTTATCCGAAACTAAGTGGATTGGGAAAACAAAACACTGAGGCGCAAGAAATAGTTGAGCTTCCCCGGTGAGCGGCAATGCCGGGCTATTGGGGTCGATGGAACTTGTTATATGATTCCGTACCCAAAGAGTAAAACGGAACCCTGTCACTAAGACTCCGCTGTCCGTCTGTCACCGCCCCAGAAGGGGGAGAGTGCGCAGGGACAAATAATTTGTAGGACACAGCAGCTTTGGCTGGTGTGAGCCGCTGTTTTGGTCCGTATAACCGCATGGTTGGTAGGACCATGGGAGGAGGTGGGTGTCCGTCTGTCACTAGGCTGTATCTCATGAACCGTGATAATTAGACAGTTGAAATTTTCACAGATGAAGTATTTCTGTTGCTGCTATAACAACCAATACTAAAAAAAAACAGATTAAAATAAATAATTAAGGGGGCTCCAAAACAACAAACGTGATTATATTGCCGTATTTTTATATAATATAATGGTACGGAACCCTTCGAGCGCGAGTCCGACCCGAACTTGGCCGTTTTTTTCCATCTGCCCCGGAACCAAGTCTTTTTTCCTCAAAGCGCAAATATTTGTTTCGTATCTAAAATCGATCCTGTAAACTAACGTTTTGCAGTCGGTAGTTTGTCAATTCACACATTCAGTCGACTATCACTGTTCATATTCAATCCACGGAAACAGAATATTTTTTATTAATTCTTTGGTAATCAATTATCTAATCTGATTGTATTATAAATTAGTAACATTCAAAACGATTCTTAGAAAACAATCTGGGTATACTATAACAGTTTATCAATGCAACGATGGATGACAACATTGGAGGAAATCAAGGTCTTTAAATTGTATTTTACCTTCATTAATTAACTTATCATTCAAAATTCAAAATTCAAAACTTTTTTATTTAATAGGATACATTGTGATCACTTTAAAACGTCAACTTAAAACTAGCTACGCCTGTTCCAACCTCCTTACGCCGGCAAAAGAACAGGCAAGAAACGCCCGGCAGGTAATTTTTTTGGCGCGATCACATTGACAATTTTATTCTTATTACTAATTGATTGAATTGATTGTTGTATTTATACTAAACTTATCATCCTACTAATATTATAAACGCGAAAGTTTGTGGGTATGTATGATTACATGTATGTATGTATGTTTATTGCTCTTTCACGCAAAAACAACTGAACGGATTTGAGTGAAATTTGGAATGGAGATAACTTATACCCTGCTCTTGCATTATAAATGACTAGTTGCACCCCGCATCTTTCCATTATCCCACAGGAACCTCTTCCGGGATAAAAGTAGCGTATGTGCTAATCCAATATATAAGCTATCTCCATTCCAAATTTCATTAAAATCGGTTCAGTAGTTACGGTGATACGTGTTAACAAACATTCACACACACACACAAACTTTCGCATTTATAATATTAGCAGGATAGGATATCTTATGCCCTGTATATAATTTCCCGTGAAACATTGACCTTCAATCTTGAAAACAACAATGTTTAAACACTATTGGTTCATGGTTGAATAATCGTGTGGTAATTCTATTTACTGATAGGTAACTATATGCTCAGCTAAAAAAGACCTTGAATTTTAACCACTGACTTGAAGGAAATTACATACTCATGAAATCCGCTGACAATTCGCCTAATGCCACCTCTCGAGGCCACCACATTATGCGAGGGTTCCACATTGTAGCCCTAATGGAAACGCTGTGTGCGTTATCCAAGTGCTTAGTAGGTCAAGTACTATAGCCCCATCTGATGTAGGTATCTTGACAGCTATTATGCGCATTATGAAATCAGTTTTTATAGCGATAATGGCTTGGTGGTAAGCTATTTTCTAGTACTCGACTGGCTAGCTACTACCATCATGTTAAGAATCTGTCGCCAAGCACCTATCGGTGTGTTCCGGCAGCCTCACTTGAGAGCCTGTTCCCTGTACAGGTGTATTTAACGTAGCGCCACTTTCGACCACATCGTCACTTTAACGTCACTTCTCACACGCGATTGATAATTAGGTATTAATACTTTTACGGCCTTTCCCAAAAACTGATCTATTCACGGTTTGCCCTACTAGAGACAGAAATTTGACATTACTTAATACACACACAGACACTACACTACACGCTACTATGAAGCTTAAAAAAAACAACAAAAGTGTTCGACAGGGGTCCGTGAAAATTTTAATATTTGGAATGTGGTCCATGAATGCAGAAAGTTTAAGAAACCCTGCCATAGAGTGAGTATTTAACCGCTTAACCTCGCAGATGATCCGTCTAATACCGTCTCTTATGAAGGAGCACTCGTTCATATTGTGTGGCACTAATGGAAACGCCACGTGCAGTGTTTGGCGTATTGTTTAAACGTTCACCGGGATACTGGGTCAAGTGTGACCTGTGAAACCTATGGTTGGGAAAGGAGATGATAGAGGATTGAACCAGAAGCACATTAAAGTCTCATCGTTTGAGGCTATTATGAGCAAATTCGTTGAATGATAAAACTAAGTAACTCATTACGAAAATGGCGATTATAGGTAAATGATATAAGAGTGTACAAAAGCTGCAATAAGAAGTCAATAGGTAGCTGACCTAACTATAGAATTATCTTGAAAAATTCAAATCCTAAGTACTTCTTATTGATAATGTGAAAGTTTGTGAGGATAGATGGATGTTTGTTACTCTCTCACGCCAAAACTATTGAACGGATTTGAGCGAAATTTGGAATGGAGATGGCTTATACTTAGTGTTTATACATAGGGTACTTTCTATCCCGCAGATTCCTGTGGGATGACGGGAAGACGCAAGTGAGATCGCGGGGCGCACCTAGTATTACCTACTATGTATATGTTGCGCTGCATGGCATCAGAACTATATTCATATCACATAATCATTAGTAGAACCTGCTAGATTTTTTTTATTTTTTTTTATTTACAATTTATAGGGTAGCGTTTGACAACAAGTCACCTGATGTTATGTGATGATATTGTCGAAGATGGCGCCACGCTACACCTGGACTGGGAACTGGCTCTCAAGTGAGGCTGCCGGAACACACCGAGATCCACCTATAGTGACATTCTCATTGTGAGCTTTTGGGTATATTAAAACACTTTTATTTTTTACTCATTATTTATGATTTACCAACCATTTCAGTTATCTATGGCTCAAATTCGTTTCACAAAAATGACTTCACAAATACTTAAACCGACTTTTTGTGTAAATAAATAAAACTTCACCGTGTGTGTGTGACGTCCTATATTGCTTGAGTGTATTTAATGTTTGTCTTGTTTATAATTTATCGTTTACTGGAAAAAAGTCAAAAAAAGTCGCCTCGCGTTGTATGTTGCTGACAAAAGTGTTTGATAAATTACCGCATTTTGTTTAAGTGTCTGCGTTTAGCCTCTTTTTTCATCCCCTTATGGTATAATGTTGTATTATAAAGAATTATTTTAGAGGTCTATAATAGGAAACGCTAAGAAAAGGTGATTGCAAAAAACAGTAGTATGTATAAAACTTTCTTGAAAAGTATAATAACTCAGTCGATATCGCGCGGCAGATTTTAAAGTTGACTGACCTTCTAATATTCGAATCTAATAACAAAACAAATATTACATAGTACCAATACAAAAAAAATACGTTAAAAAAATGTGAATTGTAATTAGTGCCAATTGCTTGAAGGTTTAATAATTATATTTTGAGCTGTTTAGTGGAATGTTTTCTTCACGAGTTTCACGATGTTCACTCTCGACGTTTTAAGTGATGCACATACTTTATTATGTTGCAAACTCATGCAAACTAAGTGCTTTCAGATTGAACGGCGCATTATATACCGTTTTGGTCACTATTGCTCTAAGAGTAAATAAACAGGAAAAATCTTAGAAGGTTATCAGGTCAGCCTAGAAATATTAATATAATCTATACTATTTACTTTTAAAAAAATGTAATTATAGTGGTCAAAAGCAAGCTTGTCGCTAAGCACCCAACGGTGTGTTCCGACAGCCTCACTTGAGAGCCAGTTTCCAATCCAGGTGTAGCGTGAAATCACCTTCGACCACATCGACGCGTGTCTTTTGGTCAAACGCTACCCTGTAACTAAGTACAAGTACCTAATAAAAAAAAGTGAATAAAGTCTAGCTCATTTACTTTTTTTTTTTAGGAAAAATGAAGTACTGTGATAGTTGTCAAATGCAAGCCGAATTAAGCTTTGTCACTGTTTTATTATTTATATGTGATTATTTCCCATGCTGTCGTTCGTGTCCGACTAAAATATGATAATGTCAATACAAGCGTTCAAAAAGTGGAGTCTATTTCGGAGTCCGTGAATAAAATACGTTGGATCGCGTGCGAGTTGGCCACGTGACGACCGACGATGCCCGACCGTTTTGCTACAATTTATATCGGAATTGAGTTGAGACGAAGCTTACTTCAATTATATATTGTTAATTAATCCTGACTGTATTCACTTCTGATTATGAGAGCAGACAGATATTTTATTTTTCGAAACAAAAATATCTGACTGGCACTGGCCTGAAACAACACTGAATGAAAATTAAAATACATTATCAGTTCAACTTTATCTCAGCAAAAGTCAAAAAGAATCGACAGAAAAATGTTTTTTGGTTAGAACGCCGCCGTCCGCGTCGGTATGAAAATCGTAAATGCGCCGAAAAACAAAAGCATCTGTGCAATTCAAAAGAGTATTCAAAGGAATAAGATTGGAACCAAAAGCCGTCGCGTATCAGTGCTAAATCAAAACTAGTTGTTTCTCACACACATCGTGTTGACATCTATTTTCTTGATCAAGCGTCACTCGGCAGCTGATTGGTGAAGCTGAAAAGGTTGGCAAAGACCAGATGGCATTAGTACGAACCTTTACGAACCTTTACTTTTATCTTGCACTGTACTTTCCGCTAGTAAACTGAATAGAACTTAATTCTGCATCAGCACTCATACCAAATTGTCTCTCTTCGTATGTTCATCTGCAAACTCAGTGCATCTAACGCAATAATGCGTTTCGAAATTTCCCGGTGTCGGGAATTTAGTTACGGAAGCGCACCGGCAGACGACACAACCCCGGCCGAAATACTGTTGACCTCTGGTGCAGAGCTAGTGCGACACAGTTACGTTCATACTACCCGTTACATATAATGTATGTAGATACTGTCGTCCTCTCTATACAACTTGGACACACTCTACGAGTAGATATAAATACCAGTGGTTCACAAAGTTGAATTAACCGCGACTCGCTTAACAAAAAGATCCAAATTGGCAAGCACCTTATGATTTTCGTGAAGAAAACAGGACTGGTCAAACAAGAAAAAAAAACAGTTCTGATCCAAAGAAATACAAGTGCTATTTATTATGAATGGGATGGGATGCATTTGTTTCCTTTTTTGTCGTTATTATTAACCTCTAGTGGTCAAACCGTGGATAGATGGATATCCACGGTTTGTCCACTGGAGATAAAAATTTGACACAAGCTCCATAGAAGTAATGTCAAAAGTCTATCTCTATTAGGGCAAACAGTGGATAGATTGGTAATTAATTTCAAGCGATAGCCATCAACCGTCAGTGTTCGCCGGTCTGGTCAGTCGATCTGTCGTCCTATTTTCAGGACCCATCCAAGATTAGGTCGAGCGACCCATACTTTGGGAACTGCTGCTGCTCTAGACAATAATACATAACTGTGGTTATCCATCTGCGGATTGTGATGCAGCGCTTGCATTATATAATATACAATTAATGTTAGACATTTTAGAACACGAAATAAGTAGAAAAGATTTCACTATCAAACGGCGTGTATGTAGGTGGCGCGTAAAAAAAGGGGATCATTCTGGGATAAAAGGTTGGGGCTGGGGGATGTTGGGCTTTAACTTTGATTAATTTATATTATTAAATGAGTGTATTGTAATGTCTAGAGTACCTTACTCCAGAGCATGTAAATGTACCTGCCTACACTATGACAGAATAAGTTAAATTATGTAGTATTGTAAATATGGGTTGCCTTTCTTTAACATAATGTATTTATTATATGTGATTCTGTTCGCCGAAAAACTTGAAAAAGGAGAGAAGAATAAACCGAAAATACATACACATACTTGCAAAGAAAATAAAAAGGCGAAGAGAGAGATATAGGCAATGGTAAGCTCATTAAATTTTATTATTAAACATATTTTCTTGTCAGACCTGTTAGTATACTATACTTATTGCAAGAATCAAAAAGAAGTCCTTGCTATACAATAAAACAACATAATGTCTGTAAGGCTAGGTCCTAATTGGCTGTTTCAATACCACATAACTCTTGTCCTACCGAGCCTGGCAAAAATAAATGACATAAAAACAGGCTACACTAAAAGGTACCTACTAGGTAATCTTGTCTCCACTTGTATCATCAGCTCGGTACATTTCTAGACATCAGAAGAGTTATAAAAAAACCAGTTGTTCAAAATTTATAGCAGCCAGATAGTTTTATACTCCGCGATATAAACTCGTCAGGTTTATCGTAGACGTGTTGCGACAGTAAAGTGACGGACGTCAAATTGAGCTTTGATACAGAGCGAAGACAGTGTGGAATCTTTTTACAAATTCTGTGCTTGATTCGTGGTTCTACGATCCATTATGATTTTGTTAGAAATATATTATTATTATTTTATTGAAATTGAAATTAGAACGCAGTCTTTTGTTTGTGTTTAAAAAAATAGAGTTGCTTTCCCGCGCTGTCACTGTCACTTGTCATAGAAATGACGTGTGGAAAAGAAAGGAAATTCTTCGGGATGGATACGCGAGAGAGACTCAGTCAAGCATTTGAAGTTTAATTATGATAAAAGTAGATTAAAAGTGAACCATATTACTGAGAAAGAAATTGAGTTTGAGTTTGTTTGTTTTGAATTTGTTTAATGTAGATAAAGATTGGCTTTTATTGTTACTTTGGTATTTGAAGCTAGAGCTTAGCCTGTGTTCACATAATGGTATTGCAAAGCTACAACCCTGATTTATTGCATTTATGCTTTGGAGGCTTAGTTGTAAGGTATATTAAATAAAGCGCCTAAAATTCTGATAACCAAAGTAAAACTTGAGCGCCACCAGTACCCCATCTCAATTTAAAAACTAGCGCAAGATGAACTACTGTCTAGAGTTATATTATAATGCTGTGGTAGCAGGCATCAAACAGACTTGTGACGCGAAACTGTCGATTTAGGAATCCAGTCGGATTGCGATACGCCATAAAACGAGTGTCATCTCATCGCGGATCCAGCACTAGATATCCCAAAAGCAGGTGCAAATAATAACCTTATTTCATCGTAATAAGAGTCACACTTTACTCTGAACTTGGTTGCGGTAGAAACGTCTGGACACGAATGCTTTCTCCGTTATACTGTTTAACATAATAGTGTTGTTTGTTTGTCGATATGAGACAGATTGGTGTGATATATGAGTTCGTTGGAAGCAGTTATTTTTCCTTGAAAATAGCTCACCTACGTAAAGAACACGAAATGGTGGTCGATACTAGAAGGTATGAATGGCAATATCAGATTTTACAGAATAAAATCCTTTGACATTCGACGTAAGGCCAAAGTATTACATACCTATATACATTCTAGGATTGCCTTTATTACAGTTTTATTTGTGTTAGATAAAATAAGATAAAAGAGTGAAATCACACACACACACAAAACGTCGCTCAAAACGGTGAAGGAAAACATCGTGAGGAAACCGGCATGCCCAAGAACTGCAACATTCAACGACATCTACCAACCCGCACTGGGCCAGCGTGGTAGATTACAGCCCATACTCTCTCTCTGAGAGAAAGCCAGAGTCCCAGCAGTGGGAACGTGAAAGGCGTGATAATGATGATGATGAAAATATGATAAGAGAAAGCGCTAATATAGCGAAGCTTGCCTAGTTGTTCCAAATATGTTATTTTCAGTATGCTGATCAGGTGCGACCATTTTTTTCAACTTGCACCTTCATATTTAGATATTGCCGATTTTGCGCAACATATTCCGATACGGAAATGACCACTTCGATGGTTTCTCGTAAATTTTTATATCTAGAGATGGAAAAAAATATATTTCGGGACAGAATTCAGTAATATCATGCAGATAACATCTGTATGGACGTTTAAACGTATAAATATATGTGATAGTTGCTGTTGGAATGAAGATATTTGCCGAGAAATTGTATCTAACTGAAGCTAGTTTCTATTCAGTGGATAAAAATTAAGAAAAAAAAGTTTATTAATATACGCGTTAAATTAAAATTTGCAATTCTAATGTGTGTTTTTTTCTCGATCTTAATCGAACACAATATTAATGCTTTACAGTCCACCAACAACAAAAAAGTTGCGCATTTTTCATTGACTTGATATTTTTTATATGTGACTAGATTTTAGTGAGTGCATAGCGTCATAATAATACTTGAAATGTTTGGTGCAAACCAAATAATAGAACCGTTGAATCCAGCAAAATCAAATGCACTCGGAAAAGTATTGCGGTTTATGTCCATTGAAATGGTACTATGAAAATAGAATACGCCGAGTATGCTTCGAATATGTAACTCTGCAGGGAAAGGTGGGCCAATATGGTCTCTCGTGACGTCACGTATTGTTTGCTCTACTATTTATTTGCACTTTCCTCTACTACGCCATTCGCTTTGAACATGTGAAATGCGTGCTTTGTCTTTGTTATGTATTTTTTTTATTACGCTACCTAGTTTTGCTGTTTGAATTATACTTTTAATAACTGATCAAAGTTTATTTGATCTTATTAGTTCTAGTTAGGATATAACCTGAAACATTGATACCGTCAAAATAATTGAGGCCGATCGCTTGGTTATATAATCGGGAAGTGACCTTCTAGTAAAGACACTGCTTTGCTTATTTATTATTTTTAATGTTTATCGCGACCATATTTTAGGCTTTTCGCACACGAGACGTAATGGGGTGGGTTACTGCAACATTAAGCCGCGCTGTTTGCCGCCTTGCTGCCTACATCAGACTTGTACCATTAACTCATTTGGGTATAAGCCGTAATTACCGACAATTTCAAACGCTGCAAATTTAATAAGGCCATAATTAAATAGAAGCTGAAACTGAACAAGATTTAGGGAACATTTCCGCAGAAGCAAATATATATACCAAGCCGAGAATTTCAGGTCACGGCGCGGATGCAAAGATGTTGTGCTACGCTGATTTTGGCGTAAAGCGCGAGCAAGCGGCCAACTTTAATTTTGTAATACTGCATTATAATTTCATGATTAGGTAAATGTAGATTCTTCAATGTTTTTGTGTGTACTTCTATCAATTTGATCATATTATAAATTACTTTCTAGAATACATGTCAATAAAGATCATAAATATTAGTTTCAGACAGACTGTATTCAAACTGTATTAAAAATAGATTTTTTTCTGCAAGTATGTATTGTCTATAACTTGAAATCATATCCCTCAATTCTAAACCAAAGTTTAAAAGTCAAAATCAAAAGATAAAATCCAAATTTTTTATTTAATGTTTTAAAGGACTGTAACAACCGATAATACAGATTAATGATATCCTCTAAAGATACAAATGTAAAGAAATACAAAGAGTTGTGCTAACATTGTTTATTATGATGAATGCTGAGATTTCATTTCTTTCATCGGCATTTATCTATAGAAAAAATAATGTTTCAAGCACAATCCATTATCGGAAGACTCACAAAGCTCGCGAGCAATATCTTTGTGCTCAATATCGATCTTCAAAATAAAAGGGGACCTCTTTGATCCTCCTGGGTTTGAAGAGGACTAGTGGCAACAAACCGAAGTATCGGCTACAGTAAGTGAACTAAAAATAGTTGCCAACCCTAAGATTTTCAACGTTGAACGTGATGTTCAAAGCGAGCCAAGTTTTTTTTTGCCAGCCTTACTACCTATCTTGTTTATTTGTAAGGAGGGCAAAGAACGACAAAACATTTTTTTCTTCTACTCACTATGAAGTTAGAAATAGAAACCAACCTCATTAAGGTGAGCTTGGCCTTTATAAAGCTACGACCCTAATCGAAAACACCGGTGTAGCTTGATTTGCAAAAGAAACGTATATTTTTGTATTTGGCAGAATGAGATTTCTGTTACATGCGTTTTCTTACTGGTACCTAACCTACTTGCTAGTAAAAGAAAATGAACTAGATGATTTTATTACAATGTTTATAAAACATATCAATCATTTCATTCGCTAGGCTTGTAAGTTTAATTTTCCAGTAGTAGTTTTATGTTTCATGCCATATAGTGTATTTTCCAAAATAGAGAACGTTATTGTTACTTTTTTAAATACTTCGTTGGGTAACGGGCTACAAAAAAATACCTCACCTATGAATAAGTTATCATAATATGGGAATTTTGCAACAAAAACAAAACAAAATTTATACTGTGTTGTTGTACTTACGTCCTTATAATGCAGTTTCTAGTATTTTTGGTTAAATGCCAATAAAAAAATGCTAACTCATTATTAAGGATGCATGACGATAAACAGTTAGTCTTGGCCCTGGACACTTGGCACTTGGTTTGGTCAAACTCCTATAGCTCGGAACGTTTTGCACTCAGTTGTGGTCACAGGAAACGAGGCAAGCGCTTCTGTGTTGACCGAATTTAGCACGAATTTTGCAGTTACCGAGAATTGCTTCACTATCAGATTTTCGCACTAATTTTCGTTTGTTTCCTGCACTGTTTTTGTATACCTACATTTATAATATACAATACAATACAATTATAGTAAAAGCGTAACTATGGAAGAGGTAAACAGTTATTTGTTTCAATTTGATCTCGATGTTTTATGTACATAATATATTGATTGTATCAATGATTTATACACCGGCTAGTTTTTGAATGGTTTTGTATGCTTGAGGTTAATAAATAATAATTAGTACAAATAAAAGTATCCTGAATTCTCATGTATATATTTTGAAGTGATAGTAAATTATATAACTATGGGACTAGGTACTGGAATGGGAAGAGAAGGAATATGCAATGTTGACATAATAATGCACTATATTTGAAATCCGGCATAAACCTCGAAAACCTTAGAAACCAGTAGCAAATTAAGATACCATCACGTTCTTACAATAGCCTCGAAAAGTGTACATATATTTTTTATAACAGCAACATTTTTATATCAACAAGCAGTTTATACTTTCAGTGCGAGCTACAAATTTACTGCTGGCTTGAACCCTATTCCGTTTTACAGTCGCACGTGATGAATTCTATGCAAATTTTGCCCTTAGACCCTTGAGAATAAAGCACTTCTAGTTGTCGATGAGCAGCAAAAACGTGTGTTGGTTTTAGTGCACTCGTAATCGTAAAACTGGTCAAGTTGTTACTGTAGTGAAATGTGCTTACTGGTAGTGCAAAGTAAGTCAGAGGTAAAGGTTGACACAAAGTTATTACGAATGCAGTTGTACAATTTATGCTTGCAACATTTTGTTTAAAAAAGTACTGTCTTGGCTCAAGTATGGAATATCCTGAACTGATAAGATTTTTCTTTGAAGTTAGTAAGAACAAATAATTAATGGTTAAACGAACTTACCTTAAGTGATGTTCGACCATAATTATACTAGACGTTGCATTCGAAGATATTTATTCACTTTGTAATAATCCTATTTATTGCACAAGGCGTCGCACATAATTTTTAGAGCTGTAAAAATAAAAATCAAATCACAAAAATATACAATTCACTGTTTCTGAACGATACCTTCCATGTCATTGGCAGTGCTGTCATCTCCGTCATACTTCATTCTTTCAGAGACACTTATCTCGTTTGTTAGTTGTATGGGCTTTAGTAGCTGGGTTCGGGTGGGACTATAAATATCTTCGAATGCAACGTCTAGTATAATTATGGTCGAACATCACTTAAGGTAAGTTCGTTTAACCATTAATTACACTTCGACGTTGCATTCTCGATATTTATTCACTTTGTAGATGTTTAGCGCTTTCACACAAACGAGATAGGCAGGCAGGATTCTAGATAGAAAAATAAAAAGATACATTAACACATATAAACGAAAAAAGTGGAGTGATTATCCACATCATTATGAACCTTACGTTCAACCTAAAACCAATAAATCAATTGATAATGTAAGCCCAATTACCGTTATTAGCATTCTTGCTTGAATATATTATGAATTACCTTTGTGAATGCAATACTAATAAGCTTCCTGACCATCCTGTTGTTCATTTTATAACATGGACAGAACTCCTTATAACTAGCCGAGGTAGAAGTGTAGCGGCTACTATGTGCTGCAAATACCAGTATTTGCACCAAACTATAAATGTAAGTATGTCTAATGTATATGTGACTTGTGGTAGGAGCAATGGATTATCTCTTAGATGTATGAATTAATTTCTTTGATGGAGGTAGCTCTTAGGTGCCATGACATCTATCTAAACTGATAATACTTTCGTTTCGTGAGGTAAAAAAGTATATCTAGATTAGGCACCAAAGTATTTTATTTGTAGGTGAAATCAGTAATTAGTCTTTATTTCTAGTAAGTGCTTCTAGCCAAATATTAATTTCCATTCGTGCGACTTACTTTAATTTCGCACTCATTGTATAGTTGACAACGCGAGGAAAGACACAAACTTTTTGGATATGGAATCAAAAGCTTTACTCTCGTTTGGATAAAATTACTACAAGTGATTGAGTACTAGGATCTCATGTAGATACGTATTTTGAATAGCAAAGTTTAATTCCGTAAACTTCTTTTGTGAATCCTATAATTTGGTCATCTAAATAACACATTTACCTGATATTAAAACAGAAGCCGAACGGCGAGTCTGTACCTGAATGATATTCAGAGACGAGAATTTGAATCCTATTTGAGAAAATAGGAAAAATTATGTAATACTTTGAATTATTATTATTATCCTATGTGGGTTTATTCTCGGGTCTTTGCCCGGACCTTTATTAGGCATTGGCGGAGCCGTAGCCAAAGCTAAGACGCCACGCTAAGGGTGAAGTGTACTATTAACACAATGCTAAAAAGTTATCGGAGTTCTTATTGAAATTATTGATATCCAATTATTATTATTTCTGAAATTATTTTTTTTTTTTAGTCTAAGTTTAAATTATAATTAATTTTGATACCCCTTGGAAATATAACTATGTTTGGTTGATAATACCTTCGAAACCAGGATATAATGCTACCAGAGAGGGTGAAATGGATCAATCTTCTTTGGAAAAATAAAAATAATAAGAGTAACTAAAGGCCTTCTTAGGCCTATTAGCTGCCCATGACTCCCGTGCAGTGGCTTGATCAAAATAATATTTCTTAAAAATACAGATAAACTAGAATAGAAGGAAGACGTAAAATAAATGAGTTTCCCAATCCAATTAATGCATTGACCATAGGGCCCATAAGGTCAGGCTATGCCAAAGGATCTCTTATCCGTAATAATATGTATATACCACCTAAAACGTAAATGTGAAAAAATGTGAGACAAGTTCAACATTGTGATGGTATGTTTGGTTGTTAACTTCACATACAAAACAATTGTGGTCTAAATGGGTGCCCAGTTCTGTGAATGAATCTGAAATTTAATGAATTATAAGAAAGTACATAACATGCATAAGTAAATATAATCATCTGCTTAGTTTTTTTTTTTTTTCTTTTTTAGTTTTTTTTTTTTTTTTTTATATTATATGCTTCGCACAAATATTCTTGTACATAAACGTCAATTTAGGGACTCCAAAAAACAGTTCGTGATTATGATCACGATAGATCACAGGCACCTGGAGCCAGGTCCCATTCAATGTTTTGGTCATTTATTAGTTAATATATATTATTTTGTACGTATATTAAGCTATCTTTGCTTAAGCTAGTGCCAGATATCTCTGAGAGTATATAAGACATCTTCATTAATGCAGACAATAGCGGTCACTCTGCCCATGTTTATTCTGTTAATCCTTAGCAAAGCAATGAAGGCCAATGTAAGCTGATTTCAATTCTAATAATAAAGTATGCTAGTTTTGATTGTGTGATACCAAAAAAAAAACTCACGTTACAAAAAAACACCCCGCCCAATAAGGGAGGCACCTATGAAGATTTCTAGAAGGTACTTACCACTGAGTTAAAACATTATTTTTCCCAAGACGACTCTGACTTCGAGTTTGATACATTTCTCATATAAATCATTCGTAATGTTATGCAGTTTGTAATTTTTCTTTCTATACAAAGGAAACTGCAGGGTAGGCTGAGAAAAGTAACCTAAGGTATTAACAAAGGTAAAAAAGGTAAAAAGGCCCTGATTGTCAATCTGCTTAATCTGGAAAAATATTTTGTTTCGTCAGGTATTTTTAAGTTTCTTTTTGTAAACTTTAAACACATATAATGACTATTCTGTAAATCTACATATTTCAATGCCGAAATGTGTTTGTTTTTTGTTCCAAATCAAAATACATCTTCGCTTGTTTTAACACAAATCTTAACCTTTTGAGAAAGTTTAATGAACCCTCCAAGCAAATTTTAAATTATGGTCATTAATGTGTAGTAAGACATCAAAATAACACACAAGTAACAACAGATCTCGGTTTCTAAGATAATTACCAACTGGTAGAGAAGCCAATGACAAACCAAAGTCATTGAAAATCGTAGGTTATCTTGAAGTTTTAAATTATGGATGGATAGGAACTTAAAATTACGGTTCCTTGATGTGGACATAATGTATATAAAAAACCTTACTTGGTAAATATTAGCTGTGTGAATATCTTCCATTTTAAAGTCTTCAGTTGTTATTGTCCTTCATATTCAAAATGAACCTGATGTCTAGAGATGTAGGTAGAACGCCAGCCTTGCTAAACTTTGAATGAAGGCCAGAGCTTTCTCAAATTTTTTCTTTGTAAGAAGTTTAGTTTTTAGCATTTATTTCAATTTTCTATCCAACTGCATATATTTCGTTGCTTTGTTGTTATATAATAAAAGACAAGTGTTTTGTGTTCTTGTTTTTTGTTTATGATTTATGTCCCACAGATATACGTCTAGAAAATGACTGGCTTGTTTTAGCCTTTATAAGGGGTTTATCCCGACGCTTTAAGATCGTGTATAAGACTGCAGAAAATTCTAAGTTGAACCTTGGTGCCTTCCGTAAGCTAGGTCTTCAGGTATTAGGGTTTCCTTTATCGTGGTTTCTTCTGCCTTTACCATTTACACTAGGATTCTACCCAAACGTTTAGATACCTTATCATAAATCGCCCACCAAATAGTTCATCTTTCCGTACTGGATCTATGAATGCATTTTGGCTATAAAAACTCTGGTGCGGCAGACATGGCTTTTCGCTTGAGCTCGGACATGCTAGCTGCATCTGCAGTATCTGTACCTAGACCTGTCGGAATGAATGTACGGGATCTAACCCGGTTATCATCATCAGAAGACCATTGTCGCGGGTCTGGTGTCGGTGACCTTGGATGATTATGGTCGAGCTTTGCCTGGTCAAGAAGATCCAGCGCCATATCAGGTTTTGTACGTATTCACGCTTCACCTATAGACTATTTGATTCAACCAGCTGCATGTGCAGTATTGAAGGTTTTAAAGTCATTGTCCATACTCACGTTACGCCTCTTGGCTGTATGATTCAACAAGCTGCGTGTGCAGTATTGAAGGTTTTAAAGTCATTGTCCGTACTCACGTTACGCCTCTTGGCTGTATGATTCAACAAGCTGCGTGTGCAGTATTGAAGGTTTTTAAAGTTATTGTACGCACTCGCGTTACTCCTTTAGACTGTATGATTCAATAAACTGCGTGTGCAGTATTGAAGGTTTTTAAAGTCATTGTACGCACTCGCGTTACTCCTCTAGACTGTATGATTCCATAAACTGCATGTGCAGTATTGAAGGTTTTTAAAGTCATGGTACGCACTCACGTTACGCCTCCAGACTGTATGATTTAAAGTCATGGTACGCACTCACGTTGCGTCTCTAGACTATATGATTTAAAGTCATTGTACGCAATCACGTTACGCCTCTAGACTGTATGTCATGGTATGCACTCATGGTACGCACTCACGTTACGTCCTATGACTGTATGATTTAAAGTCATGATACGCACTCATGGTACGCACTCACGTTACATCCTATGACTGTATGATTTAAAGTCATGGTACGCACTCATGGTACGACTCTAGACTATATGATTCAGCAAGCAGCGTGTGCAGTGTTGAAGGTTACAATACGCCATCGGAGTAACTCATTATCAGCCGAGCATCATGCAAGAAAAAAGAATGGAAAAAAAATCATGAATTATGTGGGTAGTTAGAAAAGAAAAACTACGCAAAAATCATGAGGAAAAAATATCAGTTATTTTCCAAAGTATGCGCCTTTTCCCTAAAAAGGAAGGGACAAAGGCAAATTTACAGATAAAACTAACACACAGTTAATGACCACGAACTAACCTTGATCGTCCGAACTAGTTGGCGAGTTTCGTATCTTGCGTTCCCAACATGTTATTTTTCGTCATTATTTGGACTTATGACGATCTTTTCTCCATAACACTGCTTTCAACTAACTTTTTCACAAAATTTCCAATAAAATAACGAATTTAATCGATAAGTCGAAGCTGCGACGCCCGCACATAAAAAAGGAATGAAGTATGACGGAGATGACAGCACTGCCAATGACATGGAAGGTATCGTTCAGAAACAGTGAATTGTATATTTTTGTGATTTGATTTTTATTTTTACAGCTCTAAAAATTATGTGCGACGCCTTGTGCAATAAATAGGATTATTACAAAGTGAATAAATATCGAGAATGCAACGTCGAAGTGTAATAGTTTTTATATGGTACACACTAACCTGCTAAAGTTGTATAATTTAACAAAATTGCATCTTATATCAGAACTTACGTGATATTCTCATCATGTCATCTACTATTGCTTCGATTAGATTAGTATTTTTTATATAAATATAATAACTTTGTAACATAATCCATTGGCAGATAATTGATATACAGTCATGTCAATTACATTTAGTTAAATACACACATTTTTTTATTCAACACCAAAAGCAAATTAAAACTTATACGCACATAGAAAGTAGAAGAGTGTGCATGTTTTGAAGGGTTTTGATAAATGTTAAGAGCTTATGTACTGTTCAAAATGATCTTGATAACTGCCATTGTATTGTGCTGGTAGTGTTGCAGCAGTGAGAGAATAGACGAAGATGTTGTAAAAAGGTGCGCTTAGAAAAGTTTTACGATTATAGCATATTTTGTGGTTTGCCTTAGTTGTGTTGGCTAGTAATATTCTTACTCACTAGACCGTAATAAATTGTATTGTACAAACAAAGAACGCACTTACGTTCTAATTTGAATTTAACACTTATTATTCCAAGTTCTTTTGCTTTAGTAAAAACAATAAATAAGCAACGTTAATGATATATAATAAATCTTTATGTTTTATTATTTGGAAAATAGCCACACAATTATAAAGCTTACCTACAAGCTAAGGGCGTTCGGTCTGCTCTGAAATTTTCGTCTTTGAGTGAATGAAATAAAAGGCATATTGTATCGTACTACAAATGAAAAAAATTGTCGCCAATCACCGAGTGTTTAGTATGACGTTTTGAAGTGCGCATCTATGCTGTCCCAATTGTATTTAAAAGTCTGCAATTATGTGAAAGAAGCAGAAATCCAGACAATAGTGGAGAGCTAGAACACTGTATGTACCGTAAAGCAGTAAGTCGCAAAGGATAATACGCGCTTTACTAAAATGAAGTTTTGCGAAGATTACCCCCACAGAGCTGTAATTCTGATGAAATGGATGAAATTAAGCGAATTATGGCAACGGTGCTCCATTCACCGCGTCGAGCGGGGATTTTCTTAGCGTTAGTGCTTTTGGCATCTTATGTTGCCTAAAGTTTGAACTTAAAGGTTCTGTATCGTAACTTAAAGCCGTCATCTTTATTGGAGTTACTTGCTGTCGTAGTAAATTTTAATTTTATTCAATTAGATTAGGTTTAGAAAACAGCTTGAGATGCTTTATTATTTTCATTATAATTTTGGTATGGCTGTTGATGAACGATGGTGGCCGAACGATAACTCGTGCGTACTGATAAGTTATGTGTGGATTTGAACATTATAAGGAAACTGGCATTTCAAAAGAACCACAACATTCAAGGGCATGGGACATCTACTAACCCGCACTGGGCCAGCGTGGTGTGAGAGAAAGCCATAATCCTGGCAGTTCCCTTATTAATAAGTTGTTAATAATGGTTGTAATGGCGTCCCATCAACTACAACACGTTTTACGTTAAAACCTTTGTAAGATCAGTATATTGAGTTTAGTTACAAAGTCTAATTAAAGTCCTTTTACTGAAAAGAAGCACTCTTTACGTTATACTTTCCTACTAAAAATGTTGTGTTCTCTGCTATCTCAAAGTCTCACACGCTGTTACCGAACCGTAATCACCTGTATCACGTCATTGTAAACCAGATTACGGCTTCAGAGCCCGACCGAGCTGAGCACAATACACCGTAGCGAGTAACAAGTCGCCAATGTAAGGTATAAACAAACTAATTTTAAACAAAGTTTCGACATTTTCGCCGCAAACTTTCGCGGATTGTGTCGGATCCGCGACTCTTGCACGGGGCATGGTTCCGTGTCGGGTGTAGCAGTAAGGGCAGTATCGAGAAGCTGCTTAGATTGCTAGTTGAAGCGCTTTTCTATGACTTCACGCGTTTATTCAGTTTTATGAAATCAGGTGACATCAGCTAGGCTAAAATAAAACAGTGCGTACGTACAATATTTTTCATTATTATTATTGTTATTGACAAGTGTTTCGGATCAGTTACTGAACCACCAAGCAGTAGTGTGCAACTATTACTAATTTTATAGTGGAATTAAAGAGCATAACATTAAATATCTCAGAGTGTCTTTGCCACGCATGATGTTCAAAATTGTCGGTGATCTGTATTAGGCAAGTGTGATATTTATTATTTACTCGTGCCATCAGGAGAGCGACTAGCTTAAACTCTCACTTACTTGCATAAAATAAGAGTTTTTAATTCTTGTTTTTTATTTTAGCCACTCCATAGCTATTGCTATATTACTCCCACACTTTGTATTATGAATGCTAAAGTTTGTGAGTGAGTGAGTCAATGAATTCAATGAATTTACGTGGCTTAGACTCTGCTTTAACACATTTGTTATTTTTTGCTATCCCGGGAAAAGGATCCTGCAGAAAAACCATAATGTAACCGCCGGACAAAGCTAGGAGGACCCAATAATGTGTTAGTTACGTAGCACCCCAACCGAGCGTAGGTGACCTATCTCTCACAGCTCAGATTCCATACTGTTCATTTTGAGCAATGGACTCTTGGTAGATATTCACCGTGCCTCCGAAACTTTGATACATGGCCTGGCTATAAAACGCAGCGACGCTCAGCCCGCATGTGTTGTACAATTGGGGACAGGGGGAAAGTACTTTGAATGTAAAGAATGCGTAAAAATATGAACACTTAACATGCCTAAATGGCAATCATTGCTGTTATGAAAAACCAAGTGCGAGTTAGACTCTGGTACCGAGAGTTCCGTAAGAACTTGTTTTGTTTTTTTTTTTTTGTTATTAAACTACATATCTACGGTTTAAAGACTTTTTCCTTTATACTTATGTGTCTTACATCCTTGCTTCATGACAAATTTCATGACTCTAAGTCAACTGGAAGTACCGTATTGGTTCTGATTCCCTTGTGAAATCGCAAAATATGCGACATAAACGGCCATATCTTTTGATCTCGTTTGTTTACGTATGTCGTATATATCGTTTTTTTCGGAGCTGAAAGACATTTTAAATTTCAACTTGATACCTCACCTCAGCGCGTTCTTGAGAAAAATTGTAGACAGACGACGAACAGTCAGACAGACAGACAGACGAACAAGAAAGTGATTTCTATAAGAGTTCTGATTTCCTTTTGAGGTACGGAACCCCTAATAATTATTGGAAAGATGAAAGATAAAACGTTATTTTTGTTCTCGTTATAGTGAAATGTTTGCTATAACATCTTTCGATGTATGTATCATGATACGTGCAGAAAAATTTGATCACTTACTCTTTTCAGTGTACCCTTCATATGAACCAGCAGTGTTCATATAAAAAACGACCCATACTAGGCATCGATGTCACACCGAGGCGGGTCGAATTTTATTTCAACCTAGGGCGGAAGCTCGCTTCGTATTTTCCATGCCCATGCGTACATTGTTGACTGCCCTATTTTACTGGTGCTTTTTTTTCGGCGAGTACAGGCAACAACGGTCTGGCTACACGGTTCAATTGTTTCCCAATGAAGTTCGATCGGACCGGGTAGGTTGATTTTTTTTAACCGTTTCCTGTGTGAGTGTATCGTGTGAATCATGATGGGAATCAACTACCAGCGTATTAGCGCCTGTAAATTGGATTTCGGTTTTAATGCGACTTTTCGGGTATTATGTTTTGGGTGGTGTGAGGTGTTTTTTGAAAACTTGTTGCTTGCTTTAAAACTTTTGTATAAAATCGCTAGCTGTTCCCCGCGGTTTCACCCGTGTGGGCTACAGTTTATCGCGATAAAAAGTAGCCTATGTCCCTTCTCAGGCTCTAGGCTGTCTCTGTACCCAATTTCATTTAAATCGGTTTAATAGTTTAGGCGTGAAAGTGCGATAGACAGACAGATAGATAGATTATAAAGTAGAGATGGGATATTTGTTTCTTTTTCTTTTCACTTTTGAGTTGCCAAATCTATTGTATACCAAAAATGTTGGTATGTTTTCATCACGATATTTTCTTTCACCGATAGCTCTATCTCATTGTAGGATTCAAACCCATGACCTAAGGGTCGCAAGCCGACATCACTACCACTGTGTTATAATCGCTTCAAAAGTCATTCATTCCGAGTTTAGTAGGTACATCGTTATATTTCTTAAGAAAATTCAAAAGAAGGTGAAATCTGCTCTTTGAATTATATCTTCATACATATATGCTGAAACAGCTAATCAAAGGGAATGGCGTTTTTGATCAAATGTATTATTCCTATCATTTTCTCTCCAAAGCAAGGAGAAAGGAGCTTTTCATTTCCATATCGTTCTTTGATTAAGCCCCGGTGCCTGCGTCTCAAGGCCAAAATTACGAGATCAAACCGAGAATTGGGTTTATAACTGTAAATGTTGTCAAAAAACTTGCTAAAATATTTACATAAGTACTTGTTTCCCCATTTAAACATGAAAAAGATATTTATAATTGTCCTGATTTTATTCATAGTGATTTTTAACGCTTTCGTTATTCCCAGACCAGTATGTGGAGGAAGAGGGATATCTTATGCTCAGTCGCCTTGGAATAAGATTACTGAGACCCGGGCCTTAAAGGAAATTATGTCAATCACTTGACTTATCAGAATTTTGAGGTGGGTCAACCCAAACGTTTCTCTGAGGTTGAAATGCCATTTAAATTCGGGATCTCAAGCAATCAATTTGATGAGATCTTCAGGGCTTTTGGTCAAAGTGTTCCGATGGGTTTGCGGCCGATTCCAGTTTGATAGTAAATCCTTAATGCTCTTCAAGATTCTGTTTTAGTATGGAACCGCCTTCAGTAGAAGGTTCTGAATAGGTGTTGTAATCGTGCTAGAATGTACTGACGTTCTTTTTTGTGGTTGGATTGTTTTCTTTCTTTGACTTCCTGGAATTTTAATCAAAACTCAAAACTCAAAACTCAAAAATATGTTTATTCAATAGGATACATTGTGATCACTTTAAAACGTCAACTTAAAACTAGCTACGCCTGTTCCAACCTCCTTACGCCGGCAAAAGAACAGGCAAGAAACGCCCGGCAGGTAATTTTTTTGGCGCGATCACATTGACAATTTTATTCTTATTACTAATTGATTGAATTGGAGCAAGTTCACTAAAATCCCAAGCTTTTTTTTGTCATCTAATAGTCCGATATTTTTTATTTAGCTTTACTAATAAGAAGATTTCTCTTGTTTGGTTGTACACATTGGGATATGGGAACATGAATATTAACGAGTTGCGGGATCACAACCAAAGCAGACCAGACCCCACAAGCAGCACCCGTTCACGAGTTGACGCATGTGCCAGCCATCGCTCTCCTCGACCATATGAGAGGGAAGAGGGCGACCCGACACATGACGCCGCTGCAAGCAAAGTCACTTTCGTGAGCATGACTGTTTTGGCTGTTTACCGAAAATGGTTAGAATAGGGGAAATAGGGAGAATAGATAGATAGAAAGAAAGATAGATAGATTAACTACAATCCCAAGCTTGTTTGTCATCTAGATAGTCCGATATTTTATAATAAGCTTTACTAATGAGATTTCTCTTTATACGAATTTGAAATTTTGTTATAGACAAGTCTTGAATTGAATTTCACTTGGGATTTTGTTGAAAAAGCTGTTGAAAAATCTATATCAAAAAGTCTTCAAAACTTTTGTGTTTGATTATTTTAATATAATGACTTCATTTTAGAGCTTTCCCATTAAATTCGCTTATGGTGTCTGTAGACACTCTTCTAACTTGTCAACGTCTTTGTAAACATTGTGGAAATTCTTAACTGTTCGCTGCTTGTTTTACAGCCGACGTTAATTGCCTGTTGGCACTTAAATTGCAACGAAACATCTCGAGCTTGCGCAAACTGTGTATTAAAATACCCTACAGTGACAACACCATCACCATCACTTAGAGTACTGTTCTTAAATTAACTACATATATACTCCTTGAGCTTAATATTACATTCTTGTTCAAAGCTATATGCAAGATTATGTTAATGGTGCTGTGATAAATGGTCAAAATGAATGTTGGTGGATTGAAAGGAAGAAGAAGACCCAATAAGTTTTGATAAGGACTTTGTAAGGGCAGATATGAATGAAGCGAATGAAATGAAGACGTCTGTCCGAGAAGAGTGGATGAAAAAAAGTACAAGATAGTGATGAGTTAAATGATGCAACACTATTCAGAGAAACATTGTTTACAAATATTTAAAACCAACACACGCGACACCGTTTAGAATCGCCCAACATAAATCGAAACCATCCAACAAATTTTGTAGACAATGACTGCCAAAAACAATAGCCAAAAAAGGTTTCACAATCATGAGCAAACGGTTATTTCACAAGCCATAAATACCGAGCAGTTTTGACGCATACAGAAATGTAAATTTTCGCAGCGAGACATTTTTCAGCCGTCCGACGTTTTACGGATGTTTCCGTAGAACTTCCACGACCAGTAGTAGTGTGTCGTGTTGTGTCGTTCTTTTGGCGTAGCATCCTCCTCCTGCTTTAGGCTAAGTTCCATTTCTAATACACTCGTATTGGTCCTTAATTATAAAAAAATGAAGGTGTTAAATGAGTTCTGATTCTGAAAAAATATGTCAAGGAATATTTTTACATTAAGCTCGCAAGTTAGTCATAGTGCATTGCAAAATCAATCAATCAGGATAAAAATGATTTATTTATATTTAGTGAAAAAGTGGCACTCAAAGCTAAGTTTATTGTGTCGAGAAATGTACTATCTACGCCATAAAAATATGTTAGTGTCAATAATTATATTGACAACAGCCCAGCCACATTGCTGATTAAATCTGAATACGAAATGCTAGCGTGTGAAATTGTGAAATAAATTTTTAAACATGGCGTCGGGTGAGCTCTCAACGGTTCTCACATGCCTTTTAATTGGTGCACATTGTTATTTGACAGAGCTATGATTAAACCAGTTCTGGTATAAGACGCCATTCGTAAATTGGAACTGATAAATCTTAAATACAGCTAGCTACCTCTTTCGCTGTGACTATGTTTTAAATCTTAATTGTCCAGCGTTCGAATGCCAAAGTAAAAGATTTGGGATGGCTTGTCCAAAAGGTGGGAAAAATGTACTAATATCTCCAAGTGCAACTTTAGTGCAAGCTTTAACGCTTCCACCACAAATAAGAAGACCATGAATCAAACTATAAAATGTATATTACATTACACTTTCTGTATGTAGTTCTAACTTATAATCATTTTTGCCCCAGCTAAGCACATTGCTCAAGTATTATTTTATCTTCCGGCTTCCAACTTTGTAGCTAGTTGTAAATTTATTTAATTTGTCACTTGTCTTAACCAGTGGTCAGTGCGGTGCTTCTTTCTCTTTCAGAATATAATAACGTTGTATTTCTTACTAGCACTTTCTGCAACGTTTTGTTTTTATTTGAAATTGAACGCGCAAAGTTCATCATCGGTAGCTGTACTCTGGTAGCTAAAGTGCCTTTTAGATTAAGCACCGCCTAAGTTATTTGTTTTAACTTCTTCTGTTTATATTTTATAGGAATATTTTGTTCATAAAAGCGTTCTTTAATGAAAACATTCAATAATGAATTAAGTTATGTTGTCTTCTATGTACTATCAGGGTCAAATTTTTGCTTGCAATAATAATAATAAATATAATAAATACTTATCGGGGACAATTGCACACAAATTGAAAAATTAAATTAAGCTCGAAACTTGTGATAAGGGGTACTAGACAACGATATACATACTTATATAGAGAAATAAATACTTACATAGATATAAATATCCAAGACTCCAATGTACATATCATTGCAATTAATTATTTAGTATTTAATAGCAAGAGATATGATCCCTATCAATAGTTTAAATTCTTCTTTTTAGGCAGTTGTGGCCAGATTATGTATAAGATATACATAATATACGATTGGAATATATAATAACTATCTTCTGCTTCGCGAAATTGAGCTTCAAACAACCAAGTTATGGTTTCAACTTATGCAATATAGTTGGTGAAATTAGTGGCCATAGAAGACTTAGCTTATGTTTCAATGAAACGACCGCAATGCAGTGCCAAGCAAGGTTTTGCAGTGCAATGCTCTAGGATATATTGCTAGTTGCTACTGGCGTTTGAAATAATGTGAAGACGTCGGCGCTAAACATGAAGCGAACGCCCTAACAATTTACGTACCTATACTCGTAGTTTAATCTATTTAATTATACGCGTTGTTTTTAATAAATAAGACCAACGCACCTTCAAAGTACCTAGCTGATATTAAAAAGATGCCTGGAAGCCGTCTACACTGGGCACGTAGTGAGCAGAAGTAAAGATCGTAATGATAGGTTTTAGCTGTAAAGGAACGCAAAAGAAATAGACTGTCCACCGACTTCAAGGATCCAAATTATTTAGAATGATATTATTATGCTGACGATTGGCTTAACGCCAGAAATGACACGAAATCAACGTATAAGTAGGGCTGACCCTAAATATGTAACAAAGCCAGATGATGAGATGAGTTTGTGTTTTATAAATAAAACAAAGTTTCAACGACCACAGGCAAATATAAACTATTTTTAAATATTAATTCAAGATGTACAGTGAAGTCCCAGTTCCTTTTTTTGTTTCAAACATAGTAAGTGTTAAAGGCGAAGATGAAGCAGTAAATAAAGCTGATGTAGACGGAACCAATGAAGGTGAAACTCAAAACGAAGACGTAACGTAGGACAGTAGCGTTGGAACGTGAGTATCCTTCGTAATCGCAATTCACACCGTACTTCTCGCACCATTTACTTCGAAAAGAGCGATCGTACGGAAGAGATTAACATCCACCGCACACTTTATACGACACCCTTACAAACTCTATGAAGTATAACCGGCAATGGAATTTGCACTCTTCTGTTTTCCTAGAAAATGCAGCGCATTTTTATTCGATTATGTTCAGAGGATTTAATGGCATTAAAAGGCTACTACTTACTTGTGTTTTGCTAAGGGACTATTATGTCTATCGTTATTATGTTATACTTAAGTGTCATTAAAATTGCCACCTCCCTCAATTTTCCACTATATTATTTATAGACAAATTTGTGGCTTGTATTCAATCATTTTTCATGTTTGTACCTGAGTCTTGGATATCTCTATCTATATAAGTATTTATTTCTCTATATAAGTATGTATATCGTTGTCTAGTACCCATAACACAAGTTTCGAGCTTAATTTGGGGCTAGGTCAATTTGTGTGCAATTGTCCCCGATATTTATTTATTTATTTATTTATTTATTGATAGATAACTTATATAACTTTTTGAATCATTCAATTCGGACATTTGATTCGAAAGATATCACGAGTTTAAAAATGTAAGTAGTAGAAAAAAGTTGCGTGGTAAGGTGGACTTATGCATGTAGGCGTCACTGGGGTACGGGCCGTACGGGAGGAAGGATTTAAGTGTGTGTATTACATTTTTAAATTTGAAATTTCTTAAAATACCCGTGCGAAGCCAGGGCAGTCCACTAGTTACTAATAAAATCCAACTGTTATCCCAGACTTTGTCAAAAGATGTTGAGATCCATGCTTGATCACTATTACAATCTACTTTATAAAGTTTGTCGAGAGCATCAAAGTATTCTACAATTTCTATAAAATACGAGATCCATAAAGTTTGATATTTCAATAGCTCGACCCGCCATGTTATCTCAAGATCTTTTAAAATATTGGATTTTAGCTTTCTTTGTTAGATCAGAGTTTAGACGGCAAATATACGTACTTTTTTAACTATTTAAAATTCTTTACGGCTTTCAGAAAATCATGAGCTCTGAGATGTACATTAACAATAGCTCCGACTCAGAGTAATCAACATAACAACACTGTAAATTCAAAAGGTTGGTTTCCGCAACTCGCACTTTTGCAAGTGAACCTCGGAATTTAAGGGTTTTGACACATTACAGAGACATGTGAAAAGTTTCAAATTTCAAAGAGACTACTTTCAAAGGCGCCATAAAAATTGTTCTGAAACTAGATATGGCTTCACTTTTGCTGCTTAAAACATGGCAGTGACAAAAAAGATAGCGCTTGGCGACCCATTTTCGAGAATGTATTTCTTTCATGAAGAACTTTCATTACTTAAAGAGTAAGTTTCTTCATCTTATAATACCATTGTACGAACTTTAATATCATTAGAAGGTTTAAATTTATTTTTCAATTGTGTATTTGTGTGTGGCTCAAAGAAAAACAGTCTGTTAGAATTTAATGTAGCAGATGGCTTCTTGGCTTGAGATTAAACCTTACTAATAAAAAAAAAAATGTAGGTAACATGTGGTAGTCGTAGAAATAAAAGGTTTCAAAAGGTAATCAGCATAAAATGATATTTATATTATCTTTTGAAACAGGTAAAGAACAAGTTATTGTATTTTAATTAATTTTGTAGTCAAAAATGTCTTTGTTTAATAGAGCACATGACTAAAACGTTGAACCTAACACTATAAGCGCCTCCTTAAGTCCTTACACGCACCGGTAAAAAACAGGCAAGATATGCCCGGCAGGTAATTTATTGTGTGCTTTCACATATACAATTTTTTTCATAATACTAACACTAATTGAACTCAAATTGAATTTAACAATAATAATAATCCATCAAGATTACTTAGAATATAATCATTGCTTGTTACTCGATAGATACATATAGATTGTAACATTTGCATTAACAAATAAAGAAGTGATTTTAAGCCATCGACTTTAAACGTTGCAAGTCTTATCAGTTTTATTTTCTTACAAATAGAAAGTGCAATAACGTTTACTGCATATTCCTCTTGCATTACAAATGGAAACATTTCAAACATATATATGTTTTTACTATGGTCATTAACATAATAGAGTTACGGTGCTATCAATTTTACGCTTTTGATGAACCGTGGTTTATGTGATGGCGAATACACAACATACCATGATGATGATTCCAATTGATTTGCATACTGTATTAGAGTTGTGCTAGAGAAATTTTATTTTCACTTTGATACCTAGAAATTTTTTGTATCATTGTAACATTTTGCATAACTTTTAATTAATGAAGTAAAACTAAAACTAACCGGATGACGCAACTAATAAAAGTTGGTTTTCGCTTCTGATATTAAAATACACCATTTCGGTCTGTCCTGCGTCTCCTGGCAGTTCTTTATGACTGAACGAATGATGAAGTAAAACAATTACAAACAGTATGTATTCTACAAGTTTGTCAACAGTAATTAATTTTCCAAATTTAGCAAGCGAGTTACCATGGGATACCTTTGAGTTTAATATCAATGCCCGCAAAGATATATTAATTTCGCTAATCTACATCGTACAAAGCCTAATTACACATTACCCTCCTTACATTGTGGGCACAAAGGAAACTGTTCCAGTAGCATTATTCTGGTAATAATTAGAAGATAGCATAAGGGTCGGGCTACATACTGTTACGTGGAATAGGCTTGAGTTAGTCAGGAACAGCCTTAAGGCAAAAGAGCGCTTGGAACGGCCGGCGATAACCAAATTTACGTCGGAAGATATATATTTGGAGTTCCTAAAGGCGCTGACTCGCTTACTTCCAATAAACATTCTAGAGAATGTTACGCTGTAAACGAAATTCTAACACGACACCAGTCACTTATAGTTATTTCTGCGAATATTGCATATCACGTACCTACTACCTTTTTTCAAAGATCTTGTCAAAAGTTCCTGTTTCGCTCCGACGGTAGTTGACTGACCGTGTTTCATTATCAAATCGAGTATGTCAGTTATGAGAAAATTTTGACGTGTAGGTAACGTTACCACGGTCTGGCTCTAATTATATTGTTCCGTTCCGAAACAGTGTGAAACAGAGAATTCCGTTACATAGGTATTAATGTGGATGCTGTTCGGTCAGCGCCTTTAGATAGCATTAATAAGAGAAGGTTCAAGAAAACGAGTTTTTGTCCACTTTCATTAGTGGATGTTATTGGTTCTCCGCCATTCTGTCCGAGAAATGGCAGAGGAGGCCTTAGGTACGTTATGTTAACATGTTTAGTAGTATATTATTAATGTACCTATCCGTTCGATTTCTTATTTTGACTCTCTTTTCTTGTTTCAGATTGGGCGTTTTCGTGTTTGCTTCGATAGTATCTGGAGGTAAATTACTAATTGTACTTACTTTATTACTGCTATCATCACAATTTCTTTATAGGAAAATTGGATCCCAAAAAATGTTTTTTGTTGCTTTTTACACAACGCAGATACGTCATATTATATTATGATACCTAACTAGGATGTCCTTTATCTAGGGTATTACAAACTACACGGATCGGTGGTCTGCTTATGTCCTAAAGTTAATAATGTTATTTACGCATTCGTGTATATTTTTTTCTTGTCCTATTCTTAAGAAGTAAAATCTCGTACAGTCACAAGTTATTCCTTTAATTAGATTCAATTCACCGAACGTAGGTAGGTTTACGAAGAAATTTTCCTTCTTTGCTGTGTTATTTGTATGGGCAAAGTATCCGCAGATTAATTTCATTCCGCTATCAATAATACTCATAATATGTACAAATAACTATTTCATTCAGGTTTTTTGTCTTATTTTATTCTTAAAGTATTCTACTCACTAAATTCGCTTCGTCTCGGAGAAGCTAATTCTTAAAGCAATTTATCCAAAATCTTATACAGCCACGAGTAAAGTTAAGTTAAACAGTATTTTCCTTTAATGAAATTCACTTCACCGAACGTGGACGTAAAGATTTTCCTTCTGTGCTCGGCTCTGCATTCGTATGCTCGACAGTTTTTCCCAACTTGGCGCAAGTTGATTTTATTCCCTAAATAACTTTATAGTACACATTCTGTCACAAGTCAGAACGGTTCCAATTTAAGTTTGATAATTTGACTTCAGATTTCACAACTTTTACTCTCTCGTACAGTCAGTCACAAAAGTTACTGATCGCAATCATCTTTCCATAATATGTGTATTATCGGAACGGCCGCGCATTTATGTTGTTTGGAGTAGATGGATGCTTAGGAAAATCCGAAAAGATGTGTATGTTGAGCGACTTATGTCGTTGACCGTACCTATAAATAAACTTCGGGCGTTGACTGAAAGCCGTTTTATGTTTTCCGGTTTTTTTTTGTATGTTCCGTAATCGCTAAGCCAACAATGAAATATGTCCGAAACTGTGTTTGTCGTGGAGTGAGATGTGTAGGCGAATGATTTATGGCTCGGCAGGCTTATTTCCCTTTATATTGCCGTCTTGTTCGTCGTGTTTACTGTATGGAAGTTGCGCAAGAATTTATTGCAGCTGTGATGACTTCTTCGCTGTGTCGTGTTTGAACAGTTTTAGTACTGTGGACATTGTTGCTTTGAGCGAATAGATCGAAGTTGAGGTCAAAATATCTTTCACTGTTTTGTCGATCTGGCGCAATGGGCTAACGGTCAACTGCGAAGCGTACTGAGGTTGCGGGTTCTAAGGGACAAATATTTATTCATTTGTCCATAGGGAAAAAACCACAGGTACGAGTATTTATTCCGTTTCTGAATGTTGTTAATCCCCGACCGACGTAGTTTCTGATACCTAAGAGATCCTAGTAAAAGGTCAGATCTATGTATGTGAAAGGCGCTAAGAAGGTATTGATGAAAATCATCCTCTGATACCAATTACAAATATTACAAACAAACGTTAATGTCCTCTATGAGGGGATCCCCTCATATAGGACATTAACGTTTGTTATAGAAATACCAACGTCCTCAAGGAAAAAGATGCGGGGCAGGTCGAAGCACTACCTTCATAACATTACTAAGTCCATCTACATTTCTCGTAACAAGTTATTTCTAGATACCATTCACGTCGGCCGTAATACCTAGACCATATAATGGGCCTACCGCACTTGGAGCCGATACTTTTCAAAGATAGCAATCTGCTATGTTCCCCTCTTGATAATATGTGACAGTTGCGAAAGTTCTACTCGTTTCAAGGTGGTTATTTTCATTGAAGCTATAAAGGCTGAGTGGTAGTGACGTCGACTTTCGAGCTTGAGTTTTCGGTGAAGGAAAACTTGGGATAAAACCATAGCTCGGTGGCAAGGCATTCTATAGATAGGCTTGCTTGGCTAGATGCCACCTTTAACTTAAGAATCTGTCGCCAAGCACCTATCGTGCGTTCTGGCAGCCTCATTTGAAAGCCAGTCCCCGACCCAGGCGTATAAAGCACTTTTGACCTCTTTGTCACATAAAATCAAGTGATTTGTGTTCGAACGCTACCCTGTAAAAATCAAGAAACAAGTTTTTAATTAACATACTAACTCACTACTTAATATAACAGGCATTTATTATATATTTGTGAAGTATGTTTATTATCATTTCTTTGTTTGCCAGTAAACATTTGTTTTACCATCTATTTGAAAGGTGTGTATACTATTATATCATTCATGACGTATCGTAGATTCGTAGTTTAAGCCAAGAATAGGCACGAAATTTGTGAAAAAAAATTATGCCACTTATTACTCTTTAGATTAGCCTCTTCTTTAGAAATCGCGCAAGCATAACAACCGTCTACGTTAATACTGTCCAATAGCAATCGATGATCGAAATATTCGCATCACGTTCGTTCATATAAAAATAGAAAGAGAGAGAGAGCTGCATCTTGTGAACCGGCCCGCACGTCGGCTCTCACGAGTTTACTACTAGGTCGTGAGGAGGCTTTGTTTTGTTATTTACTATTATAATATACTAAAAGGAAATGAGATTACTTTTTGCACAAGTAAAGTCAGCAATGCCTTGTAAGGAAAATTTGCGCAAGAACCAATGATTGATGAGTAAGTTGGCTTCACTCACAGAACGTTGTTGTTATCGACCTGCGCCTGAAATTAATAATCGATCCTGATCCGTTATCCGCGGTTTTGGATCGATATATCATGTCATAATATGACATTTTAGAAGTAATATGCCAAGCCCTAGTACTAAAATGACATATTATGACATGGCATATCGATCCAAAACCGCGGCTTCAAATCGCAAAATAACTCTTTAAAAGTTTAGTGCGTATTCAATTGAGGCTGATTCAATTTCTAGGTTTCAGAGTTACGCTAGTGTTTAAAAAAAGTTTCTTCGCATGAATTAAATGATAATATCAATCGATAAAATCTTCTAACGCCCTCTTATCATTGTTCGAACGTTTACATACGCAGCAATAATTGAAGCTAATATCCCTATATATGTAACGCGGATGGGTTTTTAATTGATACTCGGTACGTTAAGCGGCTGAAAGGGGAGCGAAATGACAATTTACGGTACGACCGTCAGGGGTCGCTCGTTTAAAATTACGGTATTAGTCCATTTCGGTACGTGGGCGGGGAGACGGCGGAGTGAAACTAGAGTTATTTTAGCTAAGCAAACTCTTTAGGCTGGCTTCATAACTGGGTCTAGTGTTTTCGCCAAAGTTGTCAATATATAAAGATTAGCAAATTTAGCTAGAAAGTGATTAATGATAGCGTCGAAGTTTGCTTCTCTTATAAAGAAAGTTTGGTTTGGTTGGTTTTATTGTAAGTAGTCTGGTTACGATCTTATAAAAAAGTTTGCAAACTTTTTAACTTGCGCAGGAAGTGACGATAGCTCAATAGTAATAGTAGTGATGTCAGCATGTGACCTGTAAATCGTGGGCTCAAATCTTGCAATGAGCTTGAGTGCTCGCCTTGCTAGCCCCGACCCTCAAATTAAGAATCTATTTGTGTGTTCTGGCTGCCTCACTTGAAAGCCAGTTCTCGATCCAAGCATAGCGTTGTGCCATCTTCAACTACATCGTCGCTTCGCATCAGGTGCATGCGGCTAAAAGCTGTCTTTTAAGATCTAAAAAAATAACATCAAATCCATTGCGGCTTTAAACCAGTAAGAAAAAAATTGACGACCTGAATACATTCTCCCATTTTTCCGCTTGATGTTTGCGCTTTTCCGTGATAAAATTAGCCTTTTATTCACATATCTTGACGTGAAGTAAGGACGAACAAACAAACAACAACGATTCACTTTTACATCTATCAACAGGCAGTAGGAACGGTGATAAAAAATATTTTATATCACAATTAAAAGACGCCAAAGAATAGTTACGAGTCAAGGCAGTGCGTATATATGTGATCGTTTGAAGGTTCTTACTTCTTACCTACTTTGGTTTTCTCATATCTGGCTCTTTGACTAACAGAATGGGGTGACTTTGCTCAATCGCCACGTATGTCTCAGTCGGTGGCGGTGGCAAGACACAAAACTGCAGTTACCGTTCTCGTATACTTTTATTTGAGGGTTCACGTATGTACGGTATGGTATGATAGTGCTAAGGGATTTAGGTTGTCAAAGGTGTTATGGTAGGGATGAGGGTATTCGGGCGCGTGATTATATTTTGGGTTATTGCTAGTGGCGTGTAGTGTGCCATTCCATAATATCTTCACTGACAGGCTATTCATGTGAGATACAATCCAATAGGATCCAAAAAGACGAAATTTTAACAATTAATAATCCCAAAAATTTAAAATGTTTTTGAAGCGTGATGGCACAGTTATAGTGACGTCGGTTTGCGATCCGTAGGTCGTGGGTTTGAATCCTACAATGAGTTTGAGCTTTCAATGAAGGAAAACATTGTGATGAAGGCTTGCAATGTGCTCGCCGGGCTAGCTACCTACCACACTCAAGTATAGAATCTGTCGCCAAGCACCTATCGGTGTGTTCCGGCAGTCCCACTTGAGAGTCAGTTCCCAATCCAGGTGTAGCCGGGTGCCACCTTCGACTACATCGTCACTTAATAAGATGTGTCTTGTGCTCAAACGCTACCCTATGAGTAAAAAAAATCTAAACTCCACTTACTAACAGAATTGTTCTGCCAGTAAAAGTTTTAATAAAAACGCCGGTTAAATAATAGCAAAATAAGCTAACATGACATTTTTACATTCGAAACTCTTTACCTATTAATAACCATGACCCGTATCGCAAAGTTCAAGGGTGCTTGCGTTAGAAACGGACTGGTTTAACCACATGTCGCGAGTCGCGATGTCGCGGAATACAGTAGATTCAGTAAATCATGTAGCGCTCGCGGCACAGCTGGTGAAGTTGGTCGTAATACTCATAACAGATTAATTAGGTTAAGCAACACTCAGCACGGCCATCACTTGAATGTGCGATCGTTCGATGGCATTTTCAACTGAGCGCTATCGAGTTTCGAAGGACACGTTAAGCTGTCGGTCAGTGCTATATCAGTCGTTGGACAGCCAACAATTTTAAGATTGCTAAGGCACGAACACCACCAGGATATCTGCTAGTAAACTGGCTGGACTTACCTTATATAATTGTCTAACGCGGTCGCTATTAAAACGCAATCAATACAATATGGTCTTTGATAAGTAGACAAGACTACAACGATATTAAAATTATTAAAAAAGGGTCGGAAGGGCTATAATGATCACTCTGTGACTTCAAAAGGATATTGACTACTAAATTTTCGATGTAAATTCTAATTCTACCGTTTAATATCAATAAACAGTAGGGTTGGTTACGGTTTGTTAGCCATCAAATTACGCAATAAAGGAGGCGAATCTTGTAGGACTTTTCATATCATTCATATTATGCGAACTACATGGCAATCCTGGAACTACTGATGGTCTTATAGTCTTCTTGAGTTTACAAATACAGCGCTGGGGTATGAAGCTTAAATAAACTCTTTTAATTTACAAGAACGTGAAATGGAAAAGGGAGTTTATTTCAAAAGCCGTTTACAACAATAGTTATTCCCCTACAACTGAACCCGGTTCAAAAGTATACTGTTCACTATGACAGAAGCTCAACTGGGTGAAACTGGGCCACTGTTGGCAGGTAAAGCACTCTTTCTTGCGGCTTTGGATAGAAAACAAGTTTTATAACCGGCAACGCGGGATTATTGGTATCAGACGTTGAAACTTCCGTGTCGTGTGGGCTAGGTAGCTATTATATACAGGTGACTATGTAGTTCGTGATATACGGGAACTTTTATTAGCTCAGTGTCGACTGTCGACCGCAATAATGGAGTCGAGCGACGAATCGATAGGGAGTTGCGGGGACGATTTGTTTGTGGAAGTTGAAGGTGATTTGAGCGAGATTAGAGGCTTTAGCAGAGGTGGAAAGTTTGCATAAGTTAATATGGGGGAAATGATTGAAATGATTTTTTGTGAGGATTTAAAAATCGTTTAGTAGTGCTCAGCTCAATATACCATATATGTATTTCAATTCTTATAAATAAAAATGTTGAATTCATCATCATCATCATCATCAGCCCGTATCAGTCCACTGCTGGACATAGGCCTCTCCCAAGGTACGCCACTGAGCCCGGTCTTCGGCTCTTCTCATCCAACTACTGCCAGCCACTCGGCGCAAATCGTCGCTCCACCTTGTCGCAATGTTGAATTGTACTGATTTTTTTCAATATTTTATGTTTTTTAAGTGTATACATAAGTAATAAAAACACCTACCTGATCTACCACATCACATATGTACCTAGCTAAGATTCCCTGTATCAGATTTAATTATTTTTTTTAATTTTATTCAAAAGATTGGCAAACAGGTAGAAGGCCCGGCCCGCCTGATGAAAAGCGATCACCGTCGCCTATGGACAAAAAAAAAACACGTGCATTGAAAATCATAAACACCCAGATACAAAAAAATACTTGCGCTCTTTTTATGCATAAATATTTGTTTAAAGTATGTTAGCTCTCTTTAATTTTATACCCGTACGCAAATGAGTTTTATGATACCATCAATTTGAAGGATCCGTATCTAAAAAGAAGAAAAGTGGTTTACCACCGGAGCGCACGGCGACGCAGCTGGCCAAATCTATTCTCGGAATTTACATTTTAAGGGGCGCAATGGCACTACGAAATTGCATTATTCGTTTTCCAAAGCAATTTCGCAAAATGTCACGCGTGTTAGAAAAATGCCCGGTGCATATTCAATACAATCCCGGTTTCAATTCGGAATTACCGTGACGTGGAGGCAGTGCGCCGGCAGTAGATGTGGTGTAAACGAAAATCACTGAGCGGAATCGAAATCGAATTTTTAATAGAACACTATCAGTTTGTCCAATAAATCTCTACGGAATCCTTGCGGGTTGATACCGGGTGTTGCCGTACGGAAACGACAGCTGGCGTGAAGCTAAACCGGTTCTGTACAGACACAAGAGAGTATAAAGCTTTTATTTATATTTAAACAAAATTTAATCTAAGCCACTAACTTGAAGTAATTAAATTTATTAAAGCTGAAACAGGAATAGACGCAGCTATAGCTGCAGGCAATCAAGATCTGAAAGGATTTAGAGCTCATATTGGTAGCAGCTCATATACCAAAATGTATTTTACAAGTAGGTAATGCTGATTAAAATTAATCTCTGCTACTATGAGGACTTAAAGAACGGCCAGTTGGATGTGAGGATATATGTAATTACGATAACTATGACCCTCAACCACACCAACTAGTGTAAAGTCATTTAGCCAAGTGACAATGCACGAAAGCACTGACACATGCGCCGCAGCCCGCAATTGAAGTTAACGATGACTCTATGATGGTCTGATGACCAAGAAGTTCAAGTCATTGAGCTATCATGATCTTTTGTTGTAAATATAGAAAAGTAATCAATCAGACAAACCAAAGAGCAGGCTTTTTTTTACCTATTTACAGGGTAGCGTTTGACCACAAGTCACCTGATGTTAATTGACGATGTGGTCGAAGACGGCGCCACGCCATGATATGATTATTATAAGTATATATTTTATTGATTTATTATTTATGATGGTGAAATGAAAATCGACCTCTATGTAGATTACATAGATTACGTTAGGTACTCGCGTTTCCCAGTGCTCACGTAGAGCGCATCTTTTTCACTAGTTTCGATATTGCAAGAGCTTAGATACTGTATCCACGAATACACAACGACTCGCTAGAACCGAGCAATCGCCTGAAGATACGACAAACCGTATAAATTATGTAAAAAAACGTGGCCAAACGAAACGAACGTGGATACCCGACGAGATGTCGGATATTCGGCCCGATGCAATTCCGATCTTAGAAATAAACATGTAAGTATCAAAGGGTTTTCGAATGAGGATTTCATTCCGCTTCTAAAAAGGATCTTTTGCTCGGAAATGTGAAGCGAATGTAATGAGCTTTGTATCATCTATCTCTCCGAAGCCAGAATATATCTGTGTATCTTCGACTTTAGTGCCAATTCGAAGTAAAAAAATAATTCCAACGTGATTTTTAATGAAATTCCTTTGACAAAGTTTCCGACTCTAACACGACGAATGCGGCACTTGCTGGTAGGTATTATTTAGGTCACTCCTTTGTGAGTAAAGCCAGATGTTAAAAGATTAACACATGGCTTTACTTGGCCTCAAAATTAATAATTGTGTCCTAGGTCTAAGAAGGTATTGTTTCTACACGTTAAGTTTTTGTAGTTGTTGCTCAAATTGATTATTTCCTTTGTTGCTGATGTGACTTGATTTGTTATCTCGCACCGAGTAAAGAAAAACAGAACAACTGAGTTGGCTCATGCCCTCTAGAAGAGACCTGATTAGCAACAGTGGGAACATAATGGGCTAATGATAATGAATTTTCTTTCCACTCTTCTTTCTTCAGCTATAATAAACAGGCACCCTATGAAACCTTTTTATTGGAAGAGGACGATAATTTTATAGAATAAAAAAGAACCATTCCATGAAGTTCGGATTGTCCCAAGTGATTGTGCTAATTTTGTTAATAAACTGCGCCATTGTTATTTTATTCAACGAGTTGAAATAATAACGTAGGTACATATAATTTATATATTATGCATATATTTATTTGCATTGTTTACAGAGTAAAACTCGAATAAATTATTACAGCAACATAAATGAATGATTGTGTTGTTGAAAATAACATGTACGGTGAAAATTATGAATACCCAGATTACGGGCGGTTGCGTGTCGGGGCGTAAATTAAAAATCTGGAATTACCACGATTTCGGGTAAACAGGAAATGAATACGGGAGAAGCACATACATAATAAACGAGCAAACAAAAAAACGTAATCTCATTAGAGGAAGGTATGTCATCATCCCCTACACATGGAAAGCATATTTGAATTGTTTACGCTGTTTAATAAAAATAAAAGCAACTTCTCGTTATCAGCCTTTCACGTTCCCACTGCTGGGACTCTGGCCTTCTCTCAGAGAGAGAGAGTATGGGCTGTTCTACCACACTGGCCCAGTGTGGGTTGGTAGATGTCGCATGCCCTTGAATGTTGCAGTTCTTGGACATGCCGGTTTCCTCACGATGTTTTCCTACACCGTTTTGAGCGATGGCATGCTTATATAATACTTTTTACACATATTAAATTTCATGTTAGTTGATGTTTCAAGTTAATACTTAATACAAAATGTTTTTGCTCATTATTTTAATTGAATCGCTGTGCAAAAAGGTTGGTCTTTTAGATAAGAAAATATAAAAACACTGGGTTAAAGACGCAAGCCCAACCGAAAGCCGGAAGCGCAGGTTTATGATAGACAGTATTCCAACTTAGTACGATTTTTATAAATGCTTCCATCAAATCTTCATAATATGCCGCTAATTTTGATTAATGTTAGATTATTTTCTACAAAACTGTTCTACAGACGTTGTAACAAGACCTATACCTACCATAGATGTAATCTGCGCATCAGAATTCTATAACACTGAAAAATCTAACCAATTTCACTTTACCTGTTTAAACTAGCAACTTTTCAAATAAATCAAAATAAAATCAAGTTTTAAGAACCCAGTCATGAAGACATGAAGAGCGGGCTAATCATTATCCGCTCGTATCAGTCCACTGCTGGACATAGGCCTCTCCCAAGGTACGCCACTGAGCCCGGTCTTCGGCTCTTCTCATCCAACTGCTGCCAGCCACTCGGCGCAAGTCGTCACCAGTCGCAGGGCTATGATGGCAGTGATGATTTCTTAATGAAGCCGACTTACCGTGAAGTTGATATACTGTTTCAACACTGTGAGTACTGTGACGGAAGTGCTTACTCGGTCGCCGCTTGATTTATTTCCCCCGCTGCCATTCAATATGAACTTTGAGGCGGCCGCTGAAATCTCTTACTATCCTTTATGAAATTCTAAGGAAAAACGTCTGAACTGAATGCTACAGTTCGTTGAGGAGCGGGACAGGCAAGAAGAATGGGCTTTTGATACGCTTGGGATTTAGCTACTTTATTTGATCTCACTGAACTTATTTGCAGCTTTAGAAATGATACATCGTGTGTTCATGATTTTGTTTGTCATTACACGGTTCACTTGTGCAATTCCATTTGGTTGACACGATTAATTGCAATGATGCAATTAATATAACGCTTAAAAGTTGGAAATCTGATGACGTAATTTACTAAAAACAAAACGCGGATTAAAATTGACGCAGTTATTTTTAAACTACCAGAATGAGTGCATTGAAAACAAAAATAGAATATAATTATGATTAAAGCCGTGGAGTGAAGTCCAGTCTTATAAATAAAGATAAGTACCAGTAAAAGATAGTTTTGGATGTGTCATCCTCATCAGCCTTAGTATTTCAGGCCAGGTTTTTGAGGCCAATCGAAAACAGCTATTTAAAGATTCAAATTTCAACTAATGGCCGAAATTATAATCGATCCTGATACGTTATCCGCGGTTTTGGATCGATATGTCATGTCATGATATGTCATTTTAGTAGTAATAAAATGACTACTAAAATGACTTATTATGAAATGACATATCGATCCAAAACCGCGGATATCGGATCAGGATCGATTGTTAATTTCGGGCGTAAAAGGTTATCGTTCCCTCTAAAGCACGGAAGCGATGAGTTGTAAATGCCACTAACGGTCACCCATCTTAAGTGCTGAGTGCTGATTAACCTGATTGTTGCAAGCGACCGGACAGCGTCGTCACGAGCGCTCTAAATGAAGGGTAACTGGAGGCCAACCTCCAACTTTTACAAAACCATCGTGGCTCTGGAACATATTATTTGAACCTTAAAATTATGTTACTCACCAGCATACTTTGAGCTTAAGGAAATATTGTTGATTAGAACGAATGACAATCTATCGCATGCCCGGGCCACACTAAGGTCAACGTCAAGGGAAATGTCAATGCCCATCTTCGCGATAAATATTGCGTTATTTATTAAAGCTATAATGTGAGTGGCTACACTTGAACGGTCAACGTGAATGCACTTGAATTATCGGCTAACGTCAAACGCATATGTGAATGCCGATGTCCAATGTCGTGGCCACACTTATGTCAAACGTCAATCATCGCGCTATGGAATGGCATTTTCCATTAGTATAGCCCCCGCATTACTGCTATATTATGATAGAACGAGACACGCATTTAACGTGACGTCATCCAAATGTCTCTGCTTCTTCAATATTAAAGTAATGTTTCTTTAATAACTACATGGTCTAGATTTTCAATTTATATAAGAGAAAGAAGTAGGCTCCTTGGATTGATCTAAGAAACTTCAGTATTTCACGTGTCATAGTCGCTTACGCGTCAAATGCCAACTTTGTTTCAACTCTCTTGGTGCTTTTTATATCTGCCAGAGTTAAAAGAGATCTCGCTTCGTAGCATTTTTCTTGAGATAGCGCCAATCGTTAAACCCGCAGTGTTTTTTCCAGCCGAGCGGGGTTCGGGTATAAAATCCCACCTGGTTTTTATATTCGTGTTATAAAAGTTTGGCATACTAAAGACGCCAAGATAAATTCAACTTATTTCATTTGAAGCATCGACTAGGTGTACCGTTTAATAGAGGCGTAATACTCTAGACATTTAGTCAATCAAATTTTTTTAATTAGAATCGTTAAGTCAGATACTTAAACTCCATCAACACTATTGCAATTCAAATAATTTCTCATATATAAAGATCTGTAACACAAAATTGAATTTGGTTAGCTTATCAGTGAAAAATTACTAAATTATAGCTGTGCATGCTGAGTTTATGTCAGAACCGCGACTACGAAACATTAAGAACTTACTATTTATAAGGCATACTAACTAAATTATTTTTTCTATCTTATATACCAGTACGGGATCGACTAAAGTACTTTTAATTCTGCACTTTTCGCCTCTAAGATGTTTTCTTGATGGTTAAAACAAAAAAAAGTTTTGATTGACGAATCTAAAGTAAGAGGATTTCGGGAAGGTGCGCAAACTTATAAATTCGTGATGTTGCTAACTTGTTCCAACAGTAAGTTACGAAGCTTGTTATTGTAAATAATTGACTAAAAATTCAACGAATTTTTGTTTTAGAAACTTTTGAAGGCGTTTAACAAATCTATTATAATATTTGACTGGAAACTTCTTTTAGTTTGATTTTTTCATTTATGTTATTCACGAAAACATTTAAGTCAAATAACCGTTAAAGGTTTTCCATTTCCTTTATTCGGTACAGCGACGATTGAAACACGTATATGACCCTAATTTACGTATTAAGAATTAACGTAAGTGATGATGATGATGGAGATGATGTCATTCCAGCTGATACCAGAAACAAAAAATGACGCACACATTTATAAAAAAATACCTACTAAGTAAGTTAGTATAATGACCACACAATCACATACATAGCTCTGACTCCTAACTAGGATTCCCTGTATAAAAGGTATTTGAAACTCGGGAATCCACAAAACCCAGACACAGAACAAACATTTACACTTTTTTTTTCAATTCACATATATTTGACCTGTAGCGGAAATTGAACCCACGTCCTTATGTTTCACATTCGGCTATACGCCCATTCCGCCATATCGGTCGTCAATTAAGCTTTGCGTGATGTGCTGTGCTCTCACAAAGCTTGGATGCCCTAAATTTGCAGTAAGATACAATGAACAGACACTGCAAGTCAAGGTTTCACGTAATAGTACCCGAGCGACAGATTTTCATGACAAGTTCCTCTCGCGTGATAACTTGTAAGATGCTTCGGAGAGTCTTATCATGGAGTCTTCCGTGGGTGGGTTTAGCAGCGGGAGCCAAACACGTAAAAAAAACAGCAATTTTCTCCGTATTGAAAAATTATCGAAATTGAGGCTAATCCAATATATTACAGGAAAAAAAAACGTCTTCATGATACACCTCTCTGAAGCATCTTACAAGTTATCACCCGAGAGGAAATGACTGACCAAAATTGTGCCTGGCTCGCGTACTATAAATAATAATAGGGTTTGTTCGAGGGGGAGGTCTATAAAGTAAACAAACAGCGGCACTCTAACAACAGTATAACCTCGACCGTAGAAAAGTATATAGGTACCCACCCTCTCGACCGGCACTAATAACACGGACCGAACAAGTTGCATGGAACAGTTTAACGACTCCTTGAACAGCAGAAGTGCAGCCTCCAGGTGGATCTCTAAAGCCTTTTATTACAGTTCCGCGGAAGTGTCTTCGCCAGAAACTTCCCCGGCGCTATTCAATAACTGGAGATCAATTAAAAACTAAGTGCCGCGACTCGACTGGTGGGAAACTTTGCGCGTTTGTCATAGAATTATGACGTTTTGCATGCACTTTTTTCAGTCTTAGTTGTCTCTGTAAAAAAAGGCTTTGATAACAAGACTATACATTACAAATTGAACAGAAAACCAGATTACGCTAAAATAAAGTACCCGCCTATGTCATTTCCACAATAAAGACGAATCTAATGACACCTCATATTAAGTTAAAATACGTCAAGTCATTTAGGCTTCAGGCTATGCCAAAAAATATACATACATAAATACACATACACTCGATAAACATAACCCTTCTTCTTTCGCAGTCAAGTTTAAAGGTCTTTATTATTGACAATGATCGAATTCGCACTCAGCGAGTTCTTTTTTTCTCGCTAATAAAATAGGCCAGATTACTATTTTCAAGTACCTCATCATAATTGGATTAATTTGCTTGAAATAAAATACAAAATTGTTCTTAGACTTGTTGAGCTTACTTATATTTTACAGAATGACCAATCAGAATGGGCGCTACCAATAAAACTGTTTTGTCACTATTTTCTGGAACCCCACTTACGTCTAATTCAGATTTCATTTCGGCCAAGTTAACCCAACCAAATATTCATTGGTAAGCATATTTCAGGCCTAAACCGTCATTAATCCTATGTTAAGTCAATTAGGCGCCGAGTCCCTTATTAAAAGACGGATATAGGAGGGGTGTAAGTGCTACAGGACGCGTTGGGTCGGAAACTAAAATCGCGTCGGTTCCCGGCATCCCGGACCTGGTCTAATGGGCAGCCGCTATAACGAGGTACCACGAGGACTCTCGAGACACGATCTCGGAACGAAGCTAGGTACTGCTCTAAAACGTGTTGTGTATGTCAAGGGTCTTATCGTTCTTTGAGTGGCGAACGCAAATTTTGGACTAACCCTACCTGTTTTGTAATTGAATTAGCTCGTAATCACAATATGCCGACTTTAATGACGAATGATGGTGACATTCGTGTTTCTGCTATCAAAACACGTTATTATTAACAACTAGCTGTTCGCCGCGGTTTTTCCCGCGTGGGCTACAGTTTATCAGGATGAAAAGTATCCTATGTCCTTCCTCAGGGTTCAAACTATCTCCGTACCAAATTTCATTTAAATCGATTCAGTTGTTTTGGTGTGAAAGCGAGACATATAGAAAATGTTGGACTAACCCTACCTGATTTGTAATTGAAATAGCTCGTAATCACATGCCGACTTTAATAACGAATGACGGTGACATTCGTGTTTTTGCTATCAACACGCCTTATTATGAACAACAACGCCTCGCAATTTGTCATCTGCTAACACAGGACAATAAGTGAACTTATTTTGGCTGATACAATAAAGGTGATCTTTAAAATTAAATAGACTCGAAAGGTACGGAACAAAGTACATTATCTCTCTTGGTGCTAATGGAAGCCGAGTCAATAGCGCCAAGAGGAAAAATATCATTTAACATTTTCAATAATAGGCCCCGTTTGACATCATTCCTTTTTCCATTAATTTTCCTATTGTGAGTGACGTCCTATCGGTCATGGATTCAGTCAATTGACCTGAATAGGGTCAAAGTCGATTTGAAACTGGAGGGTCAATTTCTAAGCCCTCGCTGTCATTACTCGGGACATTATTACAGATATAGCAATCTAATAGTGACCCTCCGATGGAATCTGTCGATAAATTTAATGGAACCACATAATAATATACAGTGGATTGTCGATTACGGACCTATTTACGTTGCGGACAGTAAAAACAAATTGTTAGATAAGAAATTTTGTCTGTGGAATGGAAATTGGGAGTCAAAGGTTCAACAAACAATACAGCGTTAACATTAATAACGTTTGTAACATTTATATTATCGACGCAATCCTTTTGTAAGGTTAATGGTGTTTTATTTATATGAAAGGCCCTCCCACGCGATACACAAAATGAATCCGTTTTATAGTATTACTAAAGGTGTAGGTAGTCGTATAAATTGTCTTGTTAATGTTGTAGATAAATAACATAAAATTTTAATTCAAAAGAACAATTGATATCTTAGCTCTCTTTTAAACGTCTCTATAATGTTTCAAATACATACCTGCCGAATGAATAATGGTGTAAATAGTACTTACGAACGTACGTGGTTACTTGAGAATAATCATTCTGTTGTTTGATTTGATAAGGACCAATACAATGTTGTTAACAAACAGTTATAGAAAAATTAGGTTCTTAACATAGAAAATCATTAATTTTAGACTGCGTCTAATGTATATCATGATATATTTTAATATTTATAAAGTCATGTTCTAAAAGCATGTCAGGCTTATCAGTGAAAGTTTTTTTGACAACTGGATCATCTATTCGTTTTTTAAAATATAGTTAATTTGGTAAAAAAAAAAAACAATCCTTTGTCAAGTGGATAACTCAGCATACCACTCAAGTGCATAAAAGTCAATAGCATTTTAATATCATTAAAGCAAGTTGCTCGAATTTGAGGTCAATGCCCAATCGCCAGGATGTCTGTACTTATCTCGTTTGCTTTATCAAATGTGCCTACTGTGACATTTGAATTTGACTCCGCCGACCTTTTTATTAAATTAAAGCTGAAATGAAAATAATATTCCAACGTGATATGTAGAAACTTTCAGAGAAATTTTCAGAGGCATTTTCGGATACACGCAGTTTCTATTTAAAAACACGTAGAAATAGATAGGAAAAAGATGACGTGAAGAAAGGAAAAATGAAGAATGAATATTGAAGATAAGATCAGAGATAGAGAAGAGAAAAAAAGGATAGATGATCTAAAATCCATGACACAAATAACATAATAGCGCAATGTTTAATTAAAGTATCTTCTAGGCCGGCTATCGGTTCTAATGATTTATCCAGCAAGTGCATATGACGGTATGGCATAATTTTGACCAGTTTTCTAAAACCTGTCGTTGTTGCAGTGGAATTTAAAGACGCAGATCATGTTATGGTGGTTTAATAAAAGTCGCACGATGTTTAAAGCACCGCTACTGCGCACGTTAGACTAATCTCCGCATCGCAAGCTTACAGCAAGCAACCAGTAGTTACGGCAACGGTGTCCCATCCGGGACCGTTTGTGGCAAAGTGCTCCACTGAACTGATTGCAGAAACTCTCTGCAAAACTTCGCCAAAAGAATGCATTTTGATGTGTTGCTCGCGGTTGACTCTCAAAGTTTTACATTAAAAAAGTTTCACTTGCATTCTTTACATTTATGCTCCACACTTTTATTGCGAACAAGAAAACGGACGGAATAACTAAAGATGTGAAAGAAGAAACGCTATCGGAAGTCACGAAAGCACAATGAAAAATATGATACATCATATGTAACGAAATGAATAAAGGATGCTTCATAGCAACGATGGCACAACCAATCAACGAGATAAAATAAATATCACGCAGACAAAATTCATTTCATCCTAATTTATTACACCAAAACCAATATGGAAACGGTAACTGATGATAATTTTAAATGTGATCTGTATACTGATCTCCAATTTGAATTTATGAATCCGAAATACGACGTGTGTTTGTTGTAATCGCAAACGCAGTGAGTATCGTGAGATATGTGCGTGGATACGTCCGTGGATTCGTAAGCGCTGGATTTATTGCTTGTTTTTTTATTCACAAAGCTTCGATAAAATTAAATGATGTTCGTTGGAGTCAAATATTATCCCCCCGCGTGTTGTTCACACTTGCGTCCGGGCAACTACGGGTATTTATCCTGATATACACGTCACAGCTGTTTGATATATCGTGCCCACAAATAGTTGTGTTCAGATATTTCTCTAGGGGAATAAAGCTAGGTTGTTACTGCTGAGGCACTGCTATGAATCTCGTTCTTTACTATGCTAGTTAATTTTGTACATGCAAAATCTGTTTGGTTCAATACTATTTTCATGTGAACCTAGTTTTGGATAAATAAGATCTTAAGCATTATTAGTGCTGTTGTTTTGTTCAGTAGTATATTGGATCATGATCTGATTCGGTCTTTTGTTGATGCAGAATATCATTAAGAGAAATGCTGAGAAAGTCCTTTGTGTTGTGTTGTGGGTCGTATTTACTGCTAGTGCTGTTTTGTTCTGATGAAATTGGTTTAGTTGTCAAGTGGTATTGTTTTAAAATATTCTGTTAGTACCTATATTTTTTTTCTATACGGAAGTAGAAATTTACTAAATGCTATACCTGTACTTTGGGTCACGGTCATGATTCTGTTTTCCGAAACTACCCAATTCCCGCACACATTTTTATTTAAATGGATATCATTAAAATAACTCTGCGTTAACCAAAAGGAACAAAAACCAGCACCAAATAAAAGAAAATGTTTGAAACAGTATTGCAAGTTGGATGATATTTAAAATAATTGTTTGGAGATGTAATATGGGACAGTTGACTTTAAATTTGTATTATTACAACGTACAATCAGAAGTGGGATAACACAAATACTAAAATTATTAAAATGACAACCATTTTCATCCAATGAGGTCAATAATTTTCTATGCGCACGTCCTACGCGTGTATGTTCTAGGTGGCACTATGATGTGTAGTGTTCAGGTGTTACTTGTGCTTATATCTATTGTATAATAACAAAATATGGCCTGCCGCCTGATACTGCCAGACTGATCTATCACGAAATTTCAAAAACTAAAAGATCTACAAAGAGGTTGTTTGGCATGTTTGTATTGTTTGTTTCATATAGAGTGTAGACATCAGCTAAGAAATTATTTTACAGGGGTTAAATGGGGTGTTAAAGATTGTATGGCAAAACGTCAACCGCACAAACGGATTACTAGTACAACTGCTATAAAATGCGGCTGTTTGTGTGCGTAGTTGAAAATTGCCGCTAGACGGTACACTGAGTTCTGTTTATAGTGTGGCTGAAGTAACCGCACATTTTTATTTTTTGTTTCCTTTAGTAATGGATAAATGAAGTAACATCCGTGGCTGTGGCCTCGACGGCAGACGTTCCGCGACCTTGGATGATGAGCAGCCTCGCACGGTGGATGGATGTGTCACGACTTGCTTGTTCACTGGAAACTGTTGAAGTCTTTAAAGTTACTTACGAAGTGATGAGTGTTGTTGTGTTGTGTTATGAGTTTAATATTATTATTATTATCGCAGGTGGTGCCACGCTATGCATGGATTAAAAAGTGGCTGACAACTGGGACTGCTAAAATATACTGATAGGTGCTTGGCAAAATATTCTTTGTGACTTTCGGCCCTGCCATCACATACCTTATTTCTCTATCTTGTGTATCCAGAACGTCTATTTAAACACATGCTAAGAATCGCTTACTATATCACATATTTGTGTGTGGGAAGTAAAAGTTTGTTCTGTATATGTAATTTTAATAAGATCCAGTACTTGCAGCTAAAGATAATAGGTAGGTACTTTAAATCATTTAGATGAAATTTTCACAGACATAGTGCAGTAGCTCTAGAACTTTACAGGTATATTTTTCCAGATTAAAATTAGCATCTGCTTTTTTCTTATGGGTGACCAGTACTTATCCACAATTTATGTAAAATTATGATACACAGATAGCTGGTAAGTCAGCTTTTATGCGCTCGTCTGTCCATATTACCACAACATAACTATTTGCTTCTGAGTCTAACAGCTTTTTCATGTCTTTTTTGCTTATTCCGGTGACATCCGCACACTGATCTTAATAATGTTTGTTTGTATTATGATAAGGATATATGTATTTAAGCACAGAATAATAGTATAAAAGGTCATTCATATAATAATATTCATGATGCACATGCTAGAGAAATATCAGCGACCAATTTAATGGTTTGCATCATTCGTTCTCGCCTGATTGCCATTCGGCCAAATTTTGGGAAGAAGAATATTTCTAAGTAGTTGACCCCGTGGTTTCACCCGCATCGTCCCGTTATCCCGCAGGAACATTTTTCCGAGATAAAAAGTAGCATAGGTGTTAATCCAGGGAATAAGCTAGCTTCAATCCAAATTTCATCGAGATCCGTTCAGTAGTTTTGGCGTGAAAGAGTAACAAACATCCATCCATCCACGTTTTTAATATTAGTAGGATTATACTCTGTTTCCATGTATATACTCGTACTAATATTAAAATTTCATGACAGTCTTATGCCACATTGTCAGGGTTGTAAACTTAATATGGCAGCTATCTCAAAGAGAGAGTGCAAAAATGTATCGTTATTGGTATTACGACAAAAGTTTCATTATCATCATTACTAGCCTATTACGGCCACATGCCTTCTCAAATACACAAAGAAAAAGCTTACACAAAATGAATTCTTGCAAAGCTAGCTTTTATATTGGATAATAAGGACAAAGCTATTCGTGTCGCTGTGCTATCTCAACAGCCTAGTTAGTTTTGTGAAATATGTCCCATGAAACAGTGCAGTCAGCGACGAAAGTAGGCACTGCACCAACACAAATTTCAAAAAGTGAGTCAGATGAGCGATTATTGGTGTTCAAGATGCTTATGAAAATTGGGTTTGTTTAGCAGCTTTTGTCACTGACCGTACCTATGCAAACAAGATTCATACAGCCAAAATCAAGCTAGCGCCCATTCGTTACCGCCACGCCGCCATTCGGCTATGGTCCGGCAACTAGCAGCTTTTTCACGTCACTAGTCCGGCACGGTGGCGCGGGCGTTCCAGCACTAATCCCCTTGTTGGTTTTGTTCGTTTTAGTTTGCAGGAGCAGTGCACTTGTCGTGTATTTGTGACTTGTGCATTCGTTAGCCGTTTTTGTTGGGTTACATTCGTGGTATTGTTGAGCAGGTAACAAAGGATAAGTCGACTGTAAAAACTTGTACGGACAAATTAATAAGAGTGTCAATCAATTATACCATCTTTGTATTGGCTTACAAATGTGGTTTTCGGTAATCTTTACTTTTCGATTTAACACAATATAATTTTGTATATTTGGATTTGCCATCGCTCAACGGTGAGGGAAATCGGCATGTTCAAGAAGTCCAAGAACACATTCAGGAGCATGCGACATCTACCAACCCGCACTGGGCCAGCGTGGTAGATTACGGTTCATACAATCTCTCTCTAAGAGAAGGCCAGAGTCCAAGCAATGGAAACGTAATAAATAGGTTGATGATGCACTTGTATTAACGTTTGTTTCTATTTCTATTAATCACACAATAAATTGCCGTTTCTTCAATCTTTGTTCCTTCAAAAGTCTTTATGTTATTACAGCATTATTATCTTCATCGTAAAACTGTTTGTCTTGATAATATACGAACAGATTCAGACAGTTGGTGTCGACTACTACAGGCAGAAACCGCAAATTAATTTTATTGGAAACATAAAATATTATACACAAGAGCTATCAAAAGTTACAAGCGTTCTTAGATGAGTATTTCCCTACAATATAATATTGTATCTTTACAAGGAGTACTTTCATGTTTGAAATGGGTACACGGTCATTGGTCATGTCAAAATATGTAAGCATTTTATCAAACTTATAATATAACCTTTACCCACTTTTACAGCGGTCGTAAAGAGGCATTGTCAATTACATTCAAAACGATTCATGTAGTTTTATCCACAGTGAAATCCTCACGATTGCAACGTGAAATATTAACCATTGCAATATATACGTTTTGCTGTAGCGTACATCGTAAATTTTGCGCACGCAAATTCACGCTCCTAGCTTAGTCGCTCGCTCCACCTCTTTCTATTTTATCCTTCAAATGGAGTAAAGGGCGGAGAATTTAGGGTTATCGGGAATTCTCGACTAGGAGAGTACTTCTGAGAAAGACGCTGTTGGGAAAGAAAGCAGTTTTAAGAATTTAACGTGGTCTGTTTTGCGCTTTTGCCACTAAACTACCATCAGTGATGATACGATGGCTTTTTTGTTATTAATTTTTTTTAGTTTTAGCTATAATTATTATAAATCAATACTTCACTATGCAACAACAAAATTTCGAGTCGTCAAACTTGTTGTAATACCTTGTAGGCAGTTGCATACAATCGGGTTATGTTTGATCGCAATGTCATCCGATGCTAAGCGAGAACGCGGTCGATGGTGTAGTGCACTTGTGTAGAAAATAACTATTCACTCTTGTCTTGAAGACTCCCAAAATATAACGATCGGAAAATACACACTCTGGCAGGGAGTTCCACTCCTTAGCAGGGATCCTCATTTGTTCTATTTTCGTGGAAAAACGTGTAGACATATTTTTTGGTCTATAGCTAGTTTATGGGCCGAAAATTGTCACAGGTAAGCTACTTTTTATTCCGGGAAATACGCATGGTATCTATGGGAATCTTCGCGCAGGATACCGCGGGGCGCAGTAATTGATCTTTCATAAAGTGGATCAGGGCAGTTCCTGTGTTCTGTATGCACCATACCTACATAAGTATGGTGCTGGTGCACTGTGGTACAGCCCAATTAAGCTGCTGCCAATAGCGCAGGTCCTGTACCGATGGCGGCAATTCGTTGCGGTTTGGTTGAGGTCTCATTAAACGGTCGAATCGCTACCATGTCATTGGCCATGAGGTGCTACGAGCGCGCCGAATTTATTTTTAGTGTTAATACGGGACAGGTTTGTTTTTAATGTGAGCGCTTTATTTAAATGCATCGGGGGCTGTGCATTTTATAATTGTGGGCAACATTGAAACGAGGAGCATACATTACCAAAAAGAGCTTGGTTAAATATATTACCGACTAAAAAACACCACCCGATTAATCGATATTTATCTCGCGTGCAATTTTAATGCGACCTCTAACTGTGTTTTTTTCAAACGGTTTTAATGTTTCAATTAGGTATTCTTTAAGAATCTAATATTGTTTTTGGGAAATATAGTATTAAAAGCGTTTTTGGTAGGAGTTAAATAAAACCATTTCTGTGTCGTAGAATATGTTTAAGGCTTATTGCAACGAGCATACAGTGGCCGAGTGGCCGTCGGCCGTCCCTGTTATCACTGGAAAGACGAAGTCACGAAGGATTTGTGCTAACTCCAGGTGGAAGACTGACAGGAGGTGACGGAGGACAGATCGAATTGGCGTCTTATATTATCGGAGGCCAAGACTCACTTTGGGTTGTTGCACCATCTCTTTGGCTGTTTGACCACAATCTCACTTTAGGGTGATTGAATTTCACTGCCTGTGTTGCGCCGGTGTTGTTTTGCCAACATGACAGTTTGTTGATTGTTATGTCTGGAGACAGTGACGGCACACTATCCAATATGACTTGCGGTTTCAATGAAGGACCGCTATTAGTGTTTACAAATAACATTATGCTTTACTGTATAATATTTTAACTACTGTCTGTCCCTTGGGGTATCATTATTGCTCATCAGTCATGACACACACACATGCTTACAGCGTTTAAGTATTTTATTTTCGATTTACACATGCAATAATAATGCCAAGGGCGTTCGTTCACTTGCATATTGTATCGTCCATAGTTGTTCCTACGTAATTGATTTATGGTAATTTTGAATTGAGGACCTCAACGGAAGAGTAGCCCAGGCTCAGTACCTAAGCAGTTTTGAGATAAAGAGCAATTTATGAATCGAGCAGTTATTTTTATCCTCTCTAATATTTAAGAGCAGAGCTCTTGTCGGTGGAGCACCTGCCATCTTGTTCTCTCCTCAGACATCTTTTTAACCTCTTGGTACGACATGACGTCAATGACGTCCATCCATTCTTTGACGTGGTCTATGTATGTTCTTCTCGCTGGTTATTCATAAATGAGTTAGTTATTAATTTAAAACTAAAACTCTTTGAAGGTTTAGAAAGATTAACAATTTGATAGATAGATAGATTAACTCCTTATTGGCACACCACAATACAAGGAAAATTAAAACTAGAACAGCAATAAAACTTAATGGTAAGTGGCATAACGGGCGGTCTTATCGCTCAAAGCGATCTCTTCCAGACAACCCAAAAGCAGAGGAATAGTACGAAACTGTATGGATAAGTACAATAATTATACAATATGCTGTACGAAGATCTCGAATCTTGATTATGAAGTTTATTTTCCTTGTCAGTGCTTCTCGGACTGTCGGAAGTTTCATTTAGATCTGTTAGTAAAAAGTTATAGAAATAAATAAATAAAAAGATACCTACTTAATTAATCATTTACATGATGATCATATTTTTTATTTTTGTCGATTTTCACATTTTTGACGATTTGTCGGGCCCCTTTTCCACTAAAAAATAAACGCACTGCAATTGCACGCTAACTCACACGTATTGCGAATTGCAATATGACCGCGGTCTGCCGTAGATATATTGCCTCGTTACGAGAAATTGTATTAAAATGATATTGTCCTTCAGCTGGATAATTTAACTGGAACGTGATGAGGGTAATAATTGTCGAATTGAATACAGACAAAATGATGAACAATGTAAAACAGAGCTTTTACATAATTTTTACCATGAGCGGAACAACTTTGTATCACGGTTTAGGTATACCTAATATGTATAACGACGTATGAAACGTTGGAAACTTCATGTCAGGTAAATGATAATGAAAAGAAAAAATATTTCAGATAAAACTTAAAAATTTATTAATTCAAAAATGTTTTTATACAATTCAAGAATTCATTGATGATAGAAGCGTCACAATCTCACCACCTCTAAAATAATATCGTATGTACCTACCTACTTAAGTATATTAAATTTTCTTAATGTATGTGTTGTCCTTAACTAGAATTTTATTTCTGTTTCTATATGCTATATCCTAACAGGGTCATGTTGTTATGACAATTTGCATAAATAAATAAATAAAAAAAAAACAAACAAACTAATCTCTCTCTCTCTCTGAGAGAAGGCCAGAGTCCCAGCAGTGGGAACGTAAAAGCCTGATGATATTATTGCACACAAGGTTTTATATCATTTTTTTTGTTCAGCCATGCGCATCTTCTGACTGATGTTGATTGTTAAATAGTGTAAGTATAATGTTTTTTTTGTGATTTTTTGCGGGTTTTTTGTGGTTTTTTGTTTTTTTGAAGTATAATTGATAAATAATTGAAATTAGTTATTTGTTAGATAATTTTAAATGTGTGATAAATAAATTGCTGCTAATGATTGATGCCTTTAAAGGGTATAACCCTAATTTAATTGGCCGAGTAACAATGCTATTTGATTAAAACAGATGCTACTTTTTATCCCGAAAAAAGGTCCCTGCGGGATAACAGAAACCGCGGGGCGCTAGCTAGTTTAAAATATGTAAACCTGAAATTCTTAACTTACTGACGAAATAATAAATCGCCAATCGCAAAACTCTATTAGGATTTCTCCTGAAGTAGTCGACACAATAATACAACGCCACCGTCTCGTCCAAAGCTTTTGTTCATTTATTCTCTCCGGAAGAATAAAAAAAAATGATCTGAGAAAAGTTATTTAAGTCCATGTCACCGCCAGTAACGGGCACCTTCATACTGAATGCATTAAACACGCGGTCTTAATACGTGACTCTTGTGTGCCACGACGTGTTCAAAGCGGTTAAGTAGTGTTGCCGATAGGAAAAGTGGTCGGACAAAAGGATTCGGCTTAATTTTACTGTTAGGTCGGAAGATGTAAAATTTGTAGAAAATTATAGTTATTAAAAATTACATCGATTTAAAATTGCTATATGCTTTTAATTTTAAATATTTCATGATTTAACTTAGACCTAAAAATGACTATGAAATCTACACAAAAGTTTCAAGGTTATGACAATGTTCGTGAAATTAACGTGCTGATTAACGTTAATATTTCATTAAAATAATAATAAACGCAAACACAACTTGCTTGGTAAAAGTTGAGGAAACATTTCAAAATTATAAGAGCAATAGTGATAAAACTCAGCACCGGAAAAATTTGATATCCCAATAACCAGTAGCATTGTTTTACCACAACAACAGAAAATAGAGCAACATAAAATGAAAGATCTTAGAGATGGTGTTACAATAGTATCCGGCCAAAACGGCATTCTATGCATCTCTACTCCAGCTTATGTTAGTATAGAGCAGCGAACATTATGCAAACTCGCTATTTTTGCGGCAGGGCTTACAACATGCGTGTGAGTAGTTTATACCACCCCTGAGAATGACCCTGTAATACGGCACGACCCACACATCTCTGGGATATCGCTTACTTTCGGCAATGCGCAAACTTGTATTATGTGGGACAGTGGGACGGTGGGACAAGTGCGAATTTATGTAGATGTTATTAAATAACGCACATGACTTTATTGTGGCAATACCGGATGAGAAAAACTATATAGTACATACTTTGAAAGTCAAGTTTACTCATCTCTTTTTACCTCTTAAAGGGTAGCGTTTGGCCACCAATTACCTGATGGTAGGTGACCATGCGGTCGAAAGTGACACCTGGTCTGGGAACTGGCTCTCAAACGAAGCTGCCGGAATATACCGATGCGTGTTTAGTGAGACCTCGAGGGTGGCGGATAGTCAGACTATGAAGTGTCATACCATCAAGTAAAGCACCTATAGACAAGATATCGATCATTACGAGTTATCCAACAATCAATGGTAAATTATACACATTCATCGATAGTAATTACAAGCGGCAAATACATTCTTGCATTGTCGACATTTCCACGCTGTTACGAGATAAATCAATTAGAACATACGCGTGTTCGTTTTTGCTTGTGTTGGTAATGTGTGTCGATGTTATTATTGGCTGGTAATTTAACAGATCGCAGTATAAAGCGTTGAGTAGCAATAGTTAACTATTTTTTTCTTACATGCTATTTAGCGTTTGACCAGAAGTCACCTGATGTTAGGTGATGATAAGGTGGCGTTATGCTATGGGAAGTAGCTTTGGAGAAAGGGTGCCGGAATCGACGCGCTTGGTGCCTTTTGCATCCGACCTCTGATCAACCCAACAAGCGAGAACCTGTTTAAGTATTGGTCGAGACTCCTCGTTCTTCGTATGTCTCTTCGTTGGCTGAAATAATGATTAGGTACTATTATGTGAAAACCCCGTTGCATGACTAACAAATAGATCACATTGCAATTAATTACGAAGCACCTATCGGTATTCCTCACTTGACAGCTAGTAAGTACCCTATCCAGGTATATGGTAACACCACTTTCGACCACTTCATCACTCAATATCAGGTGACTTGTGGTCAAACGCTACCCTGTAAGAAGTAAAAAAACAGAGTATATTACTTTCACAGTGTAGTAACAATACGAATAAATACGTATTTAACTGCCAGACAGTCATATTACATTCAATTGAAAGTCGACTTCGACTCGCTTTCACCCGATCTATTTCTTTTATAATTATGCACACAAACATAATGTATTGGTTGGTCCGATGACAATACAACAATGACCCTGACCTCATACCACAGTCAAAACATCCGACACACTAAAGGAGTCTTCAATGGCTAACGGTAGACTTGTCGTATGCGTTTAAACTCTTTTCGCTTGTCTCAATGGTCCTGACAAAAGCGTTTCATTGTACACGCTTTCGGTTCAAAATTATATTTGATACAGTCCGACTGGTTTGAATAGCTCTGTTTTTAACTACTTGATTTGTACCTGTAAAAAATCTTGTAACTTTCTTAAGAAACAAATTGTAACTAGTATTTAACCAAAAATATCATGGGTTTACGTTTCAAGACTTCACACTTTTTGAGCTTTCGGAATAAACATTAACCTCTAATTTCATTGCGATAAGCACAACGATTTTGGCCGCATCATCGTTTGAAGGACTTTTTTATCTTTTAATATTAGCTGCGTAAAAATAAAAAAACAACTGACAGAAGAATCTGTTACCAACTACCTATCTGTGCGATAGGACAGTTCCTAACCCATGTGTAGCGTGGCGTTACTCTCAGCCGCATCGTCACTTAACATCAAGTGACTTGTGATCAAAAGCTACCCTGTAGGACTGTAGGTACAATGTAAAAAAAACAGCGCTACTATACAGAGGCACAATATCTTGCTCTTAACAGATACAATAAAAAAAAATGGTTTTATCATCGTACGCAAAAAACGTGAAAGGAAACTGGTAGATAGATACGTCTGCACTCTGCCCGTTATAATATCAACAATCCTACCCTGATAAACTTTTAGTATTCTCGTGATCATGGCGCTTGCAACAGTGCCGAAGTATCGAGAACTGAATCAAAATCAAATACATGGTAATTATCTCGTTTGAAACCCTTTTTTTAATAGTTTCAATAAAATACGCAATTCAAGAATATTTAAGTAAGTATCCAAGGTCTAATTTGACGCAGTTGCAAACGCTACGTTATCAGCAATTCAGCATCACGTGTAAACGAATTTGTTTTGCTGTACGCATAATATTTACTCGTACCACGCTATTAGTAACACTTTGCGGTGCAATAATTTTCCGGCACACACTCCCGGCACTTATGAAACGATTTTTCTCACGTATTGTTTGTTTCTGAATTATATTAGCTTTTTGCGTTGCTGCTGTTGCATTATGCGCTATTTAGTTTCAATGAAAGGTTCATTGTGGAGTTTCATTTTGCAGTGGTAGTTTTTGGCATTGATGAAAGGAAATAATTGCATATTATTTAACCGAACCAAATGTGTAAATACAAACTCACTAATTTAAATGGTGGGCAATTTAATCTAATTCCGTTTACGTTTAGTTAGTAAGTAATGAAATTTTCTTTAAGAAGCATTTGGCCATTTTTTTACATTTCGCATCATCATCCTAGTCAAGAGTTTTAAATTCTAGGCATGTGCACTTCGCGGCTAGGCAAGCGGCAATATTACTATCTACTAGATAAAACGTAGCCGAACCGTAAGAATAGTCCAGCGTTCTAACAGTGTTTGAAGGAATGTTCAAATCTGTAATTCTGGAGTCTAGGCGTGACGTTTACACACTTACAACAAATACACCTTATATTAATATAGTAAAGATTTTCATTCTAAACCGTGTTATTTTAATCAAATTTCACCGTCCCTATTAATGTTTGAAAGTTATTCACCTAATAAAACTGAATTTATGTATGCAACAAGATTAAAACACGATGAAATATGCAACTCGGTGTTATTAAATGAAAAGCTTATATATATAGCACTATCTTTGTTTCACAAAGCACTGTTTAAAATGTTCAGAAGCGAGAGAAAACGCTGTAATCTTCGGATCTCATTTTATATTAATTGGTGGATACCTGATTAGATATGGCACGCGATATTCTCGTTGAGTCAACTTGTTTACTTTAAATAAACTATGTAGCCGTTTTCTCCTAACCAATTTCACAAAAACCTTTCCGGATAACTTTTTTATCCTTATCTCAAGCTATCAACATATACTTAAATACGGCCGGTTTCAATAACCGATCTATCCACGGTTTGACATAAATTTGACATTACTTCTATGGACCTTATGTCAAATTTCCATCTCCAGTAGGGCAAATCGTGGATAGATCGATTATTGAAACCGGCCGCTACCTAGTCATCCGCAGTTGTGAACTATTTTCACTCCTTTTAAGATTAAATGATTTTACTCCTCGAACGGATTTCATCAAGGAACTAATTAGCTTGCGTGAGCTTCCCAATAAGCGCCACTTAATTAATAAGCTTAATAACAGTACTAATATGACTAAATGGCTTGTTAAGCTAATCACAAAATTGTGGCTGTACAACCAGCAATTTGTAAGTGCTGAAATGAAAAGAGTTCTTAGTGCCACTCACCGCTAAATGGCGCGAAGCTAAACAAGCTTTTTAAAACTAAACGATTGCCTTTGTCCGCGTGCAGGCAACATCCTGTATAATGGTCTCTGCATGCTAAAAGATAGAACAAAACGATCTGATTCAGGTCAGAATTCTAAATATACTTTTGATTAAATTCTTTTAAAAGTTTGTCGCTTTCGACGACTCTTTAGTCTATAATGATCATTTTTATACTACTATTTTCACCAAAAATATGTTGCCCTGATTGCATTATAGTGAAGTGATAAGTTATTTTTGTGACAATTTTTATTGAATTTAAGTATTAACTCGTTGAATTTACCAACAACCAAAGTAGACCTAAAACAACAATATACACATTGCTTACTTTTAATCATAGCTGTAGCTGTAGCATGTTTTGTCCCCGGAGGCTAATTTTGAGTTATTTCGAAAAGTCATGGAATTTCCCGGAAAGTGTGGCGCACCCGTCACTTTCCTACGTAAATATGAGCCCCATTATAATAGCGAGGTTGGAAATGTCACAATGCTACGTATGGGTTTGAAACCTCTCCAACGTCATTAGCAGGACTCCGCGACACGAGAGGGAGAGGTCAACGGAATGAGGTTACTGACCTGGCCAGCAGTGACTGGACATTCTGCTGGGAACAATCCTCGGTTCGATGCGATTCAACTTGGAATCACGTGCTAAGGTAACGTGTGAGCCAAAAGCTATTCTTTGCTATTCGGTGTTGCTTTAGATTGTAGAAGTCTTTTCGTTGATGCTTTGAAAGAATGTAGAAAAATGTGTGAGATTTTTTTGTTGAACTTTCGTTCATTTGACCACCTTTCATTTTGTTTGTTCGGTATTGTTGCTGGCAATGATGCTCACCAAAGTGGCAATGATCAACTTACAAACGCTATGAAAATGAAGTAACGTCATTTTGAAAACTGTAGGTTGTGAGTTTAAATCTTGGAATGAGCTTGAGCTTTCGGTTAAAGAACAACATCGTGATGAAATAATGACTTGTTGGTAAGGTTTACATGAATAAATACTTATATAGATAGAAATATCCAAGTCTCAGGTTCAAATATTCGTGTTCATCACACATATATTTGCCCTTACCGGGATTCGAACCCGGGACCACTAGCTTCACAGGCAGGGACACTACCAACTCGGCTACATGTAGCGATAAAAAAATTACGTTAAAAATAACAAACTAATTAAAAATGCTATTAGAACCATTTTCGACTTCTACGCGGACAAAGTTGCGGGCTTAAGCTAGTAATGTATATTTGTCACTCTGAGTTTTGTAATAATAAATCTTATCTGTCTCTTATTCTAATTTGAAAGGAGATATTAATAGAAATAACACCAATATATCGTAAGTATAAGCAAACAGAAACGTCTCACTAACTAACCAGTCGTTGTTCTAAAACCAGCTCTGATTTAAACATTTCCACAAGATTTTCGGATCCGCAAGGGAATCAACAGAATTACTCTTTGTACTTTTTTTACATCTAAAAGTCAAGTCAAAAAGTCGGGAATACGTTTACATTATCTAGGGGTGTCAATCGTTTGGAACTCGAAGTATACTTTGACTATTCTCACACATAGGTATATCTGATTTAATAATTCATTAATATTATTAATTTATCTGATTAGTTCCTTAGAATAATGTAATGAAATCATTTTATCGTCACGTTGTTATTTAATTAATTATTGTGTAATTCGCATGCTTTTCCTATTAAATAGAAAAAAAAATACAGTGGACAAATTTTAAGTACACATTAAACCAAAAACAAACGCTATAAAATCATTTAGTTATATAAATTTATTTGAAGCACACTACCTTTGCTTTGAAGAGCTTAAAATATAATTGGAGTGCGATAACCCTACATCTATTATGTCAGTCTTATTAACAATTCATTACCTAAAGTCTACAAAGGGACTAAACCCAGGTAATCAAAAGAAGGGTATTTTAAATTCGTTTTATTTTTTTGGCGACATGTACTTCAATCGCCAATGAAGCTAATGGTTTGTTTTCTAAAAATAGCGTTCACATATTACTCAGCTGCGAGGAACGAGTGTAGGCATTTGCTAATTTGAGTAATGGCAGTGCTATTTTGAATAATCTTTGTAATCTTTTGCCTTATTTACATTGCTGTTAACTGCTTACTTAATAGTGCTGCTTAATATTAGAAAACATCGTAAAAAAATGGAAAGTCCAAGAACCACAACCTGCGACATCTATCAACCTACACGCTTCCCAGCAGTGGGAATGAAACTGTTTTAAGCAGTTAGCTGGAAGTCATTACATTTTTTATGTATGCTTCCTTTAGAGTTTTTTGTCACGTGGTCCATATGCCCCATCATATTCTACTTATTACCTTCATTATTTATTTCAAAAGCTTTTTTCAATTTTAATTTCAATCATAATTATATTGCATTCATATGTTAGTATAGGTACATGAGTTAGTGGTTAAAATTAGCAAACATATGAACCCGAATTGGGTATAGCAATGTAGGAGCGGACTGATCGATTCTATTCATGTTGTGAAGTTGTCATTGAGGAAGTCATTAGATTAGCAGCATCACACGGAGGTTCTAAGTACTAACATATTTATGAACTTGCCAGTTTTAGAATCTATTTCTTCTTCATTCATTCATTCATTTCTTTTCTATTTCTTGGTCTGCGCCGACCCCGATAGGTGGGCTATTTGGGGTCGGCGCAGCATGTACTCTTCTTCTACTCTTCCCTGTCATTCGTCATCGCTTCATTCACTCCCCTTTCATTCTTATCGAATAATATCAATCCTTACACAATCCTTACACTTAATTCTCCATACATTATTTCTACAAAACCACTAATAACCATAAAAAAATTCAATCACCCAGTCAGTCACTCAGTCAGAAATCACTTCAAAAACCTCCTAAGTAAGGCCCCACAAGTGTTTGATCAGTGAGATTTAGAAAATTAAACTCAATCGCGGTCCGTCAGTGGGCTTAATCGATTCAATGAAAAAGGAACACGAGGCTTCCCCCCAGAGAGATTGCCAAATTGGTCCATTTTATCTTCGTGGAGAGGGAATGCCACTCTGTTTTTTGGTAGATTTCGCGAAAACTCGCTACCGGATTTTTCTTTGTTATCAACAAATTGGAAAGGTATTTCATTAACTCCCAGTAACACGTCTTTTTACTTTATTGGTCAGCGATCTTATTTACTTCATACTAGATTTCGCGATCAGAACGCTTACTGTGTTTTACTGAATTGCACAGTAACTTGTGCAACTTTCTTAGTGTGGCTTTGTTAGTTGCTATTAGACGTACGATTGGTGCAGAACGTCACTACTTATATGAACAAAACAAAAACAACTGAAGTAACCTGACTGTGAATTCAAAATTCAATTAAGTTCGTTGATATTTGTAGTGGTAGGGTTCTTTGCAGTGTCTACCTGGGGAATTACGATACCTGTGCCAGTTACTCAACCCCCAAGCAGTATTGTGCAAACTTTTTTGTGTTCCGTATTCAATTGTATGTTTCCATTTTTTTTGTCACGTATTTCATAAGAAAATAGCGCTCGTAGCGGAGTTTATTATGACTAGTCAGTCGTTTTTAACCTGTTGTATTCTCTCTCTCTGCGAGAAGGTCTATGTCCCAGCAGTGGGCACTGATATAGGGCGATGATGACACTAAGAAGAATTGTTTACCTTAGCCCAATTCGATCGCTCCAATTCGAAACCTACCTTGTCGATTGGCGTCTATCACCGCGGCTTTTTTGCATCTGATGTCCATTTCAATATTTTTAGGGGATAAAGTAATTGGTTTATTATCGTGAATGATCTCTTTTTAGGGGAAGTGTTCGTTAATGGCCATTTAGCCGATTGCGGTTGATGGTGATGACTATAATGATTGCCTCAGTTAATTTTGGTATGGTGAAATATCCAATTTATCTGGCAGGATGTTTGGACTTACGATTAGATATTATTTATTGCGATGATAGCTTTAAAAACTAAAGAAGTAAACCCAAGAGCTTAGGTTCAAAGCTTTGCACGGGTAGAGCAAGATATTCCAATTTTTCCTCGAAAAGTTTGCATGAAAAGTATTACTAGTACGTCTTTGTGGCCTACGTTATCTTTATGCAAAATTTGAATAAAATCGGTCAAGCATACAATTTTTTTAAATATATCAGTAAAGATAGAGTAAGTGAAGTGGATCAGACCAAAATAAAAACTAAAATCTGGTTAAAATTCAAACTCAAATTCTTAACGAGATATATTTTATGTAATTATGATAGACAATATCCTCCTTTTTTAAGTCAATCAAAAATAGCTACTAGCTATATCTAGCTTGTAGTAAGAATCGTTGTCGAGGCCATACAACTTCATTGTCAACCCGCAATACCTTCGCAATGTTTCTACCCGCAAGGATCGTGAGTCGTGGGCGGCGCGGTGTCGCCGGATCCGGCCCGGGTCACGGCTGCTGCGCGCACGCACCTTTGCGGTGGCGACGGCAATTACGTCAGGGTTTAAAACTTAACTATTCCTCTGTAAATTGATGTTGTATGAACCAAAGAGTGAAACATAGTTTTCCCGTTTCGAAACGACGAAATTCGCCGAGGAACTAAGGTCACCGTCATAGCTCCCTAGAGTTTCTCAGTAAGAGCCGATGGATGCAGATTGCTATGGTGGTGATCAAAGGGGGAGACCTATGTTCAGCAGTGGACTTCTTCCGGCTGATGATGATGAGTTTTCCTATACTTGCAAAATGTGGAAGGAGCTTCCTCTACAAGTCTTTCCCCTGTGCTACAAATTGCAGTCTGTCAAGATGGGTGGAAAAAGTATAAAAAAGTAGTTCTTAGGGGTTGGCAACGTATCGGCAACGCCTCTAGTGTTGCCAGTTGTTTGGTGCAACTCAGCCCATAATTGCCAGTTTAAGGTTATATAGAATTGTCTGGTGAATCATTATCATCATCAGCTTGTGTCAGTTCACTACTAGACAGGCTTAATTTTGAATGATGCGAGAGATATTATTTGGTAAGTAAAGAACATTTTAAATCTGATTTATTATGAAACTGTATGTTTATTTATTTTACCCGAGAACCTTTGCCAGCGGGCCTAAGAAACACAATTATGATATCCATGTCACAAAACCTCCTTGTCAAATATCACTAACTTTGCACAAGAGCTCTCATCAAAAATCTTACCTACATGAAATAAATCTAACGCTCAGTTTTACAGTGCTGAAAGCTCTAAATCAGCTTCTCGGAAAGCAGGGACATGCAGTTTTGTTATAAATACGTCCAATTTGTAGCGTAGCGGAGCAAGTTAACAGCTCAGCACTTGCGATAGAAATAGGGGACGCTGCTGACTTTCAGTTTTTAAAAACGGGTCCGGATGAGCCTTAAATTGGAACTAACGCATGTACGTTGCTGCGGCTTGCACGCTCTTGAATTAAACTTTGTTAGTTTAAGGCAGATTTAATAAGGGAACCGAACAAGCTCCAATGACTTTTGACAATTTACCTCTATTTCTCTCTCTCTCTCTTTCTCACTCTCTCGTTGACATGTCTGTGAATAAGGGAATGAATGAATTAAAAGTGATTTAAGTTATATCTTACATTTCAATTGTGCTCAAAATTTGTGCCAAAGCATTAAATTCAAAAGGATTCCATTCGTATTTACATTGACAGACTCGGGGAGTATTGCAGAAATGCAGCATCCAAGCATCTTGGTTCGCTTGCAGAGAACGATTTTAATTAAATAGCACCCAGCAATGTCACAATAATGTTAAAGTGTTACCGCTACCTGCTATTAATATTATTTTGTAGTTTCTTGCAGAAATCTCCCTTCCTACTGGTAGTTTTTAAATGTAGCAATATTACCGTCACGTTGTTTTACATCTTGCAGGGACAGTGTTTCAGTACGAGACTCCTGATGTTAAGTGACGATGTGGTCGAAGGTGGTGCCACGCTGTAGCCATGCTATGTATGGACTGAGAGTTTACTCTCAAGTGAGCTTGCTGGAATACACCATTATAGGAGTTGAACTTGACGATATTAGATTATAATTATGTAGGTACCATCTACTTCTTTCTAATAGTCTCACTAAAACTCAAAAGCGGCTTAACCGATTTGGTTTCGTAATTCTAAGGAAAAGGTTTATGTATGAAATATTGTTTTTGCAAAATCCACCGGAAAATTTTTGAAAAACTATTTTTTTTAATTGTGTTGTTGTTTGACCTCTAGTTTTATATTTACTTATGTGAAGCCAGAGCGGGTCACTTGTGGTTGATGACGGTTATTACGTAATTTTGGAATACTGGAGCTGCAGTGGCAGCTGCATCCGATTTCATACAATGCAAATATTGCTTAATATTTTTCGCACGATGGTAAGTATCACACCTTTCCAACGATTGCATTACGTTGAAAGTTCAACTGAAACTTCCCACGCTGCTCTTTCTGAAATAAATGCACACAAAAATTTAATGTATTCATTGAAAAGTGACCGATAGTTAAACACTACGTAGGATAGAATTAGTTGCAAATTTTTTCACAATGTAGTTTTACAGAATTTAAAGTATCTGCAACTATACAATTTGCAGTATTGCATGTTTATTTTATGAAGCTAAACGCTACTTCATCATACTTACGTGCGCTTTTTTAACCCCAGGATAAAAATTAACCATAGAATAAAACAACAAATGCAATGTAAACCAAGAGAGTGAATTGAATCATTTTGTAAATTGTAGCTAAAATTAGACAATGGTGTCGATTTTGCTGTGCATTTTATAAAAATGAACTAAGTTTGACAGGTCTAAAAGTGATGCTGTCATTGTTGTACTTTGCTGTTCAGAAAAAGATAGCAACACTTTTAGACCTGTCAATCTTGTTTTTGGAAAATGTTCAACAGCATCATTGTCTAATTTTAGCAAAATTATTACAATTTTCCAGTCGTTTTTTCTCGGGTATTTTGTAGATTTATAGGCAATATTTCCACCAAAGCTACAAAAAAAAAACATTCGTAATTTGCGAGTTAGTCTCAAACTCAAGCAGCAGTGCCAGTAAGTTGGGAGCCACGAAGCTGGCGGTAAATTAACAACACGTACCGAGAGACAAATATGAGGCAACAACTCTTCATATCGCGGATGTTAAGCGCAGAGAGCTGCAGCTGGTTAATTTAGTTTATTACCGACGCGTGGTAAAAATATTTCTCAATTAGTGTACTTCTAGCTTAAAACTTTAACGTTCTTAGCGTGTTTAGTGTTTCGTTAGGCTTTAGTAGCGTACTTTATGTAACACAGATAAGGAATTGATATATTATGTTAGGTAAGTTTAATAGAAATAACAATAATAGTCAAATACAAAGCATACGTAAAAGCTCTTGTCAGAATAATCTTGACATTATAGATCTACTAGCTGCGCCCCGCGGTTTCACCCGCATGGACTAAATCCCACTGCTGGGCAAAGGCCTCCCCTATTTCCAACCAGGACTACAGTTTATCGCGATAAAAAAATTAATACCCCTAGGTCCTAGGGGTATAAAAATTGCCTATGACCTATTTATTCTCAGACGTACCAAATAATACACAATTTTTTTTAATTAAAATCAGTCTAGCCATTTCCGAGGAGTTTGATAACAAACACTGTGTGTGACACGAGATTTTTATATATTAGAAGATAAAAGCGTTGAAGTTTAATTGTATACTGACTGTTAGCTAAAACAAGCTTCTTAAAAACTTCCTCCAGCATTATTGTGTTGTAGTTGCACGACGGTGAAATAACAGAAGCATACCAGCTACCTATACGGTAACTAAAGTACCTAACTGACAGCCACGTAGGGCACATCCTAGGTGGTCGTGACCTACGAGGTAATGCGTTGTTACAAGCAATGGTTACCGTCAATATCAGCTCGGTCGTCAGCTTGTTCAGTCATGTCGTTATTTAAAAAAGACCGCTTCATTAATTACTGTTAACCATCATGTCGTGCAGTTCGATTGCCTTTTACCTTACCATCTCGATGCTACCATTACTTATCGCTAATAGTCTTCAGAACCGGTTATATTCCGCTATGCCTATAATATATACTGAGCGCCTCGACTGCTCAGCCTCACTGAAAATGTGAATATTAACTCATCCGGTTTAATCTACGCTGTACACTCATTTATCGTTGCAAAGCTCATAATGGTAACTTAACTTTCACCCCCATAAAGGTACGAATCCGACGCAAGCAGCACCTTATGCTGCCTACTGCACTGACGTCATTACTGTCATAAATTTGTAAAAAAGTAGCTAACGCGAGATTCTTGAATTATGAAACTAAACCTAACGATTGCTTTTGCTACATTAGGTAATAGTGTTCAAATTATTTTATTTTTTTGTAGTTTATGTAACTCTTGTTGCCAATCAGTTGATGCCATTTTAGCCCACGACTAAAAATTATTGCTGAGTTGTTTTACGAGTACGTTTGTATATGTAAATTTGTTTTGTTTAGGGTAAAGCAAATCGTTAGGTATAGTTACATTATCCAAACATCTAATCTATGTAAAAGTACTGGGGTGTACTTATGTACTGAGGCAAATTTTATTGACACATCGGACCACGGCAGCGCTGCATGCTGCCTTGCTGCCTACATCGAACTTGTACTACGATGAACTATAGCATTATTAGCAGCATCAATTTCTTTGATAGTTAATATTGTTTTAGTAGGTTAGGTCTTAATTCTTATATCTCAAGGAGCACTGCTACATTTATAATATTTTAGCACCCCTTGTTAGGTAGTTTTTTTTTTGTTGTTTAAGCAAAATAATTCAAAATCACGTCTAAAGATTTCCATCAAGTTTGTTGTGTGCTTGTATTCGCACCGTTTTTTTATTGGTCCATCGGTCACGATAATAGAGTTCGATTTATTTTGAACGAAAACTGAGATTGGTTTCTGAACATAGGTCTTCTTCTTTTATTACATCCTTACAGCATCAATTGTATTTCAGCTTACTTCCTGGAATCGATAACATTTTTATCAGTTAGAAACGAGCATTTGGTGGCTTTTTTTATGTAGCTCAGTTGCGTCTATTTAAATATTGAAAATCTTAAAAAGGCCCTGAACTATTTGTGAACTGTTAGGTTACATCATCAGCCCTAAAACAACTATTACCTACCTATTTTGTGTAATGTGCGTATAATATTTTTCTAATGCACCTACGTATGTTAACCGTTCTTTTTTTGTTTCAGATATAGAAGCAGAGAAGATATAATTAAGAAATTCAGTAATCTACAACATTAAGGTAATATTTTTATAAATTTGAATACTTAATTAAAATGATCGTTTAACGTCTCATTTTCTTCCTTTTTGAAAATAATTATATGACAGCGTAGAATAATAAATTGAGGTAAGAAAATATTCAGGTCATGTCCTATTCTTGCGGCACCACTATTATTTCTTAGTTCTTCCTCATTTCTATTCCCCGAGTATCTACGTATTGGAATTATATTATAAATTTCCCTCAACCTCTCGGAATAAAATTATTCCGACCATGGGTGGTGCTGCGGAGAGCCAATCCTTTAGAATCTAAAGTTTAGAATAAAACCATCCCTAGGACACTCTCAATTCTAAAAGTGAGTTTAATAGAAATTAGGTATGTAGACTAGTTCAGAAAAATGTAGCGTTTGTTGTAATTGTTCTTATATATTTATTTTCAAATTATTATTTTTTAGTTTACGTCGATGTAATTAATTATTGATTGAATGTTATATATTAATGTATATGTATGTATAAGTAGGCTGATTCTTGTAAAATTACACAATTCACACTTTTCCGCACTCATCTAGAATATATTTCAATTGAAACCTTTAGATAATATAGATGAACCCTATTTATCGTATCGTGTCTTCGCCGACCCATAATTTGTTCAAAGCAAGTTCCTAATTTCGTCCCAAAATGCCGGTATATCAGCCCGCGAGCGGCAATGTGCTCGGTTGAAAAATGGCTCGGCATCCAGCCCCGATAATGTACCGAGTAGAACAATTCATCAGGCGTGCGGGGCGGAAGCCCAACCCTCTGGTATTGTATCTAGCAGTAGGAAGTGTAACTCTTAAACGATCTAATAATTCCTAACAGGCTCCAAGGGAAATAAAAAAAGTATTAATCAACACATTAAGCATAGCTACGCTTGGTGAACCTATGTGTTTATCCAGGACATAAGCTATCTCCATTCCAAATTTCATCAAAATACTTTTTGTAGTTTTTGCGTGAAAAATTTAAGATAGGAACCCCTAACTAGGTATCAAGTGTATCAGATACCTGATCGGAGATCCTCAACCCAGACACAAAACTAATAAGATATTTCATAAACACAAAATTTCTTAAACTTAAATGATATGGTGAATGGTCTAACAGAATCTTTAACAGAAATCCTTTTTCTTATAAATTTCCTATACTCATTTTTAATGCTGTCTTTACATTTAGTTTCCTAATATATTGTGCTCTTTGACAACATAACATTTTGATTGAGTTCATAAATGCTGCCATGAAATTGAGTGCTCCTACTGTGTCACTCAGAAACTGTACAATGAAACTTTGTTTTATATTATTTAGTTCTACTAAACCTGCTTCTGTTTGTTTGTTGTGATCTATGTCTGGGTTTGTTTTATTTTGAAAGCAATTACTGGTGACAGAAGCTGTTATGACTACCGTACAAACAGTTTAACTTAATTAAAAGGAACCGAAGTCTAAGATTTCTATTGTACTTATTTAACTACTTTATACTAGAGAATTAAAATATGTGAGACAAAACTTTATACTAAAATAAACGAAAATTTTTGTTAGAAAGATAGTGTTACGAAACTGTTTCAAGCTTGGTTGTTTCAAATAGTTGCTAGCTAAACAACGCTTACAAAAACAACACTGATAGCCAGAGCAATTCAAATTACCTCGCACCGCAAAATTTAAAATAGCAAAAGTTAACGTAGTCACACTAACCGAAATGAGAAGCCCAGGGACAACCCAAAAAGGTCATGTCCGTGTAGCGAGGACATAATTGCCAACCATTTTGCTGCTGCTGTCAAGGCGATAGAGATTTTTGGCAAAAAGTCGTCCAAAACGAAACCGAGTGTTCAAACAGAAGTCAAAATTCGTATGCGCTTTTACCTTAGGCAGGTGATTGTTGTTATGGCTGCCTTTATGTTTGTAATTAGAAATTGACTTGATGTATCTATAACGATTATTTACATGAGATAAAATGATTACAAAGTTATCTAAGTTCTTTTTTTGTTTCGTATACAAGTTCTGTGTATTTTCAGCTTCTTACTATCAGCTAACTTTAATTTATCTTTGGTTACAGGATTTCTGAAAAGAAAACATGGACAGTGATCGTCATTTGCGAAGTTGTTGGAAATGAAACAGACAACAAGAAAGAAATTGTTGATGTTTGACTAATGCACCTTATAGCCAAAGACATCGCAAAAGTCATGTGAAAAACAATTGCAAAAAACATAAAACTTTTCATATCGAAAAGACATATCCTTGAAACTTCGAGACGAACGTCAAAATCATATCTGAATTTCATGCTAGTCACCTTTTTGTGATTGTAGATAGTTTTAATATTATTGCTCAAATTCTACAAACTATAGATGATGATTTAGTAAATTTTAATGATTAGATAATATTGAATGATACAGAATTCATTTGACATAGTAAAGTAAGCAAGAAAGATGAAAGTCACAACGTTTTTCCTGAGAAGACGGACGCTAATTTTAAAAGCCGTCCTTATACTGACAGCTGTATGGTTTATGGTGGCATTACTGACCACTAATGGTACTTCGAGAAATGCTATCGGAGCACCACCGATGGAATACGACGATCCGGAAGCAAAACCTTTCAAAATTGCGCGGCAAACATCGACGAAACGAAAAAGTGAATCTTATGGCAACAATCTCTCTGATGGTACGTATTCTAGACTGCGAGTTATGATTTTTTCTGTGGTTTAGGTGTTAATTTTAATAAGTTATGTCGCACAAAAACGTATATGGCACCCCAATATTTTTAAAACAGACCCGTGAAAGTTGTAACGCTTGACTCTTGGAAAGACTATAAAATGAGATGTTAATACAAAATCGGACGTTGAAATATTTTTGAATAGAAACTGGAACTGGAACTAGATTATGAATTTATATTATGCAAAAAAATTCAAAGATTCGAGGAATCGAAGATTACTAAATACATTTTACACACAAAAGTTGTACAAAATATCCAAATACGAAAACGTTAATTCCATAAAGTGAGAAATATACAACCAGACTTTGCCAACACCTGTTTTGATTTTGAAGTCAAAACTTTCCAACAACGTTACACCGTCTTTGTTTTGAAATGTTTTCCTTCCTTATTGTTGTTTCGTTCGGTTGAGACAGCTCCGGATGCGATTGTCTTTCAATTAATAGCAACATGCTGTGGAAATGGTAATGAAGATGTGGCTTCCATGCAGTCGAGCGTTATTGCTTTTGTTTCACTGTTTATGAACAGGAATGTAAGCAGACACTATCTTTTAAATTAGAAATGCGGCGTTAGTTGTTTAGTTAAAAATGTATTAAAGAAATACAGAAATTAGACACAGATTTGTCAAGACTTGCAACTTAAAGAACAATGGCCAAAACGGACCTGAGCTTGTATGAAAACGAGCTATGTGTGAAAAAAATTGTAATTTTAGTCCTAACAAGATTATACAAACGATATTTCAAGGCGAGTCCAGAAAGAACGGAAACTGATTTTTTCGATATTGATCTTCTGAAAGATCGATTCTGATCAGGCAACCCTAACCCTAACCTTTGTTTGCTTTTGCTACGATACTATTACTACTTTTGTTTGTACTCCTTTTTCATTTTCTGAACCTGACTAAATCTCACACACCAAAAACTGTTATAGGCCGGTCGTATAACTTCAATAGACTATTCGTAATTTTTATACAAAATATATTGCGGTCAGGTCCAATACAGTATGAAAAGTGGCCAATGTTCTTTATTCATTAGAAATATTGATACAACTATTTAAATCGTCGTTCCTAAAAAAATTGTATCACGCAAAACGATTTATTTGGTACGGCTTTTTATTTGTTATATTTACAATTGTAGTTTTTGTAAGTGGTGATTAAGTTGTATCATTAAGCGAGCAGAGAAACAAAGCTACACGATATTAACAAAGAAAATGCCGGCTTGCAGCTAGATAGTAACCATTTGAATATGTAAAATGCTACAGCCACCTCATATATAATATATATTATGGCCTTAAAATTATTAGGTTTGCTAGAAACAGCCGTTGCTTCTTTTGAATAAGATAATTCAGGTCAAAAGACGAGCTAAGAATATATCATGTTACATACTTGACACTATCGTGTCATTAACAGAGCTATTTAAGGCTGAGATCACGATATCAAGTTGAAAGTTGGGGTTAATTATTACAAGCAGTTTGCTTTGTAAAGTAATCTAAAACAGAAGATTTGTTTTCATTGCATCAAATTGCAGGTGTAAGAGAATGCCCCTTTAGTAATTTAGTGGAATATTTTTAGCAATTTTGGTCAATTTAGTTACTTTAAGATCGCCATGAAGTATGTCTAAGATCGCCATGAAGTATGTCTAAGATTGCCATGAAGTATGTCTAAGATTGCCATGAATTATGTCAAAAATCGCCATGAAATATGTCTAAGATTGCCACGCAGTGTGTCTCAGTACGCCTCAGTCACGCCTATGCTCGCTGTGAAGCGAGTCTACTGAGACAAGGGCCTTAAAAATTTAACAGACGTTGTCTGCTTTCACACATGTTCATTAATCTCTGTTCTTGTCCAAGTTTATGTTGCTTGCATGCATTTATGACTAAGTTCGTCGAAGGCTTCATTAGTTAGACATAATGCATGATAATGTACGTTTATTCGTCGCAGCACGGTCGCGAATGGACTGGCTGGGTCGAATCGCTGGGAACGAAGGTAAATGTTTATGCTTGTTTCTTTCTGTTTTACAATTTTTCTTTTCTTGCTTGTATATTTATTGTAGCTTTGCTATTAATACATTTAGGTACATTAAATAATAATATTCGTTTTGTTACTTTTTATGCAAAAGTTAAAATAATTAGATTATAAATAGTTATCGAATGGCATCGATAGGTCGATAGCGAGGTCTCTCATCTCGATCGTATTCCATATTGACGCTCAAATGTTATTATATTATTGTTGTTATTTGTTGTTGTTGTTATATTATTTGTTTTAAGAATTACAACGCCATTGTATGAAATTTTATAATGTTCAAACTTATGGTTAAAGTTGTAATCATCGCTTGAATGTCGTTCTAGAATACGGGTTTTAATCTCATATTATTTACCTACGCTCATTTTTATTTTCAAGCGAAACTACTACTTAGAGATACATAACTTCCCACATTGAAGCGTACAAACACTATTTATTGGTTCAATTACCTCCGTCTTTGACTCGAAAAACTAGTTTCGATAAGTCCTACGTCTGCATTCTTATGTGTGATTATAAATTGCTAGCGTAGTAGAGGCAAAATGGTAAGCAGTATTGAAGTGGGGAAATTGTTTGACTAAATTTTAGCTAACAAGTGGGTAAGGTTTTACTAAGTAATTTTTTTTTTGCTACAGACAATAAAAAACTTCGGTTGTATAGAAACTTTTTTTTATAAAGAAACGAAGCGTTTCATTTGTTATTTATTTTAGCACTTCGTGGTTTCATCCGCGTGAGCCACAGTTTATCAAAATAAATAGTATCCTACGTCCTTCCCCATGGTTCAAACTATCTTCTACATACCAAATTTAATGAACATCAGTTCAACAATAGTTTTTAATTTTATCCGGAGAAAACAAACTCAAATCTTTTCTCTATAAATATGAGTTTAGATAGATAGATAGAGAGATCAGATTGAAACCTTTGTCTGCTGCGAGGAAATGACAAAGGAAAGGAAGCTGTAAATAACGTATGTTATTTCCCGTCACGTCAAGTGCCACATCCTTTACACGGCTATTCATTAATCTATGCTACAGGTCTGGGCGTGTTAGCCGCCCCCGGCTCGGACAACGCACCCGGTGAACTTGGCAAACCGGTTGTTCTTCCCAAGAACATAAGCGATGATACCAAACAGGCTGTCACTGAAGGCTGGAAGAAAAACGCCTTCAACCAGTACGTCAGTGACCTAATATCGATCAGGCGAAAGCTTCCCGACCCCAGGGACGAATGGTAAGGAAATACTAATAGCACGCTACTTTGTGGATTATAAAGTAGGTGGGTGAAATCCCACGGGTACAGATCGCAAAAGTCCCTTTGTAGTTGTGTTCTTTTGACGCTGCAACGTTAGCTTCAGAGTTAAGGATACCTTTGGAGTACAAAGACCGAATCCATATATGTATTTTTACAATGCCGATTTGTACTATTTTTCCTTTGGAGAAATAATGTTGGCTCAGTGTAAGGTACAAATTAAAGAACCAATGGATATAAAGAGATTAACTCAAAGTAATTTCATTTGAAAATTGAGGATTACTGTGTTCATATGCAGACATTGACCGCATGCTACTAAATTAAACAAGAAATTAAAAGATAACCATTACAGGTGCAAAGTGCCGGGCCGATATTTGGAAGATCTACCGCAAACATCAGTGGTAATATGTTTCCACAACGAAGCCTGGTCTGTCTTGCTGAGGACTGTACACTCTGTCCTGGATAGGTCACCAGTCCATTTGATAAAGGAAATCATTCTGGTCGATGATTTTTCTGATATGCGTAAGTATCTAAAATAAGTATAGGAAAGGATTTATACAATAATTTCAATAAGATAGTACATAACACTCAGGTTTCAAATCTGCTATTATCTGTTTTTGGTCTCATATAAATATCTTATCATCCAGATGTCTGCTATGTTTAAAATTTCCAACTCTAGTTCATCTAAAATGTTAGTTTGAAATTGGTTACAAAACTTGTGATGACAGACAAACAGATCAACAAGAAGGCAACTTAAACGTTAATAAAAAATCAAATGTTATGTTAATGTTAATTATTTATTTGTTTTCTAGCTCATTTGATGCAGCAATTAGACGATTACATGTCCTCACTGCCAAAAGTAAGAATCGTGAGAGCGACTCGCCGTGAAGGTCTGATCAGGGCCAGGCTTCTTGGAGCACGATACGTCACTGCTCCAGTGCTGACATACCTCGACAGCCATTGCGAGTGCACTGAAGGTAATGGAAGGTCGAACATATATTTCACAACATATGCGTGTTATATCAGCGTACAACTTCACTGGCTCGGCAACCTCGAAAGAATGGGATCGTGGATCGTGTGGTCAAACAAGCAAACACGGGACGTCCGAGTGGCCGTCGCTCGGACCGCTGGAAAGACGAAGTCACGAAGTAATTGCGCAATCTTCAGGTGGTGGACTGGCAGGAGGTGGCGCAGGATAGACCAAAGTGGCGACTAGCGTCTTTTGTCTAAGATTTCTTTTTACGTGTTTTATCAGTACATTAATGGTTTTTCTTTCAGGATGGTTGGAGCCTTTACTGGACAGAATCGCTCGTAATAAAACAACTGTGGTATGCCCCGTCATCGACGTCATTGACGACAACACGCTTGAGTATCACTACAGAGACTCCACTTCAGTCAATGTTGGGGGTTTCGACTGGAATCTTCAATTTAATTGGCATCCTGTTCCTTCGAGAGAACGTTCGCGACATCAACACACAGCGGAACCTGTCTGGTCTCCAACTATGGCTGGCGGTCTCTTCGCAATCGACAAAGATTTCTTTGAGAGACTTGGAACTTATGACAGTGGCTTTGATATTTGGGGCGGGGAAAATCTAGAACTGTCCTTCAAGACTTGGATGTGTGGTGGAACGCTGGAAATAGTTCCATGTTCACACGTTGGTCATATATTCAGAAAACGATCGCCATACAAGTGGCGAACGGGGGTCAACGTTCTCAAGAAAAACTCGGTCCGATTAGCTGAGGTGAAAAATCTTGTTTTAGTACCTAAAAATAATCTTGTGCTTCAGCATCTTGCAATGTTGAAACCTAAAAATACATCTTTTTATTTTAGGTATGGCTGGATGATTATGCAAAATACTACTACCAACGAGTAGGTAACGATAAAGGCGATTATGGTGATATAAGCAGCCGAACAGCGCTCAGGAAGAAACTGGAGTGCAAATCCTTTGAATGGTATCTAAAGAACATTTATCCAGAACTATTCATTCCTGGTGAATCCGTAGCGCATGGAGAGGTAAGCAACAACCACAATTATTTGATATTTTCTCTCCTAATCAAATTGAAAATTCATGAATATTTGTTTTGTAATATTAATAGCCATTGAAACGCATGTGCTTTAATGAGTGCAAAAAAGTTTGACGGATGTGTTGTTCAAAATTATTACCTGTGCAGATCCGCAATGTCGCCTTCAAAAAGATATGTTTGGACTCGCCGACGCGCAAGTCGGACCATCACAAACCAGTAGGACTGTACCCGTGTCATCGGCAGGGAGGAAATCAGGTCTTCTGTCATTTGCAATTTGAGAAATTGCGGCAGTACCATTTTTGGCAGGAGGAGTTCAAAATTTGTTACGAATATTGCACTCTATTATGCACGTTTGGGTTTCACAATCTGTATTTGAGCACACCTATAGCACATTATCGAGTTTGAAAAATTGATTTTATACACTACTAGGTTCGCAATAGAGCATTTGGCCGCCGGTTCTGTGTAGCCGGGAGCTCGGATGAACGTGACGACGATTCCTTACCGCTAATGATTCATAAATGCCACGGATCTGGTGGAGATCAGGTACACCGTCATCATAGGAGTGATGGGTTTCAAACTCTTCGGGCTTCAATCGATTTCGAACTTTCTTCAGAAGAATATGATTTTCCGAGAATGTTTTATGTGACGTTATGTTTGTGTTTCATTTTTCATTATCACGCTCTGGTATCATCACTTGATTATTGCAATTTTAATACAGTAATCGAGTAAAGTGAAATGCTTCCTAATACGCAAATATGTAGATCAATTAAAATCACGTAGTGACACCAGGCGAGCACGCTTGCTTTTGGCATGCCTTTAAATTTATCAATGGCATCAGATCGCGAATCGTCTCACTGGCATATGCATCGACTCTGCAGCCGGCCCCGAAGACCTTAAGAAACCAGTCAACGTTTGGCCTTGCCACGGGGAATACGGAAACCAGGTCTGTTAAGGCAGCCAAGTTATAAATCTAACTCTGTACTTTGCTTCACTCATCTAGAACTTTATAGATAGTTGGTGTTGGTGCTCATCTTCTTGGTAAGTTTGGTTATAGTGTTTAGTTCATTTAAAAAACTAATTATTGGAGACAAAATAATAGTTTCAAAGTTGAATTTAGTGTTCTGCCTTCCTTTCTCATGTCCTAATACTAAAAATGTATAGCAAATCCAATAATATTGTTTTGTCTCTAATATACATGTTTACTTATTCGCATAATTGTTTAGCATGCTCCACTAATGCAATCACATCATTATAAAAGCATGACAACCATTTTATTCTTATAGTTTTAAAAAGGGTAAGTACAAAAACCAGAGCATCTGTGATCTGTTGTATTTCAAAATTTGTTCCTTAAACGACTTCCAATGAACACTTTCCAATGATATCTAAATAGATTCCTATACAAAATGTGATCCTTCCAACTTGGTACTGCCGTAAGATACTCCTTAGTGATTAAGTTAATATTAAAATAAGCATTAATTATAAATTACTAATGTGCATATTTTGTCTCTTAATTTTATGCGTTAGCTATATTTTTGGGTGTGGGTTTTTTAAAGGTATACCTTCTTACATAATGATTCAGATATGTGTATTTTATTAATTGAATTATGTATGGCAGTCAAAGCCAAACTGTGTCTGTATCTCGTGTTACAATGCTCTTGTGATTATTTAATGTTTATATCGTAATTTTTGACCTAATAATGACTATTGCTTTGATTTCATTTATATTTTTCTTTCAAGGTTCATAATGTAATGGGATTTTCTTAAACATTTACAGTACTGGATGTATTCAAAGAACGGTGAGATTCGACGTGATGAGACATGCCTAGACTACTCGGGTCACGACGTGGTACTTTATACGTGTCACGGCGCCAAGGGCAACCAGATGTGGCTCTACGATGCGAGCGTAAGTTTACGCATATTAAATATTTCACCAACATTTTGTCATATTATTAGTGAAGAAACAATTATCACCTAAGCCTCTTAGAAATAATAAATCGAATTATCTTAGATAGTACTAGTAGAACTTCTTGTGAAAGAGTTTGACTGTGACAATACTACCATACTTAGTGCTGTTTTTTTGGCTTAAAGTTTAGAGGGTTGGGTGTCAATAAATTAAATTACGAACACATTAAGCCACCTATCCCTCATGATAATGGAGGTAGGTCATGCAGTGCCACGTAGGGCATGTATTAGGTGCTATGCAGACGTAGCAATTTTGATCTCCCACTTTCGGCAACTAACAATCAGCGACTAGCTGTTTATGGAACTACTTGTTTTCATCTAATTTCGAGCAACTGTGCCAACATAGCAAATCTAGTTGCTATTCCGGAACAGTTTTTGTTTGCCAAAATCATTGATTAAATAAATTCCTGATTACCGCAACTAGATATTTATAAATGTATTCCTAGGTTGTCTATATCTTCAACCAGCAATTGCAACGCAGGGAGCGAGCGCCTTCTTCGAGACCTATTATTGTCACATTGACATCTGTCGAACAGTTCGAAAGTTGCAGCTACCCTCAACTCTGCTTTTTAGTTGTTGCAACTAGCAATTGGTACGGAAACTTGTGAAAAGTTGACTGTTGCTAACAACTGAAGTTGCTTACATATGTATTGCCGCCTTAGGTGCACGCAACCTATGGGGTTATTGTGTAATGCTTGTACAGTCAGCGACAAAAGTAGCTGATCGTTCTCGATTTTCCAAATGTGTTTCAAATCAGTAATTATATTATTGTTTTTTTTTACATTTTACATGGTATCATTTTGACTACAACGTAACACATCTGATTTGAGGTGATGATGAGGTAAAAAATTGGTGTCGAAGATGATGAGGATAATAAAAAAAGAGTGATTGTTCAGCGACTTTTGTCGTTGACTGTACCATCATCATCATTATCAGTTTATTATGTTCCCACTGCTGGAACCCTGACCTTCTCAGAGAGAGAGAGAGAGTATGGGCCAAAATCTACCACGCTGGCCCAGCGCGGCTTGGTAGATTTCACATGACCTTGAATGATATGGTTCTTGGAAACGCCGGTTTCCTCACGATTTTTCCTTCACCGTTTGGAGCGACGGCAAACGTGGGGCCGAGAGGATTCGAACTCGGTATCGGCACCTTGTAAGGCGTACGCGTTACTGACGCTCTATATGTACTATTGTTCCGTCGTATCGTTGTTTAGATAAGTAACGCAAATAAAATGATTCTACTTACTTTCGCAGACGAAGCTCCTCAAACACGGTTCGAGCGAGAAGTGTATGGCGATATCGCGTAACAAAGACAAGATTGTTATGGAATCTTGTAACGAAGCCGAGCGACGGCAAATGTGGAGCATGGAGAACTTCCACCCTGAAAGACTATCTTTAGACCTGTTAGAGTAGCAAGAGGCCTACAACGAAGTCTTATTCATATAAGACGAAAAAGACTCAATAAGAGACATGTGACTGTGACTTAGTGTGTTTTCTAATTCACTCGTTGATAAACGCAATGTACGCTTTGTAGTTAATGAGGTTCTGCTACATGATCAAAGTGAACATCTTTGCATTGATTTATTATTAGTAAACTTTACGCGCGGTATCTACGACGCTACAATGATTGTCAATAAGGACGTCATGATTGTCTAAATTCAAGTAACAGATTTCAATGGTGCAATTAATTTCTCACTTGCAAATAACTATATTATTATTGTCGTCTCTCGCAGTTGTCCTATATTTTGTATAGGTATTATTTTAAATGTATTTTATAAACTAAATGTAACTTGTATATCACTTTGAATAGGTAGTGATACCATAGCGCGATCGATAAGGCTGTTGTTAGCGAAAAAGCCGATGTGAATAGCTTCATATTGTGTAGCTCTAGAATTCACTTGTTGAACCCCGTCACTGTTTGGCCTAAGATAATGACGACTGACCTGATTTGAGCATTCTGACTAAAAAAATATAGTTTTATTTACATCTTACAAGGTAACGTTTGACTCTGGGTTACGAGTGTTTCGTGATTTTGTCCTAATGCTCAGATTTTTGTGCTATAAATTACTTGATAGACTTCAACCGTCTATAGATTTCGTATCTAAATTCTGTTTATGTTTGAATCGGTTAGCGAATTTGGTATAAAAAGAAGAATGTTCAACGTTTAAAATTGTATGTTATCAAATCTTGTTGAGTGTTTTGATGTTGAAATTAAGTTTTTCCAGAGCGTTAACTTTTATACATATCTTCAGTAAATACTACATATTAATGTACTATCCGATAGAAGTATTTAAATGTAAAAATAATGTTTAATATCTGTATTCTGTGTCAAGTATTAATGTACTGTTTAGTATCATCTAGTGTGTATTCGATATCATCTTGTACATATCTTTTACATATCTAGTTAATATGTATTTGTACGTTAGATAAAACTGCCTGATCACTTTTTGATTTCTTTCGGTGAAAGCCTTAAGTTTACAATATCTAATAGTAAGGTGTTTCACATGTATTTTCTCCTACCACTTGAGTAAATTTAAAGTATGTGTTTATATTATCATGTGATTTATTGTAATTGTTATGAGTAAAAGTTTAAGGTGTTGCAGTTTGGCGGACGGGCAGGGTGAAAACAAAAGCCAGTGTGTAGATTGCAAGGGGATGTTTACTTGCGCGAGTATAGGTATAATTATACTTATATATAGGTACGCGTTGGTAGATTGAACTGCGATCTATCAGACATTTATCCAGTCGTAGAGGTTTGACTGTTGCCGGAGTTAGATCCGATTTTCATGAGCAATTTTTTTATTGTTCTCCTACATGGGCATATTGAATGGAACTCTTGCGCACAATTGGTAAAGCGCCATCTAGTTCTGTTTGCGAGAAACTTTGGAATTGTTATGTTTTTTTTAGTAGCATTTGCTAATAATTAAATAATTGTGCTGTTGGTACCAGCAGCCTCCTTTTTACCTCCATTAATGTTAGTGCGTACTTAAAAGGGATGTTTACTTTGTGCAAATATAGGGTATAATTATACTTATACACGGGGTTGAGGTGGAACCGCTATCTACTGAACAGACACTATCCCATTGCAAAGGATTAAGAGCTAAAGGATGAGCTGCTATAAAGAGCTAGTCTTAGTAAGATCCGAATTCCTAAAACAAGTTTTTAATTTCTGTATCTTCATGGTCGCTGTGAATGTAACGCATCCTTCGTCTAAAGAAGGTAAAACGCCACCTAGTTCTGTTCGCGACACACTTTGGTTTTGTTTTGTTTCTTCGGTAGCATCTGCTATTAGTTATATTATTGTGTAACGATAGTCATTTTGGCTTAATATTAAATAGGGTATTTTACTCCTTAGTAAATTCTATGTATAAATATTGTCACTAGGTACAATTAAAATTGAATTTATTATTTATTTCGATTGTTTTATATTAGATGCTTTATTCAAAAATGTGGCTTTCTAAGTCAAGAGACGAATTTATTTTGTTTTGATTACCTATTGATAAAAATTATGACTTAACATTCCGATGGGTATAAAAACTATGACCGAATCATTATCTTTACATTCCTTGTGATTTTCGGGAAATTCTTTTTTCTAATCTAATCCATTGTTTGATTTTTAATGAAAGTAGAACTTAGTTATGAGTATGAAAAGTTTCTAGCTGTGATTATAGCGGTATTAGGTGTCATTCTCGTTTCCAATACGCTTGCGAACGGTGTGGAGAGCATTGCAGCAAGTTAGAAGATAAGAAAATGCATGGGGCAATGGCATACAGAACCGTAAGTTGTATTGAATTCCTCGCCCCCATGGTGTACTCCGTTATAGGAAACGAAATATCGTAATGATATATATCATTGCGTGTTTTATATTGCTTTCACCACCAGCCGCATTGCAGGCGTATTGCGAACTAAGCTGACGAACTGTACTCGTCAGACACTTCAAGGGATATCTGGTATACCGAAGCGTTTCAGGTATCTAAAACTGGCAAGTAAAAACAAAAAATTAACAGTCTCTGTCACGATCATGACCTAAACCGCGTGCGAGAGAGAGACAAAGAAACTTTTCGTATTGCGTGTATGCAGTGCAACGTCGTGTCAAGCGCTCATACACTATGTGTCATTACGGGCCATTTTTAGATAACTGACTTGTATCTGAGATTTTGTATGAAATTGCTGAGACGTCTCAAACCTGAATACAGTCATGTATCAATTAAGTCTAATGAATTTGTAGGAGCCAACATAATTTAAATCCAATAATTTTGTTTTCATTATTTCCGTTTCAATTAATATTGGTTCATTAATTTTCTTATAAGATTTTGTTCCTTGAAGTTTTTACTCCTACTCAAATTTAATTTTAAACTAATAGTCTTACCTACTTAACATTTATTTTTAATTATAGTCCTCGTACTCACTAAGGCTATTCTCTAGTTCTAGTAACTAAGTAGTTTCTTTCATGTCTCTCTGTGGGAAAATGGGCTTAGTGAGTATACATATATGTACATTATACCTTGCAGTTTCTACCTGTTTCAATGTCATGTCATGACTCTAAAAACTCATGAGACATGTTTTAATGTAGAACGGTAAAATTCTTTGAAAAAAAAGACTATTTATCTCATTGTATGTTTCTCTACATTTTATACCACAGACAAAACAGAACATAAAAATGTTCGTAAGCTTGGTTTATATTGGACTACATTTGACTTATTATGTTACGTATTTTTTTATTAAGTGTTATTTTTAATATTCATTCCATGTATTTGTTTTACATTTTTTATGTGAAACGAAATAGCTTAACAAACATTTTTACTTTGAAGTGTCATAAAAATATTCAAGACAATTTATGAAATGTAAAATTAATTTTTGTTTTTCCGATTATTTGTTATTCGTAACTGGCAAATTTTTATCTGCAAGAAATATTTTTCGTCTTTCATTTTTTCTTATCCATTTCAAAACTCAAATTGTCAGTTTGTTTCTAAAAAAAACTGTTTTCAAAATTAAATGAGTACGTAATCGTTAATCAATTATCACGAGAAACATTATTATCTCATTTTATTCATGGAACTTTATTTTTACTGTAAATAATTTAGTCTCAAATATCCATAAACACTAATTCGTCTCTAAGTAGGCATTTTAAAAATTTTTAATCAAAATAATTATTGTATAGGTAGAGATTTTAATTTAGATTGTAACGTCTAGATTTGATATAGGAAGTTAAACGTGCCTTATTCTAATTTTAATAATAATAAATGTTGAAATTTCTGTATATAATGCGATGTCTCTGAATGTATTATACATAGGTATGTATGGATAGATAGCGGTGAGATAGTGTTTGTAAAATAAAGGATTATGTTGAATTTGTATGTGACGTTGTTTTATTGAAGAGTTGAAAACCCAAAGTGCTTGCAATAAGGTTATCTTCGTAGGTAGTGTAGGTACGGTTTGCGATAAAAGTGGCTGACTGCTCATGCCCTAAAAACTCCAATTTATCTAAGCTTCTTGACGACCAAACATCGATTATCAGGTTATCAAAAATTGGGCGGCATCAGCTTTTGTCGCGGACTATTATTTAGGTAAGTATAGGTCATAGGTGTACATGCTTCTACCAAAAGTCCAGTAGGAGCATGCGAAACGGTCTCCAAATAAAAGTACATTCGAGTGACATTCCCGTAACAGCAAATGGCAACAGCTAGCTGATAAGTAAAAGTTTAAAGTTGATATATTTTCATAAAACACCCCGTTCCCCACAAATCGCAACATATTTATAATAAAAACAGTATCAAACAAAAAGTTGTAACGCAACGTATTATTCATTGTGACAAAAGTTTTAATGTCATGCCTCGGACCGTACGTGGGGATAATGTAATGGAAAATCTTTAGGGATAATATTAAATAATGCATGATATAGTTATTTCGGTTAAAAAGTCGCACATCTGTGGGTGAAAATAAATTTCATAACTAGTCACTCATTTTAACCCGATATAAATAGAAATAACATCGGGGACATATTGACACATATTCTAGCCAAGACTTATTATCAATGAAATATTTTAATTTCTTCACATTTACATAGTATTTATTATGTAGTGCAATTACGAGTAGGTTTACGAAAAATATTCAAAAAAATATTATTCTCTATGGCCTTAACGCCTAACATAAAATGCTCAGCAATGAACATGTTTGAATCAAATTTTTTGTTTTGGTTGGCTGTCGTTTAACCCATAAGAAGTATTCAACTGCTTATTTTCAATTAATTATATTATTTATTATTAAAATAAAACATTTACATATAAATACTGTTTTAATTGTGTGTTATACAAATAATAGTTACCTATGCTTTCGGCAAAATGAAAGGAAATTGTCGAAGTTGTTGTTTTAGCTTTGAGTAGGTGGTTCTAAAAATAAACAACTTCTAATTGTTATTGGATATTAGGAATACTATTGTTAGCAATGATGCTTGGAAAAGAAATTAAGCCAAATTATTTTCACACCGAAATCTATTTAGATTTTATGATTTAATCACCAGGGAGATATCATGAGCCCGTGTCAGTCCACTGCTGGACATAGGCCTCTCCCATACGCCACTGAACCCGGTCTTTGCTCTTCTTATTTATTTAAGATACTAGGCCCAGAGGGCCTTCGAGCTATTTTTAGGGTTTCGTACCTCATAAGAAAAAATGGAACCGGATTTCACTAGGGAATCAAAACCTACAGGGCGTGTTGACCTAGAATTATGAAATTAGGCACGATGCAATGACTTAAACCACATTATGGAAAGAAAAAACTCTGGAAACCGTAAATATGTCGTTTAGTAACAAAAAGATAAACAAGTTTGTTCGGAACCCTCGGTGCGCGAGTACAACTCGCACTTGGCCGATGTTTTTGTTAATATTGTCTTGATAATTATAGTCAAGGCTACTAAGGTAGGTTGTTAAGTAGTTTTCGTTACTTCCAAGTGGTACAGTCAGCGACAAAAGTAGCTGATCGTTCTGGATTTTCCAAATGTGTTTCAAATCAGTAATTATGTATTATTGTTTTTTTTTACATTTTACACGGTATTATTTTGACCACAACATAACACACCTGATTTTAGGTGATGATGAGGTCAAAAATTGGTGTCTAAGATGATGAGGATAATACAGCGACTTTTGTCGTTGACTGTACTTGGTCGCCTGTGGAGGGTACTGAGTACTGAGAGCCAGGCCTTACGTCATTAAATTACATTAAAAGGTTCGAATCCTACAATGAGCTTGAGCTTTTGGTGAAGGATAACATCGTGATGAAACCATAGCTTGGTGGTAGGGTATTTTCTAGTACTCGCCTGGCTATCTACCACCCTCTTGTTAAGAATCTGTCGCCAAGCACCTATCGGCGTGTTCCGGCAGCCTCACTTATGAGCTAGTTCCCAGTCCAGGTGTAGCGTGGACCTTCGGCCACGTCGTCACTTAACATCAGGTAAGTTGTGGTCCAACGCTACCCTGTAAGTAAACAATAAATCTAATATATAAAATTCTCGTGTCACAGTTTTCGTTGCCATACTCCTCCGAAACGGCTTGACCGATTTTGATGAAATTTTGTGTGCCTAACGGGAAGGTCTGAGAATCGACCAACATTTATTTTTTATCGCGATTAAGTGTGGTCCACGCGGGTGAAACCGCGGGGCGCAGCTAGTGTAGGTATATAAATTTCAGTCGTTCACTGAATAAAGTAGGATCGGTGCACTCCGATTAAAAACTTTGTCAAGCCAGGGTTCGTCCATTTTATTGCCACAGAGGGAGAGAAAGAAAGAGTGAAATCGGAAATTGCAAGGAACGACATCGGATCTCCCATTTATGGAATTTTGGGGTTGTTGAACCGCGTCTGGCTGCAAGCTGGGAAACAGCGTTGATTTGAAACTTTTTAAGACTTACTTTTTGTTTGAAATGTTCGTTTTTAGCTTCGTCTGATGTTTTAGATTTCCACAGTTTCAAAGATTCAAAGAATTTATTGCATTCCATAATGTACAATAGTTAGTCATAATATAATTAAGATCAATTATGGACCCTATTGGGCACAACAACAACATTACTTAAAAACTAGAGGAGAGGAGGACTGCCATCAATGAACAAAAAACCTATATGCCTACTGCAACCTATGTAAGTCTATATATCTAGTAAACATTTCTTGCAGTTAGATTTTGTCGCTAAGGAATTCCTGTATAGAGTAATATGATTTTCCCTTTAAAAAGTCATTTCGCTTAGTTATAGTTTTTGCACTTAATCTAGATGTTTAAAATTATACGCATTTAAAGCCTTTTTAATAATTAACTTCTCTCATTTGAGTTATCTACCTTCTAACAGGTAATATATATATTATCAAAATGTAGAAATATGTAACCAAATTAATTTCTTCCATCATTGTGGATTATATAATTACCATTTAAAATATTATATATTAAGAGAAATATGTACTCATCATAATCAGCCTTCCACGTTCCCACTGCTGGGACTCTGGCCTTCTCTCAGAGAGAGCGTATGGGCTGTAATCTACCACGCTGGCCCAGTGCGGGTTGGTAGATGTCGCATGCCCTTGAATGTTGCAGTTCTTGGGCATGCCGGTTTCCTCACGATGTTTTCCTTCACCGTTTTGAGCGATGGCAAATCCGCACATTAAGGCATAGGTGCGGGGCCGAGAGGATTCGAACTCGGTGTCGGCGTCTTGTTAGTCGCACGCCTAACCGTTCGGCCACCATCGCTCTCATATCTAATATGTACTCAATTTCATTAAAATAAATTACTATTAATACTTAATTTTTTAATACATTTTTGATGATATATTATGTAGTTAGATACTTACATGATCTAGTTGTTTCAGCCACTTTAAGCCTAACTAAAGCTAAGCAATAATTACCATGTTTTTTTACACACATTTTTTAATTGCAAAAATAAACTTTTCTCTTACAAATCACAAATTTGTATGACGTTGGTATAAATTGGAATGGCAAAAAATATTTTTGTCTGTCCATCTGAACGTCAGGCATGCAATCAAGTAGGAATGGCGACAAAAGAATTTCCATGGCGTCGTCTGAGTTTAAAGAATTTCAAATTAAATCTTACACTACGGATGCCAGTGTATCTTTTAGACAGACTCACTAGAAAATTGTTGTAGGTAACTACTTTAGACCTGGTTAGTATTTTATTTCTTTCCAATCTGCTTTGATTTTATGACAATGGTTTTCTTTGTTGAAAGCTGATGCTTTTGATAGGATTTGAACCCGTCTTGACAGCACTTTGGCGTCAGAGCACATAACTATCTCTCTATCTTTACTTACGAGTAAAATCAGTGATCTTGTTGGTTAAGCTTATTCCATCTTGTTCGGTTCTCGGCCATCTTTTTAACCTCTTGTAATGTCATACAACATGAAGTCAATGCTTTTTTGACTTGCTCTATGTAATGTCCTTCTTGGTCCACTTCTCTCTCTTTGTTTCCTTCTAGTTTTATTAGATTCTTCTTGACGTACCAATTACTTTTCAATAACGCATTACAACAAGGCATTACAAACACACAAACATACACACACACACACAAACACATACACACACAAACACATTACATTTTGTGTTTTAGTGTGTATATATTTTTTTTTGTTTTTTACATTTTGTGGCATACAAATATTTCATGTTGATAATTGTGAAATGTACCGAACTGCTCTTTTTTAAAAGTTCACTGCTTCCCTCGGTAGAAATTTGGAGCTGTTAATCAAATTATAATATTTCATAATAATAAATCCCAATTTCACAACAATATTGAAATGACAGACGGAGAAGGAATAATAACGATGCAAACTCCGACCAACTCTAATTCGGGTTCGATTCGAAAACTTTAGGGGCACCTCCTGCTATTTCGGTGTTCCAATAGTCATTGAATACAAAAACTTTTTCATTTACGCTCTTAGACGCTGGCTGAATAACGTATGAACAGTGCTCGTGGTGACTGAATCCTTTCGGCCCTCGGGGTTTTTAAGCTTTCTTATTGAATTAATGGGGTTGGCTTTTGGAGTGGACAGGTTGGACTTTTACCTATAAATGTAAAGGTTAGGTAATACGAATTGACTTTCCTTAGACATACCATTTTATCATCAATTTTAATGCAGATTACAGAACTTAATGTCATAGTTTTCTTTCATACTGATACGTATCTATCTATACACGCCCAAAATAAATAATAATCGATCCTGATCTGTTTTTGGCGGTTTTAAATCGACATGTCAATGTGTCAAGCTTTACCCCTAAAATGACATACTTACATCAATCCAATGACATGATACATCAATCCAAAACCACGAAAAACGGATCAGTAACGATTATTAATTTCGGTCGATAGATATTTGTTTGTTATTGGGAGATGTAATTTTGGTATATTCAAATCGTTTTTTAAAACACTATTTTATTTTGCAACAATAATGTCTTATCTGAGCTACTACTAATGTTTTGAACATAATAGTATACAATCCTATATCCAATTTTGGTTAGCACAAACTAAATGTTTAACCTGGTTTCCGATTACTCTAATATAATTAAAATCCATTTTAGACTGGCAATTTGGTTATGGCATTTAATTTATTTTATAATAGTTCAACAGTAATAAAACTAGATGCCGAACTTTCAATGTATAATTTAGTAAATTGATATTACTTAAAACCGTGGGTTGTTGCTAATCTATTGCCAAAGTTGGAGAAATTTACATTTTTATTGCATGTCTACGAAGACTGGTAGAAAATGATATCCTTGCGATAGATCTTCGTACCACGTCTATAATAAAAAAAAACTTGCAAAATATGGATATAAACTAAAAATTTATAAGTATAAATAATAATAATAATAATACCCGCACAATCACATACATAGGCTCTGACCCCTAACTAGGTTTCCCTGTATCTAGGGTATCAGAAACTACGAGGATCGGGGATCCACAACACCCAGACACAGAACAAATACTTGCGCTTTTTTTTCAATGCACAAATATTTGTCCTGTAGCGGGAATCGAACCCGCGACCTCACGATTCACAGTCGGCTATCCGCCCATTGCGCCACATTGGTCGTCAAAATGAAAAGTACTTACGTTGTCTAGTAACATAAGTTACGAGCTTAATTTGGGGATAAGGTCAATTTGGTCCCCCATTGCACACAAATTGACCATTATTCATTATATATTTATTTATCATTAAATATAAATTAATTATGTAAGTTTAAAGTGGCGTAGTTAACTTGAATATAGTAGGTATTTAACTATTTGCAACCGTTGTTTGTTTCTAATAAAAAAAAAAATTACTAGCTGCACACCGCGCAGCAGAAAGACTAAAAAACATCCATACAGCCATCCTCAACAGCTTACACATATATGATACTTACTATTAGGAATACTTTCTTCGACGACCGATGTGGCGCAATGGGCGGATAGCCGACTGTGAAGCGTGAGGTTGCGGGTTCGATTCCCGCTACAGGATAAATATTTGGGCATTCAAAAAAAAAGGAAGTAGATGTTCTGTGTCTGGGTGTTGTGGATCCCCGATCCTCGTAGTTTCTGATACCCTACAGGGAAACCTAGTTAGGGATCAGAGCTTATGTATGTGATTGTGCCGGCATTATTATAAAAGAAAAAAAAATAATAAACTTTCCTACTGAATTCGTTCGAATTCGGCCTCCCCTAGATCTTGCCACACTTGTCTATTTTCATCCTCCTCCAAGTCCAACAGCAGCTATTCCAAAATCGTGTTTCTATCTAAGACGCTGTCTTTTCACGCCTTCCGGTTATCAAAGCAGTCTCAGATTAAAATTATCATATAATAAAGTAAGTCAAGTATATTTTTTAAACACTTTTTTATCAAGATGGAGGTAGGGATGTAAATAATTCACCATTGGCAGTGGATGCTCAAGTCCATTCCGTAAATGAATAACACATGAGGGCCGCGTCTTTATTGGCTGAATTGAAATGGTGAAATTCAGGATTGAAGCCTTTTTTCTAGGTTTTCTATTATTTTATTTTTTTCAAAAGAGGCCGGTTAATTTTCGTATCAACTACATTTTAGCAGTAGACTTTTAAAACGATTAATGCCAGGCCGGGAAAAACAATTTTCTACAATCCTTTCATTGCATTTACAGTCATAGATAATAAACATATCCACCAAATTTTAAGTCTATAAGTCCAACGATTTAAGGATTTGCGTTGTCTTTTAGTCAGTCAGTCACTCATAACAAAGCCTTTTTATACATAGAATTATATTATATAGATACACACAGAACACAATTATTCTGGGGTCACACTAAGGTCAACGTCAAGGGAAATGTCAATGCCTATCATCGCGATATATATTGCGTTAATTATTAACGCAATTATGTGAGTGGCCACACTTGAACAGTCAGCGTCAACGCACTTGAGTTATCGGCTAACGTGATGGCGTTGTCAAATGCCGTGGCCACACTTATGTCAAACGTCAATCATCGCGTTATTAAAAGGCATTTCCCGTTAGTGTGGCCCCAGCATTACAGCGTAAGGCTAAAAGAAATCGTATCAATAAAAAACGACCGATTTGCTTACACCGCTAAAGACAAAACGTCGTACCTGTGACATTTATTCAAACTGTCGAAACGTGCTGATGACATCTCGTTCATGTATTAAACCGAATTTTTTATTTCGCAACCAGACAGTGAAGAGAAAAATTCGAACCGATATTCAAACTCTTTGTCTTAACCCTAGGGGAAGATGTTATTTTTTCTGTTACATCGAAAGTTTTTTAGCCTTTTGTGTGACCGCAAACACGCTGAAATACCTTAATACTAACATATATAAATAAAAACATCACGGACAGATGGTGCTTTCAGAAAACTCCTGCTCGTTTCTTTGATTGGCATTTTATAAAAAAAAATTAACCTTGGCTTTATCATTATTCACCCAACCCAGGTTTAGTGTGATGTCACTTTCGACTACATCATCGCAGAGCATCAGGTGACTTGTAATCAAACGTTTGTAACCTTGTAAGGTGTATGAAAAAGACCAAACACCTGCAGTCATCGGTGTGTTCCAGCAGCTCTAATTGAGAGCCAGCTCCTAGTCCAATTACGTGCAATTCGTATCATGAAAAACATACGTTCCGAAATCGTTCCCGAAGACCAATTGACGTCTTTCGCCTGTAGAAAAACAGTCCTTTCGTAATTTCAACCTCTTTATTTCGGCCCGAAGTTTTGTAGATAAATTTTCATGGTGGTCCTTCTCAGGCCTACTGTTTATTCGTATCAGAATACAAGAATAGATATTATAATGATATGTAGTTCGGAGCAATGTAAATTTAACGTTGTTTCCGCTTTTCAACATTCCTTTACAACATGACTGCATGCTGACACCTTTTGACAACGGTGAGTTTGCATCTCGAGTCAGGGCTTCCGAAGCGAAGCCAGTTGTTGACTCTGAGACGTAAACGTTGGGGATAAGAAGAACAAGAACATTGTAATATAATGGCAAACCTATTTCAAAACAGTAAATGTTAAAACCTTAAGCAGTACCTGTTATTGCCTACATTTCACAATAGGTTTGAGTTAGATTTGGTAATAGAACAATGTATATTAAGAGACTTAACTTCGTGATTTATGATTTCTGTGAATAATTGCCTTCTATGCTAGTGTCACAAACTAAACCATGACTGAGAGTGATCATGAATTGATTGGTGTTATCTGGGCGAATCAATCAAGCAGTCTTTTGAAAACCATAATGATTACGTTTCACATCATTAAAACAATAACAGTTTATTAGTTACGACTGTTTTAATGAAATTGCTTTTGACATCAACTTAGAGCGGTATAACCTATTTCGATAGCTCTGAAAAACGATCCATGGATAAAAGAACGCTGGCCAGCTGTAGGTACGCAAAGACATAATAATTCTGAACTCTCAGATTTCCTCCCTAAACCCAAACCAACACACAATTAAACTGAAATACGAGCATTACAAAATTGCATGCACCTCTTGAGAGGAGTTAGTTAATAATTTATGAAGGTCCTAACGGGGTAAACAGATATCCGGCACTCAATTTCGTTGGTTCAACTTTGTTTTAAGCTATTCGCTTTGAAGTGCTTACCTAATTATTGTTTTGATTGGTGCATTTTATCATGATGGTGTCACATGCTGTTTCCGTATTGGAGAACTAGCGACCGGCCCTGGTTTTGCACGGGTAGATAAAAAAAATGACAATAAAATGATGAATAGTTGTAAAAAATAAACATATTACCTCTTTATATCTACTTTTGTTGCTAACTGTATGAGCCTTTGTACGGAGTAAAATTCGGCAGGATTCTCTTTATAAGAGAAGGCTTAATCTCAGCAGTAAAAAACACAAAGTTAACGATGACATATGCCTATCGCGGCCGTTCCCAATAACATATCTATTCACGGTTTGCCCTACTGGAGATATAAATTTGACATAAGCTCCAAAGTAATATCAAATGTCTATCCTTATTAAGATAAACTGTGGATAGATCTTCGGTTAGGTTATTGGTTGTGGATAGATAATACTATATTTTTACACAACTATAACAGAAATAACAACTTAAAGGGAAATATCTCAGAGCTACTGCTACAGTAAGCAGTCTCGTCGCTTAGATCGATTTCTACCAGACAACCTTTGAATTGCATTATCACAATAGTATGTTTTATGTTTTCAGAGATAAAGTTGTTTATAACACGTGTCTTCATCAATAAAGGCTTGTGTATATCAAGTTCGCCTCTTGAGAGACATCAGCCGATAATTTACGACGGTCTGCGTGGGATAAGCAGATTCCGCTAATCAATTTTGTTTGTTGCAAGCTTTACGGCCTCTGAGACGTGGGACCGTGTTGTCTCGCTCCCGGGTTGGGACATAGTGTTGCCAGCTGGGTTTCAGGATTTAGCACCAAATAGAATTCAAAAAAAGGCTATATATGGCCAAAATAAAAAGAGCAAAATAACCACAAACAATTTTTTCAATTGATTATTATCGGGTCTACTGTGTAGATTTTACTTAATACAGATTTTCTTAAATTATATTTTTTGACTAGCTACATCCTGCTGTTTTACCCGCATCGACTAGAATTCGCTAGAAAAGTATCCTATGTTCTGTAACAGGACTTGAACTAGGTTTTCACCAAATTTCATCAAAATCCGTCTGATAGTTTTTGCATGCAAGAGTAACAATTACCCAAACATTCATCCTGTCACATTTGGATTGTCATAACCTTTTAATACCCACCAATTTTTAAACAATAATGTGTTTGCGCGGACATTGCAGGTATATAAAATGTGTACAAAAAGGTCTAACTAAGCTCAGCACATGCCATAAATCCACAGCGTTGATTTTCAGTCACTAGTGACGGGTTAATTACTATGAAAAAGTGAAAAAAGAAGCTGCAGTTCTCGTTACCTTATTTCACCATCGCTGCATTCTTTTTTTTTTCACGACAACGCGTGTCTCTCAAAGTAAAAACCGACAAAGAAACTTACGAACTTCGACCGGTAAAACTGTAATTCCTGGTTGATACGAGATTCGACTTGCGGCTTTCGAATTCTGCTCCTAGACTTTTCTGAGCTCTCTTTACCTAACTTGGAGTCTACTTTCAAAGATTCGAAATTCTTACAAAGGCTCCGGTGAGATTTCAACGTTGATACTGAAATAATTTTTTATTTATTTTGGAGAAACGCATTACGGCTTTGTTAATTAAAATCGGGGGTGCACGGAGGGTGAAGAATCGATTTCCACCGCTGAAGAAAAAGATCTGTAACATTATTTTGCGCTTCAAAATCTACGAAGCTTTCAGGAAAATAATCTAACAGGAAGTTTTGCCACGGCATTTTTAGAATCGTTTCTTTCAGGAACTGCATAAAACTATTTATTTCATTTCCTTAGCACGAACTCTCTGGAGTCAAGCAAGTTCGTTACTTACTGAAGTTATGTCTAGACATGGATAAACTAGATCGTAGACTCCCAAAGTGATGATTTATTAGTGTGTAGTGTTAGTGGCATTTACGACTGAGTGCTACTGTGGGCACGTTTCGCTGTCAGTTCTTGCTGTATTACCTACGGCCAAAATTAATAATCGATCCTGATCCGTTATCCGCGGTTTTGGATCGATATGTCATGTCATAATATGACATTTTAGTAGGGCTTGACATATTACTACTAAAATGACATATCATGACATGACAAAAACCGCGGATAAAGGATCAGGATCGATTATTAATATCGGGCGTTAGTCGTCAGGCCATGTCGGAGGCCTTCGGGCTTCGACACTAACGTTGGCCACTAGCTCATATGAAAAAAAAAGAAAAAAACAGAAGATTAATTGTAATCTGAAAAAAACTCGAGTTCGTGATGAGTTTGTCTATTATGGGCAAGCGAGTCGCTTGCCATCAGGCAACCTTGATCATCTCGTCACTCAGATGCGATATATGAAAAGGTTTTATCATGATTACTCATTTTAATACATATAAAGTAAAACACGATTAGCACTCCATTTCCTACTTGGTCCACGATTTTAGTCAACATCCTGTAACTAAATACCAATTCGAGACCTAAGTTTAAGATTGTATTCTCCTGAGGCGTAGGTAACGTCTCACTTCTTCAATTTGTTACCTGTTTTTATTTTGGTTTTTATTTATATCCTTTTTTTGAACTTTGGTGTTTGGTTGAATATTTTATAACTCGGGTAGGTTTGAAACTTTGATAAATAATTTATCGAATAATTTAAAATTCATCAGAATATTTTAATTAGAATTATTGTTTTAATTTTTTTAAGTTCAGTTCTAAAAGTTGTTGTCTCAGTTTATTTTTGCAATATAATTTAAATGCCCAGTAGCCTCGTCCTGGAGGCGAGTACCTAATTGAATGCCAAACTGAAAGTAACAGAAAGGTTTTAAGGTGATCACAATGTATCCTATTGAATATTTATATTTTTGTTTTTTGTTAAAATGAATCCATATTTACGAATAAATGCCTTCTGAGTATTGTGTTTTTACCATGTTGATAGGATAAGTCTTTGTTGTTTATTGAAAAAGTTAATAAATTAAATCTAGTTAATAAGTGACCCGTCTATTCTTTTATTGTTTATTTTTATTACAAATAAAAATTGCTTTTTAACCCCAATTTACAGCCAAGTCTTTTCAAAATTTTTATGATAAAACAAATAATTTCCTGTCACCAACAAGATTTGAACAAAACCAGTTTAGGGTCACCTTTATTTCTATTTGCGACTCGAAAAAGTTGTAATCTGGGATAAAATGAAAACATAAAAGTTACCTCTATTTGTACCTGAGAAAGGTAAAAATCGTAAACTTTATACGAGCAGACACCTTTCTTTTATTCGGATCACTCAAATATTTCATATACAGACATAGCACAAATAAGTCTGAATTTCAAAAAACCTAGATCTGTGCAGTATTTTGTTTATGTTCTTGAGATAAAAGCTAACATTTCTGACTTAAACCTAAGACGGTAATGTTACCTACAACACAAACATAATTATCCATACTCAATACTATAAATGCGAAAGTGTCTTTATCTGTCCCTTTGACGGTTTGTAACTTTTCCACTACTAAACCACTTTACTTCTATGGTTGTGTGAGAGTTATATCTCCAGTAGGGCAAACCGTGGATGGATCGGTTATTGAAACCGGCCGTAAGTCGATCTTGATGAAATTTGGTACGCGGATAGTTTGAACCTTGGGGAAGGACAGGATACTTTTTATCGCGATAAATGAAAGTCGACGCGTGTGGATTAAACCGCGGGGCACAGCTATAGCTGTATTGAGCATGTAAAGAAATCTAATAAAATAGGCCTTTTGCGAATATCTTCAGCAAATCAACACAGCTTACCTCAATAGCTAAATTAAAACTGTTGCGTAATTGGTCTTTCTCCATTCAGATTTAAAAATTAACAAAGAAACTTGAGAGTCAACGCAGATATGCAAATGTCCATAGGCGACGGAGACCGCTCAGTATAGGCGGGTCGTCTGCTTATTTGACACTCTATTACATAAAAATATAAATGTATACTACTAGTAACTTATTTCTTCTTATAAACCTGTATAAGTCCAGCACTGACACCACGCTGTGTTTTATGCATTTTCCCCGCCAGCTCTTACTCGAAGCCATTGTTCCGGCAACCACACATGAGAGCCAGTTCCCAATCCAGGTGTAGCGTGACACCACCTTTAACCATATCGTCACTTAACATCAGGCGACTTGCCAAATGCTACCGAATAAGTGGCAAAAAATCATAATTCTCAAATATCTTGAGACAGTCCTTCTACAAACTTTATAATTTCCACCTACACAGACACAGAAATATTGTATCGACCCAAACTTTCCTCTCCACCTACTATAGTCCCGTCAATTTACTAATCCCAGTTGTTCAGACGTTATAAAAAATTTACGCGACCACTTTCGTAGTTCGCCCGAAACGAGTTTTGTAGCCGCGTCCCTTTCTCATGCTATAAAAGTGGAACAAAGGCATATACACACGACACGACACTGAAACATGTATACATCCATCTTATCATTGAGTAGAGAAGGTTATACAAAATGTATGTGGATGACAGTGGTGAAGAAACAGCTAATAAGTGTATTGGGCACATGAACTCCGCCATGCATTTTTTACTCGGCTCTTATGTAATTCCAGCGACCAGCGACCTCCTTATTGGCAAGCGGGGAATTCACCATTTTTTCCATACAATAACAACCCTATTTGTTATTTGTCTGTTGTTGTGAGTTGTCGGTTGCTGTTGTTGTTTAAAGAATAATTTAAAAAAATGTTTTCTCAGTAAGCACCTAGTATGAAGTATTCATTTGCGTCGAGTGGCTGGCAGCAGTTGGATGAGAAGAGCCTACCGGGCTCGTACCTTGGGAGAGGCCTATGTCCAGGGCTGACACAGGATAATGATGGCTTAGTATCCAAGATGAATGCGTCTGCAAAACTTCAGCTTTTTAGATCTTTTTACCCACGACGGAACGGAGACAGTATATGCGTTTCGAGTGAGAGGATGTTTGTTTGTAATTTTAGAGATTTCGTGATTAATCAGTTAGTCAGTTCTATTTCGTTTTTATATTCTATGAAGGTCAACATCGATCGTAGCATACTGCATAACTGAACCGGTCGGTTGTAAAGATCAACTTTGCTAAACAACATTGTTATGAAAATTGTTGTATAATATAAAAATTGTTGTGAAAAAGCTCAAGTTTACATTCTCTAACGTAACTGTATGGTGGTTTATGCTTCTGAACATGGTCGCGTAAACTGAAACGCACGATATCTTTGTGACATGGAGCTTCGAATAATCTACTCGGGCTTAGATAGCGCACGTTAGCCAGCCCAACCAGCGCGGGTAGCAACAAAAAGATTTTTTGTTCTAATTTCGTTCTTATTCATTGGTGGCAATTATGCTAGGTACGGTCAACGACAAACGTCGCTAAGCAATCACAATTTTTTTGATTTACTTTTTTTGTCTTGTGCCGAATCATTACATCAGATGTGTTAACTTGTGGTCAAAAGCTACCATGTACGTTAAAAAAAACGCACACTTGGAAAAACGAGTGTGTAAATAGTTTTGATAAATTAGTCAGGCATAATAAGTAACTAACAATAAAGTAAACTCTTCAGCAACGTCTGTGACGCCATCTCTAAGTAACATCAACGCCATTAGCCAAGAGAGAGGCAAAGCGCGAGCCCATCAAGTAGGCCAAACTAAAGAAACCCTCGAAAACAAAAGAGGGTAGAGATCTTTTACCAGTACATCAGCCCTAATGATTCCCAACTTCGTAGCTCTCAGTGACAAGTATTGTTTCCCGAAGTGGCTCGTACTCGCTCAAGATAAGGCTCGCGAATCCCTCTGGACGAGATAAGTGTGCCGTCAATGCTCGAAATCGTCGTCCCACAAAAACAGGGGTAATGTTAATATTTTTTTTCCGAGAGAAACGATAAATTCTCATTATTTCCCTCAAGTTGCCACTCACTCTTTCTTTTAGATTATCTGAATAAACATTATGCGTAAAATTGTGGGTGTACAAGGTGGTTATTTGCTAGATGGCAATTTTTTTGTTTATTTCGTACACAGGTTTTTTTCTCAAAGAGCGAGATTGTATGGGCCATAATAATTATGTCACGCTGGACATGTGCAGGTTGGTATATTATGTCACATACCCTAGAAACCACAACATTCTAGGCGAACGACTGAGAACGAAGGAGGAGTATGTATATTTCTTTGACACGGCCTGTAATTGGACATCTGGATTTTCCCTACCATGTTTTCCTTCACCAGGTGCGGACGAATTAGATTCAAACTCCGTAGCATCGTCTTATAAGGCAAATTTGTTGCCATTGGGCCACCCACCGCTCCTATTATTGTTATGCCTTTTTTGTGTGATACAATTGCATCATTCAATCAAACGATGCTGCAATTTTTTACGAACGTCAAGAACCAAGTAAGCATTGTTAGACTAACTTTTGTGAACTTCCTAATGACTAGCTATGTAACCCATAATATTTATCCATAGTTTATCTATCTACACAAAAGGCAGGTGTTATTATGATGCGTAAAAAACAAAACACTAGTAAAACAAGCGAATACTTACATCTTATTTGAACCTTGCCCTTTCAGTTCTTCGGAAATTCAGTGTCACAGAGTAAACAAAATTTAATTTGTGGATAACTGACGAGCCTTCCATCATCCAATGATGAGTAAAGTCATGACCATACACTCTTTTTTTTAAGCTTGAACCCAATCTTTTATAATAAAGTTTAGTGTCTCACACTGTTATTTTTGTTACATATTATATCCTTTTTTTCATTAAAAATAGGTACTAAGCTTTTGACCACCATCCCGCCCGTCGTTAAGCGTTGATGCGGTCGACGATGAAATCAGTGTAGCACGCATACCTAGAAGGTACTTGTTTACCCTTGCTCGGAAGATATCACAGGGTAATGTTTGACCGCAAGTCTGATATGGTCGAATGCCATGCTACGCCTAGATTGGGAACTGGCTCTCAACTATTCTGCTAGAACACATCCCTATCTACTTATATGTTGTGTTGTCGTTTCACATTACAATTTTTAGCTCAATTCCGCCACAAAACGTAAGTATAAAAAGTAGTATCAAGGCAACAAAATAGACTACTGTCAAAACCACTCGGCTAAAAAATTGTCTACACAAAATGAAACCAGCTCAGTGCGCCGAGTTAACCGTACAGTTTCCCTCAGGCGTTCAACTTTTCTCTGCTCACCCATTAGTACTTTTTCGTTTTGTTGCCAATCGAAAGTTACACGTTGTTCGTACATTGGTACTGCCCGGCCTCGAGAATCAGTTTGGTTGACTTTACAATGTTTTTGTACAAAGAGATGATAGGCTTTTTTTGAAGACAGCCTAGACTTGCATTTTGTAAAACTACCGCCTTACGCCGGATATTAATAAAATCGATCCTGCAGGGCTATTGCGTATCTCGGTGGATAACGTAAAGTGAAGAGCACTGGGTAAAGTGTCGAACTATGAACTGTCAAACAGCTAGTTTCGTATTGGCTAACCTTAGTGATCAACTGGGATGACGTCATGCGCACCGAGTCTTGGTGTTAATCACTATAACTCATTTTGACAGAAGTTTTCGTATCGATAGTTTAGATTTGCGATTATGTAAGCATAGTGGACATCAAAATTGATAGCCACCGAGGTATTTTACATTTTGTGAAAGACACTGCTCAAGAGCAGTGTTTTATAGATTCTTAGTGATTAACACTAGGCCGCTCACGTAAGGAGCACTAGGATTTTGATGTAATTGTGAGTTTGACTCAGTGTACATTGCATTATTATTTGGATTGCTGTAGATTCTGTGATGGAACGTCTACTATTATTGAGATTTGCTCAAGCACAGCGGAGACAAAATCTTTTGAAAATAAAGAGACGCCGCCTGCGCGACGTTAGTGATCCATTGTAGTTGCCAGAGAAAGAGTTTATTGCGAATTTTCGTCTAAGTAATAAGTGAAGAAGTGGATTCCAACAAGTTTTAGAAGAGTCGATGACTAGAAAGAAGTAAATCCATTTGCCTAGGAGACACTTTTCTTGGTGCAAGCATCTAAAAAGTACAATTACTTGTTACTAGCTGTGTCCTTCGGTTTCACCCGCATATATAGGCAGTGGTAATGTAATGATCAATCCTTTGGGCGGCACCGGGGGCCTGGAATTTATTTTTAACGCGATTGTATAGGTTAAAATTAGGGTTTAGGTGCTTAGTTAATTATGCACTTTTTTATATATTTTTAATATCAAAAAATTTACTACAAAAAATTATTAATAAAAATATATTACACAATATGTACTGCATTTTACTTAATTTAATTATTTACTACTAGCTATTCCCCGCGGTTTCACCCGCGTGGGCTACAGTTTATCGCGATAAAAAGTATTCTATGTCCTTCTCCAGGGTTCAAACTACCTATGTACCAAATTTCATTTCAATCAGTTCAGTAGTTTAGGCGTGAAAGCGTATATTCTGTACCTATGCTCTAAAATTATTCCCGCACTTCGGTGCCCGCCGCGTTACCCGCTGCGCTGCGGCCACTGCATGGCCATGGATCACGGGGCGGCGCGGTGATTTTATTTTCCATTAGATTGAAATTTTAATTTCGTAATATCTTTTGAATGGAATGTCCGCAAATCTATACAATAACTTGACAAATTATATCCTTAAACCTTCCCCGAGAAACCACTCTATCTATTGGTGAAAACAGCATGAAAATCGGTGCAGTAGTTTTTGAGTTTATCGCGAACAGACAGACAGACAGACAGACGCGGCGCGGAGGACTTTATTTTATAATAAGTAGTGATCACCAAGCTTCCAAACTTTTATGAACTTGTAAACAGTAATATCACTATGGGTAATATATTTTTCTCCAAAGAGAAGTTACTGTTACGAATGAGTTTTCAAATTTGCCGCTCACCTCAAACGGCAGGTAATATAAACCACATAAAATTAAATGTCCATGTTTCACGCGTAACGTGCCTAAAAGGTATTACTTATCTTAGTCGCATAATAGTCGATAGAAAATAGTGTCGTGAAATGGCGTGCTGAAAGGCACCGTTAGGCACTGTAAACTGATATCCACTGAGGTTGATACGCAATACCAATAATATGACTATCATAGTTGACATCAAAGTTCGGTGTACAACCGAACCCGGTTGGTAACTGGAAATGTCAAAGTTAGCCAATAGGCCCGCTGATCCGTTATCAGGGCCCCTAGCCAAGATGCATTCTGCAATCGTTGAAGCTAGTAGAAAACAAGAAAAAAGTATTGGTTTGACATATTTCAACGCTAAGTCACGTGGTCAGAAATATGTCAAACCAATACATTTTTCTTGTTTTCTATTAGCGTCAACGATTGCAGAATGCATCTTGGCTACGGGCCTTGCGGTTTTGGATTTCATGTCATAGTGTGTCGTTTTAGTACTAGGGCTTGACATATTACTACTAAAATGACGTATTATGACATGACATATCGATCCAAAACCACGGATAACGGATCAGGATCGATTATTAATTTCTGGCGTTAATTGAAATGTCTCTGTATTTAAGCTCTGTGGTGACGAACATCTGACGTTGACGTTGCCAGTAATATTGACAGTTGACATTGATAGATGCTCATCGCCGACAGATAGCAGTTTGATTTAGGAATGGTCACTTGTAAGACTGTGAAGAAACAAAACTGAAATAGAAGGAATTTAAATACAGGAAAGACTTTTTTGGCGGCAATCGAATTGTCAACGTGAAAATTTTGTTTTTTTTTTCCAAAACTTGTGTTTCTTCGAGTGATAATGTGTAATATTGGAGGATTATTAACCATTATGTGTTCGTTAATGTGTACGAGTGTGGGAAATTGAAATAAAGTTGTGAAAGTGACTTTTCTAGTTGCTTCAAAAAAAGTCCATGTAAAGTTGTAAAGCGCCACTACTTTACTTAAACATTATCATCATCATTTATACTTAATTCAACTCTTTGAGTTTGAAATATTTTATACTTGACACTGGCAAATACACTAATCGTGTGACACCATATCAAAAAAATAATAAAAAAAATACAGGAAATATCATCGTGATCCTTGTTTTATTTCTGAGCTGGAGGCCAGAACCATTACGTTTGAGGATAGTCTTATATCATTTATTTTGGTCTGACATACCTATAAAGACTTACCAGTTCATTATTCATTTCATCACCATACGTCACAATTTGATTCCCAATATTATTTCATAGTCCGCCGACCTTTTGATCTGCCTGTTTACCACCAACATAACTCAACTTGACAGACCCACAATAAAAACGCTCCCCATTTACAAGGGCTCGAGTTGTAGCATCTATTGTTGATGTTTTCACAATAAGGGCAGTTTTCCGGTTTCTCTTTTGGGCAGTCATGCATTGGTTGGCAGTTGTAACATGGGGAATATTAGCATAGTTTTATGTTGAGCCACCCCTGCTTCAGACTGATAGACAAGTTTTGACAGACAAAAGCTTCTTGAAAGCGGTAGAATCTTATTATTGTTGATTAATATGTAATTTCACTTTGCAACTTAATTTTGAAAAAATATTGAAAGCCGATGCAAAAAAAAAAAAACAAAAAAAAATCAGTTGTCCTTGATCCCTGTACGCTACTTTTGTATTTTTTTGTTTAAAAAAAATCAAAGTGTGTATATAAAATATTGATAAAAATTCAAAATAATCAATACCTCCCCTCTAATAAAGAAATAATTGTATGGCAATAGCGCCATACCATTTGATTAGGCCACGTCGATAAAACAGCCAATCAGTAAATTATTCTTCGTCAGGATTTTACAAATATATTTTTCGTATTAATATTGTTGTTGTTATTACGAGGGAAAAATAATATATTAACGGCGGCCCTTTGAATCCTTCGCTCTACTCAGGATTCAAAATAAAAGACTGCAGGATTATAAAACCGTTCATTGCCAGAGAAAAAATAATTTTGCATCTTAATGATACATACTCTGCTTTTCATTTCCCTCTAAAGCCGGGCAGTACATAACTTCCTCGTAAAATACTTTCGTTCGATCTCTTTGGTGGATTGGTCGCGGAACACTAATCAAAACTGATTAGCTCTTTCTACGAGACTCTTTTAAAAAATCTACGTCTTATACTTCTATGCTACTTCCTATCAGAATCAGTTTTTTGAATAGATGGGATGATAACTTTTTTATTATTATTTACACTTACAGCGTTTGACCACATGTCACCTGATGTTAAGTGACGATGCGGTCGAACTAATTTTTCTTCTCACAATAAAACATAGCCTATGGCACTCAAGGATACGATAGTAGGTTTCTAATAATGAAAGAATAAAGTAAAGTGACACTAGTCGCCTTTTGCCGCCACCCGTTATTGTCTTGTTTTTCCCCTTGAGCATGTACTGAAGGAAAACATCGAAAATGGGGACTGACATATGAGCATTCACTCGATGTGAGCATGAATAATCTATGCTTGACTATGCTCCATTCTTAGCAGTTGCAGTCAACATGGCGGACGCACGCTCGTGCTGACTTATAATGTAATATTTAAAGGGATTTGCCAAAAAACTGACAACACGTTTGGGTGCTCGGCGCTCGTCATCGAGCTGCTCGGTCCCCTGTACTGACATGCCAAATATTCGATTTGTAACGTGTGAATGCTCATGTTAGTCTCCACCTTTAGACCACACTATCAAGCCCTGGAAACCCCACACCTCAAGATATATGACATCACAACCACTGAGCCATCATCGCTACAAAAAAACATGTAATACCATTAAGTACCAACTCTCAGTTCCTTTCATCCACGAAGTCACTCCTCCACCTTTTAATCCCCAGCCTGCCATGTTACACAGAACGTGTTGCACTGACGCATTCATTTCCCGTGAGCGCCCGCCATGTCTGTCTCTTTGAATCGCGCCTCACAATTCCCTCGTGTTTTCCCGTGTAGCGTGAAGCTATGAGCATATTGTTCTGTGTATTTCTACTTCGAAACTCATGCACTCTGGAACTGGTATATTAAAATTGTAGATGTTTTTAAGCACCATACAGTGTTGACATTGCCACGGGAATTACCGTTATCTACGGCAATCGGCGAGTATTAGTTTCAATAAATCTTATGACGTGCTAACGGCACCATATACTTTTTTGATGTAACTTTAACCTGGAAAACATCATCTTCAAACCAAATTCAAGCATCAAACTATATTCTTGCATGCTTTTAATGGTATCTAGCTACCAATTCAAAACGGTTCGGTCATAAAGTGGTAACCTTGGCACCATATCCAATACTCAATACCAAGCATCTATTACTGTTAGCTGTGTTCTGGTAACCTCACTTGAGAGGCAGTTCCCAGTCCGGGCGCAGTGCTGACATGTGACCAGGCGACTTGTGGTCAAACACTATCCTGTAAATAAAAACACCAACATTACCGTCCAAACTGAAATATGGAAATGCTTGCTCAATGCTGTTGGTCAATAGAAGAATATTTGCTAATGTGGTGGTGTGGTATCCAACCAAATGCACCTACTATCCTAAATGAGAGAATCTGCAATCTGGTTCGCGAAGTACTTTGAAGGAGCTAAAGCGATGTTTCTAATACAGGTAATGTAAGCTGAACTTAGTTACATTTTGCCTTAAGGTAACACAAGTTGTAACGAAGAAAGGGATGGAAGTACAAGACATGTAGTCTTCCTGATGTAGAATTTGACCTTGTTTGTCTGTTAATAAAAATGATTTTGTAAGCTCTATCTTTCTATAATAAACTTACTGATTATTATCCTACTTCCTACTAATATTATAAACGTGGAAGTTTGTGAGTATGGATGGATGGATGGATGGATGTTTGTTACTCTTTCACGCAAAAACTACAGAACAGATCTGAATGAAATTTGGAATGGAGATAGCTTATACACTGGATTAACATATAGACTACTTTATATCCCGGAAAAAGGTTCCTGCGGGATAACGGGCAGACGCGGGTGAAACCGCGAGGCGCAATTAGTTAGCCATAAAGTGGCGTTAGAAACTAAGAATAGACAAAGGCGGTTTACTTAAGGCCTTGCCATACGCCGTTGACCTTACTTGATCAGGTGAAAGCATCCCGCACTGACTTTATGGGCGACTGAGGGGTCGATTTGCGAGTACGAAATACGTAAAAAAAACGCAAAAAATAATTAAAGCAGTATTTTCAAAAAATGGCCTGAAGGTGTTTTGAGTATTATATTTCTTAATACGCTGATGGTATTAACAAGTCTTTGTTGCATATATAGTTTAGGAGTAAAGTAGTATTAAACTTTTAGAAAATGGGACACTTTGCACATTTTTTTCAATATATAAATATATTTTTTGCATTTTTCGGCCTGAAGGTGTTCTGCTATATATCAAGTAGATTAATATTTATATTTTTATTAGGTTTTTTTAGACCAGAATTACACAGAGAGATAGTATTAATTAACCCCGTTTTTTAGCTTAGCTTGGGAACCAGCGCCTTAAATGTATTATGAACAATTGAAAGTGTAAACACAAGCAAAACGCATGTCATCATAATTATCATCATCAGCCAGTTCCCTGTTTCCCACTACTGGGACTCAGGCCTTCTCTCAGAGAGAGAGAGTAAGTATGTTATGTGCATGTATGTGCATTCGCATTATGGCAGAACGGTCTCAAAACCCATTAATGCCCAAAATTAATAATCGATCCTGATCCGTTGTCTGCGGTTTTGGATCGATATTTGGATTATTAATTTCGGCCGTGAATCAATGAAATGTATACCTTCGTTATTTTAACGTATAACGGGTTTTAGTGAAATTTGAACTATAGATAGCTTATACAGATAGGCTACTTTAAGGCAGGAAAAAGGTTCCCACAGGATAACGAAAAAACCACGGGCACACTTTGTAAACAATAAAATTATCTTGCTTTACCTACAAGTACAAGTTATTAAATTAATATCCGAAACTTCAAGGTAACTATAAAAAGCCCAAGTTTTGTTTGAACAACTTCTGAACTTCATAATTGAAAGATTGCTTACCTGACTGAAAAATAAAAAGGAAGTAAAAATGTAACGGGATGAATTTTGAAGAGGCTTCAAAGGATAACTGATCTTTTAAGACTCAAGGTAAGCCTTATTCTTTGCATGGATAATTCTTTTGTACGGTAATAGGTGGAATAATCTTATGAAGATATTGGATTTCGAGCAAAATATTATGACGTAATGGCGTAGAAAGTACTTTGTACCGTTGTCAGCGATATATTTTTGTAAAATTGGGTGCGCCATCAGCAATTTTTTTCACTGACTATCGGCTGGTTTCATAAACCAATGTATCCACGGTTTGACATAAATTTGACATTACTTCTTTGGAGCTTATGTCAAATTTCCATGTCCAGTAGGAAAACCCGTGGAAAGATCGTTTATTGAAACGCAACATATGCTGACTTTATTTTGACTACCAATTCCTTTCATTTTTTGACTGATAACAATCATCCATGTCAGTATGTTTGGAATTTGATTCCTTTTTAATTTTTATAAAATTAAAATGCTAACTTCTCAGAAGATTTATGTATTGCTATAAACGTAGGTACGTATCCACAGAAATAAGTTGATTTTTGTTTGTCTCATGATCGAAACAAAGATCAAAGACAACGAATCCGAAATTGATTTCGATTTGCGCAATTTCCTTATTTACAAATCCGTTGCATTGGTTTCGACAAGCTTCCGTTTCGGAGGAAATTAAAAATGAGGTTTGCAGTCTATGGCAAGAAACGAATGTATGATTTGGCGGAAGTCAACTAAATTGAGTAATAATTGAGTGGAATTCAATAAAAAGTCCAGGGTTATCCCGAAATTAAAAAAATTGGAATGCAAGAGAGCCTGATTCAGATTCTATTCCTATTTTCATGACATACGAGTTTAAAATAGCGAAGTGGTGAAGTCAGGACTCTTTTGTCCTGTCTTTCAATGTAAGTAAGTACCTATTTATGAAAATTGATCGAATTTTTAATTTAGACATTAAATAATGATCCTACGATGTCTCACTCCGCAATCGCAATCGCGAATCGATTATGAAATTAGCAACCTAAATGGCTATAGGTAATTGAAATATCCAGACATTTTCATAACCGAATGTTTCGATAAAATCGCCTATCGCTACATATTAATGTGAAAATCGGAAAAAAATATCTCAATAATAATATTCGAGAGCTTCTTGTAAAACAGTTTATATTTCCACGATCAGTACAAGACAGCTCAAAGTCTAGTAGATATCTATTAAAGTTAGCAAGTCCGAACTTGTTCCGAGTCAGTCACAGACTGTTGCTCACTAACTTTAAAATGTTCTATTTCTATCGGGTTATTCGAAATTTTAAACATTGTAGATTTCAAGTTTCTTGGAAGGAGTCTTGTTTGTCTTCCGAATCGAAGAACAGTTCGAGACAAAAGATAATCTTGAAATCCAAAGGCAAACTTACTAACTAGTCCTTAAATAATTTACTTAGAAAAAGCACTTAACTATATCTTTCACCTTCCAAAACAAGAGATTGAGGTTTCCAACTGATTGTTAAATAATTGACCTAATGAATGGCATATATTCGGTAAGCACATAATAATATAATTAACTCATTGTTATATATTTATACATAACATTTGATTTACTTACGTTTAAATATTAAATATATTTAATTAGTAGGATTTAATAATTTAAAAATCTAAAACTAACCACGCCTGTTCCATCCTCTTTACGCCGGCAAAAGAACAGGCAAGAAACACATATTTTTGAGGCGCGATCACATTTAGAATTTGATTCTTATTATTAGTACTAGTAGATTTCATTGGAGCAAGTTCACTACAATCCCAAGCTTGTTTGGCGTCTAAACATTCCATCCCTACTTCTCTACTAAAAAATATTATAAATGTGGAAGTATATAACTCTGTCTATCTGTCTGTCTCGCCGCGCCATCACACATAAACTACTAAACTGATTTAAATAAAATTTGGTACGGAGATAGTTTGAACCCTGAGAAGGATATAGGGTACCTACTTTTTATCGCGATAAACTGAAACACACGTGGGTGAAACCGCGGGGAACAGCTAGTATTTTATTAAAAAAGCCATATATTTATAGTTATTCGAACAATAAGGGTTTTCCATACAAGGTATACATACAATGTATACCTTGTATGGAAAACCTTTATTGTTCACCACTTTTCAACTTCCAAAGTAAACTAAACAAGACGGCCAAGAACTTTATACGTGCGTGTAATAAATTGTACCTACCATATTCACCCGTCTTGTATAACTTGTATTTAAAGTTTTGCAACAAAATATCCAGTAGTAAAACTTGTGCGAGAAGAAACAAAGTCTGACAAGTATTTTATACGCTCTCCTTTTAATTGATATCGGTTTCAGTAAGGTTCCTTTTTATAAAAATCTCGGTCGTGTGGCTGGGACCATTACGGATTTTCGAATCTAAATGAATATAGATCATTATTATAATCCCTACTAATATCATAAATATCTGTTTGTCTGTCTATTTGTCTGTTGGTATAGAGATAGTACTGAGAAAGGACATTGGCTACTTTTTATCGCGTTATACTGTAGCCCACGTGAGTGAAATCGCGGGGATCACCTAATAATTTATATTTATGATAAGGCATCCATGAAATAGTAATAACTAACTAACTATACATTAATTACCTCATCATTATCAGCCGGAAGATTTCCCTGCTGAAAATAGGCCTCCTCCTAATTACCTATTGCTACTCAATTGGTACACCGGAATGATCTATAACCCCCCTCTACTTTATTACTGATAATTATTTATGGAAACAAATTATTTTGATGTAATTGAAACAAAAACTTGTTTGATTAGGCAAACGATTAGCCAGAGGCGTAAAGTGTGCCGGGAAATTCCACAAGCTGTTTGCGACTGTGGGCCAGCTCCGACTTTTCATTAGCGTGCAACCGTTGCACCGCCTTTGCTGGCGCCTCGAACACTTTGCTTTCAAACAGTTATTGTCGTCTTTTTATAACCACCACCATTCCAATATAATTATACAGCAAACTAAGAAGAAAATGCTCCTTTCAAATAATTGACATTAGCTGCAACCGCGGTTGGTGGATCAGCAGCTCAAATCAAAATATTTTTGTAATCTTTACAATGTAGGCTTTACCAGTGCAGTTTTGAAAAATATTGCATTGCTGAACGTTCAGATATTTTTCAATCAAACGCGATCGTTGTTGTTCATGATAAAAAACGAACATCACACCGAAAATGTGTCGATTTGTCAACACAACATGCAACAAACCAGATGCTTCCAGTTCAACATAAATTCAATCAATGCGACGAAGCGACAAGCCCAAGCACAACAAAAACATGACAATAAAAATATGAGTGAGTGAGTGTACGCGATATCGGAATACGAACGAATGGAAAACAGTGGCGCAAACATTTGTGACTGCAAACAGAAGGGTAAGTTGTATGGTAGCAAATAGGATACGACAAATGGAATATCAGTATCGACACTGGCGGTAATGAATTTAAACGATAAAACAAAATAAAATAACGCTTTGTTTTTTGCACGAATGCTGTTTTAACAATTTCATCGTACGAACTTTCAGTGAAGAAGAACAACGTGATGAATCCGTAGTTTGGAGATGTGGCATTATCCAGTGGTCATCTGGCTAGAAGTCCTACATAAGAGCATTTAGCTCTAATAGATATGGTCTCAATTTAAGTGTAACCACATCACAATAATTAAATTTTAGAAATAAAAGAAACAATTGCAGCAATGAAACGACGGAACAATAAGGTTATTAATGTTGCAATAAACACACCAATAGACGATGAAACATTAGGTACACATCTTAGTACCATGAATATTTTATCCAAACATGCCACGTAAACTACAAGTGGTACAGTTGAAAGTACTGAAAGAGTGAGAGACATTTCGTTGGAACAACTGAGTTTGTGTTGAATTTCCAACAATTCTAAAACACAAGTTACTCGTAACTCGCCACTGTGGCGTACAGAAACAACACCGTCTGCGTCACAAAAGTTGGCCATACATCGACTTACTTCCACGAGAGGGAATCTATTCAGTGAAAAACGAACGCGCAGCCATCCGTGATCTGATACTGTGTATGAAGTCGTTTCGTATCTTGTCACTTCCTTGTATAGCTCATTCCCAATGCTAGATCAGGGACGGATACAATTTTAATGTCTCCTGATAATTTGTTGCTATGGACATTATGATACGAGACGTATGGCAACACGACACCCCACATTGTCGAAACTCCTCTGAAACGCTTCACTTCTACATTTATAAAGTGAGGGAATACCTTACCAGCGTCATTGATTCCCGAAAAGCATGATTTGAGAGCCTTCAAGTCCAGAGACTAAGGTTTCTTCGAGGTAAGCATACTCCATCATCGACCTCGTCACTTCTTACCAGGTGAGTTTGTGGTCAAATACTTCACCATCAACTGCCTATTACGTTCCCACTGCTGAGACTCAGGCCTTCCCTCTGAGTATGAGCCGTTATATACCAAGCGGGTTAGTAGATTTCACATGCTTACTTATAGCTTTTAAAAAACGTTCAGTCGAAGCAGGGTTTTTTTTTAGTTATAGTAACAAAAACAGCTCAAGGTGGTCTTGCGTAAGTAATCCAAAGATATCTAAGACTTCAAAGCTCTGAAACGGTCATGCATTCGCTCTAAGTTTTAGTTCCAACGGATGCCCCATTTGCTCTGAAAGAGTTCAAAGTAAGTCTTAAACGCTCAAGCACAATAGCAAACGTTGAAACAATAACGAGTGCAGTCTCGGTGTACGTTCTATTCGATTTCGTGGCTTTATATGTCACGATATCAGGATCCTCTCTTTTTAAAAACGTGTGTCGTAACCTAAAAGTAACAATTTGTAAAAGGGCTCACCTGGAGAGGCTAGAGGTTATCTTTTTAACTCATATTTAATTGGTCACGAGAGATTGATGAAACGTCTTGCAAGAGTTAGGACTAATTTTTGAGTTAGACATATTTGTTAAACCCACCTAAAGTTAACTCCGTTTCAGTAATAAGATGTCAAACATTCGAAAACATGCCATAGGAACTCAAACATAAGATATATGATTGTCGGGCTAGATAACTTCTAGTAAATTTTGAATGCTGCTACAAAAACTTTGGGTTAGAAGAACCACATTTTGACTTTGTTGATATTAATCTAATTACTTGTTAGTCGTCGCAAAGGATCCCATCGGTTTGATCTGGCAACCTCTCACTTTAGAGACAGTTCGCAGTCCATCGTTGCCTTACCTTTGACCATACTGTCATTTAACCTCAGATGACTTGTGGTCAAACGCGTACCTACTTCTCATCTACCTACAAAACTTCCTTGTCAGCTTTCCGCGTCTCTCTAGTTCATAAACTAAGTACAAAGTGTCGATTAGTGTATGGGTAACCTTCAATCAAAAAGTTTAACTTCCTCTGATCCGATCGATCGCCAGCACAGTGTAAACAATACTAAGCCCATCAGCCATCAAATGTTCAGTGGCACTTCCACTAGCGGAGACGAGAGCTTGAGAACATAAACTATGTAGAGACGCCACGTACTAAGGTGGGAAGAGTATTTTTTGACGTAAGAAGTTAGACATCTTTTTGTAAGCGATTTTGAACTATTCTATCTCTTGACAGCTCTTTATATTTTTGTAGAGTTACATCATTTGTCCGTCATTTGACAAATGAGAGATGGCACAACGACCCAAAGTGAGTCTTGTCCTCCGATAATAAAAGACGCAACTCCGGGCTACCTTCCGCCAGTCCTCCACCTGGAGTGCACAAATCCTTTGTGACTCCATCCTTCCTTCGACACCTGGGACGACAGATGTTTGACAATAACAATAAATCGTCTTTATCTCATCTTGATGTACTTATGTTTTTATAAAATTAATCTACTATCTAACAAAGGAAACTTACCAGTTTTTCTAAATTTAGAATTTGTTTAAAGCAACACTGCAGTGTTCAGCTTTCGCACTTAACTGTACGTTATACAATGACGGTATGTGACCGTAAGCACTTTAGTAGTGGCGTACCCTTTCACATAGCCATCGATAAGTGGCGGCCTTAGTATGATGGTGAGCTGTGCACTAGAACATAATACAATGCTTGGGAGCCATATCGGAGATGTGGTGTGAAGTGCGAATACGGCAGTATAATAAATAGTGTATGTTACCGGAAATGTATGAAATCTAGGAATTGTATACAAATCCTAGGAAATGTAAACAATTCCGTAGCTATCTTGGAAATGTATAAAATATTGTTTCAAAAACTATTTAATTTATAAATGTCCTAGGAAATGTGTAAAATTCCTAGGAATTGTATATAACTCCAATATCTGATTAGGAAATGTATAAATGCTTTCTGTAATAAAATACTTGACTTTGCTTATTCTATTATTTTATTGATAGTATGTATGTATGTATGTATTTTACATTTCCGATTGGTATTTAGGAATTGTATAACTTGCCTAGGAAATGTGTCTAATATAATCGGGGGGCACGGCAGTGTCCCCGCTAAGTGGAGCGCGATTTGTTTCACACATTTCCGTGCGGTTAAGGAATTACATAGATTTCCTAGGAATTGTATACAATGACGGATTACATACATTTCCGGTAACATATATAGTATTTAGTATAATGTTTCGCACTGGTTTGTGCAATCTGCATCAAAAAGTACAGAATTTACAGAATTTTCAGAATTGTCAAATCAAAAGTCCTGTCTGCCCTGATTTTCGATCTGATGTAGAAGTTAACTATATTACGAAGTGTGTGAAAAAGTTAACAATTAGTCATTTATTTCATACTTTTTTGTCTTTAGTTAATTTTGACTACGGGTCAATAAACCTAAACCAATTAAACAATAAGCCAAAAATTACAAATAAAAGTCCTAATACTTGTCTAGATTTTGTAACTATAATTAAAGGATTTAGAATTTTGTCCTAGTTTAAAATCGATTCTTATTACATACGAGCCAGTGGCCAATTCTTTTGCCCAAACCGCCCAAATGCCTCTGACTTGAATTTTCCATGTCCAAGATCAACAGCTTAACATGCCCTCCAAACTTGCTAAATAGAAAATGCCACCTAAGTAATAAAGCTAAAACACAACATTAAAACTTTATTGAAAATATAACTGATAGATCCCAACTAACAGCAATTTTCCATTTAAACGAACAACCCTCTGCTGATAAGAGCATCCTTTATGTAATATGTCTATTACGTACTCCAAACAAAGTAGGCACAGCTAAGCGCTGTGTGAATCAGCTTAACACCGGATGCACGTCAGACCCGCCATTATTGATAGGCCTTCGAAGCGTAGATCTTTCTCAGAATTTCCGGCTGTTAGAGAAAAGTAAACGGATCAAGTTACATTGGACAGGGCGGGTTTTCCGATGTATTAAGCCCCATTTGCATGAGAAAGAGTGACTACAGCCTGTTTCAACAAGTATTGGCTGTGCCAACGTTTGCTTTAGGTGACCGTTTGATATGTATGCACAGTGGTTGATCCCGCAGATTGTCCATGATAGAGTTGTTCAATAGAAGGAGTGGCTTTTTTAACTATTGAAGCCTGAATAGAATTTTAAAATAACGGTTTTCAGGTGTGAATAGAAAGAAGTACAGATTGATTTATTATAAAATAGAGAGTTTTAGGTATACAGCAGACAATAGATAAAAAGTTACATATGTGCCAGAGATGATATTAATCTACGTAAAATGTTTAGATTTGATATTTTTTTGCAGTTTTGGTTTATAAAAACTATCAATATTATGTTCTAATAAACTCAGACTTTTGATTTCATTTTTTGACAAATAAGTGAACGAACAGTGAACTAAGTAATCAGTTCACTCAGATGGTGTACATAACATATTGATGGATATTTTTAATTTATGTTTATTACAATATCGTCTATTAAATAATCAATATTATGTGGTCCAACTTCTAATACACATACATGTCATTATTATAAATTGTTTTGGTAACATTATGAAAATCAATTATAAATGCCAAACTAGTTTGATAGAACTATTAAGTGTTTACAAAAATCTTACACAAACAAAAACTATAAATTACGACTGATAGGCAATGCTACTTTAAAAGACATGAAACCAGAAAAAAAAAACACATTTAGTACATGGATAGGTACGGTCGTGTAGGAGTATAATTAATTTGCATGTGTTTGTTAAATCTAATTTAGTTACACGATGATCGCATTGCATCCTTATACTGTGATACCGTTTAACCATTCACACAGCTCACAGCCTCCTGAAATCTAGTTTTAAACCTTAACTGTTTGAAATGAAGGCTGAAATTCAGTTACTGTTTAAAAGGGATGAATTTGCTATGACACTGCAATTTATCGTCGGATTTAACGACAGATGTTGTCCTTTTGTATAGCCATGGAGTTCCAGGATCGATAGTGATGGCTCTTACAAATTTCTGATTTTAGGACATACTTTGACTATCTGCACCCCGTGCTTTCCTTTTTTAATGTAATAGATTAGCAAACAAGCAGACGGCCCACCTGATGGAAAGCGGTCACCTATGGACATCTGCAACACCAGGGGAGTTGCCGATGCGTTGCCGACTTTTATGAACTCTTTTTACACCCATTGATAAGGATTGCAAGGTAGCACAGCGGAAAGACTACTTACTTACATGCTGGTTAGAGTTTCACCACAAGGCACTTGATGTTAAATGAGATTGGTGTCGATTCGGTTTTGCATTCTCTAAAACTAAATTAAGTTTGACAGGTCTAAAAGTAATGCTGTCCTTTTTTACTTCAGTGGTTAGAAAAAGACAGCAATACTACTAGACCTGTCAAACTTAGTTTCGTTTTAGAGTATGCAAACCCGAATCGACACAAATGTCATGTGTCTTGTGGTGAAATTCTAACCAGCATGTAACTCCTTCCTAAAAAAGGCGACACACACACATGCTACTTCAGTAAACAAATTCTTTGGGCTACATCGATGACTTTAGTTCTCTGACGGATCACCTTAATTCTGATTCGATCCTTCAGCGAAACTCCAAGCACAGCCCTTACGTAAACGTATTATGATACAACGAATCCTAAGTGGCTATAAAAATAGTTTCCCATTTTTATCACAACCTCAGGCTAAGGCAATTCATCACATCGATAAAAGGTGCGAATCCACTAACGCCCTCTATTGATGCACCCATTAATCATACTGCGACTGACCGCCCGCGGGAATCTTGAAAGCTTACCTTAGCTCTGAAATAGGAAAAATGAAAAGATTTCGCATACCTTTCAGATTTGCGAGGGTAAAAATATATATAGATATACGAACTTTATGTTTTACTAGCGGTCCGTCCCGGCTTCGCACGGATCGATATTTATTTGTTAAACATTATGAATATAGCCTATGTTACTCAAGGATAATGTAGTAATCTAATAGTGAAAGAATTTTGGAAATCGGTCCAGTAGTTTTTGTGTTTATTCGTTACACACATACAAAAATACGAATCTTCCTCATTATAATGAAGTAGAAGAAAGAAAAAGCAAGAAGAAAAAAGATAAAAGAAGATTAGATAGATGCTTATAAGACACAAAGTATGTACACTTTTCTAATGTGTTGTTACTTGTTGTTTTGTTATCTAATTAGTCATCGATCTAATCTGATCTGACCTCGCGCAAGATACTACATTTTAGGCTTAAAATCGGGACACGTCTGTGGCAGCTCTGATGTATTCTTTTGTATAAGTTTTGGATAACATACCTATGGGTTTTCATCACTAATTTTGTAGAAACAAAAGAAGTAAAATTGCAGAAAACATAGATTTCTTTAGTCATGTCAAAAACTAATGTTCTTATACCGTTTATTATGTCTCTAAAGAGTTACTATCAGTTTTTTATTAAAACAAAATACATGCAATTCAAACACTGGCCATAAATTCAATACCAGCGCGAACACCCCGGCGTTTTTAAAAGATATACTAGGCCGTAGGAAATAGCTCATTTCGAATACACCAGGCCGCGGCTAAGTGAAGAGATTACGTGGCAGGAAGATATTTTCACCCTTTTTAGATGAATTGAAATTCCTTTTAGAACTGTGTGAAAATGTAAAATAGAAATTTATTTTAGTGGCGGCTTTTTCTGCCTCGTAGTGGAATTTTAATCTTGTCTCGAAATTTCCAGACTTATTTCCAATTAATGCACATTTTTCAGGTTTCGTACCTCAACATGATAAATGGAACCCTTTTTACTCTCAATCACTTTGCTGTCCGTCTGTCTATCTGTCTACTTATCTGTCTGTCAAAACCCTTTTTCACAAGAACGCGTAGAGCCATCAATTTGAAAATACTCGGTTCTACGGTTTCTTGCAGCTGTAAAAAAAAACTTTTAAGCCAACGCCACTGTTAGACATAGGGTACCCAGGGTACGCTACTGAGCCCGGTCTTCGACTCTTCTCATCCACGGAAGGATAAGAATAGTTGAACGATACACGGAAAAAAGACGTTCCGAAATACAGAAGGAATTTCCTTCCCTTGTGACTCAGAAGGAAAACTAAGGTAAAATAAGGAAGGAAAAGGTTACATTTTGGAAGGAATCTGTCTCAGAAGGTAAGTCAGAAGGAAAGTCAGGACTTTTTTCTCAGTGTAGTTGTACCATTTAAAACCCGTCCACCGCAGACAGTTTAATCCTTAACTTATAGTCAGCAACGATAGTTGCATGTTTATCATGAAGTGAACCTTCCGAAACGTGTACCAAAAACTATAATCCCTACCATTTTAGTTTTCCAATGGATGATAAAATATTTACTCTATTTACCATTCCCTAAAGCCAAAAGCGAACCTTTTGTAAATAAAATTTTAATAAGGTTGTGCAAAAACAAAGTTGGCTACCGAGTTTACCGCGCACTTACACTTCTGTCGTTTAATTTTGAGCTTTTAAACAAAAGGTCAAACAAATTAATGTCTATTTACAAAATTGAAAACCCTAGCACTAACGGATAATACCGGACCACGACAATACATTTGTTTATCAGCCAGTAGACAATCTTCATACACACCTTTTTGTTGATCAACAAAATAAAATGTTAAAGTTAAAATCATAAAAAGTGATATGTAAATTAAATATTATATAAAGAAACCCCCGAAAATCGATGGACCGATTTTCGTCAAACATAGCTAAAAACGCTTTACATCATTTTAGAAAAGAGCTGATACTCTTCCACTGCTGGACCAAACATAGATAATAACAACCGCAAAGAACCTGGAAAGGACCTGGAAGAAATGATGTAAATTAAAATAATTAAATGGAATAAATTTATAAATAGATTACATAATTATTATTTTTTTAATTTTTTACTTGATATTGTTACATTATTTGCAAGAAATTACAGAATTATTAGTTTTCCGATGTGTTAAGTTACTGCTCTCGAAATATATTGCGACCATACAGTCAATTAAAAGCTCCAACCCTAATTCGGTGTTAGCCCGTCGATTTCACACAGCAACGCGGGAAAGCCAGGACCTTTATGATGTATGAAGGTAGCTTTATGGGGTCAGAGGGTCCAAGGCTCTTAATAAAGTGGTGGAGATAATTTATTGGAAAGCTATTGGAAGCTATTAAACGTGAAGTTGGCCAACGATTTAATACTGCTAACTTTGATGTTAGGGAAATTGATAATAACTTTAACGTTTGGAGATTATTAAAGCTTTTCTGTGGAACAGAATAATTTTTTAATGCTTTTATGATAGGTGTGTGTTTAACTACGAGTACTATATCTTAGTTTTAACCCCCGATGCAAAAAGAGGGGTGTTATAAGTTTGACGTCGATTTCTGTCTGTGTGTGTGTGGCATCGTAGCTCTCAAACGGATGGACCGATTTTGATGCAGTTTTTTTTTCATTTGAAAGCCAGTTTCCTTGCGGTGGTTCTTAGATGTTTTATGAAAATCGGTCCAAGAAGTCGGGAGCTTTTAATTTTAAAATTTTCTAAGTATATATGAGTCACGAGTTGAGGTAGTCACTCGCCTGATGGTAAGCGTCACTTTTGTTCATTACAGTTTAGAGCCATCTAGAATTTTAAACCTCCTTATTACCTGAGTTAGTTTGTACATCGTAACATTCGTAACTTAACATTAAGAACTTCAGGAACAAGTTCCATAGCTTTGGGTAGCAACAAGTAAAAAAAATACGTTATTACGTAAAAAGAAATACAGGTTTATTAAGCTTTATTGTATAATTTCTAACAGCAGGCTAGCGTGTCCGAGATCAGTGGCCATATTTTGTTTAGGCGGAATCCATTAAAATTAGTGCTGCTAGCAGCATTTCAGGAAGCCCGAGAACGAAATAACGCTCGAACAAATCTTGCGGCTTTGTTTAGAATAAAATCGGAGCTCATTTGGTATACAACTCGTTGGATGTTGGCTAAAAACAGTGTCGGACTGAAGACGGGGGCAAACATTTTAATTTGCTACAGAATGTTTTTAATTATTATGATTGTATTGTTTTTTTTTTGTATGTATATGAAAATACTACCGCCGATGGTTCTGCAATCTTATGTTATTATTATTTCGTCTTATTTAATATCGGGGCATGCTTGGTAATCTGTAGTTAAAGCAATTTCATAATGATGACAGCTACGAAAAGGTATGTCGCAATTATAATCACCTATACTTAAATGGGGCTAGTTCTTGAAAGAAAATTATAAGTAAACAAATTGCACCCACCTGCTTTATTCCCATTCCTTAACTAGGATTCCCCATCTAAGGTATCACGAAATTCGTGGATCGAGGATTCACAGACCCAGACATAATAAAATACTGGTTATATTTTTCTGATGCACAAATATTTGTCCCGTTCAGACGAATCAAACCTAAGACCTTCATGTCTTAGAGTCAAATAAAAGCCATATAAAAAAATTGGTTACAAAACCCTCCGTCAGTGGTTAATTTTAGTAATTATGTTTCAATTAATCCAAGCATTTATTAAAAAAAGGAATTACAGGTCTTTTATCTAAAACTGGTACAAATAAGACATTCAACGACGCAAACGCATCTCAAATAGTCTCATTTCCTCTCTCACATGCGGTCAAGATTATGAGCATGACAGAGAGTGATTTTTTTTTACTTACAGGGTAGCGTTTGACCACAAGTCACCTGGTGTTATATGACGATGTGGTCGAAAATGGCGCCACGCTACACCTGGACTGGGAACTGGCTCTCAAGTGAAGCTGCTGGAACACACCGATAGGTGATTGGCGATAGATAATATTACACAGTTAATAATTATTTGACAGGCATTATTTGCCCTACTGTTTAAATAAATTGCTTTAGTGTAAGTACTGTGGATGTTCCAGCTTTAGATAACCGACCTGTACCCTCTCACTTTTCCTTACCTTAGTCCATCTCTGCCCAATTCGTTTGCTAGTTACACTAGAAGCGTTTCTTGCTGCGACAGGGGTTTCCGGTACGACGATATATTGCAGTTTTCAGCTCTTTCCACTACTTGCGTATCTGTTTTTCTGTAAGAATGCATGCACTTCCCTTTTTGTGTATTTTTCTTTTCTTTTACATTTAGAGGGTAGGCGTTTGACCACAAGGAAACCGATGTTAGGCGATAATGAAGTCAAAGGTGGGACCATCAGTTTTGTTTGTGTTTTACTAGAAAATTAGAAAGCTGTGTAACTGAAACTGTGCCGTCATGTACCTTGAAGAAAATTGAGCTAGATTTAATGTCTAGTATTTAGGAGTGACAAGCGCAGCTAGTTTTAAGGTGACGTTTTAAAGTGATCACAATGTATCCTATTAAATAAAAAAGTTTTGAATTTTGAATTTTTGAATTTTGCAGTAATATCAGTGCACGACTTTGTGATGTTGAAGTTCTAAAATCTGAGTGGCACAGAACTTTAATAGACAAACGTGACTCTTTCCATCAGGTGAGCTAAAAGTGAAGGCATGTATGCCCTGTAATCACACTGGAAACGCTACCTTTCAATCCGGGTTATAGGGTAAAGGGGCAAACTGCAAAGATACGCTTTTACCTACTAGGTATATAATCCCACCTCCTACTAATATTATAAATGCAAAAGTTTGTGTGCGTGTGTGTCTGTTGTGTTTGTTACCACGTATCACCGTAACTACTAAACCGATTTTGATGAAATTTGGAATGGATATAGCTTATACTCTGGATTAACACATAGGCTAGTCATCCCGGAAAAAATGTGCGGGGTAACAGGAATACGCGGTTGAAACCGCGGGCACAACTGGTATAAATAACATAAATTTGCTTATTTACGATTTGATCATAATTTGATTCTGAAACTATTCTACTTCAATATCAATTTGAAACTAATGAGACAGCAATGATTAATGAGAACCAGCACTAAGCAGTACTAATTATGAGTAGCATAATCAACGTTAATTAGGTTATCCAATTACCTGACAGCGTAGGTTTAACATTAGGTATACATTGAGTTTGTGTGCGTCAGTAAGGATGATTTGTTGATCCAGAATAGGTATTGATTTTGCTAAATTATAGCAAATGAAAGCTTTTAATATGTCTAAAGACTAACTAACAAACTGTAGAGGTCTCTACCAACTATGAATTATGAAGTGGTAAAGTTTGTTTCCGGATGGGAAGGAATTGTGATTCAGAAGGAAAACTAATACAAAATAAGGAAGGAAACGGTCTTAGAAGGTAAAGACTCAGAAGGAAAGTCAGATTTTTTTTCTTCTGAGTCTTACCCACCAAGACCAATTCCTTCCGTATTTTACCTTAGTTTTCCTTTTGAATCACAAATTCTTCCCTTTTGACTTAGAAGGAAAACTGTATTTTGGAAGGTCTTTTTAAAACACTTTTATTAGCTTGACTTGTAACTAACTAACTAACTAACTAACTAACAATGTAATCAAATCTTAGAAGTCAATTTTCACCTACTTCTAATTGTTTCTCCGAGTAGTCAGAAGGCGTCCTACACTACGTGTGTCAAGTCGTTGGGCTCAGTGGCGTACCTTGGGAGGTACCTATGTCCAGCAGTGGACTGATACAGGCTGGTGATGATGATGAGGATGAGGAAAGTTTGTTATGTAGCAATGACAGCACAGTTGTAGGGAAGTAGACTTGCGAATCAAATCAAATCACTTAGTAGAATTATAGTGGTAATAAAAACAAATATCGGGGGACCATTGCACACAAATTGACCTAGCCCCAAATTAAGCTCGAAACTTGTGTTATGGGTACAGTCAGCAACAAAAGCCACTGAACAATTACACATTCGATTTGATTCTCTTAACTATCATAAACACCAACCTTCGACCGAATTATTACTTAACGTCAGGTGTCTAATGCTATAGTCAAACGTTACCTTTTAAGGTGTTAGAAATAAACAAACATTACTGCACCTATACGCATTTGCAACATCAAGTATGATCAGCTACTTTTGTCGCTAACTGTACTAGACAACGATATACCTACATACTTATACAGATAAATAAATACTTATATAGAAATATCTTCTACGATATCGTAAGGAAACCAAAAAATAGAACCTTCCGAGTTCCTCAGCTCGTTTAAATTTCAAAAGACCTCTAACAAATTCATTAAAGTCAAATAGAAAGTTTTTAAAAAATTCTGCAAGGATAAAGGTGCCACTCCATGTGAAAAGCCTGTGCAAGTGACGGAGAAACTAGGGATGAGATAAAATTGGGCTAGAATACGCTGGTTAGACAAAAAATACCAAAAGCTTCATATTAGTTGCCAAAAACAGTAACAACGTAAGAAATTTGTGTACCTCATGCAACGTTCAAAACAAAAAAAAGATGTCTATAACTTTACTAAGGGATGAAAAAGAGGAGTTTCTCATGTCAATATTTTATGTATGACGCATAACTTTTTCCTTTTTCCGAGAGTGGACCGAATTTGATGATTCTATTTAGGTACACCGAAATTGATCCCATGTAGATTTCAAAAAGAAAACCAAAATTACCTACTTACTTAGATACATTTGTTTACGAGCTCAGCTATTTATATACTAAAAGAAGTTACTAATTGAATTTTTCGCTTTCTCTTCGCCGGTTAAATTTTTTGTCAAAAACATTTCATTAAATTAACCGGATCAAAATTCCATCCCTAAAGCGGTTAAAAATGCAAAAGCTCTTTACTCCGGCAAACACATCTTTTGTGTGGTGAGATGCGCCCTGTGTGGCTTGAGCGGTCAGTGTGGAGCGGCTATACAAGAGCCACTCTCGACATCAGAGGAAATTGCGTTTTTAGCAGCATTATGTGATGATCGAGGAGAGCGATGGCAGGCACATGCGTCAACTCGTGAACGGGTGCTGCTTGTGGGGTCTGGTCTGCTTTGGTTGTGATCCCGCAACTCGTTCATATTCATGTTCCCATATCCCAATGTGTACAACCAAACAAGAGAAATCTTATTAGTAAAGGTAACTAAAAAATATCGGACTATTAGATGACAAAAAAAAAGCTTGGGATTTTAGTGAACTTGCTCCAATTCAATCCATTAGTAATAAGAATAAAATAGTCAATGTAATGGCGCCAAAAAAATTACCTGCCGCACGTTTCTTGCCTGTTCTTTTGCCGGCGTAAGGAGGTTAGAACAGGCGTAGCTAGTTTTAAGTTTGATGTTCTAAAGTGATCACAATGTATCCTATTGAATAAAGTACAATTGAATTTTGAATTTTGATCAGTGCTTGGAATTGACGGTGCAATTTAGGGTCAACGACCTCAATCGTAATCAAAAGTATGGATAAAACGTTCTGGAAAATCGAGGAATTACAGAATTCCTAAATAATGCTGATGATTCTTAATGTTTATATTAACTCACATACACCTATTATCCTACTTCCTACTAACATTATAAACTTTAAAGTTTATGAGTATGGATGTACGGATGTTTGTTACACTTCCACGCAAACCCTACTGAACGGATTTGAGTAAAATTTAGAATAGCTAAGATAGCTTATACCTTGGATTAACACATAGGCTACTTTTTAGCCCGTAAAAACGGTTCCTACGGGATAACAGGAAGATGCGGGTGAAACCGCGCCTAGCGGCTAGCAGTAGTTGGATAAGAAGAGCCGAAGACCGGGCTCAGTGGCGTACCTTGGGAGAGGCCTAGGTCCAGCAGTGGACTGATGATGATGATGATGATGATGAAGTGGGCAAACAATGACTGTGAAGCGTGAGTCCCTTCGATTCCCGCTGCGGAACCTACATTTGTGCAAAGACAAAAGCACATGTATTGATTTCAAAGTCAAAGTTAAACATAAAATTATTTAGTAAGATACAATTTTGATAAGGTGACCAAAGGGCTGGCGCTTACCTCGATCAACGAATCAGCCTAGCCATTCAATGAGGTAATGTCGCCAGTCTCTTGGGCACTCTACCTGAAGGCAGCGACCTAAATGATGTTTTTTATTTGTAGATGTTTAGTTTTATATAGGTAGTTAAGTTTTCAATTTTCTATCCAATTTTATATATATTGATGTTTTATCATATTATATTTTAATAAGAAAATAATACAAACTAACCACCAAGAAATACACTTTTGCATATCATAGGTACAAGTATAAGAATAAATAAAACAGAACTAGTTTTATCATTCTTACTTATTATATCTCAGGCCCTCTGGGGACATCCTGACCTACCTTCTAGACTACGCAGATTGTTTAATCTAGATGGTCCTTTTTATCCCAGGTGATATTCTTGCCTGTAAATTCAACCACTTACTTTATTTTTTACAAAAGAGCGGGGAATTAGGAGAACCTTCGTTAGTTTAAGAGAACGTCTTCCGGAAAGTGAAAAGATCATTTTATTAATCTTCCTACACGTTTTCTTTACTCTGTAAAATTGAGCTAACGATATTAAACTAAATATTTAATCGGATTGTTTTAACCATTGGCAAGAAACGTCTTTCAATTAGCTAGAGTGCTTTAAGTTTGTGTATATTATATACTAGCTGTTTCTAAATCTACGATAACCTCAAACAAGTTCATGTATTATCGTTTTTTACTGCGACACTAATACAAAAAAAATTACAAGTGTTATTAAAAACAATAATTGCTACTATTCACTTCATCATAATCGGCCCACTTCAGTCCACTGCTGGACATAGGCCTCTCCCAAAGCACGCCACTGAGCCCGATCTTCGGCTCTTCTCATCCAACTGCTGCCAGCCATTTTGCGTATGTCATCGCTCCACCTAGCCGGAGGGCGTCCTACACTACGTTTGCCGAGACGCGGTCTCCACTCGAGAACACGTTTGCCCCAACGGTTGTCGGTTCTTCGGCTAATATGTCCAGCCCACTATTCACTTGGCTGGTATAAAAAAGGTACAAAAGTAACAGCCATAATAAATGCACCAAACCATCATTAGCCTATTGCGTTCCCACTGCTGGGACTCTGGTCTTCTTTCAGCCGTAATCTAGTACGTGGGCCCAGTGTTAGTTTGTAGATGTCGCATGCCTTAGAATGTTGTGGTGCGGGGCCGAGAGGATTCGAGCTCGGTGGAATAAATGCACAATTGCTCTTAATCTTCACGCTTCTTCGATTCTGCTCAGAAATCTTTACAGCCACAAAAGGTGGACTTGCCATGAAAATTTAATAATAACATCGAGGTTTCCCGAAGCGGGATGCAATCGTGGAATTCAATTTGCCGACATTGGACCGCCGGCTTTGTCTTCCGTACATCAGGTCCGGAGGTGTACTGCGAAAACACAAAGAGAAGAGAATTTACTCAGTAGCCAATTGAGCTTGTTCAACAATTGAATGCTTTAGGGGCTTAATCAGCCTTAACCGAAATATTCTATATATATATAAGAATCAAAGTCCTGACTGATATCAACGAACAGCCTAAACCGTTGGTCGTAGAAACTTGAAATTTGGAGGGCATGTTTGTCTTGATGCATAGGGGTGCACTAAAAACGGATTTTTTGAAATTGAACGTTTATTATTATTATGGCGTCACACGGATAGTGTATTTACCAGTGTCAAGTGTTAAATATATCGAACTCTGAGAGTATCAAGTAGATAATGATGATGAGATGATGTGACCCAGCAACAAGCCGGGTCAAAGCGGATAGTCCCATTTGTGTTGAAGTAAAGTAGTGGCACTTTACTTAAACTTTACACGGACTGCTTGGAGCAACTAAAAAATGTAAAATTAAATTTACAAACAATTAAATCTAATCAACGTTAAAATTAAAACATTGTACCCAAATTTATTTATTTTTCTCTCAGAAAATTAAAGAAGGAATTGAAATAACATTGCGCCGAATTAAGTCTGACAATACGAAGCCAAGGAACTTCATTTAATACTTACCGCATTACCTACCAAGTGTACAAAATTTAATTTCTAACTAAAACTTTTCACAGTAGAATCCCAGACCTGGATGGAAGCAGAAATTCCACTTCATAAATTTCATCTAGAGCGACGTAATTACCAAGGGATGCTTTAAGACGTATATCGTATTAAATTTCTTCCGGGATTAATGTCCCATTTTCTGTAGTGGGAAGTTAAGAAAAGTTAAGTAAGCATAATGTATTTTTAAGAAGATTTATTGATTTATTTTATATTCATTCAAGCTTACATTTTTGTAAGTTTATAATACAATTAGCTGTTACCCGCATTGGCTCATATATGTCCTTCCTCAGGCTTGAGACTATCTCTGTACCAAATTTAATTTAAATCGGTTCAATAGTTTAGGCGTGAATGACAGACAGACAGAGTTACTTTCGCATTTGTAACATTAGTAGGGATTTTTTAAGTTGTATATACGCATTACTAAGTTTATTTTCTTATTAAATGAAGCGTTTGATTATAAGTCACCTAATGTTAAGTGACGTAGTGGTTGAAGGTGGTGACATGTTACGGCTGGAGATGACTTTGACTCTCGATAAAAAGCTGCCGAAACGCACCGATGGGTGCTTGGTGACAAGGGTGATAGCCAAAAGGCTAAGCCAAGCTAGCCAAGTGAGCACCAGAAAATACCCTACCACCAAGCTATGATTGCATCTCGAAGTTTTCCTTCAGCGAAAGTTTACTCTGGAAGAAAAGCGAGCTACAGAATAGACATTAACGGCGGTTCCCAATAACCGATCTATCCACGGTTTGCCCTACTAGAGATAGAAATTTGACATTACTTCTATAGAGATTATGTTATCCAGTTAGACAATAGATAGGTTATTGGGAACGGCCGTTAGTACCGAACTTTTTGACATCTTCGCTAAGGTCAGTGTTTTGAGGTACCTGTTGATATCGTTTTTATTTCCTGTCAAATTAAAATGAACAACGATACTTAATTCGAACTAAGAACAAACACAGAATTACAAAACAACTTGTCAACAGAGGCGACACTTTGCAAAGGTTTCGCCTATTGTTTCCAACTATATAATTGGTTTTCGGACCGCAGAACTGTGAGAAATTCAAATCGTGCTGTAACTGTTATAACAAATGTCAGACTTGTTTGTTTACTGTCAAGTCTTTAAATATTAACAGACTCTGTGGAGCTTAATAACTTCGTTTGCTGCGTTGTTAATGTTTCAATAAACTGAGTGTTGTAATAGTAATAGTTTTAGTTTCAAGTTATTACAAGTGTAAGTAATAAATGAAACGGAGAGAGCTCTGTGGTAGTGAAATCGGCTTGCATAACCGTAGGTTATGGATTCAAATCGAAATATAAAACATGTTTTTGTTTGTTTTTTTTTTTTGATATTAGTGTTTGTAAAAAAGTCAACCCTGTTCCCAATAACCGATCTATCCACGGTTTTTCCTACTAGAGATGTAAATTTGACATTCCTTCTATGGAGCTTATGTCAATCGGCTATTGACAACGGCCGTAAATGACATCAAGTCAATTGATTAGACTGCATAGATATTTTAGGAGCAGTACAATAACGCCAATCTATTATATCTAATGAATAAAGGGTAGTCAAACGTGAATTTAAAAAGGACCCCACTGTCATTACTAAAAATAAAAACAAAAGTCAAAATTCAGATACATAAAACTTAATGCCGGTAAAAAGTTAATGAACATCCCTGACCTATAACCAAAATGTCAGTTTGATGGGTTGTACTAATGTATCAAAATTTGGAACAGCATTTTTTCTACAGCAAATGAAAGAAACAGTTCCTGATGCGAATAAACCTAAACCAGCAAACGAGTGCCACTCAAAAAAAAAATAACAATATTGAGAAGATATTAAAAGCCTGTCAAACCAGTCGATGTTCCATCACAACATTCCCGTAATGCATGACAGCCAAAAATCCATTTTGTTACACTGACAAGGGATAATGCGGTACGACATGAGAGAATCGACGTTATAAACAATGTAAACAGAGGAAAATATCGAAGTAATACACGATGTTTTCTTTTCTTATCTTCTTTCCCTCGATATGGAGTAAATGTTTCAAGGGATAGGGAATTGGGAGGGAAGTTGTTTCGACCACCATAATATAAGAAACTTGTTTTTCTTTTATATTTTGTTTTCTGGAGACGACTTTTTATCTTTACATTCATAAATGGCCCTACGTAGCTTTCCGAAGATGAGGTCTTCTTAAACCTATAAATGCAAAAGTATTTCTTTTTGTTTGTATGTTTGTTTATCTGTTTCCTTTTTCACGACTTAACCGCTGAATCGATCTTGAAAATTAGTCTGAAGATAGTTCGAACCCTGGATAAAAACGAACATAGAATGCTTTTTATCGCAATAAAGTGTATTTATCTAAGAATAGGTACCAAAATACTTAAAACAAATACATTATGTAGTAACAAGAAAATATGTATTGTTGCAAACTGGCCTCAACTCAGCGTTGTACTCGTAAAAACGAAGAAATAAAAACAAAAGAAAACACAAAAAAAAACTATCAAAAGATGACGTCACTGGCATTAAGGTAATTTCAAAAAACTAAATAATAAACTTATACTTTAATTTTTGACCCTAAATCTATCAGTAAGCACATACTTCTTCATTGCTTTTTTAACTACCTAGCATATAGGTAAGAAATATAAATCTGCGAGGGTGTGCGTCTGTGTGTGTATGTGTGTGTGAGAGAGAGAGAGAGAGAGATAGAGAGAGAGAGAGCGTGTGTGTGTGTGTGAGTGCGCGTGCGAGAGTGTGTGTGTGTGTGTGCGTGTGAGTGTAGTCCAAGCGGGTGAAACCACGGGGCGCGGCTGGTCATATAATATACGAGTATATACCTAGGTACTCCGTCTCTTCGCATACATTACCGCGTAATCCCTGGATGAGCTCAAGTGTGACGCCGAATATTAAACGGGCTCGCGGCGGTCACCCCGGATTAGGTACCCTGCCAAGTACCGTCGAACTTTAATTATGCTTTAATCGGCATAGTTTGAGTTTTGGTACCTAATATTGGTTTAGAGTCGATGGGGAATGTTGAAGTTGCAAAGTATCTTTAGGGGTGAGAAATTAAATGTTATCTTTAGGGAATTTTGTTATTATATCTTACTAGTTGCGCCCTACGGTTTCACCCGCGTCTTCCCGCTATCCCGCAGGAACATTTTTTCGGGACAAAAAGTAGTTTATATTAATCCAGGGTATAAGCTGTCTCCACTCCAAATTTCATTCAGATCCGTTCGTTCAGTAGTTTTTGCGTGAAAGAGAGACATCCATCCATCCATCCATCCATCCATCCATCCATCCATACTCACAAACTTTCAAACGTTTATAATATTAGTAACAAGTAAGATTACCAATCAGCGTACTCGACAGACGCCGGTTACAGTTCGCTTGGCAATGAGTCGCCAACTCTTGCCTAATAGAACATCATATTTGAAGATAGCTTCAGATCAGGACGTACAGGTACGGATAATGGTCACCCCAATCCCACGGTAGGTCGTCTGGTCTGGAGCGGCTTCATTTGTTGGAAAATAAACCTTAGGAACGATCAAACGCGCACGCACAACGTCAGAAAGCAATAAGCAGGATGTATTCAACGTTCGCCGTGGTGTCTGGTCTGTGAAAAGGCAAGCCGTAGGAATGCATCTTAAGAATGAAACAATCTCTACATAAAAATCTGCTCTAACACTTTCTACCTCCACCATTAATATACCTCAACATTTTTCCTCCTTCAATCATAAAGGACCAAGCACAAAATAAATCCTTTCGTCGATACTCCATCTTTTATAAGAATCGTCGCAATTACTATAAATGTTTGCACATACCTAACGGCAGTTCTCTCTGTGTAATTTCCTGAAGGAAAATGCCCTTCCCGAAACTTATTTCAGAGCTATTGTCACGAACAATAGTGCGGCTGATTCACGCGAGCATTTGTTTGATATAATCGTAGGTGGCTAGTATATACGAAAGTGTATGTCTGTAATAGGTTTTATATTAATATGAATGGTGAAAATATAACCTAGACTAGTTTTGCAAATCCACTTCTCAAGACATTGAAATCACTTAATTTGATGACGACCAATGTGGTACAAGGAGCAAATGTGCGATTGCATCTTCAATACCAGCCCATATTAGTGCGATAAAAAAGCGCACGAGAAACTAACAAAATTTAAAAACTGCATCAAATTCAGTCCTGTAATTTCAAAAGGTAAAAACTACTATATTTTTAGAAGTTAAATTTACTTTAAGTGGGAGGCGCATAGAAAGATCATAATAATAATCATCATCATTATTACGTTCCCACTGCTGGAACTCTGGCCTTATCTTAGAGAGTATGGGCCGTTTTAAACCATGCTGGCCCAGTGTGGGTTGGTATATGTCACGTGCTCCTAAATGTTCTTGGACATGCCGGTTTCCTTACCATTTTGAGCGATGGAAAAGATAACATGAAGATGTACACAAAACATGCGTAACAATGTAAGTACCTATATACTAACTTAGGAAGTAGGTATTGCTTATCAAACCCACACTGCTGAGTAAAACAAAAACAAGCAAAGTCGGAGACAGAAACGCTAGGAATAAACATGAGCGTGGAACTTTCTCAAGTGTCGTGAATGGTGAAGTCGTTTGTGATAGCATCTAGCATTGTTTGTAGGTACTACGTTTGTTTAAAGCAAGCATAATTTTAGGATGCCTTTACTTCGCCTATAAACCTACTTGAAGTGACGTAATAATGCTTGTAAAAAACAAAAAATTAAAAAAAAGAAAAGAAAATGAAAATACATTTATTACTGACACACACAATGGTGTCGATTCGGTTTTGCATTCTCTAAAACTAAACTAAGTTTGACAGGTCTGATAGTATTGCTGTCTTTTTCTAAACAATAAAGTAAAAAAAGGACAGCAATACTATTAGACCTGTCAAACTTAGTTTAGTTTTAGAGAATGCAAAACCGAATCGACACCAAATATCGCACAAATTAGGGACAAGAACAAAAAGTAACAATTACATATAAAATAGACAGGTGCGACATTGCGCGATGTCAGATATAGGTCCCGGCTCAGCATACAACTGAGGCTGTACACCAGCCTCAGTTACTGATTTTCAGCCGCATTTACTTCTTTCTGAATCAAACATTGTATGAAATCAGGACTTTAATAACAACTAGCTGTTCCCTGCGGTTTCACCCGCGTGGGCTACAGTTCATCGCGATAAAAAGTATCCTATGTCCTTCCCCGGGGCTCAAATTATCTCTATACCAAATTTCATTTAAATCGGTTCAGTAATTTAGGCGTGAAAGCGTATATATTCCGTATACGCCAAAGTTATTCCCGCACTTCGGTGCCCCTCACCGCGTTACCTGCTGTATCCATTATCCTGCGCGCGTTTGAACCGCGCCGCTAAAGGTCTTCCTGGTTCGCAAATTGCGACCGCAGTTTACCTATTTCATAGAATATTCTCCCGCGTTCGGTCTCACCTCACCGCGTTTCCCGCGGCACTGCGGTGCAGCGGGTTTATTTTTCTACTACTACTTACATTTTTAAACTCGTGATATCTTTCGAATGGAATGTCCGAATTGAATAATTCAAAAAGTTATATGAAGGGATTGAAGCAGTTTTGAATGAGAAGTAATTTATTTTGATAAGGATTAATACCAAGATACAAATAAAGAGACTTTTCTAGCGGTGGCCATAAAATTAAAATTTTAAAATAAAAAAAACACTTATTGTGGCATAACTATAATAGTTAGACATATGCTCTCGCGGACTTTTTTGTAGATCTTAATGGGACCTACAAACCCGTAATACATTGTTTTGTTCTAGTGTCAATAGTTTTTGTGGCGCACGCAAAAATAGATTTTCGATTTCACACCTTGGGTTGTAAAATAGCAATTTTCTTACGGATCCCTAATTTTTTTGGAAATAAAATATAGCCTAAAGCCTTCCTCGATAAATGGGCTATCCAACACTGAAAGAATTTTTCAAATCGGACCAGTAGTTCCTGAGATTAGCGCGTTCAAACAAACAAACAAACAAACAAACAAACAAACAAACAAACTCTGCAGCTTTATAATATTATTAGTATAGATTATAATACGACTTGTATCAACAGCCAACGCTAATTCACTAACTTGAGTTTGACGGGTTTCAATTAACAAGAAGCGCTTAATGACGGCTTGTGAGGATAATCATCCCGCGGTTTCAATAGAGACGCTTCCGCTGTACTTTCAGACCGTGTACAGATATGAGGTAAATATGCGTCCTTACTCATTTAAATGTAAAAACTTGCGTGGATACGCGCGAGGTTGAGTGCATGCGTGCGAGAGTGAGTGGATGCGTGCGAGAATGAGTGCATGCGTGCGAAAGTGAGTGCATGCACCGAGAGTGCGTGCATGCGGGAGTGTATGTGTATGGATGAAGGTGTGTGTGCATGTTAGTGTGTATGTGTGGGTCTGAGCTCAGTAAAACATTAACATTGGAAAATTAAAGTTCATGACCTGATAACATTTAGTAATTTACAACTATTGATTTAATTAAATTTCATATAGCTTATAAATATACCCCTTATGCAGGCTCATTTTCTTCTTTTACGTTTACAGAATATTTTCATATAAATTGTCGTCCGTTTATAAAAAAAAAACATTTCGTTCAGTTACTCAACAACATCAAAATTGAGCGTCCCCCACACTGTACGCAATTCAATAAGCAAGTCAAGCGCGAGACAGCCATTGTTTTGTATGAATAACGACTTCAGTCATTATTTCGCGGACTGAAAATGGCAAGTGGCATCTTTATTTTGAGCTGACATGTGCCCGTAATTTTTAGCTTCGTAATTTTCAAATTCTATTTAACAATAGAAATGTCATGTCTGAAACCGGAGTAACCTACCAACCGTATATATATTTTTTTATCTCACAATTTAATACTTGTCATAAGCCTAGCTACATAGTTAAACAAGCCGTTAAAGCCCGAAATAGTAAAAGAAAAACATTCGATTTCGATGACATTAACGATGTATTTATAAAAATGGTAAGTACGAGTACAGTACAGGGCGTGCTACGGCTATGCCACATGGAGGGAAAGTGCCTATAATATTTTAGATGTAAAATTTTACTGAAAGAAGTCATTATTTTATTTTTAAAAACAATTTAATGGGAGTTTATTCTAAGAAGATACAAAATAAAAAAAAAATTAAAATGAATCAAACACAGTAATCTAAAAATTGATTTCATAGATTTTGAACCGGGAATCGAATCCGCTACACGAGAAAAAAAAACCCTGAAACTTTATGCATACCGATCGAAAGGCTTTCATCATATGGATTATTTTTTAGCCGTGCATGGGACGCCCTGTATACAAATAAGCCATTCTATTTACAGCTTTATGCAGTTAACTTTTCATTCCTAACACGAATTATTTACCTAATTAGTTTTTCTCAGTAGATAAAATAATTAAAAAGCTAGCTTTTTTAGAAACATTGCAAAGTGAGAAAATTCACTCGGTCTCGGTTAATTTAACTGCACCTAAGACTCGCTTCCACTTTCAATTAAGAGTGTAAAATAAAAAACCTTCGGAACCTCACAATGGGAGATCATTAGTACGTTTTCCGTGAAAAATTAAAAGAACTTTTTTGAAACGCTACCAAATTTACTCGCGATTCTATTAACCGAAACTTTGGTGGTAAATCGTGGGAAGTTTTTGTAACTCAGTCCGGTCCGGTCCATTAATTTGAGATAACTTTTATAATTTGAATATTTGATAAGCGTTTTATTTTTTTGCGAATAACAAGAAAAATGGACTTATGTTTGCCGTTCGTCATATTTTTTTCAATGTACCTAATAAACAAAAGGTACCGCTCGCTGGAAGGACGCGTTGGTTGCAGACCTACGCGGACGCCAGACCCTGGGGCTGAATTCGCTTAAGATAGAGAGGGGTGGCGTTTTCTCGTTTCGGAAGCCACACACTTTGGGTCGCTGAGCCATAGTTAGTTAGTAAACAAAAGCCTTCTTTCTACGCATGCCTACTACGCCGTCGACAGCATTTGTGCCTGATATCAAACGCAGGCCTATTAGTATATAAAAAGTTTGATCTCGACTTATAACTACTGGTATAAAAGAGTTAAAAGGCTCTAAAAGATGTACTCGCCACTTCAATTTGTTACTGTGATTATTAATACTAAAAGAGTTACATTTAAAAATGTTGTTTAAGGTTTTTACTAAAGCAAGTTAGGCGACAATTTGGCAATGGAATTAATAATGCTACGAGCAGAATGTTGCCACTGCTACGAGCAAAAGTTGAACCCGTGTCCTTTAAAATGCCTCTCCGATGCTATAACTATGCAATCGTAATTTGTTCTTCTTTATTTACCGGTTATTCTTAAATCATCTAATTCATCAAATTAATAATGAAAACAAATAACAACAAACTAGCAATAAATTGGTCTAAAATTTCAATTTAATGTGATGAGAGACTTGTCAATGTTATGAAAACGAAAAGTTGCTAATTTATGATGACCAACTTTGATTTATTATACTATCCAATTTTCTCCATAAAGATTTCTTCTTGTATCTCGTTACGTAAAGTATTTGCCCACCTTTACCTCAATTTACTCTAACGATGCCCTTTTAAAGTAAATCTAAAAAAAACATTCCCTTTTCTTGACTCTTGGAATACCCTGCAAAGATAAAATTGTTATTTTAAAACTTAATGTTTAGGGACAGTGTCCCTTACTACATTATGATAAGGCATATTTTTACTTGGATTTTTCAGTTTTGGACCGTAATTTGTAATTATAGTAATTGGTCTAATGAAGGTTTAAAAAGGGTGTCCTTTCTGTAGGGTCAACAATTAAGGTGGGACAAGTTTCTTTTACAGAATTCTCTTTAGATATACTACTTCAAAAGGTATTACAATAATAGACACTAAGTTTGGTTAATTAGCTCAAGTTAAATGATGTTTTAGTTTTATTTATATATATAATTAGTTTATTTTGAGATGTTTTGCTCCTAGCATTGCCAATGCGTCATGCAATGCGTCATGCATGCAATGACCACAGGCGACAGTGACCGCTTACTGTCAGACAACAGTCTGCTTGTTTGTTAGTAACTCGTAATATTATTTACATATCTATTTATATAAATTTTATTTTATTTTTGTATAAAATCTTCTGGTACGTATTATGTGTGACTGTGTATGTAGTTTATTATGATTCCTGCCGTCTTATATAATAACCGCTGGAATGATGAAACAGGTGATCTGCGTGAGTTCCAAGTCGGAATTCCAGGTCAAAAACTATCAGGAGCAGAGGTCAAACTGAAGTGGTCGCTATTATTTATATCAGTGGCCAAGACTCATTTCGGGGCACTGCACCATTCTAGTTAATTAAAAAGTAGGAAGATATGTACTTCAAATTGGGTTTTACTACAGAATATTCACAAACTATTTACGCAGTGCAGTGCAGGTCCTAGAGGGACGTGAATAAGATATAATTAGCATTGTTATAGACTATGCTCTCCGCCTTTCACACTACCGTAAACCAGACTTACCTACTAGTAGGTATATTGACACGAAGCTATAACTGCTAATTAATATTGTATTGTTTATTTATTTGACTAACATTACAGTGGTAGTTACGCTGGCTTCTTAGGTCGTGAGTTCTAAGTATGCAATGAGCTTGAGTTTTTGATGAAGGAAAACATCGCAATGAAGCATTGTTTGGCGGTGAAGCATTTTCTTGTGCTCTCCTGACCAGCAAGTAAAAAATTTGTTATCAAACTCCACAATAGTTGTGTTTTGGCAGACTCACTTGAGAGCCTCTTGGACCAGGCGTAGCTTGCTCCTTCAACCACACCGTCAATAAACATTTGGTGATTTCTGGTTTAAAAATTAACTAGTACATATGGTATAATTTATGCCTAAGAAATTTCCCACACATGGTAAAGGCATGTAAGCGAAAGTCAAATATTTGTAACAAGCAATTTTACATTATTTGACTTAAACTGTTACCGCAGCTCTGTACAAGCAAATCAAATTGGATCAATCAACATTATTCTCTAATAACTCCATACAAATGTTTACCATTTACGTTCAAACACTGTATTACAGCAATATGTATTAAGTATCTATCACACATTTACACTTAACGATATTGTATCATCCCTTGCAATGTAGAACCAGAAATTTCTGTTTTGTGATAAGCAAGTGAGGAACTTCTTATAATGTAGTATTATATGACAATAGCTTAGTTTCACAAAATTGCTTCATGTATTCATATGGATTAAAAAAAATAATCACGTACTTAAATATAACTGTAAAATATCGTACTAAGGATGGTTGTGTTGCGGATTGAAGTAAACCACTCACAGATAGACTTTTATTCCAACACTGATTATTCCATTTATTCCAACTATACATTATAAAATATTCTTGGGCAAAGTAATTGAACTTTTGATACAAATTATCACATATTATCTTTCTATATTATGGAGACTCGTCGATGGTTGGACTCGAACTGACTGCTTTACTACAGTTTCTCATAAGCACACATTGGCTGGCCTGCGGATTGCGAGGGAAACCATTTCATTGGCTTTTATCGATAGGCTCAGAGCTCACCCAATCCGCTACCAGCCGGTGTTGCCATGATCGAAAATATACAGGCAATATGAAAAATCACGACAGGATCAACCTACATATTAAATGACAAAGATTCAAGACCCGACCGCAAAAATTAGACTCAACAACCAGGTTTCAAAGCGAGAACATCGTGCAGCTGACTGAAGCCACTATTTAAACAAGTGCATTTATATATTTTAAGTAACATAAAAACATGTTTACGAAAGATTTAAATCGTAATGTCATCCAAAATATAAAACCGCACGATGTCGCGTCAGATCATCTAAAAGACACCTAAGTCCATAAAGCATTAAACTTCTCAAATCAGCATTTGATGACTATTCATTGTGCTAAAGCCTGAGGGTAAATATTTTGCCTTCTGTACGAGTACGTTTGCTTTCTTTCGTGGGAAGGGAACTTCGAGGTAATTGAATTTATTGACAAACTCTTTTTGCGTGTACTTAAGGTGTTAGAGATGTTTTCAGGCAAACTTTTTCTTTGTTATTTTATTTTCATATAAAGTATTTTTGGGCTTTGGTAATCTTTCGAAGAGTTCTCTTATAAAGTATTCAGCGGGGATCGAAGTTTTGCGTTAAGGGGAAATGTTTCGGCTCTTTCAAAAATAATTGGGGTTTAAAACTGTAGCAGAAGAGCTCATCACTGAGCACATTTGAGAAAATACCTACTGTTATCATACATATATTTTCTACTGCTTTATATAAGCATCATTGTTGTGTCGGTTATAAAGTCCTTTATAGGTCCTGGTGAAATAACAATCACATGACGTTAATCGCTTCAAGGTAACAGAGGCAGAGGCAATACGTAAAGGGACAAGTTCGATATAGGCAACAAGGCAGCAAGCAGCGCTGCCCGATGTGCCAATAAAATTGACACGATAAAAAACCATAAAACCATATGGTATTCAGATAAAATAAAATATTTAAGTTTCTGATCAAATTTTAAATTGTATAAGGTTAGCATGGCTTAGTAACACGTTGCGTGCACCTCGTTGAGGCGGGTGCTTGCTTTTTAGATAACAGCTATGACGTTAGTGCTGCTGGCAGCATTTAATGCTGCGTACATTAGACATGTACCTTTAGTGTTTCCAAGGAAGACCTGTATACCTAAAATAACAAAACAAACCATTGAAGTAAACTGGAAACAACATTTCACTCAGTATTTCTTATTCAGTTCAATCAACTGGTCCTGACTATCCATCCAGTTATGTTAAGGAAAATTTATAAGTTATTAGTTGTTCTTCTTCTCTTGTGGACTTTGTCTGTTTTGTTTATAATTAGAAAATTCAAGTTTACAAACAAAATAATGAATGGTGATGATAATGAAAAAGACAAAAAAGTCGGCGATGAAATCGATCTAGAAGTAAGGTCGACTAAATTGAATTTTAAAGGTAAGATATCATCTAAATAATGAAATAAAGTAAATAATGTAATATTTATATTCATTTTTGAGATTCAGTGTAGAATGGGTTTTTAGTTGTTTTTCACGTATTATTTAGCAACTACCGAGGTATAGGTACACATAGAGTTGTACATACGAGTAAATGGTATTTTATCCATTACATTTGTTACAAACTGATGACGTTTATTATACGATACATAAAAGCACATACGTAACTGATACTTTTTTATTCCAGTATGGCAAATGCTTCCACCCGTGAAACGAATGACTCTAAAAGAGAAAAAATCTCTCATAAAAGGTCATGATACGCCTCCAGGTAAATCGTATTATTTTTAATACGAAGCACAAAATATACTGTACGTGATTTTTTTTATCATTTCAAAACTTTTGCAAATGTTTTAATGAAAGTGGCTCACCATACAAGCTACATTAAAAAGTACAAGAGAAATTCCGTTGTTTTGATTTAAGTAATATACATTTATTTTTGGAACGGACATGGGCAGATGATAATAATAACGCCCTCACAATCACATACATAGCTCTGTCCCGTAACTAGGATCCTCCTGTATTTCGGGTATCAGAAACAATGCTGACACGGAAAAAATACTATCTCTTATTTTTTAATGCTAATGTAATGCTAATGCTAATGCTCGATAATTCGAGCCTTAGAAGTCATCACTCGATTTATGGGCTCTTTTCTCCCGCATTTAGGTTTTGACGGAAGACCAGTGATTCTAAAAGATGATCTGAAAATCAATGTACGAGAGCAGGTGAAGAAAGGATGGGCTAATCACGCCTTTAACAACTTTGTCAGTGACTTGATTCCTGTGAATCGAACATTACCTGATGTTAGAGACATTTGGTACGTAACTGATTGTTTTAACAAGTATATTGTGAATTCTACTTCTTCACGTAAAAGCAGAACACTAATTTTGTCGGTGGAGCAATTTCCATCTAATCGTAATCGCCCATCTTTTTGACCTCTTTCTTCTACTTTTCCTAAACTGTTAAGTATTTATTTATTATCACCTAACTTATATCGATATTTCAAAACATATTACCCATAATTAACAATTTCCAGGTGTAAAAATATAAACATTTTAAGTGAGTTGACTCCAGCAACGGTTGTGATATGTTTTCACAACGAAGCTTGGTCTACGCTCTTGAGAACTTTACATTCAGTACTGAATAGATCTCCAGCAAATTTTCTGAAAGAAGTTATTTTGGTGGACGACGCTTCTACAATGAGTAAGTTACACATATTGCAACCTCCAAATCTAATTTATATGCAGGTTAAATGCAACAGTAAACATTTTTGCAGACCATCTGAAAAGGCCTTTAGATGAATACATCAAAACTATGCCAAAAGTGAAATTGATTCGAACAAACTACCGTGAAGGGCTTATCAGGGCAAGAATGATAGGATCAAAACAAGCTAAAGCACCAATTGTGGTGTTTCTTGATAGTCACTGTGAATGTGCTAAAGGTTAGTAACTCAAGATTCATCTAAAATATTTTAAGAATCCCCTTATGGATTGATAGCATCATCTGTGTCACTTCCGCAATTATCAAAATCCGATACCTGAAACAGGGACAAACATCAATGCAATCTACATTATCCTCTTCCAAATGTTAAATTAATGACAAACACAATTTAAAATTGCCATGTTTTAATTGTTTCATATGTCTTTAAGGGTGGCTAGAACCGTTACTGGAAAGAATCTCCGAAGATCCTACTAAAGTGGTCAGTCCAGTCGTCGACCACATTCACGTTTCCACTTTCGAGTACATCGCCCAAGACACCCACGACCTTCGGATTGGTGGCTTCACCTGGGACCTGAGGTTCAGTTGGATAGGAATACCACAAGAGGTCTTCACTAACAGAAGCCACGACGCTGCTCCTATAAATACCCCTACCATATCTGGAGGACTGTTCGCAATAGACAAGAAGTTCTTCGAGAAACTAGGCTTTTATGATGAGGGATTTGATATTTGGGGTGCAGAGAATCTGGAGTTGTCCTTTAAAGTGTGGATGTGTGGCGGTACTTTGGAAATAATCCCTTGCTCTCATGTTGGTCACGTGTTTAGGAACAGGTTTCCATATGAAGGTATCAAGGGATCTAGTAAAAGAAACAACGTGAGATTAGCTGAGGTGAGCAGATTTTCCTATGCTTTTTAAATGGACGTGAACTCATGGAGTGTTTGGGAATATTCTTCATCATCACTATGCTATCACTTTCCTACTGCTAGGATACAGGCCTTTTTTAAAGAGAGAGTATGGGCCGTAATCTACGACGGCGAGTGAGTTGGTAGATGTGACATGCCTTTGAATGTTGTGGTTCTTGGACAAGCCGGTTTCCTCATGATGTTATACTGCACCGTTTTAAGTGATGGAAAATCCTCACATGTTGTGCCTGTTTAAGTTAAAGGTGCCGAGTTGGTATTCAAACTCGTAATCGGCGTTTTGTAAGGAGCACGTACGTTCAGCCACTACCGCTCAAATATTCTTGCTCTGGTGTTTACCTGGTATAAATTTGGTATAACAATGTTTTCTAGGTATGGCTCGATGAATATGCCAAATATTTTTACGAGAGAATAGGAAACAGCCGAGGAGATTTTGGTAACGTCACAAAAAGGAAAGAATTGCGTGTTAAGTTGAATTGCAAACCTTTTAAATGGTATCTAGAAAATGTGTATCCACAATTGATTATACCAGAAAACTACGTTGCAAGTGGCCAAGTACGTATTTACGCTAAATTGCTATCCATTTGTGCTATGTCCGAATTCAGCAGGTTAAAAATAAAATGGATTGCGATTTGATATTTACCATATCGTCCAAAACAGTTCCTTTAATATCTTCTGACATATCTAACGAAACTGAACCCATTATGTATATATAGGTCTACCAGGATCTGATGGCAAAAAACAGTTTAATAAATAGCGATTTTCATATAGCAACGAAAAAAATGTCATCTGTCAACTGAAACTTCGAGGAATTGTTTTTGGTTTGGCTTCAAATTAGTAGGAATGACACGTCTTGATACTTTGGTTTATTGCATTTTTCGTGTGAACTGAAGAAGCTTTCTCTCGATTTCAAAAATTATCCTTGATCATTGGATAAATTTTTATATTTGCATGTATCACACACAGAATCAGCCACTATAAGGAAAAAAAGTATCAAAACGTTTTACTCCAATTTCCCCCAGTATTGCTAGCGTCAATTTCTTTTTTCCCTTTTTGCCATCAGATTCTGGTAGACCTATAGTATTGTAGTAGTTATTTAGTTTTTTGCATAATATACTTTTCCTATTGGTTAATCGCAGTAAAATTATCCTTCTTCAGAGTTAAAACTATCTCCAAACCAAATTTTATCAAGATTTGTATGCAGTTCAGGTGTTGCAAGATAACAAACAGATAAAAAGGGTTACTTTTGCATGTACAATATTAATAAAGTATTAGTAATTTAGTATTATATGGATGGATAATAATATGGTCAGTTTTAAGTATATGTACTTATTTAATGTGTTATGTATGTTTTAAGATTACTAGCCTGAATTACTACGATCATTGTCTTGATGCATCCACAAAGTTGCTGAGTTTGAAAAATAGTGTCAACTTGCTTCCTTGTCATCATTGCGGTGGAAACCAGGTAAATCTACATCATTATTATTTCAATTTTGATATGTATCATCATAACCAATCAAATTAGTGTTTATCCCATGCCATTTTGGTTGGAATATGTGACTTGATAACTGGAAGATGAGCATAGTGTAAATACTACACAGGAAAGATCGTACGAATTACTGGGTGACGGTATGAATTGAATGGTGACCGATACAAAGTTTTTAAAAGAATAAATGAAATGAAAACCTTGACATAATAAATTACTATTCCGTCGATGAACTCATAGGATCGATACAACAAGCGATTGATTTAATTTCATGAAAAATAAGTCCAACGGAAGACGTGCTGTTGGTTCTCACTAACGGCCGGTTTCAATAACCGATCTATCCAGGGTTTGACATAAATTTGACATTACTTCTATGGACCTTATGTCAAATTGAATAAATTGCCATCTCCAGTAGGGCAGTAATCGTGTTATTGGAACCGGCCGTAAGTGGATTGGTGATATTTGCAAGAGTCGCGACTAGCGATTTGTGGCGTATGAAAGCATTTTCAGCAGTGAACATCTTCCGGGTGATAATATTGATGACAACAGCTGTAGCAAATTTCACAAAGTTTATATACAGTTTTTGATATTGTTTTTAGTACTGGGTCTACACCAAAACCGGGGAAATTCGCCGCGACGATATGTGTCTAGACTACATGTTTCATTCAGTCACACTGTACCTTTGTCATGGACAAGGAGCCTCTCAAATATGGCTCTACGATGAAAAGGTATAATATAGTTTTGATAGTTTAAAAACCGAAATAGTAATGCATTATTAAAGTTTTATCTATCTGTAAATTCATATCTTTCTATTTATAAACTGTAAAGGGGCAAGTCCTGTTGTACCGTAATCAAGTAAACTCAATCAATATGCTTCTTAAAATCCTAGCGGTTTCTATCATAGCACTTGTTTGTTGCGTGATGGAAAAAGACAAGCGCAAAGAGACTTGCGCCAGCAGGCTTCCTGGGGTAAGACTATGGGAAGATCAGCACAAGAAGCATCATACATATCGATGAACCTTCACATCATCGATACCGCGCCCACCACTAGCGCGTTCGACACTCCCGCGCCGAGCGCGCACATCCCTACGAGTGTGCGAATTTCAAATATATATGGCGGTCATCGCTCCTCAACAAAATATAGAAATAAATAGCAAATACTGTGTGTGTCGTGCAAAAAACGTGTGCTTCTAGTGTAGCTACCACTGCTACAGCTGCGGGGACCATTTATTTAGGTAAGTCTGCTTGTATTGTCTAATTTTAACATACAACAAACAAGTGCTCTGCAACCGTTTTGGAATAATAAAAGTTCCATCCCTTATGTTATCCGGGGATTCATCGTTCCCGTAACATTGTTTGGTGCCGAAACCCACGGGAAATACGCTTTGAGTGTAATCGTAAACAAATTAGCGAGAAACTTTCATTTACTTTCGTAATTTGCACAAATGGCCGACCTCATGGGTGTCATAATAATCGTTTCAAATCTCGATAAGCATTGAATATTTCTCCAAACTATATCAACGACACGTTAGAATTAATTGTCTACATTGTATTTGCGTATTTATTTTCATTCTAATTCGAAATTTAGTGAAGAAATTAACGAACATTCCAATCAGATAATTTTAAAGTAAAAATTTATGCCTACGTTTCACCGGTCGGTCTTCCCGTCAGGTGCATTATCTATTCGGTGTTAATTTCTTATTTCTTTATCTGGCAGGCTCGCGTTCTATATTTGAATCAAATAGTTCCCACTCGTAAATTCAGTGTTTTGTACCATTTCTATTCAGAATTGTTGTTAAGTGCGTTGTTAGTACATGTAAATTATCGTTTCGTTTATTCAGTACATGTATTATCGCGTACAGTTGCGTATATTAAAACTTTAAAACGTAATAATTACAACAGTTAAGTTTAGGTAAACAAGCTGTTATCTAGATATTCGTACTCGTAGGTACAAAGCAATTCAAATCGTTTTTAGCATTATAAGTTACTCGTATTGTTTTATTAATTTAACTTATTGGTAAATCGAACTTTTAGGGTACCGTAAACAAATATTAAGGGTTCCGTCGGTAAAATATTTTTGTATATCGATTATTTTGGTTTTAGATACCAATTCTAAACATGTCTTACGTACCTAAACGTAGTCATCTTTTGAAGAAGACTAAGTCGAAATCTATGGAGTCTAGTAATCTATCGTACAGCGACTTGCCCGTTTTGCGACGTAAACGAACTTTAGCACTTAATCGATTGCGTAAAACGTTAGAAGTTGCTCAAATAGCTAAAACGGATGCTTCTTGTTTAGATGAGTTTATCGTATATTATTCCGCGGTGAAGAAACAGGTAGATAACTTCGAGGAAGCGCATATGGACATTTTAAGCATTGTTGACGATTCGAATGCAGACGAAGAGGACAGTATTCGTTGTGACTTTGATAATATATATTTTCAAATACTTGCCATTCATCGTAATCTCGTACCACCTTTGTCAACCACTGCGCAATCGACCACGGTTCAATCTTCACCAGCTTCAGCGATAAAATTGCCGAAAATCGATTTAATAAAATTTTCGGGAAACATAAAGGATTGGCCTATGTTTTTTGACGCGTTCAATTCGCTCATTCATTTGAATGAATCACTTTCGGACTCTGATCGAATGCAGTATCTTCGAGCGAGTTTAGTAGGAGACGCGTTAGGACTTATTCGTACCTTTCCTATTCAGGGCTCATACTATGAAGATGCGTACAAGACACTAGTAGCTCGTTACCGTGACAAACGTGAACTCGCCTTTACTTGTTGGCGGGAAATGCAGAACATTAGCTTAAAGGTGAACTCACCTACTGAGTTTAGACGTGTTTTGGACCTTTTTAACGAGAATCTTATTATTCTAAAAGGCCTTAACTTACCGACAGAACATTGGGACTTTGTCCTTTGTTATCATTTGTTATCAAAGTTAGATTCGAAGACGCGCTGTGCATTCGAACAGGCACATCCTTCTACGGAACTACCATGCTATAGAACCCTAAAAGACTTTCTTGAATCGCAGTGTGATGCGCTCGTGCGAGATACCCATTTTTCGGGTAATCGTGATAGCCAACCGTCTACTAACAATAGTAACAAAAATCAGTACGTCAAGTCATCTATCAACAACAACAACAATAGCAAGAAAATTGCGTCATCGTTGTTAACGAATTCAGAGAAGACAACAAATCAACCGGAAGTAAAGAAATCGTTCTCCAACTCAACCACTGTGCCAGAGGTGACTTCTAAGTGCGCCTTTTGTTCAGAACTTCATTCGATTATGCATTGTAAGTCATTCGCAGCCAAGTCTATTCAAGAACGACATGATTTCGCGAAAAGAAACCGCTGGTGTTTTAATTGTTTAAAACCATCACACACTATTCGCGACTGCAAATCGTTGTTTACATGTAAGAAATGCCATCAGAGGCATCATACGCTCCTTCATCAGGACAATGATTCGAACCTTTCTGAACAAAAACCTCCGGTCAGTGAACCCATTCGTGTTTTAACAAACAGTGTTAGTGACAACTCGGTTGTTCTTCTTTCTACTGCCGTTATAAATATTCGTGGTTCGTCGGGCAATTATCAGTCATTCCGTGCTGTAATCGACACTGGTAGTCAAGCTCATTTCATTTCAGAACGTGCAGTAAATCGACTAGGACTTGACAAACAGGTGACTTCGCGCCAGGTTCGTGGTGTAGGTCAATCGTCAGCTTCAATCTCTGGAGCTGTTCAATTTCAAATAGGTATCGACGGTCGTGTGGCTTTTAATGTTAAAGCACTGACTATACCTAACATATGTGGCAACATGCCTAGCGTTAAGCTCAACAAATCGTCTTGGCTTCATATTCGTGGTCTCAATCTAGCTGATCCAGATTGTGACAAACCGGGTCCGATCGATATTCTTTTAGGTGCTGAGATCTTCCCCTCTCTTATTCTCCCCGGAAGTGTGAGTGGAGGACCGAAGCAACCATCTGCGTTGAATTCTGTGTTCGGCTGGCTTCTTCTAGGAAGTGTTGCTGACGACCAGACAGATGACGACATCAATTCGTTTTTCGTTTCGGATGATCAGCTTTTTCAGGAAGTCAAGAAGTTTTGGGAACTAGACGATCTTCCGTGCGTTACCAAGCTGACTGCGGCAGATCAGCTATGTGAACAAATCTATAATCAAACAACGACTCGTGATTCTACCGGACGTTACAGCGTCGCCTTGCCTTTCAGAGAAGATAAGGAACCATCATTTCCTGGATCACGAGAATCAGCCCTACGTCGTTTCCATTCGTTGGAGCGTAAACTTTCCACTGATTCGGTTCTTCAGGAACAATACTCGAGTTTTATGGCTGAGTATCTTCAGTGTGGTCACATGAGTCCTGTGCCCGCAAAAGAGTTACAAAAAGGAAAGTATTACATTCCACATCATTGTGTTCTTCGACCCGACAGCGTAAGTACCAAGCTGCGCGTGGTTTTCGACGCTTCAAATAAAGACATTCAAACAGGCGTCTCGTTAAACGAAACTTTACTTATTGGTCCAAAGTTACAGGCTAACATTTTGGAAATTCTTCTGAGGTTTCGTGTTCATACGGTAGTCTTTTCAGCAGATGTCTGCAAAATGTATCGTCAAATCTTAGTCAACGAAGAACATCGTGATTTTCAGAGAATCTTCTGGAGATTTCATCCGTCCCAACCGATCTTAGAATATCGATTGAACACTGTTACCTACGGTGTCTCATCTGCGCCCTTTCTTGCTTGCCGTACCGTCAAACAACTCGCTGACGATGAAGGTGGTGACCTACCTCTCGCCAAGTCCGTTCTAACGACTGACGTGTACATCGACGATGTAGTGACAGGCTGTGCTACATTGAGTCAGGCTACTCAAACCAAATCAGAAGTGGTTGAGCTTCTGAATCGAGGTCATATGGAGCTGCGTAAATGGGCCAGCAACGTGCCGGAGCTGCTTTTGGATCTCCCACCGGAACACTGCCTCACGGATAGCGTTCCCATGGACGTTGAACAGTCCAATGTCCTCAAAATATTAGGTTTGAAGTGGGAACCTAGTCTAGACCATTTCGTTTTCGAAGTTAAGCCTCAAGATCGTGCCTGTAGCAAACGTAATATTCTAAGCGAACTAGCGCGCATATATGATCCACTCGGTTTTTTATCGCCTCTGACCTTTTTCGCGAAGTACCTAGTTCAAAAGTTGTGGGTCCTTGGAGTGTCCTGGGATGAAGATCCTCCTGAAGATATCAAACGACAGTGGAGTCTCTACACCAAAGAATTGCCCCTCGTTCAAAATCTGCGAATTCCACGTCATCTATCCGTCCCTCAGATCAAATCGTGTGAAATCCATGGGTTCGCCGATAGTTCGATGCGCGGCTTCGGTGGAGTAGTCTACTTACGCGTTCTTGACGTTCACGGCAACGTCAAGGTTTTCTTTGTGATGTCAAAAGCAAGGGTGGCCCCTATCAAAGTTGTCTCCCTACCTAGGCTTGAGCTTTGTGCTGCCGTTCTTCTGGCAGACTTACTCAAGTTCGTCAATGAGGTATATCAGCCTCTGCTTCCAATTTCAGCTATGACTGCGTGGTCAGATTCGACTGTCACGCTTTCCTGGATTCGATCGCCTTCCTCTCGCTGGAAGACGTTTGTAGCAAACCGAGTCAGTCATATTCAAGATGCGGTTCCCAGTGCTGGTTGGCGTCACGTGCCAACAGCTGATAATCCTGGAGACATTGCTTCGCGTGGTCAAACACCAGCGGAACTTGTCAACAATTCGTTATGGTGGGCGGGGCCTATTTGGCTTTCGCAAGACGTTCACTCTTGGCCTTGCTCAATTTCAGATCCTTCGGAGGAGGAACTTCGTACGGAAGAAAAGGTACAGGTTCTCCTTTCAAGTGATAATCCGCCGCATCCCGTTGATCATCTACTCACTCGTTACTCGTCAATTCGTAAAATTCAACGTATTATCGGCTTATGCCTGCGGTATATCAATAATCTGCGTTCAAAATCAAATCGCCGTTCTGATTTCCCATTAAATCGTGCAGAACTTCATAACGCGTTATTGTTAATCGTTAGACGTACTCAATTTCTTCATTTCCATGAGGAAATCAAACGTTTGAATGAGGGTAAACTCGTTCATAAACAATTGCAAAAGCTTAACCCTTTTATCGACAGCCTGGGGATTCTTAGAGTAGGAGGTCGTTTATCGAGATCCGGATTAGAATACAATCACAAACATCCCGCTCTGCTCCCTCGACAGGCTCAGCTAACCTACATGATCATAGACGCGATCCATCGTGAAAACTGTCACCCTGGAATTAATACGTTGCATTACTTACTAAGTCAACAACTTTGGATTTTATCTGCTAAACGTGCCATTCGACATCGTGTTTCGAAGTGTTTAAAATGCTTTAAAACAAATCCTCATTCACTTGCACCGTTCATGAGCGATTTGCCAGCAGCTCGTGTCAATCAAGTTAAACCGTTTAGTATCGTCGGCGTGGACTACGCAGGTCCGTTTCGTATCAAATCGGGCAAGCATCGCGGTGCTAAGATTAGCAAAGCTTATCTTTGCCTTTTCGTTTGCTTCACTACCAAAGCACTTCACTTGGAAGTAGCTACCGATTTGACTTCAGACGCCTTCATTGCTGCATTACGTCGTTTCGTCGGTCGTCGTGGCCGGATTTCAGTCATTCACTGCGACCGAGGAACTAACTTCATCGGTGGACAACGACAGCTTTCCGAATTCATGAAAGATGCTTCACATACCGAACAAATAGAATTCAAATTCAATCCCCCCTCAAGCCCACATTTCGGTGGTGTTTGGGAGATTCAGGTGCGGGCAGTCAAATCCATTCTATATCGCGTCGTCAATAACCAATCGTTAACGTTAGATGAACTCTTTACGTTATTCGTTCAAATCGAATCATTGCTAAACTCTCGACCACTTTACCCGTTGAGCTCAGATCCGAATGACTTCTCAGTCCTCACACCAGGTCATTTCCTTACATTAGAGCCGTTAACGTCCGTGCCAGATGAGGATCTTACCTCAATAAACATAACTCGTTTAGGACGATGGCAACTTATCCAACGTTTTCAACAAGATTTCTGGAAGCGCTGGAAGAATGAGTACCTCCAATCGCTTACTCAACGTGCAAAGTGGACTAAACAATCTAAACCATTAGCCGTCGGTTCCGTAGTTCTTATCAAATCGGAAACTCCTCCCCTGCATTGGCCTATAGCTCGTGTAGAACGGTTACATAGCAGTCCAGATGGAGTAATACGCATCGTGACCTTACGTTTACCGACCGGTTCTTTTCTAACGCGACCATTGACAAAGGTCTGTCCTTTGCCAAATCAAACCGATTAACTCAAACGTTACTTTCTTCACTAGTTAAGTTAGTTTACATTCGTTAAGTTTATATTTATCGATATTCATAGTATAGTTAGCATATTATCTTTCAGGCCTTATCAGCATATTGTTAACAATTAGCATGTCTTAGACATTTTCAATCAAGCGTATTTTGTGAAAATACACTCAACGTGTATTTTGGTGGGCGGTAATGTACCGTAATCAAGTAAACTCAATCAATATGCTTCTTAAAATCCTAGCGGTTTCTATCATAGCACTTGTTTGTTGCGTGATGGAAAAAGACAAGCGCAAAGAGACTTGCGCCAGCAGGCTTCCTGGGGTAAGACTATGGGAAGATCAGCACAAGAAGCATCATACATATCGATGAACCTTCACATCATCGATACCGCGCCCACCACTAGCGCGTTCGACACTCCCGCGCCGAGCGCGCACATCCCTACGAGTGTGCGAATTTCAAATATATATGGCGGTCATCGCTCCTCAACAAAATATAGAAATAAATAGCAAATACTGTGTGTGTCGTGCAAAAAACGTGTGCTTCTAGTGTAGCTACCACTGCTACAGCTGCGGGGACCATTTATTTAGGTAAGTCTGCTTGTATTGTCTAATTTTAACATACAACAAACAAGTGCTCTGCAACCGTTTTGGAATAATAAAAGTTCCATCCCTTATGTTATCCGGGGATTCATCGTTCCCGTAACACCTGTCCTACGAAAATGAAAATGGTTATTAGTAGTTTATTTGTAAGGTAAAGCAAATAGCATGAAAGAAAACGCGCATATGACTTATATATATTATAAGCCGTTACGCAGGTACTTCTGTAAGTACATGAACCAATCAGAAAGAGCTTGGTTGGTTAACGGTAGCACATCACTTACACAGAGATACGTGGCTTGCATACCGTACGGGCGACTATTATTATGTACATTGATGTGCTACTGCAATTTTGTCCTCGTACTGTACATTCATATTTTGATCTAATGAAACTTAGTAACGTAGTTGAATTGATCTATTTTGTTACAGACTCAGACAATTGAACACATGTCGACACGGCAGTGTCTAACTGCAGTTATGTTTGGAGAAACCTATAAAGTTGCTTTACAGCATTGTATCAAAGCGTTCAGCCAAAAATGGACTATGGATCGTTTTAAATCTGAAAACTCTCACTTGGTGTACAAAGGCAGTAATGCATCACTAACACCTAATTTATAATAAACTATTAGACTAATACAAGAATTTTTAATTTTACAGTTCTATTTTTTCTAAGGAGTTTGCTCTAAAACCAAAAACATTGTAGAAATAACAATTGAATTTAAATAACCATCGTTCTCTTATTTTACGAGGCTGCAATATTGAATTTGCTTGTTGTGAGCTGTTCTGCATTAAGGTGTGTATTAATTGGTGAGAATTATGTATTTGTTCATGTACAGCAAACACGAGCATGCATTAACAAATCCATAAAGCAGAGCGTGTAACAATACGATTTCTATTATAGCGCTAGTGGGTGCGTAGTGCACGGGTTGCAAGCAGCCCGCGAGTCCTTGTTCGATTATTTTCATCTGACAGCGTTTCGGAATCAGTTAATCATTCGAGCGATGAGCGTAAATAAATTAGATTTAACTATTACCTTCAGTCGATAGATATCCAGCGTTAAGTAGTAATGCAGCTTAATGTCACTGTGCTTTACACGCAAATAATATAACTATTTTCGATTTATAAGTAAATGGTCTGGAAGACTTTGGTACAAGCTAAAGACCGTCCATTGTGGCAATTTAAGTTTAAGCTATAGTAATTTTTTTCTTGTTCATGTTAGAATCAAAAGAGATATAAATCTATTTCTTTCTAATAAGTATTTGTTGCATAGTCAAGGATTTATTGCAAAAACTAAAGCTGTCTGTGTGTGCATCATTGTAACATCTTAATGTTTTTATGTCGGCTGTTAAGAGTGGCAAGGTGAGCAACCAATAAAGATCGTACCGAAGTTAATAAAAAAATCTGCTAAGCACAGGCTACGAAGAGAATTGCAGTTTTTACTCAGCGAACAAACGAATGTTTGCTCGCTAAGACAAAACGTATTTATTAGACGCTTGATGAAAACATGGCTTTACAGACAAATACTTAGCAGAGACAATTACAATTGAAAACTCTGGTAGAGAAACAGAGCACTGACGATCTGTTATTTCTTCTGTGGCATTGCAATTACTGAGAACAAAAGACGATGAATTGGTCCGACGATAGCATCGCAGAATCGGTTTACTTTGTTTTTACATCTGTGCCTTTTTGATTGCAATTGTTCGATTATTATTGAGTTGGAAGTACGTTTATTGGATTACTAGCTGGTTCCCGCTGTTACACCCGCAGTTTTCCTTTCATCCCGCAGGAATCTTTTGGGATGAAAAGTACAAAAAAAAGAATTGGTTTACTCAGGATTTTTTTCGATTTAATTACTTTTCGGGCTACCTCGATACAGGCTTGCCTAGTGAGGTAACCTTAAGACATTTTAGTTTTAAGGAAAAGCATACCCTACATATAAGAATCATGTTTTGATTAATGCTTACTTTATGTTCATTTGTGTTTGTATCTTTTGTAGCAAATAAATAATTTCATTTGCATAGAACAAATGAAAAATTTCTATCTCTAGTAATACAAAGCGTCGATAGATAGGTTATTAATTTTGGCCGTTAATGAACAATAAAAACAATAATAACTTTAAAGGGGACAAATTCATTTCCCATTTTAATTTCCATTTCAAAACGGTTCTAATCTTTTTACCACTACAAAGTCAGAGATCCCTTTTCGACGGTGGTCCGAAACCACAAAAAGGGTTCAGCCACATTAAGTCAGCCATTATTGTGGTCGGCAGAAAGCATATTTCATAGAGTATTTGTTTTTCTTTGAATGTGAGCCTCATAATATTTTGGAGCTGTTTTTAATGTAATTTTTCGCAGGTACCTACAAACTTTTTGTGAAAATTACGCGTATAACTTGAATAATTTAAGCATATTATGTAGAAATTGGCTAATGCAAATATTTTGTTAGTAAAGCATTTTCGGTGTCCAAGTCTTAAAGCTAAGGATACATCCGATATCATCAGTGATGCTGGAATATTTTATCGATAGCACTTTTTGGCGAAGGTCGCTTTCACGAAAACATAATATTTAGTCGAAGAGCTTGTATGTACCTATTTTTGACCTAAGACAATAACTGAAATTGGGTTATTCCTCTCTATTAATTGTATTTTTAATGCAACGTATTATTATGTGAAAACTAACCGGAATTGACTTCTGGAGATCATTTTCGTTGTTTTAAACCTAGCTCTGTTTTGTTTTTACATATAACTCGGAGGGTACTGGACTGATTTTGATGCAGTTTTAGGAACATAACAGATTTGTTTACACGCGGAAAATTCGATATAAAGGATTCCAAGGGCAAAATGTAGTATCTAATAATATACTATTAATTAATAACTTATTATTTATCTGTGGTAGACTACAGCTCACACTCTCTGTCTCTGAGAGAAGGCCAGAGTTCCCGCAGTGGAAACGTAATCAGATGATAATGATGATGATTAACCTATGTAAGAAATTAAATAAATCAAATCAAATCAATAGTTATTTGTTATGCAAGGCTGCAAAGTTGTATTTTGGCGCGAGTACTTGTATTGAAACCTGAGCAAGCGAAGGTTTCTAAGATTGAACCTGAGCGAAGCGAGTGGTTCAAATATAGAATCCTGAGCATAGCGAGGGTTTCAAAGGTACAAGACGAAGAATAACTTTGCAGCCGAGCGAAACACGCAACTTTTCACCTCACTACAGCGAGGAAAATGCTAGATGCAAGAAAAACAAATAAAATAGGTTTTTTTGTTTTTTCATGCAATAGTCATGCTGGCCAGTGCGATTATTCCAAAAAGAGGTTGGCACACTGACATGAAATAAGTATTGTTGCATTTTAAGTGGACTGGCGGTATGGAAAATCATTACGAGTAAATAGGCAGTTTCGAAGATTAAAAATACTTTCCACGCTAGCGCGCAAAATGCCCTTTTGCACTCAGATTTCAAATGTCAAACAGACTTTTTCCGAACTTGTGAGGTGAAAAATATATTTATTTCTCCTCACAATTAGTAAATTACACAAGATTGACAAGCTGATATCTAACTGTATGAGGAGCTGGTGCCTGAATTAGGTTTTGAAAAACCTGTCCTACAGGTAAAAAGGAAACTATCAATAAATATATATATCTACATAGAATTGTAATTCTATGTCTATCTATGCAACGAATCTGATCCGACTTTAAATTAATTATATTCCCGTCTAATCTTCACCAGCGAAAGTAATTTAAAGTAATTTAATAAATGGAATAAACAAAGTTTTTCCGCCGGGTTCTCCGACATTCCCCGTAGTTCACGTAAACGGGTGCGTTCTCCTTCATCCACTTTGCGGTTATCGCAGCTCAGAGGTAGCTAGCTATCTGTTTCATTAAATAGAAAACATTGGTATTAAGAATTGTTCCTATGGGAAAGAAAAAGTCGAGTGTTTTTGAAAAAGAATTTGGCGAGTTTTTTTTTATCATCCTCTCTCTATTCATGTCTACGATAAGAGGTCGCTGTGTACTCGTTCGGTTCTTTTTTCATCGTCATCAAGGTACAATCAACGACAAAAGTCGCTGAACAATCTCACTCTTTTTTCTATTATCCTCATCATCTTAGACACCAATTTTTGACCTCATCATCACCTAAAATCAGGTGTGTTATGTTGTGGTCAAAATGATACCATGTAAAATGTAAAAAAAACAATAATAATTACTGATTTAAAACACATTTGGAAAATCGAGAACGATCAGCTACTTTTGTCGCTGACTGTACTCACTGATCTCTTTTAAGCATAGGTTTTTAATACGCACAAAATCGCTCCGCTTCTACATTTATAATGGGAACGGTAAAAGAGTAACCTGCAAGTGTCCTTGTTTTCCAATAAGTGTAATCAAGTCAAGTGTGAATAGGTATATTCTAGGCAAGCAAGAATGAGGCAACAAAACTAAACCTCAAAACATGAAATTAAACTATATACCTTTCAAAGTAAACGATACTGGTCGATGCTACCCGTGACCAAAATGCTGGCCGTTATTTTGCGCAACGAATAAGCATTGCCGTTCAACGCGGCAATGCGGCCAGCATTTTGGGAACGTTGCCAACTGGTAGTGGTTTATTAGATTAAGTAGTTTGTTTAGTTTGATAGGTAGTTTTATTTTACATTTTAAGGTTTAGTTAAGTGTTTTTATTTTGATCTATAATAAAAACGAAACTTAAGTACTAATAGTAACAATCTAGTAATAACTACATACTTACTTAATCTAATAAATCGCTACCATTAGGCAAAGTTCCCAAAATGCTGACCGCATTGCCCCGATGAATGGCAATTCTTAGCCTTTGTGATAAATAAAGGCCATTTTGATGACGGAAATGATATCAAAAATAAACATTGTATGTTCCATGAGAACAAACATTAATTCCTGGTAGTTACACACACACACACACACACAAGCGAATGGTAAACAAATGGGTTATTTCAGGATTAGCTTTTGTTATTTATAAATAATCGAGGATACTAAGGATACTAAGGTCGAGGCTGATTTCATTGTGAATCCCTAATCTATAGGTTTACGTAGTTTCTGATACACCAAGTAATGGAGACATGTATTCAAACGCTATCCTATTAGATATAAAAACAGAAGTTAAATGAATCTAAATATAAAGATCAATCTGTGTTTTTTTGTGTAAATGGCTGGACCAATTTCGATGAATTGTTCATTATATCTTCAGACTAGTCCTGGTGCTGATACTACCAAGGATGTTGCTTTAAGGTGGTTTTTATTTACTCACAGTGCCGTTTAAAACTTCGTCACATGACTATTATTAATAGTTGTAATAATTATAATTAGTGCTACGCACACTGAGAAAAGAATTCTGACTTTCCTTCTGAGTCTTTACCTTTCAAGACCGATTCCTTCCTTATTTTACCTTAGTTTTCCTTCTGAATCAAAAGTCCTTCCCTTTTGACTCTGAAAGAAACGGTATTTCTGAAGGTGTTTTTTCTTCGTGCATGCGAAGCCGGGATCGCTATAGTTAGGTAATTATATAAAGAGTGAAAAATGCGCACAAGGAGCAGAAAAAGACAAAGACATGGGATAATAAATATCGTTACCTTTTCCGCTTTCCTTTTTTACATATCGTGAGCTTATAACAAAGTTGAAGGACTACCAGAACTATTGAAACTTTGGGTCAGTCACAAGTATCAAACTTCAACTAGTTCAAACACAAAACTTTCCTAGGTCACATTCAATCTGAAGATACGTCCACTCGTCTATTTGTCTGGTCTCGCAAACTGATTTACATAATGGCCCGCATACAAGATAGATGGCGCCACCATCCCGCAACATATTGGAGGTAGGGATGAAGAAAAATTGCTCCCGCATCGTGCCCTGCAAACTGGAACCTTTAATTTACATCCTTAAAACATCTATTACTTTAACACAACGTGATAAGGTTCATATTTGTGTGGAAATTTGTTTAGTGAAGAGTGGAGAATAAGGGTTAACAAATATGTTGGGGGCAAGGAGAATTTATGATCGAACAAGCATTTTTCAAGCTCCTACCGGTTTTGTTTTACGGCCACCTGGTGATTTGGTTCTTTTCTTGGGGTTACATTTACTTAATTAATCAATCACATCTAAGATTGTTAGCTTAAAAAAACATTATTAATTAATCAAAATAGAGCTGACTACTGGGTAGCGTCTGACCAGAAGCCACCTGATTTTAGGTGAAAATATTTATGGTCGTAGGCTACCACGCAACTCCTGGATTTGATTAAAATTTCATAATTATGGTTCCACCGATTTCTCTTGTAGGTACTCTATCTCACAACCAGTATAAACAAATTTACTTCGAAGATTTGGTTCTAAATAATAGCATACACCAACGACGATACCCAAAAACCAACACACATATTCCAAAATGCAAAATAAATCTAAAAAACATAGCAGGTAATATACTTTTCGACTTTTTCCTACAAATCGTGCTTTCAGCTCCGGAGTCGTAAGTTTTACGTAAAATATGTTGAAGCTAGTTCTTTACGAGTTGCCTGTCATATAAACATAAAAAAGGAACAGGATGGATATAAACGGCCTGGAAAAAGTTCTTCATCGTAGTTTTCCTGATTGATATTCATGATATCCTATTATTATATTTATTATTAACTAGCTGTTCCCCGCGGGTTCACCCGCGTGGGCTACAGCTATATGCATGCAAAGTCTCAGCCCGATCGGTTTAAAATTTACAAAGTTTCATACAAACTTTCATTCCCTATTTTATCCCCTTGGGGGTAGAGTTAATCAAAATCCTTCCTTAACGGATGCCTACGTCATGACATCTACCTGCACGCCAAATTTCAGCCCGATCCGTACAGTGGTTTGGGCTGTGCGTTGATAGATCACTATGTCAGTCAGTCACCTAGTAGTATTATAAATGCGAATTATTGTAAGTGCATAATTGTATTTGACTGAAATCACGCTTAACATCATTTAACACATATTCCTATCACACGCATAATGATAAATTGCACAGTTCGGTCAAATCGTCGTTTATCATCTTAGATTGGCAATCCGATGCGAATGTCATTAATAACTTATGCATATAATGTATGAATAAATACTTCCTTGAGCCCTAGAGGTGAGGTTGGACTAAACTTGTCCTAAGTAGAAAGATTTACTCGCGAGTTTATCATTATCAGCCTTTCACGTTCCCACTGCTGGGACTCTGGCCTTCTCTCAGAGAGAGAGTATGGGCTGTAATCTACCACGCTGGCCCAGTGCGGGTTGGTTTGGAGTTAGTATATTACATATTATTTCTTAATTACGCGAATTTATTACTTCAAACTAAAAATAATATACCATAACAAAGAAATAAAAACAAATAAACCTAAACTAATAACTAAAATACATTATTAGAAGAAGTCCCTTTAGGCAAGGTACCGAAGATACTGGCAGCGTTCCCCCTTTGGATGGCTAGACTAATTCTTTGTCCGAGGTAGCTGTCAGCTCTTCGGTCTCCGGTGATGTCGACATAATTCATATCCCATATTCGATTTATTATTATCGGGTAAACTCATTAAATATGAATGTAATAAAGAAAAATATTATTCAGCCAGCGTCAACGTGGTCCATTAAATTACGATGCTGTAATGTGATTGCGATTACATATACCCTTTGGGGGAGAGACTTTTTTTATGACCGAGTTTATAGGTCGACGGAGTAAATAATGCTTACCTAGTTTATGGTAAATATATTTATTTCTGCTTCAATGGGCTAGCGGCATTATTTTTCTTCCGTCATAAATATTATCACAAAAAAAGTTAAGGAGCAAGGACACGACAGGTACTTATATAATTTAATTACACTGAACTTCGTTTTGCTACAAAAATGTGAAATCAGTTGCAGCAAGCAATGGGAGATTTTATTGAATACATTTAAAAAAATGCTGTACCTAAATCGGTAGATGGCGGTGCCGATACATGAAGCCAGCAAGGTTCCCAAAGAAAGGAAACAGTAAAAAATCATGTCATTTATCAAATATGTCAAGCTGGGTTTTATGTCTCCTGCCTCCACATTGCATTTAATTTTTTTGCCAAACAGAAGAACTCACCTTTTGCTGCGTAAAACAAAACAGAAGTGACAGTTGGTTGTTGGAAAATGACTTTTAGATAGATAAATATTTTAACTTACCATGTTTGGCTATATAGGCTCCAAGCCTTTTACTTTTTCATTGAAGAAATGCGACCATATCTCGTCAGCGCCATCTACCCATGGCTATAGAACTAAGTTTCTTCAGCTGTCATAAAGCTGGTCATTATTTTCTATAGTCGTCTTATAACGTTCGCCTTTCCAACTGGAACTGGGCTGTGGCTGGAAAGACGAAGTCACGAAGGTTTTGCGCGAGCTCCAGGTGGAGGACTGGCAGTAGGTGGCGCAGGACAGACCGAAGTGGCGTCATTTGTTATCAGAGGCCAATACTCACTTTGGGTCGTTGCGCCATCTCACTCAGTTTTTTTAGTTATCTTATAACGTTGTGTACAATCCCATTTTGTTTACAACTAAACGGCTGGCTTCCAAAGTGTAACCAATTAATTTTAAAGTAAGTGTATGGCTAAAGCTCTGAAGCTTAAGCTAAGATTAATCGGTGATGGAGACTCAAAATTTGTAACATTTATAACTAAGCCACTTGGGCTGTTTTAGTTAAGCTTCTTTTATTGCGTTTTATGGTGCTGTCTTCATAAGTTCTTGAGCGAGGAAAGCTTGAGCTAGGTATAGTCAGCGACAAAACTAGCTGATGATACTCGATTTTACAAACGTGTAAAATGCGTGTGAGTGTGTGTGTTAGATCAGTAATGTAATGTTGTTTTTTCTAACAACTTACTAGGTAGCGTTTGACCATAACTTAGAACACCCGATGTTAAGTGATGATTAGGTCAAAGATTGGTGTTAATGATGATAAAAATCGGAAAATTAATTATTGTCTAGCGACTTTTCTCGTTGACTGTACCTACATGCAGAACTTGAACAAGTTAGAGGTTGCAGAGATTAATTTGAAAACTGTAACGATGACTCGTAAACTGAACGGTTCGGCCACCACCGGTCTTACTTCTAGCATTTTTGGGACCATTACTCTAACTTCCCAAAATGTGTAAAGTTCAAAATGTTTTCTCGTTATTTACATTTCAATAGCGTTGAATTCCCAGAATGTTTAGTAACAACTTCCCAAATTGTTGGTTTCCCAATAAACATATTGTCACATTGAGAGTAATCTCTTAATAACTTTTAGTTCTGATCTTCTATTTTGAGCTAAAATTATATAGAACAATACATTGGCGTACAGTCAACGACAAAAGTCTCAACAATCACTCTTTTTTCTATTATCCTCATCACCTTAGACACCAATTATTTACCTCATCATCACCTTAAATCAGGTGTGTTACGTTTTGGTCGAAATGATACCATGTGAAATGTAAAAATAAAAAAATAACTACTGATTTGTAACACATTTGGGAAATCGAGAACGATCAGCTACTTTTGTCGCTGACTGTATAACAATACAAGCTTGCACGGCAGTAAAGTAACTCTCCTATGTTAGTCGCTCTCAGGTATCATTGTAAGTTTAACCTGTACAAAGCTACGAATAAGTTAGCCTATCCAAGTTTAGCCAGACCACAATGTAAGGTGAGAGGTTTTCAAAGTTTCTTGAAGCTTTAGTGAAATTTACAATTTTATTCCATGGAATGATTGTAGGCATGAACATATCTGTACCTCATACAAGGCGCCGAAGCCGAGTTCAAAACCTCCCCACACCTGTGACTTAATAAGTTATGTGTGGATTTACCATCGCTCAAAATCGGTGAAGGAAAACATCGTGAGGAAACCGGCATGTCTACGAGTACCTACCTACCCGGACTGGGTCAGCGTAGTAGATTACGGCTCATACTCTCTCTCTCTCTCTGTCTCTTTCTGAGGGAATGCCAAAGTCCCAGCAGTGGGAATTAAATAGGCTGATGATGACCATGAAGTTTTCAGCCAAAATATATATTTTTTAATTTGTGGCTTTTTTAAGCGGGTGCTTTAAGTTTTGTCTATTTAGCCAAAGTTAACTAAACCATCGTTTATAATAACGCGTTACCAAAAAAAAAAGTGACCTAAGGGTCACTTTCTACTTAATTATCTCCTTTAAGTCACAAGTGACATTGCTTCGGTCACCTTGAAGCACTAGTGACAAGCTTCATGTTACTGAAATATCATCGGTACCTGATGGGTAAGATGGTTCGATAAGTAAATATAGCCCATCAAAGATATATAATACAATACAGCTTAGCATTAAAAATAGAAAAGTACGATTGGTAGGTATTACCTACTCCCCGAAGACGATATTAGACTCTGTTACTTCTTGAACTTTGAACGTTGAGCTGAGAAATGACACAGTATTATTTACTAGCTGCGCCCTGCGGTTACATTTGTAGTTTTCCTTTTATCCCGGAACTTTTAACTTTGTACATGTAAAAGTAGTGTGGTCGGAGATAGTGCCACGCTGTCTTCGACCACATTGTCACTTACGCACTCCCAGATTAGTAAATAGGCCTCAAATAGGACTGCCAGAACACATATTTATTTATTTATTTATTAAGAAACTCAACAGCGTAATACAATTATATTGCTTATAGGATATTTAACATTAAAGAATTTCACATTAATAGAACATATGAACATATGGGTGCTTGGTGTGGTTGAAGGTAGCGCCACGCTTCACCCGGATTTGGGAAGTTGGTCTCAAGTGGGGCTGCCGGAACACACGAATAGGTGCTTGGCGAGAACCAACCTTCTTCTTTGAAACCTTCTCCAGGGAATAAACTACCTCCATACCAAATTTCACTCAAATCCGCTCGGCCGTTTTAGTGTGACGGAGTAAGGCACATACAAACTCACTCACTCAATAATATTAAGATATTCTATACTGTTTTTATATTATTTACCCATGGCTAGGTATCTACTACTACTACTACTAATACATATTTTGTTTAGTTACTAATACTTTTGTCAGGTTGTAATGTCGCTAAATATGAATAAAATATAAATATGAAGATAAAGATTATAATTATATTTGTCAAACATGCCGTATACATACAGAGCATGCAAGGTGTTAAATCTAAAAAATTGCCAACACGTTTTGCCTGGAAAGGCGTACAAAAATAGGGTATTAACAAGAAAAAGAAATAACAATAATGTCCAGAGAAATAATTAATTTATATAAAATTATAAGAAAATAAAATTGTATGCAACATGAAAACGAAAAAGAATAATGCTAATAAGTTCTGCTAGAAATAGTACAGTGCGGTTGGCCACATTCATCATATAACTTGTCATTGTATAATACAACATAAATTGTATATATTTTTTTGTTATATTTATATCAATTGTACATTAGTATTTAATAAAAAAATATACAACTTATTAGGTGGACATGAGTGATGAGGTGCTGATGACGAATATATCGCAGCTGCGCTGAAATGCCATATCCATTTTCATGACATTTTTTATAAATCCATGGCAAAACTTTTTGCCAGGTAAGGACTAAAGTTAGATTGAATATTTCGAGAGTAAAACAAACTTTTATCGTTTTCTGTGTACACAAACCAAAATAGATTTCATTTCCATAATATATTATGAGTGGGATAGTAATATATTACATAACGTGACATCTGTCAGGAACAAACTTTAGATGAGATAATCTAAAAATGGTAGGTAATTATGTTATGTTTTATTTCTTTTTACGGAGTAGAGATTGACCAAAATTCACCTGATGTTGAGTGACGATGTGGCCGAAGGTGGCGCCACCTACACCTAGATAGCGAACTACAAAACTATATTATACAAGTAGTGTTTAGGCGAGCGAACACAAATTTTAATAACACATATTTTCATTTTATCATCTTAATAATATATGTTTCTAGATAATACAATGGCATTGTTGCTCCGAATTTTTATTAACTTTCTCAATGTTGTATAATAGGTATGAAACAAAAACATGTCTTTTTGCTAAACACCGTCTTTTCTATATCCGATCATACATATGAAAAAAACAGGTTTGTTTTTCATAAAAAACGACTATCAAGATTACAGCCAATAAAATAGTTTAACCTTCCAATCACGTCATAATAAAGCGCTCTGATTGGTCAGTTTTTTGATCGTTACTCCTGCCCTACCTCGCGAAGCTTCGGTGGACATTCACCGTAAGTGAACTGCACGTCGTTTGTCACTCGTATCGTAACTGTGACCTATCGGTGCTATGACAAGATTAATTTATCATGTAACAACTGGTACACAATTTCAGTAAAAACAAATCGAAACGGTTTTGATAAATGAACGAAACGGTAAAACTAATATACCTAAAGGCACACTCAGTAGTAAAGCGGTATTAAATATGTAGTTTTAGTATGGCTTTATAGCTATTGTACTCACAGCCATTGTTAACTTTATATAAGACATTTCTAGTTACTCAAGCATATTACAATTGTCAAAGTTAGAAGTAAGGCTCGAAGCCGCGCTTGGCCTTGTTCTATGATACTTTGCTAACATCACTTTATTTTTGGTTAATTAAAAATAAGCTTAAGCTTCTCGGGAGAGATTAATATACTTCTTTGGTAACTTAGGAATTTATTCCATGATTATCACCATCACTATCATGTGTCAGTATACTCCTGGACATATATGCGTCTCCCAAGGTACTCCACTGAGCCAGGTCTTCGGCTCTTCTCATGCAACTACTGCCCGCCACTCTGCGCTCTCTGCATTGCTCCACCTAGTTAGAACACGTTGACACCAGCTGTTGTCGCAGCCCACGTAATCCATGTCAACCAGAAATTTTATAAAAAAAAAACAAAGAAAATCTTCAAGCTTTTTTCGTGCCAACTTATTGCGAGACGAAAATCATTCTGCGTCAAGTTGCGCAAAAAACTTCAGGAAAATAGAAAGAAATACCGAATACATACATTTTTCTTAGAAAGATAGGTATCTTTGTTTTTTATGACTGAATAGGTTTTTGTTTGTCTACTATTTTACTGGATGAAAAGAATTATAGTATTTTCAAAACGTGTATAAGTTACATAAACATTGGGAAGAAATGTTATATAAATATTATAGTAATTATATCAAAATAAGAATAAGATCAGAATTTGCAAGTTGAAGTGGCAATGGGCAGGCCACAACGCTCAACGAACCGATAACCGATGAGGAAGGAAGAAAGGTTCTTGAGTGGCGACCACGAACCAGAAGACGCTCTGTAGGTAGGCCCCCCACTAGGTGAACCGACGACATTGTAGGAGTCACAGGGAGCCGATGGCAGGAGCCGTTCATGGTGGCGTTCAAAGAGGGAGGCCTATGTTTGGCAGTGGACTTCTTCCAGATGATGATGATGATACATAAAAACTTTTGAGTGAATGAATTCCTAAACTTTAACGCTACAGTGGACGGTAGCGGCCCATTTTGCACGTGTGTAAGCCTAACATGCTTAGGCTGACACATGTGCGAAAAAGGTCACCAGGCCATAAGCACGTGTACTTACTCGTACGTCTATCTTCCACTTTAGAAAAAAAGTGAAACCTAGCTTTAGCTACTATGGAAGCAACTGGGACCTGAAAAATATATACAAAACATGTAATAGGTCTTACTCGAATAATAGCCGCAGCATTTTCTCACCGGGAAAAATAATCTGGGCAAATATTACAGCGTAGATTTTCCGAACAACAATAAAATATTCAGTAAAGCGTCGAAATACCTGTATTTCACAGAACAGATAGCTTCGTTATTGTGATTTACAAGATCTGTTTTGCAAGAAGAAAATGTTTTTCATGAACAACACCCATTTTGTCCTACGGTCTTGGACAATTTCTGTAAATATTGCGATAAATGTTTGATTATTTTTACTGTGGAGTTGATAGCCAACTAAATCAATTTTTTAATTCTTTCAATACATCACCCTAACACACTTTATACCCTGAATTAACACATAACCAGAAAATGCTATTTAGCATTAAGGCGCAGGTTTCCAAAAATGGGGTTATTTAAAGCTATCTTTCTGTGTAATTCTGGTCTAAAAAAAATCTAATAAAAATATATGTTAATCTACTTGATACATAGCAGGACACCTTCAGGCCGAAAAATGCAAAAAATGTATTTATATATTGAAAACAAATGGGCAAAGTCCCCATTTCCTAAAAGTTTAATACTACTTTACTCCTAAACTATATATGTAACTAAGACTTGTTAATACCATCAGCTTATAAAGAAATATAATACCCAGGACACCTTCAGGCCATTTTTTGAAAATACTGCTTTAATTATTTTTTGCGAATTTTTTACGTATTTCATACTCGCAAGTCGTCACGTACACCCCTCAGTCGCCCATAAAGTCAGTGCGGGACGAGCCGCCGTGCTGAACGGACCTGTGCCACTTTTCTCCGCATATTTTTGTAGCTGAAAGTCGTACGATGAACTACCTATAGGCTATAAGTGGTAGGTGCATAGTGCCGCGGCGAGTTAATTGCCTAATCTTGCGGTGATGCATAGGGTTGTCACTTTTATTTTTAGTTAAATACTAGCTGACCCGGCGAACTTCTTTCCGCGCAATAAATGAGCAGATTTAGGATTTTAAAATTAATTTACGTTAGTAATAAATAAACTCGCATAAAACAAAAACATCTTCAATTCACAACTTCAATATCAACCATAGACAACATTACGTTTAGCTGTCAGTTGTGTTTTGTTACACCATGTCAGTTGCATTTTGGTATACCATTTACAACAAATGAATGATTAATTTTATTATTTATGAGTATCATATTTTATCTTATTCCGGACGAAGACAAATGCAAAAAATCAAAGATTATAAAAATCGGTCCAGCCGTTATCGACTTATACCTATACCTGTTGTAACTAACATGCCTTTTTTTATAGATTATATTATCTGTGTATTATGACAGCGCAAGGTGTTTAATCATGTAATTTATTAAAATGTTTTACCAATTCATAAATGGGTTGCATATTAAAGACATTTTAATAATTATAAATTAATAAATACGATTTATTATAAACTATACAAATGAAATAGTCAGTGAGAGCAGCAAATCCGAGCGAGCGAGTAGTACATAAATGCGCGCGATCAAACGCGTGGCACAGCCCTACTGAGTCCCAGGCCGGTCCCTGCGTACACGGCGCTCGCTACTCACTCACGCGCACATTCAAATGGCGCGGCAGTGACTACTAGCCGTGCCCCGCGGCTTCGCCCGCGTGGGAATTGATGTTTTGTACAAACTTTAGAACGCCATTGCACAACCTCTAGGGGTTTTCTTAAATATAAAAAATACGTATTTAATTATTTACTTTATAGTTTATTTGTACCTACTTTTAAGAAAATCCACATAAGGAATAAAAAAAAGCCATACAAACTTTAAAACTCTATGGCACACCCCGTAGAAGTAATACATATCAAAAAATAAAAAATGCGTTTTCAATGATTTACTTTAAGGTTTATTTGTACCTATTTTTGAGTCAATCGAACCAAGGAATGACATTTTTCATACAAACTTATCTACCTTATTTAACCCCTTTCAGAGTTGACTTTTCAAAATTAGATTAGCTTAATATGTGTTAGTCCAATACCTAAACTGTCTACATTCTAAATTTCATCAGTCAAATTCGGTTCAGTAGTTACGTGGTAACAAACATTCACACACACACAAACTTTCGCATTTATAATATTATAGTTGGATGTTGCTACTGTGTATATATGTAGATACGGCGGGCTCGATTAGTAGAGGAGGTACCGCGCCGCGCCGCATGGCGAGAGCGTCGCTTCGGGCGCGTTGGCCGCAGATCGCGTAATTTTGGTGAGGGGATGCGCGGAGTGCGCGGAGCAGTTTCACTTGATCAAGCAAGGTCAACGACGTTATGCATGCTCTTAAGTCCTAATTGTACAATTTTATGAGCTTAGGTATAAATAAATAACCTTCTTTTTAACCTTGTTCCTGCATGATAACGGGAAAATCGTGGGTGTTACCGCGGGGCACAGCTAGTATACCTAAGATAAAACAAAGCAAGATACTTTTGCTTTTTTTACTTTCCTGATGTTACCACCTTGCCTAACATGTAAATAATTAAACGTGAAAATTTAATACTATTTATTAGATAGAATTTACAGATAAAACTAACACACAGTTAATGACCACGAACTAACCTTGATCGTCCGAACTAGTTGGCGAGTTTCGTATCTTGCGTTCCCAACATGTTATTTTTCGTCATTATTTGGACTTATGACGATCTTTTCTCCATAACACTGCTTTCAACTAACTTTTTCACAAAATTTCCAATAAAATAACGAATTTAATCGATAAGTCGAAGCTGCGACGCCCGCACATAAAAAAGGAATGAAGTATGACGGGGATGACAGCACTGCCTATGACATGGAAGGTATCGTTCAGAAACAGTGAATTTTATATTTTTGTGATTTGATTTTTATTTTTACAGCCTAAAAATTATGTGCGACGCCATGTGCAATAAATAGGAAACTACCAAGTGAATAAATATCGAGAATGCAACGTCGAAGTGTAATCATTATTATATAGAACAAAAATAAAAATGGTCTACCTTATAAATACTGGCAGGAGATGGCGCAGGACGGACCGAAGTGGCATCTTTTGTTATCGGAGGCCAAGACTCACTTTGGGTCGTTGCGCCATCTTAGTTAGTTTTTTTACCTAATAAATAAAATTAATTACACACTACTAACAACATTCTGAAGTAAAAGTCTTACAACTTTTTTTAAACTGTCACCTAATGTTACACTTAAAAAAGTACTTGGCTTTTAATTCGTACAGTTGAGACGATACTTCGCTGCAACACAAGTTTTCCCTTGAGGTCTGAGCTCAAGTTATAAGTTTTCTTTGACTCCTTAAATTAATTTTATATCCAACAAGCAAATTGCCAAAGTTAAGGAAAGGATGTAAACTCTTCTCTCGTTGTAAGTAGAGATGCGGTTAGTGGTGATTATGCCGGATACCTAATCAGAACTGAGACTAGTTAGACGGATCCGGCAAAATCATTAACACCTTGCTTTAAATAAATTTCACCATGCGTAGTGTTGTGAGTGTGAGTGATATCTGAGATTGATGAGGTATGTAGTTTTTTAATCAGGTGCACTCATATAAAATAATGTTCATAGAGTATTCAAACATACTCACTGATGTCCACTGAGTTTTCATAGCGAGAAATCATCTATGAAAAATATGAGAGAAGGTCCTAAGGCTTCGGGAACATATTTATTGCGATAAAAACGATTCAAATCAACTGAAATAGTAAATTAATGGAAGTTTGCAAATCACACCATAATTTCGTGCAATATATAGGCATTATTCTAAAATCGAAATAAAATAACAAAATATAAACGACAATTAAGTAATAAAAGTACTTTTATGACATGTCATCAATTGCTATTTTCGCTGTCAGAATAATTATTATGTAATTAATATGCTACGCCTGTGTGTGTATGGTAATATGCTGCTGGCAATGATAATTTTCAAAGTAATTAGTGATTGAATATGCCGACCACTGCACAGTAGCCGGATTTCGTTTGCATATCTATTTACGAGATACGCGTTCAATGTGAGAAATGAATACGAAATTTTCTTTTTCGCGAAGTCCCTACGCGGAAATTCTTTGTGAATATTTTATAAGGAGGTTGAACGCGAATGGACGACTGGGCTTATATTTTCAGATAGGTAGGTATAGATTATTCACATTCAGTTCAGATTGATGTATTATAATTTATTTCTAATACATAATGTTAATTTATCCAGCAGGTATCGTTACATGTATTTAGAAGTTTTAATACTTATTGTGTATTCATATAGATTTTTGTACATTTTGATCAATCTTCTCCATCCAAAGTTTGCGTAGTACGAGTAGATATCAATTTAAGCAATAAAATTGCAACACTAATTGTAAAAACTGATTATGTTTGTGTTGAGATTTCTGGTGAGTCTTGTAATAAGCGTATTCTATCTTTATATCTGTCTTAATAAAAATGCCTAAATTGTTCAATTTCACAAGCACCTTTTTCGTTCAATTTCAGGAACTTAATAGAACGCGCGGCGTGGGTGTCAATTGATCTTATTACGAACGATAAAAGAAATGTGTCAGTACTTGGAATAATTTGTTAGATGTCACCGAGGTTAGTCCAAGTTGTTTTTCACTGTCGCAGTGCCATTCTGGTCAGTTTCGGCCTGGTACGTGAGCGAAATTACATATTTTGGACGGAAATATGGACCTAGAGGTCGGCACTTAAGTTGTTGACTGAAATTTGGCGGTAATTTTCTCATTTCTTTTTAAAAACGTCACGAGTTTTATACGGAGCGGGGATGGCTGAACGGTAATGCTACGCTGGAAAATGCAAAAAAGTGCGTGCTGAAGTCAAATTTCATCTCGGCCCCAGACCTATCCTTATTTTTAACATAGATGGGGAACAGCTAGTATCTTTATAAGTTATGCAAGGATTTTCAATCGCTCAAACCCGTGAAGGAAAACAATGTGAGGAAACTGGTACGGCGTGTCTAAAACCACAATATTGATTGCCGTGCGACATCTACAAACCCGCATGGGGCCAGCGTGATGGATTTATTACTAATACTTTTTCTGAGAGAATGCTCGTGACTCAGTGAGACTTATGCTTGGTAACATTAAAGTTTACCTATGTGCGTACAATTTTAATTTGTGCACCAAAAACTTTTGTAGGGCGTTCAAATTCTTTGAGTAGTAACAAAAAACTATTTATTATCTCTCTGTAAGGTAATGGGTTTTATCTCTTAAATATTGTTAAACACACTTGTTTATCTATATATATATTATTATATTATGTAACTCAAAGGTGACTGACTGACATAGTGATCTATCAACGCACAGCCCAAACCACTGGACGGATCGGGCTGAAATTTGGAATGCAGGTAGATGTTATGACGTTAGGCATCCGCTAAGAAAGGATTTTGATTAATTCTACCCCAAAAGGGATAAAATAGGGGATGAAAGTTTGTATGAAACTTTGTCAATTTTAAAACGATCGGGCGAAACCGCGGGGAATAGCTAGTAGTGTCAGTTATAAAACTGAAAGAAACATTTACTAAGGACAATAATGTTAAATATTAAAATCTCAAACAAAAAAAATGTTGTTAGATAATTCTCTAACATAACAAAGTCCACTGAAAGCCGACGAATCCTATCCATCTGATAAAAAAAACATATATAAAATCGGATTACATTATAAGAATCCGCCAATATCAAAGAAGGGTTAGGGAAAACTAAATTAGGTATCTTTAAGCCAGTCGGCCACCAGTCGTGATTGATCGAAGGCTTACCTCGGCCTCAGTGGCCATAATCTATATTTTTGGAGGTCATTTAATAAGGCCCCGAGGAGATTTATAGCTTTTTTTCCTTAACCAACCTTTTCAGAGTAACATTGGAGCAGCACGCACAAAAAAGTCATAAGTAGAACTATTTTTATTGTAGGCATACGAATGGAAAAAAGTGGATTTTGCACTAGATAAATAAATAGATAAGAGCGTGTGTTTTTGTTACTTCACAAACAACAAAACAAACGACAACTTGCTTACACTAAAGACATAAAATTGGGCATATATTGGTTAAAATGATGCTTGGCAACAGAAACTTAACTTGTTTTTTTTTACCAAAAAATCACTTGACGTTAAATGATTATGTGGTCGAAGATGACGCTGGGATTGGGAACTGGCTTTCAAATAAAACTGCGACAACATACCAATAGGCGCTTGGTGACAGATTTTGAGCCAGCTCCCAGGCTATAAAACTCTCTTGTCACTATGCCGAACGTAACACTTTTTTTACGATTCCTTTATCTACGTATCTATACTTTATAGACAGATAATTCCACTAACTTTATTCACATAGCGCGTAAACGGTAGTTAAGTATCACCAAACTTTAGTCTCTCTACATTAACCCCAAAAAGCTCACGTAAGCAACTTTTTACGATCCCACAAACTCCTATAGGCGGAGCTTATTAAGGTCAAATACATGCCCTGTGGGCATGCATAAAATACAGACCTGAAAACTTTTCCATTTAACTTGCCTCGTGACATCTCGATTATATCTTATCTACCTATCTAAAATTCAAGGGGCAAATTGTAAAAGTTAACAAAGTGAGACAAACTTAGATTAACTAAATAATTCACAGGAATTGACTAAATAATTTTAAGACTCTTGGGTAATATAAAAAAATGACCATATTAATGGAAAATTACATTACGAAGACTCTGTTAGTCAAGCATGCCAAGTGAGCACTAGAAGATGATTTTGTCAAGATGTTTTTCTTCACCGAAAGCTCAAGCTCATTGTAAAATTCAAACCCACAATCTACTCATTGGAAGACCACGTCACTACTACTGAGGCATCATCGCTTCACAAACAACACAACTATCTCATAACAAATGACTGCCATAATAACAAAGCGCTAACCAAAGAAGAGTATCTCAAGGCTCATAATTTCTACCCAGCATCCCTGTATTGTGTCAGAAACTCGAGACATCCAGACATAACTAATACTTGACGTTATCCGGTAACTTGGAAGATAACATTAATAACAATAGTCGCTTTAGCCGCTGCAGTAAATGTAACAAATGATAATGTTTCCTGTTCTGGGGATCAGGCAAATCTCGTCGTTTGTCATGTCAGTGGACAAAGTTACGCGTACAAATTAGTGCTGTGAAACGTTGTATATCATTTCTCCGTGAGCCTCGTTAAGATTTTGCTATGATTATTCAATCATTTTTAGCTTGATTGACTAAGTCGTTTGACTGAGTTTTCATTGCGATACAATAGTCCTAATACTTACTCGTTCATCAGTTGTCATGACAATGGACTAAGTTACGATTACAGTGCAATGATGCGCTGTATTTTAATTCTGGTTTGTTTGAAGTATTTACTAATAACACACTTTATTAACGTGTGACGTTTTGTTCTTCTTTCACGCGACAACGGAGCAATAGATCAACGTGATTTGCATAGAGTTCGTTTGTGGGTCTGAGAGTGACATCGAATAGGTACCTACTTTTTATACCGAAAAAAATACTTCTTTGGGAATCTTCATGCGGGTGAAACCACGGAGCACAGATTGTAATGTTGCAAAATTTAGGAGTGAGCGATATGGCCTGCATATTGCCACTAGTTAGTTAGTAAGTATTGATGGGCAATGTTTCCAGTGAAATTACAAGACGTAAAGAGATTTTACATTTTATATATCAAGGTTGTGCATTACCGCGCAGGATTTTGAGCTAATAAAGTTTCAAAAATTTGGGTGATAAAGTACTGTAATGGGCAAACATGATGTTTACCTCAACGACTATCTCGTCTCGTCACAGTTGCATAAAAAAATAAGCCAAGCCGTGAAGGAAGCTGGTTAAGTATAATTTAACGACAAAACACAGGTGACCTACTTCACGGTAGAAAGAATAATGCGACACAACACAACTTAAATGCACGGTCACTGACATGAGAACGAAGTGTACCAAGTTACTCAGACTTTATACTTGGGTTGTATAAGAAAGGCCCAATGACAAAACTTCGAAAAACCCGGGTCTCTAAAGTTTTTATGAGCTTAATTTTACTCCGGCCACTTTTAAAGATTGGTGACCTACCTGCGAAAACAACAGTCTTTGAAGATTCTTTACTGTCTGCCGCTATAATACTTTTAAAGAAATAATCAATATTGCAATCTCATTCAAAAGGACAACGTAGAACGCAGCTTGTTTTAGAAGAAAGTCTAAGGCTGGTATTCTAGAATGATCGATCAACTAGGTTAAACAACGTGTCCTACAGTCACTACTTGGATGGGTAACCACTAATGCTATTTACAACAAAGTGGTTCCGTGCTTTGAAGAGCACGTTAAGCCGTCTGTCCTGATTGTTGTTTAAGGATAGCAATCGTTAGACTACGTCGGAGGTCTTTAGGCGGTCTGAAAAATCTGACACTAGCTAGGGCTGGTTACTAGTCTATCTATCAACACGCATTGGGACCCGCGTGGTGGAATATGGTGCTCTCTCTTCATCTCTCTGAGAGAAGGCCCGCGTACCAGCAGTGGGAAATAAAAGGCTGATAATGATGATGATGTATCATCATCAGTCGGAAGAAGTTCACTGTTAAACATAGGCCCTTTAGGTACTTGCGTGGTCCCTTGTAGAAGGTGGCTTGAAATGAAAACTCTCAAGCACGGTGCACAAGAATAAAGTTTATTGCACAAACACAAGTGAAAAATAATAATTAGAAGGAGAGAGTTCGAAGAGTCACAGATGGAAGAATACAAAGCACAGCACAGATGAAAAGAAAGTACATGAATAATAACAGCTGACAATATAGACGTAAGCGCGAGGTGCGGGTGGTTAGCCGAGCGACACGGGCTTCGCGAGGAAATGATGCGGCTCGACTGGCGACGGAACGGGCGAGCGGCCGGCGGGCGCGCAGGCCGCTGTGCTAGGTATACATGTGTATCCGGAATAACGGTCCGCCGCTGCACTACGGGTTTCGCCCGGCTTTGGCTGTGCAATATATATTCGTGCAGTGTAATGTATGATAGCGTGATGTATGTGTGTGATGTGTGTCGGGGAGTTATCCTATACATAAATAAATATGAAATATTAAATTATAATGACTTGTTAAGTGTAAATAAATAAATACAACAAATTAATAGATATTAAAATATATGTTCCCTACAGGCCCTCTCCCTTTGAACGCCACTATGAACAGCTATTAGCCATTTGCGTCCATCGACTCCCCGTGACTCTTACAATGTCGTCGGTTCACCTAGTGGGAGCCTACCCAGAGCGTCTTCAGGTTTGTGGTCGCTGCTTGACAAATTTTCTTCCTCCATCGGTTATCGCCTCACCGAGCTATGTGGCCTGCCCAATGCTTCAGCTAGCAAATTTTGAGAGCTATGTGGGTGACCTTGGTTCTTCGCGTGCCGCGTAAGATGATGATGATGATGATGAAGCGCAACTAAAGCAGTGCGCTTCATCATCATCATCATCATCACTAACTCGTTTAGAATTTAGTTTTTTTCTTAATTTCGCACACATAATTTATTCGGTTCACATAAACATTCATTGACGATCCACAAGGGATGATTTGATGCGTTTATCGCGCATTTGCAAAACCAAAATTGGTGCGTTGCGGTTGAACGCGCTCTTTCACTGTAATCAGCTTGGTTACATCGTTGATTACGCTGTCCAGTGGCCGCTTTGGATGTTTTATTTCAGTGCAAACGTTTTGATAAAACTCAATTTGAATGAGTGCTTGTTTGAGATTGGCAACTGAGTTGAAATTATGGTATTTATAAAGTTTTTATGACGCGAAGGGATTCAAAATGTGGGAATAAATATGCCTACCTACATTAATAATAAATAATTATCTAATTAATTTCAGCTTCTAAGTGTTTTTACACACTTTCAGTTTCACCAGGTAATATAATGATGACAAACCAAAAAGTACTCAAGCAACAGCTTTAAGGGTTAGTTTTGTTCAAATAGACTGACTGACGTGCAACATTGTTAATCCCTTGATAGGAGGATAAAGTACACGAACTAATATAAACTTTGTCAAAAAAATATAACTACAAAGTAAAAAAAAAAACCTGTGTATCTAACCGCGTTTTTCCCACTATCATCATCATCCCGCATCATCCCGCCATCTCTTGGTATAAAAGTAACCTAAGGGCCGGATTTATAAACGTATTATTTATAATTATCTATTATGTGATATTATGGTACATTAATGTGTGATTCAAAAATATCGTTACAATTCTGAACAATAAAAATATAGAATCGAATTCCCATTCGTGACAAACAGTGTCGCCAGCTAACAAGTGTGTTCACATTCGTGTCACGAGCGCCACCTACCGGAGAAACAATTTTGTATCCGTCTGTACTGACAGCTAGACAGGTGGCCGGTTGTTATACCGATTTGTAACACGGTCGGAAATATCCTCGCGTGGTAGAAGAGTGGTATTGTCTGATTTCTTTGGTGGCTGTCGTACTCTGGACTGTTATGTTGTTTACTATTACGGGTCACCAACAAATCTTGCGATGCTAGCCGAACGGTATCGCGTGCTACTTATAAGGTGCCGACACCGAGTTCGAATTCTCTCGGCCCCCGCGTCTTAATAAGTTAAGTTCAGATTTGCCATCGCTCAAAACCGTGAAGGAAAACATCGTGAGGAAACCGGCATGTCCAAGAACTGGAACATTCCAGGCCATAGATTATGGTCCATACTTTATCTCTGAGAGAAGGCCAGAGTCCCAGCAGTGGGAACGTGAAAGGCTGACAACGAACTAATCTTGAAACAATTTTTCGGTAGTGACTTGTAACTCGTAATTTTTTTACCTGTACTGACTTTCCACTTGTGATTAAATATAATTCTCATGATATAATGTTCATAATACTCTACTTACTGGTAATAAACTAAGTAAATTTACATTGAAAGTGTTACCATAAGAATAGCCAAAGAAAAGCTAAATGCTTTATATTATTAGTAAAGCTAATTAAAAAATATCGGACTATTAGATGACAAAAAAAGCTTGGGATTTTAGTGAACTTGCTCCAATTCAATCAATTAGTAATAAGAATGAAATTGTCAATGTGATCGCACCAAAAAAATTACCTGCCGGGCGTTTCTTGCCTGTTCTTTTGCCGGCGTTAGGAGGTTGGAACAGGCGTAGCTAGTTTTAAGTTGACGTTTTAAAGTGATCACAATGTATCCTATTGAATAAACATTATTGAATTTTGAATTTTGAATTACTTTTAAGTTGTCACAAAAATTATTTCTTTGTCTTACTTATATAATCTTTTAATTTGTTTCTGTTATTTACATCTTATCTTAGTGTTTACCTTATAGGCACCTGATATTAAGCAATGAAATAGGCAAAGGTGGTGATACATATGACACCTTTATAGGGAACTGGCTATAAAATCACTCGCCAACAACTTGCAGAAAACCCTTTTTCGATTACATGTGTTTATGTTGCAAAATACTTAACACATTTTAAATAGCGCGTTTTCGGCAAATGAGATGTAAAAACATGTCGACAAAATGATTGCATCAGAGTTAGCGAGCCAGTTTAAGTATGTTTCAAAATACAGACGTATTCTTTAGCCTCATATGGCAACACTACATCATAAAACATTTGTCACGTAGTTATCCTCCGCATGTCAGTCACGCGTATGATAGGGTAATGGGAACGCAACTTGGAATTCTAAGTGGACTGTTTGCTACACGCAGATAATAATGAAAATGTAGGTTGGAAATTACTCTAACTATAGCTCTAAAAAGGGCGAGGTCGTCAAACAAGTTCTGTAATAGTTTTATTCATAAATTTTGTTTTGGCTGATTAATGAAAACTTATCTAATAAAAGAAGAGTGCCAACAATACTGGCAATATTTCCACGTTACATTTTTTAACACTTGGAACACCGCATTTTTAGTTTTAAAAAGTATGATTTAAATTATGGTATCTTTTCGTCTTTAGATGTAAGAGATGGTCAAGTATTTTTTTTTACTGCGTAAGTAATAATGTAATTTAAATTTTTTGAGCTCTATGGAGCCGACAAAAAAATTGAAAATAGTATTGTCTTGTTTTTTGACTCTAAAAGAAAATAATGAGTGATGATAGGTCATGAATGAATTTGGCGTTTACTCAATTTCCTTTACCAAAAACTCAAGCACATTGCAGGTTAAAAAAACTCACGACAAAAAGAAAAAATAAACCATAAAAACACAAGCCACTACAAAAATGGACCGACTAAAGCCCATTTTCCTAAAAACCAAGACACTAACACGTTTTAGCGAAATTAAAACCACCAGTTACACTTTAAATGGATACTTTGTTACTGCGGAACATTAATTATTACATTTTCATGGAACTGTGAAACGCGGGGCACAGTTACTGCAGTAGCTGGTGTCACCAAATTAACAAAAACTGGTACTTTCATATCTAAAAGAATCTGTCGCCAAGCTCCTATTGGTGTATTCTAGCGTTTTTTAAGTTCACTTTTGAACCAGTTCCCAATATATCTGAAGCGTAGCACCACCATTGACTATATTATCGCTTAACATCACATGACTTGTGGTCAAACGTTATACGGAAAATGTGATAAAATATGAATTAAGACTTCTATTTTAGAGGTCTTACTATTTTGTCCTGTTCTATAAATAACAAAACCTGATAAATACTATTAGTACATCAAAAAAAAAATACAATAGATATGCAGAGGGCTTTAGAGCTATTTTTGTTTTTGACAAACATGCTATAAATCCCATTTTTTTTGTTTTTCCCAGCTTAGCATGAGGTAATCTCTCAGTCGCTTGCGGGATGAGGCTACTAAAACCCGAGCCTTAATTTTGAAAATTCATTATTCAAGTCTTTTGTGACGTCACATCAAAACATTGCACCACATTTCTACATCCAAGTCGTCCAGTAGCGTAGAGAAATTATTTCTAATTAAAGTTCAAATTAACAACTGGACCGGACGTTGTAATGGCCAGCACATTTCCCCATATACTGCTTTTGTTAGTACAAGAACAGCAGGTAAACTCGTAATCGTAACTAACACTCGTAAACACTTGGGGAAATCTGATCCCGGATTTGAAATTTTCACTTTACACTGCTGATTTCAATGTAAGTGCTTAGAAATATTAAATCTTTATTGGAACTCCATCCACAATGCAGAGAACTTTAAAACTAGACCAATAAATAAAAGTTGCTTTAATTTTACACGCTTGGACACTTGTTCTTCTTATTATTATCTCGTTCTGTCCTCAGCCATCTTTTTGACCTCGCGGTACGACATGACGTCAAGCTTTCATTGACTTGGTCTATACAGGGCGTGCCGCGGCTATGCCACATGGGAGGAAAGTACCTTGAATATTGTAGATTGAACATTTTCTGAAAGAAATCATTAATTTATATATTAAAAAAAATACAATTTAAACAGACTTCATAGATTTCTAATAAATACATGGTTGATCCAGGAATCGAATCATTACACGAAAAAAAAATTACTCTGGAGTTTTATTATACCAATCGAAAGGCTTCATCATAAGGATTATTTTTTGCTAATTAACATGGTGTCAGAAATACAAGGAAGACCATGAATTTTAAGATTTTAACACTGAACTTGAATATATGTCGCCAAGCACTTAACAATGACTGTGTTTTAGAAACCTCATTTGAGAGCCAGTTCCCAATCCAAGGTCAGTGCCACCTTCGACCAATTAACATCTTGTGATATCTGGTCGAAAAAACTAATTAGGTTAAACGGCAAACATATGCCTGGCTCGATAGAGGGTACATGTTTATGCCGTTTGGGGTAGATAGTGGCCAGGCAGTCACGAAATATTTGCTTCTATTTGACGCGACCAAAATGCTGGCTCATATTTTGGTCAAAAAATTAACATTGCCATTAAACGAGGCAATGCTGTCAGCATTTTGGGCACCATACCCTCTTCTGGAGGTTTACCAAATTTTTAAGTATGTTGTTATCTTGTTAAATCAACATGTTAGGTTATTTTATCCATCATAAATGTTTACTCTTTGGTCTTTAATTTTTATGATGTGTCGATTTGTGTTCAAGAATCTTTACAAATCTACATTGGCTACTTTACTGTCTTCATACCGTTGCATGAAACTGAAAAAGGTATTTAAAAGATGCCTTAATTGCTGCAAAAACTCTAATGGCTCCTCTTATTGCACTGCCAATTAGAAGTCTGTTCTGTTTACGAAATGAAAATGGAATAAACATTTTATTGAATGAATAATATTTCAAAATTTTGTTTTGGTTTTAGTTGGTGGTCAGGTATTTTTTACAAAGCACCGACATAGCTCTCATGCCCGGGCCACACTAAGGTCAACGTCAAGGTAAATGTCAATGCCTATCTTCGCGAATTGCGTTAATTATTAACGCTATTATGTGAGTGGCTACACTTGAACGGTCAACGTGAATGCACTTGGATTATCGGCTAACGTCAAACACCAATGTGAATGCCGTTGTCCAATGTCGTGGCCACACTTATGTCAAACGTCAATCATCGCGCTATTGAATGGCATTTCCCGTTAGTGTGGCCCCAGCATCAGAATTTGTAAGTTGAAGTGGCAGTGGGCAGGTTTCATCACTCGACGAACCGATAACCGATGGGGAAGAATGGTTCTCGAGTGGCAACCACAAACCGGAAGACGCTCTGTAGGTAGGCCCCCCACTAGGTGGACCGACGACATTGTAAAAGTCGCAGGGAGCCAATGGATGCAAATGTCTAATAACCGTTCATGGTGGCGTTCAAAACGGGAGACCTATGTTTCAGCTGTGGATTTTTTCCGGATGATGATAAAGGTATTTTTAGTGCTCGTCTGTCGTCAAGCACCTATCGGTGTGTTCTGATAGCGTCACTTGGGAGCTAGTTTTCAATCCAGGCATAGCTTAGCTTATAAAGTTACCCTGTCAGTTGTACTTAATTTAATTCACTGCTACGACTTCGTCTTTTTAAATTGTGTTAGTACTACGTAGCGCTACTAGTGCTATGCCGTAGCTTTGTAGAGAATAATATTTCATCGATTTTTTAAAACTCTAATGCCTGAAATTAATAATTGATACTGATCCGTTATCTGCAGTTTTGGATCGATATTTTGGGCGTAGTTTGTTATTATAAGAGAGAAAACTAATTGTCAATATGCTAGCTGTACGTATGTACAGGTTTCGCCTGCGTGAAGATACCCGTGAATTTTCTGATATAAAGAGCACATCACTGTGCTTGATATCATATTAAATCCGTAGCATCGATGCTCAAAGAATGAAACATATCGACCGCTCGGTGACAAATTCCTAACATATGACGACCGATGTAGCGCAATGGGTACATAGCCGACTGCGAAGCGTGAGGTCGCGGTTTCGATTCCCACTACAAGACCAATACTAATTTGTGCAAAAAAGAAGCCCAGGTATAGTATTTTTCTGTGTTGTGGATCCCCGATCCGCGTAGTTTCTGATACCTTAGATATAGGGATTCCTAGTTAGGGATTTGCGGGCATTTTTATTATACTTTCCCGCAGGAACCTTTTACCAGGATAAAAAGTGTTAATCAAGGATATAAGCTATCTCGATTCCACACTTAATCAAAAAAGGTTTAGTAGTTACAGTTATACGTGGTAACAAACACACACACACACACACACACACACACACATACACACGCACGCATACACACACATACATACACACACGCACACATACATACATACACACACACACACATACATACACACATACACACACATACACACACACACTTTCGCAATAATAATATTAGTAGGATATTATGATTTATTTTGCTTTCAAATCTAATGCTTTATATAGCTTAGTTACATCTCATATCGTCTATTTTTTGCGTAAGTACCTACTTATCTGGGCGGGTATTATACGGAACCACTCCGTGGGGCTTTAAATAAACTGGTACAAGAGTGCATCCTTACAGTTTAATGGGTCTCGGCAGGTGCATTGTGTAAGCCCGTTTTCAGTTCGCCTCGGATCTCGTATTAGGTAAGCTTATTTGAAACGGAGGTAATTTTGAGTAGATAGGAACGTTATTCCGTCTAATTAGGTGCTTGCTCTTAGAAACCGGTATAAAATGAACGACTAGCTAATAATGATGCTAATAATGCTAAATAATGAGTAGAGTAATTATACCTGGGTTTGAATCCCGGTAACGGCAAATATATGTGTGATGAGCACGAATATTTGTTCCTGAGTATTGGATATATCTATCTATAGAAGTATTTATTTCTCTATATACGAGTACGTGTGTTTATCGTAGTCCTAGTACCCATAACACAAGTTTCAAGCTTAATTTGGTGCTAGGTCAATTTTTGTGCAATGGTCCCACGATTTTTTTTTTGCCATAATATTAATGTATTTCTTTGAAAAATAAAAATAACAATGAATTATTTATTTACGTTAGAATGAGTTGATTTTGTGTAGTGGCGTTGGCTTGCGATCTACAGCCTCAAGAATTCCCAATCCAAAAGTACCGTGACCTTTGACCACATTTTCACTTAACATCAGGTAACGCTGTAAGAAGTAAAAAAAACATTTTGTGTCTAGAATTGAAAGGGATGAGGCGCGATCACTATGAACCGACTTTTTCTCCGACGCAATTGTTTTTAGTGAGTATTTTAAAATGAGGTAAAGAAGCCGTTACAATTTTACACGTCCTGATCGCAAATCCTGTCACTTGATAACTATCTGGGTCGCATTAGACGAATCGCCTGCCTCCGTCACACTATCGACTGGAGGATTAAGGTTCGAGCTGAGATTAATTACGGCACTCCCACGTATAGATAGACACGTCCATTTGATGCCCTGTTTCTGTTAGGGATTATGTAGCAAAGATTCAGTGAAATTACAGCAGATGTATTTCCTTATGTGTTTTTTGAACGGATGCGGAGCTGTCAGCAAGGCTTGTTAAAGTACCTAATTTCTGTTTTTGGTGTCACCATCATCATTGTCAGCCTATTAGCCGTTCCCACTGCTGGGACAGTAGTAGCCTTCTCTCAGAGAGGTATGGGCCGTAATCAACCAAACTGGTCCAGTGCGGGTCGGTAGATGTTGCATGCCCATGAATGTTGCGGTACTTGGATAAGCCGGTTAATCACGATGATTTCCTTCACCGTTTTTTTGTGTTTAAAATTAATTAAATGCAGAAGAGTTTAAACATTAATATTATGGTGACAAATAATTTAAAATTAAATATAGTAGTAGTAGTACAGAAATGTCATGTGAAATTAAAAACGTCATACTAGTTCACCAAATAGTAATATTTACTGCACAATTTTATTTCTGGAAAGATATATAGGTAACCAACATTTACCCTTATAAACAATTGTTACGTCAGGAGCAATCTTCCTAATCCCCTATCATCCTCTACTTAGCATTCATAAAGAAAGATAAAATCTCCTAGACATAACTACGCTATGCCTTAAAACATAATTGAAGCGACACGCGATCCATCTCATTAAATTATTTCACTCAAACTACGAATCCCCACTTAAACGAAACTAATTCCGCGAACACATTCAGATAGGCCACGAACATGACAGTGCATGTAGTACCGCACTCATTACTTACCCGCTGTATAACTATAGCTTAACCCAGTGATTCTCAAACTACACACACTCTTTAAACCAAGACCCCTTTGAAAAACAAAAGCATAACTCGGGGGGGCTTATGTGATGAGCAGATAATAACTAGGAATGATGGCCAAAACAAAAGAGAGCTGATATCAATTAACATTTAATTTACCTACTTGTGATCCACCCGTCAGCTTCACTCACGACTTCTAGGGGCACGTAAAAGCAAATCGAGTGATTAAAAAAAACCTGACAACGTAGCATATTATTTATAAAATTTGTAAAAAAAACCATGGTGTTCGAGAACGGTATCGAAGTTAATCAAATTCGTAATAATAAAACATTTTTTTTTGTACAATAAAACTTAGATTAACGAATTGAAGTAAAGAGATAAGATGAGCTGAGTTTGAGATCTGTCTAAGAAATTCTGTTTATCGATTAATAGGTACACAATCATTAATCATCAGTTAAGACAGTGGTAGAAAACAAGCCCATTGAAGCAAGAGATTGATGGTGGCACAAGATCAGAAAAATGACTTAAGATGTGAAGATAAGCATGTTCAATATGTATTTTATTCCTCTTTTTTATATAATACAGTGGATAATTTAGCAAAAGGCCCGCCTGATGGCAAGCGTGCACCGTCGCCCATGGACATTTGCCGACCCTTAAGAACTTCCTCTTCGGCAGAAGGGTGTAAAACATTAATAAGTTTTAGAACCTGTGGAAAATTGTGACCCAACAAACCACGCGAGAGGTGCCAGAATTCAGAAATAATTTCCGAGATTATGCCGCGCTCGCGTAAACCTATTGTTCTGGAGCGGGTACCATGTCGTAGGTTGTTCTGAAATAGAGGATAAATTATAATTGTTGGGATAAATATGTTTGGAAAAATACCAACTTTGGAAAAAAACGCCTCCCAATCAACGTTAGCAGTGGGTTCGTTGTTGAAATTTATACTAATGATCGTCATAATTTTAACATTCAGATACAGGTATGGATATTTTAAAGCTTTACAAATTTTAATCATGTGTAAACTTATGCTGACTTAAAAAATCTGCTGCTTATATAAAACTGACTGGGTATAAGTTGATCCAGCTACATGATATACTACTATCAGCACGTCATGTCTCATTTTAGGGTTCATTTCATTTAATTTTAGACATAGAAGATACAATTTATCTTTGCTTTATCCAAGCATATACCAACGATCTCGTTTTCTTCTTATCATCTTCACACTTACATATAATATGTGTTTGTTTTATTGTCCTTCTCTCAGGCATCAATGGAGCAACGATATGCTCTCAATCCTGGTGTAGCGTGGAACCACAGTCGACCACGTCTTCACTGTAAAAAATAATAACAATACATTTGAAATTTAAAAAAACCTCCGATATTTTGGACTGATTTTCACCAAACATAGCTAAAAACACTCGCCCGTAACTCACCTTTCATACAAAAAAAACTAAATTGAAATCGCTTCATCCGTTCGCGAGCTACTTTGCCACAGACAGACAGACACGTCAAACTTCTCATTTTACGTCGGGGTTAAAAATGTTTTGTTTTTTAAACCTCCTCATTTCAAGTAGGTAACTCCCCTGGTGTTGCAGATGTCCATAGGCGAAAGGTACGCTACACTAGTATAGTAAAAAAAAATAATCATCAAACGATTTTTGGCGGAAGCTTCCCTCACTTAAGCTCAGTCGAATAATACAACCCTCCACCCCGTATCTATTCCCGGAAATACTTCACGGAAATATCAAATATCGTTGGAATCATCGCACTTTATGAAAGGAACCGCATAGAAGCATTCCTGAATAATATAAAACATGATATTATATTTCGAAGTGGAACAATAATTGCCACCCGAATAACCTCAGATTGCTGAAGAAATTGGATTGAAGGCAACGTTTCCAGTGAAATTATTGAGCCTAAAGAGGTTTAGCATGTTAGATTTTACAAGCAAGTCGTTGCCACGCAGGGTTTTGACACTGTTGAAGAATAAAACAATTTTGGGCGTGCATCTCTACCAGAGGTAAAAATATAAATTACTAGATTCGCTTCGCGGTTTCACCCGCGTCTTCCCGTTATCCCGTATAAACATTTTCCGGGATAAAAACCTCTGTGTTAATCAAGGGTATAAGTTATCTCCATTCCAATTTTCATCAAAATCGGTTTTGTTGTTACGGTGATACTTGGCAACACACACTCGCACACACACACACAAACTTTCGCATTTATAATATTAAGTACGAAAGGAAAAATTAATAAAAAAATTAGATGTCAGCTGTTACTTGCCGTCTTCTTTTGCCAGTGGGTAGGTATAAACAGGCGAAGATAGTTTTATATCTGAAACAGTCTTAAAATTCATGCGGGATTTCGTTGAAAAAACTTACATAATATTGACCTATGAAGGAGTTGCTGACTGATAAATTAAACGAAGTCTTGTGATTATTTCTAGTTTAATTTACGGGAAAAGGGAAAATAAATTCACGCTAAGGGCTTTAGGTCAAGAGAGACAGAGGGCGCTGTTGACATTTTTAGCTATGATTATTATTCAATACGTCAATGTCATACTTGGAATGATCCACAGAGTAACAACTAGCAAGAATGATCTGTTATAAATGCGGCGCCAATATTTGAAATTCTAACACTGACTTTATGGAGCCTATAATAGGTACAATACAACAAAAAAGATTTGCCACTTTACATACTACAATTATATGCTGTTTTTGCCATGCAATTGCCATTATTAAGTTCCAGAAATAGTTCAAAATTGCAATACGCTAACAAAGTCGCTGGCAACAGCTGTATGATAAATACGGGTCTCGTTTACAAGGCAAACAACTCATCAGCCAATCCAAACAAAGAACGTTTTCTGCTGGTATTTTTTATGCAGCATCGCGGGAGTCTGAATTTTGAGATAGAACGTTACGATCTTAAGGATGCGACACGGTATGTTCAAGTTTTTGATAATACTATATTTTTGTAACAAAAATTATGATTCCCATTGCTGTTAAAGCAAATCCATAGTTTTTCAGTATTCAAATATATTTATTTACGATCCGATCTAATAATCGATCCGATCCGTTATCCGCGGTGTTGGATCGATATGCCATGTCATATTATGTCATTTTAGTACTAAAATGAAATTAGTAGGATACAATATGTGATCACTTTAAAACGTCAAACTTAAAACTAGCTACACCCGTTCCAATCTCCTAACGCTGGGAAAAAAAACCGGCATAAAACGCCCGGCAGGTAATTTTTTGGGTGCGATCACATTTACCATTTTATTATTGTTACTTGCTGTTCCCCGTGGTTACACCCGCGTGGGCTACAATTTGTAGCGATAAAAATTAGCCTATGTCCTTTCTACGAAAATACAGCAAAATTGAAGTGACAATGGGAAAATTACATTGATCGATGAAATGATAACCTATGAGGAAGAAGGTATCTTATCCTATCACCTGTTAATGTATTGCATGTATTTTAAAAAGGTTAGTCGACATCACAGGAGACCAAAAATCTGGCAGCTACCTCGGACAAAGAATTAGTCTAGCCATCCAAAGGGGGAACGCTGCCAGTATCTTCAGGACCTTCCCTAAAGGGACTCCTTTTAATAATATATTGTAGTTATTAGTTTAGGTTTTTTAGTTCATTGTTATAGTATTTACTTTTGTTACATGTATTACATCTTTGGATCACGTGACTTGTCGATACTTTGACTGTTGTGGTAGCATCCTTATTTCACTCCAGACTCTCAATGCCAAAGTTACGAGTGAGCTGCTGATTTGAAAGCCTCTAAGTCATTTTTTTCAGTTTTACGAGTTTTTTAGAGTGGATACCCTTTTAGCAAGAGATTTTTGTTTGCTTGTTCAAGCGAAATAAAAATTGGGGGTGGTACCTCCAATAAAAATTGAATTGGTACTTTTTAAAATTGATGGACTTTTTCCGCAGTGAGATGAGATGAGATGCAGCCTGGTGACAGACGGACGGACGGACAGACAGTGGAGTCTTAGTAATAGGGAACCCTAAAAATGAATCAAATACATCATCATAATTCCTCTTACTGATCACCATTTTATTACGTGCATGGATAATATCTTTGATCACCGTATTACGTATACAAAGTAACTTTGCTATCGCTTAAGCCTATCCTCGGAAACTTCAAAAACTAACTGCGGGCTGATGTGACCCCATTTCACGGTTAATTGCCTCGATGACGAACGTTTTTAGAAGAAAATGCTTATCTGATCTAGCAGAACTTTTCTTCTTCTAAAATTCCTTGCGTTTGATCGAATTTCTCATCAAATGAGAAGTGTAATTAGGAATGGAGAAACTTTAACCTTAACTAAACGGATTTGAGTGAAATTTGGAATGGAGATAGCTTTTACCCTGGATTAACATAATCTACTTTTTATCCCGGAAAAGGTTCCTGCGGAATAACAGGCAGACGTGGGTGAAGCCGCGAGGCGCAGCTATAATGGAAAATATCCTGCTTATGAACAGCTCTATTATAGCTCTAGGCAATACAAACGCTTCACCTAACACCTCAGTTTTAATTAACGTTTACTTTACCTGAATTAAATTCTCGCTGCCATCCAAGACAATCTTGAAGGGACGTACGTACGGCTATTAATTAGAAGCATCAGAGTGGAATCTCATACGATTAGTAGTGTAATGGAGCAAGAGACGCGAGACGTTGATGTATGTTCAGGTCTTATGCTATACAAGGAGCGTAAAATATCACTTGTTTTGTGTATAGCTAAATGTAGTGTTTTAACCCCCGCCCGACGCAAAACCGACGGGACGTTATAAGTTTGACGTGTCTGTTTAGGTGTGTGTCTGTCTTTGGCATCGTAGCTCCGAACGGATGAACCGATTTTGATTATATATTTTTTGTTTGTTTGTTGGGTAAAGCTATGTTTGATAAAAATTGGTACAACAAAATGTCGGAGGTTTTCTAAATTTTAAATTTATGTTTTTACTAACTGTCTATATAAATAACAAGTAACATAGATTAAATAACATTCAGCACGTCCATCACTTGATTATTACCACCTGATTATCTTTATGGTATAGTAATTCTTCTCTTCATAGTCGGTTCTACCGATTTTGGTGAAATGTGGTATGGAAGTAGTTTGGACCCTGAAAAAGGATATAACTAACTTTTTTCGCGATATACTGTAGTCTGTGGTACATCAGTAGCCCGAGGCAAAAATGAAAACTTTTTTAAGCGCCATCTATGCATTTTGTATAGAACTTAATTGGGCCCACCTAACCTTCAAACTGAAACCTCAACCATGTGTATGAAAACAAGTGAAATGAAAACGTTGGTAAAGGCCAAATCTAGGGTTCTAATTCTCTTAGAATTTCCAAAGATTTATGTTAGATGTCTCTATAGATATTTGTTAGTATATATATGTAAACATTTTTGTATATTATTTTATTTCAATGTTTTACTGAATGCAGATCAAAAACAGATACAAAATTTACACAACTTAAAACAATGAAGATTGATATGATTCTATTATCCTAAAACCAATTTTGAAAACTGAACTAATTTAGAAAGATTATATTGAACAATACTTTCGTACCTAATATAAGTTGTTTTATATTTAAGTATTTCATAAATATACTACCAAGCTTAAAAGCTCTATTTTAGAAATAAAATTTTATATTTCTCAAACGCCATGTTTGCCTGGCAACTAAAGTAAATTAAACCTTAGCTTTTAAAGATTTAACTACATATCTCTCAAAAAATGACCCGAGTCTTATAATTATTATTCGCAGCTCTGTCTCTGTCAAGGTTATATTAATTAGTCTAATTAAAACAAAAACTTTCATTCGGTTTGCTTCATTCATGACTTTTGCCTTTATCCATTGAACAGCGAGCGACCCTGTGACGGCGTCATATTGATAGCACCCTCGCGCATGCGTATTGAACCTCACGCATGCGCACTGGACCTCACGCATGCGTTCTACCAAATGCTCACTGTTGTGTACACTACATTTTACTTTTACATGAAACAAAATCTCTCAAGCTTCAACTATCGGTTTGCAATCGATGTGCTCTTAAAAGTTGAAATATCATTTTTAGTAGTTTCTTTTAGTTCGTGTAGTGACTTTATTTCGTAGTTATTGTGCGTGTACGTAAATGATATCATAGGTTTAGGTGAAGACATTGAGAAGTGAAGTGGACAATTCAACAATCACGCGTGAATAAGTGTGCTTATTCGAAGACAATTCATTGAGGTGTAAAGAAGACTCAGAAACAGGTAAGTTGTTTGTTTAATTTAATTGTTTCGATTCAAATTAAAGATATACAAGTGGTACCGTCAGCGACAAAAGTCACTGATCAATTACATACCTTCATCATTTTAACAGCAACCTTTGACCGTGTCGTCACTTAACATAAGGTGTACTGTGTTGTAGTAAAACTCACCATAGTGAGTTGTAAAAAAAACTCAAAAATTATTGATCTAATACGCATTGGAAAAATTGAGTATGACCAGCTACATTTGTCGTTGACTGTACAATGGAAAAGCGTGGGCGTTACTACAGACTACGTGGGCGTAACATCTGGCTCATCGTAGACGGAATATCAGTAAATAAATTCAGCTCACGCACCAAATTCAAATTGAACATGTTAGACAGCTTACAAATGACAAGGGTTTTCTCTATTTACTTGAGTTAAGCTCATATTATTTTTAACTGCACGCCAACGCTAATGGCGGATCCCACTTAATGTCAATCATGTGACTGAATGATTTATTACTTTTACTGTTTCAGAAGTCGTAATGCTTTGTATGTGTTTTTGATACATAGGTATTTTGACAATACTGAAGTTGCTGAAAAAAAATTACTTAATTTATTTACTGCTTACAGGTAAGCATTTGGCCACAAGGCACCTAATTTGAAGTGACGATGTGGACATTTGTTCAGTTACGATTTTTTTTACTGTTAGTACCCGTTTGTCTCTACAAGTCACCTGATCTTAAGTGACGATGTGGTCGAAGATGGCGCCACGCTACACCTGGACTGGGAACCGGCTCTCAATTGTGACTGCCAGAACACACCGATAGGTGCTTGGTGACAGATTCTTAACTTGAGGCTGGTTTCAGCGTGAAGAAGTTACAAACTCACTCAGAAATTCAAAATACATTGTACTAGCTGTCCCCGGCGGTTTCATTTATGTGGGCTAAAGTTTATTGTGTTTTAAATTATACTATGTCCTTCCTCATAGTTCAAATTATCTCCGCATCAAATACTAGTTTAGGCGTGAAAGCGAGACAGACAGACAGAGTTACTTTCGCATTTATAATATCACTAGGGATTATTGTCATGTGTTATAAAAGCAAATTATAATGCTAGAGTATTATTAAACTTAATTCTCCACCACACATCAAGTTTGTGTCGTGAATTATTTTTTAAAACCACTTTTATTGCAATGGGGAAAACAAGTCAGTACAAATTTATGAAAACCCATCCCACTTTAATAATCAATCAGAAAAATATACATTTAGGACTGTAATAATATTTTTATTATGTTGATGAACCAACGTCAAAATATTGCGTATCATTAAAAACAACGAAGTTTTAATTGACTTCAGGCTTTGTCTGTACAAAAGTCGTTGATCGTTGTTTTAATTAAAAACGAGAGGAGCAACTGACACGTTCATTATGAATTTTCCGCTCTTTCCGACAGCGTCCAGCTATAAACATAGTATGTAATTCGCGAAATTCGATTTTGCCTCGTTTATTTTTACAACTTTCCCTAAGCATTTCATATTCATTAACGGGTAACGGTTTGTCGAGCAATATTAATGATGCACCAATAAACAATTAGTAAACTAAACTTGTTTGAAATAACTGTACAGTTTTTTTACATTTTCTTTATTCTCAAAACGTCCAATCAAATAATATTCATCAAATTCTGTATATATATACCGTATTTATTTCATCAGCCTATTATACTCCCACTGCTGTGACACATGCCTTTTCTCAGAGAGAGTATGAGCCATAACTTACCACGCTGGCCCAGTCCAGATAGGCAAGCCTTTCAATATTTTGGTTCTTTCACATACCGGTTTCCTCGCGATATTTTCCTTAACCGTTCTTAGCGATGGGTAATCTGCACATGACTTTTTTTTGAACTCGGTATGGGCGTCATGTAAGGTGCACGCGTTACCGCTCAGCAACCATCAGCATCACTCACCATCACCATATTTCTTATTTCTATTATTTCATTTTGATATTCACCCAACATAGAAACAAATTACACATTGTATCTGAAGGTATCTTAAAATGTTACAAATATTTACGTAAACCATTTTTGGAGCAGCTGAAAGTAAATACAGTCAACGCGCCCAATTTAATTTAGCCTCGCCAGAGTTATTATTTTGCCAACTGCAATATTCACAGAATCGTGTACCGATGTCAACCCCACTACAGACAAAATCAATATCCGTAATTGGATGCGTTCGGAGGGGTGGTTCCGTCATACATACACATATAATATACATATACCTTGGACATGTTAAATGAATGTGCACTGTACAAGTTTTGCATGTAGTAAACGTTATTAATCGAGCTCGGTGTCGTAAACGGCGGCTCAAAGCTTACATGTAAAGAAGTTATAGAGGAAATTGGATCAGTGCAGGTCACTTTAGCAGCTCTTATTTAATCTGTGAAATAGTTTGAAGCGAGAGCTTCTATTACATTGTATTCTTCCGTTAGTGGTGTGAACACGGCATCTTCTCTCTACTTCTTTCCCTCCCCCGCATCCGCATCCTGCTTCTGAGCTTCAGAGAAAGGACATGATTAGCTAGTAGCTGTCTTGATTTCAACCGCATGTACTCGATAATATTTATCGCGATAAAAAATATTCCATGTCCTTTTCCAGGGTTTGAAATATCTCCTCACCAAATTTCATCAACGCCGGTGACCGGTTCAGCGGTCAAAATCTGTTCAGTAGCTTTTTTTATGTGAAAGAGTAACAAACATTCATCCACCCTCACAAACATTCAAATTTATGATAGTAGTAGGATTAGTATGATGTTAAAAAATATTGTTCCACCGTCAATATTCAGGACGGCAATAGGGTACGTTTTGATGGAAAATAACGAGATCCATCGAAGTCCGCAGTAACATTTCGATAACGCTCAGTCACGCGCCATCGCGATTTTCTCCCCACTAGTCTCCACAGTTCGCTTCGGAACCCCAGAGGGATCGGTCGTGTGTCTCCCGAAGTACTTGTCTACTTATAAATCCGAAAGGATTTAAAGTTTAAATTAAAGTTCAAAGTCTTCTATAAGATGGATATCACTATAACGAGGCATTATAGTTTGGACGAGGTGAGTACTTTAAAAGAGTTATGAAATTTTCATACCAAAAATTAACTAAAAAAATGTTGTTGAAATGTATTTTCATTATATATTTATCGGCTTCTTTTGGTTCGAAATATAGAGGTTAAGTTACTTGTTAAGCTTTCCGGGAGTTTTGTAAATTGGTGATTTTACACATTTTGATGTGCCCTTTTTGAATTTCGACTTTGCCACCTCGTGGTCTCTGCTGCTCGCGCTGCCATATTAAAAATGGCGCCTAAATGCAGTTTTTTGACAATATCTCCTTATAACTTTTTACGATAAAAAAAAAACAATTTAAGACAAAATTAAATAACAGAAATTTTTTTACAATTTATGTTATAGCAATTTTTTTTGTGAAATCATTACTCATTTACATGAACTTACATGATACTTATATGATGTGCTTTTTTACCATGTACCAATTTTTAAAACTCCCGTTTACAAGTAGAACTACAAAATTAGGTTTTCACTCACACCTTTTATGATTTTATAGATTGCGAAGAGTAAAATGTTTTGTAAAGTTTTTGAATGTATTGTGTGTTTTATGTGTGATGATCGTGAATTAAAAGGGACCACGATGAGATGAGATTATAGAATATTGATAAATTAACTAGAATTTCAAATTGTTAAATTTCTATAATCTCAGTTATGATTATAAACGTAGATAATTATACAAGTTACAAAAGATCAATACTAAGTATTACTTATTTAGACAAATTCAAAATATGAATAGATACTGTATTCCAGATTGATGTGCAATATTTCCAGTGAAAATACTACGGAATGAACTGCCATTGCCAATACTTCAAACTCATACTGCGTACATAAATCAAATCTTTCAAACTGATCAAAAACACATTTCTTAGTTTACCTCAAGGATTTCTATTTTCTGTGTAGGTAAAACAAGCGAATCAGAATCAGAAAACTCTCTCATGCAATGGATATCCTTTATCCCACGGGATCGCTTGATTTTTCTCGACCTTCGTCTTTGTAAACCTCAAAGGCTCGAACATCAAAGTGATCTCAAGTTTGCCATTTACTTGTGTACCTACCTACTGTAAATGCGGATATTTACACATCGTCGGCTAGAAAACAACACCGCACAAGTCAAAATTGTGTGGTATTGACATTTTAATGTCATTAAATGCGGTTTTGACACAAGTCAAAAATTTACGTGTAAAAAATGCAAGTAAAACATCTATGTCTCTCCTGTTGCAAAATTTGACTTGCGCGGTGTTGTTAGCTAGCCAACAACATGTGATATACTTTTAACGGTTCCCGTAAGAAAAGTCCTGGGATTACTTAAGTTTAATTTCAATTTTCCAAATGCGTACTACATCAGTAATTATTGTTTTAACGAAATCACTGCAATAGTCAAATATTCACCAGCTGTCGAATAATTCAATTGAACCCGAGCAAATTCTATTTCAGCCATCTCTTTTAAACAATTTTACTGGCATTCTGTTAGTTAAAGGTACAGAATAGATATCTTTTCTTTCAAACCGATTTTTGTAAATTATTTTTCCTTATTTATTTGTAGTTTGCAATAATGTTGTTATAATAAAAATAAATATTGTTAACATGTGACGCGCCGTACAGTTACGCACTTTCGATTACTTCCATCATCCTAAACCTTTGACCGCATCATCACTTAACATCAGGTGTGTTGTAGTCAAACACTCGCAAGATGTAAGAAACAATCTAATACGCTTTTGGAAAATCGAGTTTGACCACTTCTATCGCGGCTTATTAATGAACTCGCCTGGCCGGTTGAGAGTTGGTTGACTAGCTACCCTCATGTTGAAAATCTGCCGCCAAGCACCTATTCGTGTGTTCCGGCAGCCTCACTTGAGAAACAGATCTCCTTTTGACCACATCGTTACAGAACATCAGGCTAATTGTATTATGGTCAAAGGCTAACTCGTTAATATTCATGTTTCCATATCCCAATGTGCACAACCGACAAAGAAAAATCTTAATAGTAAAGCTTATTATAAAATATCGGACTATTTAGATGATAAAAAAGCTTGGGATTGTATGCAGTGAACTTGCTCCAATTCAATCAATGAGAAGTAAGATTGAAATTGTAAATGTAATCAATCGCGCTTAAAAAATTACCCTCCGGGCGTTTGAACTTTCAATTATATCTTGGTCAAACGCTACCCAGTCATACGTAAAAATAACGAATACAGCGTTGTTTATACCGTTTTCCTCTTGTAATGGAAAATACTTTTTCCACTCTCATCAAGAAAGCACTGGAAGTGTAATGGGTCGTAAAAAACATTTTTCTATATCACTTCGGCTTCGGCAATAAACCAGTAGTAATATCAGCAACCGTCATCATTTTACCGATAAAGTCAGGCCGCTTGGGAAATGTTATGTTTCAAATCATTTTATTTCCGATATTTTATACAATAACGTTGGTTGATTGAGTACCTTGTGGCCTTAACAAAAATCCTTTTAGCAGTAAAATGTTACTTATATTCATTCTGTAAAAATATGCTTTGTTATGGCATTTTTGAATCAAAATATTGCTAAAGTGGCGATTGGTTGGTTATGTGATGTTTGTTATATAAGATGAATCATACCTATAATTTGCATATCAAAGTACGTTAATATCTAGAACGTCTTGCTTGAAACTCTCAGTCGACAATTCCTAAACATGAAATATACAATGCCTGTCTGAACTTTTTTTGTACTAAAATGACGGAGATTTGGCCTGGCTAGCTACTACACTCTCGTTAAAAATGTCACCATTCGCCGCTTTGGGTGTTACGGTAGCCTTACTTGAGAGATATTTCCCAGTCCGCAGGCGTAGCGTAGGGCCATCTTTGTCCACATCGTATGATTTGCGGTCAGACATTATCCATATCAACTGGTATTATAGAATGACGCTCAAGTTGCTAATCAGATTTGAGTCTGTCATTTCACACATATATGCCACTTAATCGCTACTCATGTATTGATCAAGAGCGTCATTCTAGGAATACCAGCCTCAGTGGAGAAGTTTTTTACATTACTTGGATAAGAGTCGATGACAGCACGTTATCACAGCAGTCTTGGTCTTGTTTCAGCAAATCTATCGAACCAGACTCTATTATGGAGCTTCTGACCTTTCATGATGCGACTCCTCCACCAAATCCCATCATCCGCAATGGGACAGAACCACACAGTAGGTAAATGCAAGTATTAACTGAAATATTTCTGAAACGCTATAATTACCGAAAAAATTAAGTTGCTAAAATTTTCTCCCGGAAAAAGTTCCATAGCTACCTACTTAGTACGTATATAGTACTTACATAAAGAGACATACTTTTATGTCTGGTGTCATGTGCGTAATGGTTGTCCTTACGTTTCTCTCGTAAATGTAACTCGAGCGTGATTTATGATTTTGAGAGCGAATATGTTTATTATACGAGGGTAACGCTATGTGTGTTTTAATCTTAAATTTTCCTTTACGGTATACGTAGGTAGAATCAGCAACAAAAGAAGCTGATCATACTCAATTTTTCTAATGTGTTTTGGATCAGTTACGTTTAGTTTATTTTACAACTTTCAAGCAAGCTGAAGTAGCAGTGGGCTGGTCATATAAGCCGCAGAACCGACAACCGTTGGGGTAGACGTGTTCTTGAGTGGAGACAGCGACTTGGCAAACGTAGTGTAGGCCGCCCTGCGACAAGGTGGAGCGACGACTTGCGCCGAGTAGCTGGCAGTGGTTGGATGAGAAAAGCCGAAGACCGGGCTCAGTGGCGTATCATGGGAGAGACCTTTGTCCAGCAGTGGACTGATATAGGCTGATGATGATGATGACAACTGTCAAGGTAGCGTTTGACCATTGAACACACCAAACTTTTTTTTAGTGTGTCGAAGGTTATGTTAAATTTGTTACTGTTCAGCGACTATTGTCCGTTCTACTTTTAGGTACAAATTGTTTTTGTAAATAAGGCTAAATCGCTTTGGAAGAAATGTTGTTCATAATTAGATTTTTGCATAGTTGCTATTGACAACAAGCCACTTAATATTAAGTGTTGGTTGAAGGTGGTTCTACGCTACACCTGGATTAGGAACTGACTCTCAAGTGGGGTTGCCGGAATACAACGGTAGTTGCTTGGCGTCAGATTCTCAACTTGAAGGCGGTAACCAGCTATGCGAGCACTTTGAAGATTATTATCTCATTTTTAATCACTTAATCTGTTGTATTGAAAAAGCGTAAATCTGTCAAATGTTTTTCAAAATGTAAACAAAAATATTAATACCAATTTGTAAAGTTCTAAGTAATACTAATTTCAATTCAGATAGCTTAGTAAATCAAATAACCCTGACTTTTCCAGCTAATTCTAACTACTACTTAAGACATGTACCTACTTAACTTCATACTGAACTTACAGCCTTTGATCTATATTATTATATTATTAGGGATTTTCTTAGTAAGTAGCTATTCCTTAGTTACCGATATCTGAGACAAGGGCACTTTATTCATCACGAGCGCCTTAATCCTAATTTAGGTGCCTTTGTGCGAAGAATCGAGTTTTGTAGTTAGTTTAGTGAGTGAGATGTTTATTAGAAAAATGTACGATAATAATATATATATAGTTCTAGCTAAAGTTGCACTAGGGCCCCAAAATACAGGCCTCGTGTTTAGTTTGGGATCCGTCGTTAATATGTTACTAAGCAGAATATATTGTATGGTTGGGAGATTTTCTGTATCTGTTTCTGGTAATTACTTTTTGTGAAAATAAATTTATTTTTATCTTCTTTTATCAAATGGAAAGGTATATTTAACTGCTTAGCACAAAGCATTATAGGTTTATAGCTGAGATATAATTTTGACTTTTCGTCTCTTTTTTTAACAATGTTCAGGCGTACCAACGTAAAAAAATACTCGATAAAAGAGCCCTGCGGTATAACATTACGTATAGCTCTATATACTGAATTTCTCAATCAAATTGCGGGTCCCATATTTATGTGGGACACAAATGTAGGGCCCACAATTTTCCGAGGAGAGCGTCTTGTTCATTGATTTTCAATAATATCTCAAACGAAGTTATACATTTCCAATATCTGGTAACGATTCGATATTGCTTTTAAGTTTGCTTGTATTAGAATCCAGAACTCTTATTTCAATTATTTCAGCACAATATCGCAACAGCTGAATAAAAAGGCACACGAAAGGTTCTGTACCATTATTTATAAAAATGGCAAACTAAAAAATTACGTATGAGCCTAAAATATATATAACCCTTCATTCTGTTTTTTTTTTTAGTTTTTCTCCCCATTCGAAAGCGAATTTTAAAGACTATTACACTTTATCCCCAGTCGTCAATGCGCAGCGGGGCTTTAGCGGCGATGGAGGCGGACCCCGACCTCAGCACCTTCGAGAACAAGTCGGGCTTGGCCGAGGACATGAAGTTCTTGGCCTCTATGCCCGAGTTGTGTGACGTCACGTTCCTCGTCGGGGACACGAGGGAGCCAGTCTGCGCCGTTAAAGCGGTACTGGCTGCTAGGAGTAGGTGAGTGAGAGTCATTTGTTTTTTTAGGATTCCGTACCTCATAAGCAAAAACGGAACCCTTATAGGTTCTCTTTGTTGTCCATCTGTCTGACAAAATCCGTTTTCTCAAGAACGCGTTGAGATTAATAAAAGTAGGGATATCCCGATGTTTATTTTCGCTTTATTTGATTTAAATATAACAAAAATATATACTATAACAATGAACTAAAAAATCTAAACTAATAACTACAATACATTATTAAAAAGAGTCCCTTTAGGCAAGGTTTTGAAGATACTGGCAGCGTTCCCCCTTTGAATGGCTAGACTAATTCTTTGTCCGAGGTAGCTGCCAGCTCTTCGGTCTCCTCGAGTGTTTATTGTCATATGGCTATACATTTTCTTTGACAGAGTGTTCCAAAAGATGCTCTACCAAGCTCCTAGCCCTCAAAGGAAGAAGGAACCCCCACCTCGCGAGAACAAACTCAGATTGTTCCTCAAAAGATCTTCGGAACCACTCCTCAATCTACAAAACGCTGCACAGCAGGTAAAGTTGTCACATGACTGTTTGTTGTATTGAGATTGCAAGGAATGTTAGATGTCAACCATGTTTGAGACCAACCCGATTCCAAAAAATCTTGACTCATTATTTAGACTGTCCCTTTGGCGGCAGACCAAATCGCCTCTAAATGTCGATAGATATTGAAATAACTAATCGAGATAAAGTATTTAAGTAGTTTATATACTAGCTGCATCATTTGAACTTATTCAAGCTGTTATTCATACGTTCAAAATGTTTTATGTAGTACAAACTAATCTGGATTACAATTACTTTTTTTTGAACTGGTAATATGAGTCCACTTCTTCACTTGACATTTGTTTTAAAATAACAGTAACCCATAGAAACGCTGTGCGATCATGACTGATTATCAAGATATTTACTGATACACTAATCGATTATGAAATTAGTAACTTACTAATTTTAAATATCTAATAACGTTACTTAATCTGACGTTGATAAAAAAAAAACCTGGGGCCCAATTCTCGCGGTGACTCGACATTTATTATATCACTCCTAGATAGCAACAAGTTTAATTTTTAACACAAAAATAACTGACTTCTCTTTTCCCTCGATTATTAATTTTGGGCGTTAGAGACGCGAACAACGAATCGATTATCAAACTAGTATTTACTAAGTTAATAATTACTAATGGCTATCTATAATCAAGATATCTCGGCATCCCATAGTCGCCCACCTCCATCATATAGGTACCGCAGCGAACACCCATTTACTTTCCTGTGCCAATAAAAAAGGCTTCATAACTTCGGGTGAGTCAGGCAGCGTCGCAGCAAGCCTAGGTTTTCCAATATCCTTGGAAATTTCCGCTACCTTCATTAGAGCATCCTTCTGTACAAAGAGTGTCTTACTTTATGAAAGTTCCTATCTTTGCGCATTCACTTCGACTTCCTTTTAAAAGAACTTTTATTGAAGATTGGAAGCAAAGACAAAATTCACTATGATATTTAATACGATTAATCGATTCACAAGCAATAAATATTGATATCTATATAATTATATATGATTGAGAGTATAATAAGAAAATACAAGATAGAAAAATTATATAAAATAAAATTAAAAATAAATCAAACACAGTACACTAAACATTTGGTAATCCAGAAGACGGTGACGTATCCAAAATGCTGGCAGCATTGTCTCGTTCAATGGCAATGCAAATTTTTTGACCAAAATATGAGCCAGCATTTATATACTCTCTAGAGTACGAGATTATCTTTTTGTTTATTTTTTGAATAAAAATAGTTAAGAATCTGTCGCTAAACATTACTACTTGAGTAGGTATATTCCAGGAGCCTCACTTAAGACCCAATTCAAAGTTCAAGTGTAGCGTAGCGCCACCCTCGACTACATCAGCACTAATCGCCACGTTACTTCGAGTTAAACAACGCTGCACTGTAAAAAACATGAAAAATGTCTCCTACGTTGTTGAAAAAATACTTTTAAACTCGGACAAATACATGGCCTTATTAAATTCTCAACTAAATACATCTGTGAGAATATTTCCGTTTTGATATCCGTTTAAAAGAAGCTCTCGTAACTCCTTCCCAAGGGAACTTTGTTTAAATGCACAAACGCTTTGCGTTTCCAAAGAGGAAAATCGTATTTCTGAGAGATTTAACTACAAAGAACGGTATCCAACGAGCGTTTAGTGTGTCGATTGTTAAAGTAAATTGTTTTTACTGTGTTCAATGCAGAGATCGACTTTCGCGCAGCAATTGGCACCGATACAAGAGGTAAAATCAAAACTTTAGGGAGAAATTCACTTCGTCGGTAATTCGGTGTTGGCATTGTACAATTTCATTACTTTAGATTTTATTGTATGTAGATGAAAGATAAGCAAAGATCGACTTATGTAAGAATATGTGTACTGTAGTAGGCCATTTGTGCTGTGTTGCATGTAATTAATTGTCCATATATTTTAACACAGATTCGTATCATTATCCACAAACAATTATGTAATTAGTGTACTGTAAGTAGATATACCTATATTGCATGTTTCGCTAATCGCATATCCACACATTATTTTTTGTGTCACCTTAAGGTTAGCATTGTTTAATCCACCATTATTCGATCCTACCTACCTTTTCAATTTTGATATTATTATATATAGCACCTAGCCGATATTTTCCATTTTATCGGACATTATCAAGTTAATTCTATTATGCAGTCGATTTGACGACCGTCGCTGTAAAATTGCTTTTCCGTTAATCCTGTACCTTCAGAAACAAATTGCTTTACTACAAAGTCAAATAAACAACTGCGCCCTGCGGTTACGCCGTTTCTTCGCAGAAACTTCACCTTTATTACACAAAACTCTTTGTGTTATGTACAAAGATGTATAATTAGTTTGATTGTTTGGATATACAGAGTAATCTTTTGAACTACTGAACCGATTTAAAAAAAATATCACTACTGGGAAGCTACGTCCCTTAAACCCCGATTATCACAGGTATTGTTTTATAATATGATGAAGTATAGTTTTCAGTTACATATCGGGATGTTTGTATAACAAATTGGAGAAAACTGACACAAAAGGCTGATTTATTAGCAACCGTTTTAGTAGAATTATTGATCAATGTATGACAGAAATGTAAGCTTCAAACAGGTCCATAAAAAACGGCCTAAGTCTGTTGACACGAGCGAAACCGGGGCGGTTGCTAGTATAATATATTGGTAGGAATTACAAAATACAAGAAAAAAACATTAAAAAAATGTAAGTAAGACTAATTCACCGAAAAACACTCATATGTTTTGTTTTCGCACATATATGGATGCATTTGTACTCTTTTCTAATACACGTTCTATTCTAACAGCCATCTTCAAACCAGCACCAAACTCTCATCATCGAAGAGTTTGAGCCCGATGTGTTCCGTCAGCTGATTGAATACATTCACACTGGGTGCGTGACATTGCAACCTAGGACTTTGCTAGGTGAGTAATAGCTTTTTAAACATAGTATCTTCTACAACACGCAGGGCTCAGTGCGGTTTTCGTCCACCAAATCAAGCCAAACATGACATTCATTTGCTAAGACTAAATTAATTTACCACTAATAGCTTTTTGTTTTAAACAACCATGGTCGAAAACATTAGAATTAGGTTTTATAACGCGATCATTACCATGTATTTGTTTTTGTTTGAGTTCTCGATATTTCGGCACTGTTGCAAGCGCCATGATCACGGGAATATTCTCGTATTGAGTATTCTCGTGATCAAAGCGCTTGCATGGTAATTATCCCGTTATAAACCTAATTTTAAGAGCTTTTTGGTCTCAACAACGTAACAGAAGTCTTATAAACTTACGTCGATTTAAACAAAAGTGGATTTAACCAAACATGATGACATCTTTGAATTCAATTGTAAAAATCTATTATGTGTAATGTGTTTTGCTATATTTCTGATATGATTAATGTGATTGGCATTGCCGTAATAATAACAATAAAAACAAAATGTTCTAATATTTCAAAGTTCCCGCAAAACGCGCCAGCACCTCTGGCTGACATAAGCTGTGGGAAATTGCCGTGTTCCTCTGCTGATGGAAAGCCAATATTAATTGTATAGTATTGGCTTTCCACGAGCGGGTGGCACGGACTGTCATCAACGAGATACGAGCGCGCTGTGAAGAAGAACTACGTGATTAAATACAAAACTGTGAAAAGTGAAAACTTACAAGTGTACGTTCATTCAGATAATAATAAACGCGTGACCTCTTCTGGCTGACATAAGCTGTGAGAAATTGCCGTGTTCCTCTGCTGATGGAAAGCCAATATTAATTGTATAGTATTGGCTTTCCACGAGCGGGTGGCACGGACTGTCATCAACGAGATACGAGCGCGCTGTGAAGAAGAACTACGTGATTAAATACAAAACTGTGAAAAGTGAAAACTTACAAGTGTACGTTCATTCAGATAATAATAAACGCGTGACCTCCTCTGGCTGACATAAACTATGAGAAATTGCCGTGTTCCTCTGCTGGTGGCAAGCCAATATTAATTGTATAGTATTGGCTTTCCACGAGCGGGTGGCACGGACTGTCATCAACGAGATACGAGTGCACTGTGAAGAAGAACTACGTAATTAAATACAAAACTGTGAAAAGTGAAAACTTACAAGTGTACGTTCATTCAGATAATAATAAACGCGTGACCTCCTCTGGCTGACATAAGCTGTGAGAAATTGCCGTGTTCCTCTGCTGATGGAAAGCCAATATTAATTGTATAGTATTGGCTTTCCACGAGCGGGTGGCACGGACTGTCATCAACGAGATACGAGCGCGCTGTGAAGAAGAGCTACGTGATTAAATACAAAACTGTGAAAAGTGAAAACTTACAAGTGTACGTTCATCCAGGTAACAATAAATGAGCGACCACCTCTGGCTGACATAAGCTGTGAGAAATTGCCGTGTTCCTCTGCTGATGGAAAGCCAATATTAATTGTATAGTATTGGCTTTCCACGAGCGGGTGGCACGGACTGTCATCAACGAGATACGAGCGCGCTGTGAAGAAGAACTACGTGATTAAATACAAAACTGTGAAAAGTGAAAACTTACAAGTGTACGTTCATTCAGATAATAATAAACGCGTGACCTCTTCTGGCTGACATAAGCTGTGAGAAATTGCCGTGTTTCTCTGCTGATGGAAAGCCAATATTAATTGTATAGTATTGGCTTTCCACGAGCGGGTGGCACGGACTGTCATCAACGAGATACGAGCGCGCTGTGAAGAAGAACTACGTGATTAAATACAAAACTGTGAAAAGTGAAAACTTACAAGTGTACGTTCATTCAGATAATAATAAACGCGTGACCTCCTCTGGCTGACATAAACTATGAGAAATTGCCGTGTTCCTCTGCTGGTGGCAAGCCAATATTAATTGTATAGTATTGGCTTTCCACGAGCGGGTGGCACGAACTGTCATCAACGAGATACGAGTGCACTGTGAAGAAGAACTACGTAATTAAATACAAAACTGTGAAAAGTGAAAACTTACAAGTGTACGTTCATTCAGATAATAATAAACGCGTGACCTCCTCTGGCTGACATAAGCTGTGAGAAATTGCCGTGTTCCTCTGCTGATGGAAAGCCAATATTAATTGTATAGTATTGGCTTTCGACGAGCGGGTGGCACGGACTGTCATCAACGAAATACGAGCGCGCTGTGAAGAAGAACTACGTGATTAAATACAAAACTGTGAAAAGTGAAAACTTACAAGTGTACGTTCATCCAGGTAACAATAAATGCGCGACCACCTCTGGCTGACATAAGCTGTGAGAAATTGCCGTGTTCCTCTGCTGATGGAAAGCCAATATTAATTGTATAGTATTGGCTTTCGACGAGCGGGTGGCACGGACTGTCATCAACGAAATACGAGCGCGCTGTGAAGAAGAAGTACGTGATTAAATACAAAACTGTGAAAAGTGAAAACTTACAAGTGTACGTTCATCCAGGTAACAATAAATGCGCGACCACCTCTGGCTGACATAAGCTGTGAGAAATTGCCGTGTTCCTCTGCTGATGGAAAGCCAATATTAATTGTATAGTATTGGCTTTCGACGAGCGGGTGGCACGGACTGTCATCAACGAAATACGAGCGCGCTGTGAAGAAGAAGTACGTGATTAAATACAAAACTGTGAAAAGTGAAAACTTACAAGTGTACGTTCATCCAGGTAACAATAAACGCGCGACCACCTCTGGCTGACATAAGCTGTGGGAAATTGCCGTGTTCCTCTGCTGATGGCAAGCCAATATTAATTGTATAGTATTGGCTTTCCACGAGCGGGTGGCACGGACTGTCATCAACGAGATACGAGTGCACTGTGAAGAAGAACTACGTAATTAAATACAAAACTGTGAAAAGTGAAAACTTACAAGTGTACGTTCATTCAGATAATAATAAACGCGTGACCTCCTCTGGCTGACATAAGCTGTGAGAAATTGCCGTGTTCCTCTGCTGATGGAAAGCCAATATTAATTGTATAGTATTGGCTTTCCACGAGCGGGTGGCACGGACTGTCATCAACGAGATACGAGCGCGCTGTGAAGAAGAACTACGTGATTAAATACAAAACTGTGAAAAGTGAAAACTTACAAGTGTACGTTCATCCAGGTAACAATAAATGTGCGACCACCTCTGGCTGACATAAGCTGTGAGAAATTGCCGTGTTCCTCTGCTGATGGAAAGCCAATATTAATTGAATAGTATTGGCTTTCCACGAGCGGGTGGCACGGACTGTCATCAACGAGATACGAGCGCGCTGTGAAGAAGAACTAGGTAAGTAATAAAATACAAAACTGTGAAAAGTGAAAACTTACAAGTGTACGTTCATTCAGATAATAATAAACGCGCGACCACCTCTGGCTGACATAAGCTGTGAGAAATTGCCGTGTTCCTCTGCTGATGGAAAGCCAATATTAATTGTATAGTATTGGCTTTCGACGAGCGGGTGGCACGGACTGTCATCAACGAAATACGAGCGCGCTGTGAAGAAGAAGTACGTGATTAAATACAAAACTGTGAAAAGTGAAAACTTACAAGTGTACGTTCATCCAGGTAACAATAAATGCGCGACCACCTCTGGCTGACATAAGCTGTGAGAAATTGCCGTGTTCCTCTGCTGATGGAAAACCAATATTAATTGTATAGTATTGGCTTTCCACGAGCGGGCGGCACGGACTGTCATCAACGAGATACGAGCGCGCTGTGAAGAAGAACTACGTAATTAAATACAAAACTGTGAAAAGTGAAAACTTACAAGTGTACGTTCATCCAGGTAACAATAAACGCGCGACCACCTCTGGCTGACATAAGCTGTGAGAAATTGCCGTGTTCCTCTGCTGATGGAAAGCCAATATTAATTGTATAGTATTGGCTTGCCACGAGCGGGTGGCACGGACTGTCATCAACGAGATACGAGCGCGCTGTGAAGAAGAACTACGTAATTAAATACAAAACTGTGAAAAGTGAAAACTTACAAGTGTACGTTCATTCAGATAATAATAAACGCGTGACCTCCTTTGGCTGACATAAGCTGTGAGAAATTGCCGTGTTCCTCTGCTGATGGAAAGCCAATATTAATTGTATAGTATTGGCTTACCACGAGCGGGTGGCACGGACTGTCATCAACGAGATACGAGCGCGCTGTGAAGAAGAACTACGTGATTAAAAAACATAATAAATTGTTTTTATTATATTATACAAAATTGTGTTATGTGAAAACTTACAAGTGTACGTTCATTATGGTATTAATAAACGGGAGAGCACCTCTGGCTGATGTTAGCTGTGAGAAATTGTATTGTATTAAGTAACCTAAAAACTAACTAAATACATGATGCGTAGAGTTATAAGAATGCCTATTTTACATAATTATATTTTTCTCAAACATGCTTGGAAATAAGAGTATTATTTTGACAACCTTCTTCGAGATAAATCAAACTTGCTGCACTGCCCAAATTAAACTATTAAACTCATATCGTTCGTATTATTTATAAATGGAACGATTTTTACTCCGAAAATGGGAATCAAGGAGGTAACTGATCAAAGGTTTTATTTAAATTCCGAACCGGCCTACACATAGAAACCTGTTTGTTGAAAAAAAAACAATCGATCAATAGAACGCGGGAAATTTTTTTGTTGTTCGTTGTTCGTCATTGGTTTTGAAAACTACTTGTATTTGACAAAATGAGTTCAAGTGAAGACAATGAGTGAAGTGTGATGAGTGAAGTGTGATCTTACTTTAACGCCACCTGAAATTCAAGAGGCGGCAAGAGCCGTAATATAAATTTGTTACTGCCAAATTCGAAAGAGAAAAGTTCTGCCCAGGTACTACTTACTTAGTTTTAATTTCCGCGCATTTATTGAGAAAAGTACTATACAAGCCTTGGCCACAACTAGGCATTGATGGACTCAGGTATGTGTGCCTCGGCTTTGCCTCGGCCCACATTTACACCTTCTTCCATAATGCCTACGTTTACGGCCGTTGCAGTAATGTACTATTATACACGCTTAAGTAGAAGATAGTCATAACCCTCATTTTCTTATTCGATTCCGTTATTTGATAAGAGAAGGACTAAAATATTGAATTATATTCCTTTGTGAATTTCGAATTCATATTTATGTATACAATGGAACAGATAATGTTGTTATCTTTTCTATGCATATAATACTCATATTTGTAGCTTGGATTACGTTTGTCAAAGACTCACATAAAATCCTTTTCTGTCTATAAAATTTAATTTCAACGATAATTTTTTCGTTTTTCGTTTCAAAAAGCTTGTGCGGTCAACCGAGGAACAGTAAAAGTTTATCACACGATATAATTTCTATACTGAAATGGAATAAAATGATGGTGATGTGATGTAGAGAAAAAGTTATAGCACAATACTATTGAAATAAAAGAAATATTACATTATTACATAAGTGTGGACTTGGCATCATCGCTCAAAACGGCGAAGGAAAATATCGTGAGGAGACCGGCATGCCCAAGAACCGCAACATTCAAGGGAAGGCGACATCTACCAACAGCACTGGGTTAGCATGGTAGATCATACTCTCTCTGATGCCCGGGCCACACTAAGGTCAACGTCAAGGAAAATGTCAATGCCTATCTTTGCGATAAATACTGCGTTAATTATTAACGCTATTATGTGTCTACACTTGAACGGTCAACTTGAATGCACTTGAATTATCGGCTAACGTCAAACGCCAATCATCGCTCTATTGAACGGCATTTCCCGTTAGTGTGGCCCCAGTATGCGAGCAGGTCAGTGTCCCAGCATTGAGAAATTAATTTATAGGCTGATGATAATATACATATGCGATGTTATTCTACCAGAGGTTTTTTTTATCATTATCATCAGCCTATAAATTAATTTCTCAATGCTAAGACACTGACCTTCTCGTATATATATAAATATATACATAGATATTTATATAACTCAGACGGATTTATACGTCAGCTCATTAACTTCTATTAACAAGTTTATAAAATTTTCTTAAGTTAATCTCTGGATTTTAATCAAGATCTTGAGCGAGCTCGTCTCAACATAATTTCAAGTTCATTAAACATGTTCGCTTCTTGTAGTATAATAATATTAATTTACCCTCCAAGTTAATTATGAACTTTGAGTAAGGAGCAGATTATCGTATTATAATATTATTTTCATATTATAATTTTATTATATTATTATTATAGGATTAGTAAGCCAAAATATGCCTGGTGCATGCGTAGGTATAGTATTTTAATCTACATCATTCGCAGCATTTTTGCGTTTTGCCTTTGCGAAATTAAAATTGTGTCATAGTTTGCAAGTGAACAATGAAACTCAATGGAAAACACAAATAAAGTAACCATACACATTTTACACTTTAATGAACCAACTTTAAATGTAAAAAAAGTGTTTGATCTTAACAAACCTTTTTCAAAGAAACTTGTACACACACACAGTAATTGTGTCAAAACTGAACACCATGCTCTCCTAAATTTACTTAGTAATTTAACTACACCAAAACCATTAAATGTGCAAACTTTGGTGGATTCTATTAATGGTGCATTTCCGCGAATATGGCGAATGGTAAGTAGGTACCTAGGTGAAATATATATTATAGTGTACAAGAATAACTGTGATCGGCAAAAGAACTATACGAGTGGATTTTTTAGTTCCAAGCAAATAACCCTAACACAGTTGTATCATGACCGAAGTTATCCTAAAAGTTTTTATCTCACCGACTGCAAAATGTTACCTTAGCTTGGTGGCAAAGCAACTGTCGGTTTTTTTCGGCTGCCCCACTTGGGACGCGCGGCGCTACCTTTGACCACATCATCGCTTAGCATCGGGTGACATAAGGTAAGGTAAGGTTACAAAACTGTCGGATGGATTGTACTCTTAGACAAAGTGCCGATGTAGAACGTTCCATCTCTATAAGCAATGTTAAATTATCTCCGACAAATTGTGTCAATACACGGGAATTGTATTTACATAGGTATTTGGAAACATAATCGGTTTGGAAATTGACTTTCAGTAAGTGATTTTGGGAAGCGAAATTGCTTATTTACTAAAGGAACACGGAAAGTTTTACTTGATGTTTGTTGTGTTGTGATTTTAGATTTTATAGGTTGTTGTATATATTGTTTAGTACCAATAAGATTACATTTGATCACTGTTATTAAGTTTTAATTACTTACACTTCGATTACTGAATATTAATATCGATTGCTAAAAAACTTTATACCATATTATAAGAAAACGTATAAGATAAATTTATTACACTATACCTATAGCTTAATATAGTTTATAGCTCCACGGTCCTCTGGCCTCGGTCCTCCTCCTGTCTCACATTTTTTTACACTCGAAAGCGATGTTTTATTGTAACAATATGGATACAACGGTTTTATACGAAATAATCACGATGACATTGGTCGTTTTAACTAATTCTAGTAGTGAAATAAATTTTATCTTATTATTTCTCCAAATGTTTCGTTTCAAAATGTAAAGGTTGGTACATGTTTAATTTTTTCTGTATTAATAATAAAAGTGTTTTAAAAATTGACCAGTCTTTCACCAAACATTTTTTTTGGCTCGTAAATTTTGGAGTTAAAAGCTGATGCCTAGAAAGCTATGAATGCTTTCCAGGAAGGTTGAAGATTGAAAGAAGATAGATACATCGAAGAAAAAGGGAGGCCTTTCCATTCCCAGTACTGGGATATTGAAGCGGGAAAACCAACAAAACAAAAATATGATTATTTTTATCTACGGCCATGTTTTCAAAATCCCTGAAATATGAAATCAATCACGGCAAAGTATATTAATCCATCGTATCAGTTATTGACGATATAGTATCTAGTTTATTAACATAGTAAAGGTCAGTTAATAATACACTTGAACGGTCGACGTGAATGCACTTGAATTCTCGGCTAACGTTAAACGCCAATGTGAATACCGTTGTCCAATGTCGTGGCCACACTTATGTCAAACGTCAATCATCGTGCTATTGAACGGCATTTCCCGTTAGTGTAGCCCTAGCATAAGATATAGGCAAGCATTCCCCCGTCTCATCTGATGTTAAATGATGATGAGATACCCATTTGCCCCTATCTTCTACCACTTGGGTCCAAGACGAGCTGGCAGTTCCCTTTGTTTCGTCTTACCAGCGTGTCAGTGGGCTTCCAGTCTACTCCGATCCTTATTTATATAAGCACATACAATAATTATGTAAAGAATGATGTATACCAAAACACTATCTGTGCCTTTAGTTTTGAAAACTTTAAAAGTTTTCGTAAACGTCAAAATTTACTACCACCAACTTGTCAAGTATCAAATCGTACTGCGTAATTCAAAAAGTGATTGGAAAACTTTGTTGGAATTCACATACAACGATTTACCGATTTTAGTTCCCCCAAGTCTCGCTAAGGCACGCTGAATAAAAAAATGTATAGAAGGAAACAAAAACTTTTACAGTTTTGATAAACTATCAAAACCCCTTACTAGGGGTACTGATAAACCTTAACGTTTTGTTTTGTTAGATTTCTAACCTGCCTACTACGATGGATTTCAACATTCCATATTGATTGAATTCCCTCTCCTTTCATATTTCAGGAGTGATGAACGCAGCAGACTACTACGGCCTGGACGAGCTGCGACGCGCCTGCGCAGGGTTCGTGCAATGCTGCATCACTGTCGACACGGTCTGCGCACTGCTGGCTTCAGCTGAGAGATATATCCAGTATAAGTGTACCAAGAGTCTAGTGCAGAAGGTAATATTGATCACTTCGATAGAACATAACACTTTATTTGCTTTAAATGAAAGCAACATCGAGTAATGGATCTGACATTGGCTGAGCTTGCAGCTTTACAGTTACTGTAAAAAAATTACAAAATGCTCTTTTTTAATAATTAGTTGAAAACTCTTTGAAGAAACTGATGAAGTGATTGCAAAATACACCTTAAGGTAATAAGCGAAGGCGTTGCCACTTCTAGCAGGATAAGGACCCTTAGAACCAATAATTCCATTTTATACCTGGTGCATTTGCTTAGTGGAAGCAAAAAGCAAAGGGAAGTTAAAAGGGGTTTTTAGAGCAGCCATTAATTAATCCAAAATAATACTCCTTTCAGGTTCTGGAATTCGTAGACGAGCACGGAAATGATGTTCTTAACCTGGGATCTTTCACACTCCTTCCTCAACACGTCGTGAGGTTAATACTGGCGAGGGACGAACTACGAGCTGATGAGTTTACGAAATTCCAGGTGCGTTTGCTTCTATATATTATGTATTTTATGTATACATATTATATGCTTATTGGATACATTGTTTTGCAATCGGTGAGAACTATGCTAAACTATGACATTCTTCAAAGGGTTTTATCTCCAAAAATGCTTAATTTTGGTAACATCGTTCAGACTGCAGCATAATTATATCAGTGATATTATTATATTTTTCAGGCTGCTTTAATGTGGAGTAAGAAGTACTGTGACACAGACCAGAACATTAATCTCAAAGACGTTATTGGGAACTTCCTCGAGTATATTCAGTTCCACAAGATTCCAGCCAACGTGCTGATGAGGGAAGTTCACCCGCTGGGCCTGGTACCGTACTCCATCATCATGAACGCGCTGGCGTACCAGGTGCAAGCGATTTTATTTGCCTTAATATTACTATTACAAAAGTGATACAACATTAGGCAAAAACCTTGAATGACTCATAACTTTATGGACTCCAATACCAGAGTTTACTCAGGTTTAAGATCTTGAGATGCCAAACTAATATTGATGAATTATATACAACTCAAGTTAAGAATCTGTTGCCAAGCACCTATCGGTGTGTTTTGCAGCCCCATCTGAGAGCCAGATCCCAATCTAGGAGTAGGGTGATGCTATCTTCGACCACATCGTTACTTAGCATTAGGGTGACTTGTTACCTGTGTGGTTTATATCAAAATTGTTATATTTACATAGGAGTTATCAGTATGCAGAATGGAGTGCTAAATACGCTGTTGTTGCAGGCAGACCCGGCCAGCGTAGATCCTGGCAAGCTGTCCCCCGCGAGGGTGCGGCGCGCCGGCCGCTCCATGTCCGTGCAGTCGTCGCTCGACCCCTACGGCTCCAACACCACCCTCTCCTCCACCGGCTCGAGCGATGTTCCGTCATCAGACAGTAGACACAACTAACGCGAGGGGAACCCCCCTTCCCGTCCTCCACCCGAACCTGCCCCTGGACCTTCCTCAGCTCCTATGGTCCCATTCCCGGACAAAGCGCCAGAAAAACTTGGACTCTTCTCTTCTATTAAAAGAGCTGCGAGCAAAAAGTTTGGCGATCGACGTTCCCCTACTCCTAAGACGCGAGAACCTCGCTCTAAGTCAGACTCTGTGAAGCACGCCGCTCTAACTAGGCAGGTCTCCGAGACGGTGGCAGCGTCCGGAGATACCACTTTTGAGCGGTGTAGACCTAGAAAACGTGATAGTGATACTGAGTTTCCAGTGCGTAAGTCTACTTCGGAAGTTTCGGAAAGTTTTCCCTTCGTGAAACGTGCGTTAGCTGAAATTGAGAGTGGTTGGAATTTTTTTAGGCGGTCTGTTACGTCTGATGCTTACGAGCCGAGGGTGCCACCCTTAGCACGAGTTGAGCCGGTAGTTGTGGTCGCGGCGGCGGAAGAGGAACCACCGATGTCTCCTCCACCGCAGATGGGGCTGAAAGAGAGGAGAGGTTCTCGAGGATCACCGTGTGCGAATCTTCCACCGCTGATGCTGCCACCGAGATCGCCGGACCCATCCCCCGGCCGCTTGTCGCCGAACCGTCTTTCACCTGTGGTTCATAAGGAACCTTCTTCGGCACCAACCTTGGGTGCGGCACTGCCTCGCCGTTCGCGAACGCGTTCGGAAATGCCACCAGACCCGCCGCCGCGGTCACCTACGACACCCCGGCCGGCTTCCGTCTCTCCTAAACACACTTTCGCCTTCAAAATAGTTCTGAAGAAAGTTGAGAGTACGCCGAACACTTCATTTGATAGACCCGACCAATGAGAGTACCTCCTCTAAGCGCGGCCGCTGTTACGCGGTGGGGTACTCGAGGTCAATACGCGCTGTCTCCGTATTCTAGAAAAGCTAGCATAGTTTAGTTAGCAATGAAATGGTTGCCAGGATTGTTTGCAGTGGCACTCTAACTTCTTATGAGACTAGGGGCTGGCCCTCGGTTTGAAATGTGGACATTTGATAGCTTGACATGATAACATTATTATATTGTTATTTGTTTATGTACGATGTGAAATATATAAATTTGTGTAATTGTAGGCTATATCATTCTACAAAGGATTTCTAATGTTTGAAATGTTACTAAGGACTTTTGAACTTTTTATATGTGTAATATTAATGTTATTCTATGTGATAATGATAATGATGATGATGATGGTGAAGAATTATATAATATAGTTATGTTAATTTCAAATTTAAATATTAATTATTTACTATGGATGTTTTATGCAATTTATAAGCTTTCACTATGTAAGATTTGTTGTATTATTTGTCTCATGCACCAGTCTAAGTGGACCTTGTAATGCACTTTTATAATGATTATTATTATAGTAAGGAATGAACAGTTTGTCTCAATGTATTTTCGATGTTTTACAAGTTATTGATGTAAACATATTTTTATAGTATTGTATATATAAATATAATGAAGATGTTTGTTGTTACAATCGCTTATTTTTTCAGTTTATAATCTCGAGTGTAGAACTTTGAACTTTTTCTAATCTTTTTGTATTGTGGCAACATTTTGAACAATTGTACCGATCGATTAAAGTTAGTATGTATCATGTTCATGTTTAGTGAAGAAAACTCTTATCTCTATTTCTAACTGGCATTATGCTGTGTGCGTATTGATAATTTGAAGCAATGATGGCTGACTATAAGTTCCAGGAACTGCTATGAAAGTCAGTATTTGAGAAAACTTGCTTAGTATCATAGTACAATAAGAATGTACTATGTTAATATTGAAGCGTGTGTAAACAATAAATACCACGTATTTGTTGGTGTAAACGCTCCAATAGTTATAATTGTAAAATCTAAAAAATCTTTCAGCACTTGCTAGCGTTTTTTCAAATTATTTTCTATTGTTACATCAAACATCTTCAATAACCCAAACCAAAATATTTACCTACCCGTTGTGAATTGTGTAAAAGGTATGAATTTGAGTGTCTATGTAACTAAAATATTAATATGTGTTTTAGCTATAACTTGGGATTGTGTACATAGCGAAGATAAAAATGTTTCGCTGCCATAAAAAGGGTTTTTGCATCGTTGTTAAGAACTTTTTAAGTGTTTGTAATTATTTGTAGATAACGAAATTAATTTGTTTTATGCAAAATTGTTTTATGTAATACCTTTTTTTTATTTAAATTTACAGGAGCAAATTTTATTAAGTATCATCTATTTGAATGAGATCAAAAGATGTTAATTTGCAATTTCGATCATTGCCTCAAGCATCAGTAGCATCCAAAATGTCTGATAATATGTCAATAAATGAATATTTTATTAATACGGCTGGTCCATCAAAGTGAATTAGTCTTTTAACGCTTTAGGTATTTAGTTCTTCACCAATGATGATCAAGGCCGCGAGCCGGCGGGTGGGGTACGGTCAACGACAAAAGTCACTGAACACTAGCAATTTTTCCGATCACCTTCATAATCGTAAACACCAATTTTGACCGCATCATAACTAAACATCAGCTGTGTTGTGTTATAATAATAATAATCATTTATTTCGAGTAGTTATGGTCAAATGTTATGGTTGACGATCGATGTGGCGCAATTGGCGAATAGCCGACTGTGAAGCGTGAGGTCGCGCGTTCGATTCCCGCTACCGGACAAATATTTGTGCATTGAAAAAAAAAGCGCAAGTATTTGTTCTGTGTCTGGGTGTTGTGGATCCCCGATCCTCGTAGTTTCTGATACCCTAGATACAGGGAAACCTAGTTAGGGGTCAGAGCCTATGTATGTGATTGTGCGGGCATTATTATTATTAAACGCTAACTTCTAAGGTGTAAAGAAAAATAAAACATTACTGATCAAAAACATACTTGGAAAATCAAGTATGATCAGCTACTTTTGTCGCCGTCTGTACGTGCGGGTGGCGCGAAGGTGAAAAATAGAATCCTAATCTACATATCGATGAAGTCAGCAAGTCGACTTGTGCACTAAATTGTCTGTTTACTTGGCCAAATTTAGCTAACTAAATCAATAAAGCACTAAATCATTTTGACGCTGTAAATCAGACAATGGTGTCGATTCGGTTTTGCATTCTCTAAAACTAAACTAAGTTTGACAGGTCTAAGAGTAATGCTGTCCGTTTTTTTACTTCAGCGGTTAGAAAGAGACAGCAATACCTGACCTAATTTGACCTGTCAAATTTAGTTTAGTTTTAGAGAATGCAAAGCCGAATCGACACCAATAGCGATGCAACTTTAATATCACTATTTTTGAGTGGTTGTGGAGATTATAGTTTCGGTATTACGAACTGGCATATCGATCGACCCGTCTCAATTTGACACTTGAAGCTATGATTGAAAGTTTAAATACGAGTATAACTAAATTTATTTGTTTAGTTTAGTGTGCTAATTTAGTTTAGTTATCTGAAATTTGTTGCAGACCTTAATTGATCAATTTTCCAAGTTTTAGTTACATTTTGTAGCACATTTGTTTATTACATAAGTTTAACTACAGTATTTGTAAATGTTTGTCTTGTAAAAGGGCTATTATAATAATTATGAACACATCTATTGTGGACAGTGGACAGTGGAACTTAATTGCAATGGATCGAATAGTTTGGGCGAGATTAGTGACGTGGTGTTCAAACAAAATCATGAAACTTTAGTACAGTTTTGCTATTGCTAAAAGTTTCGGATGTTGATTGGAAAACTTTTGGACTCTGGACTGGACTCTCATTGGTCAAAATGAAATCAATTTTTGTACGAGTAGATACGCTTTCTAGCCACCACTTTCAAAAATCCGGTACCTATCCTTACTTTCCTAATTTAGGTGTAGCGTGGCGCCACCTTCGATCACATTGTCAGCTTACATCACGTGACTTGTAGTCAAACGCTTAATTCCAAGATACTAGACCAATAAATAATAACTGCTTGCATTAAAACCATAACAGTTTCATTGAAATCCAAGTCGAAATCAATAATAATTGACATTACGAGTATATTCTACGAATTGACATTTACAAATACTGTGGGTAATATCTGTTTTCTAACAATGTTTTTAATCTCATCCAAACAAATTTAAAGATCTTGTATATAAATAAATATTGTGTCAAAAAAATTAAATACTTACCAGTTTTTTGGTATACATTTCTTTACCCTTTTTTCACAGCATAACTATACAGTGATTTATTATAATATGGACACAAGAAAGTACCCGGATGCTATGGATCCACGATAAATAAGTCTCCCTCGTGGTTCTATCACTGGTTTATAATTTGTGGTAGTAGGACCACTAGAATTCACCGTGATGCATTGAGTCCACGAGAGATAAGTCTACTAGAATTAAGTAGAATTCGCCGTGATGCAGTGGGTCCACAAGAAAATGCCGTGATGCAGTGGGCCCATGAGATATCAAGCCTCACTAGTGATTCCACCAAAAATGCACCACAAGTCTTATTTTATTATAATTATAGGGTTTATAAAAACAATTACGAGAATTATCTCTCCGATAACGCTTTTAACAATTATCCTTATTACAGCCATAAATTGTGCCTTCTTATTCGTACACCTGGTTGTGTAATAAAATTAAATTACTGCTAATATTATAACTGTGGGCATAAATTATACCCATTACCATTACGAGTAAATGTTTTATGAAACGCGCTTTATGTTTGTGACGGAATCACGGAACAGATTTACATTCGTTATTATTATCAGCCTTTCACGTTCCCACTGCTGGGACTCTGGCCTTCTCTCAGAGAGAGAGTATGGGCTGTAATCTACCACGCTGGCCCAGTGCGGGTTGGTAGATGTCGCGTGCCCTTGAATGTTGCAGTTTTTGGGCGTGCCGGTTTCCTCACGATGTTTTCCTCCACCGTTTTGAGCGATGGCAAATCCGCACATAAGGTGCGGGGTCGAGAGGATTCGAACTCGGTGTCGGCGTCTTTTAAGTCGCACGCCTAACCGTTCGGCCACCATCGCTGTAGATTTACGTTAAAAACGGTAAATTTAAAACCTTTTAGCACGTGACCGTTTTACGAATATATCCAACTCTGCACCCTGCGGTTAACTCCGTGGTTTAAAACCAGCATATGAGTTAATCCGGGGTATACAAGCTATCTCAATTCCAAATTTTACTCGAATCCGTTTAAACATTTCAATGAAAAGAAGAAACATACACATCATCAGCCTATTACGTTCCCACTGCTGAGACTCTGGTCTTCTCTCAGAGAGAGAGAGATTATGCCGTAATCTACCAAGCTGGCCCAGTGCAGGTTTGTAGATGTCGCATGCCCTTGAATCTTGCCTATGCAAATTGCTGACTCGCATTATCTCGCAATATTTACTTGTGTCGAATTGTTCACGCAACTTAGCATTTTCATGTAAAGCAAAGAAAAATAAATACCAATTTTTAAAGAACATCGTCAAGTAGACACTTTAATTTTTTTAAACCGTCTGTCTGTCTGTATGTCTGTTTGTTCCGGTTAATCTGCGAAACTAAATTGTAAACATCGTTAATAACATCATTTATTTATAAATAGCAACTAGATAGCGTAATTTTGTGAGAGGTGAGTCGCGTATTTTCGGTCGCTCATTTTAGGTTCCACTGAATTTTCAACTCATTTTGCGTCGTAGTGTGGCACCAACTGCCTTTTTGTATGAAACCGAATGCAGCAGAATTTTTGCTACCGAAATTCTGCGACTCACGTCGCACAAAATTACAATCGTTTGGTTTCACCCTACATAGCTGTCAGTAGGTATAACGAATGTGTAGTGTCTAGGTACTCGTAGAAACCTCCAAAATGGCCATTTCCCGGATAGTTATCCATCACCAGGGTAATTCGAGCCGGGGCAATATCCGGCGTCGCAAGTCCCGGACGTTGGTGGGCTCGACTCGACCTCAGCCAATAACGTGACTGGATAGGTAGATATAAATAACTCCAGTTTATAAGTAACTAGTCGCACCCCGCGGTTTCACCCGCGTCTTCCTGTTATCCCGCAGGAACCTTTTTCGGGGTAAAAAGTAGCATATGTGTTAATACACACATATCCATAATGATCTTGGGTCCATAATGGTGTCGATTCGGTTGTCCATTCTCTAAAACTAAACTAAGTTTGACAGGTCTAATAGTATTGCTGTCTTTTTCTAACCACTGAAGTAAAAAATGGACAGCATTACTTTTAGACCTGTCAAACTTAGTTTACTTTTAGAGAATGCAAAACCGAATCGACACCAAATGATCTTGATTTACCATATTATGACTAACTATTGTAAGTACCTACATTATGGAATGCATTAAGATATTTGAATCTCTATATGTGAAGTATAGTTTACACACTGTGGAGATGGTATTTGCTGCAAACACTGATTTTCAAAACACATCCAAAGATAGAATTACGTCTTGAAACGGGATATTTACCATGCATTTGTTTTCGTTTGAGTTTTTGATATTTCGGTAGGTATTGTAGCAAGCGTCATGATCACGAAAGTTTCTGCGGGTAGAAATTATGATATTATAACGGGCAGACGTATCTATCTACCCGCTTCCTCTCAAGTTAATCGTGATTATGGAGATTGTGAAATATCGAGAACTGGAAAAAACCTCGGTATATATCCCGTTTCAAAACCTACTTCTTTCTTATGTTAATGACGATGGTTGTTTAAAAGGTACAGGTATAGTTTTAAGTCATTCTTTCAATAACTCTGTGAGACTCTTGTACAGTCAGCGACAAAAGTAGCTGATCGTTCTCGATTTTCCAAATGTGTTTCAAATCAGTAATTATTATTGTTATTTTTACATTTTACATGGTATTTTGACCACAACATAACACACCTGATTTAAGGTGATGATGAGGTTAAAAATTGGTCTCTAAGATGATGAGGATAATAGAAAAAAGTGTGATTGTTCAGCGACGTTTGTCGTTGACTGTACAGTAACAAGCTTTCAGTAATACGCGATAAGAAACAATGTAGACAGGAAGGGTCTTATTTATAGAGGATGTCGCCGTCGGTCAAGTCCCGGGCAATGGACTGCGAGGTAGGTAAATACGTTATTGTACGCTGCGTGTCAGTGATTTGTCATTATTAAAGTTGTTACAAATCTACGTAGGTCCTATCTACTATCTACGGGACCCTATTACTAAGACTCCGCTGTCCACCCGTCTGTCTGTCTGTTCGTCTGTCATTAGGCTCATGAACCGTGATAGTTAGACAGTTGAAATTTTAACAGATGATGTCTTTCTGTTGGCACTATAACAACAAATACTAAACTAATAAAAGTGTTTTAAAAACAGAATAAAATAAATATTCAAAGGGGCTCCCATGTAACAAACGTGTTTTTATGCCGTTTTTATAGATAATGGTACGGAATCCTTCATGCGCGAGTCCGACTCACACTTGGTCGGTTTTCGTTAGACTTTTTTTATGTTAGAAAATTTCACACAGTGCAGTTTCTTTCTTATTATTTTCATATTAATATCTTAACCGCTTACACCTATTTCGTAATTGGTACTATACATTCCAGTAAAGAGGACGTTTTTGCCGTCTTCCATTTAAGATACTCATTTAAGATACTATGGCAACATCATTTTCCTTAGTAACATTGTATCACTATGGGATAAACAGGACTATTTTTGGAAAAACAATTTACAGGAAGCAGATAATAGATAATGTAAAGGGAAGGAAGGTTTCTACTCTGCCCTCAGGTATATAGATGTTTCATTTCATTTCAAGACTACGTCTGAACAATAATTATGTATTAATAAAATTAAAGTATAGCACATAAAAGCAAGAAAACAAATATACCTATACTATAGTACTAATATAGAGTAACATAGGTATATATTATACTATTTGCGCCCCACGATTTCACCCGCATCTTCCCGTTACCCCGCAGGAACCTTTTTCCGGGATAAAAAGTAGCCTAAGTGTTAATCCAGAGTATATGCTATCTTCATTCCAAATTTCATTCAGATCCGTTCAGTAGTTTTTGCGTGAAAGAGTCCATATCCATTATCCATCCATCCATCCAAATTAGTAGGATCTACTTACTAGTAGGCTAAGGATGTCTTTTGGACATGCAAAATTAATCCTTAATATAAGTTGATAATTATAGGTAGGTAGGTACATCAGATCCTGAAATAAGACGTGGGATACTTTTTATTCCTGAAAAAAATATTTTTGCGGAATAACGAGAAGAGCGCAGGTGAAACTGCAGAGCACAGCTAGTTAACTATTAATTGTGACAGATAATTTTAATTTACAAACAGAAGAACCTCATTAAATGTGAAATACAAAACTTTTATTCGAACCAAATTGAAAACCACTCTCTTTCGCCGTACCGTAAATAAAACCACACGCTGTAAGCCTTTATCACTCTCAATACTGAACTCATTGAATATTAATTGCATCGACTAGGGTTCAAAAGTGACAATTATGGCGATAGTCGGATGAATAAAATCCGGCCAAATTTATTATTTTTCAATATTTAGGTACAGCAAAATTCAAGTGATAACTGAATAAGGACTTCAATGAAAGAATGTTTTAGTTATAGTTTTTAATTCACAAATGTCTTCAGAAAATCTATTTCAAGCATTCTTTACTGCACAGAATATTATTTTTACCTATACTCTTCACCCTGTTTCTACAGAATTAATATGCAACTATCTTATGTTTTCGCGTGATCTATTTGATGCAACATACCTACATAAACAATTGACTCGAAGAATTATGTTAATGAATTTTTCATATACCTCGGCCATCTAGCTGGTTATAAATAAATAAATACTTAAAAGAATCGCAAGTTACATTAAATAATAAAATTTAGAAATAAGTCATGCCATGAGAAGAAAATCAATAGTTTCATTATAAGACCAGAAAATAAAAGTGACCGGATTCCGAATTTTGCCGGAACCGCACCACCATCCTATGCTTTTATAAAATTAGGTAGGTTAATTTGCATTTTCATTGCCATTTACTGGTAATTATAGAGCTCTCAATTTTATAGCTTTCATATTAGTGTTTTCATTAATCATTGTTGTGGTTTTGGCTCATTAATTATGTAGCCACATTGCCAGCATAATTTTGTGCAATTATTACATTTAATAGTACGAGATATTGTGTACGTATGTAGATATTTGTAAAATAATAACTGCGCCCCAGTTAACGCGCGTTTTCACAACATACACACTTTTAACCCACAGACTTCAATAAATTGATGATTAACAATTGATTATAACAGGTGTGGCCAACTTGATTTTACCCAAGATCTACTATTTCAAAAGTCAAAAGTCAATTTTTCTTTATTCAATACATTGTGATCACTTTAAAACGTCAAACTTAAAACTAGCTACGCCTGTTCCAATCTCCTTACGCCGGCAAAAGAACAGGCAAGAAACGCTCGGCAGGTAATTTTTTTGGCGCGATCACATTGACAATTTTATTCTTATAACTAATTGATTGAATGAATTGGAGCAAGTTCACTAAAATCCCAAGCTTTTTTTGTCATCTAATGGTCCGATATTTTTTAATTAACTTTACTAATAAGATTTCTCTTGTTTGGTTGTACACATTGGGATATGGGAACATGAATATTAATGAGTTGCGGGATTACAAAAGAAACCCCATGCGATCTACTTCAGACTTCATGAAATGTTCAATGTATAACATCATCATCGTAATCAACCTGTTTGAGTCCACTGCTGGACTTAGGCCTCTCCCAAAGTACGCTACTAAGCCCGATGTTCGGCTCCTATCATCCAACCACCGCCAGCCACATTGCACTTGTTGTTCGGTATATACGAATACAATTATTTAGTATGTTATTGTGAACATCTTTTGCTAGATTAGTATAATCAGGTTATTCTGTCTGTTCTACGTATTTTTATGAAACTCATATTTTTTGCCTTGCCACGATCGGCTGACCTAATCGCCAAGATCGACTAGTCGATCGCGATCGACCGGTGGGCCACCCCTGATCTATAATAATCCATACCCGCCGCGAGCATAGCTAGTTTGAAATAAAAATAAAAGTCGCAAGTAAGTTGTAGGAATAAACATAAAATCTATTCGCCGCAAAGGTCGATGAAACACTTGGGATGATTTATGTGACGTTTAATCTTCAATCAAATATTTACAGAGTCGATGGGTTTTGAACGAAAACTGTTTTCGCGATTTTCTTGCCCCTAAAAAGAAGTTTGGTGACTAAATTAAGCTTGATGTTTTCGGTAAAAGAAAACTTCGTGAAGAAACATTATTTGGTGGTAGGACATTATCTACTGCTCGCCTGGCTAATTTGTTGCCAAATTCCAGATTAGCCCCACTTGAGCTCATTTGATTTTCACACCGAATACCAGATTTTTAACTTAAATCGGTCGGGGGTTAAAGGAGGTTATTTGCCTTCCAAATTTGTTTTCACTGACCACTAATTCAAGATTCTAAGCTTTTGACTTTTTTTTGGTAAAAATAGCTGTTTTTCCGTGTATAACTTTTTTGTTGGTAAATATGGTTCTTTGACTCACAAAGTTTTGCCATCTTTGTCCTAGGTGAACGTGACAATGCGTTGTTATTAATTAATTACCTGAGAGAATGTTGTCTTGCTAAGAATAGTTATTTATTAATCAATTCCGTTTGTAGAAACCGAGAACATTTTCTTATTCGAAACATAATTTACTCTTCCTTCCTTTGTTGGTCGGTTGAGGGAGAAATAGGGGTGATTCATTTGTGTGGTGTTTCGTTAGCAGTCTCAAGTGCCCTCGCAGTCGACTTCTGAAAGCAGTACAATGTTACTGACCTAAAAATGTTTGTACATTTTTTATTTCGTGTTTCGACTTTGATTGTGGTGATATTTTTTTTTACTTTTTATGTTAATTAAATTCATGGCTCTTATACTACTCGTACCTACAGCCGATAATGGATTTACGTTTACTAAACAGAGAGCTGACAAACTTTTATCTTGGAATACAATTTTGAAAAACCCCGATATTTTGGACCAATTTTCATCAAATTCTACCCCCCCCCCCCCTCTTTTCCCTCTATTTGTTCTGCTTCCCTACAACTTTCACAAAGCTTATCTATATTTGCAAATACTCGTAGACGAAATTGGCACTGCAAAACAATGTGTCCACTGTAAAAAAAATATTGATAAAAAACTATGTTTGGTTCAGTTGTTTGTTTGTTTGTTACCTTTTCACGCTGACACCACTGAATCCATCTTGATGATATTTGATACAAAGATAGATTGGATGCTGGGGAAGGACGCGAGTAAAACCATGGGGAACAGCTAGTTTTATATATTTTACATACAAAAATGAACCTTATGCAAAACATTCAAACAGCTTCAAGCGTAGGCGAATTAATATAGTCACTTAACTAATAAACAGTTTATCACAAGAACCTTATAAAGCCACTTCCATAACGCCTACGCTTGAATACCTACACTCGACGGCGTAGAGGCAATCAACGTAGCGTACTACGGAATTGCGCGTAGCGAGCTACGGCATAGACAAGCATCTACGTAGACTGCAACCTTTACGAGAGAACCGCAGTTGATTAAAGCTGTGGGTATCTCGTAAAAACAAAGCTTTAACATAAACTTAGTGGGTAATTTGATTTAGTGTATTTAATCTTTCAGAAGTTGGATCTGTCGGTGTGTTATGGCAGACTTACTTGAAAGTCAGTTTCTTGTCTAGGCGTAGCGTGGCGCCACCTTTCACCAGTATTTATAGCGATGATGGCTCAGCGGTAGTGACGTCAGGTTACGATCCGTAGGACGTGGGTTCGAATCCTAAAATGAGCTTGAGCTTTCGGAGAAGAAGAACATCGTGATGAAACTAGGCTTGGTGGTGGTGGGGTATTTTTGTTCCAGGTGCCTCACTTGAAGCCAGTCTTCAATCCGGGTATAGCTAGCCACTGGCCTACGGCCATTCGGTCGTCCCAAATAAAAAATGTTACAAGAATATTTTTAAATTATAATTTTTTTGGTTGCCAGTTCTATATGTCCATAATATAAGAAGAAGAAGTTCTATCGCAATTAAATCCTGTGTGAAAATCTAGCTTGGTTCTAATGACTTGATTAGAGCTTCCAGTTATAAAGAAAATTGTAGAAAATCGGAGAAAATCCGAGAGACCTTCATAGCTGCTTTGAACTAAAGTGAAGTGATGTACGGTAGGAAGACTTTACTGAATTGAATTTGCAGTGAGACATAAAACTAGTGTCTCATGACGAACACTAATTAATTTATTAATTTGAAAAAATCCACACTTGTCTAATTGAAAAAATATGATAATTATAACTATTCTATTCTGACAACCAATAATTTTAATAGATTTACATATTATACAACTGTTGTAATGTTTCTGTAAACAAAAAAGTACTTATGTATAATCATATTATATACTATTATTAGCCGTTCTTTGGTAAAAAAAAATATAAAACAAAAACCCCAAAAGCAAAAAGTAGCAGCAGTTTTTTAAATCATAATAAAGGTAAATAATAAAGGTAAGTAACATGAAAAAAAAGTATTGGGAAATACGATAGGCTTAAACTCACTAATTATTTAACAATAAACTTTGACCTTCGATAAAGAAATTATCTTTTCCTCTGTGATCTATTTTCGAACATTAATGTGCGTACAGTTTTTCGTATAATAAGTGATTATTTTTCGCAACACCGTAAACATATATCTAGCCTTTATATTTATTATATCTAGACTATTTATCTTTTAAGCTTTTGTTTCATAATAATGAAAACAGCTTAATTATGGTAAAAAAAATTGTTATTTTCTTCCCGTTGTCTGTCCCTATATATGATTAGATCTTTAAAACTACGCAACAGATTTTAATGCAGTTTTCAGCAACAAAAATAGTGATTCAAGAGAAAGGAAGCGATGTACTAACTACTATCTACTAACTTGTATGATAAAATTGTAGAAGTTAAAGCTTTTTGATCTTATTTTTACTTAGTGATATATTAATACTGTAGGCCCACAAGCTGAATAAATGATTCGACTTCATTTGATTTGAACGTACCGGTGATTATAAACAAACACACAATCTTTACTTCGTCATAATGTTAGTATAGCTTTAATTGAATCTTTACTGCCTACATTTTCTTTGGCTATTTGCCAAAGAGGGAGTTGTGAAGGGCCATATTCGTTTAAAGTTCTTATTTCCACGTCAAGCGACAAGATGTCGTACGCTTTTTAATCTCTATTCTAAAATACCAGTAGTAGTATATATAATCACTTATTGTGTTATGTAGTTTAAATTACCACTTCTAAAAATGACAACTTTAACTCTAGACAATTCTATTAAATATTATAAAAACGCGAAAGTTCGTGTGTATGGATGGATATTTGTTACTCTTACACGCAAAAACTACAGAACGGATCTGAATGAAATTTGGAATGGACATAGCTTATTCCCTGGATTACCGCATAGGCTACTTTTAATACGTGAAAAAAGTTCCTGCGGGATAACGGAAAGATGCGGGTGAAACCGCGGGGTGCAACTAGTGTGTAATATTTTTCTTAAAATGTTAGTCTCATTGTCATCATAATAATGAAGGTTATATCTCACTGCGCCAAATTATTCATGAGCTGTCAAGTTGAAGGGAAAAGGGTCTCTGATTTATGAAGTGGTCAAGATGAAGCAACAGGTTGTTTATGGCAGACATAATGTTGCTAGCCATCAGCCTCTTGCGAATTATTTATTAGACATCTAATATAAATGTGTTTGGTGAAATTAGCTTGCAATTTTGATGATCATTTATTAGGTAGGTACAGCTACTATGCGACTTAAGTGGTTTCTTCTTACGAGTATACACATTAGTGCGGGAATGATGATTATATTCACTGGTAAACTTACTTCAAATTAAGCTAAAAATCTATCGAGTGTCGACTTGCTCCAATTCAATCAATTAGTAATAAGAATAAAATTGTCAATGTGATCGTGCCAAAAAAATTACCTGACGGGCGTTTCTTGCCTGTTTTTTTACCGGCGTAAGGAGATTGGAACAGGTGTAACTAGTTTTAAGTTTGACGTTTTAAAGTGATCACAATGTAGCCTATTAAATAAAAAAGCATTTGAGTTTTAACGTCATTTTTTATAGCAATTGCTGACTAATTTATGTATGTTGTAGATTATATAAATTCAAAGTCCTGAACGATTCACTGACTGTCATTTTTTGGGTAGCTTCTTCTGGCAGTGTAGAGGTGCACTAGGAAAAGCTTTAATAAATCATGGCCTATGAGAATATTAAAGTTTATGCGATATAAACAAACTTCAAGGCCGGCAACGTGGCATGTTACTGGTAAGTTGCAGTTAGATTTTTCTCCTAGGATTTAACGACTGTTGGAAGATTATCACAAGTTGAGAGTAAAAAGCATGTTAATCGATATAATATCGAGTGACTTAAGAATACGGTTGACGAAGAGCGGAACTGTCAACGAGCATTTGTTTCTGTGTCAAGGGGGTGCGGAACGACACTACCACCTTCGCCGCCCGCTTGGGAAATGTATAAAGAGGAGAATGTTAAAAACAAATTATAAAACGGAGAATGTTAAAAAAATATTCACGTAATCTCTGGTCGTGCTTATCATTTAAGCAGTCTTAAAATGCTTGTTGAGTTTTACTTTGTGAATGTTTACAACGCTCAAAAAAATTTTTGAAAAAATTATCTAACAGATTTTTTCTTTGCCATTTGGGTTCTAGTTATTACCCGACTGCGAAAGAAGGAGGGTTTGTTTTTCGAGTGTATATCTGTAGGTATATTTCTTTGGCACGGCCTGTAGCCTAAATTGCTTGACGGATTTGAACATAAAATATGAGGTTGTCATTAGATTCGTCTTTATTGTAGGAGTGACATGGGGTACTTAATTTTGGCGCAGTTGGTTTTTTTTGTTCCTTTTGTAATGTATAACATTGTTTGAAAGCCAATTCCCAGGTAGGCGTAGCGTGGTGTCACAATCGGCCACATTGTCACTTAAATTCAGATTTCTTGAGTTCAAACGGTAAAAAAGACAATGAAGAAACAGAGTATTGGCGAGTGGAGCCGCCTGGCATCTCTAAGATTTATCAAAATGTTTCGAGCAGGTTAAGGCTTCTGAGCCTTTTTTCTCGAACGTGTCAATACAAAGTGTCAAGCTCAAGTTATCGCAGGTGTTTGATTTGCCTACAGCCCGGATTCAATTTGTCTCGCAAAGAATTGGAACGCCAAAAGAATACGCATTGCTTAACGAACTGTGATAAAAAGGTTTGCAAACCGATATGTTCGTGAGGAGCGTTAAGGAAATGCGATTTTGTTTGTACGAAAATACTGTATTAATCTAAATACGAGTATAAAAAACAAAGTTGGGTTAGTTACTCCATTTACGCGATTTTAAGCAATGGTGGCTTAGTGGTAGTGACGTCGGCTTGCGATCCGTAGGACGTGGGTTCAAATCCTACAATAAGCTTAAGCTTTCGGTGAAGAAAAACATCGGATGAAACCATAGCTTGGTGGTAGGGTATATTCTAGTACTCGCCTGGCTAGCCACCACCCTCTTGTTAAGAATCTGTTGCCAAGCACCTAACGGTGTGTTCCGGCGGCCTCACTTGAGAGCCAGTTCCCAGTCCTGGTGTAGCGTGGCGCCATCTTCGACCAAATTGTCACTTAACATCAGGTGACTTGTGGTCAAACGCTACCCTGTAAATAGTAAAAATAATTACCTATAATTCACGAACGATAAAATACTAATCTATAAGAAATAAAAAAGTTATGATATAAATAACACATACAATTAAGCCATCCAGCCATTTACCATCGCTCAATACGGTGAAGGAAAAACATCGTGAGGAAACCGGCATGTCCAAGAACCAGAACATTCAAGGGCGTGCGACATCTACCAACCCGCACTGAGCCAGTGTGGTAGATAACGACCCATACTCTCTCTGAGAAAAGGCCAGAGTCCCAGCAGTGGGAACGTAAAGACTGATGATGATTATGATTATGAAAAATTTAATGACAAAATATGTTTATTTAAGTACAAAATTTACAACCATACAGCATACAAAACATTTATACGCACAAAAGGTTCTTTCGGTGAAAGTGTCGAGTGAATGAACCATGAAATTGAATCATAAAATATTTATCGTGGTTTCACTCGAAAAATGTTTTCGTCATTTTTGGTAAACAGTAAAATACCGATTTTTGTGAAGCTTCATTTGTTTGTACGATTCTTCATTCCAAGTGAAATTTTCAGTTGGTACTGTGACTTGTAATACTGCAAAGTGTTAATCCAGAACTTTGGCTTTGGTTTCGCGTTATGTTCTTTTGTTTTGTTATTTATATAATTATTGCCTTTCACCACGCCTCTTTCATAAAATAGAGTAGTATTTCACTTTGTAGTTTTTGAAGCCCGTTGCTTTTATGTAGGTTTTTTTATTTTTCTGTTTTTGGTTTGCTATAGACTTTTGTCGATGTCTTTGACAACTATGGGACTACTTAGAGAGTACTCTTTCAAACAAAAAAAAACGAATAAATAAAATCAGTCTCGATGGAAAAATCAAAAAAGCGTAAAGTAGTTTTATGTACAAAATAATATATTATACAGTCGAACATAGACCCTAAAAATACTCAAAGTTCCAAATGTTTAAATTATGAGAATGAATTGGCGACCAAAACAAAGTTCCAAATATAACATGTGTGTACTAAACGTCCTCATCGATCCCTCTTCACTAGTCGTTTAACTAATTACAAGGCCTTGAAAGTCGACGGACGATATCTGATTAGTAATTTACTTTCCCAGTATTTTATGGTTACTAATTATATTGTATCTTTGACATGCATGAAGTACTTGTATGGAGTTATTTTTTACCGATTTATTTTTACACCACTTCCAACCTTTCAAAATCATTAAAAACTAAATGAAACCGTAGTACTAATTAGATATCTATTCTGTGACGAAACATAATGTCAGTACTTAACTGATAGATTACCTTGTGACAAACCGTTTTATAAAGAATAGTGAGATAAATTAAAAACTTTATTCATATATATTGAGGCCACCTTTTTTGATTGAAATTGTAATTACAAAAGATTTACTACGTTTTCATTGAGAGGAGAGCGATGGTGGCCGAACGGCAATACATGCGCTTCACAAGGCGCCAATATCGAGTTCTAATCCTTTTGGCCCCGGACCTATGACTTAACCCTTGACCTGCTCCCAAAAATAAAAGAAATTTCGAATCTGAGGCTGCGACTCTTACAATATCGTTGGTTCAACTAGTGAGGGCCTACCTACAGAACGTCTTCCGGTTCGTGGTCGCCACTTGAGTGCCTTTCTTTCCCATTGGTTTTCGGTTCGCCGAGCGATGTGGTCTGCCCATAGCCATTTCAATTCAATAAATTACAGTGTCATAAAATCTAAGTTACAATCCGAGAGCAGACTGCCTGTTAGGAGATGAAATGAATTATTCACACTCCCTCTTCGAATTCATGCAAAGCAAACGAGACACGGTGGGAATAATAGATGTTAATCTATCGAAGGATTTGACACGTAGGTATTGTATAAATAAATAAACATTTGAATCACAATACACTAATGCAATCATATCGCGACTCCCACATTATTGTAAAATATTTGTAACGGGAATTATGCTTAATTTTTGTTTTGTTTTTTTTTTTGATATCTGGACTTCCGAAATCCATAATAAGAAGAGCTTGGCAATAAAGCCAAGTGAGCGCTAGAAAATGTCTTACCACCGAACCTATGATTTTATCACGTTTTCAGGAATTTACAGAAATTCACAACATGTAACAGTTTAATAATATTTCATAAAACAATAACAAAGGGTAAAAACATTTTCCAACTTTCCAAAAAAACAGCTCACTCTCAAACTAACAACAGCTTATACAAATATTGTGCTATTAAGTGTTGACATGAATCACCGACCATATATATTATCAATTCATTCTATACCTAGATTAGAAACACCGACGCAATATTGATTTTCAAGTTCACATAAATATCGTGAGTACCTACAATACCTATTAATGTAGTGGAAATAGAAACACACACAAAAAAGGGTAAGTTATACAACTGCTTCTACCTGCTCCCTGCTATAAAGATAAAGTGTCTATGAACGGTACAATTTGTTTTACGATTGGTAGAACCGATTAGTAAGCTCTCTACCAAATGGCATGAAAATAGGCAAGACGGCTTGTCGTGCCAATTTGTTGGCGGTTGGGTCGCCCGACTCATTAATTCACTGATCGACTCTACAGATTGGTGCGTGAAGAGCGCGATTTTACTGATTTGGTTATTTGATAGATGGAGTGCCATCGTTTCACGGAAATATAATATCCTAGTTGCGTTCCGCGGTTTCATCCGCGTCCTCCCGTTATCCCGCAGGAACCTTTTTTGGGACAAAAAGTGACCTATGTTATAATTCAGGGTATAAGCTAACTCCATTTCAAATTTCATCAAAATCGGTTTAGTAGTTACGGTGATACGTGGTAACAAACATCCAACCACACACACAAACTTTCGCATTATAATATTAGTAGGACACACAAGTTTGGCAGACAGTTGGACACAAAGTAGGTATATGTGTGTGAAGAAACCATCGGGATCCTACTAATTGGCCCTACCGATCCCGAGACAAATCGTACCGTTAATAGATACCATTAATTCACACCCCCCTGTTTTTAAGAATTAACTGTAAACGGGCAGCTTTATTTCCTTCATTTATCTTGTTTACCACATTTTGTCATGGAAAATTATTGCTAGTCATTATCAAAGTTCCTTGACTGTGGTGACTTATTTCTATTCTGTGGTATGGACGCCGTCAGCAACCGCTACAAGTAAGCAATTTAAATGAAAGCTTGTAATTTTTTTACTATTGACTGTGGCAATAAATACATAATTGGTATTTTAACACGTTTTAAGTAACGACGCTTCTCTATATGCGTGGAAAATTTGGAATGTGTTGGGTATAGAACCTTAATATGCAATATTAATTGCTAAGCAAGATTTTTTTATTACAAAATTGTGTAGTCTACACGGGTGAAAACGCGCAGCAAGTTTGTTTAACACATTTCAATGTAATTGTTTGTTTGGTTATTTGCCACTCCTGTAAAAAGCAATCAACAGGTCAAGACCACCCCTGTTTTTCAGCACATAAAGTTTTCTCATAATAAATTGCGACATTTTATAAATTTCTATTGCCGGCTTATATGATTGCGATAGCATCTGAAACGTATCTCTGCGTTGATAAAATGTGCCTTGCACAAAGCCCTCGATATGCTTAGATACCTATGTGGAATACGAACATGATTCCAACTAGGCATCGCATCGTAATAATGCCGTAGAAGACATGACGAGTATTGAATGGAAGCGCGGACAGCGACCGGGGAATGGAAGTACCTAGGCATTAATTTGCCGATATTTTCCACTGAAAATGTGAGAGTAACATTTTTTTTTGACTGTAAAATTGATGAAAAGTAAAATGGTTAGTTGTTGTTGTCGTAAGTAGGAGTTCCGCGACAGAACAGAAAACTTAGGATTGCAGTGAACTTGCGCCAATTCAATCATTGTAAATTCGATCATGCCCAAAAAACTCCCTGCCAGGTGTTTCTTGCCTGTTTTTTTGCCGGTGGAAAGAGGTTGGAATAATTGACTATATAGCTATTTTTAAGAATGACGTTTTAAGGTGATCACAATATGATGTGTTTTACTAAATATATTTATAGTTTGATATATGACTTGTTTGGTTGCCGGAACACACCGATAGGCGACGGCGACTGATTCTTAACCTAGGGGTGGTAGATTAGATAGCCAGGCAAGCACTGAAAAATGCCCGATCTCAAACTTTCGTTTACTAAAGTACCAAGTAGGAGAGTTATCATATCCAAATTTGCAGTCTGTTCCAAACATAGCAGAACGATGAATTTCATTAGTATTGTGAAACATAACAGAATGGAGTTCTAGTAATTTTAACATCTGTGCTAAATTGCACGAGGAATTGCTTCGGTATCAAAGTTATGCCACTACATCATGATGCTATGAAGCCTTGTGACTGAGCTATTTCCATTTGTAAAGGAAAACGTGATATTCTAATTAAATTGTACTATCATTTCACTATTATTAAAGTTAATTCAACAAAAGGGGTTTTGCTGCCCTTGTTATACCTAGGTACATGTGTTTGTAGGTTTGAAGCGATGTTAGCGTAAAGATGGTTTCATCAGTATGCGACCAGCAGGTCATGTGTTCGAATCAATTTTATCCAATTTTCAAGTTACAGTCCAATTCAGTATTTATTAGTAGGTATATATATATATATATTTATCTAAAAAATTGAGACTGTACTTTTTTGTGTATCAAATCAAAATATGTTTATGTATGTAGTACGATACAACATGTGATCACTTCAAAAACACAATACTTTAAACGAGCTACGCCTCTTTTTACGCCAGTAAAAGAAGAGGCAAGAAACGCCCGGCAGGTAATCATTTAGGTGTAATACACACACACACACATTTCCAATTTTGCCATTAAAAACTGATTTAAATAGAGCAAGTTCACTAAATTCCAAGCTTCTTTGTCATCTAAATAGTATCTCAAATTATTAAATAGACCGTCTGCATAGAGCTAGAGCTTTCAGAGAAGAAAAACATTGTAGTGAAATTCTAGCTTAGGTTGGGTATTTTCTTATGCTCGCTTGGTTAGCTAAATCTCTTACCGAGCGCCTGTGTATTCCGTTTTCTTCACTTGAGAGTCAGTTCCTGGCTTAGGTAGTTAAAAAACATATACAATACTACGTGCAATGAAAATCGCTATAACACTTTCTTCGCTTGAAGCATGGCTGTGACCCAATTAAATTTTCTTAGAAACTCGATTAATTCTGTCATCGATTGGATTTCACCATTAAAATTTCAGTATCAAATTATTTCAGTATCGGTATCGTTCTTGTTAAGAGTTTTTTAAATGACTGCTTTTATACTCGTACTTTGGAATACGGCGTAAAGGATTCAATTAAAAATACTAGGTATTTGTGATTACAACTGCGATCCTGTCTTTATGTCATGGATCGCTAATTAGCTATTACTAATTAGTTAGTAGCATGAGTAGAGTGTAATAGTGAATAATTTTGCTGATTTGAAAGGAATAGAGTTCTTTTTTATAGTTTGTAATGGGTAAATCTTTTAGCTTATATTTCTATCTACCAATTTAAACCCGACGATTTTTTTAATGTATATTGCAGTTGATATTTACAATTTTGGATGAGAAGAGCCGAAGACCGGGCTCAGTGGCGTACCTTGGGAGAGGCCTATGTCCAGCAGTGGACTGATACAGGCTGATGATGATGATGATGATGATGATTTACAATCCAATTTTAGACATATTACCTATATTCAACTTCGCTTCATTTTGCTAATTTGAAGTTAGTTTCTAAAAGTGCCTTCCAAGTATGATGTGTCTTACAATTAGCTGAAGGAAAGTTAAATCATCGTGTAATTTTTTAGGTTTCTCTTGTCAATAAGCTGATACCAATCCAGGTCGGCCATATCGTCACTTAGTATCAGTTACTTGTGGTCAAAGAAGAAACAAAAATAGAAATCATAATCTAAATTTTATTTACGCTCAACACTTACTCAGTCTGTAAAGCTAACAGATGAAGCAAACCCACCAGTTTTATTATTATACAAGTATTACATTCAGTACAAATGTCAGGATACACTCATACCCAAAAACAAATTTGCATGTATAGTGGCGCCAGTTGCATGTAAATACTTTGGGGTTCTCGTTCAGGGTCATACCACAATACTGAGCTTAAGCAGTATTGAAAATGTTTAAACTTAAATCGCTGATCTGTATTATCGATAGATTAAGATCCTAATAAAACAAAAGAAATATATACGTAATGAGTGTTCTAACTTTTTTTTTAAAGATTGTTTTAATAAAAGAAGATACAAGATAAAAAATATATTTAAAATAAATCAAACATAGTACACTAAAAATTCGGTAAGCCACCAGAAGACGGTAAGGTGCCCAAAATGCTGGCAGTAAAATGGTTAGTTAATTAAACTAGGTATCTATGTAGTTTCAGAACTATCACAAGTACAAAATAAGGTTTAGTCAATGGATTCATGAATATAAAAAAGCAATAATCGCTTCCCCGCTGAAAGAGAAATTTTATTCAAATTCTTACGTTTTGGTAGAACAAAGTGAGTATTTAGACTAACGCTATGAGGTACGCAGGGTATAAAAATGTACCAAATCCCACCTTTACGATAGCATTATGGAAATGCGCTCGCTTGAGAGTGCTTTGAAAAATTTATAACATTGGTTTTATTTTATACTCCTCGTGTGTTTTATTGCACACGGATCATAAATTCATTCAAAGTTACGTGGACGTGTCAACCTCTTCGCGAGGCTAGAATTTACATTTTCTGGGTTTGACCAAAAGTTTCAGAAATAGAAGCCGCAAATGATCAATAAATCATTTCGTGGTTACTAAATTTGTGGTTAAATCTCTGTTTAACTCGATATTGATTTTGGTACATTTTAAAAGACAACCGTTGGTTTAATGGCTCGTTAGATGTTGATGAATACAGACGTAAGTCAGCAGTGCTTACAATTAAACGTTTTAATGTGTTATGTGGCTCTTGAATCAATCATATAGTAAAAATATAACACCTTTTCCCTTTTATAAACATTATTTTCCCGCGACAATACAGCCATTTCTTTCCCCAACAAACTGTTAAAGTCACTAAACTATTGACACGAAAAACTATCGAGAGTAACATAATTTGACAAGGGTCCAGCCGTCGAGCTGGAAACTATTCAATTCATAGACCTTATTCACATACGGTAAAGTTTAAAATGGAGTAGCGATGTTTTATAGCATTTTCATATAACAATATCGTGAACTCCGTGACGACCTTTATGTTGAAGTTGGAACGTATCATAACTGAATCAGATACAGTGTGAAACAACCAGTATCCAGTGGCTCAATCTGGTACATTGAGTAATAATTTTATAATTTGAGTCATAATTTTATAAGCATTTGAGTCGTTTAGTTTTACAAAACCTACATTTTTAAATGTTACTTGTAAAAAACCAGCCAATATATTTATCACTAGTGGCCCGCCCGACTTGGCACGGGTATCATATATTGTTATATTTTTACAGCGAAATATGATAGACTATATTACTCATGGATAATGCAACATTCTAATGGTGAAAGAATTTTTGAAATCGGTCCAGTAGATCCAGAGACAACCTCACAAACTTAATCTCTTTATAATATTAGTATAGAATATGTCGCATATTATGCGACACTCAGATTTCGTATTCTTATATTCGTAATGGTTTACTGAATCTCTCCCAATACAAGCACCACTAGTTTTCAAAATTAGGGGCAGAGAGAAAGATGCGATACTGTTTCAGATTTATATCCTAAAATATGAGTTTACAAGTTTCCTTTTCTCTTGTGCTACGTAGTTAAAAGTGATTGTTTTAAGATGGAAGAAAAGTACGGGGACAGGATCCATACCTAAATATCCTAACTCTTTTATTTCTATCCAATTTTGTACTATGAATTTGGACATTATTGATTTTTGCATTAAACATTGCTTGATGGTAGGGTAATTTCTAGTACTCGTCTGGCTAGCTACCACCCTCATGTTAAGTATCTGTCGCCAAGCACCTATCGGTGTGTCCCGGCAGCTTCACTTGAGGGCCAGTTCCCAATCCAGGAGTAGCGTGGCGCCAACTTCGACCACATCGTCACTTAACATCAGCTGACTTATGGTCAAACGCTACCCTGTGAGTAGTAAAAAAAAACACTAATTCTGACCCCGAAAAACTCTTTTGACACCCTTAACGTAAATAAAGTTTTGTGTTAGAGTGTATATAAATATATAATATTATACACACGGATGTCGAGCTCCAGAAAATCCTAAACCATTTTACAGACCACATTATCAGCTACCGTTAAAATACTCCCAAATGTGAATAAAACGTTATTTTCCCAGCTTCCGGCCCTTCACACCGGATCTGACCAAACATTCACACGAACATTTTCTCGCTATATAAATGAATAAGAAAGTAGTCGGTCTGTCTATTAAAACTCGCAAATTACTCGACCCGAAATAAGAAAAACATTTTGTTTTGACCACATTGGCTTTGAAAACAACACTTGTCTTATAAATCTTGTAATAATGGAGAAATAAATTTAAATTATGAAACTAAAATATGAGTTATTTGGTTTTATAAGTAAGTAGCTATAAGATATTATATTTTATACGCATCATGAAACGTCAGCATTGAGAGCCAAAATTCGCATAGTTAGTTGTTATTTCTGGCTTGTTGTTTTTTTTATATTTTAGTTTTATTTAAGTTAGCACTTTATTATAAAAAGCGATAGTTTAAGTGACTATGTACGTTTGTTACTTTTGCGCACTGAAACATAAAATTTTATGGAGATAGTTTATACATTGGATTTATCATTATTTATTTATTTAAGTCCTGGAAAAAGATTTCTGTGGGATACTGAAAAAAACTGCAAGTGTAACCGCGGGGTGCAGCTAGTAAAAGTATAATTCTTAAAATCGTGATGCGTACGTCTGGACACGAATTAATTCAATTTGAAATTATTACCCGACTGGGCTATAATCAATACGCGGGTGGAGCCACCGGCAAAACTTAGCGCTCTATAAAGATTAAAATTTTACATTCATTAATTTACGCCACGGCTCACCTGCACAGAATGTGAGCGTTAATTGTACTAAACAATATTAATTGTAATAACTTCCTATGTTTACTGCCTACATTTCCCCATTACGTTACTTGAGTTGTTAATCATTGGAATGACTTTTATTTCAAGCTGCGTGCTGTTCAAGATTTTCCTTTATCCAGTAGGAATAAAATAAGCAAATCAATTGAAAATATATTTATTTAGTCGGATAAAATTGGATAACGTCAAGCTTAAAACTAGCTACGCTTGTTTCAACTTCCTTAGACCGGCAAAGAAATAGGCAAGAAACGCCCGGTAAGTATTTTTTTGCTTTCCCTAACTGATGTTTATTATCATTGTTATTATCAGCCATTCACGTTCCCACTGCTGGGACTCTGGCCTTCTCTCCGAGAGAGAGTATGGGCTGTAACCTACCACGCTGGCCCAGTGCAGGTTGGTAGATGTCGCATGCCCTTGAATGTTCCAGTTCTTGGGCATACCGGTTTCCTCACGATGTTTTCCTTCACCGTTTTGAGCGATGTTTATTACTAACTGATTAAATTGGAATATTAATTCGATAGCTTACGTCATTGTGATAAGATATATCTATCGTAAGGAAACCGTATATAATATATAATGTACCTACATAATAAGTGGCAGTGGGCTGGTCACATAAGCCGCCGAACCGATAACCGTTGGGGTAGACGTGTTCTTGAGTGGAGACCGCGACTTGGCAAACGTAGTGTGGGACGTCCTGCGACAAGGTGGAGCGACGACTTGCGCCGAGTAGCTGGCAGTAGTTGGATGAGAAGAGCCGAAGTAGCGCGATTAGTTTTTTATAATTTATTTCCAATTAGAGCACTATTTAGATCATCTCTACTAACTTTAATTCGTTCTGTTGAATTTATTATTTCCACATTTGCAAGAATACGAGAGAAAGTAGCGTACTTCTTTGCGTTTTACCAATGGCTTATGTACAATGTTATTGTTTTTTGTGCGTTTCTTTATTTTTTGTTTCGTTATTGTGTGCAGTTTTCCCAAATAAAGTCTTTCTCTCTTTCTCTCTCTCTCTCTCTCTCTCTTCCAGGACTCGATTATGTGTAACAAGCTCGTTTTTTAAACGAAATCACACTACATTCCATATCTAGGTTACAAACTTGGCAAATAGGCTATGATGTAATAAACACATTACCTGCCTACGTCTACGGCTCAAATAGAAGCACTAGGTCGATAATATTATGCTAAGTGACATCTCCATTTATTTCAGACTAATGTACTCAGATATTATTTGGTGCTAAAAATATTTGGATTCCGAGATGAAGACTTTTTTAAAAGATGTTGCATACTTTAGGTGTGTAGGTAGTTTCATTTTAATCAGAAGCTGGAAGATGTTTACTCGTAATACTGGACAAAAGCTTCCTTTGAATAGCTATTGGCATTTCGTTAAACAATGAAACCCAGTTGATAGTTGCAATGTGGTTTTAGTGTGTAAATGATAGGGATTTGTGGTTGAATGAATTTAGAATGGCGTGATTTGATGATTTTCGTTCGGGATTACGCGATAAAATCAATTTGCAACACTAATGTATGTCAGAATGGGTTAAACTGCTTCGAACAAGGCTCTTTATACACCAATTTTATTCTGAATTTCTTTTGCGAATAGTATATACTTCTTTTGCACTGTATGTGGTGTGTATGTACACGTATATGGGGGCATTCGCTAGGTGACCACCGTCGAGGACGGACGTGCCACGCTGCTGCGTGTATACGACAACTACCGTATCATGATTCAAGTGTTTTATGGGAACATTCTACAGAATACTGCAAACGACTCAACGTGGAGAGATTCAGCGTAATCGGAATCAAAACCATTCCTATTAATTACACCGGCTACAGATGATGATAAAATGTGATAAACACAATTCTATAGGGCACAATATCATGTGTTATTTTGAAAATGTCATCAACCTTCCGCAGTATAAGCCACTATAAGCGCAGTCCCTGTAGTTTTTGAGGATTGAGAGAACAGGCCGAGGGGATTTTTCTAACACGACTATATCAACTATATTTAACCATTTTAAAGTACAAAATTGTATGCCATGGATTTGCCTTCTTTTTACAATTCTTAAAGATAAAATAAAGACAACATAAAATGTTTAAACAGTGTTATCAAAAATTAACCCCCTGCGTTTTTCTTGGGCAAACAAACTTGTCCGACCAATGAAGATTGAGCGAAGGATTTGTGCACAGCATTTCGTTATCTCAATTTACTGAACAAAGAAACATAGGCTCTTGGGTTTCATCTCACGTTCTGAACCCTAATGTAATTTGGTAAAATAGCTTCTACCAGATATATTGAGAGAAAGTCTTATTAATATATACCCACTAAGTATTAAACATGGGATGTTAGGAACCTATTAAGAGAACGAGGTTAATTAAAAAATTAATTCTGGTCACGAGTCCCCAGCAGTTCCCAATAAAAGAAAAATAAATATTGAAGAGTTTCATGCAATTTAATTACTTAACTTTGTTTCATATTTCTGCTAAATTTTTCTAAAGACTTTCTTTTAATTTTCAAATAAATGCAATGCAGTACAATGCAGAACTACTACATTAACTGATTGGCAACTAGTTTTGGTTAAATTAATCTTTAAAAATTAAGTTAGTAATTTTTAACAAAAAACTAACCGACTTCTCTTTCCCCACGATTTCTCTGGGATACCATTATCAAATCCTGGTTTCCTTATCATGGTACTACCCTTGGGATATCTCCTTTCCAACAAAAAATAATCATCAAAATCGGTTCATAAACGATGAAGTTATCCGCGAACACACATAAAAAAGCATACGGTCGAATTGAAAAATTTCATCCTTTTTTGAAGTCGGTTAAAGAGCCTTCGTTCACTTGAAAATAGCTGGAATCAAATTCATCAGTTTTGATTCTGAATATTAGTAGTCTGAGAGAGGTTTTTAGATAAAAAAAAATATTGGGCAAGTTACCCGAAAAATGGAAAATTCAGAAAAACTGAAATGCTTTTCTAATGGAATATCGTATGAACTTAAGACCACTACCGCGCATCATTCATTTTATTTGCTTACCCGTGAGAAGCCGGGATGGTCGCTAGTTTTATTATAAATCTCTCCAGACCTTCGTGTCGAAGCGAATAAAAATCAATTTATTTGTTACTTCCTGACTTGTACTACTTTAACGACGTTATAAAAGATTTTTGTGGTCGAAATATCCATAGAATACGCATCGTAATAAAATGGAAGGAATTGAATAAGTTATCTGCTTTTAGCATTCATTCGCTTCTATATAGTACAGTCAGCGACAAAAGTAGCTGATCGTTCTCGATTTTTCAAATGTGTTTCAAATCAGTAATTATTATTGTTTTTTTTTACATTTTACATGGTATCATTTTGACCACAACATAACACACCTGATTTTAGGTGATAATGAGGTCAAAAATTGGTGTCTAAGATGATAAGGATAATAGAAAAAAAGTGTGATTGTTCAGCGAATTTTGTCGTCGACTGTACCTACTTACTCGTACCTGTCTGCGCAATACCCACCAATCTTCTCCATAGTGTCAATGGTTTTTCATATTATATTCTTTGACTCGAACTCGGTGACCGGAACTGCATTCTCTCTGTATCCGTAGTGTCGCAAGGCTTTAGTGAACAGTATGAGCTTACTACCTTAAAGGCATCTTCATTGCGGTTCAACAGCCATCAGGTTTTGGCCTTTTGATAATGAATCACACATTATTTCACATCATTTCTCCGTGGATAATGTTTGAACTTACTGTGAGATTACTCTGTCAGTCAGTCGTGATTTCGTGATAAACAAACTTCTGCAAAATAACTATCTGTGTGTTTCCCAATTATTTTAAAAGGATAAAAATAAGCAGGCCTTTGATTTCTGTTTTTTGTGCCCCTATTTTAACGACCCCCTTATGATATAGAGGCTAACCCTCTAAAAAATGCACGTGTTCACTGCACTGATACGATGCTGACTTAAAACCGAGCACTAGAACCTAATAAATAAAATATCAGTCTGCCCACAATTTATATCATAGCTATTCTAAATCGACCTTCCTTAAGAAACCAATCGATAAGAATACATAATTAACAACCGATAAAACACAGTTCTTACGCGGTAGATGCGAGTAAACCGACTTTCCTGTTCAAAATTACGAAATCAAATAGTCGGAAAAGTGACTAGTGAATTTTTCATTGCTGAACGAAAATAGCGGTATTACTAATGGATTTCTAACTATTTTCGGTCTGGATACGTCCAGTCGGGGTATTTTTGTTTTAGAAGGAATGAAATGGGGTTTCCGATAGCTAATAACAGAACGTTCAGCTTTTGTGCTAGCTAATTTGTTTGCTATTTCTGAAAATGTTAAGAGGAGATATTTTGAATGTTTGATCTCATTACACGATTGTTTTTTGTGGCAATACCATAGCATGGTATCGCAAGAATAATTAAGACATACGCAATTTTCACGTAGTAAAAACTACAAGGAATACTTTGGCTTATCCTAAGACCTAGAATGAGTGCAAAAATCTGTATAGCCAATTATCAAAGCACTTTTAGATATCATGTCCCGCGTAGCTGGTCCTTATCATAGTTATGGCCATATTCTCTCTGTGAGAAAAAGCGGTCTCTCCAGTGCAAACACCATCATCATGATCATCATCATCACCATCAGATCATTTAGGCTGATAATGATGATGATGATGATGATTCTTGTACAGAGCGAGAATAAAGTATCGATAAGGTGAAAATAAAACTATTGTAATATCTATTTCATTTTTATTTTTATCGTGATAGTAAATAGACGCAAGGATGTAAATAGTAATTGTACAATATAATTAAACATAATTAACTATTTATACATTACAATTATGAGCATTTATATTTTATGTATATAAATCGTGTCAGTATTATAGATATGTACACCATAAGTTAGTATAATTGTATTTTTACGCACACTAATATTTTATAAAAGCTACCACTACAGGTGTAATTAAATATTGTACAATTCAAGATGACTATTATAGTATATTTGAATATTCGTTGATTTTTATACAAAATAAATTTATTTAGCTACATGATCGAAATGTCTCTTGTTGAGTGTTAAAGTCTCTCTAATTGAAAATATAATTATAATCTGTGATTAAACAGATGATAGCACAATAATTAATTTTTATTTATACATTTATCTGTACAATTTATGTCTACATTGGCAGTAGCAGTGAAATGAAATTTATAGTTACTAATGTATCGCCAAAAGATCTACGAAGTATTTTAATCAATGGGTAATTATCTAGTTATGTATAAAGGTCGTCGCTCATTTACACCGCAGTTTACCGCACCGCTCCGGTAAAGGAAACAGCTTATTATACAAAATTGGGCTTTAAGTCATGTTGCATTAAGTTACACATAACAATAACAACAACTGTCAAGCAATAGTATGCATTATGCAAACATTTCTGTGATTTGGATCATAGTATAATTAAGAGGCATTCATAAAGATATTAACATTTAATATCTCCGGGTGCATTGCCACACAAGATCACAAAATGTTGTAGTTGAACATTCTCGGTGGCACTGAACTATGTATATTGGGCAAGCGTGGCATTTACCATCAGGCAAACGACTTTCTCGGCTCGTCACTTTGTTATAGAAAAAAGTAACTTGTCTTGTCATTGTAAAGTGTAACTTACGGAACACGAGTTAAAGCTCACATTTGTATGATAAGATGTTTGCTGAACTGGAGCGGTGCGCTATAATAACGCACATCTTAAGGTTGACTCACTTATCTTTACTAATTAAGTGTCAGCCATAAGTCACTCACTTATTATAACAACAAGTCCATCAAATATAAAACTTGTCGATGTTTCGCATAGTTTGACCAAATCTTAAGGCAACTACCTACTGTCTATGCAATGTGCAAGCCTTAAAAACCTATATCATCCATATATTTTTCTTCATTGTTATCTTATTAATCCTGATTTCATTCGATAGAATATTTTAACAGCTGTAGATTGTATGAATATGTCTGTTATCTCTTTTGAGAGTGAATGATGAAGGTCCCACCACAATGCGGATAGGGATCGCATTGAAGCTAACTGGGTTACATTGAAAGATGCGTAGCATGTTTAATAGGGATGCTCTCCAAAATAGCCTGCCAGTTTTGTGTATAAAAGGTTAACACACTCGTATAAATGTACATCATAGTGTGCAGATCAGCTGCCACTTTTTCCTATAAAATGCCTCAAAAGGGTTTCAACTTTTTGATTAGGCAACACGTTTTTCCTTCATTTTTTGTTCATGCTTCCACTACTTTAGCAGAATTCAATGTGAAGCTCAATTTTCAAAAGATTTCTTAAGTTTAAATCTCAATGTGGTTACTTCAACTGGATTGCAAATGGAATAGACATGAGCGTTTTCAGGTTTTTATCCAAACGGATCCAAGTCTGATTTTAGGTTAAATCGACGATAGAAGCGAGTGAATAAGGTTTTCGATAATCCACATCTACTTTTGGATTTTAGTGAATCACGTGTGATTGTTTGAGTTTGTTGGGCTTGGACTCGTTTCATTGGCTTTTGTTTGGCATATATTCGTTTATCATATCAAGATTTAGTAATGTATTTAGCAGTGACGTGGTGTGTGTGGTTTTGTGAAATCAGTTTGTCTAGTTTTGATTATCGATGCGATAAATCGGAACTCAAATACGTTTTGATAAATCGGACGCATTTCTAAAACGAAGCATTGAAATTGAAGCGAAATGTTCAAGTTATGTAAATTGTGAGATTCCGTGAACTTCAGACGATCTCTACCATCCACTGCATAATTAACTAACTAGATCTGATCTAGTTAGTACTATCCTATTTTGACTTTGTGTACAATAGAGAGGTATTTTGAAATAATAATATCCTTGCTTAGTAGGTGAGTATTTAATCTTAATATATATAACTCGATGGTGACTGACTGACATAGTGATCTATCAACGCACAGCCCAAATCACTGGACGGATCGGGCTGATATTTGGCATGCAGGTAGATGTTATGACGTACGCAATTACGCATCTGCTAAGAAACGATTTTGACTAATTCTACCCCCAAGGGGATAAAATAGGGGATGAACTTTGGATGCATAAAGCTGTAGCCCACGCGGGTGAAGCTAGTTTATTATATTATATTATTAGAATCTAGCAATTAGGTCATTATGTGACCTGGAGTGTTGGCACGAATTCTATGATAAAACCGATAAAATTCATGAAACTACGCTATTTCTATCAAAACAAGTGTCTTATAAGGAAGAGTTTTAAAATAAGATTGAGGTTCTATATTCTATACATGATAACTGTCTTAATTCGGAAAATTAAGTGCATACTTCCGAAATTGGTGTCTTTTAATTCAAATTTAAAATGTCCTCAAAATGTTACCAGAAAAGGGAAAATATACAAAGTTGCCATTGTAGATAAACTAACTCTTATCACTAGAAATACAATTTACAAATCTTAAAGTTACAAAAATTTCATATCTGTGTGATGAATTAACATTTCTTAGCTCAAACTTATCTAGCTAAAAATTAAATTAAATATTTTATTTTATAGTTTACAATAAATTATGTCTTCCTAGTTAAGAAAATTCGGTTCATTGGAGATGGGGATTTCAATTATTTCCGTTTATAATTGTACCTAGAACGTCACCCAAATTCCTACCAGATATTAAGGGTATATCTAAAAGTACTGGAGGGATTTTATCAATAGTCTAAGTTTATTTTATAGCATAGCAAGCAGTGAAATACAAGGGGTTTGCCTCTTTGGAAAATTAAGCTCGAAAGAACTAATTTCCTTGTTTTTTACGAAGTCAAATTGATATGCAGTGCTCAGTATTTTTGTATAATTTATTACAAATGTTTTAAATCTTTAATCTAATATTTTGATAGAACTCGATAGATATCTACTCGCCGGCTATAGACACTAAACGTCTTCAAGTCTATTTTTGTAAGTTGCATTTCTTCAGGTGTAATTCTCATTGAATTGAAGTATGACAATTTATTCGTTTCTCCTGTGTGCTTACTTCTTTATAAATACAATGATTAACATTTATTTCAATAATATGTAATAATGATTTGGATATACCCCGTTAAGGCCTACATCGACATGTTTTGTCCACCTGGTCCCCAATCACCATTACAGAATCATACATATTATAATTATAAATTATACGCTACACGATATAACTATTTATAAATATTCCGTGAAAGAATTAGTGCCAATATTATTATTCATTAATTTATTTACATATTATTATCTCTAATTTGGTAACTAAATACGGAATATTGTTGGAGGAGGAAGTAATTGACATTGTTAAGAAAATGTTTCATGATACTCAAAAATATTAGAGGATAGAGATAATTCCTTATAATTGATGAACAGTTCCTACGTGGGCAGAGTTTAAAGGACCATTTTGTTTTGATATTCTACGGTGTTTGTGTTTAGAATATTTATACAAGCCAATTAATTACTATTTGGTAACTTGCGTACCGTCATCATTCTTGCGAATATGAATCTTACTTTCTAAAACACCATGTGCATAATACATTCATTGGACCAAAGTTCAACCTTCAAATCATTTCATTTGTCTACTTCTATACTACATCCGTATTAGAATTATCATTAATCAATGCAAAATATGCGACTCTTAGCATTACAAATTTTAGTACGCCTCTAAAATTACATCCTAGTGGACTAGTAACTAAAGTCAATGATGAAGTTTCTAAGAAACTGTAGATTATTATACAAAATTCAAATAATACTTACATCAAAATTGCTTATAATAAGAACGTTATAGACACTTCACTCGTAATCGATAATGTTAAAAGTGGCACTGTTACGTTATTCAAATGTAAATGTATTGTGCAGTCCTTAAATACTAAAGAGTGAAATTTAAATACTATCGACGCAACACTCAAGGACACAATAAAAAGGATCAATGCAAAAACACACCACGCCAAGACTATGGTCCCTCATCAAGACACACTTAATGTTGCAGACGAGTTCTCAGTAAAAGTCTTCGCTAGCGCTGAAAAGTTCATAGAATCACACACACACGCATAATAAGATACACTATATCACAAAGTTAGAGAAGTCCCGTGCAATGAGGAGTCTAATCGTCAGAGTAAGGGCTTTGTGCGGGGCTAGGCCACGGTGGCCTCATTTTTTCCAGCACATATTTGAGCTGGAAACCGGTATGGAAATGCTACAGGTACTCATCTATCTGATCATAGTCCTCGTCGGGGGGAGAAGGGCCGGACACTGAGAGGATGGGGAGGCCGAAATGTCTGACGGTCTCGACGCTCCCACTGGTGCTAGATTTGCTTATTTCTTCGTTGATAGTATCCTCTCGAGGTTTGGCCTTGCACAAGCGTTCTGACGAGTCACTCATAGATGTAAGGGGTATGTTGTCTGCTGATCTGTAAGTAAAATTATCACGTTTGTAATATCTTCTTAGAATGTTTATCTTGCTACAAAGAATGAGCCTACTAACCTGAAAACAATCACAACGTTGAATGTAATATGACAATCATGTAAATATATCCTATTTCTTTTAAACATGCTTGGATAATCATTAAAAAAAAATATCACTTGGTCACTTTATATCAGGACTTTGTTTAACACGCTTCCTAGCACTCCAGTACTGGTCAAAAATACACCGGAAATTCATTTTAAAATCCATAACTGTCAAATTATGTTACCAACAATTTAAATTTCACGTGCAAAGAGGTTGTGCTCACACAACAGGATAAACACGTGGCTGAAAATAAACTTAATGCAAGGAGTCCAATATATAATTGTAATTGCCTGGAAAAAAATACTAACTTGTTTGCATAACCGCGTATTATTTATGAAAATGTATAATATACGAGTATTAGCCTTGATGGCAACTAAGCACCAATGAACTCATGTATGTGTACTTGGAATACGCCTTGGCCCACATTTATACGTTCATTCATCAATACCGGCATTGGCACTAATACACTAGTCATGTTTATCAATATTTACCTAGCCTTTCGACAGAGCTTCGACTGGGAGCCGTGCCTCCTCAAAAATTCACTGGCGTCAAAGCCAGCGAAGCCAGTGGGCTCAGCAGAAACAAATATCGCAGAGTTGACACGTGGTCGGTTGCACCGCGCCAGAAGATGCTCCTCACACTCCAAACTTTGCGTGTGTGTGTGCGACCAACGCAAGTGCTGTAACAAACACAACTTTATAGACCAATTCGAATTACATATTCACTGCCGCTGTGAGTAGCGAAACATGTCAAGTGGAATTTCACCAGCCGGTGTTAGTATAAGCTAAAGCGGCTGGCTCAGAACTAGAAACCCTTCAAATCTACTACCTCATCTGGGTAGGCAGTATCTTTTCGCTTGTTTCGGAGGGAAGGGAATTCAACTTACGTTTGAACAGTGATCACACCATACATATACCCATAGGAACAAGGCTTAATAACTCTATCAGACTCATTTGCATAATCTTGATTAAACTTGGCTAATGTTACCTAGGTTTCATTAGTGATATCGTCATTCATCATCATCAGCCAGTGTCAGTCGTCTGCTGCTACCTATCCTAATGTACTCCACTGAGCCCAGTTTTCAGCCCTTCTCATCCAACTACAAGTCACCTGGCAAAAGTCGTCGCTGCACCTAGTAGCAGGGCCTTAAACTACGTTTGCCAACTCACGGTCTACACTGAAAAAGACGTTTACCCCATCGGTTACTGGTTCTGCGGCTTACATTATTTATATAACCAGTCCACTGCCACTTAAGCTTACTCATTTTATGAGCTATCGTCATAATCACCTGTGAAAAAATTCTTACAGACAATGAGGTGGTAAGCACATGTGACTTGGTTTTTTGTCAAATCGGACCGTCAAAAAAATGTTTCCATTAGTTAAATAGGTAGACGTTCGAAAACTATGAGAAAAAAGAGCCACTATTCAAAAAGGTTAAGACGTATTGTTTAAGTGCTGTAAAGCCATAAATTTGGAATGAATCGTTTCAGATTGCATTTGAACCTCGCAAAAAAGGCGAACTCTTAAGAAAGTTCCGAGATAAACAAAAGACAAATATCCCATAAACTAATTTTATAGGTGCCACATGTCGAACTATGTTTCGGAGAGAACTTGGGAATTAACCTAGCTTGTTCTTGGAAATTGTGGGCAGATCCTTTTGTTTTTTCTGCAGTTCTCCCTACCAAAAGAGTTTTGACCTATCAGATACTCCCGCGCATTTAAAAGTTTCAGATGACGAGAGAGGGGCGAGGGGACTTTTCTTCGAAATCGGACGGGGTGAGACGGGGTGAAGGACACTCAGCGAAGAGCCTTCGAAGCGACGAGTTGCCTAGTTATAATTAGCTCTCATAGAGAAAGTAATATATTATGTAATTAAATTAAAGTCTGTGTTGAATCTAGAATATATTATAAAGTAAAGTAAGATCAGTTAAGTGACACTGAATGCTGATTACGGTGAGGGCGAGAGATCGAGGTTTGGTAATGTACCATGTTTGTATACATTTGCATAAATATATACTTGTATATAATGAATGTAATCATTATAAAATGTGATGTTAAAGAGGTGTACGTTTGGTAAAGATGCCGATGTTATGTTTGACTAGAGCCAACAGCATATGTACATATAATGAATGTAATCATTATAATCGTGATGTTAAAGAGGTGTACGTTTGGTAAAGATGCCGATGTTATGTTTGACTAGAGCCAACAGCATATGTACGTATAATGAATGTAATCTTTATAATCGTGATGTTAAAGAGGTGTACGTTTGGTAAAGATGCCGATGTTATGTTTGACTAGAGCCAACAGCATATGTACATATAATGAATGTAATCATTATAAAATGTGATGTTAAAGAGGTGTACGTTTGGTAAAGGTGCTGATGTTACGTTTGACTAGAGCCAGCAGCATATGTACACATAATGAATGTAATCATTATAATTGTGATGTTTAGCGAGAATTATATAAAGGAGGTTCGAGTCCTACCATATTATTTGAAGGGTTATATTATATGTCATGTACTTGCAGTGCATAATGATTCTCAGTGAGGAATTGTATGAGGAAGGTTCGATTCCATTCCAAATTGACAGGCCGCTCATATAAAGGAACGGGATTGATTTTGTGAAAAATATAAGGGACCGACAATGTTCGGGTTTTATTACTAATGCACATAATAAGATGTGATGCGTGTAATCATATCATAAACTTAGAGGGTAAAATATGGATTTGTAAATAAACGCACGAGACTATGCATGTTATTAGATTAATAATAATGTACATGTATTTGAACCATTTTCTGGTCATATTTTCATAGTAGGCCGGCAAATGAGGTTTTTTATTTAGCCGTTCGTTTTTCCCTCATAAATTGAAGCCGCAGGAACAGAATGGCTGGTCGAATATCGTAAGATATCGATATCGATCTAAATAATGAAAGAGTTTCGTATTATTTTAATTTTGAAATTATGTAGATCAAAGAAATAAAATACGATAATTATGATCTACCATGTGCCGATTTTCATTTCATTAATTTTAAGTCCCTTACTAGATAAAGGAACAGCAGAGATAACTAAGCTTAAGGTTTTACCAGAGTAACCTATATTGATTCTAACTAACTAAATTAATTATAAAATTCCGAAGGACAAATCTCTACTGGTCTGAAATAATACACTCGATACTTGATGATAGATAAAACTATAAATTGCTATCCTTAGTAGGTAGATATTCTAAATTGATAATTACAATTAATAACGCTATAGGATTTGATTTGGAAGGAACAAGCCAGTAATAACAATTGAATAATAGAATCGAATTTTGGTTATATAAAGAGAGAAAGAGAGAGAGAGAACAAAGATTATTAGTAGTTTCTACACCTTTGTAGCTACCTGAACTTTGATAGGGAACAAGATGCCAACAGGTGGAGTTCCCATCACGATTGAACAATGGGATTTACGAGAGTGAGTAAAGTCAGAGGTTATGACTGTTTTATGTATGAGAAATAAGAATATAGGATTTTAGGAAGTAGAGTTAGATAGAAACAACTATCAGGATTTGTTGTGACTGATGAGATGAGTACATTCTTATTGAATTGAGTATAAGGTTAACTATAGGACAATGAATTATTTCGTTTCCTATATGTTATATATACATATATATATATTAAAGTCAGTGCCTATCTGTGTCGGAATTCCAGTGACTCTGAATGTCATAACACACGTCCTCTCAGAACCAATCCATTGCTTTTGTAGCTTGGCCAAGCTAATATACAACTCATTCGAAATTTATACAACAAATGGTACCGAACATGGGGAAGGGCGCTTTAAGCGTCATAAAAAAACCATTACATACGCTTCGCAGCGTTAGGGTAAATAAAGGATGGTTCTTTACCCCCTATAATCAGCTACGCTGAGCGGTGAGCCCCGCGGTAGGGATCCCTTGGCATTGGTCCGAGTCAGGAATTCGTCGGTGGGGGGCCCAAATAGTCCTCACAAGAGGCAACTCACTAACCCACGCCAGCTCAACACTTACTATGGCAACCTGTAGATTATTAATATACATCGCACTTGGTTTTATTCAAGCGATGATTATCACATGGTCTTATTCTAAGGTCCATGATTTGTTAGACTCACTAGATGGTAAATTAAGGCACTGTCATAACTAAAGTAAGCTTGGGTGGAATGGAAAGGTGATTACTCTTGGTCATTCAGAATAAGGCATTGACATAACTTACTTAACGATAAGGCTAAATTTGCCAAAGCACAATACTCATGCTCCGCTCTTTACTACAAAATTCCTGAAGCTGTTTTAAACTCACTCGATATACACTAATTATCATTAATAGACGATCACAACCGGTGGGCCACCACAGAAGGTGCCGCGGACCAGAATATTCCAACTACGTAATCAAATAAGATACGATTGGATTAGAACCTAAATAAAAAAATAAAAAAAAAACACAACGTAGAAATCACGTGTATCGAGAGTTTTATAAAAAAAAAGTGTTTTCAGGGATACCAAAGGAGCAGAGAGGAGATTTATTGTGCATGAAATATGACTATGTGTTGTGCATGACTGGTAATTATGTGTAATACTGTGTTAAATTATGTGTACTCATAAAATGTCAATTTCACAGGATACCAACGAGAAAGAACGGCGTAGCGTCATCACTTCTACCATAATTTGCAAATAAAAATAATATATAACTAAAATTGATTAAACATAAACAAAATTAGAAAGTTTTACTTCTGTTTATCTCGGAAACAAATTAAGGGTTCATAGTAAGTAATTGCAAAATAAATTCTTTAGTATACATTTGGTTAAAAAACGGGCTATTGTTATAAAACATTGCGAAGAGTTGTAAAATTAGATAGTGTTAAAATACATTGTTTGGTTGTTGGGTGTTAGTCACTATTGGTATAACCATCGTGCAGATGTTGTAACGATAGTTATTGTTAATAATGGTTGAAGGTAGATGCAGACACACTTTGAGAAAACACGGGTTAAATGAGATGAATGAAAGTGGACCGAATGAACATACTATGACGAAGATACGACGAAAATACGATATTAGAGTTGCTATTACAAAGAATGAATGAATTTCATGAGAAATTAGAATTGTTAGGTTCAGGCAGTAACGAAAGTAGAGTAGAGGTAACTAGCGATTCATCATGCGAAATAAACGGAGAGGCGAGTGGCAATAGAGCTGGGGCTAGTTTTGCATCAGAGAAAGATATTGCGGTCTCCTCGATGACTCGTAATATATATGTGGTTCAACCTACGGTGACTAAGCCTATTTTGACGGGAAATCACAGATTAACCCGATCACATTTTGAAAAGACTAAAAATACATCAAATCAGTAAACGCGCACGATAGAGAGGTCGATATAGCTTTGGAATGTGTCACGGGCCATGTACGTAAAGTCGTGGAATTATATTCGAAAGATTGGGCCACGTTTGCAGATTTTGAAACTGATTTTAGTCGAAATTACTGAACAGAACAGATTAAAAAAAAAAAAAATCAGTAAGGTATAAATTAATTAAAGGGGTATATTCCAGTGACTCGGGGCTAACTAGGTCCGAGCATTTTGCACAAGAAGTGGAGTCTATGCAGTCTTTAACAATTGCATTTAGTGAGAGAGACCTCGTAAATTCAATAATGCGACATTATTATGTAGACATACAACAATTATAGTTTACAAGGACCGAAGAGGCCATTGTTATAAGTGACGCAAATTTCCTTCGGGGTTAAGAGCAAAATATTGTTGTAAGGCACCAAATAGCATCTATTAATGGTTCAAATAGAAACAATCAGCAAGATAGACGAGGTAGACGACCGATCACAGCTACCATATAGGCAGATGTATGGAGGAGAAATCGAAATTCATTCAGAGGGAGAGGCCATCATCGGGGGCGTGCTGGTTATAGGTCAAATTATAATAGGACCGCGCCATACGTACAGAGGAGAGATAGACCTAGGTTGAAAATACCCGCTATTACCTTCGTTAAGGAAGTTGAGACGACTGCTTCGTCGAAACCTGTGGGGGCGGACAAACAAAAAAACTAATGTCCCCTACACAAGCGAGTTCAGATTGGTTAGTTATTTGTGCTAGATGGAATAAAGAGATTCGAAAAGATTCTGAGAGAAATATAGCTTATAAGATTCTCATATAACGGAGATGGAAGGCAGGAGAGAAATTAGGAATTAACGGGAACGGTTTGAAACGACCTTTAGACGAGACGGTGTGCGATGAATGTGATTATCGATCATTAGCAGATAGTGCAGGGATCTTATTAGAAAGTCAGTTCGATCCTGGCGTAACATGTTAAAAGGGCGGTATTGTATGTGAGTTTCATACGAAGAGAGACAGAGTACTGTAGCGGTTTAGTCGAAGTACCAATGCTGATTATGCGTAGACTACCTAGATCGTTGATATTAGGGTATGATTGGCTAGGACGGGTGAAAGGTGCGGTACATTGTAAAAATGAACAGACATTGACAATAGAACATTTCGGAAGTTAAAACAAGCGTTAGAATAAATTCAAATTGTAAAATCGAAAAATTAGGGGGCGCGTCGGATGCCGCTATTATAAATTCTATATTGGATCTGGACATATAACAGACAGATGATTCCAATCCGAATACTGAGACAAAACCAATTGGAAAATAGATTCTAACAATATCAACCTAAGTTGCGAACAGAAAGAGTTGTTATTGCCTGTATTGGAAAAGCATTGTAAGGTGTTCACCAGTAAGCGAGGGTTGACTGATAAATACGAACACGTTATAAAATTGATAGATGGAAAACCGTTTGTAAAACGTAGTTATCCAGTACCCATGGGACATAGAGAACAAGTTTAAGAGAAATTAGACGAATTAGAAAGATTGGGAGTTATCCAACAAGAAGCGACACCATCTTGCAGTCCGCTTACTTACACAATTAGAAACGAGATGGGTCGATAATACTCTTGTTAGAACGCGGGAACTCAATAAGAAAATGTTAGGTGACGCCGCATCGCCATCAATAACGTCTAACGTTCAATCATTTCATGGAGTAAATTATATAAGTTGATTGACTGTAACGACACATATTTTAAAATTGCCTTGCATGAGGAGTCAAAGAAATATACAAGGTTTTCATTTATGGGGAAAACTTATATCTATCGTGTATTGACACAAGGATTGTAAACGTCCGCATAAGGGTTTTCTAGAGCAATGGACGTTATATTAGATGAGGTACGGAAGTTTTGTATGAATTATCTAGATGACATCATTGTTTACTATTGGGAACTTACCGATGCATTAAGAACATCTAGATCAGATGTTAAGTAAATTAAAGAATGCGGAAATGACAGGTAGAGTAGAAAGGAGTCGAATTACGTGTGTAGAGGTAAAGTTGTTAAGACACAAAGTGACTATTAATGGGATACAGATGGAATCTGATGGAGAGAATGTTACAATGGGAATTTTCAGTGCCACGAATCGTAAAACAATTACGAGAGTTCTTAGCACTAATAAATAAAACTATAATGCCATCCTTATTTTTCCGTTATTGCATAAACAGATACAGCAAAATAAACACAAAGCTTATTATATAAATCAGGTATAACCAAGAACAATAATAGTATCTTAGTACGGAAAATAGTTAGAAGAATTGTATTGAGGTACGAACAACCATAAATACCATGGCAGTATTTAGGAACGCGTGAGATATAGTGAAGCTGAGATAGAAAATTTTTTTGACGTTTAACGTTGAAATATATTTTAAAACGACGATTGGTTAAGTAATTGCTTAGAGATCGACATTTCAAAATCTATTTGGGGGCGCGTGAGGTGGTAAGCACATGTGACTTGGTTTTTTGTCAAATCGGACCGTCAAAAAAATGTTTCCATTAGTTAAATAGGTAGACGTTCGAAAACTATGAGAAAAAAGAGCCACTATTCAAAAAGGTTAAGACGTATTGTTTAAGTGCTGTAAAGCCATAAATTTGGAATGAATCGTTTCAGATTGCATTTGAACCTCGCAAAAAAGGCGAACTCTTAAGAAAGTTCCGAGATAAACAAAAGACAAATATCCCATAAACTAATTTTATAGGTGCCACATGTCGAACTATGTTTCGGAGAGAACTTGGGAATTAACCTAGCTTGTTCTTGGAAATTGTGGGCAGATCCTTTTGTTTTTTCTGCAGTTCTCCCTACCAAAAGAGTTTTGACCTATCAGATACTCCCGCGCATTTAAAAGTTTCAGATGACGAGAGAGGGGCGAGGGGACTTTTCTTCGAAATCGGACGGGGTGAGACGGGGTGAAGGACACTCAGCGAAGAGCCTTCGAAGCGACGAGTTGCCTAGTTATAATTAGCTCTCATAGAGAAAGTAATATATTATGTAATTAAATTAAAGTCTGTGTTGAATCTAGAATATATTATAAAGTAAAGTAAGATCAGTTAAGTGACACTGAATGCTGATTACGGTGAGGGCGAGAGATCGAGGTTTGGTAATGTACCATGTTTGTATACATTTGCATAAATATATACTTGTATATAATGAATGTAATCATTATAAAATGTGATGTTAAAGAGGTGTACGTTTGGTAAAGATGCCGATGTTATGTTTGACTAGAGCCAACAGCATATGTACATATAATGAATGTAATCATTATAATCGTGATGTTAAAGAGGTGTACGTTTGGTAAAGATGCCGATGTTATGTTTGACTAGAGCCAACAGCATATGTACGTATAATGAATGTAATCTTTATAATCGTGATGTTAAAGAGGTGTACGTTTGGTAAAGATGCCGATGTTATGTTTGACTAGAGCCAACAGCATATGTACATATAATGAATGTAATCATTATAAAATGTGATGTTAAAGAGGTGTACGTTTGGTAAAGGTGCTGATGTTACGTTTGACTAGAGCCAGCAGCATATGTACACATAATGAATGTAATCATTATAATTGTGATGTTTAGCGAGAATTATATAAAGGAGGTTCGAGTCCTACCATATTATTTGAAGGGTTATATTATATGTCATGTACTTGCAGTGCATAATGATTCTCAGTGAGGAATTGTATGAGGAAGGTTCGATTCCATTCCAAATTGACAGGCCGCTCATATAAAGGAACGGGATTGATTTTGTGAAAAATATAAGGGACCGACAATGTTCGGGTTTTATTACTAATGCACATAATAAGATGTGATGCGTGTAATCATATCATAAACTTAGAGGGTAAAATATGGATTTGTAAATAAACGCACGAGACTATGCATGTTATTAGATTAATAATAATGTACATGTATTTGAACCATTTTCTGGTCATATTTTCATAGTAGGCCGGCAAATGAGGTTTTTTATTTAGCCGTTCGTTTTTCCCTCATAAATTGAAGCCGCAGGAACAGAATGGCTGGTCGAATATCGTAAGATATCGATATCGATCTAAATAATGAAAGAGTTTCGTATTATTTTAATTTTGAAATTATGTAGATCAAAGAAATAAAATACGATAATTATGATCTACCATGTGCCGATTTTCATTTCATTAATTTTAAGTCCCTTACTAGATAAAGGAACAGCAGAGATAACTAAGCTTAAGGTTTTACCAGAGTAACCTATATTGATTCTAACTAACTAAATTAATTATAAAATTCCGAAGGACAAATCTCTACTGGTCTGAAATAATACACTCGATACTTGATGATAGATAAAACTATAAATTGCTATCCTTAGTAGGTAGATATTCTAAATTGATAATTACAATTAATAACGCTATAGGATTTGATTTGGAAGGAACAAGCCAGTAATAACAATTGAATAATAGAATCGAATTTTGGTTATATAAAGAGAGAAAGAGAGAGAGAGAACAAAGATTATTAGTAGTTTCTACACCTTTGTAGCTACCTGAACTTTGATAGGGAACAAGATGCCAACAGGTGGAGTTCCCATCACGATTGAACAATGGGATTTACGAGAGTGAGTAAAGTCAGAGGTTATGACTGTTTTATGTATGAGAAATAAGAATATAGGATTTTAGGAAGTAGAGTTAGATAGAAACAACTATCAGGATTTGTTGTGACTGATGAGATGAGTACATTCTTATTGAATTGAGTATAAGGTTAACTATAGGACAATGAATTATTTCGTTTCCTATATGTTATATATACATATATATATATTAAAGTCAGTGCCTATCTGTGTCGGAATTCCAGTGACTCTGAATGTCATAACACACGTCCTCTCAGAACCAATCCATTGCTTTTGTAGCTTGGCCAAGCTAATATACAACTCATTCGAAATTTATACAACAAATGGTACCGAACATGGGGAAGGGCGCTTTAAGCGTCATAAAAAAACCATTACATACGCTTCGCAGCGTTAGGGTAAATAAAGGATGGTTCTTTACCCCCTATAATCAGCTACGCTGAGCGGTGAGCCCCGCGGTAGGGATCCCTTGGCATTGGTCCGAGTCAGGAATTCGTCGGTGGGGGGCCCAAATAGTCCTCACAAGAGGCAACTCACTAACCCACGCCAGCTCAACACTTACTATGGCAACCTGTAGATTATTAATATACATCGCACTTGGTTTTATTCAAGCGATGATTATCACATGGTCTTATTCTAAGGTCCATGATTTGTTAGACTCACTAGATGGTAAATTAAGGCACTGTCATAACTAAAGTAAGCTTGGGTGGAATGGAAAGGTGATTACTCTTGGTCATTCAGAATAAGGCATTGACATAACTTACTTAACGATAAGGCTAAATTTGCCAAAGCACAATACTCATGCTCCGCTCTTTACTACAAAATTCCTGAAGCTGTTTTAAACTCACTCGATATACACTAATTATCATTAATAGACGATCACAACCGGTGGGCCACCACAACAACTTCTTCACCAAATACCTTTTTAATTTTACTATGATTACAAAAATGTTGTCCAATCGTGGCCAGTGCTGCACAGCAAACGGTTTGTAAAATTGTGCACTAGTGCGTCTTAAAACAAATGATTCCTAAAAAAACTGGCTCGCAATAGAATTTAAGCCCAATAAACGTTGATGTTAACTAAGTATCTAAATTGATAATGTAAATGGAAAAAATACTTTTTGACGTGTCGTGCTTTCATAAGATTACTATATTGCAACAATGAAAAATATTTACATTCAGTGAAAAACGAAACAGGTGTTCACGATAGCTGTAAACGTGTTTTATGACCATATCACTGCTTTCAGAATATATAATCATAATAAAACGATATATTCCCACAAACCACATAAAATATTGATTGCTCAATTGACGGTACCCTTTGTTCAAAATAAACTCTTTTATATCATAATCTTTAATATTATTGACCTAAATCTTTATAGGCATAACCGAGATTAGTATAAATACGACATTATTTTCAAGAGTCGATTCAGCATATGAACAAAGTTATTTATCATCATTTACACTTCCTTAGACGTAGGACCCAACTACGTGTACCGAATACATCGTAAGACTCAATGGATGCAAATGGCTATTAGCCATTCATTGACGTATTAAGGACTTTTTTTGGCCTTGGGCGGGTTCCTTTCTAATTACCGTCTTCTTTCGCTATTTTGGGCTATGGAAAATCCTATGTGTGGATTTTCCATAGCTTTATTGGTTTGGTTGATAACGGTGACTCGTAAGTCCCACTTGTTACCATTTGACTCTCATTAAATTTAATGAAATACTACGCATATCATTTGAAATGAGATTCAGGAGACGGCACTGTGGTTTAACGGAATAAATTGAGTTAAAACCCATTCCGTATTATGCTCGGAATCTACATTCGTACCAGTAAATCTGCTTATTGTTATATTACATTCACATAGACATTAGACGTGTGAAGCGGATAAACAGTTGCGTTTGTTCACATTTTAGACCGAGATAACAGCCCTATTGTTACATGACATAGGACATGCTACAATCATTATCATCATCCTTTTGATCCCGTATCCACCTATTGCTGAGCCTAAGCCCCTAAATATATACTGCTTCATCCCAGTCTTGAGCTAGTCACTTCTAAGTTCAACTGCGAGTATAGTAAAGTCGGTGGACTTCCAAGCTAAACGTTATGCTGCGTGGACTGTTACTCCTGCAACATACTTTGCAATTATTTGTTTTTAAACTGACTGAGATGGCGCAACTACCCGAAGTGAGTCTTGGCCTCCGATAACAAAGGACGCCACTTTGGTCTGTTCTGAGCCACGTCTTGCCAGTCCACCTGGAGCTAGCGGAAGTCCTTCGCAACTTCATCTTTTCAGCGATACCTGGGACGGTCGACCGGGCGACGGGTACTCAACCGTTCCATGTATGCTATGCTTTGCGACAGTGACGTGTTTTTACACTATAGGAGTATCTTTACGGGTCTAATGTTATCACGTAGAGCAAATTCATAGCAGTATGGGCAGCGGCTGCTTGACAGACAATAGATTTCTGAAACGCATCACGTAAGGTTGCGTTAATCTGAATGTCTCTTTTTATGGAAGTTTACTTTATATAATTGTACACGTAACACACGTGGAGACATTCCTTTGATTACCTTTGCTATCATATTTGTTGTATCTTCAAACGCATTCAATCCTCGTAGTATTTTTAGAAGATGCCTGTAAAAACCGATAAACCCAGTTCAACCCATTTTATTTCGATTTACATTGCTCTACGTCTAAGCTCAATGAATTTCCTCAAAAACCTCACCAATTTCAATTATCAAATTTAATTTGACTATCATCTTGGCAAAGGTAGATAAAATTATATTACGTTGTTTTAAAAGGGTGCGGAACCAAAGTACTTTTTATGACAACGGCAGTAGGTACTGAATCGCTAGATAAGCAAATGGATATTTTAATAATTCAGCGTTACTCGTCTAGCAATTATATCAATTTCACTAACTCCATGTTACGCCTACTCCATACCTAAAATCATTAATGCTGAATTTCGTGTATAGGTATGGAAAATCTTATTATGAACCTACTAAGAAATTAGGCACATGAACATTAAATTTACGAGTTCCTTCTCTTCATTCCTTTTAAATCTAACAGGTGAGTCAACAAATAAGTGACAATGTGATTGAAGGTACCACACTACCCCTGGATTGGGAATTGACTCTCAAGTGAGGCTGCTGGAAAACATCAATATAGGTGTATGGCGATAGATTTTGAGCGTGAAGGGGGTACCTAGCAATTTGACACGTGATCTTGAGTGGAGACCGTGACTTGGCAAACGTAGTGTAGGACGCTAAGTGGAGCGACGATATACGCTAAGTGGCTGGCAGCGATTGGATGAGAGGAGCCGAAGTTCGGGCCCAAGACCAAGACTTTCACGACGATGTTTTCCTTCAATTAAAGCTTACCAACGTTCACAAATCAACGTTTTAATTACCACTGATCTACCAGCACTTCAAAACATTACTTAAATTATTGCTACCGATTAATTTTTTCTAACAAACCCTTACCGTACATGTTCTTCGCGTTCTTGTTTAAAAATCGTGTAGGTACCACTTTGTAAAGCGACTCATCATGTGTATTCTCGCGTGACAAGCCACGTCGGTATGGTGAACATGCAACCTTTGGCAGCAAGTCACAATTCCCATAACACTCCAAACTTGAGCTTCCACCTGAACATTATTAATGTAGTCCTACGTGACTTAGCATAAAGCTCATATTTCTATGTTGTACATATTCGGGCACTGTCACCGGATGACACGCGATTTGCAAGTTTAGGAAGTAAAATTCTATTGATAATTATCGTGAAAGAATGCAGGTTTGCTTAGATAGATATTACGCTAAGTTTCAAGGCCTCGGGAAGTTTATGTCGTGATAGAAACGCATAAAACTGTACTGCAGTGCAGGATACCTTCTTTACTTTCACTATTAAACTAGCCCACGTTTATTATACGACAGCTGCGGGTTATTTATTCTGTTTGCTTCTAATTTATGGCTGTTTAATAACATGGCCTGTAATTTAGTACAAATATGCTTGATGGTCATAACTCCGTTAGCACTACAATTCACCTAATTAAAAGAAATCAGCTAAGGTGACTTGTTAGTAGTCAAAAATTACCCTGTAAGAATTAAAAAGAAAAGCGTTTTTGGAAAGATGCTAATGATTTCTAAAGGGCAAAATCTGGACATCATAATTTATCACTTTTAGGCTCGGACTTTATATCTAAAGAAAATCTTTTGTGTCGATGACATTTTGTAGCTCTGAATCTCCTCGCAAACGAACAATAATTTAACAACAACCTTACCGCTGGTACTATAACCTATTATTAATTATTCTGTGGCCACCTAGAGTTGACATAATTGAATCTATTATTTTTTTTTTGTATTGAAGGAAATATTATGAATTATCAAAAGTCAAAAGTTGCCCTCGGGTCAGCAACAGAGTATTTCAGGTTCAAATACAGTGCCAAAATTTCTGTGATAATTTACAAATTTGGAATGGTTTATTCGAGTACAAAAAGTTTTTTTTTTAATTATTTGAAATGGTTTATTCATAGCAGTCGCGTGCGTACGTAGACCTACACATTGTAATGGCTCAAGGCTCTTTCTTTATTTTTTATTAAAACAACGCCCTGGCCTACTCCATTATGGATATTTACACGAGGCAACCTAGCTCTTATTGCTCGTTACCTTTGTCCCGTATACATAAGCTTGGCCTAATGGGTTGTATAATCTTCTTATTTTTCTGTCGAGTGGTCAATTCTATCGTCAGAGACTGATTAAACTGGGATCGACAGCTTAACGTGCCCTACCAAGCACGGAGGCGCTTAATTGGAAATGCCACTAAACGTGCTATTGCTGCCTAATAGTTAATCTGTTATGCTGCGGTCCAACGGTGCGCTTTTCAACAGATCAGACTACACCACACTGGACGGTACACCGTGAATACACCCTGTCAGTGGTCGTCTGGCGTGCTCTACTGATCCTTCTTACGATTCATTTTCTAACAAATCAAGCCGCGTCAGACCAGACGACGCACCGTGGGAACAATCCCTTAAAATCGACCGTATCAACTCACTATTATAATTATTATTAATGGAGAGTTTGACAATGTACAAAGATAATCTGCCTCAAAAACCTATAAAAAATATTAACATAGTGCTATCTTTATTTTCCCTTATACTTTTTCTAAAGAAACCGAAATGTTGTTAACGTGTATGTGTAGGTACATAAATATATAACAGAGTAAAATATTATGTAGATTATTGTAATATTTGAGTGCATAAGATATAAAAGCTTAGTATAGAATACAGCGACCCGTCTTCACTTCACCCGCGGGATATTTGTCATTTTTCCATGCAAGCTTTAACACTCTATTTCACTCCCACAGGAGATGAATTTTCGAAGTCTCCTGATATATGCATCTAATTTATCTTTAAAATAAAGACAAGACTGAGATAAGATAAAACTTAGTATTCAATTTCTCAAAAAAAGAACTCGGCATAAACTCAAAAATGATTTAAAGAATAGACATGTACAGTCAGCGACAAAAGTAGCTGATCGTTCTCGATTTTCCAAATGTGTTTCAAAACAGTAATTTTTTTTTACATTTTACATGGTATCATTTTGACCACAACATAACACACCTGATTTTAGGTGATAATGAGGTCAAAAATTGGTGTCTAAGATGATGAGGATAATAGAAAAAAGTGTGATTGTTCAGCGACTTTTGTCGTTGACTGTACAGTATAAAAGATAAATTTTTGTCACATAGTTACATTTATATTTTTTATAACATGACTTTATAGGACTAATTTAAAAATCATAAATGGATATTATTATTACACGCAATACCACGATAAATGAGGATGCCAAATTTTTACTTCATAGATCTTGTAGTTTTCGAATTAGAGTATGATTTCACTTTTATCCATGGATTATGTATATCTTTTACAATTTAACTAGACAAGAGCTTAAATAAAAGAAAGAAATAAGAAATTCACTTCTTCAGATTTTAAATTGTACTGCATAATAATGCAATAGAAGACGTTTTCAACAGCTACAGTACATTTGCAATTTTATTAAAGAACATTAGTTGGTGCAGAAAGCTGTGGAATTTCGGAATAACGTAATAATATGGAAAATAAATGAAACATAAATAAAAGTAAAACAAGATAAATGAGGTACCAGAGAAATATTTCAATACTTTGTACTTAATACTAAGTCAGCGGCAAAAGTTGATGAACATACCTAATTTTCCAAATTTCTAAAGCCTTTTGAACACCAAACCTGACTGATCTGGTACACATTTCATGCTTAGCCATGGGCGGTCTTGTCGCTGACTGTACCATCGACACTAAAAATACTATATACAATGTGAATCACTTAGGACGTTCACCTATGGTAGGTAAGACGTTCACCTATGGTAGGTAATTATGCATACTTTAACACACTTTACACACTTTTACTTTTTTGCATATTATAATTCCATTTTTAATTCTATAGTCTGGAATTTACAACTTTTTATATTTATATAAAACTAGCTGCGCCCCGCGGTTTCACCCGCGTAAACTACACTTTATCGCAATAAAAAAAACCGGACAGGGCCACCCATATCTCCCTTATAAGAAATAGCCAAACTATTCTCAAACCCGCCAAAAATACCTACACAAAAAACTTCATAAAAATCTGTCTAGATTCGTAGGAGTTCGAGAACAAACACTGTGATACGAGATTTTTATTGATTAGATGCTGTTTACCAAACATAAGTACGAGTATGTATGTTACAAATACCTACTTAAAATGAAATATATGGCTTAGCCAATTCCGTCCTAAAATGATGAGATCTCCCAAGCTTGAAACCTTTGTCAGTGGGCTTAAGGAAGTTAAGGACCGTGAGAAGTGCCACCGTAGCGTGAAATGTATTCCTGAATGTGCAAGAAATATCAACTGCCTACGTATCATCTTTGTAATCATTGAGAAGTCAGTGAGTGTGCTGTTGGAAAAAGAGGCCAAGTTCAGCAACTTATTATATCAACCTCCTACCCAAAAGGATTGTACAAAATAAATGTTTATAAACTGTTACAGTATGGTAACTGACTGGCTTCTAGCAATTTGAAGATTTTTTGACTAGGTAGAATATTTATTTGTCACTTCTATTTTTTATGTGAACAGTTTCTTTGAATACAACGTAGGTAACTAAAAGTAATAATTCAGATCTTTATTCACAAGTATTTTAGCAAATAACGAATTTGTTTGATTGTGTAAGCGCGCACTATGAATTTTATTGTTAAATTTATGAATTTTGTGGCCGTTCTTAGTGTATTAAACCAATTTGAACTGAAATTGTATGCAACAACTTTTTCAATATTCAACAGATGTCGTATTCAATGATTTGATTATCAGTATAAAAGTAGAAAGAAGCACACGCCTTATGTAGACCCAGTTAAAAAACAATACAGTTTAATGACGATAAAGGATGTGCACTGAATACATAAACCATATCAGGTCCGGTTCACTTTTTGTGAGGCCAAACGTGCCATAAAGTGTTTCTAACATTTTGTTCTTAAAATAAACGCTGTGTAAATTCAATTCAAAAAGATATATGAAGTATGATATTATGTATGAAAGCTCACGTACTTGAGCATTATATTAAAACAGCAGCTGTTTCTGTAAAGGATGTTTGATGACCAGAGATGTATAATCGGGATTCGATATTGATTCAAATATAAATGCGTGTTAACAATGCAAGCGGCTTATACGGCCGACGAAAATCAACTGTGCTGCAAACTTACAAACAAGGTGCTCGTTTTTATCCAATTTTCGACGTACCACTTCAACAATTTAATATTTGCTGTCAAATCAAGCCGTACAACGACACTTTGTACGTGAAACCATTACAAACAACACAACCTACTTGTGATCTGAGATGTCTCTCTGAAATCCAATCTGCCGATACCAACATGATTGCTAGCTTCAGATAGGATTGTAGGTACACAGTCTCGAATTACGTGTAGATAGGCTATTGAATTGGCCCTTTGACAAATAATCCACGAATAGTCTGCCAGTGCAACCGGTGCATAAATTCAACCGTGAGTGTGTGCGTGCGATAGCATACGTGACGCGTCTCGTAACACACTAGTAAGCGTGCTCGGGCTTACTTGGTGTTCGCAGCCGGAGCATTGGCATTGGCAGTTGGAGCAAGCCCGCGGCTTAGCGCGGGCAGGGCTCCGCTAGCTACCATGGCCATGGGTGTGCTCATCAGGGGCAGCATGCAGTAATGCGAACTGACAGCCACAGTCGCGGGCGCTCCGCCGAGGGTATTGGAAGCAACGGTCCAGGAGGCAGCACATGTCCTGCGCACGACACCAGTTAAGCAACGCACATGTATGTAGCAATAGATGGGATTACAAATGCGCTTAAATCTATCTTTCAGTCTTACAAAAGATGACCCGGCTATGGTCCTGGAAATGCGTCTTAGAGGTAGGTACTTACCGGCGTTACGGGGCGTAATTTAAGGCTGCCCATGCACGGACAGCTTGAAGCAGTCAAGATTGACTGCCTCAAGCTGCAACTGCTCGTGTATGTACGTACGTCGAAGTCTGTAGTCGTCTGTAGTTCACTATGCAGTCGCAGCTTGAAGCAGTAGACAGTCGACTGCTTCAGGCTGCCTGTCTATGGCCAGCCTAACACAGCAAGCGTTTTTGCAGTCAGTACCGGGAATTCAGGCGTTACATTGCGCCCCGTAACGCAGGTCAGTACTCACCTTAAAAGTGTAGTCGTCTCACGGCATAATTTTTCATTTGTTTTGAATGTGCTTTTACATTCCTTTTGTTTTTTAGGGTATGAAATATAGGTCGTTTATGTGTCATAAGATCCCGATTCCGCTTCGTTTTAGGTACGTATTTTTGACTAGCATCTGTGCAACAACTTACCTGAAGGCTTTACAACAATGCGTGTGGGGAGCAAAGGGGAAGGAAGAGCTTGCTTTCAATAGTTTATATCGTACGCTTCTTCAGACTAATGCTGTCTACTTTTTATAACATGGTGCGTACTTATTTTGTAAACTTACTTTTAACGCAGTGGCTTGAGATTTAACTCCAGAGCATGTACCATCGTAATGTGTGCGTGATTCTGATCTTCTTTTCTAATTTACATATTTTGTTTAAATAGATCGAGCGTTGGTATATTATGACAACTGTATCTACCTAATTAAATCCAATGCATTTTTATTAAAAGTGAATTGAAACCCGGTATATCAGTTAAGCTTTCAAATGAAACCAAACCACCAATTAAACCTTTAAATGAAACCCATTATACCAATTAAACTTTCAAATGAAATCCATTACACCAATTAACTTTTGAAATGAAACAAATTATACCAATTACTACCAAGCCTTGGCTTATACAGAACCAAGCCAATTAAATGTTGCTGCTACAGTATAGATACATCGCGTTCTAAGAAGCATGATGACGAAAAGAGAATGAATGCCTTTTCGTCATTCTGCGTATTTGCGTGACTCATGTGGTAAAGCACTGTTTATTTTATTACTCGACCTTTTAGTCTGCAGTTTACGACTCTTTCCTTCCCCGTTGACTCCCCGCACGCACTCAAATCTCGGGCAGGAACTCATATAAATCGCACTGTAATTAATTAAAATTAATTGGATTAAGAATGTTAACTGCCAATTTGAGTTAGATATCTAATTTAATTCTACTTAGAATTATAAGAAATTACAAAAAAAAAGTAGATACAAATTGACTGTAATTTGTTTTATGTATCGAAAGTAAATAATATAAAAATAAATAATTGAAACTAACTTTGGAATCTGTCCGTTAGTAAAATATGATGTAATGAAAATGTTTTGTAAGCAAGTCAAAATATAAGTAAAAAAACTAGTAAACTAAAATTCAATGTACAACCTTATATGAAAATGAAACCTATTTATTATACCACTTCCACCATTGAATGTCATAATTACAACTTTCACAAGCAGTCGTATCTTGTATCTACTAATAAAAACTAGGAACGTCATTGTGACGTAAGCATGGCGTCACAAACGTTATGAAGCCTATATTATTTGTCAAAAGCAAAATAGGCCAAGTTCCTAAATTAGGCTTGCCGTCTGTGTCTGAAATCGGAATGGCCTATATTCAACATAAATTGTGGTAAAATAAAATAGAATGACGTCACAAGGGGAAACACTTCAAACATAATAATACACTAGGGAAAGGAAATAGCCAAGGACATGGGGTTTTGGGACTGAGACATGTTTTGACATCTGATAGCATTGTCACGGAACGATATTTATAAATCAGTCCATAGCGGTTTTTAGTTGCACTAGAAGTAGGAGTTATTTCGTATCGGTTTTTTAATTGTATGCATTGTATGTATGTGATTGTGCGGGCATTATTATTATCGCATCATATATATATTAAGTAAAAGTAAAAGTTTTTTACATTATTTTACAATAAAATATTTAACAAAATTACTGTAAAAAACTTAAACCTAAGGTAGCCACCGGTAGCGGGGCAGGACTCAAGCTACCGGTGGTGAAGGCTGGAGAGTGAGGAACCTCCTGACGATACGCGCCGTGTCAAGGAGTACTGCCTTCTGCATTCGACCCATGATCCAACCGTCCAGCGATAGCCTCTTAAGATGCTGGTCAAGACTCTTCGCTATGAGGCCGTTCACTGAAACGACTATCGGGACGACGATCGTTAAGTCAACATCCCACATAGCGGTCACCTTGTGAGCCAAGTCAAGATATTTACTTAATTTGCCTTTTTCTGCTCTCACGAGGTTCTCATCATGTGGGATGGTGATGTCAACGAGATGATGTGAGTGATGTTAAATTATTACTATTATTATTTTGATCAAAGTACAAAACTGTTACTTGATAACGTTAAATAGCATTTTTGTCGTCAATATAAATGTGACATTTCGTGCGATATTGTCGTTACATATGTTTAACACTTACATTTAAAGTTACACCATAATGCGACTGAACTTAACATTACGAGCAAACGTTAACCGGTCAGTGGCAGAATGAATACCATCATTATAATGATAGTTATTAAAGAATAGGGATGTCAACACTAATTACAAAATAATGTTTAATCTTACTTTTATGTTAGTTTGTATTATTAGGATATCGAAAAACATATTTTTGTATTTAAATATAACTTAATAATTTAAATAAAAATGATTTTAAATGCTATATTTATAATCTTTTGTCACGTGACTGCAAACACCAAAAAGAGCTTCTTACGTCACTAACCACTCAGGCGATTAAATTTGTGCTTCGATGGTTGCCCGCGCGTCGGTAGCCGCGGGTCGGCGTCGGGGGTCGGCGCGGTGGTATGGTTACGAATCGCGACCATCGTGTTTTTCGGTCAGTGACGTCATGTCAGTCACGTGACAGTAACTGTTGTTAGTGTTTTGGCGGAAAAAATCATAATTACTCTAATTTTGTATATTTTCTCATCGAAAATACTAATAATTTTATATAAAATATTTTTTTATGGTAAACAAGAGTCAATCTTTAAAATAAAAGCAATTCCGAAAAATGGTTAACATCCCTATTATGGTGTTGTTTTTAACAGTAGTTTGTCTAATGAAACTATATTTCTTTGTAACAGAACCTTGTAAATAAAGCAAAGCAAGATAATAATTATGACCCATATTTTTTCCTATTCCAGGCACCAGCTCTTCGTAAAATTAGATTTCAACTTGTCAATCTTAATTGACCCGTTCCTATTATTTTTCTATTTGTGAGAAGAAGTAAATACGATAATTGGATTTGGTTTTATTTTTGATCTCTTGAGAAATCCGATAACCTGTTTTCTGTTTTAATAATGTAAAACTTACTAAGTTGACATTTTCGGTTTGACTTCTTTTTAAAACACTTTTATTAGCTTGACTTGTAACCAACTAACTAAATTTCGTTTGAGCTATAAGCTAACTATATTGTAAGAGATTCTAGGCCACTCTAACGCCTCCGACATTGCTTTCCGATTGATACAGCTGGGATCAACTCTCTAAAGCGCTAAGTTGAAAATGCCACTAAACGGTCACCCATACAAATAACAGCCGTGCCAAGTTTGTTGATCTGATACAATCGACCGGGCGAGCTATCGTCATCATCAGCCTGTATCAGTGAACTGCTGGACATAGGCCTCTCCCAAGGTACGCCACTGATTGAGCCCGGATTTCGGCTAGCTATACCGCGATATGCTAACCACGTAGAAAAATCTTGTACAAAATTACGCAAACAATTTCGCGGAAAGTTTGTATTATTAAAAAAAATAAAAAAATAAATGAATGTATAATGAGGCCACCTTGAAGCTTGTTATGTAGTTCTGCCTGGGACTTAGAGTATAAGACCGTAGATTAGTTTATTGACCCCCCCACTAACTGACTGAGCATATATTTTATCTATTACATTGCTCACACAAAGAAAATAGAGCAAACCTTTGCTATTGAAATTGCATCTAATTACGCAAAAAAATGTTTTCGTAGATGCAAAATGATTCGGACCCATGTCCGAGGACAATTGTATAAAAACATACTATTTTTTTTTTAACCTATACTGTTCCACTGCTGGCAAAGGTCTCCCCCATTTCCTTCCAGATATCTCTATACCCCGCAACCTCAGGCCAAAAAAAAGCTTGTATTAGGTGTAGTTGCAGCTGTTGGTATCTATAGAAACATAATACGGGTACATACCTATTCGGTTGGCACATAATTTTATGATACCATTAATCAACTCGTCTTAACATAATGGCTTGTATTAAATCCTTTCCACGCAGTAGCGGCAATTAGGTAAGATTACAAAAGAGCTATTCTGCTTTGATCTGACTTTTTTATTTTTAATCTTGAAAATGGAGAGATGAATCGAAAAAGCCGGTGAGGTAACGTTTTCTTACAAATGGACGGGGAAAGCTTTTTAGATAGCTTTTACCCACCTTCAGTAGATGTTTCTTTTCATAATGGTCATACATATTTGGGAGGAGAAATTAATATCTATGCTATCTTAGTACATAATACTTATTGCATAACTAGCTGCGCCCCGCGGTTTCGCCCGCGTCTTCCCGTTGGAACCTTTTCCGGAATAAAAAGTATCCTATGTCCGTTTCCTGGTCCTAAGCTACCTCCCCACCAATTTTCAGCCAAATCGGTTCAGCCGTTCTTGAGTTATAAAGTAGTGTAACTAACACGACTTTCTTTTATAAATATAGATATAACTTCTCTACAAATAGCATACTCAACTTTGTGAATAATATAAAAGGAAAGAAGAAAAGATGGCAGTTTCCAAATACACTACAGAATAATAAAAAAATTGCAATGTCTATCTCTGTCTGCTCATTTGTCATTTTAATCTTATGAGCATTGATTTTTTATTGAAGTTTTTACACTTAAATAAGGGTCATATCATTCATGCTATTTTTATAGAAACGGCTATAATTGAGTTTGGAATAAAAACTGCATCTCGTTCTGACGCGTTATTAGAACGAGATGCAACACGCAAAATCACCGATCTGTGTGCTATATTTTAGTGAGCCTTTACCAATTTCTAATGAAGTTAAAAAATATAGAGAGCTATACATATACGGTTTGACATAAATTTGACATTACTTCTATGGAGCTTATGTCAGATTTCAATCTCCAGTAGTGCCCTACTGGAGATTGAAATCTGACATAAGCTCCAATCGTGGATAGATCGGTAATTGAAACCGGCCGATAGAGAGATGGAGAGAGAGAGGTCAAAAACAATGCTTTAGAAACATTTTATAAGGGTTATTGTTTATAATTACTGTTGGGTCCGCCTTAGCTACTAAAAGGGAACTGACGTGATAGCAGTAGATTTAAATGTACATTAAAATGATAGTGGAATTTTCAATTAGCACCCCCAATACTAAAACATTCACGATTCATATTGTGATAATGAATAAATCGCGTGACTTTATGCACAAATACCTGGAATTTCCACGAAATTCAACGTTTTATCGTTTTATTGCAGCCCAACTAATAGAATTTCTTTGCAGTGATACACACCTGCTACACTTTGAATGAACAACCTTTGGAAGTTTTAGCATAAATGAGTTAGAATATGGTATAGGATTGGTTATATTGAACCATATTGAATTGAATTTGAATTTCAAGCAACGCAGCGTTTTGGGATGCGAGATCAAGTTGACTATTTATTTAAATCAACTAGTTAACAATATTGTTATTCTTGATTTTATCAAAATCTTGATGGGTTACAAGTTACAAGAAAAATAAAATACTCAAAAGAAATATACATAACATAACATCAACATACACATTCTCACATTTTATATACATCTACATTTTCATTCTACACTAGCTGCGCCCCGCGGTTTCACCCGCGTCTTCCCGTTATCCTGTAGGAACCTTTTCCGGGATAAAAAGTATCCTATGTCCGTTTCCTGGTCCTAAAGCTAGCTCCCCACCAATTTTCAGCCAAATCGGTTCGGCTGTTCTTAAGTTATCAATAGTGTAACTAACACGACTTTCTTTTATCTATATAGATTTAAGAAAATGTTTAAAAGCATGAAGATAACCAACATTTCTATAGCAATAAAACTGTACATAACCGTCCCTTTTGATATTATTTCGCCAAAATAGTCTTGCAATCTCAAATTGTACCTATCAACGACGCCAATCTCTTGGGCCCATTCTGAGACCAGTCAAAATTTGTTTCTTATCTAGCGCGAGCCCCACATTTCGACACATATCGCAAGTTCCTTCCTTTTCACATTTTATTTTGAAAATTTTACTCGGCTTTTCTCTACCAGAGTGGAGATAGGTCTGACATGTGAAATGATAATGGAAATAGGTTTTTTGGGTCATGAAAACTTTAAAAGCAATTTCTGACGTATGTGTAAAAAGGGTAACAACTTTTGGTTCTGAGGTGACTTGTGGTCAAACGCTATAACTCGTTAAGACGTTAAAAATCACACGAACAAACTTTTACTCTCTCCTTAATATAAAAGGACTTTTCCTTAAATCACAATCCTCAATGGTCTGATGGTGAAAGTGTATGTTTTGTTTTTTGCTACACATAAAAATATTGTCTATTTATCCTACTAATATTATAAATGCGAAAGTTTGTGTGTGTGTGAATGTTTGTTACCACGCGTCACCGAAACTACTATACCGATTTTGATGAAATTTGGAATGAAGATAGCTTATAACCCTGGATTAACACATAGGCTACTTTTTATCTCGGAAAAAGGTTCCTGCGGGATAACGGGGAGACTTATAAGTGTGTGTATGTTTGTTAATTGTTCACGATGAAACATCTCAATGGATTTAAGTGGAACTTGGAATGTAGATAATTAATTACGTAGCCACTTTTTATCCTGGAAAGAGATTCCTGTGGGGTGGCAGGATAACCGCGAGAGCAGCTAGTATTATAAATTTATGTTAAACCTTTTTAAATTAGGCTTTTTCACTTACTTTTATACAATGCAATTACAATTTTAGATACAATTAAAAGCATCTTCGCACATCGTTGCAAACCTTGTAAACAAGAACAATGACAGAACAAAAAGCACTAACGCCTTGTGAACAACGGTACTTTAGTATTTTTCAGCAATAACATTTAAATAATCTATTTCTGTAAGAGAAATGGGGTGTAAAGAGACAATGTTGCGCATTTCCATGCCAATCTGATATCTATGTTCAACGATTTGGATATAACATGATTTGAAAGTTACTTCTTGCAAATTGCTTTGTTAATTTTTTAAATCTTTAGTTTAAATTATAATTTACTACCTTGGTTTTTTTTTTTAATAATATGGAAGTAGATAGGTAGATACTCCACATATTTTTTATGACCTTTAACAGTTTTTTAGACTCTTGGTCCAGCTATAAAAGACAAACAGTCATCAAGCACCTATCGGCGCATTCCAGCAGTCTCGCTTGAGAGACAGTTGTCATTCCAGGTGTGACGTGGCGTCATCTTTGACCGCATCTTTACTTAATTTCAGATGACTTGTAGTCAGCAAAAAAGTACACAGAACATGGGTCAGAAATGTTATAAGTAAATGCTACAGCAAAACAAAGGAATGAAGAAAGCTATCCTCATTTATAAGATTGCAACATATTTGCTCAAGGTTTCATTTGGTACGAACGCTTGACTTGCAGCGCTTGCAAAGGTATTTGCTAGATTTTCTGTGTAGGTACATTACAAAAGAAACGAGTTTTCAGGACCTTGAGACGGCATTTGAATTTAAAGAGAAAAAAGAGATATGTTCCACCGTATATTTATATCATTTGCTTACGATGATTTATAAATCTAACTCATCTAACTCGGTAGTTTAATAAGCTTACCTATTTCAGTTCACAATACTTAGCGAACGTTTTAGTTGTTTAATTCAACTCGTCATACTCTCATGCTGGGGCCACACTAACGGGAAATGACGTTAAATGGCGCGATGTGACGTTTGACATAAGTGTGGCCACGACATTTGACAACGGCATTCACATTGGCGTCTGACGTTAGCCGATAACTGAAGTGCATTTACGTTGACCGTTCAAGTGTAGCCACTCACATAATTGCGTTATTAATTAACGCAATTTTTATTGACATTTGCCTTGACGTTGACCTTAGTGTGGCCCCAGCATTACGTACATATTTTAATGTCTTTGTCACGTACAAGCTGTTCCCTTCGGTTTCACCCACGTGGGCTTAAGTTTATTCTGACAAAAAGTATTAGATGTCCTTCCCCAGGTTTCCAACTATTTCAATCCCAAATTACATTAAGCTCGGGTCAAAGGTTTAGGCGTGAAAAGGTATACCTATAAGACACAAACAGACAAACATAGTTCTTTTCGCATTTATAATATTAGTAATGTATAAGTAGTAAGAAGACTAGTTTATCCATACTATACTATCATTCTTATTTTTATTGTAAGTTTACTTTTAATAAGAACTGATAGAGAAAATTGACAAATTTTGCGTTGAAAAAACAATAAGTTATTGTACCTAATCTTATTTTTATTTTAATGGTGAAGTTTCGCATTATAAGAGTAAGAAATAATATGATTCTTGGCAACTCATCTAGTTAATTTGAATTTCTCGTTTGCGAGCTCTTGGCTAGACCGAAGATTATTCTCAATCTTGGTCGCGTCAGATAATCCCTAGCTGGTTAGAAACAATGGTTCCAAGGCAGCAGTTTCATTGAAGGACCAGCTGATTGCTGACCTATATACTCTTGAGATTAAGTAATATTGTACGTGGTCTGCATCCTAATGCTCCTTAGTATTTTATTGAACTGTCTTGATAAAAATTAATGCCGTCGTTAGGATAAATTTGTTATCTGCTCACGGGAATAGATACCTATATGACTTTAAATGGAGTCATTTTCAAAAGATAAAACTCAGCATATTGTATCATTATTTATTACTTTAGTCTAAAATAACTTTATACTATCTACTTGCCTATTCATATTTCCACGCAAAAATTATAAATTAGCTGCGCCCCACGGTTTCACCCGGACTAAACTTTACCGCGGTAAAAAGTATCCTTTGTCCTTCCATAGGGTTTGAACTATCTCCTCACCTAATTTCATAAAAATCGGATCAGCAGTAAAAGGTGACAAACAAACAACCGGTGTTACTAACGCGAAATTGAATTGAATTGTTTGTCTGACATTTTTTGTATATTATTTTCCTAAGGATAGTAAGTACCGCGTTATCAATCATGTATCGCACATTTTTTTTTTTTTTTAATAATAATAATGCCTGCACAATCACATACATAGGCTCTGACCCCTAACTAGGTTTCCCTGTATCTAGGTTATCAGAAACTACGAGGATCGGGGATCCACAACACCCAGACACAGAACAAATACTTGCGCTTTTTTTTTTTAATGCACAAATATTTGGTCCTGTAGCGGGAATCGAACCCGCGACCTCACGCTTCGCAGTCGGCTATCCGCCCATTGCGCCACATCGGTCGTCATATTATACATGGCCTTATACGTCTGTAATAGACGATTTAAACCATGTTAATGGATTTTAATGGGCACCTGTGTTGGTAGCTATACAGACCAATAGGTAAGAGAAGGGCAGTCTCATCTGCATTCAGTGCAAATGTGCCAACTTTTTTTGCATTATTTTGATCAGAGTCGCTTGCTCTTTCTTCAACAAGTCAGTCAAAGCAGACTATCATGTATAATAAATGTGTAACACATGGAAAGACATTTACTTACATAATTCTGTAAAAAAACAACAATACAATCCTAGTTACAGCGAAAAACGGTTTTAATTAACCCCAATTTTGTGCATGATTTTGTAATCTGCGCCTGAACATTGTAATGTATCACGTCCCTAAAGCCCTTTTACAATGACATTAACAACCAGCCTGAAGTCATTAAGGAGGGCGTTATTTACAGGCCTGTGAGCAACTCAATTACTTAACTTACTGAAGGAAATCCGTTGTACAATGTAACGCCGCGACGCTGTGCTGTGACGATAATAAGCTTTATTTATACTATGTTTTTAAACGTACATTTTAATAAAACCTTTTTTAAGATATTAATAAGGTTAGGTATTGTATTCCATTTCTAAATATTTTTAAATTTTTACTGTTGCTTTAGCCACGCTAACGGGAAATGCGGTTAGATAGCGCGATGATTGACGTTTAACATAAGTGTGGTTATGACATTTGACAATGGCATTCACATTTGCGTTTGACGTTAGCCGAAAACCCAAGTGCATTCACGTTAACCGTTCAAGTGAAGACAACATAATTGCGTTACTATAATAAAGGATATTTATCGCGATAATAGGCATCGATATTTCCCTTGACGCTGACTTGAGTGTGGCCCCAGCATTTGAGGGAAGTGTTTGACCTCAGAACAATGTGGTCTGAGGTAGAGGTAGAGCGGTAGGTACATCGCCTGAATTGGGAACTGGCTTTCAAGCCATGATGGGCGCTGGCTGCTAGAGTGGCTGGCAGTAGTTGGATGAGTGGCGTATTTTGGGAGAGGCCTAAGTCCATCAGTTGACCGATACAGGCTGATGATAATAACAGTGAGGCTGCCAGAACACACCAAGTGGTGATTGGCGACAGATTTTTAACAAGCTAGCCAGGCGAGTAATACAAAATTCCTAACTGCCAAGCAACATTTTATTTTAATTTGGATAAAAATGTTTTTCATTTATGAACCTATTACTTTAAGCGGCACTTTGATATTTCAAACAGCTGACTTTCAGTTTTAGATTAGACGTCTAGTACATAAATTAGTTTTGTCCTTCACCGCTAAAATAACTTTTTTCTAAGTATCCTGTTGCGTTATATGTGCCTGGTAACTTTATTAAAAGAGAATGAATACACTGATGGCTGGGCTGGATTAACCATTAGGCAGAGTTGGCAACTGCCTAGGGGCCCCACATTAATTATGGGCCCCCACCACACCAAAAAAAAGGTTGCTGGAACGGCGCTCATGGGCCCCTTACACGCAAAACACTACTATCCATCGCTGGGGCAAATAGGTCGACTTAGATTAGCCAAACTATGAAAAGCGAGCGCAAATGCAAAAATTAACGCGATATTTTTTCAATTTTTTTAATCGTTGAACCGACGAAGTTTAGTTAGTAATTTAGGGTCATTTACTGATAACGTCTTTTAATTTGTTTTCATTACAAATATATAATTGCAAAGTGAAATAAGAAATATATTTTAAAAGGAAAGAAAATGGTAACGTTAAGGGCCCGAGCAGATGCCCCGGGGCCCTGACAGGATTAATCCGACCCTGACTGATGACCTCGGTAGTCTAACCTATTTATACGTTCATAGTATATTAATATATAATAACACGGTTTACCCTCGCCCATAAAGCACTTTGAGGATTAGAATGTGTCAGCTATTTTAAAAAGCAATAACTTGACGTTTAACACTTGAAATTGTTTGCTCTTTGAGGTCGACGAACCCGGTTTGCCTCGAGGGATTTCATTTTGTTGGATACCAACTCCCAAATTGGTGTCTGGGAAAATATCTAAGAAAAGCGCGTAGCTTTCTACAATAATAATTTTTAGTTCATCGGGAAGTTAGTTTGTATGTTTTTTTTTTACAGAACAGAAAAAAAAAATCTGGCAGATCGACAAAAAAAGCGAAATGATAAAAAGATAAATAGCCTTTAATTATTTTATAACCTAGGTTATTAGAACGGAACTAATAGTAATTAGCATACGTGTTCACGTAATCTGTCTGTTTTAATTTACAACAAAGTGTTCATGTATACTTGTTATGTTTACAGATATTAAAACACGTATTCGAAACGTGAAAAGCAAATAAAAATTCAGGGGACAAAAAATTTGAAAAATGAGTTTTTTAGACTCTTGATTCTAGAATTCAAATTCTTACAAAACTTTCATTATTTTACAGGTACAAACTTCTTGAATTTACTTTACTACATCGTCATTAACTTTGTACCAAGATCAGGAGGTCAGATGAGGGTATAAAGGTAAAACTTAATCCCAGTTCGACATATCACGTGATCCTCGGACATAAAGCAGTACTAAAGCCGGTATACGTCCCTTGGGATAGAGTTTTACACCACACTGTATATAAGAAAAATCAATAAATAGCTATGTTGTATATTCTCTGTTGTTTTGGACTTAGTGCAATAGCTTACTATTAGACAAGTAGGTATAAGCTAGTTGACTGTCTCCTCATTCAGTTAACTAAAAAAACCTTACATTTTCAGGAAATAAAAACTTCTTGCTGGACTAGTACTCCAACAAAGCTCAAATGCACTAGGTACAGTCAGCGACAAAAGTAGCTGATCGTTCTCGATTTTCCAAATGTGTTTCAAATCAGTAATTATTATTGTTTTCTTTACATTTTACATGGTATCATTTTGACTACAGCGTAACACACCTCATTTTAGGTGATGATGAGGTAAAAAATTGGTGTCTAAGATGAAGATGATAATAGAAAAAAAGAGTGATTGTTCAGCGAATTTTGTCGTTGACTGTACTTGAACATGATAAATTAATATTATTTTATTTGCTGCTTATAGTCAAATATCGCAATAACTGTCAAAATTCAATACATATTTTGACAGTTATTGCGATATTTTTCGAATGGGATAATTTATCACGCCGCGAGAATAAATGCCACTACACTGTTTTAGGCTTAACTAATAATGCATAATAATAATGCCCTGGAATGTATGCAGAGAGACTTATGTATGTATAATAAGTTTATGCATTTTTTGCTTTTAGGTATTAAGTAACTTATGTATTTATTTATCAATTTATTTTTAACTATTTCGAACTATTTTTAATCTAAGATTAAAAGTACTTTGTTTTTGTAGCTAATATTTTGTAACGGGTTGCAATTTCGCGAACCGCCAAAGTTAGCAAGACAGACGGTTCTCAACCTAGCAATATTATTAAGAGTATATTTCATATTTCAGAAGTGTAATATAAAGAAGCGACGAGCATTATATTTACTCGTTTATTATATTGTGTACTCAAAAGTCTTTTAGCATAAAATTCCGTCGTTTTACGACAATACTGTGAAGCAAAGCTAGTAAAATTCTGCTAATGGGTTTGGTGAACCAATGTTCTGTATCGACAACTGCTGTAGCTGCTGCTAATTTAATTTCACAATAAAACGTGACATGACGTATCAACGAGTGTCAATGTGTATTTTAATTGGAAAGGTAGGCAAATATAAATATTTAATAAAATATTAGGCACTTTCAGTGTTTTCGAATTCTCCGTGAAAAGTTTTAAATTTTTCATCACTTACAGAGCTTGTTCGGAGTAAAACATTATATATCAAAACAATATAACCAAATCAGTTTATCGATACAAATTTGATGGAGATAATTTTCAGAGACAACAGCATTAAGTAGTTAAAAGCATCCTGTTTTCAAATGCTTAGTTTAATAGCTTACATCAATACCATACTAAAAATTGAATGTTTGTAGAGATCTAAATATTGCATCATAAATCAAATAATTTAAAATTCTTACTAGTAGGTTTTTGCTATTAGGAATTTCCATTTGCTTGATTAGAATCCCCTCGACAAATCATTTTCCGCGAGACTTTGTAAGCGTTATAAAGGATATGTCAGCACTTTTATATCACAGCGCGATGAAAAATACTGGTTTTATGTTGATACCTAACTTCGAGAATGACCCCGTTACAGATTTACTATAGTACCTATAGGTAGAAAAAAGGAAAATCTTATCAGTAAACATGGAAATTTTGTTCAAAATATTTATTACCGAAGTAAATATGACATAAATTTCGTTACGATCCCCTTGAGATTTTCCCCATTCTAATATTCTAATGAAACATTTTTTATTCAGTACCTGTAACTTTTATGACTAGGCAGTTAACAGAAGCAACCTTCATAAATTCAATTGAAGATCAAACAGTAAACCGTAAAATGTAAAGCAAAAGCATGATACAAAATTTCTTGTATTTTATAAGTACCTAGTGATAAGATAATAATATAACGATACTACAATGTTTTAAAGTGAATTAGTTTTATCTGATAGGCAATACAAATACTATTTACAGGGTAGCCTTTGACCACAAGTCACCTGATGTTAAGTGACGATGTGGTCGAGGATGGCGCCATGCTACACCTGGACTGGGAACTGGCTCTCAAGTGAGGCTGCCGGAACACACCGATAGGTGCTTGGCGACAGATTCTTAACAAGAGGGTGGTAGCTAGCCAGGCGAGTACTAGAAAATACCCTACCACCAAGCAAACACCTTGTAATCACGGTTCTACTTCCTACCTAGATGTCACCTTAACGCTGAAAGAAACCTTAATTGTTGACTACCAGGCAGAGCGTGTGTAGAGACATTGAGGTAGTAAATAAAACCGAGATCGTGAGGTAACGTGGTGAGGCAATTTTGGCATGTTCGTACTCAAAGCTCGACCAGCAAAATGTGAGGAACTTCGCCTGCAGATCAAAGTTGATGGAAAAGCGCCTTTGGACATTATTTGCAATCAAACACTTTTGCTCTTAGTGATTATCTGCGCGAACGCACAAAGCTGCTGCAAGTTGAGAACTCCAGCATAGTTTTATGTTGAACTAGCTAACAATTTGATGTAGAGCTTATGCCGCAGTAGAGCTGTTAAACTTCAAATTTCATAAGGTGAAACTTTTCGCAACTTGCCGTGCTGAAGTAATTATATTATAAGGAATATTAATATGTTATCTCAACTGTATCTAACATTATAAAGAGGTAAAGTTTGTGAGTTTGAATGTAGCAGCTCAACGCTAAAACTGGTAATTTAATACTAAAACTTTTTTCTATGTTTGGAAGCTACACTATCATTGATTCTCACAGGCTATCATTTACTGTGCTAAATAATCATTTGTGACAATCTTCAAGTGAGAGAAACCGCGGAACGCAGTATTTTCTTTCTTGTGTAGGTATATAAAAACTTATGAAATCCTCTCGTCTTTTTAAACGTCTCGAAAAAATGTACCTTCTTTGTTTTTATTTTATTTTTCCATCTCATATTTCTTAACACACCGGGCGTCCCTATTTCCTTTAGATAAACATCTTTAATATATAGGTGAAAGTGCTATATAATGCATTTTATTAAGATGATTACACCGATAGGCGACGACGAGGGTTATGGTTACGACCTGAAATAGACATAACAGCTTACAGCGTTGGACAGTAAAGAGCTATCTTGATGGAAATGATGTTTATGTCCGTTTCCAGCTTATTGAGATGGGCTTTTGAAGAGAGATAATTAAATATTTTTAAAACTCTTTCTTAATTTATGCGCGCCTTTTATTAGACTGGTTTCGTAATATAAATATTTTAGATGGGAAATAGAGAATCATAAAATAAAACGATGGAAACTGGTCGCAGAAAAGACTGGACACTGAAAATCGTGACATATACGAGTAGTTTTTCTTACACATCTTCCTACATTATTATACATAATACAAGTATAGGGAGAAACTCTTTTTATATCTTTCAGTTTGATCATGTAATCGAATATTGCAGCACACTACGCCTGGATTAAAAACTGGTTCTTAAGTGAGGCTGTTTGAAAACGCAATAGATAGAAGGCAGAATTGAAGTCTCCGACAAAAAGTAATACAATAAAAATCTGCCCAGTGTTAATACTTAAACACGGTTAACAATTAAGTACAATCTCAATCTTAATCTTAGTAATGTTAAGTTAATTCGTTATAAAAAACAATTAGCTGCTAATGATATCTAGGTGCATCAGCATGTTTCGTAATTTGCTGAATGATTCAGGCACAACCATTAGGATTCGTCCATTGGATTGACGCGTCAATTATTGAAGTGCCGTAAACAGATCCGAACCAAACCGAGTGTCGGTTAATATATAAATAATAAATTACCTCAGAAATCTAATTAAGAAAATTGTATATTAGAGGAAGTGTAAAAGTAGCGCCAGGGCCCTTATTCGCTAATATACTAAGCACATCATAACGCGGGTGCGTTATCTGAACATATCTGCGTTGAATGACCGCTAAAGCACGTAATGACGTCATAATTATATTATTGGCAAGGAATCTTGATGGTCATAGCGAATAAGGGCTTACAGAAAAGCACATGTTACGAAGAGGGGTGAAACTCCTATCACCTGAAAGTGATAATATATGAATGTTGATGGAATAAAAAATGGAATAAAAAAACCAAGAATTATGAACTTCAACAGTTCAAAATCCTACGTGGCACTGCGCTCGTCACTCTAATATATTAGATGTCAAAACTCTTTATGCTCTGAACAAAAGTGTTTGCAAGAATTCCTAAAATAAACTAAGTGATTAGTTCCATTCCTCCTCGATCTAATTTCATCACACAGAATGTTAATTAATGAGGATTACTCCATTAGTACAAGCCGAAACTAAAGTTCTGAGCTAACGAGGATAAGGGAATTCTCCCTACTTTGTTTAACTTAAACATTGTTAGAATTAAATAAGAGTAAAACAAAGAATCTACTAGGAGCAAACTCGTTAGGTCTTTTATGGCACTCCTTTATTTTTTTTGCGAAAGGTGTGGTTTGCAAAGAGAAATGTTATTTTTATTTTAACGAAATCATCATCATCGACTCCTTGATTTATGGCCAACATTTGGTATGCAATGTACCTAATTCTCATTAGATAATATGAAAATAACTAACTGACATGACGCAACGCCCCAATGCGGGTCTTGGCCTCCGATAACAAAAGATGCCACTTCGGTCTGTCCTGCGCCACCTCCTGCCAGTCCTCCACATGGAGCACCGCAAATCCTTCGTAACTTTGTTTTTCCAGCGATATCTGGGACGGCCGACAGGAAATATGGGACTTTCTTTACCGGGATCTCATTTTATTTATTATTTTTTATCTTATAATGGCAAAAAATCTCAAAGGTAGCATCGTCATTGTGTAATGCTATCCCATAAAGAAGATTACCAGATTTATCATATTTAGTTTGACAAATCTGGTATTCGATCCGTCTCCAATTTTCACGAAACAAAATCTAAAAGATAAAGTTATTTCATGTAATTTAAGAATGTTTTAAATGTCATCTATCAAACTGCCAATTTCCTTTTCGAGATTAGGTTAGTAAACAAAAACCATTAATGGACTTTTACGTGTTGATTACAATTTTTTCGTATTATTAGTACGGGATTATACGAAAACTTCCTCATTTTCATTTTGACTAAACTCATTTACGGAATTTTAACATTTCGATATTTATATTCTTCAATATTTTCCATTTATGATAATTGATAAATTATGTCTTTGTTTATAATATGCCCAGATAGTCATTATCAAAAAAGTGTGCGTTATTATTACTAATATACTTATTCCGAAGTATGTTATGAAGCGATCAATTTATCTTATTGTCCTTCGTCTTTGTCATATAAATTTATTAAAGTCCGGTATGCTAGTGGCCGCAATTCTTCTCCTCTTAAAATGCTTGACCGATTTTGTTGAAATTTGGTATTGAGATAGTTCGGACTGAATGGGACATAAGATACTTTTTATCGCGATAATAGTTGACGCAGACGAAACCGTGAGAACACCTAGTTTCGTTAGCATAGGTTACCATAGGAAACACTGTCGGTCGTGCAAAAAAAAAATCGCTCCAGAAAGCAGCTCCGATAACTTTTTATGTTCGATCGAGTTCTAATTGATAGTCTCATGATCAAAGAACGGAAGTACGGTTCTAACTTTTTACTTGAACCGTTACTTACAAGAATTGTTCAACTAAGTACTTAGTGAGTTTGTGAAGGTTTCATTGTAACTCGGAGTTCAGTAAGAGTTGGCTATGTGGAAACAGGTTTTCAGACAGACAGACACTTTGTTCCTTTCGTTTAGCTTTTAGTGTTTCAAGACATTATATAACAAGTGGTTTGTTGATAGTTCTTGAAATAATCCGTAATAATCTTGTAACGCTCGAAATCAATAATCGATCCTGATCCGTTATCCGCGGTTTTGTATCGATATGTCAAGCCATAATATGTCATTTTAGTACTAGGGCTTAACATAATAATTACTACTAAAATGACATATTATGACATGACATATCGATCCAAAACCGCGGATAACGGATCAGGATCGATTATTAATTTCGGGCGTTAATCTGTTTGCTTTTTTATCTGGCCTCTATCTGACAGATGGACTATAAACTAGTCCCCATTCCAGGTGTAGCGTCGCAGAAAGTTTTTACACATCATCACTTAAAATGACGTGACTTGTAGTAAATCACTACCTTGAAATTTCTTGTGAATAAAATCAAAATATAAGAATGCTGTCGTCAAAACTAAAATTTTAACAGAGTTATTTCTAGATATAATTCTTATTCTTAAGACAATACAAATTGCGCTCTTTCATACGCTAACTTTAGCTGCTCTAAAGAACATCGTTATGAATTGAAAAGAACTGTAAACGCAAGCTCCGAGTAGAAAATTAAATGTCAACGACAAAAGGGTTCTTTTTTGCAACATTCTGTATCACACTTTTGTTTTACAAGTAACAAGACTCTTTGTGGTGCAATATAACGGGAAATAGCACTCGTTTTACAGTAGACTTTATGGCGTGCGTAAAGTGGCGGAGAAGATGTCTTTACATTTGCATAAAGCACACCAACCAGTATGGGTATTCCAAAAAATGATGATATAACCCAAGGGTGTTCAAGTCAGGAGTGGAAAGGTATATAGTGGGCAAGCGTGCTAATGCTAACCCTTTGACCACATCCTTGCTCTCCGTTGGGTGAGATCGTGGTCAAACGCTAGCTTAGGCAGTTGTTGTAAAAAAAATATGTAAGTCTATGTTGGCAAAATTGTGATAACTATAATATATGCATTTCTTTTACATCTTACAGGGTAGCTTTTGACCACAAATTACCCGAAGTTAAATGTAGAAATGGTCAAAGGTAGCGTATATCTATCCGAATAGAAAACTGTCTCTGATGTGAATAAAAAAGGGAAAAATTGCGGTAATAAAAATGTGAAAATGATTTTTTTTAAAACGATTAGTTCTTTTTCAATTGCTAGTCTATCAGTCTTTGCATATATTAATTCCTGCACAGTTTAATTCCTCCTCGAACTTTTCATAAACAACATTTACGTATAATAATGAAAACTAAATATTTTTCCCTAAATCATTACAGTGTCAGATAATGTTTTTCAAGCTTACTGCGATTATTTGTAAATTGAATGTCAAAGTGATTGGGTGGTGTAAATAGCCCCTACTGTTTCTATACACTCAAAGCATGGTTTGGTGTGGGTGTTTCTTTACATCTGTATATTATTGCGGGGATTGTATCTTGTTTCGTTTAGATCAGTAAAAGGAACGTTTGATGAGACTTGTATTGTAAAGTTATCGTTTCCTATGAAATCGAAGGTTTATTTTGCATCATTTGATTTTGACTTTGTTAGGGTTTTTAGTTGTTTTTGTTGTCACGACAAAGTTACCTAAACTGGAAATTAGGGAGTTTTTAATAACAACAAAATCATAATGAGTCTAACAATGTCTTTGCTTAGCATTGGGTCTTTTGTTTTCTTTGCATCTACATACATTTTATGCCTATTTACTGCACTTTAAACTCAATTAAAACTATCTTTTGATTGTTTTCATTTACAAGTTATAAAATTTGGTATTTATCTTGATGAAACGGGATATTTATCTTGTTGTCATGGCGTTTGCAACAGAAAAACAAATACGTCAAGGAAGGCAATTATCCCTTTTCTAAAACCAATTCTAATGATATTTAAAAAAGTATATCTCTTAAACAAATGTTTCATTGAATTTTTATGGAATAAATTAAATTAACGTCAAATAAAAAATAACCCAAAGATAACATTGTAATGTTTTTTTTTAGATAATGATATCTTTCAATCGGCATTTTGCGTCAGCCGCAGTATTTAAAACAAAAATATTTTTAAACTGTATAAAAATAAGCAATCACAAACAGTTTGGCAAACGGAAGAAAGCCAGTTCTTTTTCCGATCCAACTCCGTCATTACGGGCACGTAAACAATAGTGTCTAAATATATCTTCGGCCACGATTTGCAGGATTTTCTGTGACCTTCGTACAGGCATTACTGCATTGCGGGTGACTGAGGAGCTCTCACGCTACATTTGTGTTTACTGCAATCTGAAGTAAAGCCTAACGACCTTGGTAAATCAAGTAAATCAGTTAAGCTATGTGTTACTAATCTGATTATATTGCACTAAGGCGGTAGAGAATCAAATTTTACTAAACAAAATTAAAGCATAGATGGTTTGATTGCTTTCTTTGCAATACATACAAAAAGTAATTTTTGAATGAATTTATATGAGCTTTCATATAAATTTAGATAAGACTTTTGAGATTATACAGTACACTTCAGGTTGAAAATAATGTTCTTTTTTTTTGCGGTAACCACGGTGTAACCACTGTATTATCATCAGCCAGAAGAACCACTCCTTAACATAGGCCTCCTTCTTTGAACGGATACTAGCCCTTTGCATCCATCGGCTCCTCGCGACTCTTACAATGTCGTCGGTCCCCCAGTAGGTATGCAACTAGTAAAACAATAGTAATTGGAGATAAGTGAAGTTTTATAATGCTTTCGGCAATGTTGTTGTTGAGCCGAAGACTGGGCTCAGCGGCGTACCTTGGGAGAGGCCTATGTCTAACAGTGGACTAACGCAGGCTGAAAATGACGACAAATGTTGCAAATGTTTTAGCAAACACTACCGGATTGGCTATTTATTTATTTGTCACTCAATTAGCTACCTTCCCTAGCTATAACATTTCGTTTTGCCCAAATTAAGAATTATCAAATTGTTTTGCGAGCGACATCGATTAGTTTTTCAACGATTCCCATATACATTGTGAAGCCTCGAGAACAATGTTGATAATCTAAAACTTTGATTACAAAACAATATAAGTAGGTACGTTAGAAGTCGTACAAGTCTCTTCTCTAATCTCATAACTTCCAGGATCTGATTAGCAGGGGCTTGACAAACTACTTGTTGTTTTATTTTGAGTTGAAAATAGGTACTTAGACATATTTTTTTCTGTATTTTTGATCATATTGATTGTGTTTGCTGGAAACCGTTGTTTCCAGTTTCATTTACTCGCCTATACTAACATTATCCATAAAGCTATTCAGTGCTTTATAATTTTTTTAGATCTTCTATATTTACGTTTGATCGCAAGACACTAATGTTAAGTGACGATATACATGGTCGAATACTGTCGATTCCTTATTGACACCCTTTTTAAATGACTCATTTCGCATTTCACAATTCCGTTCACCGCTGGCAGAAACAAAAAACTACAAAAAACTTCAGTGCTTGTTTATTCCCTGAAAAAACTGAGTCACAGTAATATTGTTTACGATTATTATACACTTGAAATCCGATCCTTCATCCAGTGAGCAACTGGCGTGTTTGTTTACATTATACTGTTTACCTACCGCTATTCTCAAGCGGATACTAATGATGTTTGTGAAACGTAAGTATCTCGATCTATATCTTAACCAAAACAAAGCAGTTTTAAGCTTATGTAGTTAATACTAACTGATGGATGTGTTAATACATTTTTAATATTCATCATCATCATCATTTTCAGCTTTCCACGTTCCCACTGCTGGGACTCTGACCTTCTCTCAGAGAGAAAGTATGGGACGTAATCTACCACGCTGGCCCAGTGCGGGTTGGTAGATGTCGCATGCCCTTGAATGTTGCAGTTCTTGGGCATGCCGGTTTCCTCACGATGTTTTCCTTCACCGTTTTGAGCGATGGCAAATCCGCACATAACTTATTGAGTCATAGGAACTGAACGAAACTGAGTAACTTACTACAATTAATGGAAAGCAAGCGTAATAAAGCTGAGTAGAAGCAGCAAATTAATGTATGAGTATCTTCCGAAAGTTCTCAACAGTCTGCCCGAAGTTTTGCCGCAAATCTGTTTGTCTGAAGGAGCCTTAATTGAAAATTGTTCTTTTTGTGCTTGTGTTTATTTCTTGCTGTATTTACATTACCTCGTGATTCTATTATAGATGAAACGTAATAACCTATGTATGAAGATGTTTATTTATAATACAGACGTAATAATGTAATTATGTAGGAGTTCTGGTAAGTTATGGCCATGGCTAATAAAAATATAATGTATTTAGTGGTAAATTTTTTTATACACGCCCGAAGTAAAAGTTTCTACTCAGAACTTAGTGGTACTAATCGTGATCCTTAGAGCCACATATATCAGGGAAATAATCAGAAAATGTAATGTGACCTTAAAGGTAATATATTATATTTTAAGGTCAACAAATCATGAGAGGCAAACTTTTATTAGTTTCATAAATATTTTGATATTTACCGAGCAAGCTGAAGGCGCTGAGTGAGCCCCACAAGTCCCTCCCGCCGTTGCTGCTGCTAACGCACTGCTTCCAGGCACCTGATGAAACAAACATGATTATAAGACAATATACACAACTAACAATACAAAATAAAAACGCCCACATTATCACTATATGAGCGCCGGTGTGTTCCAGCAGTTTCATTTGAGAGCCAGTTCCCAATACAGGCGTAGCGTTACGCCACTTTTGAGCCCATCGTCACGATGATAACATCAGGTTACTTGTGGTCAAACGCTCTACTATAGAAGTAAAAAAACGGGTCCTAACCGAAATTCCCTGTGTGTAGGATATAAGAAACTACGCTGGATCGGGGTTTATAGCGCCTAGACTTGCTATTTTATTTTCAATGCAAAAATATCTATCCCGTGATGAAAATCGATCCGACGATCACAGCCAGCAGTCAGTATTTCGCAGTCAGCTGTTCGCCCATTGCACCATATCAAACTTTTAAAATAGGCTAAAAGTTATTGAATATGAATTCTAAACAACAAAATCAAGCGAACTTAATTTATCTCAATTGTGATTCGACTTATTTCTCAAATATATACTTAACAAAGTCTTAAAATAAGAAAATTTCAATTACTATAGAATTCAAAGTCTCTCTGAGGCCCGTAGGCCGTAACTAACTTTACATTAAAAACATTAAACATAACAAGGGATTCCATTCCTTATTAAACAAAACTTTCTAAAGGAATACAATAATAAAGTTTCCTATGAATGGAATGAATACGCTACGAAAGCTTTGCTGAAAATTTGATACAGGGTAAATAAGGTTAGGGAATTCCTTCGAAAGGATCAAATAACTTGTCATGGCCTGAATAGTTATGTAAAGATTCGTCGTTTTGAGGAATGTAGTTTTGCAAAATTATTGCCTATAACATTACATGTTACATGTCATTGTGATCATATTATATGTGATCATTTTAAATGTGATCATCTAACATGTGATCAATTACATGTCAATGAGAAATCTCAGTAATAATATAATACTAAAAATCTGTCGCCAAGCACCTTTCGGTGCTTCTTCTCTTGAGAGCCACCAGTTTGTACCTTCGATCACACCATCACTTAACATCACTTTTATCAACACTATGTCAGCATTTGTTCAATGTCTCACCTCACCTCATGGTAAGTGATGACGAGGTCGATGATTGAGCATGCTTTCCTACAAGATATATATTCACTCTGAAAGAAAATCTGTCCTTAATATTCGCACAACCTTTTTTTATAATTCTAGATTATTTGAAAGAATTTTAGATTACAATTTTTTTTTGTTGGTTTTACCTTTAATTGTTCCTGTTTATAATCTGGCTGGTAGGGCAGCAGCATTCGGATCTTGCCCCATCTATTGAAGAATAACGCTATGGCCCCAACCCAGACCAGCAGCACTAAAACTACTATGCCGATTTCCACGCCTCGTATCTGTGTTAAAAAAAGAATCAATAAAATCGGGCAACTCTGTAAAAAGTAATGCGTGGTCACTGGTTATCCTAGAAATATTAAAAGTGTTTTTAAATAAATGCGAAAGTTTGTGCGTGTGTTCGTGTGTGAATGTTCGTTACCACGTATTACCGTAACTACTAAACCGATTTTGATCACCCTGGATTAACACTCTGGCTACTTTTATTCCGGAAAAAGGTACCTGCGGGATAACGGGAAGATGCGGGTGAAGCAACGGGGCGTAGCTAGTTAGCTATTACATAAAACAATGTATTATTGTAATCGTGTAAATTTGTGAATCCCATCCTTCTTTCGTTTTGGAGGAATAGCAGAAGGAGCCACCTCCTTCCTTCACTTTGATCTACTAAAGTGGCCGCTATGTTTTCATTTTTTATGTTACAGAGTGGCAAACAAGCAGACGGCTCGCCTGATTGAAAGCGGTTGAATATTTCCTCCACCAAGGGAGCTGTCGACCCTTAAGAACTCTTTTCACACCCATCTTGAAAGCAACTTGTAGCACTGCAGAAAGACTTCCGGACTTATGATCGGAGTTCAAGGCTCATTTTCGGTTGTTGCACCATCTCAGTTAGCTAGTGCCATACATACGTACGAGTACATGGCCTTAGAAGTCCATGACAGGCGATTTAAAACATGTCAGTGGGGGTTTAAAGAACACTCTTGTTGGTGGCTATACGAAAAATTCGAGAACGGCAGGCTTAGTGCAGATGTGATTAACATTAGTTGTATTGGAGTCGAATCAGAAATTAGGTAATCCGTTAGAGAACTAAGATCACCGACATAGCTCAGAGAATTAGCAAGCTGAAGTGGCAGTGGGCTGGTCACATAAGCCACAGAACCGATAACCGCTGGGGTAGACGTGTTCTTGAGAGGAGACCGCGACTTATCAAACGTAGTGTGGGACGTCCGGCGACAGGGTGGAGCGACGACTTGCGCCGAGTGGCTGGCAGTATAGTTGGATGAGAAGGGCCGAAGATCGGGCTCAGTGGCTCCTATGTCCAGCAGTGGGCTGATACAGGATGATAATGATGATGATGGATTGGAGTCGCTGACGAGCCATCTCGTTCTTTCTTCAGCAAGCTTGTCAAACCAGACTATCTATCTCTGTCTTATAGTGCCATATTACCGTGGGAAACGTAGGCGAGGGGTCGGGTGGGGCCACTGAGGACCGTGGAGTCGCGCCCGACGTCCCGTCCTGCTGCGGCGACGTTCTCGGCGGCTCTGCAACCAAAACAGTAGGTGAGACCACGTAACATTGCAAGTAAAAGAACTGACTTCAAAGATTTTCTCATAGATGCCATTGTCAGAACTGGACCAAAATGCATTTTGGTCCAATTCTGACATGGGACCACACAGGAAACACCAGCTTTCAAATAAAATAAGAATTATCAAGATCGGTTCTCCCAGTCGATAGTTTTCAGGTAAAAGAACATTACAAAAAAATACAGTCGAATTGAGAACCTCCTTCTTTTAAAGTTGGTAAAGAAGTGCGAGTTGGACTCGCGCACCGAGTGTCCCGTACAAATTGATTTTTTTGTTATTTAACTAAATGTTTACGGTTTTCAGACTATTTCCTTACAATCCATTATCTCGTTAATTCATTAAGTTTCCAGTTTTCAAATTAATTAAAATACCCTCTAAAGTGAACTCGGTTCATTCATACAATGCATACTAAACTTGTCTCGCTCCGTGTTTAGTGTGGGTAAGTGACATAAACAGGTGGTGGCTAGTCCAGTTGGAAACTAATGAGCGATGTGGTTAATCGATAATTGAATGCTAACACATACGAGCTGTATGGAGACTAATACATAGGTAGATATACAATAAGCACCTCTATCACCGTAATGATAGTTGCAAAGTTCATGTGACATAAGTGTTAGTGAAGCGGAGAGGAATCGTTCTTAACTGAGCAATTAGGTTAAGCAACATTTTCTGCGGTCACTACTTCGATTGGTGACATATGTAATGGTATCTATAACAGAGCGCTTCGGTGCTTCGTGGATCCCCGGTTGTTGTTTTAGGATAGCTGTCGTAAGGCTATGGAGGTCTGGAAACTCTGGGCTGGCCACTAGCCTATCTACCAACTCGTAGTGGATTATGGTCCATACCCCCTCTCTTTCTCTCTGATACAGACCTTTGTCCCAGCAGCAGTGAGAACGTAATGAGCTGATAATGATGACGTTAAACCTTATTCGCTGGCTCGGCCACCTTGAAAGAATGGGAGAGGATCGTGGGGTCAAACGAGCATACAGTGGACGGCCGAGTGGCCGTCGCCCTGTCGGCCGTCCCAGATATCGCTGGAAAGACAAAGTCACGAAGGATTTGCGCGAGCTCCAGGTGGAGGACTGGCAGGAGGTGACGCAGGACTGACTGAAGTGGCGTCTTTTTTTATCGGAGGCCAAGACTCGCTTTGGGTCGTTGCGCCATCTCTGTTAGTTAGTTAAACATTATTCTACTCTAAAATATTACCTACCCCGTGGCTTCGCCTACGCCCTCTAGTGCCCAGTTACAACATCATGTATAGCATAAAACCAATGTGTCAATTTTCATCAAAATCGGTCATAGCAGGAAAAGAATTAAGAAATACGAGTCGGCACATGCACGTCGCTCGACGAACCGATGACCGATTGGGAAGAAAGGTTCTCGAGTGGCGACCACGAACCGAAAGACGTTCTGTACGTAGGCCCCCCCACTAGGTGTATTGAGGACATTGTAAGAATCGCAGGAAGCCGATGTATGCAAATGGCTAATAGCCGTTCATGGTGGCGTTCAAGGGGGAGGCCTATGTTTAGCAGTGGACTTCTTCCGGCTGATAATGATGATGATGACATGCACACTGAAATTTTATCTTTAAAGATGTACGGTACTGTAAAGTAAGTATATGATCAACTATGCAAGCATCCAATGTGATTCTCAGTGCTCAGTGATGCAACACTTACTCGTCCCTATATCGTTTCAAAGAAAGCATAAATAAATTTGTATGTAAATTTTAAATCTATTTCAACCCGGCTATTGGAATATTGGAATCAAATATGAACAGAATGCAAGTTACTCTTCATATCGAAAATTCAGCATCCGATTGATAAAACTGAGCTTACTTATGCCACGTTTACTGTATGTAAACAAAAACATTAATTGCTTTCGAAATTGCCATCCACACAAATTTTGTTTTTGTTATCGCATCACATTAAGCGTCGATAGATAGACCGAAATGTTAAAATACAAAACTTTAGCTTGTATATTTTAGGCAGTAGTGAGTTTTGCACGATATTTAGATAATGTATGTTTATAAACCCTTATATTGCTTGTTTAAACAAACAGGAGGCCTATTGTGACATGTTGGAATATACCTATTTAAGTATGTATTGATCCATTAAGTGGAAAATCAAATATTTGGTTTGTCACAACTAACAACCGCCACTCAGCTGTCTAAATGTAGTATGTAATTTATGTTCTCACTTACTCTATAGTTAAGAGTAAATAAAATTTATTCGGTTTAAAGATAGATACAATAAACTGAAATAATAAGATTAATTTTACGTAAGAAAAAGATATAATGAATGGAGGATTCATCTCTACATTACATACTCGCAGATAGGTAATGTTATAAAGAGTAACATAGGCTACTTTTATTTAAGACATTTGAACCCTAGGGAAGGTCATAGGATACTTATTATCGTGATAAACTGTAGTTCACGCGAAGGAAACCGCAGTTGAAAAATACATTTTAAGAGTCGTGTTTGACCACAAGTCACTAGTAATGGTAAAATTAGTAATATGATGCGCAAATTCATCACATCATTGACTAGATATAAAATGTATATCCAATTTCAGATACTACCTACACAAAGACTCTGTAAACTAAATCTCGGGACCAAATTTAGAAAATCGGTCAGAGCGAGCTCTCGAATCATATGTACTTTGTACTGGGCGGGCGTATTCGAGAGAGGCGTCGGTGATGCAATATAGATACGAGATGCGCTTTAGTGGTCTTTGCGGTAAGCGAATTAAATTGTAGTATGTACCTGGTCTCTCTCTACCTAGCTTTCAATAGTATAAATATGACTGGCATATTACCAAAGGTAGTCGAAAGTGGATGTGTTTGTGATCTTACTAGGCAAACAATACAACTTGAATGAAACATACCAATGTGTCGGGTGACCTAGTTTCTAGGGACTACGATTGTGACTAATGTTCTTTTGGAGCGAGCAGTGAATAGTGAATATTGCATGAAAAGGCATTTTGCAAAAACTATTTGGTGTTTCTTTTTTTATGAAATAGAGTGGGAAACAAGCAGACGTCCCACCTGATGGAAAGCGGTCACCATCACCTATAGACATTTGCAAGACCAGATGCGTTGCCGACTCTTAAGAACTTTTTTCACACCCATCTTGAAAGGCATCTTGTGCAGATTAGGTAAAACTTCTTATCGCGACAAATTGTACCTAGTCCACAATAAGGGTGAAACTGCGGGATGCAGTAAGTATATTATGATAAAGTCATAAAGACAGTTGTTTTAAATTTTAATAATATTCATCGCCAGAATAACATTCTGCGATGCTTGCGCTTGCGCATGCATCCGGAAGCTTGAGTGCGGGTAAACGAACTGGTTGGCACTCAGCCAAGCCAGCAATGAAATGGCAAGAGATGTGTAAAACAACCATTCAGAAGCTTAGGGAAGCGACCAAATCGTTTAGTAAAGGTTAATGGGTAAAGAATGAAGATAAAATAGAGCAAGTTACTAATCGAGTTATAGATAGGAAGAAAGGAGTGAAAGATGCGGTGACGGATCATCATCATCGGCCTATTACGTTGGCAATGTGCAGGTTGGTAGCCCTTATATGTTGCGGTTCTTGGACATGCCGGATTTCTGGCGATGTTTTCATTCACCGTTTTGAACAAAGGTAAATCCGCACATAACTTATTAAGTCACAGCGGTGACGTATACAAAAATTACAATTAGGAAGACTTACACAATCACATACATAGACTCTGACCCCTAACTAGGATTCCCTGTGTCCATAGGGAAAGAAGAGAGTGAAAGAAGAAGATGTACTGCGTCGATCCTAAACAATTGAACCTAGAGCAAGGTGATCATTACTATAATCTTACCCTGGCTTTGGCAAAAAAATTACAGTCCGCCGCCTGCGTAAAGTCAGTCATATAATTTATTGCATTCCGTAATGTTAAAATATGTGATTTGGCCATCACCGCTTGGGTGACCCAAGATGCTTAGTGGTGTGAGTAATGAATCTCAAACTATTTTAGTCGTCTTCTGTGACATCTACGGAATGAGATGTGTTAGCCCTATTCTTGTCTGATGACAAATAGATGGCGATGATGACAAATAGAGTTTAAAATAAACAAATTGAGAGGTCTGAAAACAGACTACGATCTTTAAAAGAGTTGAAACAAACTTATATTGGGACTTGATTGGTTTTGACAAAGCATCCTAAAACTACATAGCTTTAAAACAATGGTTGAATCCCGAAAAGTGTGAGTCATTGACCGATTACAGATGATCAAAAATCACAAATCATAAATGCGACAAGACTTCTGCTCTTAATGAAGAAAAAAAAATCGCTCTACATGGAAACTTAAGGTATTTTTTAAAAATAATTATAACAATTAACGTTCACAGACGATTTTGGTTCCTAATATGCGAACAGTAACATCTGTAATAGAATTCTATTACCGTTAGGTACTACTACAGTAACAAGGCCCATTTGGACCGTGTAACATGGCCCATTTAGGCCTTGTTACCCAGTTTAATGCCTCATTGTTATTTTATATGTTTTCTGTCTCGGGTCTATGCGCAGAACTCTGACATGCATTAATGGAAGCGTAGCTAATTAGTCAACACTAAGAGAGGAAAATGGGTATAGATTAGATAGGGCAATGATAAGATGAATGGCATTATGGTACCAAATATTGTGGGCTGTTATTGTGAAGTTTTGATGGATGAACACAGATTTAGCAAATAATACTAATACGTATTATTGATTTTATTTGCTGCATCAGTTTTCAAACGGGTAATTAATACTTTTTATATTGATTGTATTAGCTCTACTGCCCCATATCTAATGATATTTTACATTTCAATGACTGTCACTCTTCTATCTATTTGTTAATACCTAACAGATTAGATCAGATCAGTATTAGCGGTTCAAGGAAATTTTCACATGTTTTTAAACTATGCAGTATGCGATTGTGTGCCAAAACTTTTAATTGCGAGTTCAACGACCGGGCCATATTTCATTCATGAAATGGACTAATATATTAATGGGCTTGCTAGAACTCGCATCATAATCTCATTTACCTAATGCTTCTGTTTAACTGAGACATAAATCATGTTATGTCTATAAATGAGAAGTCACTATGAGAGTGATGATACAATGTTTTGCGAGTTGGCTCAGTGATTAGAATGCAATTTCGCACGAGTAACATCCATCATCATCATCATAGTCTGTCATATTTCCACTGCTGGGACGGAGTCATTTTCTCAGAGAGAGAAAGAGTATGAGACATAATCGACCACCCTAACCAGTGCAGGTTGGTAAATTTTGTATTCCCTTAAATATTGTGTCACTGATTTCTTCACGATGTTTTCTTTTACCGTTTTGAGCGATTTTAAATCCTCACATAACTGAATAAGGTCTTAAATGAAATGGGACTCGAACTTGATATCAGCGCCTTGTAAGACGCACGCGATATCGTTTGTCAAGTAACGCTTATGCAGCAGTTTATTATAAGAGATTTAAACAAAGGGCCTAGCCTACTCAAATTCTTATTCATCTTATATTTTAACATACATAAATTAACACCACCAACCGCATTATACAATTTCATAAAACTTCTGTCCAACTTCTGATCTTGTGTTGTGGTAAGAATCACTCTACACGGAGAAAAAAGACCTTCCGAAATACCGTTTTCCTTCTGAGTCAAAAGGAAAGGATTTGTGATTCAGAAGGAAATCTATTGTAAAAAAGGAAGGACTCGGACTTGGAAGGTAAGACTCAGAAGTAGTCCGTTTTTTTTGTCAGTGTTGGTTATAAAACAGCCTATTGTTACTAGCTCTAAGATTTTTCCCTTAGGTAAGGTTGTTGTATGTTTTGTCGCTGTGGTGAAACAATAAAGCGTCATCTATATATCTACTAGAAACATAGTCTGAACATGGTATTAGCATTTTGATTCCCCTGTCAATTCTCGGTTTGCCTCAATTCACAGAGCAGTTGCAGTTACAAAGTTAGTTTGTAACAAAGTCGGTATTCTGTCATGTACACAACACCTGCCCGACAACCAGTTTCAACACAGAAAACTAATCTCAGACGTGCTTGGGGTAACGTCCAGTGAATGACATTGTAGAACATATTGAAGGCAATATATTGCACGGTACAGTACAGTCAACGACAAAAGTCGCTGAACAACTACACTTTTTTCTATTATCCTCATCATCTTAGACACCGATTTTTGACCTCATCATCACCTAAAATCAGTGTGTTATGTTGTGGTCAAAATGATACTTATTTGAAACACATTTAGAAAATCGAGAACGATCAACTACTTTTGTCGCTGACTGTACAACCTTCAAATAAAGAGGCTGTAGGGAGCTTGGTAGAGCAGACCGTGTAAAGCTTCGTACAAATAGCCGTGGTCACAGAACAAATATAGTAGGGGAAGCCTGAGCAAGGCGCATATGTTAAGGGGCATCCTACTAATGTTATAAACGTGAAAATTTGTGAGTATGGACATTTGTTACTTATTCACGCCAAAACTACTGAACGGATTTGAGTAAAATTTGGAACGGAGATAGCTTATACCCTGTGTTAAAATATAGAATACTTTTTATCCTAGAAAAAGATAACGTGAAGACGCAAGTGAACCCGCGGGGCGCAGCTAGTTATTATTTATAGCATAGTATCTAAGAATCTGTGGTAATTTTTTGGGCGCGCTCATATTTACAATTTTATTCCTACTACTACCTTGGAAATCTACACTTAATGTACTAACTTCTAATAAGATTTACATTAGTTGTCCTTATCCAGAGTTCGTAGGTGATATTTAGGTCACGTATTAACCTACAGCTACTGTTTCGACCAATACAATGCAAATAGAATCGCTACGCTGAGCAATAATAATCCATTTATGTTGATTTAATTATCAATTTGTTGTCGTATTCTGTCAGACAATGCTATTTAGGACATTCCGTGAACGCTCGGGCACGCAACAAGTGCAATTAGGCGATGAGAATAGACGTGATTATATCCGAGGGATAAATGGTAGAGCATTTTTTAACGTAATAAGTAATTTTGTCCATTGCAGGTTTTGACTCCGCGCTAATGACGGTTTTCAGTCAAGTTCAGGTCAGGTATAGTCTGCACTGGGAACTGGCTCACAAGTAAAGCTGCTGGTACCGCAGCTGAGCGCGCTGGTGAGCTGGTGGTGCTGGTGCTGGGTATGGTTATTTGCTTAGCAACAGTTCTTTAACTTAAGCTAGCCAAGCGAAAACAAAAAACCGGTCAAGTGCGAGTCAGACTCGCGAATGAAAAATTATGTATAAAAACCGCTAAAAAATCACGTTTGTTTTATGGGAGTCCTCTTAAAATATTATTTTATTTGGTTTTTTAGTATTTGTTGTTATAGCGGCTATATAAATATCATCTGAGAAAATTTCAACAGTCTAACTATCACAATTCATGAGATACAGCCTGGTGATAGACGGACAGCGGAGTCTTAGTAATAGGGTCCCGTTTCACCTTTTGAGTACGGAACCCTAAAAATTGCCCTAACATAAGAAAAAAAAACATAAACAAAATACCTTATGTTTTTGTTTCAACTAGACACGGTCAACATAGAACTACTCGAAAAAGCTTTTTCTACGGTTAAATCCACAGATTGCTATGTTTGTTAGTGTTTGTTTTAACTATGTAAACGTTGCTTTGGACTGTACTCGGACCGGAAATAGAATGTTATTTTCATTTCCGCTAGTGAAACAGCCGACAAGTATACGTCAACGTATTTGATTAATGGGATCAAACTATGATACATAATGTTAATTTCGAAAACACTTCATATAAATTGTTTTGTGGTAATTCTCAGTAGTAAGTTAAGAACCTACCTTATTTGCAGGTACCATAAAATGTAATTTTTATTATAATTTATAAGTATGGCCCCGAAGTTAGATACTAAATTACTATGTTAAAGTGACAAACACAATACATGAAAACTCCCTTATTTTATTTTTAAAAACGAAAATATGAAATAAACTTTTACTAAAAATTTCAATCTATTGCTTTAGTCGAAAAAGTAAAAGTTTTTAACTTTCAAAGATATTCTTGTACGAATATTAGAAAAGGGCAGAACATTTATATCTGTACCAGATGAAACTCTGTTATGTTTTGTGTATTGAATTATACCATACCTCTTCAGTTAAACCATTCAATTTGTACCAAAGGGAAAAGGGAAAATACCTTGACTTTTCTATAGACCGTTAATTATATTAAAGTCACTGTAACTCATGGATACCTAAGCATCGTTCGACATTATCTCCTAATGCTAATGTGCCTTTCGCATGTTCTATCTCCCATATTAACACTCAACACGCGAAATTCTAAATGAGGGTTGAATGCCAAAAGTTCTTTGACTCCAACATTATAAATACTGAAAAGCAAGAAGCGTTACGTTACAATCAAACGTTCTGTAATCGTTAAAGTAGAAACATACAGAGCCTGCTAATAACATTACTCTTTCTTTTAGCTTTACTGTGATGAGTTAAAAGAGTTATCACTTATTTATTTGCCCTCAGAAAAGGGAGAGGTTGTCTAGTCAAGAGGTTACTTTTTTATTAATGATTCAGCACATACTCTTTAGATAATTATTTTTTATTTTATTTTTTTAATTTTATGTTTTGTGAAGATTTATGGTAAAAGGTGGCGCCACGCTACGACTATGACTAAATTGATTTTTTTATAAAATTATTAAATTAGGGTCAACATATTCGTTAACTGCAAGAGAAAATATCATACATGTAGATCTTTCATTTACTGAATAATATTCAAAATGAGTCAAATAAATTGTAAAGGTTTTGGGCGACAATCGTTTGAGGTACCCTCATTAAAAATTGTTACTTTTTGTGGGAAATTTTACAATTGAGTTGGTGGATTTGAAGTTGCAAAGCGAATCAAGCGGCTTGGGCTTGTTTGCTGTCTTTAGGGACATTGTGAATTCACCCGTAAATAAATAATACTTTTTCCTACCAAAAAGGTTCAAAGGGATTTGGAAAAGATCTTTACATTAATATAATTTAATGAGGAACACAAAATTTAAAATATAAACAAATTTTGTTTGCCATGTGGAATTGTACATAATATGAGATTTCAATTTTATGGTTCATCCTGCAATAGTAGAAACAAAATAGAAACAATTTCTGTCACGCACGTCTAACTTAAACTTACTGCGTCCAAGAGAGACAAGTATACTTTTCATGATGAGTATGCAGTGTGACGTTATGCTCTTCACTCATTCTCAGACACTTGCGAGCTTTAGATTGCAAAACGAATATCTTGCTATCTCATTCCCGCCTCCCAAGCGCCATGCCCGCGCAGGTTCGTGTCATTGACCGTTAGGGTGTCCATATTTTCTTGAAATTACTTTGCAACGTGTTTTTTTTACTAGTACGGATTTAGAACGACTACGTATATTTTTTTACCGTACGATCCTCTCCTATTCTTTCAAGATGGCCGAGCCAGTCAAGTTTAGTTTTTAGTTTTTGTGACGGTCGATCGGCTGTCGCTTGGTCGGCCGTCCCAGGTATCGCTGGGAAGATGAAGTCACGAAGGACTTGCGCGAGCTCCAGGTGGAGGATTGGCAGAAGGTGGCGCCGCGCCGGGGAGACCTAAGTGGCGTCTTTTCTTATCGGAGGCCAAGACTCACTTTGGGTCGTAGCGCCATCTTAGATAGTTTTTTTTACGTATATTTTTAATAACACATGTTTAGTTAACTTACCCAGTGTTCGGAAGACTATAGGCCTGCTTCTGTACTTATGCCCGCCCCAGAGCGCGGCAACTGTCACTTGGTACTGGGTGTCTGCTTCGAGACCGCTCAGTATGACCGCGTCAGAGTTCCCAGCTACCTCCAGTACCACTCTGTAACTAACGATCAATGAGTGAATTGCAACGTTTTTTATCAGCAAGTCGGGGGAAGAAGGAAAAGTGAAGAGGAAAGATAGACGAACTAAATGTAGAGCGAAATATGTTACAGTTTCGTAAAAATACTAACGTAAAATAGATGGCAAACAAAATTATTGTGTATGTAGCAAATCATTATAAAAAAATCTAAAAATTATGATAAGAGTATTTTTCATTAAATACTTGAAAAAAAAAACGATTAGTAAATTAGTTTAATTTTATGTCCTGCATTTTCTATTATCTATTGTCACATTAAGCAACACAATAAACTTTTGACATATATTATGAAATTGCTCACAATTTAGTCCACAATTCATTTTAAATAGAATTTAAATTTTAAACAAAAAAATTTAACAATAGGTGAGAATAAATAGATAGATAAATAATCATACAATGATATTTCTTTACAAGCATTTCAAAGAACACGCATCGTAAAGTCTTTACCTATCAGAATCATTAAAATGAGAACTAAACGTCTACAGTTTTGAATCCCTCAAAAGAAACCACTTAAATCCCTCACACCTAGTCCACGAACCCTGTTTTCACTTTACGTACACCTTTCACTTAACAAAAGACCGAGACAATGGACAAAAAACATATCAAAAACGTCGAAAGAATCGTGAACGGAACAAGGCTGGGCGGAACGGATGTTGTATTACCGTTGAATTTCCTGAAGAAATCGCTAACGCTTTGTTGAATTGTGCTGGCAACCCTAATTTGGTCTGATGTAGTTCCGAACGGAGCGCGATAATCAATGAAAATGGAAGTTTTCTTTGAAGAAATGTTAGGAGTTATTGGAAAATATAGCATTTACTGGGAGCAGAGACTTATATTCAATACTTTGCGAATAAGTTCAGTATTTATGTAGTTTTGATTAGTTGAACAGTTTCATAAAATATTTACTTTAATTCACATTTTACTCTGTGTGTTTGTTTACCAAATTTTGACGATTTGTAATTTCTTTGCAAACTTAATTTATTTTTAATGTCAATAAGTTTAAAAGTTTTTATCATTAGAATATTTATACCTATAATATAATGCACTTCAAATCAAACTTTTAAAATTGTCTTATCAATTGTTCAATACTTTCACAGACGGCCTTTAATATTTGACATAAATTTAACCTCGATACCTCTACGCGTTCCTGAAAAAAAATGGTCTATATGGACGGACGCACAAAAAAGTGATCCGAAAAAATGGGTTCAGTTTTTAACGTTTTGCCGATTGGAATCATTACAAATTATGGTCGACATACCTACTGTATAAATGAAACTAAAAAATCGGATAAAAATAGAAGTAGATACGTTATTTTCAGCTCAACTAACCTACGACAACAATCGGCGTGAAAACGTCATACGCATCAAACAATCAATCACTAATCACTATTGATTAATACTGACGTATTCCTAATGGAATTAGCTGCGATAGAGAAGCTGATAGCGGGCATGACTGTGCTGCCTTTATTATTTTAGACCTTATTAAATATCTAAAGCAGTTCAAAACACTATTTATAAAATACCAGAAAGTAGTCAATTTAAAACTAACTATTGATTTCGACTATTCAAAATTCGGTATTGTTTTGTTTTATTGATACTTAAGGGGTAGATAGAAAAGGAAAAGAAAAAATATACTCAAGGGGGTAGGCCCATTCCAGCTCAGCTCAGTCTTGATTCTGAATTTATGCTAATCTCTACAAATATTAACACAGCAAATAAGTACATACCCAAAAGATACCTGCGCCCCTAGCCAAGATGCATTCTACAATCGTTGACGCTAATAGAAAACAAATAAAAGTATAGATTTGGCATATTTCAACGCTAAGTCACGTGGTCAGAAATATGTCAAACCAATACATTTTTTTTTCCATTAGCGTCAACGATTGCAGAATGCATCTTGGCTACGGGCCCTGTTAAATTCATTCTAATTCTATTTATTATTATACTAGTAATCGATTCAGAAGAAACACATTAATGTTGTGTACTTAAAACCTCTGTAAACATAGTTGGTGAACGCTTTCATTACTTACAAAGGCCTAAATAAAAAGCTACAATAAATGCTTATTTTCTTTCTCTCCTACGAAACACATCCCGGAGAGAAACGTAATGACTATCACACGGAAATTCAATTTATTTGAACGGTAAATAAAACGAAGGATGTTTGCTTTGCTCGGTAAATATTCCTTCATAGCAAATATTACCCATGTAGCATAAATAAATAGGTATTTAATATTTTCATGACAGAACTTCATACAACTTGCAGTTTTAATAGGCAGTAGAATTTTTCGCTTGACTTACTCGTAGTATTTTTACTACACGTCATCATTAACATTATTCTATAACGTTGCTGGCATGTAGGCTTTCTCTCAGAGTATGGGCCATCATCCGGGCCCAGTACGCGTTGGCGGATAGGCTAGTTGGCCAACCAGTATCAGAGTTTTCAGTTTCAAACATATGACTTTTTATAAGTCACTGTTTTATTTAGATGGTTTGACATATCCGATATTTGACGCGAAAAAAAATAGTTCACACTTTTCTATCTATGCAAATAAATTCGGCGACAAAACCCATTATAACTACGGCAACTCACTCGACCTTATAAGAACCCGGAAATCATGTCAAGTCCCAATTTCCACCCTGTCAACACCAACGATGGTTCACTATCATTACCATATCATCCCTTTTACAGCGAAAAACGTCCCACTTTACGTTTTGCACTATCAACTCCACTACTGAATATTTAAGAGTTTGTGGTGTTCCGATTTAAATATTGAATATTTAATTTATCGTAGCATCTGACTCTGTAAATAGAATTTTCGATCGGTAAACCAACCGGTTCCTAAAGCCAGCTTAGTGGCGGGTAAATATTTTCACAATGCGCTGGATAGAAATGACACGAAAATGAAGATTTCTTTTACTGGGGAATGATACCCATAAAAAAGCTAGAAGGTGTCTTAAAAATGTTTGTAACCGAACATCTAATACTTAACACCTTTATATTAATAAATCACTGAACGGATCCTAATGCAGTTTTCAGTGTTTAATAGCCATTGAGATATTACTAACCGAACTTAAAATTTAGTATGTATATTATGTTTTATTGCGCTGTGACATCGCAACGCTGACATATCTTTCTTTACATAAACGTACAGATTCTTGCGAGTGAATGAATTTACTTAACATACCTAATATTTCGCTTCCGCGAGTGTTGGATAATTGCGACATTGACTATCGGGATCGGAAAGCTGAAATGAAACAGCATTCAACATCCGAAAATTAGGTTATATTATACTCAAAAATCGTATTAATGCGGTTTTTTTCTGTTGTGTTGTGCCGATCAAAATATAAAAATATTTTTGTAATTTTTCAATACAGTTTTTAGGTCTTTCTTCCAACGAGCCTTGAGGCAAAAACACTTTCAAAGATTAAACGATTAGGTTTCAATGCCTAATGTTATAGAATTTTTATTTTATTTTAGGCCAAATTCCATTCTTAGCACTCATAACTAAACTAATAAAAAATATTATTAACTATAGGTATACTCCCACAGAGTTTAGTGCTTTAGCTAATAATTAAGACTCTGAAAGCTTTGCCATTATAGAGTTATTCTTATTAACGAGACGTGCATAGGCTTTATGGCACAAATACATAAATTAATGGGCAATAAATAATGGTCGTAACGCCAAATTGGATTCTTGGATTTGCTGAAATAATTCCGTTTACATAATACGTCTACAGCTGGCAAATTATAGTGAGTCCATCGAGGAATGGTCTTGATACCAATACTGATTTTTATCATCTTTAATTTTTTTAAAACCAAACTTGAAACTTGTGAATCTATAATACCCAGACAATACTTACAGCGTTATACATATTCATTAGAAAATCAAATAAATTAATATAATAAATTAAGTCAACAATTAAAATTCAATAAAAAACCCCCGACATCTTGAACCTATTTTCATCAAACATAGCAAAGAACACTCCCGATTGATTCACCTTTCAAACAAAATCAAATGCGGTTCGGCCACAGACAGACAAACAATGACGCCAAACTTATAACATCTTTTTGCGTCGGGAGTTAAAAAGCGCAAAAGCATATCTGGCTCGGCCACCTTACCTTGCGGTGCATATCTGGGATGTCCGAGTGGCCGATGCCCAGTCAGTATCGCGTGAAACTTGCACGAGCTCCAGGTGGAGGACTGGCAGGAGATGGCACAGGATAGATCAAAGTGGAGTCTTTTGTTACTGGAGACAAGACTCACTTTGAGTCTTTGCACTATCTCAGTTAGTTTTTAGTTACTCATGTTATCAACCAGGTTCAACTTTATTTGAAAGATTAAAAATCTTTTTCCGTTTTGATCAAACAGTGCAACTTATTCATCGTGTGATTTCATTACGGAAACATTTTGTTATTTTTTTCAATTCAATTTTTTTTTTGTAATAAAATATTAACAACCCTAACTAGTTAAAAACACAAACACGTACAGCACAATGTTCCGTATGTTATTTTGCTTTCAGCTGAATCAAAAACACACAACGTCCAACAACGAATGAATTTAACAATCATCATCATCATCAGCCTGTATCAGTCCACTGCTGGACATAGGCCTCTCCCATGATACGCCACTGAGCCCGGTCTTCGGCTTTTCTCATCCAACCACTGCCAGCCACTCGGCGCAAGTCGTCGCTCCACCTTGTCGCAGGACGTCCTACACTACGTTTGCCAAGTCGCGGTCTCCACTCAAGAACACGTCTACCCCAACGGTTGTCGGTTCTGCGGCTTATATGACCAGCCCACTGCCACTTCAGCTTGCTAATTCTGTGAGCTATGTCGGTGACTTTAGTTCTCTGACGGATCACCTCATTTCTGATTCGATCCCTCAGAATTTAACAATACAGAAATATTATTCAATCACTGAAATCAAAACAAAGCTGTGGTTTTGTGTAATAAATACAATTGAAAAACATTTAAGCGGCTCATTTACAGCCACACTCTGCAGGCGACAGAGGGGCTACCTCAATGCCGATCTGTGAGTAGCAAAAATGTAAATTACGATCGTTAAAAAATCAAAACAGTACATAAAAAAATTTGCTACTTATAAAGATCTGATCAAAATGGTCTAAAATCATTTAATTTGTATTTTTTCCTTAATGTCAACTGCTATGTATCACGTAGTATTTTTTAATAGATTTTTCACTATCATAATAACAAAGAAAAATGGTTCTAATTAGCTTTAATCCTGATCTGAGAGGGTTAAAAAAAAATATCAAAAATTACTAAGCCTCTCTGAATAATTGTTTCTTCACGCCGCTAAAACGAGTGAAATTTCGATTGCAGATAACCAATACCCTGGATTAACACATGGGCCACATACATTTCATCCCGGAAAAAGTTCTGGATAGCGAGAAAACTACGGGTCATCGTCTTTACTAGGCTAGTACGTTCCCACTGCTGGGACACAGGCCAATGTAAGCATAAAATCCACAAGTTACAACTTTAAAAATCTATAATTTGATCTTTTGCGAAATAATTTTAATAAGAATGTTGACCAAAGCCCCAAAATAAATTTGTATTTAAATAATACCATAAAAAAATGTAAATACAAATGAATGGATACAGTATTATCATTCCTAATTCTAAAGGGTAGGACGGATTAGACCGTGATATAATACGATGTAATATGTAAATTGAATTCCCTCTGAATAGAGTCATCGAAACGTGACATAATTAAACCATCATTCAATATAACATATTATATTATTATGCTTATCGCCTTTTGGTCGGCATTGATCCAGTTCCCACAAAACGCTTCGCTTCTACATTTCTAATAAGAAGACGTTGAACATCTTTGTTTCCCGATAGGTATAATTTGAGAGACTTCAAGTTAAGAGTGATTAGATATCTTATCACGCATGTTCTTTCATTAACCTTAACATTAGGTGAGACTGTAGTTAAATGCCCATATTTTTTTATTAATTGATAAAAGGGAAGTAGGATATAAATAACAAAATAAAAATACTAAAACTAAACCTTAATACGTAAAATAAAACTACCTATCAAACTAAATAAACTACTCAATCTAATAAACCACTACCAGTTGGCAACGTTCCCAAAACGCTGGCAGCATTGTTTGCATTTTGCCTATCAATTGTTTTTTTTTTTACTCTCTCTCTGAGAGAAGGCCAGAGTCCCAGCAGTGGGAATGTGAAAGGCTGATAATGATGATGAAACTTCGTATTTATAAATTCCAATAAATGTATACCAAATGTACCATGAAGTAGACGTTGTAGAATCGCGCTTAAGGTGAATGGGCTCGTGCAATTTCCCATACAAACTCAAGAAGGGCGATATGGATCACGCGAACTATTCTAATGAAGTTTGAAAATTTTCTTAAATTGTTCAATTAATTACCCATTCGCGAACTATCAGTTTCTCTTACAAAAATTATGTTTTCCATGTAATTTTACATCGGAAAAATCGTATTATTATACACATGTGTGCGTGAGTGGCACTGAAGTTGACGGACTTGAATTAGGTGATTTTAACCTGCCATCTATCTGAATTTCGATGAACTATTTAGATGTAGACCTTGTGCAGTGAGCGAATGGTGGCATACGACAACGTTGAAGCGTCACAGAAGAAATTATAGTTTGTCAATAGCTAAAAATTATGCAACGTTGCAAGATCGGGCGTGACTAGTGAAGAATGATTTTCTGTCTCGCTTGCCACGATATTTCGACTTGCCAAGTCGTGCATGAACGATTTTGTTGATTTTGGGGCAATTTTTACTTTCCGTTCCGAAGACGTAAATCGAAACGGGTTGGTAGTCAAGGTTGTGGAGGTCTAATCCACTTTGATAACCTAAGTGATAGAATTTCGCCCAGGTAATCAAAGTAGGAAAATAAGTTAATAAATAAGTAAAGTAAATATATATCTTGCGATAGTTTCTCACACGGCCATCCGACTTGTATGTATTATGGTAACCATGCAGCTGACAACATACTTACATTAGAACGTAAATCTAAATACATACGGTCTACGTAGATAGATACCTACTATTGATAAAATAGTTAGTTAGGTACTTGGCGGTAGAACTAGAAATGGTAGATCGCCCTTGCAAGAGGTCGCCTACCACGGTGGTAGGTATGTACCTACCTAGCTAAAATAGTTTAGGGATGTGAACAAAATAATCGATTTTTATATTAATCGATCTTTTTTTTATCGATTTTTAAAAAGTCGATGATTATATTACAAATCGATTATTTTTATTTAAATAATTGTTTTTTACAAATCGATTATATAAATAAAAACAATCGCTTAGTAAAAATTCAAACAATAATCTATTTGTACAAAATCGAAAAATAATCGATTTGTAAAACAAATCGAAAAATAATCGATTTGTAAAAGATCGATTATTATGTAAAAAATAATCGAATCGTTTTTACAAATCGATTTCATCTAAAGAGATAAAAATCGATTATTTCTTAATCGATTTTTTCCCTTTCAAGTCACACCCCTATATTTGATACCCAGTGTGTTGGTACCGCACTACCGCATTATCAAATAAATATTTGGTAGGTAAAGGTATGGTAGGTAAGGTACTAACTACAACATAAGTAGCTAGCGAAGTTACTGGGCTAATGAGTGTCTTATCTACTAGGTAGGTATCTGATCTAAAGTCTCAAATATTACATAATAAGCCACCATGTTGTGGTTTGGCACGATATTTTTCTTCACCGAAACCTCATACCTATTGTTGGTATTTGAACATGTGCTGTGCAGCACGGAAGTTCAATGCGCAACCGATTGAGCTATCATCGCTTCAAATCATAAACGTCAAAGAAAAAACCGAAATCAACCGATATCTATCAATGTAATACTATACATATTGTTATCAAACGGAATAAGGTATATTTTTCAATAAAACAGTCTAAGCGGTAAAGAAGACGGAATCCAAATCCACATCCACATTTACAATAAAAATTTATTTACCTATACATATAATAAAACTGTGACTGATCGCTGTCTGTACATCCTATCCTTTCCTACTAATATTATAAATGCGAAAGTTTGTGTGTGTGAATGTTTGTTGCCACGTATCACCGTAACTACTGGGATGGAAATAGCTTATAGCTACTTTTTATCCCGGAAAAAGGTTCCTGCGGGATAACGGGAAGACGCGGGTGAAACCGCGGCTGAAAACTAGTGAAAGATAAATGAGAAAAGCTATTATTGGGGGTCTTTATCATCAACGCAATAGAACCCAAAACAATGATAAATGGAATTTTTGTCTGTTTGACTGTATGTCTGTTTGTCTGTGCGTTTGTGCGCGCTAATTCCAGAAACGGCTTAACCGATTAGGGTGCGGTTTTCACTAATGTATGTGTATGTGTGGTAAGTGGTAAGCTTCACTTAATATTTAGTGTTTCTTTTACTACAATAGTTTTATAAAAAAAAATATCGATAAACTGTAGGACACGCGGGTGAAACTGCGGGGTGCAGCTAGTATAAACTAATCAGACTGTTCTATGAGTTTTTTGGTTACGTCATTCACGTAAAATGCATTTTTGACTAGTTGCTACGTTGCTAGGCAAGTTGTTGTTTATAGTTTTACTCTGTAAAAAAGGTTGATCAACGTTGGAAAATTATTGATGGAAATCAGCAGATACAATCGTGCACCACTACGCCAGCTGAGGCCAGCAACAGCCCTGCCACATAGTACCTTTGTATAACCGGAAAAGCCCTGCTGGCTGGCTGTCACCACAAATCTAATTTTCGGAGGATCAAGGACGTTGTTCTACAACTGCCCTTGCTGAAAGTGTATTCAAATACCTTTGAAATAAACAATATGATGACATATAATTTTCCTACGCTTATTTACTTCGTAAATGACACCTTGAAATAAACGAAATTTTATTCTACTAATATTATAAATGCAAAAATTTGTGCGTGTGAATGTTTGTTACCACGTATCAACGTAACTACTAAACCAAATGAACCAATTGTGGAAACAGATTTGAAAGAAGCATGTCTCTCGAAAATTCGAGACTTCCAAAAAACAACGGAGGAAATAAAAGGAATTGAACTTCTGACCATAGCGCAACATGAAAATGATGTTTACACTACATATAAATGCGACAGGCCAGCCAGCCGATTTGGAATGGTTAGTTTTTCAAAGTCATGTTTGTTTCTTTAGTAGTGTTTAGTAGACATAAATCCGTGGTTTTCGTATGGCCAGGTTGGGATACAAATTAGAATATACTTTAATTATAGCTTTGTTGCAGATATGTAAACGAAAAGCGATAACACCATGCCACAACCACGTCAAAAGAATTTTGTATAAAACAATGTTCTGACCAATATAACATGGCATATGGCCAACACAATAAGTCTGTGGCCAGAACATAGTTCATGGAAAAAATGAAAAAAACTGTGCGACCAGCAGGACTTTATATTGACGAAGAATTGCGAATTATTGAATATTTTAAGAATGTGTAAATAAAAAGACTATTGGTGATTGACTGTTTTTTATTTTGATACTATGTACATATATAATAAATAATCCTGATTGTTTCATAATAAAGTATTACAATAGCCAATGTCTTTATTGGTAGGAGAGTAGAGAGTATAGGTAATAAAGGGTATAAGGCCATCTCCATTCTAAATTTCATCCAAATCAAAGAAAATTACCAAAAATCTGAGGCAGGGATCGAACTCGGAACCTCGTTATTAGTAAAGAACTACTGAGAGGTTTGACCACTGGTCTAACCTATACAGTAAACGAAAGAACGAAATTAGCAAATGGTTTCGTGTACAACAAGACCATTTTCTATGTGTGCGTGAATAAATCGCTGCCATACACCACTACCGCCGCGATATTGTTTGGCACAAATAAAAGTGTTTTGAAAACTAAAACACATCTGAAATATTGTTGGATACATAAAACATATTACGCCATTACCGGTAAACATAATTATTATTAAAATAATATGCACCTGTTCATTCATAATAAAATAAGATGCGTTAATTAGAAACAACGCCATCTATTGACGCTGGGCTGCTAGGCGGACCGCAAGCAACCACCTTAGATGCGTTCTAATGACATACTTTATGTCTACGTGTGCGTGTGTAAGTACGTAAATTTGTGACACCAGCAGTAAGAGAAGCGTTACGAGTAATTTATTAGTTTATTTAATGAAGATTTGGTTAATTTACAATTGAGTAACGCTATAGAACGCGCGCTTTAGTGTTTGGTTCGAATAAGATTGTTATTTTCGACGTAAAAAAATAATTTAGGTAAAAAATGACATCAGCGCCATCTCTTGACAACATAGCGTGATGAGCTCTGGGATCATCCACCTTAAATTTTATTAACAGTGCGAAAAGTCTTTGAAGAACCTACATAGAAAATTCACGTTTTCGTTACCTTGCTACGAACGTCTACAAGTTCCTCATGTACGTTTACGAAGCTACGACGTAGGTCACCTACGACGTTAAAGTCACTGGGTAAAACCTGAGCTTCCTTTAATTTTGTTATTAAACAATGTACATTTGCTCTCGCCTAACTGCTCTTGCGTTAGGAAAGGCTAGTTTGTATGGATGAAAGAAGTGACTGAAACTGACGGCTGACAGGGGAGAGTGGAAGAGAGAGAGAGACGTACTGCGCAGACCCCAAATAAATAGAACCAAGGCAAGATGAAAGTTTTGCTAATTTTCTGTAAACATGTTTAAAATCTTCGCAAGTAAATATGAAACAAAAACACGTTTTCAACATCCAAATTTGTCTTCCTGAAGTGTGGAGTACACGCTTAATTATTCAAATTACGCACAAGCCAAGCAAGGTTTGTACGAAAGTTTGCAGTGAAATTACAAAACCTTTAGAGTCAAAATAGAAGTTTGTTTTGATGCCGAAAACAAAATGAAAATTTCACCAAAGCTCCGTGAGCTAATCCCGTCAATTACTTTCCGAGGCGTTTTAAATATTTAAACGGATACTTAAATTTGCTTTCTCCAGCTCGATAGTTGATTGGGTAGCATTTTCTCGTCGTAAATATTATTTTGGGAGCCTGTCAAACTTCCTTCCTTATCCTTAAAGGAAATCTGAAATTGGCAGACTTTTAGCCTTCTTTATCAAATTACAACTTGGACTTTATTATATTGGTGACAATATACGAAAAACAGGTAGAAGGAGGAGGTAGGGGATATTATTTGGGAAAGATAGGACCTCAATGGCAATAATTAGTTTACATTCTTCTTTATGTACTGTTCTTATTAAACCACAGCATATACTTTTTATAACATCGATTTCGTATAGCTCCCGTTTTTTTTTTAAATTAAAAGTGGGATTGAAACCAAAAAAAAAGTATTAATCTATACTATAATAATATTATAAAGCTGCAGAGTTTGTTTGTTTGTTTGTTTGTTTATTTGAACGCGCTAATCTCAAGAACTACTGGTCCGATTTGAAAAATTCTTTCAGTGTTGGATAGTCCATTTATCGAGGAAGGCTAAAGGTTATATTTTATTTCCAAAAAAAATAGGGATCCGTAAGAAAATTGCAATTTTGCAACCCAAGGTGTGAAATCGAAAACCTATTTCTGCGTGCGCTGCAAAAACTATTGACAATAGAACGAAACAATGTATTACGGGTTTGTAGGTCCTATTAAGATCTACAAAAAAGTCCGCGAGAGCATATGTCTAACTATTATAGTTATGCCACAATAAGTGTTTTTTTTATTTTAAAAATTTAATTTTAATTCCGTCGCTAGGAAAGGCTCTTTATTTGTATCTTGGTATTAATCCTTATCAAAATAAATTACTTCTCATTCAAAACTGCTTCAATCCCTTCATATAACTTTTTGAATTATTCAATTCGGACATTCCATTCGAAAGATATCACGAGTTTAAAAATGTAAGTAGTAGTAGAACAATAAACCCGCTGCACCGTAGTGCCGCGGGAAACGCGGTGAGGACCGAAGGCGGGAGAATATTCTATGAAATAGGTAAACTGCGGTCGCAATTTACGAACCAGGAAGACCTTTAGCTGCGCGATTCAAACGCGCGGTCAAAAAAAATAGAATTAAAATAGGATAATGGATACAGCAGGTAACGCGGTGACGGGCACCGAAGTGCGGGAATAATTTTGGAGTATATACGCTTTCGCGCCTAAACTACTGAACCGATTTAAATAAAATTTGGTATAGAGATAATTTGAGCCCCGGGGAAGGACATAGGATACTTTTTATCGCGATAAACTGTATCCCACGCTGGTGAAACCGCAGGGAACAGCTAGTATTTACATAAAATTTTGCCTAAATGAACATTCTCATTTAAAATTAGATTATTGATGATATTAATAATTTAGGCAAACTTTATTAATTTTCGTTTTTAATCAGATATGCTAATAACTTACTAGGCCAATTATTTCATACAACTTCTGACTTATCACTTACAGTTCAAGGCTTAAACTGTAACAAAGGAAATAAACTTTTAATTTTAATTGGCCACTCTCAAAATTATGACAACAAATTAAACTTTCCACCAGAGTTGCAAGAGCTTAGTAGGTACAGTCAGCGAGAAAAGACGCTGATCAAACTTGATTTTCCAAATGCGTATTAGATCAGTGACGTAAAGTGAGGTTGGTTTTTTTTAACAACTTTCAAGGTAGCGTTTTACCACAACACAATAAACTTGTTGTTAAGTGATGATTGGGTAGAAAGAATTTAAGATGATAAAGAAAATGGGAAAAATGGCTATCTTTCAGCGACTTTTGTCGTTGACTGTACCAACATTAAATAAGTATTGAACGTTTAATTTAGATTTGCAAACTTTAATAAGGTCCACAAAGTAATTAAGCCCTACTTAGATACGAAGGAAAGGAAGCCTTATTATGAATAGGCACTTTTTCCTGAAAAGTATTTTAATTAGGTTCTTGTCTTTTAATTCTTTAAGTTGTCTTACTCTCTGCGTTAATTAAATCTATAACAAATCTATATAAATACCCATGTCATAATATTATAAATGCGAAAGTAATTCTGTTTGTATAGTTGATCTTTTCATGACTAAACCACTGAACCAAACTTGATGAAATTTGACTTTATAAAATAAAATACTCAATCAAAATTGGTTGATCCGCTTGGGAGCTAAGATGCTACAGATACACACATTAAACTTATAACAATTAACATAAAACATTTTATTGCATAGTGCATCCATAATTATTAAAATCTAATAAATCAAGAGGTAATGTCGCCAGGCTCTTAGGCATTCTTCCTGCAGGCAGCGTTTTAAATCATGTTTTAATGTTTAGATAGATATAGTTTAGTTCTTAATAATTTAGTTTATTATTTTATTCTACTGTTCATATTATTTTTTTATATCCCTTTCCTTCAAAAGGTTGCCACAGATAAGCGGGAAATTCTGTGAAAAAACCGCTATGTGCAAGTCTCGTTTACCATTATTGTTTATGATAGCCATTTCCGTGTCAGCTTTCTCAGTTAGAACGAGTCACGCTTTCTTGTTTTCGACATTATAAAGGCATGCTGGAAGTTTTTATGGCGGCTGCAAACTTCTCTCCTTTCTTGGGAACGGTGTGAATAATAATTACTTTAATTAGAATGCGGGATAGGTTTTGTTGTCGTACGGAATTGTACGCAAGAAGTGTAAAGCTGTTATAGTAACAAGGTGATTGTTATTTAAGCTCGTTGTTATATTTTGTTGAGTTAGTCGGCACTTTGATGAATTTTAGTGTGGCATTGAATGGTTTCCGCTTTTTCTAAATATTTCTAACTTTCTGGTTAACTTCTAAAATTTATTTAGGCTATAGTGAAAAATTAAAAAAGCCACATAGGTGCATCATCTATGCGGTGATGATAATATGATGTGCATACAGACCAGCATTTTATTTGTATTTAAATAAAATAAATTTATTATCTGCATAGATTATAAATTAGGAATAATAAATTTGAGTATTTTTTTTTTATGTATTCTAGTTATGGTGAAATATGCAGAACATTTTTTTTCAATATAGGTACCTACCTACTCCGGGCCACATCTAAGTACTATTAGGTTCATAACATACCATATATCGTGTATTTTTTTTTTTTCAATTTCAATAAGTTTTCAATTATAACAATCTACGCAAGACCATAAAAACCTGACGGTGTTAAAAAAAACACAACTTATCAACATAACAATGTAAAAAGAAGCACAGTGATAAGAACAATACAGCGACAGTACAGAACGCGTATTACCGTATACACCGCATCGCTTACCTCGCGTCCGAAGGTTTGTACGTGACGTCATACTTCTCCACCAACTCGGCGGTAGTCGACCACGAGACCCGAACCGTGGTCGGGTTCAGGAACGTCACGGTTATGTTCTCTGGCACTCCGGGACCCATTGAGCCTGGAACGTATGAAATTTATGTAGTAGGATTCTTTCAGGAAATAACTACCAACTTAGATCTACAACTAAACCGTATTGCTGTTTTGGTATGAAATGAAAGGTATGCATAAGGCAGGCAGACAGGTGTCGTTTTGGGCTCCTTGATTGTATTGTAGAAATGGCAATTTTTCCTAAATTAGATCGATTTTTCAATTTAATTCAAAGTTTTTATTTCGGACAACAATAATCCATGGGTTTTAGTATGAATGCTAAAACTTAAAGTAGGTTAGTACACTACAACAACTAGAATTCCAATAAAACAAACATATTAAACTTAGAACTTTTTGGAATCGATCCAAATCCTCTAAACTAAAGAAACAAGCCTAATAGATCGATTTCTCAGAAACAGATTTTTCTTTCGAATTGAACGAAATTAATTAATCAATATAATATCACAAACAAAACTTAGCAGATACTGGTACAGGTGGTTTGAGAAGTAATTTTTAAGTGAAACAATCAGTGTTCATTTGTCTGTATGAATAGTGCGATGTACAAATAAAATTGTAAATGAGAAAAAGTAACTATTATAAAAAAGGAAGAAGATCCAACAAAACGCCCTATTAAACTGCTTGATACCCCAATTAATCGCCCACAATGCATTTTACTAAGAATGTACCCTAATCAACAAAGCTCGCTGGCTCGGTATAAATTCTGTCGCATTTCGCTTTGTGGTGTGCGGTGACCGACATGGGCGAAACTGGAACAACGAAGGGAAATACGAAAATGTACAAATTATTGTTTGCGGAATACGCGCCAAACTAAAAGGCTAAACACCTATCGGTGTGTTCCGGCAGCCCCACTTGAGAGCCAGTTCCCACTCCAGGTTTAGTGTGATGCGACCTTTGACCACATCGTTACTTAGCATCAGATGACTTATGGTCGCTGTAAAAAAAACGCATCCTTATTGAAACTTTATCAAGTTTATTCATGTGACGTCACTGCTTTCGTCGTCGTCTTTGTGACCGACCTCGCAATTGATCTCCAACGTTTTTTTTCACCTGTAAAATGCAGGGCGGGTGGAACGTAATACCACATCTTTTTCACTCTTCTTTTTACATTAAATATAAGACAGAGATGCATGATTTTAAATTTATCTGTATTGTGGTGTTCCAAAAAAGAGTGTATGTGTCTATGTTCTGATGTGTTGCCTGCCCGTAGAATCCGTGAGGCTTTAAAGTACAGTTTGAAAGAAAAACTATTTATAGAAAGCGAGAATATTGTGAGAAGAATAAAAGTACCGAGTGGACTAATAAATAAAATGGGAGGTATTTTGATAGCTTAAAAAACGTAGGTAGTGTTAAAACTATGAATGGCGCTGAAAAGATAGCATGTGTGATTTTTTTCGTATTTGTTCAATGAAAAACAATGGTATCAGAGGGTGTTTTTTCAACTATTTTTTTATTGCCTGTGAGAGAGCCTTCCTTGTCGTAATTCCTGGTACAAGAATTCTTAATTCATTTTGTGAATGACTAAGACAACGCTCTTCTTATATTTCCATGGTGACAGAGAGAGATTCTCATTTTATCGCTTTGTTAAAAAAAACTGTTACACATCGGTTAAGTATTGGATTGTTGCCTATAAAAGTTTGTTCTAATACTCGTTGTTTAATTACAGTTCTAAATTGAACTTTATCAGACTACTGAGTTTAATATTGTGTATCTTTCTAGGAACTTCGAGTTTTGTAGCAAAAGGGACAGTTACGACCAAGTAAGTTAGCAAGTTACTGTCAAAATTGCTTTTCAGTTTCAGCAACTTACTTAATGAACTTTAACCATGCTCGGTGGCGGATCAGATTCTCAGAAACGGTTCATTGATCTTACAAAGTCCAGTACAGTTTTATCTACGGTGGCTGCCGTGGCACAATGGGTGAACACTGAACAGCCGACTGTGAAAGGTGGAGTTGCGGGTTCGATTCATGCTTCTCACAAATATTTGTGCATTGAAATAAAAGCGCATGTGTTTCTGTGTCTGATTGCTGTGAGTATGTGTGTGTGTTTGTAGCTTCCTTTGGTATCTCAGAGGTGTATGTCATCATAATCATCAACCCGTACCAGTCCACTGCTAGACATAGGCCTGTCCCGAGGTACGCCACTGAGCTCGGTCTTCGGCTCTTCTCATCCAACTACTGCCAGCCACTCGGCGCAAGTCGTCGCTCCACCTTGTCGCAGGACAGAGGTGTATATAGTAATACTAAACAAGTAACTATGATTGTAAAAAGTATGTTTTAAGAAGTTTATGTGTGTGTGGTGATGAGGGTATGTATTGGTAAAGGTGAGTAAGTGTGTTTTAGAAGATTTGTGTATGTGTGTGGGGAGGTGAATGTACTGTGAAATATGGGATTTTCTCATCACATACATTTTCCTCACAAAATTGCAACACGTCGTGTCAGCAACGAAATAGTAACAAATCCCTGTATTTGCTTATTCAATATCAACGCTAACAAAACCGTTGTTTTGAGCATACGTTCCCGCGGGGAATGTAGATATAGCCCATTTTCATTTAGCCAAAGTGCCGTGGCCTATACAACAGCGTATAAAAATTCAACCGCTTCTGCAGCTATAAATTGTTAAGTAGCATGGAGTTAAGAAGGTATTGTTGGATTTATTTTCCGTTTATGGCAGGAATAATTCAAATTTGGTAATAAGACGGCGGTATATTTAACTCTAAAGAGATTTTTTTTCTCCTTAGCCTTTCCCAGCTGGACTGTTTTGGCGACTCTGCCATTGCTAGCACTAACTATTATGTAGAAAAGGGCTCCCTCATGATAGGATTTCGTTAATGACTGCATACAAAATCACACGCGCAATACTCGTAGTGCCAGTAGGATAATTTATGTATGATCTGGAATACTTCCCTACTTTTTACAGTCCCGGGATGGTAGTGATAGTCGCTAATCATCACAGAGATCTAGACTGCCTCAGATAACGCATTGGTTTCATGGTACGGCGTGTGCAATTTCGCCTTATTTGTTAATAGCATTAATTAGAACTATTTTAAACCATTAAAATACTACATCGCTCGCTAAACCGATAACCGATGGTGAAGAAAGGTGAACCATGAACTGGAAGATGTTCTTTAAGCCCCCCCCCCCCCTACTAGGTGGACTGAAGACATTGTATAAGTCGTTGGATGTAAATGGCTAAAAGTGTTCATGGTGGCGTTCAAAAGAGGAGGCCTATGTTCAGCAGTGGACTTCTTCCGGCTGATGATGATGATGATGATTAACGTACTTGTAAAAAGAAAGACTCACCGGCGTGGACAAGACGCAGCAGAAGCGAAAGTGCAAGGGTAACGGCAGCGGCGGTATGCGCGGGCGGCGCGCGCCGCATGTCGCGCCCACCCAACCGCTCATGCCATGCCGTTTCTGAAACAAATAATTTATTTATATTAATAAATTTAAAAAGCCCCCCGTTATTCTAATACAAAAAATACGTTTAAGAGCTACGAAACCACAAACAAAACACACTTTACTTTCTTTTTTTTTTGTTATGGCGTCACACGATTCGTGTATTTGCCAGTGTCAAGTATACAATATTTCAAACTCAGAGAGTTAAATCGTTTATATGATGATGATGATGATGGTGATGAGATGAAAGGATGAGGACAGTGTTTTAGTAAAAAAGTGGCGCTTTACTTAAACTTTACACGGACTTTTTTTGGAGAAACTTAAAAAGTCACTTTAACGAACACATAATGGTTAATAATCCACCTATATTACACATTATCACTCGAAGAAACACAAGTTTTGGAAATAAAAACAAAATTTTCACGCTGACAATTCGATTGCCGCCAAAAAAGTCCCACACTTTACTTTAGCGTCTATGGTAAAACATACTAGGAAAAATTGGCGGGAAACTTTATTTTTGTTTTGTTTCTATTTTCTTGTTATGTGACTCATTATCATCGTCATCTTGCTTGAAGTTAGCAGAGTACCTACATCTTTTTGCCATACTACAAAAGGAATTGGCAAAATTTTGAAATCGTACGCTTGTCTCCTACCCTCTTTAGAAATAGTATTGTAGGTAGTTTACCCGTTACCGCTCGCTAGTCGCTACCCTAGGTGCTTGGTGGTGCGTGCACTGAGAGTCACAACTCCCTTAGTTATGGGATGAGATGGGTTATCCCTGTTCTTGACCGGGACTACACGGACTGTGATTAATATTTTAATTGAAAATGTTGATTAACTACGTTTATCACTCAATTCTCACATGCTCTCAAAGTTTAACATGATCGATCACGGATCCCTCCCGAAGCAAGTTTCGTAACTTGACGCACGTTGACTAATATAAATTGCGTTTTAACCACACTACGCTGCTTAATTAATGACTTAAATCCGGCACTGTCTTTGAACTACGTATATCTAATCAAAGTTGTGTCTGGTGTCTAGATATTGCTGTGTCATTGACACGAAAGGAGATTTATTTTACTTATTTAGGTAATCCAACAGCGTTCCAATTATGAGTACAATAGAAATAAGCGAATAGTTGCTGAATGCAAAAGTTGAGAACGGGTGGGCCAATTGCGAATGTTATGGTTCTTTGATATGCCCGTTTCATCCATCAACTCATACTTTCCTTCACAGTTTTGAGCGATGTGACAAATCTGCACGTTATTTATAAAACTAGGTGCCATCCAATAGAATCCGAACCCTGTACCGGAACGTTGCAAAGTGCAGGCGTTACTTATAGTATGTTTTACTAAAGTATGATTATATGGGCCTATAACCTAAAAATGTATTTAGCGGTTTGTCATAAAAACCTGTTTTCCGCTGTTATTCGTCTCATGTAATATTCAATTTACACAATTGGCCACAACTATAGAAAAATATACTGTCACAATACAATGCTTCCACGTCCGTTAAGCAATGACGTCACTCTGCCCCCCACCTTCATTCACAGGCTCTGCTCGCTGAACCAAGACCTGACATGACAGACTTGATAACAATGGAACGGATGTTTCAATAGCTTTCATGATATAGATAGAGCAACTTTCTGGTGTTACTTTTTTGATAACAGTAAAGATTTTTTTGTGTGAATATCTACCTTGAGAACATTATCATTTGCTGTGGTTTACGTCGTAGCAAAACAAACAAGCGGTTGGTTTGAGGACGTAATTTAAATAATCAATTACGAGCTGCCTCGTACAGAAAAACTCCATGTTTTCTCATTATCCTACAGGAACCTTTTTTTCTAGAATAAAGTCTATATTTTAACCTAGTATATAAGATATCTCTGTTCTAAATTTCAATCACATCATTTTATGCCGTTTCAGCGTTAAAAAATAACAAACGCATACCCTCACTCCCTCATAAACGTTTGCATTTATAACATGAGTGTGCTATGTGCCTTTTTGAATTAAAATACCGTTTCGTTTCAAAATCGAAGCGTTTTTCCAACTATTATGTGAAATAAGAGCGACGATCGAAGTAGTCACCCACTTTTGATTTATTCATGGCAATGAAATACCACGTTTAAAGCTAATCTGACGTTGGAAATAAGGGGCACTTGTGAAATGTCACTGACCAATTTGCTCCTTCAAAATGACGTGAACGAGTTTTTTTTTTGTTTTGTTACGGCGTCACACGATTAGTGTATTTGCCAGTGTCAAGTATACAATATTTCAAACGCAAAGAGTTGAATCAAGTTTAAATGATGGTGATGATGATGATGATGAGATGATGGGATGAAGATAGTGTTTAAGTAAAGTAGTGGCGCTTTACTCAAACTTTACACGGACTTTTTTGGAGCCACTAGAAAAGTCACTTTCACAACTTTATTTGAATTTCCCACACTCGTACACATTAATGAACACATAATGGTTAATAATCCACCAATATTATCACATTATCACTCGAAGAAACACAAGTTTTAGAAATAAAAACAAAATTTTCACGTTGACAATTCGATTACCGCCAAAAAAGACGTGATCGAGTGCTTACAAACATAGATTTTATTATGAGCAAACAAGTTCTACAACCGTGTCAAATTCGGTTTAAAACAGTTTAACTGTACATGCTTGTTACTTCTTCACGCGGAAACATCTCAACGGGTTTACGTGAAATTTGGAATGGAGATAGCTTATACCCGAAACATAGGTATAGTTGTACTTCCAAATATGTTCCTGTAGAATAGCGACAAAATTGCGCGAGTAACTATGGGGCGCAGCCAGTAAAAGCGTGATGGTATCTAACCTACTATACCCACCAGTCTCAATAGTGCAAGACAAGGGACAGACACGCGTACGTTTACTTTTGTATAGACCTTTTTGTTCGTGTTTTCTAACACAATAGGAGGGATGGTATTCAAAAGGTTCCAACATCTCTTCAAACTTCATTCAAAGTGTGATCTTCTCTAGAAGCTTATATTATTATGTAAGAACAACTGAAGTGCTTTTGAAAATTAATCGCGACCTTTTCGTTTCTTACTTTTTAGGCGTTGTTTTTAGATAACATTTTTTTTTATAACTTAATATTATAGTTGGTTTTATAGGTTTTGCTACCTAAATAAAATAAATCAATATTATTTCTTTCAGGATCTACGAGTATGATTAAAATGTGAATATTAAAAAGAAATTACGACATCAACATCACGTGATCGTGTTACTTATTTTTGCTGTCATTAATGTACACTAGATTTTTCATAAAAAAACATAAAAACGAATTAAAAGAAGCAAATAAAATTAGGCAGCCGTTGCTACTTAAAAAAATTGTGGATTAACTGCAAAAAACAAACTTACAATTCAATATTAAACATCAATATTCTAACGTTAACACCATTACATTCTTCAATGAAGTATTTTTACTTCCTAATCATAAAAAGAATAATATTTTCGTAAAATTCTTTACACGATCGTGCTCGGAATTTTCGTTCGTAATTCTTATTTATCTTCCTCGTTAAGAGATTTTTTGCGACACTCCGGTATTTTGCAAGAGAATAAGTTCTAAAATCAATTTAAAGGATAAAAGCTGTGTCTCGGTATTTCCACAGAAACAGTGCATTTTAAACTAGACTCTCTGGCCCATAAAGTGTGCACTATAATTACCTACTCTAAATTCAGACTTAATTGTAATTTGTTTAATCCTATTTGTTTATTTTTGACCTCATTTTATAACAAAATTATGACAATTATATAATAAGAACGCTGTTGGGTTAACCAAATAAAATAAAAAATCTCGCCGATCCATTGCTTCGTTTCTACGTAAAAAAATGACAAAATAAATGAAATAATATCGCATAATTAAATTTAAAAAAATAATTAACTGAGGATGTTTCTTACAATCTATGAATTGTAAAACAACATTTTCACTTCATGGACTGGTTATTTGAGATTAAAATCACTGAGGTTAAATTATTATTTATGCATTAGAGCACAACGCGTTAAGCTTTCTTTCTATTATTTAAGACAGATAAACTGTGATAAAGGATGTACTCACAAAGATGGACTCTCTCACTCTATCTCGTCCACTCTTCCTGATAAAAGCTCAATTCACTCGAACATTGGTCACGTGGAGTTAATAGCAACGTCTATATGTAGTCGTGTTGATAAAAGTACACTCTTCGACCACTTTAGATGGAAAATCGTTCGTTTCAGTACAAACATACGAAGACAGGTAAATAAAAGAATTTAAAGTAAGTAGTGGGTTTATAAAATTTAAAGAGATGTGTATTGTGTACTCCAGAGTCAATACTAGATAGATTACCTCTATATTGGTACACCAAATTATAAAAGTAGAAAAATAGAAAAAAATATGGTAAGTGTCACAAGGAGCGGCCGATCTCTTCCAGGCAACCTATCACCAACATCATCATCATCAGCCGAAAGAAGTCCACAGCTGAACGTCACCTTGAACGGCTGTAGCCATTTGCGTCCATCGGCTCCCTGCGACTCTGTCAACCCATAAACATATATTGCAAAAAAAAGACTATGAATTTTGTAGAAGCTACCTACCTAACTTACACGAGAAACTTATAGTTCGTTGTCAGATTTTAGTTTAGTGTCTAACGATAAAATTAATATACTTTTTGAGTAAGTTTTGTTCAAAAGTGCTCAGTTGATCACTGTTCATAGGATGCGAAGACTCGGCTGAGGGCACTGTACTTGTTAAGTGCAATCGAGCCATAATAGGGTGATCGCTTGTGGCTAGTGGGTGACTGCAGCCAGTTAGCTCTGCATCATCAGCCGGAAGAAGTCCACTGCGGAACATAGGTCTCCCCCTTTGAACGCCAGCCCTTTGCATCCATCGGCCCTCTGCGACTCTTACAATGTCGTCGGTCTACATTATGGGGGCCTACCTACAAAACGTCTTTCGGTTCGTGGTCGCCACTCGGGAACCTCCAGAGCCAGTTAGCTCGCCGAGTTCTAATTATTTATTGCTAAAGAATGTTACATAAGTAAGATCTACAAAACATAATAATACATCAGAGGTCTTATTGGATTTAGCCTAAAGCATGTATAATGTAAATCTAATTTTCATAAACCTGCAGAAAAGTAATGGAATTTTTGTTCGCACATTTTCTGTATTATGGAACCTACCTTTACTTGACTTGCGACTGACCGCCATTCAAAGAGCCCAAATGTATTCGGTCCCAAATTAAAAATTGAATAGTAAACGAGAGATGTTGAATAAGGTATTTCGTATTCTTTTATTCATAAATATTTTGTAAAAGATTTTTTGCAACGTAAAAGTTTTGTACAGAAGTATTAATTTCGGCCAAGCGTGATTTTCTGAAACGACCAATTTTTGCAGTAAGAATATGCCTTCTTTAATTAAAATGATACCAGAAATAATTTATTTTCACCCACCATTGACGCACACAGAACAAAATCTAAAAAATGTAAGTACATGTAAATTTACATGACACTCGTACAAAGCCTTTTGAAATAATAAAAGTGTTTTAAAAATGAAGCAGAACATGTATTTTTAATTGTAATAAAATAATTTTCCTCTTTGAAGTTACGATTCATCATGTTCATGATGTACCCTCCCTGTCGTTTATGGGATGAGGTTGTCGATAGCAGAGTCTTAAATGGGTGTTAGTGTGATGAAAACTCAATATAACGCAATGATGAATACCAAAAAGTCACACTCCTAAACTCCGAAACAGATTATGAAGTCAGAAAACAGCGAATCGGAGTGATTGTGTCCATTTCTCGACAACACGTACGACCCAATAACGCCTCGCGACTGAAGGATAATGGGAATGGAAGTAGGGAAGAACTCAAGGGAAACATTTTTTTTTGTACTAACTGGTACAACAAGTAGAAATAAGAAGAGGAAATATGTTTGGCCACTTGGTACGTTATGACGAATACATGAAAACCATCTTGGAAGGGAAAGTAGAAGGGAAGAGAGGGAGAGGCAGACTGAGAAGTATATACATAGACCAAGTTAAAGAATGGATTGACGTCATGTCGTACCAATAGGTCAAAAGGATGGCCGAGAATAGAACGGGATGGAAAGTACTCCACCGACAAGAGCTCTGCTCTTAAAAAAAGAAGAACAGGGTAGCGTTTGACGCTTAGTTACCTGATGTTACGCGATGATGTGATCAAAGGTGGCGCCACGCTACGCCTGGATTGGGGAACTGGCTTGAAAGTAGGGCTGTCGGAACACCGATAGCTGCTTGGCGACAGTTTCTTAATTTGAGGGTGACCTACGCAAGCAAACACTGAGCCACCATCGCTTCAAAATGTGATGGTTTTTTACATACTTGTATAGTCAACGCTTATACATAATTCAACGCTTTTGCATTAAAAAACAAACAACAGTCCTAGAAGTTCCTGGATTCATGCCCTCATTTCTGATGCATACTTCCAAAATGTGACTAGAATTAAGTGTCTCGAAACGAATAAAAAATGAGCAAGTACTTAGGTTGAGAGTAGGCGGAAAGTAGGCGTTTCACATACCTAGCCCTTTCTCATTATGTCTAGCTTTTGTGGACTATGAAAAGGCCTTCATTCAACTCAATCGAAATAAGCTGATTTTCAGTAAAAACGTTGTGTTTATATTGATTTTAGTATACGTGTTTACTATTATTCTTCTGTCTAATGTGTGCCAGTGCAACAGTGCGATAATGTGACGGTGTGAATGCGCGACAGTGCGATAGTCCGAAAGTGCGAAAAAGCGACAGTGCGATAGTGCGCCAGTGCGACAGTGCGATACTGCGCCAGTGCGACAGTGCGACAGTGCGATACTGCGCCAGTGCGACAGTGCGATAATGCGATAATGCGACAGTGCGAAAGTGTGACAGTGCCATAATGCGATAATAATTATGTAGTGTAATCCTGTATTGTCATAACTTTGAATTACAAGAAATCAAACGGTGAAATCAAAGACATAGTTGACATAGCGACTGTAGTTTCATTAGTTTAGTATCTAAAGGTTCTATTGAAGTAATCCCCCCCCCCCCCCTTTCCTTATCCGTATCTGTCCACGTTCAATATCTCCCCGAATCCCAAAGGGCGAATTGTTAGCCCTCGGTCAACGAGGAGCAAGAGTGCTTACGGCTCGATCATTGGACGCGGACATATTGGTAGTAATCCCGAATTGTACGGGTTAAAGGGAAAGTAGTTATTCCGAAAGGGTTATTGGCTGGTAGTAACCCGTCTAGGCCAATAATCTATACTGGTACTAAATTAAAGAGTTTTGTTTGACACCCTTTCTTTAACGAGATGAACATTTTGATTGCCTGCTTGTAAGCGACATGCTTGTCTATTTCAATTCCTACTGATGTAATAAAAATAATATATGGATTACTGTTAATTTAAGAGAGAGAGAGAGATTATTAGAGAATTATTGTGAACGAAAATGAAACGTATACAATCGCGATAATGTTGCAATTTCAACTACAAATTATCCTCAAATATATTTAAAACACAGACACTCAGATTGACTATCTCATGTTGATTTTATCATTTAAGAATTAAAATTATTCGTAAAAAAAAGCTGCTTTCTCTGTTAAGATTTTACAAATCTAAGAAGAGTTTACGCAAGCTTGCATATAAGTTGTATCTAATAAAATATTTACTACGTCTTTGATTCTGTTTTTGTCTACGAGTCACATTCATTAGGTTTTACTTGAAACTAACTTAACGAACATTGCGGCGTTATGAAAAGATGAGTGATTGAAAATACAGGTCCTTGCAACTGTTTCAATAAAAACTACTGGGCCTACCCGAATCAAATTTATTATGGCAGCAATTCGAAACTATTCCGCATCAAACAAAAAAAATCACGTAAATCGGTTCAGAAACCTCGGCGAAATCGGTGTACGTACATAAAAAAATATATACCGACTGAATTGAGAACCTCCTTGGTTAAAAAGTGTTTTAAAAAATAAAAGAAAACAACGCAAACCTTTTAAAAATACAACTGTGTTTCAAGTGTCAGAAAACATTAAAAACTATTGATTGGCTAGTACTAGCGTAGCCAGTACAGCTCACAACAATATAATTATATGTTCCAACTTTCCAATGAAATTACATACTTCGAACGAGAAGGGAAACATTTCCATTTCCATTAAAAAGTTACACAGTTCCAATCCAGGCTAATATTATATCCGAACGTTAGGTTTAGGAGCTCCCTTCTTAGCCATGGCACCTATTCCGATAAAGGACAGCTTAGGACAGCTGACAGCTGTATTAAGCTTAGAACAGCTGACAGCAGTCTTAAGCTGTTCCATTTCATGATTGAATTTTCCAGCTGGTTCCACAGCTACACTGTACCAGTATAAGTGTGAGTACCACTCTAAGTAAGGCATTAGCTAAAATTAATAAATTGATCCTGAGCATAAACCGTCAATTCGATAAAAACTTAAAGTTTATGCATGGAACTTGGAACTAACATTGCTAGACAAATTCGATTAGACAAACTGTCTATTTTATTTTATCACCTAGGTAAAGGTATCAGTAGGTACACTATGTAGGAGGTCTTCGGGCGGTCTAAAAACTCTGAAACGGGCTGGTCTAGCCTATCCGCCAACCTGGGTCCACGTGGTTGATTGTGGCCAATACTCTCTCTCACTGGTAAAAGGTGCTCGACAATTTTAGCAATTTGAGCAAGGTAATTCGTGTGAAATAAAAATAGATCTTGGTCACTTCATTCTCGGTCTTAACGAGACGAGGTCAAATCGAGAAGCTGAAAGGATCCGAGACCAATTTCATTCTAGGGTGTTGATAAGAGTCGATGGATAAAAATACTTCGATGATTCGGTTAGTTTGTCGAATCGACAGTTCATGCTCGTACCGCTGAGACTGCTCTTAATTCTAGTACTTGAAGCTACCATAAACCCTAATATAACCCAATTTATCCAATTTATAAGCTCCTTCACAAGCAATACATGAACAATGTAAGGTGTAAACTGAATCCACTATAAGTTGTTTGTCAATAGAATATTCAACAAGAACGTTTCAAATATGAGGTGAGTTGAAGAGGGTAAAGTAATTTACATAGATACTACCTACTGTCGCTAGGTACTTGTGCGTATTTCCATAACATGTTAACGACCAAATTTCAACTTTATTTCTATTCACATAAGATACGCCTGTTTGAGTTTTAGTGTGAATTTTTTTAGGCCTTGGTTTTTAATAAGAGTGGGTAGTTTGCATATTTCAAGTCGTGATCAAGAGGCGTGGACGTCAAAGCCATATTAACCATTATTTTTTCGCTGAAATATTTTTTTCTTGTTTATAATAAAATTCATCTTGAGGCGCAAAACATTTGAAACCGTAAAAACCAAAAAGAATATAGCCATAGCAATAGTTTCAAAAATTGAAATGTTATACACCCCCGACAATCATAACTGAAAATAAAAACTAAATGACAATAGGTTTATTCGATAAGGACCTATAGGTACGATGCCGCAGACAGACAGATGCACAAATCTGCTTGCCTCAAAGGTTTAAAACGTCACTTCAACCCAGCGAACTTACAAAAGAGATTCGATCTCTTTGTAAACCAAAAAAAAGCTCTACAAAAAAGTGACACTTGACAGTTTGACAGTAGCCGTTTTTTAAACAACACAGCGTGAGCAAACTGGCCTGTAAAACATGTCGAAACATATACTTGTATCACAACGTAGAAATATCGCCTGGTCTTTCCATCAAATATGACCAGAATAATGGTTCTGATGGCAAAGTTCTATATAAAGTCAAAGCTGATGGCTATACTTAAATTAGCCATGGGCTAACTAACTCCGGTCCCGGATTGGATATGAATAAATCCCACTCCGAGTACAGTTTAAAATGAAATTCATTTGAAGTTATTTCAACCACATCGCCTTTAACTTCCGGTGACCTGTGATCAAACGCTATCCTGTAAAAAGCGAAAAATATAACTTCAAATGAATTTCATTTCAAACTGTTGCCGTTAATCTTACCAAAGAGAGATTCGTCTCAGCGATGGAGATCTAAGTGATCTTGATCGCCAGATCGCTTCTAGCTATCGGAGACGATAAGAGTACTACGGCTGAAGTACCTATCTTGTAAAATGAGGTAGCGAATAATCTTTCTGAGCGTCCATGGCGTCCAAGCTTCCATTAGTAGGTGATTAAAATCAAAGATAATTTAAAACTATATTTTTCGCTTTTTACGGGATATAGCGTTTGATCACAGGTCACCGGAAGTTAAAGGCGATGTGGTTGAATGTAGAACCGCGCTACCGCCTGGATCGCCTTGATTATGAAGTCATTTCAATATTTGAACCATTGAAAAAGCACAAGTACACTGAGAGAAAAAATCTGACTTTCCTACTGAGTATTACCTGCCAAGACCGATTCCTTCCTTGTTTTACCTTAGTTTTCCTTCTGAATTACAAATCCTTCCCTTTCGACTCAGAAGAAAAACGGTATTTCGGAAGGTCTTTTTTCTCAGTGTATTCCGGGTCTAGATGTTACGAAAGCCCAATTGCGTAGTTTCTAATACCCTAGCGCCCAAAATTAATAAATAATCGATCCTGTTCTGTTATCCGCGGTTTTGGATCGATATGTCATGTCATAATATGTCATTTTAGTAGTAATATTTCAAGCCCTAGTACTAAAATGATATATTATTCGATCCGCGGATAACGGATCAGGATCGACTATTAATGTCGGGCGTATTGGGTGAGCCCTGAAACATAGCACGATAGACCGACCGACAGGCATTCGACAACTGACTGTGACGGACAGCAACGCTAAGACGAAGTACCTACCAAAACAAATAGCACGTATCAAACTCTAATAACAAAAAAGTATATTATTATACGGTCTTATTGAGAAACTTCCTGCGTTTTTTCGTCGGTTATAAAAGAGGAAATAAATCCATCCTTCTCATCAAAAATAGCACTATTTAAATATCCATGTACAGTCAGCGACAAAAGTGGCTGATCATACTCGGTTTTCCAAATGTGTTTTAGATCAGAAATTTCAAGGTTTTTTTTTTTAAATTACAAGGTAGCGTTTGACTACAACATAACACACCTGATTTTAATTGATGATGTGGTCAAAGGTTGGCGTTTATGATGACGACGGTAATCGGAATATGTGTTATAGTTCAGTGACTTTTTCGTTGACTGTACATACTTTCGATCGGAACTGAACGTTTTTTTTATTTTTGTTGCTTGAACAGTTGAATGTATAGGCATGCAAGTGACGCCCCAGAGGCGAGTCCCGAGTTTAGAACTTTTTGATGGGTGAGTCATAGTCCAGTCAACTTTGGGAACCACACATAAACAAGGAATTCTACTAAAGAGTCAAAGCTATGTATGACTGTGTGGGCGTTACTACTGTTATATAAAGGTCACAACGTACTAGGTATACAAAAGTTCAAACATCATCATCATCGGTTTATGAGATACGGCCTAATGACAGACGGAGAGACGGACGGACAGCGGAGTCTTAGTGATAGGGTCCCGTTTTACTCTTTGGGTACGGAATCCTAAAAACAAGAGGTGTTCGATCAGTGACAACTTAGATTTTCAAAAGTGTCTTTATAGTCAATAGTCAATTTTATTTATTCAATAGGATACATTGTGATCACTTTAAAACGTCAAACTTAAAACTAGCTACGCCTGTTCCAACCTTACGCCGGCAAAAGAACAGGCAAGAAACGCCCGGCAGGTAATTTTTTTGGCGCGATCACATTGACAATTTTATTCTCATTACTAATTGATTAAATTGGAGCAAGTTCACTAAAATCCCAAGCTTTTTTTGTCATCTAATGGTCCGATATTTTTTAATTAGCTTTACTAATAAGATTTCTCTTGTTTGGTTGTGCACAATGGGATATGGGAACATGAATATTAATGAGTTGCGGGATCACAACCAAAGCAGACCAGACCCCACAAGTTCACAATAACGGATTAGTTATGTAATTTTTATATTTTTTACATTACCCCTACCTTTTCCTCTACTGCTTATTTCCAGCCTAAAAATGTTTTCAGTAGCAACATTCAACACGCAGCTATACATCAATGTCACCTTAGCACTTTTCACACATGAAATGCTTCCACTATTTATAACGCTGGAGAGTTTCAACAATTGCTTATCCTTGAATAGAATACAAAATTTTGCATTAGCGGTGCGTGAAGGGGAAAATATAATATGAACACTTTGTATGTAGCTGAGTGACGAGGCAATGGGTAACAGCATCACGCTTGCTTATTACTTATGGTTCATTGCCAGTTGGAATGGTTGAAATGTTTTCAGGAGTAGCCCAATTTTAATACCGTGGGTTTGAATCCTATAATGAGCTTGAGCTTTTGGTGAAGGAAAACATCGTTATGAAACCATAGCTAGCTGGCTTGGCATAGCTTGGTGGTAGGTTATTTTCTAGTACTCGCCTGGCTAGCCTAACCCTCATGTTAAGTGTCTGTCGCCAAGCACCTATCGGTGTGTTCCGGCAGCCTCACTTGAGAGCCAGTTCCTAATCCAGGTGTAGCGTGATGCTACCTTCGACCACATCGTCACTTAACATCAGGTGACTTGTGGCCAAACTAAGTAATAAAAAAAAAATATTTTTTACATATTATTTCGGCATAATTTTTGCGCATTTAAAATTTCGTTTCATTTGCAACTTCCTAATGATATACAGGTTTCTTTGTATTGCTTATACGCCTGCATTTGTCCGCAATTTCGCCTGATATTAAGTGATGATTCGGTCGTTGGTGTAGCACGATTACCTAGATTTAAATGAGGGCAATGACAAAGCTTCAAGGCTTTGCAAGAAATTCAATGTACCTTTGCGCATTTCAAGCCTTGACTGGTAGAGGCAGTTTTTACAAAAGCTAGAAAAAAATCAGGACAAATAGGTACCTTGAAACACAAGTGACAGCTACCTTGTGTGTGTGTTGATTGCCACCTAATCGCACCCACTATCATGCTGAAGCCACACTAAGGTCAACGTCAATGTGAATGCACTTGAGTTATCGGCTAACGTCAAACGCCAATGTGAATGCCGTCGTCAAATGTCGTGGCCACATTATGTCAAACGTCAATCATCCCGCTATTAAACGGCATTTCCCGTTAGTGTGGCCCCAGCATCAAGAGTGATAATATGTATTAGGGCTTCGCGCGCAAAAAAAGATTTCAAATTGGCACAGATTTCTCTCTCCTTTCTCTTATTTTTCTGAGGGTCTTCAATATCCAACATTAGTGCTCTGGGACTGAGTAGAAAAATTGGGCGTCATCAGCCACTTATATACCTAGCTGTTATGCGCTCTAAGCGCTTTAGGCAGCATATTAAAAATGTCAAAAAATGCTGAAAATTGCACAAAAATCATCAAGAGCGCGAATTGGAACACGATCTAAGCTGTAACAATGTACCAATCTAGATGACCATGCATACTGGTAAAATAAATTTTGTTTTCACAACGTAGAGGATGCTATTCTAACCCGAGTTAACAAAGATTTATAGCTAACACCCAAAATAATTTATTTCGCGGACCGGATGGGTAAAAAACCGGACAAAAACTCGGGAATATACCTAACCCCAAAATGAGTTAACGAAACCATATCTACGAGCAAAAAGAATCTACGGAAACAAAGGATTTATACGACTATACGTGAGCGTCAAATTTTAGTTTTGCCTTTCAGCAAGCTACTAACTACTGTTTCGGCCAAAATCGCAAAATGGGTGAGCATTTCAGCCTGGCCATTTGCGACTGAGCGTTTCGTTCTACAATGGAAAAATATTTATTTAATAAGATACAAGACAAACAATTATTTAAAATAAAATTAAAAATAAATCAAACACAGTACCTACACTAAAAATTTGGTAATCCAGAAGACGGTAAGGTACCCAAAATGCTGGCAGCATTGCCTCGTTGAATGGCAATGCTAATTTATTGACCAAAATATGAGCCAGCATTTTGGAAACCCGTCGCGTCAATTAAAGGTATAAAAAAATATGGAAAAATTGAAGTCTTTTTATTTTACACTTTAAATCCAGTTTTAGCTGCCAAGACATGTGCTCGGCTATCATGATCGTTTCTGTTCATCTTTAATTTAATATTTAATTATCAAAATAAAACTAAGTAAATTTTATACCAGTTGTATCCAGAATAAAAAGCACCAGATTTAATGAAAAAAAGATTCGTTAAAATATCATGGACTATTCTGGTACTAGGAATCGTTATAATATAATAATCGCCCGATTTCTTTTTTTTTAAATTATTATCTTACTCGGGCAGACTAATATCATAAAAACCTTACCGCTTTGTCTGACGTAAGGTTCTATGTTTCATAAGTAAATTAGAAAAATAATAAAAAAAATTTACCAGTTTAATTAGTGCAACCAAATCTAGTTTTTAACCGACTTCCAAAAAACGAGGAGGATAATTGTGTTTTTTATGTGATTCGGATGTTTGTGTTTTTTTTATAATATATGTTCGGGCATAACTCCGTCAAATATAGACGGTATTGCAAAACTATTTTTTGTTGGAAAGAAGATATTTCACAGGTGGTCCCATGATAAGGAAATCAGGGTTTGATGATAGCAGTGAAAGTGAAATTCAAGACTTGTCTATAACAAAATTTCAAATTCGTATAAAGAGAAATCTCATTAGTAAAGCTTATTATAAAATATCGGACTATCTAGATGACAAACAAGCTTGGGATTGTAGTTAATCTATCTATCTTTCTTTCTATCTATCTATTCTCCCTATTTCCCCTATTCTAACCATTTTCGGTAAACAGCCAAAACAGTCATGCTCACGAAAGTGACTTTGCTTGCAGCGGCGTCATGTGTCGGGTCGCCCTCTTCCCTCTCATATGGTCGAGGAGAGCGATGGCTGGCACATGCGTCAACTCGTGAACGGGTGCTGCTTGTGGGGTCTGGTCTGCTTTGGTTGTGATCCCGCAACTCGTTAATATTCATGTTCCCATATCCCAATGTGTACAACCAAACAAGAGAAATCTTATTATTAGTAAAGCTAAATAAAAAATATCGGACTATTAGATGACAAAAAAAAAAAGCTTGGGATTTTAGTGAACTTGCTCCAATTCAATCAATTAGTAATAAGAATAAAATTGTCAATGTGATCGCGCCAAAAAAATTACCTGCCGGGCGTTTCTTGCCTGTTCTTTTGCCGGCGTAAGGAGGTTGGAACAGGCGTAGCTAGTTTTAAGTTGACGTTTTAAAGTGATCACAATGTATCCTATTGAATAAACATATTTTTGATTTTGATTTTGATTTTTGCAGACCAGAGAAACCGAAGGGAACCTGTAGTCGGTTTTTGTTTCGTTAAAAATTTAACTTGTATTAAAAATCTAAATTCAACATAGCCAAAATAAAATAAGTACCTAAGTTTTATTTCCGTTTCTAACAAGCAATCGAAGTATTGTTTTAAACTACCTACTGTTGTTGCTTAGACTGATGATTATTTTATTAAAATATGTCTGCGATGTTGACTCTTGAGCTATAAGCTTCAATTATAGCGGGCAATAACCCTACTGGCATCTATTAGTAAGCTGAAAAATAACCTACAATATGAACCAACGAACATTGATCTTTACAATACAAACATTTATGACCTTTTGTGTGGACTAACAATCTAAATGTTATTATTAATTTACCTTCGTCTTTATTGGAACGAACTGAATTAGGTCAACAATAATCGTATGTGGGGTAATCTATTTCCACCTTGATCAATAGTCGCTCTGCACTAAATACGATTGGGTCTGAATCTGTTCTTTAAACAGTACCTTAGCTCAAGGGTTTATTATAGATAGCATTTTCATCCCTTGAGAAGATTTTTGTGCTTACAACTTACAATCATCTAGAGATGTTTCACTGCCATGTTGTAACCATTACTTTAAAAATAAAAGTAGATGACTGACATCTGTATTTAGGAACCTGATTGGAGGTGTCAATTTCAAACTTGACGTTTCAATACTGACTTTGAAAGGAAACGCCGCCATCTTGGAAAATGTCTAACTTTGCGTCAGTCTACAAATCTACAATACTATTTAAGCTATTCATTGTAGATAAATTTTGACATTAGTCTTTCTTCTGATTTTGCGGTAAGTATCAGCGCAAACGATAAAGATTTCATTCATTACCTGGGAATTAGCTCTAACAGAAATATTAAAACTGAATCTGATCAGGTACGGGCTGTCACGTATATTCAAAGAGACCGTTTTATCTGTGCCATTCCAGTGCAGGTCTGAAGATACAAATCTATCTTGAGGATGTTATACTCAAGTATAAAATTTAAATCAAATAATTTTCATATATTATTCAAAAAAATCTTTGTTTGTCGTGGCTCAAGTGTTATTATGCGGAAACGGCTTGCATTGACGTCAACGCAAGTGGCGTACGTGACTGTATTATTGCCGATACAGCACTTTTCCCTCGTGGCGCCTCGAAACCTGCTTGCGGCCGGACACTTGGGTACCTACCCACTTCGTCCAAAAGTATATACAACTGTAAAAACTGTACTAGTTGTAGCATAGAAGTAACTTTGATAATGAAATAAAATCTTTTAATTTTAAAATTTTTTAAGACTGCAACCTCCTTAATTAGCACAACAATAAATTATTTATTAACTATGTTAGTAAAACAATGGGATAGTAGTATCTTTAGTAACTTCTTGATCACAGCGCTTGCAATAGTGCTGAAATATCGAAAACTGAAACAAAAACAATACGTGATATCCCGTATCAAAACCAGACAAACAATTATTCAACATTAGTCATCTCATCAGAACCACTATATCACCTACTATATCGCGAACTCAAACAAAAACATTCTGTGGTAAATGCAAAATTGTTTATCTCATCAGAATCAATTTTAATATAATTATCGAGAACTGAAACAAAAATAATACCTACGCTACGTGGTCAATATCCCGTTTCAAAATCAGACAAACAATTATTTAATTCAACTTTAGTTATAATCATCATCATTACTTCCTTACCCTACTCCCCCCACCTCCCCCTTTCACACCCTGAAACTAACGCACTCACACACTACCACAAAACTACTCCCCAAATATGCAACCAATGTAATTATTATATATTTTATTTTATTTTTGTGCCATGTTCTCATAATTTTAATATGAAATTCTTTAATTGGCCCTACAATGTATAAATAACCTTTAACGCTGATGAGTTTTTGAATACGAACAAAATAAAATTAGAATCCAATGCCGCTCCATTTATCGGCCGTTAAACTTCCCAGCAATACCTTTAGCTCTGTCTTCCACTGAGCGCTGACTTTTATAAGTCGAGCCTAAAAATAATAAAACATTTGGAGGCGTCGGCGCGGTCGCGCATCAAACATGCATAGAGAGCTAGCAAAGGCACGCGAGCTTTTCGAGCTTTTACTATACACGTGAAAGTAACACATTGACGTGAAGTACTGTGAGGTGACGGTTGGAGTTAACGCGGAATAAAAAGCTTGGAATATTGCGATTAAATGCCGGATAGGGAGGAGAAAAATGTATCTTTTATGTAATTTCGTTATTTTATTTAGATTTTGTATTTTAGAACTCCTGTGTAATAAATAAATAATAATGCCCGCACAATCACATACATAGGCTTCTGACCCCTAACTAGGTTTCCCTGTATCTAGGGTATCAGAAACTACGAGGATCGGGGATCCACAACACCCAGACACAGAACAAATACTTGCGCTTTTTTTTTTCAATGCACAAATATTTGTCCTGTAGCGGGAATCGAACCCGCGACCTCACGCTTCACAGTCGGCTATGCGCCCATTGCGCCATATCGGTCGGTGTGTGATTATAATTTTGTGTTTGTGAATGTTTGCTCAATTTTGATACATGTTTTAATTGCTTACTAAAACTACAGGAAACTGACAAATCTACAACCAGGAAAATTTTAAAATTATTGAACGTAATGAAACTAATATATCAAAATTGGAAAATGGATAATTTTTATAACCAAAATAATTTAAAACATTAATTATTCCTTGTATCTAGTGTATGTATAAAAGAGATCTTAAAGTAAATGTTGTCTCGTAACTGAACCCAACATCTTATGGTCCTTCGAGCCGGATTGCATATGCGGCCGTTCCCAATAACCGATCCATCTACAGTTTCCTGGAGATAGAAATATGTCACTCCATAGGAGTTTATGTCGAATTTCTAACTCTATAGTAGGGCAAACCGTGGATAGATCGGTTATTGAGAACGACCGCTAGTGTGTAGACGTAATGCATCAAAACCAAGCTCAATATTAGTAGCTATTACAAAAAATACTTTCAAAATACTAGTTCTGATATTACGAATTTGCACACCGATCCTTACAAGTTCATGCAAGCAAGCATTCTCAAGGGGACGTGGTGTCAGGCATAATGAATGCGCCAAGTATTGTTGACGGTCGTCCGCTGCCCCTGAGGTTATAAGTAGATATACACCGGCTATACAAATACCAATGACATTGTAAAGCAGCCCCGAGACGATCATTAATAGCGATGATGGTTCAGTGGTAGTGACGTCGGCTTTCTATCCGTAGGACGTGGGTTCGAATCCTACAATCAGCTTCAGCTTTCGGTGAAAGAAAACATCGTGATGAAACCGTAGCTTGGTGGTAGAGTATTTTCTAGTACTCGCCTGGCTAGCTACCACCCTCTTGTTAAGAATCTGTCGCCAAGCACCTATCGGTGTGTTCCAGCAGTCTCACTTGAGAGCCAGTTCCCAGTCCAGGTGTAGCGTGACGCCATCTTCGACCACATCGTCACTTAACATCAGGTGACTTATGGTCAAACGCTACCCTGTATATAGAATTTTTTTTTTGTTAATGTTAATGTTTACGTAGATGATGCTCATTAGCAAGTTATAGTCTCAAAAAATAATGATGCCATTGTCATTTTCAACTAGTACTTGAATATATTGACGACTAATGTGGCGCCATGGGTGAAAAGCGGACTGTGAAACCTCAGATCGCGGATTAAAATCCCGTTACGGTAATTTAAAAAGTGCAAGTATTTTTTCCGTAACAGGCTGTAATAGATATACGCCCGAATTTAATAATCGATCTTGATCCGTTATCCGCGGTTTTGGATCGATATGTCATGTAATAATATGTCATGTTAGTAGTAATCTGTCAAGTCCTAGTACTAAAATGACATATATTGACATGAGTTATCGACCCAAAACCGCGGATAACGGATCAGGATCGATTATTACTTTCGGGCGATAGTGAATCTATATAGTTCCTAAGTTCCTATAAGTACATTAGATACGATTGTGTGCTGTTTTTAATAAGTAGTACCTTTATTATTGGTGGTACATTTATAGAAATTTGCAATGACTGACATCCTAAATTGATCGTTTCGCTGTGTGTAAAGGAATATTTTCGAAACCATCCAAATATCTTATAAACTTTGTACTGAAGTATCATCATATCATGTAGTTGATACATCATATCAACTTACTACCAGCGACTCATTGTTTGGTCCCGAAAGTCCGCGCTATAAGCCAGCTTTTCATTCTCTAGAGAGCTTGGTGTCACCCGTCATGAATGCTTTGCACGATTGTTAATGACCGCCTGCCTAACACATTGTGTTGGGCGGTCACGAACAAAGCACATGTTATGTGCAAATGCAAATATGCTTTGAAGTCAGTTTGAAGTACGTTTCCTTGGGTTAGTGACCTCGAACATAAGTGCTGTTACATAGTTATTTCAGTGCTCATTATGATACAAAGCTGACGAATAAACAATTGGTTGATCAACCAATTTTCCAAATGCTTTTTAGTTCAGTAACGTTTGAGTTTTTCTTGCAACTTACAAGGCAGGGTTTGACCACAACACAATACAACTGATGTTAAGTGATGATGCGGTCAAAGGTTGGAGTTTAAGATGATGAAGGCAATTGGGCTATTTGTTATTGTTCAGCGACCTTTGTCGTTAACCGTACTACGGGCGGGCCGCACCGCAAAAAGGCACCCATCTCTGACTTTCTTTCAATGTGTGAAGGAGATGAGAATATTATTTTATTATAATTGAAGGCCATAGAAAGTGCAACTCGTATGATCAATTTTTTTATGGACATAATCCACATTGGAAGCCATAACAATATGTGCAAAACCACCTTCCCTTGTATTCAACAAAGCTTTCTAATCCAAGAATCCAAACAACAACTCTTTAAATACTCATAATTTTCAATACAAATATCCCGTTAAATATTGATATCGGTGCGTTTCACCGATATCGATATTTAAGAGAGCCTGTTCCAAGTTTCAACGTAACACCCAGACGTGGCGATACCTTCAACCACATCGTCATACGGAGAACAGCTAGTTTTTTATAAGCTGCAGATATCGCCTCAATCGCTTAGCATCAGGTCCACGCGACAACCATTTTACTTGTCCAGTTTTCAAAATGTATAAAAAATAAATAACGGAATCATTCTGTAACAAGCGTAGTACGGATGACCGGCTGACTCGTGTAGGTAGGTACAGGTCATGGCACTTACTAAAGTATTCAACGGTCATGGCCATACCACACAAAAGTAATGTCGTAGTTTACATGTATGATTAGTATTTTCTTGTTGACAGAGTCGGTATTACTTACCAGCGAGTCGCTAACCCTCCCTCCCGGCTTCTCACGGGTAGGCAATAGTAGATTGTTATACAAGGAATGAAAATTACCTATTTAGGCACGGGATGGTTTGGCAGTATTAGAGTACCTGTGTGGTAAGTAAATAAAAACCTGATTGGTCACTTAACGAACAGGGTTGTATTAAAACATAAATAGCACCCGAAATAACTGAAGATCGAATGGCCGCATTCCCGCCTTTTTAATGTTTCTTATTCTGTAACATTCTACTCGTACTAGCAAGTACTTTTTAATTACAATTTTAACACCGGTTTAACCCAGTACTACTATATATTTATTCTGTGACAATGGCTGTATAAATGTTGGGACATGGCTCTCATAGTTTTTAAACTTTTTGACAGCAGGGAAAATCGTTTCCCAGGGACGAAAAATACTGTTTTGATCCCTCAAGCCATAACTTCAAGCATTCTTTCCAATTATGAGATGAAAAGATCGTGATAGATTGAAATTTCTCTCTCGAGCCCGTTAAATAAAGCTAAATGTCACATATTTTACAAAGCAACTAAAGGTCATTATCTCTAGTATAGGATTTTTCATAAAAATTAAATGGATTTTTTGCAAAAAATAGACACAAGCGGACCGAGTTGCAAACTCTGGACTGGGCTGAAATCGCTCAGGATAGAGTGAAGTGGCACTCTCACGTATCGACGGCTAAGACATATTTTGGGTCACTGAGCCATCGAAGTTAGTTAGTTTTTTTTTATATAAAAACAAGGCATATGTTTTCTTTTGTTCAGTCGGTCTGTAATATTAAAGAGGTTAGCATAAAAAGTAAACAAGCTGAAAAAATAGTCTACCTTATGCAAAGTCGCTGAAACCTTCGCGTTTTTATCGTGTGAGCTGTTTCATGCATTACATCCCCATGGGCTCGCGTTGTCATGTTAATGGCCAGGTTGATTAAAAACGCCATGACGTGATCCTACAAACGAACAAGGGCATGACTGTTATTATTAAACATAGACACATATTTTTTAGGTATTTTAACAAATGTCGCCGAGCACCTATCTGTATATTCCGGCAGCCACAATGGAAAATGGATTCGGATCCAGGTGTAGCTTGACGCCATCTTTGCCACCACATCGTCACGTAACATCAGGTGACTTTTGATCAAAAGTTACCCTGTAAGAAGTAAAAATGAATAGGTAAGTAATTATTTAATGTTCTAAATAACCATGGTCGATAACTTAGAATTAGGTTTTGAAACTGGATAATTACCTACCATGTATTTGCTTTTGTTTGAGTTTTAGATATTTCGGCACTGCTGCAAGCGCCATGATCACACTGAGAGAACAATTCTGAATTTCCTTCTGAGTCTTTGCCTTCCAAGACCGATTCCTTCCTTATTTTACCTTAGTTTTCGTTCTGAATCTGAAATCCTTCCCGTTTGACTCAGAAGGAAAACGGTATTTTAGAAGGTCTTTTTTTCCGTGCACTAGAATACTAAAAGTTTCTGCGGGTAGGGTTGTTGATATTATAACGGGTAGACGTATCTATCTACCCGCTTCTTCACACGTTTTTTCATACAATGACATTACCATTGGCCCAAGTCACTTACAACTCGATTCAAATCTGAAAAAGGTTACTGCGAGGCAACAGCAAACCGCGGGGTGCAGCTAGCATTGCTTGTAAAGGTATACTGACTTATACAAATGGGTTTTAAGCTTAGTACCAATTTAAATTAGCTTTGTAGCACACCGTGGCTTAAGAGTCTCCCAGAGTGGTTTGGATTAACCAAACACAGAATGCTTTATGAATTTTATTTTGAGTAGGTTAGGTGTTAAAAATGCATGAAATGAAATGAGTTTTTGCAAGCAATTTTAACATAAGTAGCAGAATTAGTGTATGCTTCCAGCTTAAGTACTAAGTCTCGCAGAATAATAATAATTAAGGAAAGAGTAAAAAAAAATACATTTTCTTTTTGTGGTTGCTAAGGAATATGGTCATTGGTGTATTACACATGCCTAGAAATCACTTTCCTGTTCACTCTTGTTTTGAATATTCCCAAATTTAATTTTAGCGATCGGGAAACTGAGACTCTGTCAAGGAGTTCCAGTTCTTATCGGTAGGTATGCATGGTATAATATCTAGAAGCAAAACCCTTATGTATAGGTAAATACAGGGGGAATATCCACAGATGGCACCTTGCCAATCTTATGGCCAATGATGGAATCTGATTGTGAAAATACTGGGCACACCCGTCGAAATGTATCCGATAAAAGATCGACCAACTCTGCGTCGTCTTTATATAGGTATAAAAACTAAAAATCCCGACGGCATAGAAAATAATGATTCACATAAGTGGATATGGAAAAAGAAAAGGTAGGTAAGAAAAATACCCTCAGAAACAGCTGTTGTATTAAAACTAGGACACTAGTTGGCAACTAAACGTCAATAATTAATTTTTCTTTACTTATTACTACCCTATGTTTTGCACTAATGCTTGCGTGTTAGAAGGCAGTACAACGCCCTCCAATTTTCAATGGAGTAACTAACTTCCATAAACAACCCCTATTTTATTATATATTTTTTATTCGCGGTCGCTTTTTTAAATATTAATTTTAATATCTATAACATTGTAAAATCCTTAAGCAATTTAGGCTACAAAACGTTTAAATAAAAATACATACCTACGTATGCAAAACTTTAAACCAACCTAAACTTTTAAACATAACCTTTTAGGGTCATTGAGATTATACATTACAAAAGGAACAAAAAACCCGATTGCGCCAAAATAATGTATTCCATATCACTCCCACAATAAAGACGCATCTATTACATCGTTAAAGTCCGTCAAGAAATTTAGGCTACCAGCTGTGCCAAAGAATTATACTTTATACATACACTTGGAAATCTTAACATTAGAGGAAGTATGAAAGTAGCACCAGTGACAGATAAGTTGAAAGGGAATCGTTTGGCTTGGTATGGACATGTTATGAGGAGGGATGATAGTCATATTACAAAAAAAGTGATGGATATGAATGTTGATGAATGGAAGGGAAGAGGAAGACCAAAGAAAAGATGCATGGATTGTGTGAGGGTTGATATGAATGAAAGGGGAGTGAATGAAGCGATGACGGCTGATAGGGGAGAGTGGAAGAAGAATACATGCTGCGCCGACCCCAAATAAATGGGACCAGGGCAAGAAGAAGAAGACATACACTTGAAAATCTTAACCATCCTTCTTACGCAGTCGGGTAAAAATGAGCATCACTGATAATAAGCACGAAAAATCTTTTATTACACTATTATATTATAAGTACCTATAGAGATAGCTACCCTAGATTAACACATACCTAGGCTATTTTTTATTTCGAGAAAATGTGATTACGAGAATAGAATAGAATAGAATAGAAACTTTATTTGCTAAAAATGTGAGTGAAACAGTTAGTAATAACAACATAAATATTGATCTGACACATTTTACCAATGAAATGGCATGCAAAATTCAAAATCTTAACTAACTAAAACTAGTTTATCATGCACACATGCAAATTTAAATTTTTCAATTAGAAGCTAGGTAGTCATTTAGGGGTAAAAACTGTGATCGATTAGCCAGGCTCTTAATTCCTTCTTAAATTTAGCAAACGGTAGTAACTTCATATATTGAGGTTATTTATTATATATTTTAATAGACATCAAATAACTGCTTTTTTCGTAAAGTGCGGTTCTATGAGTATAGCTATCAACCAGTCTGTCTCTGTTCCTTGTGTTACGAGAAAATACGTCACTAGCTTTTGTAAATAAGTTTTCATGTTGCCTTACAAAACAAAACGAGAAGTTGTTAGTAAACATAAACTACTAGGAACTAATTTATTATCAACAACAGTCTTTTTAAACCCCGACTGTCACAGCTCATGAATCTCACAAAATCGATGATCGTTTGAGTGTAGATATTCTGTAACCACCAAATGAACGGTAAACGTTTAAAGGCCCATTCAAATCAAAATGGGAAGGTTGAACAAACGTAAATAACATTAGGATGGTTATCGGCAATCGCAAACGTTGCGCTTCGATTGATCAAAACAAACTCCGGCTGTTTGCCACTCGTTTGGGTTTCCCAGGACATTGGTGTCGATTCTAATGTAGGTACGTTTTGTAAAACTAAACTTAATTTGACAAGTCTAAAAAGGACATTGCTTTTTGGTTGTATCTACTTATAATTAGTTTAAAAAGGCGCTCCACCTTTTTTCAATTACCCATTGTTAGTTTTTTATACTACACATTTTTATTTTTTTACTAGTCTTTTGCCATGCCCAATCTATTGGACTCTCTATCAAAACAATCATATGAGCCCAAACTCAAGGGGTTTGGTAGTAGCCGCTGAAGAGATCCACTATCCACCTCCTGGGTTCATGAGCAGACCCTCGTCACCAAGTTGAATCTATTGGACTCATGAAAATAAATCACATGAGCTCAAACTCGAGGGGTTTACTAGTAGCCACTGAAAAACTATCCACCTCCTGGCTCATTCATCAGACCAAATTATTGCATTATCACCGAGATTACATATATGTACATACCTATATACAAAGTTTCATATCGATACAACAATTAGAACAAACGCATATCTACATCTCTCAAAATATTGGCCGCCGTACAGGAAATTAGCCTTTTTAGACACCTACCCCGAAATGAACACAATAATAATAAAATGGCTTCACGCGGCCGATATAACAGCTGAAACGGAAATGGTTTCCAAACCTCAAAACCATAAAACACGAAGCATCCCCGTCCCGTTTATTAAGTTGACGTTTGTTTTGAGTTGGTATTTAGATTAATTCACTCCCCTGTAGAAATGTTTTATGGACTCTTAAATGTCCGCTGCTATTTATTGTTTCGGAACGACGACGGAGACAAAATTCGAGAATGTCAAGGTAAACGGAAAACGGAGACATTTAGCCCTAATTGTGTTAAGTATTCGAGAGAGTGGTAACAATTATTGTCAGAGACATTTAGCTTGTTTTTTTCGTGGAATTTTGTACACAAATTGATTTACTTCATTATGTTTTGGTAAATATAAACCCCGTTTCAGTTTTCATCCACGTGGAGCTAGCTCCTCACAGAAATTGTGAAATTTTCCGGAATAAAAATTAACTTAGATCTCTCTCAAAACAAACTAAAAAAAACACACTTTCGAATTTGTATAACTCAAGATTCGTCACATAGTTCATTGAAACCAGTAAAAAGTGACGCTCTAAACGCCCTATCTATAAACTACAATTTTAAATATACTGTTCAACATGTTGAAAAAATTGTCCAAACTATTTATGGTTCAATCTTTCCAATCTGTTCAACTATTTTAAAAATCTGATCGAGGCCGAGCGCTATCGGCCTGCGCGACAAACAGCGACGCGCGCGCGGCGCAGGGGTCATTGACACCTCATTCACCGCACCGCCACCGACGGCATCAGTTCTTCAGTCACGCTTATTCGTCCATTATTTCATTGTCACATGTATATATTTTGTCACCACTGGTATTTATTTCAGTTCCCATAATAGTTAAGACCCTAACGGAGTCAAATTGTCTTAACTGTTCAACTGGTTGAACCACTTGAGCTTCCCATACTGTTCAACTATTTTTAAAGTGAAAAACGTAACCCAAACTGTTCAATAATTGAACATGTTGGAATAGACTTTAATGCAAATAGCTATTGGAGTTACAATTGAAATAATACACACTATAAAATAAACAGGTGGCTACAAACAGCCCGGATAGTTGATGGGACATCTGGGATGAGTGGTTATGATCGACAGCGCACGGTACTAATTGAAACTGTTGGTGTCATCAGGGAGGCATGTTGCAAATAGATCCATTTGTTTCAATCCTAGAACGCAGGCATCGCGCTATTTGAATAGAAATTGTAATTGGGTCATCAGGAAAACGTTAATGTTTGGCTTAATTTTGGCAGATACATTATTGTGCGTAGCTAATATGAGGATGAATGTGGATTTGGAGTGTTTGCTCAGAAGCATGGACAGCAATACCTTGTTTAACGTACAACGGAAAGTATATTGTATCCAGATCCCTATCTTTTCTTTCCTGGCATAACTAGTGTTGGGTCATCCATATATTCAGCTTCAACGAAACTAGATCATATATTGTCGATCATCGATAAGTTAAACGACAGGTTTAATTCATCGAACTTCATTGTAAAGATGGGTTTAAGTTGGCAACCACTCCATTGCCATTCATGCCAGAGCGAGAGATGTCCTTTTTCAATAAACAGAATTACAGTATATTTTGCCTTATCCAATATAAAGTCCATTGTGCTAGATTTAGAGTTCAAACTTATTTGCCCGATTATGTTATTTCATAGGACGAATGAACTTCTATTACCGACTACATTCACGAGTTGACGTGTCATTGACCGTTATGGAGTCTCAGTTTAGCTGTCAACGGATTCGACTAGTTTGAGTACATACATTGATTGACACTGAACGATCGATGTAATAATGTCTCAACCGGCACAATGGGTGTTTTTCCACAATGTTTGTGTACAAGTCCGGCTAAAAGTCTACATTAATCTTCCTTAAATTCTTTTCATTCGAAGAAGACCTGCGTCACCTACAATACGCATGGCCTTTCAATGAATGAAATAGATGTAAAGCAGATTAAGTTGGATATTTTCCTCTGGAATAATAATGATTTTAGGGTCTTTTTTCTTGATTAGTTAAGTGATGATTGCTGTAATGAAAACTGAATGAACAAATTTGGAAAGTTAGGCTAGGCGGCTACAAAGAGTTTTTCGCCGCACGCCAAAACAGCGTCCAATGGCGCACCGCAGCGCAACGACGAAAAGTCGGTAGTTCATGCAAAAAAATTTAAAACTCAATGCAACAAAACTGCAGGGCGACATTATGCTGCAGTGTTTTTTGCCGCACGGCGATAAACTCGTAGTGTGCGTCTAGCTTTAAACTTTTTGTGTCTGAAAAACAACAGGCAAAGTTGTCTAATTAAAATCGCATTCATGAACTTTGTTACAGTATTAATTAGTTTTCGTGTGCTTGAAACATTATAATTATTATGTTTACGGCAGGTTACTGCTATTGTAGCTAACTTCAGCGTATGATGTGAAAATCGTTAGAGAGGTTATCGTTCGGTTGAGTCCCACCTCAGTAATTTATAGCTCATGACAAAGTGCGAGAAATTTAGGCAGGTATTTTTTTTATAATTTGAACTGTTTGAGACTAACATTTTTGTACATTTTCTAGTTTTTTTCAAAAGTGGTTTAAATGTTAGTGATAAGTTGAAATTTTTGGCAGTTTACATTATGTCGCAGGAAAATAATACAAACTGGGATTTGATAAAATCCTTTAAGGGAGATGTTCAATTCACTAGAGACGTCAAAAAATATAATTCGATATTGCCATTTCTTCTAAGATCAGTGGTAATTTTAACTTATTCAGTGAATTGATGATGCCTCTTAGAGATTTTATCAATTCCCGGTTATCATCATAATCATGTCATTTATTATCATACAAGTCAACCAATTTTTACTTTAACTAGTTCTTCGTCTCCTTTAAATACCTATAGGTAAGGCTTAACTCAATATTTGACAACTCAAGGCCGTATTAGCATGTATTGTAAATGTTTGTAAAGCGTACTTTATAGACAGACACGCATACAATTGGATTACACGCGGATTACACAAAAGTTTAGGCTTGACATACCCTACTTGAGTTTCATCATTATCAGCCTTCCACGTTCCCACTGCTGGGACTCTGGCCTTCTCTCAGAGAGAGAGTATTATATCTACCACGCTGGCCCAGTGCGGGTTGGTAGATGTCACATGCCCTTGAAAATGTTGCAGTTCTTGGGCATGCCGGTTTCCTCACGATGTTTTCCTTCACCGTTACTTTAGTTTATGTCGGTTTATACAGTAGCGATGATGGCCGAACGGTTACGCGTGCGAATTACAAGACGCCTACACCGAATTCGAATCCTCTCGGCCCCGCACCTATGACTTAATAACTTATATGCCGATTTTCCATCGCTCAAAACGGTGAGGAAACCGACATGCCCAAGAACTGCAACATTCAAGGTCATGCGACTTCTACCAACCCGCACTGGGCCAGCGTGGTAGATTACAGCCCATACTCTCTCTCTGAGAGAAGGCCACAGTCCCAGCAGTGGGAACGTGAAAGGCTGATGATGATGACTATGTACAGTTGGGGAATCTACCTACTGTAATGAACATCTATGGTGACCTGAAAAATCGTAAAATCTGGTCATTGCGGTCCATTGAGCCGCACGATGATGCACGCGTGCAATAAGTAATGGTCCGATTTTTTATTACTAATTCATGGTTTCCGCCACAGTACATAAAGTAAATTGTACTGGTTTAATAGGGTAATTATGTAACTATACCTTCGTACATTTAGAGATATTGTAGGGTGGCATGCTTGATGTACCCATCCATTAATGGCGCTGGTAAACTGTTGTTATTTTATGTACGATTGAGGACGATAAAGCGGGGTTGTGTACAATTTTTATGAATAAACATAGGAAGAAAAGAAAATACCTACTTTAAATTTTTTGTCAGCATATCACACTGCATACAACATGAGACTTCATTAGACGAAAGGAAATACATAAAACACTGTGTGGGTTTTGACTCTAGCATTTAATTACATTTTCAGATAGTCATAAAATCACGTGCTGTAAGAAACATTGTAAAACTACAATTAATCTAGTATAATATATTAAAGACTTTTATTATTTGGAAATGTACATAGTTCCGTGAAAAAAATCATTTTATCTTGTAATCTAATATATAAAATTCTCGTGTCACAGTTTTCGTTGCCATACTCCTCCGAAACGGCTTAACCGATTTTGATGAATTTTTTTGTGCTTATCCGGTATCTATGAGAATCGGCCAACATCTATTTTTCATCCCCCTAAATGTTAGGGGTAGTCCACCCCTAATTTTTATTTTATTTTTTGGACAAAATTTTTATTTCTATTTTTTTATGATACAACATACAAAAATACATACAATCGTCAATTTTCACCCTTCTACGATCAACCCTTATTTTTTAATAGCCATTTATTATATGGCAAAACAACGTTTGCCGGGTCAGCTAGTAAAAATATATTATAACTTTGTAACTTTTTTAGGTGCGGTTGGGCTGTGAATCTGTTCGAACCGAATAGCAAAAGTTGGGAAGGGTAGAAAAAAAATACGGTCGAAATGAGAAACTTCCTCCATTTTTTCATCGGTTAAAAAGAAAATCGACAACAAATGCATCATGCTCAAAATTAACTTTAGCTCTAACCTAAGATGTTTCACTTCTAGATAACGCATGGCTTTTACCATGCTCCTATGCTTTAAGTTTATGTGGCCTTATTTTATGTGCAATGAAAAACAAAACAGCATGAACTTAAAATGCAAACAGCTGTACATTTTTTGTGATTAGCAAAAAATGCTAGCTGCATACATAGCTCTAGCTACTTTTTTACACTTCACAACAAGACCAGATTGCTATTCTATCGGAATTGGCAAAGAGCAAACAAGCGGATTGGCAAATGGATAGCGGCAGTAATTGGACCATACTGGCCGACTGACTCACCGCATGTCTGATTAAAACTAGACTTGTGTTTCTGTTACGAAATATACTTATATAAAAATGAAATGCCGTTCGTTGTTCAGCGCGTCACTTGATAAAAGCTGAATCAATATAGCTTCTTTAGGGAAACAAAGTTGAAAAACTTACCCGAAAATTGGAAAATTTGTGATAAACTCTGATTGGAGTTTTTGTCTGAACTTAAGATCCGCAGCAGCTTCATCAACTATTAAAATTTGCCTACCTGTGAGAAGCCGAAGCGAGTCCCTAGTTTCAAAATTAAATCACTCTGTAAGAAAAATTACTGCAAAACGCACATTTTAATAAATCAGAAACTTTATGAGATGGGGATCCACATCATTTAGGCACGGAAAAAATACTTATCCTTTTTATAAACTCACGTTTTTTTGTTTCGGAGTGTTTATTGAATCCATGTCTTCAGGCTTCGCAGTCAACTGTCCACCCATTGCACCAAACAGGTCGTCGTTTGAGAAAATCGTTTATTTCTAATACCTATACCAAGAACATAAAGTTTGTAGAATTTCCTACCGAACAACGTTATACTAAATCCAGCGCTCGTTTCCAACCGTTGCGTTGCCGTTGGCTCCGCTACATTACCGTTTATTAATCTTGTTATTTCAGACTGCTACCTGCATAAGTCAGGTTACTCGGGCGAAGCGACCAACATTTAATGTCGGTCCACATTTTGGAGTTATTTTAACAGTAAGAGTGAATATAGTAACTATGTAATAGGTATACAATGGTCAGCCACTATAGATAGATCTCATATTTATTGGTACACCACGCAGTAGCGCTCGGGGCATACATAACTGATCCGGTTCGTTGTAGCATATCAACTAGGTTAAGCAACACTCAGCACGGATATCATATCGATGGGTCACCCATTTAGTGTCATTTTCAACTGAGTGCTACCGTGCTTCGTATTAGTGAAGCCTTGTTAGAGACCTTCGGGCGACCTGGAACCTCTGAAAACTAGAGTTGAATACGAAAGTAGAAAAAGGCACATAACTATGCAGAGATCTTTAAAACTAAAGCAATAATAAATATTTACGGTAAATCTCACAAAGGGCGGTTTTATCGCTTAGGCTATCTCTTTCAAACAAAACAAAAGCAGAGGAATCCTACAGTTTATTGTATTATTTATCATTTAGATTTTAGAGCTATCGTCAAACACATATCGGATTGTTCCGGCGTAAAATTTGATTAAACGCTACTCTGTGAATTGTATAGGTTTGAAAGTATGTACGATATGTAGTGGGGGAGCGGGGAAACAGTACAATTTGTCAGTTATATCAAGTGCATCGCCAAGAAATCTAAGGACTAGGAACCTTTTATTTTTTTATCTCATTTCACTCTCAATAAAGTAGGAGCTCATATAAAGTCGCTTCGTAAAACTTTTCATTTTCTTTCTCAATTGACTTTGCCGTCTTCAAATCGTAATCAGAGCCGATTGAGACCATTGTACAATACGTTCCTGTAAGAGTAGACAATCTTCAAGCAATCTTATTTTAGTACATCTTGACACAAATGTACAAATATACTCCAAAAATTTGTACTGACTTAGTGATATGTTGATATGACGTAATAAGAGCCTCAATTTCAAGAATATGTTCTTTTTGTAATGAAGGTGCATGCTAAAAGGTATTTTTTGAAATTTCAATCATAATGGAGTGAAAAAGGGTGTTAAAGTTTGAACAATAGCATAAAAATCCCTGCAAAATTCAACGTCCACGCAACTGAAGCCTCGAGGCAGATCGCATCATTTAACTTTAATGACTACACATTTTAAACTTACTACGACAAAGAAATTGCTTTCATTATTTTGTGTAAAACAGAAACTCTAAAACAACCAGTGCCGTCCAGTGCTTTCGAAATTCACCTGCTAAACAAATCCCTAAAACCTCCACAGGTATATGTACTAAATCTGTCAAATTTTATGAGAGCCAGTGATATAGGGCAGAATAACCAAAGTTGCTATACTGTGGCTTAGCGTAGCTATACTGTAACACCTTGCTTTTACAGTAAAATTTGCCTCTAGCGTTTTCCTTTCGAATGAATGTAGTGAATAATGAGCACAATTGGAAAGGACTGGTTCCTGTGATTTCTATCGGTTTTTTACAATGAGATGGATAATGGTGGAAGATATTGGCAATTTAATAAAGCTCTTTTATGATTGTGTTCCCTCGTATTTAGGTGCTCAAGCAAAGTCACGTAAAGTGATCTGATGATTTTAGCATATAATATATTGATTTATCGAAAATGGTGAAGGAAAACATGGTGAGGAAACCGGCATGTCCAAGAACCACAGCAGCCAAGGACATTCGATATCTGTCAACCCGTAATTGGCTAGCGTGGTAGATTACGGCCCATACTCTCTCTCTCTCTCTGAGAGAAGGCCAGAGTCCCAGCGGTGGGAATGTAATACTTAGGCTGATGATGATTATGATGATGGTGATTGCTTTATCAATATCTTGTATAATGATATTTATTGCTGAGACAAACCCCAAAAGTTAAGTTGCGTGATCTAGTCATACATAAAATTAAAAATATATACGTTTCGACTTAAGAACCTCTTCTTTTTGTTTTTCGTGGGTTAATAAACAAACAACGTACTTCACGAATTGAATAAAAAAGGTAATTATTTATTAGACAAACTCCATTCGCCTTGCGCCTTAGTAAAAATGAAAAGTAAAACCAATATACTAATTATAATATGTGGTGGTAAGTACTTAGAAACCATTTTGCTCGCATATGGATATTAATATTCAGTGAATCAAAAAACTTCTTGAATATTTGAAAAATATTTTAAATTTTCGTAATTTTAAAACAACTTATATACATCTCAAAAACTTTTAAAGTTGTTAAAATACCTCGTATGTGGAAAATCAACTAATGTTTCAATTTAACTCCAAAAATAAACGTTTCAGATCAATCTGGGCAAATTAAAAAAAAAATATCATAATGTACACGTTTTTGCTTTCAAACTAAATTTACAAGCAAGCCATTGTGATAAATTTACACCAGTTTATACAACTTTATGTATTATACTCAGAAAGATACAATATAAATTAGAGTTTTCAGTAAAAAAAACGATTTTAATAGATAAAACAACTCTGAGAAAATATCTAGCTTTCATAAACATCTAGCTGCGCCCCGCGGGTTTACTCGCGTTGACTACACTTTATCGCGATACAAAGTATTTTATGTCCCTTTCATGGGTTCAAACTATCTCTACACCAAATTTCATCAAGATCAGTTCAGCAGTTTAGTCGTTAAAAGGTAACAAAGAAACAGAGTTACTTTCAAATTTATAATATTAATAAAGTACGGAGTACTTTATGAAAACTACTGACGTGCTAGTAATATGATGTGCCTTAGTTTGGACTGGCCAATTCCACACCTAGAAAAGCGAATAAAAAATACATACATAATAGTAGGGGAGCCCAAGAGGGGATTTTGGGATTTACTCGAGCGCGTCAGATTAATATAAGGGAGGATATCTTACAAATTGATGAGCACCTCCAGCAATTATGAGCTCTTAACATTGGTGGGTACGCTCAGGGGAACCTTTTAGATTCGCTGAGAGCTGGTGTCACTTTCAAATCGTCAGTCTAAAAATGGGAGCATCTGTGGAGTTCATTGAACATCCCCCGCTCTGAAAATTTGGCGCGGCAGAGTCAATTTTTTTACTTACCCCCTTGTGGTTAGCCACCCACACCACGCAAACCAGTTGTATATTATGTTATATTTCATATCAGAGACATGCTGAAGCATGAAAAATATCAATATCTGACACACTTAAGTCCATGTCATGTCATTGTTTTTTTTATAACCTTAAAAGTCAGTGGAAGCTTTCCCCACCGCTGAGAGTGGAAACATTATAGGACATTTATTCTTCTTAATATCAAATCTACCAAATCTAATAGGTTTCCGCGACGCTCGAGTAAATCCACATTTCGCATCATGGGCTCCCCTACTATAATATGGATTGTGGCTATCTCTCGCCCTACGTGACCTGAGATACGCCGGAGGTCGTGGTTTACTTTCGTCACCACTAACGCCAGTAGGTATTTGTAGGTAGGTATAGGTATACGCCACGCCGCTGTGGCTCTAACTGATTACTATTGATCGATCACAGAATAAGTAACAGTGACTATTGAAACTTTTTGGGCTTGCTACTGACAATTGTGTATCATACTATAAGAAGACTAGCTGTTCCCCGTGGTTTCACCCGCGTGGGCTACAGCTTTATGCATGCAAAGTCTCAGCCCGATCGGTTAAAAATTGACAAAGTTTCATACAAACTTTCATACCCTACTTTATCCTCTTGAGGGTAGAATTAATCAAAATCCTTTCTTAACGGATGCCTACGTCATAACATCTACCTGCATGCCAAATTTCAGCCCGATCCGTCCAGTGGTTTGGGCTGTGCGTTGATAAATCACTATGTCAGTCAAGTCACCTTTGAGTTGTATATATTTAGATATTAGCGATTGTTTGAAGATTCACCATCATCATCAGACGGAAAAAGTCCACTGCTGAATATAGGCCTACCCCTTTGAATGACACCATGAACGGCTATTAGCCATTTGCAGCCATCGGCTCCCTGCAACTATTACAATGTCCGTACCTGCTGTTAAACTTATACCAAGCACAGGTCCGATCTTGTGTGGAATACTGCGGCCATCTCTGGGACGGCTCAGCTAAATACCAGCTTGAGGCCTTGGACTCCATAGATAGTAGAGCTAAAAGACTCATAGGTGATGATGAGCTGGTTAAGGCGAGGCTTCAGAGCCTTGATCACCGCCGTAAAGTGGCCAGCTTATCTGTGTTCTACAGGTTGCATTATGGAGAGTGTGCGACGGAACTACACAACCTCATTCCACCATCCCCATTCCACTATCGAACAACAAGACGCACGGAAACACGGCATCCGTACATGGTTGAAATTCCCCCAATCCGCACAAAACGTTTCGCTTCCACATTTATAATGCGAACGGCGAAGGAGTGGAACACCTTGCCAGCGTCTTTGTTTCCCGATAAGTATAACTTGGGAGCCTTCAAGTCAAGAGTGAATAGGTATCTTCTAGGCAAGCATGCTCCATCTTCGGCCTCGTCATCACTTACCATCGGGTGAGACTGGGGTCAAATGCTTACCTATCTCATATAAAAAAAAAAAAAAAAAAAAAACCTAAAAAAAGAGGAAAAACGGAACCCTTATAACATCACTTTGTTATCCCTAAGTCAGTATTTTTATCTGTTTCTTTTAAACTAAAAATCTACACTATTCTTAGTGTCATAGACTACGTTTTATTACCATCTACGAATATAATCCTTTGAGAATATTTATTCGGGTGAAACCATCACTAGTATCATATTTTGATATCTACGAGCACAGCTGGGATCTACACTGTCGCAAGAAATCAACAAGATTTCAACATAACCAGCACACCGTCCCGATTGATAACGAAAGTTATATAAAAAGAGGGTAAAGGGACCAAATTTCAGGGAAAAATAGAGTGAGAGGAACGAAATACAACCACACACCTGGCGCTACCTCGACCCCTCCGTGGGGTATTAAAGTTTCACAACAGAGAATTTCATGGAACGGTTAATTGCGACATTTAATTTGTTCTTGTGAATTGGAATATTCATCAGCTGGGACGGCCACGTGGAGTGAGCGGTGATATTGTTTTATCTGTGGGAAGACCTGTTTCAGTAGATATTAAAGCTGTAAAGCCCGTATTCTAGAATAACGCTCAAGCGATAATCAGTAGTTACTCGAGCATAGATTTGACGCTGTCAGTTCATACAAATACGTCACTAAGGGTGAAACCAAACGAGCGTAATTTTGTGAGTCGTGAGTCGCGTATTTTCGGTCGCTCATTTTACGTTCAATTGAATTTTCAACTCATTTTGCGGCGTCGTGTGGCACCAACTGCCTTTTTGTATGAAACCGAATGCAGCAGAATTTATGCTACCGAAATTCTGCGACTCACAATATTACGCTCGTTTAGTTTCACCCTTAACCGCTACTCAAGCATTGATCAACACTTGAGCGTCGATCTAGAATACGGGCCTATTAAGATTCTAAGATTCTGTGCTGTAAGTATTTGCTTCATCTATGTTTAGATAGATAGATTCGTTACTGTTAACTCTTTATACGCCTCAATGCAGAGAAATTTGAATTTATAGATTTTTTTTTTCTTTTTTTTGTTGTAAGAGTCGCAGGGAGCCGATGGATGCAAATGGCTAATAGCCGTTCATGGTGGCGTTCAAGGGGAGAGGCCTATGTTCAGCAGTGGACTTCTTCCGGCTGATGATGATGATGATGACTACTTTCAAACTTACAAAATAACAATCACACTTTACCTAGATATTTAATAGTATCTATGTAGATAGAATGGAAAGATTTTCTGATGCCCACTCTTATAAAATATACACTACTTGTATGTACACCAATTACTATCGGTATTTATAATCATTTCACGCGAGTTATTTTAGATAATACAGAACAAAAATATGAAATCTTTTTATAGCTTCTAAGCCCAGAACGTGTGATTCACGAAAAATTGGCGAGTGCCTGAAATCTATAGATATTCGCTACATTCACAAATAAAACATTCAGCATTTCGTATTCATTTCCAACGATAACTTTTATTTTCTTCTCATTGTGTATCATTGCATCCTTTCAAACATTTATTTATCTGTTAAATTTTTCAATAGTCCTAAAAAGTTCAAATAAAAATAAGAGTGAGCGAGAGAGACTTTTTAGTGATATGATAATTTAAAATAAGTGCGAATGAAGTGTCGACCCATTTCCATAAAAATGCTAACGGAATAATTTATCGTTCAAACCTGAATACAAATTTGGTAAAGGTTTTTAAACGAGGACAAACGTCATAAGCTTGCTTTATTACCGTAACTCAATTTTGGGGATAAAATCAAAATTAGTCATGGTAATAAATTTCAATATAAGTAATTGGTAAATGTTTGAATACCTGAAACATACATCCAACAAAAATTTGCAACATAAAACATTTGGGTCATTACTTCGTTTATTTTTAAGCCTCTAAATTTATAGAACGTGACTTATTTTAAAAACATGAATAAAACAGTTGCTCCAAAAAATCCAGCTTATGCAGAGTACTCTTACAAAGGGTTCAGAGGGTAAGAGATAAATAAAACATAGTCGTGTAAGATAATACGGAAGGAAATGACAAACCAGGGTAAATCCCGAATGCTGAAAAACTAGGATTCACAGATGAGAAAAAAGAAATAGTGAAACGCGAGATAATTCGTAACGTGAGCCGTGAAATACCACATTTGGAATCAAAATGGTTAGCTACCAGAGTAGCCATTTATTCCCACTTCTTCAATTAGCCTTATAAAAAGAAGACGGAAAGCTGATCAAATATATTGAGCTCTGCCTATTTGTTACGGTGTAGGTATAGGCCGTTAACTCACGAAGATTTATAGAGGTTTAAAAGGTTTGTGTATTTAACCAGAATCAAGTTTAAATGAACAAATAAATGACAGGTTTGGCATGACCTTTAAGGACCACGTCGTAGGGACCAGCTGTTTAGGCTCTGCCTTAATATGTCACTCTCTTTTATTTACTTACTTGACAAAATGTTATGCTGTCGTAGGTGTGACGAGAACTAAACTTGAAAGCGCTAGGTCAAGTAGAAGTGGGTCATAGTCAACTTGAATGGTGTTACGACACAGATAGGCGAAATTGAGTTTTTCTATAGGAACTTACTAGGCTGCCTACTTGATGGATCACCAATCGAATTTGAAATAAACACAGTCATTTTACAAAATGTCTGTTTCGTCAAGTGAATTAAGTAATACGAAATGCCCTTCACCGTCGTTTCGATTTGGCGTTAAACCAAGTCAAGGTTAGACTTTCAGTATACTCCTATTACGAGGATCGTCAACTACATTAAATACTCGGTATCGAGTAGGTATCGTCAAAATTTTGTATAGAAATTTTAGCGACGTAGACACACGATAGCGTGTCCAGTTTTGGTACAGACGAAACCTACTTCTACCTATACAGTTTATATAGGTTGTACCTACTAAGTTACGATTTTTGGCCTCCAATTTCGTATGCGACTGACTGCCATACTCACAAGCGACGTCAATTGAAGATTAACTAAGTACTGTCGTTATTCTGTATGGGGACTGACAGGATCTTTTTTATGCAGCAGAAGGGCCTAAACAGCAAACTTTCCGTATTATACGAGTATATAGATTCCACTACCACATACTTATGTTTTCGATAATTTAATTTCTTTTATCCACTAAAGTCAAAAAACAACTTGCATGTCACGTCAACTTACAGAAAACAGTCAAGTTTTATCTGAAGTTCTGAGACAGGCACTTATTTGTACAGCTTTCTTTTGTTTTGGCCCCACTTAAGAGACAGTTCCCAAGCCAGGAGTAGAATAGCGCCACCTTCGACCACATTTAACATCAGATGAATTAGGATCAAACACTACCCTGTCAGAAATCCAAAAACGTGCTTGAACCTGTTGATGTTCCACGGTAAAAAGCTTATGAGCTTGGTGTAAATAAATAAATAAATAAGTAACGCCCAGATAGTCACATGCATAATATATTTCTGACCTCTAACTAAGATGTCCTGTATTTAGGGTATCAGAAACTATATGAATCGAGGATACACAACACCTGGACGCGCAACAATATTTGTGCTTTTTAACATTATTAGCTTCACTTGTAAATGTAATAACATCTTAGAAGTCAATTTTAACCTACTTATTTTATATTCAATGCACAAATATTTTTTCAGTAGCCAGAATCGAACCCTGTGACCTCACGCTTCGCAGTCGACTGTTCGCTTATTGCGCCACATCAAATTGTAGATTAAAGTTTTCTACAATTTTGTAGGGATTGCAATGGACAAGCGGTTAGTTTCAATATAAATTTAGAAGATAAAAATGTCAACCTGCTCTGAGCAAGCTACAAACTATTTTCTCGCGGTCCAGTTAGCAGTTTCGAGAAAAATATGTTTCCAAATGTTCCTGAAAATAAGTTACAAGAGCCGATGCCCCGGTCCTTGAGGGGTCGTAAGAATAGTTCCAAGATAAAACGACTTATATATTGTGGGTATCTCACACGCCTTATATCTGGACATTTTTATGTGCCTACTGATAGCAGAATATAGAAATGACACGATGAGGTGTCGTTTGGATGTGTAAGGATATTTTAGTTTGCTATTTTTTTTTCTTGAAACGTATATACTTGAAATCTTAACATTTGTTATAGGAAAGGAGTTTGGACATACATATCTATTTTGTACTAGCTGTTCGCCACGATTTCAGCCACGAGGACAGTTACAGTTTTTGCAAAAAAAAAATATTCGGCATCTTTCTGCAGAGTTAAAACTATCTCTGTATCAAAATTTCATCAAGATCTGATCAGTGGTTTAGACGTGAAAAGGTATCAAACAAAGGTACAGAGAGATAGAGAAAGTGGGGGAGGGGGGTTATTTACATATGAATTCAGTTCTAATAATATTAGTGTAGACTAGTTGAGCCCCACGGTTTCTCCCGCGTCTTCCCATTATCCCGCAAGAACCTTTTTCCAGGATAAAAGTGTTTTAATCCAGGGTATAAGCTATCTTCATTCCAAATTTCATCGAAATCGGTTTAGTAGTTACGGTGATACGCGGTAACAAACATTCACATCACATACACACACACACAAACTTTCGCGTTTATAATATTAGTAGGATAGGATATGTATTAGAAACATAAGTACCTATCACACGTTTGTCACACGACCTATTTTAGTACTAGCTTTCATATAAATTGCTTATTTATTGACTATGTATGTATGTACTCGTATGTACGGTGGCAGCGTTTCTACCATCTGCCACAAAATAAATGTCACTGCTTTCCTTGTCTAGTAATTAAAAAATTCCACGCAATCACAGAGCGGGCTGTAAGCCGAATGGTTGACAGCGCTATTTTTAGTTCCGGGTTATACAAAGTCCGAACCTACGGGTTGAAATTCAATAAATATATTTTATAATACTAGCTGTTCCCCGCGGTTACACCCGCGTGGACTAAAGTTTATCGCGATACTAAGTATCCTATGTTTTTCCTCAGGGTTCAAACTATCTTCATATATGTATACCAAATTTTAATCAAGATCGTTTTTAAGTGTATCCGGAATAAATAAACAATCAAATCTTTTCTATAGCATAGATAACGATTTAAACGTAAGCATATTATCTTATTATTCTGTTAAATTTAGTCAGATCAAATTAAACAGATAAAAACATATTTTATTTTGATGCATTTTGATATTATCAATTAAGCTTTCCATCACTCGCTATATAATATGATTATACCCCACCCACATTATATAATGGCGTGGGAAGGACTTTGAAGTTAACTCATGAATTATTTGGTCAAAAAATTTAATATTCCTTTACAATCACGAGGAACATAGTTCAAAGAGTCATAAAGCTAAAATTTGTAGGCAAAATTCATACATAGGTACCTAATGTAATATCGCATGAATGTGAATTTGAATTTTTGACATTTTCCAGCCGATAATGTATTCGTGCAAAAGACGGGCGATTTGGGTCAAGGGGCTTTGGCCTCATCAAGTTTTTCTGTCTACCTACAAAAATACAGCGAAATATTCCCGTCAACATTATCGGCTTAATGGAAAGTATACCTTAACTAAGTATATACTAGGACTTTATGTCTTTATTCTAGACGTACTAATTGCCTCATTTGGTTCAAGTACTGCCTAACTGCGTCAAAATTTTAAACAACTTCTACTTCTACTTTTTTTTTTTTTTTTGTTATGGCGTCACACGATTAGTGTATTTGCCAGTGTCAAGTATAAAAGATTTCAAACTCAGAGTTGAATCAAGTTTAAATGATGATGGTGATGATGATGATGAGATGATGGGATGAGGATAGTGTTTAAGTAAAGTAGTGGTGCTTTACTTAAACTTTACACGGACTTTTTTGGAGCAACTTGAAAAGTCACTTTCACAACTTTATTTCAATTTCTCACACTCGTACACATTAACGAACACATAATGGTTAATAATCCACCAATATTACACATTATCACTCGAAGAAACACAAGTTTTGGAAATAAAAACAAAATTTTCACGTTGACAACTCAATTGCCGCCAAAAAAGTCTACTTCTACTTATATTCGATTGTTTGATTTTGACTGTGACATCAATATTTCATTTGTCAAAATCAAAGTGATTTTTTCATTGCAAATACGATGTAAACTGATGAAGTATTTTTATAATTATTTTAATAAAAAATTACCAATAGCAATCCAGGTGTAGCGTGACGGCACATAACATCAGGCGACTAATGATCAAAAGCGTAAAATTAAAAAAAAACACTATACTATTCTATTTCTTGACTTTGACAGTGTCATCAAGCTTTCATTTGTCAAAATCAGAGTGACTTTTTCACTGTGAATAAGTCTGTCTGCCTTTAATCATTCATTAATCATTATAATTCAATTAAGAATTTCAAGCAGCTGAAAGCTTTCAAAAAACCAAAATTGCATACTAATTGGGTACCTACGTATACCTTGTCTAGAACTTGAGTTGAAGGTACTTGTACCATATTAATAATGACAGTAAACTATAGTGACGTTACCAACTTGGCGCATCTTCTATGGTAAAGTCGTAATCTTAAGTTCGCCGCGATTTCCCAGGGGATAAACTTTAATACACAAACAGTAAGACATTGTTTGTTTTGATGAAAAATTTAATCATTATGTGTGGAGTTAGTCTAACAGCTAGCTTATGCATTGTAATGTAAAATGATCTTATTTTGTTTCTCATTTTACAGTGAAAATGTTAATAATATAATGTTTAAAAACAATTTATAATTTTATTTTATTACATAATATAATTAGACTCATAATTTGCTTATTAAATACCAGCCATAAATATTATTAAACATATCAGATAATGTTTTTTTTATAAAACACCACATATCACCGTAGCTACAAAACCGATGTTTATGAAATTTGGAATGAATATAACTTATACCCTGGATTAACTCATAGGCTATTTTTATCCCGGAAATAGGTTCCTGCGGGAAAACGGGAAAACGCGGGTGAAACCGTGGGGCACAACTAGTATTTAGATATCTTCAGAAATCCTAATCTGTGTTAATATGATCAGGGAATTCAATTAAAGCATGGGTGGAGACGCAGGCTAATGTTAGTGAAACATAATTATTATAATAATGCCTAGGTACAATAACCGAGTTGTTCAACAATTAATTGCCTTTAGTAACGCACATGTCAAATTAATTTGAATTAGTATACCTTACATAATTTAGTAACTAAGATTAGTACCTAACCTACGTACTAATTATACAATAGCTAGCTACAATCATCATCAACACCATCATCAGCCAGAAGAAGTCCACTGCTGAACATCGGCCTCCCCCCTTGACCGCCACCATGAACGGCTATTAGCCATTTGCATCCATCGCATCCAACAAACTTACGATCTGAATCGCATCACAGTTTTGTGGCATGGTCACCTGAACCAACGCTTTGCACGAAATCGTATCACAGCAATTGGCATCGCAAGTTCTTGCGATGTGGCGTCGTATCGCATCGTATCCCAGTTTTGTGCAGGAGCCTTTAGCTATTTAGGAAACTAAATAACCTTACTATTTATCAACTCCACACCACCGATCACTTTGACGCATGGCTCCTGCTAAAGAATTTACGAGCCAAAAGCCTTTGCTCAAAATATTTCGGGACCGTTTACTCGACCCGTGCGTGTCCGTAATTCACATTTTTCGTGTAATTGGCCCTTAATAGATTGCCTCAGGCTGAACTACAAGGAAAAATGCCGCTAATTTAGTTTTTCACTTGCCTTCGCAAATTAAATAGAAAGATAAGGTTATCGTACTTTGCAATGTATTCCCATTGAACTCAATATAAATCAAGTGCTACGAGAGTAAGCTAAGACAATTGAAATTATAATTCAAGAATTTGTTGGCAGTTTTTTGATGTAAGTAACAACAAGTTAAGCTATTAAAAGTGTTTTATAAACCAGTTATTTTTCAAATGTCTTTTAATATAGTTGATCTCAAATAAAACAACTCGTCCTTAGAGCCCTTTTTGTGCATGCAATGTTAGTATGTAGGTATGGCGTGTGTTTCAATTTACTTGTTTTTCATCATACAAATTACAACGTACGAATATCGCGGAAGCAATTAGTGCTAATAAGTTTATTGTTCAGCGTAAAACTAGTTGTAGCTATGTGTGGTATTAATAGATCGTTAAAATTATAAAAGGTTCTTGGAAAGCTGTATAGTTAATTAAAAGCTCTTAAAGTTCACGCTATGGTATGAGGTAGAAGAACACAGTACCTTCTTGCCTTTGGGTACAAGTCACAATGATGTCTGGTAACAATATAGGTTGAAGGTTTAAAGGTAGTGCCATGTTACCCCTGGATTGGGAACTGGCTCTCAAGATACACCGATACACCGATAAGTGCTTGGTGACAGATTCTTAACGTGAGGGATAGCTAGCCAGGCGAGTTCTAGAAAATATCTTACCTAAGTGATGACTCTATCATGATGTTTTCCTTCACCAAGTAGGTACTCAAGCTCACAAGATTCCACCCACGATACGGTCTGTGGTCTACGCGGTATGAACGAAAACAGTTTTGGCCTAAGAAGTCCCTTGAAGCCGACGGACTATTATAATAATAATAATCTTTAACTGACGTGTATTCACCATCATCTTGCCACATTTCATAAATAATACTCATTCTTTTATTCGTACTTTGACAATCTTACTTGGCAAGAGAGAAAAAATAAAAAGATCTGAAGCTAGAATTCTGGTGACGTCTCAGGGAATAACAGTGGAACTGGTGACAATATTATAGTTCTTGAATAAATCTTTGGCGTTTTGGCGGCAATTGAATTTGTTGACATGATTTTTTATAGTTTGTGTTTTATCTGGTGTTAATATTAGTGGAATTAAGGGCCGGTTTATAATCAATGTACCTTTTTTCGGTAACTCATTAGTAACATTACGACTCGTAAATGATACGTTAGCATATTTTACTGATTGTGGTATTATAAACGGCATTTTAACTGTCCGTATGTGAAACGAATTTTTTTCCGTGATTTGTCTACTTACTTGTCAAATGTGAAATTTCTATCAAAATTATAATGGCGGCAATTTTTGGCGGCAATGGAAATGTCAAAACGTCAAATTAAACTATTCGTAAGCTCAAATCGCTACCATCTCCATTGGTAAAGAGCGTCCGTAAAATGAGATTATACGAACGGATTTTTATAGCACGGAAAAATTGACAATTAAATCAAATTATCCGAAATAAGGTATGTATGACATTTAACATACGGACGTTTATAAAACCCGCCCTAAATCCATTATGTGTTCGTTAATGTGTACGAGTGCTAGTTGCTACAAAAAGTTCATGTAAACTTTTAATGAAGTGCCACAGTCTTAATAAATACAAAGGGAACTATCCTCTTTGGCCCGGATTGTAGTTGGGTCACATCACTCACATCATCTCATCAGCATAATCATTAATCTATAATTATATAAAAATGAATCTCTGTTTCCCTTGGTCATCGCGTCACGCCAGAACGTATGAAACAGTTTCGCTAATTCTTTGATGTCTAAGGAAGGTTTTTGAAGAGGTTGCCAAGAAGGTATTAAAATTTGGATGAAGCGGAAAGTGCTATTTCCGTAGGCTTTTTGCAGGTTACGTTTTAATGCGATAAACTGCAGTCCACGCGGGTAAAACCGCGGGGTGCAGCTAGCATCTAATGCATATAACGTCCATGATCTAATACTTGTTACTGTGAAAATACACCAATTAAGTGAAGCCATGAAAAAATAACATGGGTTCCTCAATTACAGAGGCCTATTTTTCCTCTTAGAATTGCCTAGAGAATGTACCAAAAAGCCAATTACTAGCCTTACCTCAGCTGATTACGCACCAATTATTATAATGGGTCTTAGATCCCAAGAGATTCATCCCTACTAATATTATAAACGTGAAAGTTTGTGAGTATGGATATTTGTCACTCTTTCACGCAAAAACTACTGAACGGATCTAAATGAAATTTGGAATGGATTATACCCTGTATTAACACATAGGCTCCTTTTTATCCCGGAAAAAGGTTCCTGCAGGAAAACAGGAAGACGCGGGTGAAACCACGGGGTGCAGCTAGTATTTGGATAATCTTGTTGGCTTGTTATTCAGTCTTGGAGATAAATATCCAGAAACCGATATGTCTACCATGCTATCCATGCTGTGCTATCGTGTTCGTGGTTGATTATTTTATGGTCCATACTTTTTAAAAGAAAGCTTGTGTCCCATCCATGGCAACGTTAATAACAAACTATGTTTCCCCTTGTTGTGTTTTCTCCTCACCTTGCGGATTTAGCCTATTTTCTCTTTTCTCTTTTTTATTTTGTCTTATTGTATTGAAACTCCTTATTTCAGTTTTAGGCCGCTCAAGCGATAATCAGTACTTTAAGCACGGATTTGATTATGTTAGTTCATACAAATATGTCACTTAAACGCTACTCAAGCATTGATCAACACTTGAGCGTCATTCTCGAATACCAGTCGTAGTGCTCATCCTATTGAACTGTACCCTATTACCCTTCACCTCTTTCTTCATAGATGAGACTATGCTCATCCGGGAGACGGGCATAACTTCTCAAACAGTGTTGATAAGTTACAATTTGAACAAGAGCCAGCTATTCGTTTCAGTGTAACCAACAATGCTCGTAACTCATTCGAAAGTTCTCCATACTAATATCAATACTGCACCGAACTTTACTCATTTAAAACTTAGACTAAATCGACATTCGAATTGAGGCAAACGGTAATAGTTTGCAATTATATAAATATAGGTATATTAGAATCTAACATAATGATAGTAGAATAGTATGTTTCATATTTTATTTATCATTTTGCAAGGCATTGTATCTACGCATACCTCAGTTTAAACTGAAATTATAAGCTACCAATTTTTTATTTTGTATCATACATATTAGACAACATTATATATTGATGGATAGATAGACTCTTTAATGAAACAAAACAATACAGAGAAATTTGAAACTAGAACAACAATAAAATTTTATTGTAGGTTTCATAAAGAGGCGGGATATATTTACCATAGGCATATTCAACGGGTAGATTCATAATAATTCAATTTCGATCATGAACAAGCAGGCAGACTTACTTTCCTATTAATAATATTAGAATTGATATACATAGTTATTGGTATAGAAGTAGGTACCTACTGTAGATTAGTTCACATTTACAGAGCGAGTTGTGTAATGGTAAAGCAAATATAAAATTCGTTTTGACTTACATACGTGCGTTATTGGGTTAGCAACTCAAACGGCGCATGTTTGTTGCCAGTTAGTTTGGCCCTGTTGCTTCGTTAGGCGGCTCCAAGCCATCCCAGGCTAAGCTTGTTGGTATTTTTGTTAAAAGTTTGCTACATTGTTTCTAGTAATGGCGAAGTCAACCGTCAGACTGAGCTAGGTTTAGCCATAAAGCTGGAACCCAGCTAAGGTTATTGGGTAAGTAGAGCCCTGAGCACAAATCATTTCACTTTATAAGCTCTTGGATCTATGGAGACTATGTTAACGATCTTCGCACCTAAAACCTAAAAAAATATATAATTAGGTTGTCTATGATGTGTGATTAATACAAAAGAAGAACAATAGATATTATTTATTATTTTCCGGTTCACAAACAATTACCAACTGCGATTAGCCTCTTAACTACGTGAGAGAACTTAGCTGTTCAAAACACACAACTTGAAAGTCCAAAACTTTTCATTAGTTACGAAAGTGGCATTAAACTTTAGAGTGTTCAAATATTGCATAGGTGTCTCTCTAAGGTACAAGTTCGAAGTAGACAGCAAGGCAGCAAGCAGTGCTGCCCAATGTGTCAATACAATTTGTATACACAAGTAGGTACCTAAGCCCTAGCGATTTTCCTTGCCCTCAAAAAAAAACAACGTAAAATAAAACGAAAGTTCCAGTTCTAGCGCATTTTATACTGCCCTAGTGACAAATAATTGAAGAAAATTAAGCAATAAAACAAACGACAGAAGGTTGACTCCTTTGATCTTGAATTCTATTTCACTTACACAACAAGCTCGAATGCTGTGATGGTTTTCATATTGATGAAATGTTAAATTATTCCTTCATAGTAATGATGGAGCAATAATAATAATGTATTGTGTGTGTTAAGGAGTCCGGTGTTCAGGCTTAGATGATTTAGGCATATCATTCTAGTTGAGCAACGGTTTGTTTTTTGGTGACAGTAACCACGTTAGTTCTACCGGCAGCATGTATTGCTGCCGGGATCAAAGTTGTACCTTAATCCTCTTAATTTCCAAACTTCTAACATAGCTATTACTCTTTATCAACTATTTAGTCAGTCATCACATCACGCAAATCGCAATCTTAGTATCTTCAGATAGAGTCTGAAACAGTTTAAAAGTGGTTTGAATATCTCAAATAGGAAGGACGGGCTTTCACGAGTCAAATGAACGTCAAGTAAGTTGATGAGAGGACTTTATTACTAAGTTACAAGGTAAATATTCAAATTTCAAGCTATCGTTCTAACTGAACGTACAAACGTTCAGTTCATTAGATTGTTCTAATATAGACAGTGTTATATACAACTTGAGTTGAGTTAGAAAATTTAATAAAAACCATGAATAGATATAGTATTATCGTTTTATAAGCGCATTCATTGCTTGAGAATGGCTGGACTGATTTGTAATATCTTTGTTTTTGAAAATACGAATAAGTGATAAAAAAAAGAAAAACTGGAAAAGATTTATTTATTTATTTATTTATTAGACACAATATAACACCATTACAGCTAACGCCAAAGCGATGTTATAAGACACATAGACACACACATATATAATATACAAACAATTCCATTACATATTATTCCAAATTAATTAACAATAACATTTACATCCTACAATAAAGCTAATATGCTCGGAAAATTCGGGAAAAACTAACACAAGTGCTATTTATTAAAACATTTTTATGGCCTCACTTGTAATTAACTATGTTATTAACAATGTAAGCTACTTCTAGTCTTTGTCATATCGAAATGAAACTTGGTATGTGTATGTAATCTTGGTGACAATGCAATATTTTGGTATCATCAGTAAACGACTATTTACCCATTTGCATCCATCGGCTCCCGACAACTCTTAGGTACTACAATGGTGTCGATTCGGTTTTGCATTCTCTAAAACTTAACTAAGTTTGACAGGTCTATAGTATTGCTATCTTTTTCTAACCACTGAAGTAAAAAAAGGACAGCATTACTATTAGACCTGTCAAACTTAGTTTAGTTTTAGAGAATGCACAACCGAATCGACACCAATGCCGTTGGTCCACTAACGCTCGAAATTAATAATCGATCCTGATTCGTTATCCGCGGTTTTGGATCGATATGTTATGTCATTTTAGTAGTAATATGTCAAGCCTTAGTACTAAAATGACATGACATATCGATCCAAAACCGCGGATAACGGATCAGGATCGATATTATTCTTTGTGGGTGCTAGTGGGGGGCCTGCCTACAGAACGTTGGTCACCACTCGATATAAATTACCATCATCACAGGATCAGAATCACATTTATTTATTCATGCTAAAACTTAGTTTTGAATCCGTAAGTAGTTCTTAGTTATTTATTGATTGATGATAATATAATTATGACATAAGTATGTTGTTTGTACGCCATGCAACGTGTAAGTCGATCGTTGTGTTCTATTATACAAAACCGATCTGCCATCGATTGAGCATTGTTCAAATACTAGCGGTGTCAACACATCAATCGGTGCATTGATCAACGTCGATTATAAACCATTTTGTATCGATCGTAATGTGTTAATAACCCATCAAGCCGACATGCCGATATGATTAGCACAGGCAAGGCTGGATTAACCCACAGGCAGAGTAGGCAACTGCCGAGGGGCCCCGAATGCAAGGTGCACGACTAAAAAAATTGTAAATTGGTATCCTTCAGCAAAATACGCTTAATTTACTTTCATTTACTTTTATTAAACATATAAAAAGATTAGTAAATAAATTTGGCCCAGAGAATTGCATTTCCTAGGGGCCTTTGCAGGGTTAATCCGGCCATTAGCACAGTTTTGATATACCGTCCTTTGACGTGTCCTGAAATTTTAGACCTACGTAGCGATCGTCGCATAGCTGGTCCTCTCGATCGTAAACCAGATTAAGCATCACTCAGTGCGAACATTACTTTAAAGTGTGACCGTTTAGTGGTATTTTCAAATTAGCGCTACCGTGCTTCGGGGGTACGTTCAGCTGTCGGTGTCTTAGAGTGGCCTGTAAATTCCAACAATAGAGTTGGTCACTAAACATACCAAAAAAGAAGAATTAGTAATAAGCGGTCAACACTTTTAGGTAAAACACATGAGGAGGTTAGATGAACGCTTTTGTAACTAGATAGGTACTTTAAATAAATACCTAAAGAGACTAAAGTCGAATATATCCAGAAAATATCATAGTTCACAGATAACCCCTTTAGGAGCATTCTAGACCGGTCACGTAGCAGAGATATTGCGTGATCAAAATATCATATTATTCAAAGGTATCATATATCGGCTTCACCATCTTTGTAGTACTATTGAACAAGACCGGATAATTTAGTCTTCATATTAATAATACGTAGGCTGTTGAGTTTTCACTTTGTAGTTGATTAAGCTGTGAATTCACACGTGTAGCTGCTTAACTACCGTTATTTTTTAAAACGCAGGTGCGATTTCTTGATGGTTAAACGCAATTAGGTAGCATAGATGCATAAAAAATGATCTATAATATTAGTCTAGTGTGATTCGTTTCGGTGAGTACGGATAAGTACTACTTACATAAAATTAAATTGTGAATAATTATGTATGTTTTTTTTAACAAATTGAGGCGCTAATTTATTTTTATTACACATTGTATTTCTTTTTATGTACTTCAAATACACCACCAACCACATTTTATTTCATACAACTTCTGTCCATCCAAAGGTTGTCTGGTAGAAATCGCTCTAAGCGATAAGACCGCCCATTGTAACACTAGCTCTAAGATCTTTCCTTTTATGTTGTTCTATTTTTCTGTTGTTGTGGTGAAACAATAAAGCGTTATCTATCTATCTATCTACATACTAAAATTTGAGTACCTACTACATGGAGAAAAAACCTTCCGAAATACCGTTTTCCTTCTGAGTTAAAAGGGAAAAACTTGTGATTCAGAAGGAAAACTAAGGTAAAAAAAGTGTTTTAATAAGGAAGTAATCGATCTTGGTGGGTAAGGCTCAGAAGGAAAGTCAGATTTTTTTTTCTTAGTGTAGTTGCTCCCCGCGATTTCTCTCGCGTCTTCCCGTTATCCCGCAGGAACCTATTTTCGGGATAAAAAGTAAAATTCCATTCCAAATTTCATCAAAATCGGTTTCGTATTTACTGTGATACGTGGTAACAAACATTCACAAACACACAAACTTTCACATTTATAATATTAAGTAGGATTAGGCATTGATTATACAATTATAATATATTGCGCAAAACTTACCTAAATGCAAGTCAAGAATTTCAATATGGTAAAATCGTCCCGTGATGTTTACCTTACTTCAAAGACAAATCCCACGCAAAAGTTTTGGGCGGAATAATCACACGAGATCAAAGGGAGTCTCGACTGTAGAGACCACGCCAAATCGAACATCAAGTGTGCGAAGAAGTCATAGAATAGAAAACGGTCTTTAGTAGACCCAGCTAGCAGCTAGCTATACATTTTTACCGAATACTAAGTCTTTTTGATATGCTTGTTCTGACCCACTGCTGTGCAAAGGTCTCCCCAATTTCATCCTAGGCATTTGATCCCCTGCAAACTCAGACCACCGTTCTTGAAAAGAATCAGGGTCATCACGCCATTTTCCTCAGGGTCTGCTTTGGTGACGTCGCCCGTCCTCAGGTACTCATTGTGAATTAATAGAACAAGTTTCAGATACATCTATCTGCGTTTATAACTTAGTGCAGTCCAATTCGGAAACACAAATGAAAATATTCTCTTACAAATTTTTTTATGCAAGTTGGAAGCACTTTTCAATGTATACAAAGGTAAATTGCGAACAGTAAGTTGTTACCATTTTACTGCACCATCGCTGCACCCATAAAATATCGGGGACTGGCTCACTACCATTACTTATGTATACAATATGATACAAACCTAGATAGTTTTAACTATCGTAAAGCTACAATGCCAACTCGAAACACGAAGAGATAAAATGGGACAAAAATAACTAATCCTGTAATTAAATTTGTGTTCGATATATCTTGCTTTATAAACCTACTTGGTGGTTATCCATTATGTATAATTAAATTGACGACGGCATTGTAAGAGTCGCAGGGAGCCGATGGATGCAAATGACTAATAGCCTTTCATGGTGGCGGTCAAAGGTGGAGAGCTATGTTTAGCAGTAGACTTCTTCCGGCTGATGATGATGATGATGATACAAAAATTTAAAAACCCCCGTATCTTGGACCGATTTTCATCAAACATAGCTAAGAACCACCGCAAGAAAAGTGGCTTTCAAATGAAAAAAAAACCGCGTCGTAATCGGTCCATCCGTTTGAGAGCTACGATGTCATAGGCAGACACACACACACATAGACAGACAGACAGACATCGATGTCAAACTTATAACACCCCTCTTTTTGTGACGGGGGTTAAAAAGTAGTTTATAGTGACAAGGAGATGTCTACCTCGTCCATCTTCAAACGACCGAAAATTCTTGCGGCTCTTCTGGCATTCGTGCAATTTGGGCAATGTTCGTATTGTCTTGGTGACTAGCCAAAGCTATAGAAGAATTATTTTAACTATAATAAAAATATATAGTTTAAAAAAACTAAAAAAAAACACTTTAAAAACGCACTGAAAAATATAAAATAATTAAATTTACTTGTATTAGTTACGATATAATGGTTAATTCAAAAAGTGTGGAGCGCTTTTTGGTTGTGTGTACTTTTATTTACCCAGTAAAAGAAGCGCTTCACACTTTTTGAATTAACCATTATATCGTAACTAATACAAGTAAATTTAATTATTTTATATTTTTCAGTGCGTTTTTAAAGTGTTTTTTTTTAGTTTTTTTAAACTATATATTTTTTTTATTTTACTTTTTAGTCTTTTGTTACCAAGTTTAATTTAGACTCATCAAGACGAATCATATGAGCCCAAACACGAGGGGTTTACTAGCAGCCACTGCAGAGATGCCCTACCCACCTTCCGGCTGCATCATCAGACCCTCGTCACTAAGTTCAATGTATTGGGCTCATGAAGACAAATCATATGAGCCCAAACACGAGGAGTTTACTAGCAGCCACTGCAGAGATGCCCTACCCACCTTCCGGCTGCATCATCAGATCAGGTCGATGATACCAAATTATTGCATTGTCACCGAGATTACATACACATACAAAGTTTCAAGTCGATACGACAATTAGAAGTGGGTGAAAATTGGCTTCTAAGATTTGATTACATTGTTAGTTACAAGTCAAGCTAATAAAAGTGTTTTAAAAAAAACTAGTTTATATAGTGATAGGACTCTTGGAGAGCCAGTCTGGAGAAAAACCACACATAATTTAACAACTTCGAGATCCATATGATAGTTAATATAATATGACTACGAGATACGTAGTTATAATAATATATTTAAATTGTTTAGATTTAAAGGTAGTTACTTTACAACAAACATCCAAAACAAGGAAAGAAGATTTAATAAATTTTTAATAAACCCTTTCTACCTGTACAACAGTAGGTACAAAGTTTATAAATCAATCTGTAAAGGACAAAGATAGATAAATGTTTAGTAATGTAATAATACCTACCAAACCTGTACACAATTAGCTTGCAATTAACTAAAAACAATCCGTACCAATTACAGTATGTAAATTGTTCTTCAAACTCTCTGGAATTGAATACCTACCTTACGTCGTTGTATCGTTTAAATTAAACCATAGAATAAACGGATTTCACTTACAAACTCATCTTCAACTCAAGCGTGGTCGAGACAGCACAGTTAATTAGTAATATTGTTTCCCTCCAAGCATAAGAGTAAAATGTATTAAAGGTATTTCAGGCCTATTGGCATGAAACTCGATGTAGTAATCAGGTTTCTGCGAAACACCAAAAGTGACCTTCGCGTCATGTTACATTAGATTCAATTCGATGAAATGATATTAGCTCAGTGGTGGTGACGTTTAAGTGGGATCCGTAGGTCGTGGCTACTTGAGCTTTTGTCCAAAGAAAACATCGAGATAAAACCATAGCATGTAAGGTATCAAAGTCAAAAGTGTTTCATTCAATAGGATACATTGTGATCTCTTTAAAACGTCATACTTAAAACTAGCTACGCCTGTTCCAACCTCCTTACGCCGCAAAAGAACAGGCAAGAAACGCCCGGCAGGTAATTTTTACGGTGCGATCACATTGACAATTTTATTCTTATTATTACTAATTGATTGAATTGGAGCTAGTTCATTACAATCTCAAGCTTTTTGTCATCTAAATAGTTCGATATTTACTAATAAGAAAATTTTTAAATTTGATATTATAAAATTACCTATGTTAAATTGTCAAAAAACTTGTTATATTGTTCTTCCGAATCTATATTTGCTTAATCATAAAGAAAACTTAAAAGATTCCTTAAACCGTTGAATTATACCTATATATCTTCCTATTTATGTAGGTTACTTAATATAAGCATGTTGTATAAACCCAGTCTGACAAACGATGTGTCACACAACCCATTTTTTTAACAGCTGATGTTTTCTTTAATGTATCACTCATGTCATGCCAGAATCTACAGAACATAAACAAAATTCAAAAGACAATACATTTCGTCAAGAGGAAACAAATGAATAACCAACATTTTCACAAATAATTAAAAAAACAATAGTGCTCGGTTTCCGTTGGGAGTAAGAAGGAAAGACTTGACTAAAAAAAATGTAGAAGAGAGAGAGATCAAAGCTGAGATCAAAGGTACTCACCACTCCAAAATAAAAATCTCAGGACGCCCGCTCGAATATACCCACTTGAGTACACTTCAAAAAACTAAGTTAGGCGCACTTTACCGACGAATCTTACGCCCCAGTTCACACTCTACAAGCAAAACCAATACATTAAACACCTGAACATTGATGTTTCACTTCACTAGAACACTAAACAAGGACTTTTAAAAACTATTCGATCGGTTCTCGAAATTCATTCGAAGTTCCTTTTTATGTTTTCGAAAGGCTATTAAAAATTTACGTGAATTTATAAATGGGAAGCGCGCGCATACGTCCGTTTGCGACGGAGGGCAAGCTACCACTGTCTATCTGAAATTCTGAAGTCGCGGAGTTGTAGGGCGGGCGGAGAGTAGTGTTTCAGTAGTGAACGTCGCTTTGAGATGGTGAGCATTTTACTTTACTAATTAAACATCTTTAAATAAAACACCTGATTTAAATCGCTGCCTGCAGGTAGAGTGCCCAAGAGACTGGCGATATTACCTCTTTGGATGGCCAGGCTTCGTTGATTCGTTGACCGAGGTAAGTGCCTGCCCTCTGGTTTGTCATTTTAACTTATCTATCTGCTTTGGAAAACATACAGTGAGCATTACTAAATCATCATTTCAAAGATGAATTTTATTGTACACCATTTAAACGTCTTCATATACTCGTAAGTACTAGATATATACATGGTAAGGTGTATCAATCGTACTACATTCGGTCCTTACGATACAGGCTCTAAATATATTGCCAGTGTTTAACGTCATCATCAGTAGGTAGTTATTGGGCATTCTAATTCACTTTTTTCTTCACGTTCGCTTACTTACGTGCGCTCACTTGAAAAAAGTGAATTAGAATGCCCAATAACATTTTTGATCTTAGCCAGTTGAAAAAAAGTTATGTAGAAGGCCCGAAAACATTTTTGATCTTGGCCAGTTGCTTATGCCTAATGACCGATCGTTCAAAGTTTATGCTAATATGTACGATTGGATATATAATTCCGTTAATAACCAAAACAACATACAAAAACATACCTTCACTAAGCTGATCCGGTTTCATGTACGAGTGTCGACGTCGAGTACCTACTCACTAAGCGGTGTCAATTAGACTCCACATGACTCTTTGTGCCGATAGCTCAAAGTTCTTTCTAGCGCGATTCGTCGTATTATTAATTCAGTACTCTGTTCGGATAAACTCATATTGTTCGTTCAAATTTTCCTAAATAAATGGCACCTAGAAATGAAACCTTCAGTTGGCTGTTTAGAGTCAACGTGTTGTCGTGTCGATTTGACTTCACATGATTCTTTCTGTCGGTCGGCCGATTGCTCAAAGTTCTTTCTAGCGCGATTCGTCGTACCATTAATTCAGTACACTGTTCGGATAAACTTATCATGTTCGTCCAAATTTTCCCGAATAAATGGCACCTAGAAATGGAACCTTCAGTTGACAGTTTAGAATCAACGTGTTGTCACCTCGATTTGACTTCACATGGCTCTTTGTGCCGGTCGGCCGATTGCTCAAAGTTTTTTCTAGCGCGATTCGTCGTACCATTAATTTAGTACTCTGTTCGGATAAACTCATCTTGTTCGTTCAAATTTTTCTGAATAAATGGCACCTAGAAATAAAACCTTCAGTTGGCAGTTTAGAGTCAACGTGTTGTCGTCTCGATTTGACTTCACATGATTCTTTCTGTCGGTCGGCCGATTGCTCAAAGTTCTTTCTAGCGCGATTCGTCGTACCATTAGTTCAGTACTCTGTTCGGATAAACTTATCTTGTTCGTCCAAATTTTCCCGAATAAATGGCACCTAGAAATGGAACCTTCACTTGACAGTTTAGAATCAACGTGTTGTCACCTCGATTTGACTTCACATGGCTCTTTGTGCCGGTCGGCCGATTGCTCAAAGTTTTTTCTAGCGCGATTCGTCATACCATTAATTTAGTACTCTGTTCGGATAAACTCATCTTGTTCGTTCAAATTTTCCTGAATAAATGGCACCTAGAAATGAAACTTTCAGTTGGCAGTTTAGAGTCAACGTGTTGTCGTCTCGATTTGACTTCACATGATTCTTTCTGTCGGTCGGCCGATTGCTCAAAGTTCTTTCTAGCGCGATTCGTCGTACCATTAGTTCAGTACTCTGTTCGGATAAACTTATCTTGTTCGTCCAAATTTTCCCGAATAAATGGCACCTAGAAATGGAACCTTCACTTGACAGTTTAGAATCAACGTGTTGTCACCTCGATTTGACTTCACATGGCTCTTTGTGCCGGTCGGCCGATTGCTCAAAGTTATTTCTAGCGCGATTCGTCGTACCATTAGTTCAGTACTCTGTTCGAATAAACTCAACTCGTTCGCCCAAATTTTCCCGAATTAATAACACCTAGAAATTGTACCTTCAGTTGGCAGGTCAGAGTCAACGTGTTGTCACCTCGAAGACCTATAATTTAATGGACGTGGAATGAAATTCCATGCACAAAGAATAAGGGTGAACAGGGAAAGACAAGCTAGTCATATTAATAATATAAAATAATAATAGCATTGATGCTCATTGTATTGTAATCTTGTCTTTGAGTTACATATATTACAAATGTTCATAAAAATAGTTTATTTTTATATTTTTTTCATAAACGTCTCTCTGGGTAGCGTTTAAACACAAGTCGATGTGGTTGAAAATGGCACCACGATACACCTAGACTGATGGGAACTGGCTCTCAAGTGAGGCTGCCGGAACACACCGATAGGTGCTTGGCAACAGATTCTTAACTCGATGGTGGTAGCACTGGTAGCTAGCCATGCGAGTAATAATAATAAAATAAAAGGAATAATATTACCAAGATTTTAAATAGATAACTAAGGTAGTAAAATAATAACAAATGTGTATACCTGTTTTGAAGTTAAAAATGATTAACCAAAATCCTTGAATTTGGTTAATCATTTAAATTGACCGTTACCTAAATACAGAGTTTGTGATCTATAGTTATATATCTGGAACTTAAATCAAGTGAAGTTTACGTTTTACCCCGTTTTACCCAATTGTCCTATAATGCATACAATGATACAAATGAATACCGACACCGAAGCGAGCGCGTGTCTTATTGCTGTGTATGCGATACTATATTACACTAACTGATGTCCGCGGTTGCGCTCGCGTGAATGTACACACATTCTTTCTACATTCTTAATTTACATTTAAAAAGGTTAAGAACATATCTATAGTTAATATAATAATAATAAATAACACAACTAGTTATCTTTAATCAGTGCATGTATTAAGTTCTTCTTTTCTCATAGCTAACTGCGCCCCGCAGTTTCACATGCGTCTTACCGCCATCTTGTACGAACTTTTTTTTTTTTTTTTTTTAAGATAAAAGTAGTTTGTGTTAATCCAGGGTATAAGTTATCTCCATTCCAAATTTCGCTCAAATGCATTCAATAGTATTTGCATGAAAGAGTAACAAACATCCATACATCCATACACGTTTATAATATTAGTAGGATTGTGCAACTAGCAACCGGCATCAGCTAAACAGCGCATGTTAGTGACGTTACTTCTAAACTGCAAGATAGCAGTAAAAGTACTGTCAACACCAGTTATCTTCATGCTAATTTGTTTACCCGATCACCAATTTGTAAATAGATGTGCTGTAATTAAAAGATGTGTATGTAGATAAATGTACTGCGCTCCGCCGTCTTTAAAAGATGGGTACTTATTTGGTACCTAATACTGATTTTAGATAATATTTAAACAAAAAATTATATGATTTTGTGGTGCTTTCAGGTGTATCATAGAAACAAAAAGAAAAATAAAAATTAAGCTAACATAGGACTTCCTTGTTTTTATAAAGTCTGTATCGGTATTAAAGTAAATGATTTATTATTACTATATTTCGTTTCGTCCACGCTCGGTTTTCCGGTTTAGATATTTTCAGCGTCGACTGTACATCCGGTGTGCTTTAGGTAATTTTATTGCTTAGATATCATTTCGACATAAGTTTTTGGTATTGTATTCGCTATTTTATTATTGATGACAAGAGAAAAAAAGGTTCAGATATGATAAACCATTTTTTTGGAAAATTATAGAGTTAATTGGTATCGTCTTACATTGTGTTTATATGCATAATAATACTCTATCTATTCGTAATTACGTACGCAAATGTTGACCACCTCTTATTGGAGTCAGCATTATTGTTTTAAACACAATTCGTGGATTTTAATCATGAAGTACTGCTACTCATTCTTCAACGTGCTTCAACGAGGTCAAGATCTCCAAACCACAAGTGTCTCGGCTACGAGGTGCTGCTGCAACGTGCTCTACAACAAGACTCCAGCTCTGAGGTGCTGCAACGTGCGCTCCACGAGTCCAGCTACAAGGTGCTGCTTCGAGCTCAACATCGTCAGCCATCAATACTACGAGCGGGATCTTGCTGAACATATAATCGTGAATCACACTTCGCTTCAGTCTGAATAATGTTCGTAAGTTTACCATATTTTTATATCTTTCGTAGTCGGCTATTAGCCTGCTGCACCATTTAAAAGGTGTTATATCTTAATTTGTTTGTTAACAGGTCGGATTCTGAGTACGAGACCAAGCGCTACCGCAAAGATTCCGAAGACGAGCTGCCGCAAAAGTCCAAACGGTATGTATTACTTTTTACTAGCTGTACCCCGCGGTTTCACTCGCATCTTCCCGTTATCCCGCCGGAACCTTTTTCCGGGATAAAAAGTAAGTATAAGCTATCTCCATTCCAAATTTCATTGAACAGTTATTTCAAAGGTCAACCCCTCGCTATTTACAACCAACCTTATGTAGAAGTCATTTTTTGTCTTTTTAATCATCTTTTTATAATTTCAGAGCCAACAAACCTGTCAAGAAACCTGCGAAACGCAAGACCAACGCAGACAAAAAGGAGGCGTCTTCTTCCGACAACGGCAGTGGTTGGCGGCTTGACTTCGACAGCGACGAGGAGGTAACTCATAAGAAGACGTCCAGTGCACTTCAGTCGGTGCTCACCAGACGCGTTGCGAACGGGGTCCTGCGCCGCACCGCCAACTTATCTGGTGACTTGTTCGTCGAGTTGCGGCTGTATAACTATAAGGACATTTTGTCTGTCGATGCCAAGGATCGCTGGGAGAAGGCCCTCCTATCTTTAAAATGTCAATTAGACTCTGATGCAGAGGAAATAGATTTTATAAAATCTTTTGTTCAAGCGTCCAAAGGGAAGTTCCGTGAAGAGGGAACCTATTTTGCGGACAAAAAAAATTAGGAAACTAATTATAAGGCGGTTTTATTTTTGCATTAGATTGTATTTTTTATTAAGTAGGTACCTATAACTATGTTTTTAATGTTGGTATTGGCACATTAAATATTTTACATTCCCAGTCTATTTTTTAACTCTTATTTAACTAGGTAGGTACATAGTGAACGAATGAAGTATATGATATAGGTAAATATTCTAAAAATATTAGTAGGTAGGTATTTAATAATTATTCAGTTTTACGCTAACGACTAGGCATAGCTACAAGATTTAACTTTTAAAGGTTGGATCATTTTATTTAGCTTTTATTATTTAGATAAGGTAGGTATTTTTAGTAACTACGGGTCAACTGCTTATACTTTCTAACTACATAGAGTAATTATACACATATTAGATAGGTTGTCATAATGTCAACACGAACAATATTTTGTTCTGTTTGCGATTTATCAGTCAAAAGTTCAGCATTCTCAGCCCATCTGAGAAGCACTGTACATAAAAACAATAGTGCAGTTGAAGTAGATGACGGCATAGAAAAAATTAGTAGCGCATTTCGTAGTCGTATAGCATCATACAGAGTGCGTGATGCTGAGGTAGAGGAGGGTTTCAAATCACCGGCTGCGTTCCTACACGGGCTGCACGCGCGAGTGAGGCAGCTGTTGCAAGCAAGGCTGGCCTCTTTTGATAGCATTAAAGTTAATTTCGAATTATTTGCTGACTTTGCTTTGACTTCTAAAGACTCGCCGGAAATTAAATCTTTTGCTACTGAAAATTATGTTGTTCATAAAAACTATGATTTCAATGAATTGTTTACTAAAGTTATTGCGGTTATTTCAACTCACATCGATGAATTCCAAGAACGTGACAGCGGTTGGTCTTTTTTAGGTAGTTCGTACTTGGAAATAAATATAAATAAGTATAACCCATTACGAGCATCAGGATTTATTCATTTACCAAAAGCTTTAAAATCTAAACGGGCATGTGTAAATATTCAAAACTTGGATCAATTTTGTTTTCTGTGGTGCATAGTAGCGGCATTATTTCCTGCTAAGAAAAACGGTCACCGCACTACTTCTTATCCTCACTATGATACAGTGCTAAACACTAAAAATATGTCATTTCCAGTTAATTTTAGAGATATAAAGACGTTCGAAAAAAATAACTCGCGCATTAGTGTAAATGTTTATGGTCTTAAAAACAAAACGAGCATAGTTGGTCCGCTATACCGAACACAAAAGAAGAGAAAACATCATATTAATTTATTGTTCATAGAAAAGGGAAACGTTAGTCACTATTGCTTGATAACAAATCTAAGTCGCTTATTGAGACCGCAGATAACAAAACATCATGGAAAAGTATGGTTTTGTGATGATTGTATGTTGTTTTTTGATAGCGAACAAAAATTAAACAATCACGTGTGCGGCGGAGTCGCAACGATTTTACCTAAATCTGGTACGTTCATACAATTTAAACATTTTGAAAGAATGCAGGATATGCCCTTTGTTATTTACGCGGACTTTGAATCGTTGTTGCAACCTAGTAAGGATGAACATAGTTCTAATTGCACATCATCATTACAAAGACATGTTCCAGCTGCTTTTGGATATTATGTCGTATGTTCATTTAATAGTTTACTTAATCGGTATGTATCTTACCGCGGTAAAGACTGTGTAGAAGTTTTTCTTGATTTTCTTCAAAAGGATGTATCTAAAATTACCGCAATTTATAAAAATGTTAAGCCTATGCTACCTTTAACGGAACAAGAGAGACAATCTTTTTTAAATGCAAAATTTTGTTATATTTGCAATGAAACTTTATTTGATGACAGAGTAAAAGATCACTGTCACTTGACTGGCAGGTACCGCGGCGCCGCGCACAGTTATTGTAATCTGACATTTAGCTTACCAAAGTTTATACCAGTATTTTTTCATAATTTGTCGGGATATGATAGTCATTTATTTATTCGGCAACTGGGAAAAATGCCAGGGTCTTTAAAAGTTATAGCGAGAAATAAAGAAAATTATATATGTTTTACAAAAATGTTTAGGAGCGAACTTCAACCGTACATGGCTCTTCGTTTTGTAGATTCTTTCAAGTTTTTAGGCACGAGCCTGGAAAAACTTGTTGCCAATTTAGATACAAAAGATTTTTTGCATTTAACTAAACATTTTCCTACAAAAGAACAATTTGAGTTGTTAACGCGAAAAGGTATATATCCATATGAATACATGACTGATTGGAAATCATATAATGAGGATAGTTTGCCCCCAAGAGAGTGTTTTTACAGCACTCTCGCTAATTCCACTGTTTCAATGTCTGATTATAATCATGCAGAGATAATATGGAAAACTTTTAACATTGAAAATTTGGGTCAATATACTGATTTATACTTGAAATCAGACGTACTTTTACTCGCAGATATTTTCGAAAAATTTCGTTCTACTTGCAAAATAAATTACAAATTGGATCCTGCTTTTTATATAACTGCCCCAAGTTTAAGTTTTGACGCCATGCTTCTTAAAACAAAAGTTAAACTTCAGCTTATAGAAGACTTGGAAATAATAAGAATGATACAGAAAGGTATACGCGGTGGAATCTGTTTGTGTTCAACTAGATATGCAAAAGCAAATAATAAGTATCTATCAAGTTACGACCCAACATACCCAGACAGTTATTTGCTCTACATCGATTGTAATAATTTATATGGTTACGCCATGTGTTCATACTTACCTCATTCTGACTTCCGAATACTCGAAGTGTCAGAATTTAATTTACTTAATTTTCTTGAGATATCAGACGATGCTGAATACGGTTATATTTTAGAAGTCGATTTAGAATATCCTGATCAGTTACACGATTCACATAACGATATACCTTTTTGCGCGCAAAAATTTATTCCTCCTGGTTCAAAGACGGATAAGTTAATACCAAACTTATATGATAAATTTTATTATGTCATACATTATATACATTTAAAAACATGTTTACGTCATGGATTATTACTTAAAAAAATTCACAGAGTTATCGAATTTAAACAAAGCGCTTACTTAAAACAATATATAGATCTAAATACTGAACTGCGGCAAAAAGCTACTTCAACTTTTGAACAGGATTTTTTTAAATTGCTGAACAATTCTATATTTGGAAAGACTTTAGAAGATCCAGAAAAAAGACTGGATGTAAAATTAGTTAACCAATGGGTCGATAATAGAAATGTAACAAAACAAAATTACACTGCTCAGCAACTCATAGCGAGGCCTAATTATCACAGTTGTTCCGTCTTTTCAGAAAATTTCGTTGCTGTTCAAATGAAACCAGAATCAATAAAATTAGATAAGCCAATTTATATTGGGTTTACAGTTTTAGAGATATCAAAAAGTCACATGTACGATTTTCACTATTCTGTGATAAAACCTTTTTACGGACCCAATGTGCGGCTCTGTTATACCGACACGGATAGTTTTTTGTATGCAATACAGACTAACAATATTTACAATGACATAAAACTCAATTTTAAATCATACTTTGACACTAGTAACTATGAAAAAAATAATATTCATGGTATAGTTTGTAAAAATAAAAAGGTACCCGGGTTGTTCAAAGACGAGTTGGGTGGACAGCTTTTAACAGAATTTGTTGGATTAAAGTCTAAGCTGTATTGCCTTAAAACTGAAACAAAAGATATTAAAAAAGCTAAGGGAATTAAGAAGAATGTTGTCAAAGACTTACACTTTCATGATTATAATAGAGTACTACTACACAATGACGTTATAAGGAAGAAGAATATTGTTTTTAAATCTTTGAAACACGAAATATTTACGCAGTCTGTCAATAAAATTGCATTATCGTCTAATGATGATAAGCGGATAGTACTAAAAAATAATATATCGACGCTAGCATGGGGACATAAAGATAGCCTGTTTTAATCTCAATTAAGTTTTCAGTATGTTTCAACTTTAGGTTACTTAGATATATTTTGTTATAATATTTAAGATTAAAAATAGACTGGGTTAGTGTTATTATTATTTACAAAATATATTATGTATCAAAGATAAGGTTTTTTTTTGTAAGTGATTTATAAATAGAAATAAGTTTATCAATAAATTATATAAAATAAAAACTGTTTTATTTTATCTTTAGTAGTAAGCAATCTTGAAAAAATAATACAAGTATTTACAAGTAGGTACAATTCAATGACATATCATATTCGCTATACAGCTGTGTGCTGATGTCGCAAATTGCATGAACTCCGTGAACTCTTGACGAATAGGTGTCATGTTAGGGTTGATTCATCCTTGCATCAGCGCTTAGCAACATAGATTAACTACTTAATTTTATTAATTCGAATTATCGTATTCCCATATAATATATGCGTGCCCCGCGGTTTCACCCGCGTCTTTCCGTTATGCCGCAGGAACCTTTTTCCGGGATAAAAAGTAGCCTATGTGATACCAGGGTATAAGCTATCTCCATTCCAAATTTCACTCAAATCCATTCAGTCGTTTTTGCATGAAAGATTAACAAACATTCACACTCACGGTTATAATATTAAGTAGGATTTAGAGTTGACAACCCTAGGATAAAGTGTATACATGAATAATCTGCACGCTTGTTTTTTCCAGTCCTAAATTATAATTCGTCACGTGCAGACGAGTACGGTCCATCTCGTCACTGCATTTACTTGTAAGTTAAATATTTTTCTCGTTACTTATTCATTCCATTAACTGTCAGTTCTAATAATTAATAATCTTAATCTGGAAATTCACTACCCAAAATGAAAAAGTATTTAGTGTTAGCGGAATTAACATTAAATTATTTTCTCATTTTAGTTAACTTCGCTCATATTGATATTAGTGTCTAATATTTTGTTTCCTTGTTATAGACAATGTCTGATACGGAGATCCAGTACGCACAGCCGGATCCGTGGCGAACACAATCACAACCGTTTGAAGAACTGTATCCAGAACTATTTAAAAGTGGACCAGGGACAAAATCAACGGCGGAGAAAAAGCCCAAACAACGGCGTGATGCTGTCGTCAGAAAAAAGAAATGCAAGCTGCGCGGAAAATCTTACGTCATTAACAATGAACCTCGACGGGGTACACGCCTTATAAAAATTAAAGTTATAGATCTGACCGCGTCACCAGCCGTTTCCGACTCGGAAAGCGACTGCGACAGCAGAGTCCTTCTGAGTGCACAGTACGTAGTAAAAGATAGTGTTGACGGAATCATGGACGAAACAGAACGAGTAATTAGAAACATTTCTAAAAAACTTTGCAGTGAAAGTGGTTTTGATTAAGTAATTATAATATTTAGGTAGGTAATGTGAAATGTAAATGTAAGTATAGTAATATTTCTAGATTGTAATAAAGATTTATTGTTAAAAGTGAATTAAAAGAGATGGATCTATTTTTTGTTTTATTTGAAGCATTTAAATGATAGTAATTATGTAGTATATAATTTGTATCAGGTAATAAGGAGGTAATACTAGGTATTTTGTAATCAAATAAATAGGTATATTTTAAAGAAACTTTATTCGATACATACATTATTTTCAAAACACCATTTTTTCACACATAATACATTTCTTAACGCACAATATTTATTATGAACTAAACAATTAAAATTAAGCTTTTTTGAACAATACAACTGATGCAGAGTTTCTAAATTGGGCAACCCTTTAACACTTATATCTATGATATTACCGTGAGTACATAACTCTTGAGCCCATTTCACTTTTTCTTCACCTTTTACAATTATTATTCTATTTTCCAAGTGAGGTTTAATAATCCTTTGAAATTCTCTGTAGTCTATGTAGCCCTCACTCCAATAATATCCTCTTTCTCTTTCTAACCATAGAACGCGTCGTTTTTCTTCGTTTGACAATTTGGAAAACGGAAATGGAGGTTTGACCAAAAACGTTTGAGTATGGTTTTTAGCTGCTATTGCTAATTCTTTAACAACAAACTGATTTTTTAAAATTTTGAATCCTTGCATGTCCAAAAAAATCCAATTTTCATTCATGATATTTTCTTTACAATGTTACTCAGTGGTTTGTATTCGTAAATGCAGTCGTTTAGTATTAAACAATATGCTGCTGTCTGGTCAGGTATGTCTTGATCGGTTTCAATTTCAACTCGAACGTCAACAGAGCCCTTTAATGATTCGTGCTGGCGGGAACAATCGATTACAAATAGAGGAGCAATGTCTTTAAATTCTTTCATGCTCATCAGGGGTTCAGCACGGTGGCCGTAATAAGACTGTTGAAATCTCGCGTACTGTTCGTATAATAAAGAAAACTTGTTATCAGAAAAGCTAATATTTAAACCTTCGTATGGAAAATAAGTAGAGTTCAAAAATACTCTGACGTCACGTACGTTACAGTGATCAAACTCTGCCATAGACATTTGAGCTTCATGTTTCCTATTTGTTTGTAATGCAATGACAACGAACCGCGGTTTTTCAATTTGTGAAGAAGTTTTTACAGACCATGCATGCTTGCGCGTTCTAGGGAGTAATGGGTATTCGTACAAATCCCAATTTCTAAAGGGTAAACTTATTGCTCGGTCTTTTTCTAAGCATTTCAATAAATTTATTCTTTCACGATCAGATACTTTCACTTGGGGAACGCGCCATACAATTTTATTTATTTGTATGTCATCTATAACTTGGTCCGTATTTAATTTTAATGCATTTAAATTAGTATTGTTCCTTAGTAGAACTAACTCGTGTTTACAATTTATTATAACTTTTTGATAATCTTCCGCGAAACCTAATATTTTGTTTAATGGAATGGAAACTGAAAACATGCCGTTTGTAACATTAGTCGTGCCAGACATAGACCAACCCCAAACCTGTGAAGATTTTGATTCATGTCCATTTAAAGATAAATACGACTTCATCGTAGTTGTAATGCCTGCATTTTTAATTTTGTCTATTTCGACTCCGTTTAATTCGTATCGGATATCTTGAAATAGAAACAATGCAGGGTTATTAACAAAATGCACACTGGACACTTTTTCTTTCGTGCTACTCTTGTAAACGTTTGCTATACCTTCAATATACAGCGTGCTGAGCGAAGGCAAAACATACAAGTCCTGTTGGTTGATAGGTATGCGTATTTCATCGTTCTTGTTGAAACTTGTTACGTATGGTTTATACGAGTGGTATTCAAAACTTTCAATGCTGTTGTCATGTTGCGTTTGTTGAGATACGTTTAGCATATTCATTTTAGCAAGCCAATTAATTTCAGGAACTTGATATTATTTTTTGTTAATTTTTTCTTTTTGCGAGGAGGTGTTCTTTTATGGGATGCTGTTTTCGAACTGATATCGTTACTCGTTAAAGCAGGGGTTTTATTACTGAAGTTTAACATTTTTTTCTAAAATGTAAATATAGTACTACTTCTTCTTCTCGTAAATTTATCACTTTATTTTCAGCGTCCAGTAATCTTATATTGATGGCAGTGATTGAGTGTTGGTTAACAGGAAAATAAATTAAGTTCTTAGGTATTTCAATGATTCGGTAACCAGGGGGAACATTAGGCACAAATTCGTAAATAATATGACTTGCTACGCCGTTTACATATGAACCGCTCACCACATCACATTCGATGCGCACAATGGTTGTTGATAAAATGCTCACAGGATATCGAGATTCAGTGCTTATATTTGCTTTCAAAGTTTCCTTTCCAAAACCTAAGATTTTTCCAATAGAATTGTTTTTTACAAAGTCTACATTTTGGGAACAAAAAATTTTAGTCTTTAACGTGTTATTATTGCAAGATATTTTTAATATCTCATTATTTTTAATGTTTTCTTTTAGATAATCACAAATATCTTGAAGTTCATAAGAACCTTCAGGAATTTTAATGACATTATTTTCACCATAATAAAATTTGTTATTCTTTTCGTCGATATTAGGAATAGAATTAAATGTAGAGAAATACAGAAGCCCGCATTCATATTCTTCACGAAGTTCTAATGTTGGTGTATAGTTTGTTGTCAAAGAAGCTCCTCGCCCGGTTATCGACACGGTGAAAGACATTTTTAGACTGGTCATAATGTTATACAAAATACTATATTTAAACATGTTTCCAATATTTTTTTAGAAATTTTAAACAAAGGTGACCACAGTTTACAGCGTCATACTTTTGATATTGAACGTAATTATAGTTCATTGATGTACCTTTTAAATATTTTATTAATTCTAATGGTGGTTTTAAATTTCCAAAACTATCAAAATACTCAGAGTACTTATTGTGCTTAACGTAGGCTACCCAATGAGTTCCCGATTTATCTGAGGAATCGAGGTTTATGATTCCACACTCTATTTTTTTTGTCTTTGCAGGTAATACATCTCTCATAAAGATTCCCCGAAAGTATGGAATATCACGAGCATGCTGTAATAAATCGATATTTGTAAGCGGTCTCCTAGGCAGCCTTTTGTTCAGTTTTTTGAAGGATTTAGATATAAACCGGCTCCAGTTTTATAAGGCTTAATATATAAACCTTTCCCAAGCGCTACCGCTTCCATCATTCTGTTATGTCGTACAGACTCCTGAAGGTTTTTTTGGTTAGTCTTGTAATCAGTCACAGCTTTCGCAATACCTGCTGCACCGCCGGCCAATGATCCTAAAGCAGATAGTCCAGCAAATATCGGTATCAAAGGCAGGAACCCACCAGTTTTAGGAAGAGGAATACAACGCGGCATACGTATTTTCTTTTTGTTTGTTATTATTTTCTTTGCAGCTGCATATGCTATTTTTATTGCAGTATTTTTGTCTTTGGAATTATTTTTCTTAAGTTGTGACCATATTTTTTTCACAACCGATTTAAATGAACTGATACCAGCACCAGTTTTTAGTTTAGCTTTCATTGCATTTTTTACTATCCATGATGCTACTTTTTCACCTTTGCCCGTATCTTTTGACTTAAGTCTTTTTTTCGCCATGTTGAGCAACTCTAAATCAGCTTTATGTCGGGTTTTTAGATCTTTATTTGTATACGCAATATCGTGATACATACAAGCTTCGTCTAATTTATTGATGCCTCGATCACCTCTTTGTAGGCGTTTGCCAAGTTTAGTTCCAGGTCCACAAAATTGATATCCTGGTAAATGTAGCTCAACAGGTATGTTATTTATTATACTATCAATTATACCACTTCCTTCCGCCATAGATCTTAATGAAATGCATGTGATTTAATTTTAACACTTTATTTATATGTTATTTATTACAATATTACAGATTTTTTATCAATCCAACTGTTCTCTGCATCTCCCAAACCTAACCATTTCACAAAAAGTCTATTTCCCTTTTTCTTAATTACCTTTTCTATAAGGTATATATCAGGGTATTTGGTTTTTTGCAGCTCATATTCATAAAAAGAACCTAAAATTATACGATCGTTTGTATCTTTCAGTAGATAAGTTACAGGATTGGTTTTGTTAACTTTTGCTATCGTAAATATTTCAGTGGACCAATTGGGGGTATAGCCTTTGTAAAAATCACTCTTGTGTTTACTTATACGTACACTGTCACCAAGGTCAAACTTTCTTTTAGTAGTTGTAGGACGTTTCTGCGCTTTATCCATGTTACATTTTACAACCATTTCGTTGGATTTATCAATAGCTATTGGTTTGAATTTCGTAGTTCTATGAATAGTGTTATTATAAGATTTTACTACTGATTCTAAATTCTTACCAAGCCATTGATATTGTCCATGTAAGCTGAAGTACTTATAAAGTTTAGACTTAATTGTTCTGATTACTCGCTCCACAATCGATGCTTTTTTTATAGAAAATGTAGAATAATGGTTGATGTTATGTTTTAACATTAGATTTTTGAAAGGCATATTATAAAATTCTTTACCTAAATCCGTTTGTAAATTATTCGGTCGTAGCTTAGAGCTGGATAATATGTGTTGCATTGCATTGGTGACACAAATTTTGGATTTGAACATTATTGGTATAGCCCAGACGTATTTCGAAAAACAATCGATTACTACTAATATGTATTTGAAGCCTTTATTGCAACGCGCATAGTTTTTTATATCAATGAGGTCAGCTTGCCATAAGTCGTTTAATCCTCTGATGATGGTAGCTCGACGAGGGAAATTTCTTCTAGCAGCTCTGTGAAGTTCATCGACGACATTTTGCTTACTCATTTTTGCTTGATTTAGTTACTTGATTAATCATGCGATCAATTTCCGTCTTTGAATAGAATCTCGTGTTTATATAGCTAATGGTAACTTTTTCTAAATTTTTTAGAGAAACTTGTGCATTACTTTGTACTTTCTTTAATTCAGCTTTCAACGATTGCACTTCAGAGTCAACATATGTTTTGTTTACAGCTTCATCAGCATCTGTCGGGGTCTTCAAACCTTTGAGTCTAGATAATTTTAAATCGTAATCTCCAGAATCAGATTTAGTTAACGTACCATTATAATTGTCAATTAAATCAGATACTCGTAAACGTTTATGGACGTGATGACCGAATTTATCTAAATTCATGTTGCAGTGTAAATCGGTATAGATAGACTGTTGTAATACATGGATGAATGTTTCTTATATCTTAATCTATGTACCCTGCTTCGCGTAATTCCTCTATGATAGAAATTATTTCGTTATCTAAGCCAGTGTTACCAGCATCGCGTGATGCAATAAGTAATTTCAATCTTTCCACCAATTCGTTTGGATCGTCCCAATAAATCAAATCTGTATTCTTCTTATATATTTTTAAACTATTAATTCCTTTTCCTTCTGTAACATTTTTTGTACTACCTATTTTAAACAATGGTTTTATTATGTGCATGTATTTAAGTCCTTTATTGCTGTTGATAGGTTTTGTCGGATCACAATTACGACGATGTGCATTAGTCATTGTAAGGAGAATTTTGTAATTTTGTAAATCTGTATTCTTAATAACTTTTAAATTTGGCGACCTTTTAAACAGTAGTTCTAGCAATCCAGGTGTTTTCTTCAAAACTTTATTTCCGATTTTTAATGTATCCTCGTACTCAATAACCGGAGTGTTCCCAAGCATTAGTTTTCCTCGATCCACTTTCACTCCGAAAGGTACATCATTCATCACTTCCGACGACATTGACCAAGACATTGTCATTTTTTTTTTATCTGGTGTTGATTCCAAGGATGCGAATGAATCATCGCTTTCTTGTAGACCATGAGAAGGGGGAACTGTGAGAGTGATATCTGATTTTGCATTTTGTTCATCTACACTCTCTTCTTCGCTACTTTGTTCATCAAACTCCTCATTTGATGTAGAAGAATGTTCACTTACAGCATATTCCGATCCGTTTAAAATATTTTCTTTTGGATTTTCTGAATCATGTTTATTGGAGATTTTGTTGAGAGGGTCTACGATTGGTTTGAATAAAGTTTCCAAAGCCAGATTATTTATAGCTTTGGCATCTCTCATCATTTCAACCTTTTTCTTTACAGCTTCTGAAGATTGTACAATCTTTTCTTTTAGATCTCTTTCCATATTTAATGTGGTTAAGCCCGGTTGGAATCAGAAGTAGTAATGATTTAATATCGAGATATCACTTAGTTATTAATGTTAATCTACAGTTATAAAAGTGTCAAATTCCATTCTGTAACAACCTTGGTTTTTCTGACAGTCCTTGTTGATCACAAGGTAGCGGTAAGGTTGGTTCCAAACAGTTGAACACATTTCCCGAAACTGATTCCATGACATGTCAGAACCCACATGCTCCTCGTAAACGTGCTTTAAGTTAACGTCGTCTTGTTTGAACAAAACAATCAGGTTAGAATTATCTCTAACTAGTTGTTTTGGGATTTTGGTGTAGGTTTGATTTAAGTAAAAACAATCTATATTCTTATGTCGACCCATTGCGAAATAATCCCGTATATTGTTCTGATTTTCGCAAGCAACATCATCAAAAATAATAATAGAATCGGATGAAGCTTCGTGAGGGCTTAAGATCTCACTATTATGGTTATATTTGTAAAATGAAATATCATCCACCATATTTAATACGTCTTCCAAGAATTTATATTTAGGCTGGTATAGAGATTTCGAATAAACATACAAATTTAAAAATCGTGGACCATCTTTATGTAACAAAAGACTTATTACTAAATTTGTCTTCCCACAATTTGACGGACCGCAAACAATACAACGAATCGTATTCGGTAACAAATTTCCATGACGTTTGAATTCTTGTGTATTATTCGGACATATTTCACCCAATCGCAGCGAATTTGCTTGTTTCACAAACTTCATTGTAAATTAATTTAGCTGTCGTGTTCAGTCTTACATGGTTTTATCAAAAATGGAATGCGAAAAGGTTTGTGTCGGTTTTTAAATAACGAAATGAATGAACGAGCCAATTGGCAACATTGAACGTATGATTAGGAATACTAAAATATTATTTACAACGTGAGCGACATTGTTAATAGGCATTCTAATTCACTTTTTTCAACTGGTCAAGATCAAAAATGTTATTGGGCATTCTAATTCACTTTTTTCAAGTGAGCGCACGTAAGTAAGCGAACGTGAAGAAAAAAGTGAATTAGAATGCCCAATAACTACCTACTATCATCATCATCATCATCAGCCCGTATCAGTCCACTGCTGGACATAGGCCTCTCCCAAGGTACGCCACTGAGCCCGGTCTTCGGCTCTTCTCATCCAACTACTGCCAGCCACTCGGCGCAAGTCGTCACTCCACCTTGTCGCAGGGCGTCCTACACTACGTCTCCACTCAAGAACACGTCTACCCCATCGTTAACGTAACTCCTAACTATGGAAATTATTGTTATTATATTATTGAATCAACAATTTATTCATGAATTATTAAATTTAAATATAATTTTATTTACGCAAAAATAACCTAGGTATACCTTACAAAACAAAATATAACAATTAAAAGACAGTGATAAAAATGTAAAGGTAATTAATAACTTTTTCTCAAGAAAAACCTTAATCAGACTGCTCAAGATTCACACCAAACCAGTTCTTAGTAAGAGTCAGCTTTAATGCAGTTAGGGAGGAATTGAAAATGTCAAATTCAGGAAAGTCATTCAACTCATGTGCCTATTCATTATGCCGATCTTAAAAAAAAACGAGTTGTGGTGAAATGCTTGGTAATGTCAAGCTACGTAACACATGAACTTAGGTACTTTATTTTTGCCATTTCCCGACCGTGCCTGATCTTTTTGCCGTGCCTGACGGCAACTTAGGGGAGAATTTTCGTAATTGAATTTTTGTCCCATTTTACTGTTTCGTATACCTACATTTGGCGAAAATAAAACACTTATGATATCATTTTAAGGTTTTATTCCAGCGTCTGTCAGTCACATCCTCTTATAGTTAATCAGTTAAAGTCACAATAAATATCATGTCTGACAGACTTAAAGGTAGATAAGACTTAATACCATGTTTAACTACCACCAAGCTATGATTTCTTCACGATGTTTCTCTTTACCGAAATCTCTAGCTCATTGTAGAATTTGAACCCACGTCACAAGTCGACGTCACTACTATTGCTAACATCGCTTCAAAATTACAGTAATCATATATTCGCTAAAGATTTTTTTATAAAGTGACGAACATCCTAAATATACCACAGAGAGTCCATGTCTGTGTACACGTATACTACGATAATAATTCGCACAGTAAACATGTTTCTGACGCAGATATATGTGCATTTTGTGATGACTAATGACGCAAGCAAATATTACGAAATCCGGTAATGACGTGCTACAAAATATTGATGATTTTGTTTTTTTAATAAGTTCTTTCGCCCGTGATAAAGATTTTCAAGAATATGGTATAAGAAAAATACAGTTTAGCGATTTAACACACGGCAGTAACGATGTAAAGCTGGGGTCCCACGTTCCGTTTTTCCAACGGATCAGACCACACTAGACCGGATGGCGCTACATGAATACACCCTGCCTGTGGTCGCTGTTGCAAGCCGACGACACCACTGCCACTAAAATATCATCACTTCAATATGAGACTAGAAGCTATTATTTCTTTCATACATTTTTACTATAGTCAAATTTGACTAAGAATAAAAACCCCCTTAACACCATAATATTAGAGTGCGTAACATATTAAAACTTTTAATACGACACAACCTACACAGAAAACAAAACTTTGACTTTCATGTCGATACCAATATCCGAAGAGGTACTACAAGTATTCGATCAATAAAGGTAATTAGTCCCTTCTGAGAAAAAGTTACGTACCACCACCGTTACCTACTTAGCTGGGTCAAGGATCGATGCCGAAAGTGGGTATTGTCTGTAGGTACTAGGTTCGTCATTCTATGGACTTTTTGTAGGGTTTAGGCTTCACAACGATCTTCGTTTTTGATGAGAACTCGTTCTAAAATGTATTGTCCTTTACAAAGGTCGGCCCTTTAGTTTGGGGCTTATTAGAATAGAATGGAACTGGCTCTTATCTACTACGTGGCTCGTTGCGATGCCTTTGAATAAATAAACGTACTTTTTTTGTTGTATTTTTCTTGTTGACCATAAAGCGCCTTTCATTTTGTGTTTCCTTTGTAATCAAGGTCATGATCATCATGTGTCAGTCTGCTCCAGGACATATGCCTCTCTTAAAGTACGCCACTGAGCCCCGTCTTCGGCTCTTCTCATCTAACGAATGCCAGCCACTCATCGCTCCACCTAGTCGCTGGATGTCCAACACTACGTTTACCCATTCGCGGTCTCCACTCAAGAACACGTCTACCTCAACGATTATCGGTTCTGTGGCTTATATGACCAGCCTACTGCCACTTCAGCTTGCTAATCCTGTGAGCTACACTGTCTTTAAGCACCTAACAGCATCTGTTCCAGCAGCTTCACTTGTGAGCCTGTTCTTAATTAAGGCATAGTTTAACCCCATCTTCGTGCATGAGCTTTTTGTAGTAGTAGGACTCTTGCAGAGTCTGCTTCAAGAATTACACACCTGTGACGATGTGGTCGAAGTTGGCACCACGCTACACCTGGACTGGGAGCTGGCTCTCAAGTGAGGCTGCCGGAACACACCGATAGGTGCTTGGCGACAGATTCTTAACAAGAGGGTGGTAGCTAGCCAGGCGAGCACTAGAAAATGCCCTACCACCAAGCTATGGTTTCATCACGATGTTTTCCTTCACCGAAAGCTTAAGCTCATTGTAGGATTCGACCCCAGGTCCTGCGGATCGCAAGCTGACGTCACTACCACTGGGCCATCATCGCTATAAATTACACTCCTTTGCCTGTTTTTCAACTGCCAAGTAGTAGTGTGCAAACATTACTGTATTCAAATAAAGGAGCAATGTTTCCGGTGAAATTACAGGACACAAAGAGATTTAAGCTCTAATATCTCAGAGTGACGACCGTAATGTTGCCGCGCAAGATTTGAAACTGTTGAAGTTTAAAATTCTGGGTGGCACTGAACTATAATAGGCAAGAACGACTAAAAAATGAGCATCATATTTCAAAATTAACTTTTCACGAGCAAAACTGAAGACGAAGTTTAGTACGCTGGGTGAATTTTACTTTCATCACCGTCATCACCAAAAGCTTAAGCTTATTCATCATCATCAGCCTTCCACGTTCCCACTACACAGGCACAGGCCTTCTCTCAGAGAGAGAGAGAGTATGGAGCGTATCTATCACGCTGGCCCAGTGCAGGTTGATAAATGTCGCAAGCTCTTGAATATTGTGTTTCTTGGACATGCCGGTTTTCTCACGATGTTTTCCTTCACCGTTTTGAGCGATGGTAGATCCACACATAACTTATTAAGTCATAGGTGCGGGGCCGAGAGGATTCAAACTCGGTGTCAGCGCCTTGTAAGGCACACGTGTTACCGTTCGGCCACCATCGCTCAATTTTAGTTTTGCTTTTCAGAAACTTAAATCATTTCCTGTGCCACAAGTTCAGGTTCCCAACTTTGTCGTGTTAAGTCCGCAAGAATGGATCGCCGATCTTTTACAGGGAATAGTTTTGAACGCGACCTCAAGTGTTTACCCTCAGCTGGTAAAACTTGTAACACTGGACTTTGTGAGCGACGGTGCCGGGGGCCAGTCTGGTAAGTTTTAAAAGGAAAATGCTTTGGACTTACGCGCCAGCCAAACTACTTAGATTTGGAGTATAAACGGATGCAAAGACGGAAATCTTTTTAATCTATTTATTATATAAAACTTACAGAAGACATATTATAATTAACAATTTTTATTTGATCTTTTTAGGGTTCTCGAGTGGCGACCACGGACCGGAAGACATTCTGTAAGTAGGCCCCACACTAGGTGGATCGACGACATTGTAAGAGTCTCAGGGAGCCGATGGATGCAAATGGCTAATAGCCGTTCATGGTGGCGTTCAAAGGGCGAAGCCAATGTTCAGCAGTGGACTTGTTCCGGCTCATGATGATGATGATTTGATCTTTATAAACACTTAAGGCCGTTCTGGGATGACTACCTGGGTCAATAGTTATTTTCCCATATTCCATCATTTCACATTGATCTACATAATAAATCATTTCATTCAAAAAATAAGTTTAACCCATTTGTTTCACGGAGTATTGAGGATAAAGACAGTTGTGACTATGGCATATACCTATCAATAATATTCTACCATATCCGGAGTAAAAATGTCACTAGAATTTGAGAAAGTGAACAGATACTTTCTTGATCAGACGAGCTAGATTTAGAAGAAGAAGAAACATGAACAATAATTTTTTATAGCGTGATGTGGGACAATTTTATTGCCTCTTTTCCTCTATGCTTCAATATTTTACAGGGTACCGCAATTCACCTCATGGTTAGCGACAATGTGGTCGAGGATATTATCACGCTTATAGCCTGGTCTGGGAACTGGCTTGCAAGTGAGGATACTGGAATACACCAATAGGTACTTGTTCCGTAACAATGTTTTCCTTTACCGAAATCCCATTTATTACAAATTGACGTCACTTTCACCGAGCTGTGATCGCTTCTTCGCTCGCCGTTACATAAGCTAAGATGGACCGAAGAAATGTTTTGAAAAATTCCTGTAAAGTCAAAGGCCACAAAAGTTTGGCAAACTATTCAACTATTTTACCAGACACCCCAAGGGTTTCCCTCGAGTGGAGTAACCGCGAAACGTACATACACGAATGGCCGTTTTGGGACTTGCCTTGTAACAAAATATTAAACTTAATGTGCGTCCGTGACTGTAGTAAAGAATGCGAATACTCATGGCAACGAAACTGAATCTTAGGAACTTTCCTCACGACGCGATGCAATTCGACAACAAACACAAATAGGTACAACAAATAGGTTCGACAAATAAGTACTTCAGGGTGACGATTGCAGTGCATTGTTGCGCAGGATTTTGAAAGTTCGTACCTAATTTTAATCTTTTTTTATGTCTGTAAAATGAAAATCTTATTTTAGAGGGCAGTTTTCGATCATTGTTTCTCTGCTATGAAAGTTAACCAATCGTGTTATCCTTCCGACAATTTGCCAATATTGCCAATTCTTCATCCTAACAATCGTATCTTATGATGATGAGGTGATAGAGATAGATAACGCTATGTACTATATGTCATGAAACTTGAACTTCGGTGAAAATTTCCCAAGTAACAGCCTAGTGATTTTCCCAAACGCCAACTCCCAAATAGAAATGTGCTGTGAAACCAGTCACTATTCCTCCTACGTGACACCGACCCTCCCGTTACCCGACCAAATAACACGTAGGCAAGGATATATAATTTGGAACACTTTTCGACTTGTTTGAACTAAATTATTCATCCCTATGCTGTTTTATTCAATTCCAGTTGCTCGGGGACACTTGACTGCTACGAAGTATTCAATGAAACTTATCAATACTAATATTATAAGGAGGTAAAGTTTGTGAGTTTGGATGTAGTAGGTAACCTTCGGGAACTACTGGTCGAATTCGGAACAGTATTTTACAGTTAAAAAGCTATATGTTTTTTTGTGATGAAAATTGTGTGGGAATATCCATGCGTTTAATACAGCGGGACATAGCTGGTTTATATAATTGAACCCATTATAAAAATGTGTCATTTGCTAGAATTTAGTGAGGTGAGAGAGTATGGGTCATAAACTCATAATATCCACCATGCAAGCCCAATATACTCGTATGTTGATATACAGGCTAGCGGCAAGCCCTAATTTCGGAATTTTCAGTCCATACGATAGCCTGACAAACTCTGCTATCCTAACCGCTTATAGGCCACAGCCAAGAGCGGCTTGGACAGCGGCGCGGCGTGAGCAGTGGCAAGCGGTGGGCGCCGAAAACAAATGGTAGACAACGTAAGAGAACAACCGGGATCGACGGCTCAACTAGTGGTCACCCATCAAAGTAGTGACCACAGAACACGTTGCTTAACTTACTTGATCGTCTATGAATGAATAGGCAAGCTCCAATACGAGCTCTGTATCTCTGCTACGAGCGCATCTCGATCAGCAATCCATATTATATGCCTCTCACTCCTTCTTCACGCTAACATTTTGTATGAAGTTTTGATAAAGAAGCTTTTGGGTAGACGAATTGTATTAACAAGCTAAGCATACTTCAACGCTGTCACATCAAACGCTTGTTAGGAATAAGAAGGAAATGTATACTGCTAGCAAGCGTTTTATGTCCAAACTAATGGATGATAGGACTACGATAAGTCTAGTGTCACTAACCGCCAGTTTCAATAACCTATCTTATATCTATCCATGTTTTGCCTGGAGATAGAAATTTGACACAAGCTCCATAGAATTAATGTCCAATTTCTATCACAAAGTAGTAGGGTAAAACGTGGGTAGACAGGTTATCGAAACTGGCAGTTACTCAACTGTAAGTTGCGAGGGTTACAGCTGATGGGAAATCGGAGAGCGGTGCAAGTAAAGGTAAATAATCTAGGTCAATCTAGGACTCAAAGCGGTTGACTTCCTCACTTATTTGCTGAAGGAAATTAAGTTGGCGCTTCGTCAGTTAGTCTTGGGCAGAGGTTCTTAAGGCTTTTTTAGATGTCGATATAGTAGAAAATCACTTGAGATACAAAATTCCAGTTTCATGAAATCCTCACTGTCAGTTAATTCTCCATACTTTAGCAGCACCTTTTGTCAGTATTTAAATAAATATGTGATCATAGCTGAACGGAAAACAATATCAATCATGAAGTTTTAAACATAATAGAAAAAACATTAACTGATAACAATATATAATATATACCTAAGAATAGGAAAGATGCTTGGTCACTTGGTACGTCATGATAAAAAAAAAAGAAATCTCAACAACTGGAAGGGAAGAGTGACCGAAAAAAAGGATTGACGTGATGACATTATACCAAAATCTGAAAAAGATGACCGATTATCGAAGACGATGAGAGCTCTACTCTTAACTGTAGAAGAAAAATAATGTTAACACCAATTTCAATAGGCTTAAATTAAACATAATTTGAATTATATTTTAGCACACATTTGAATCATTGAAACTGCGTCAGTGCGACCAAATCACTCTCGAGTATATAAATTTAGCCCAGGATATTTACAGTCGGTACTGCAACTGAGCTGTCAGTCTGTTTGGAATAATGCCCGATTTATCACTTGCACGGCAACATGTTTATAGCTAATGCAGCTTTTGTGGAAGAGTGATTGATTTCTGATTGATTTATCGATGAATTGTGGTAGACTATTTGAGACTGTGTCAATTAGTGTTTAGGTTCATTTTTCTTTAGGTTCTGAAACGTTGTCTTGCTAACTTGGCAATAAACTACTCTAGTCTATCAGTTGTATAAATAAATCTAACAGTTTTTACAAAAGTATGGCGCAGTTTTTTGTTGAATGAAACACTAGCTGTGCTCCGCGGTTTTACCCTCGTGGTGCTTCCCCCAAAATGTGTTATGTGTGTACAGTCAGCGACAAAAGTAGCTGAACATACCCGATTTTTCAAATGCGGATTAGAACAGTAGTATTTGTTTTTTTCCTTACAGCTTATAAGGTATCGTTTGACGAGAATACATCACACCTGATGTTAATTGATGATTCGGTCGAAGGTTGGCGTTTAACATGATTGAGAAAATAGGAAATTTTGTTATTGTTCAGCGACTTTTGTCGTTGACCGTACTTACGAGTAGGTACATTAACGTCGTCTAATGCAAACGAGACAAAAACATTGGTTGTGTGTCTACTGAGTTCACCTACAAATGATGTATAAACTAAAACATTTTTGTTAATATGATATTGTCATGACTTGCAGCGTCTACGGAACATGTCACACACACGCGACCAAGCGGAGACCGGCGTGTAATTAGCCCTTTTTTCACGTTTTGGTCCTCTATTGGTTTGGAAACTTTTAAGCGAAGGACCCGACGTCCATCTCTGTGTACGTCAATATCGTTGGTAATTAATTATTTATTAACACAAATACACGCAAAGAGTGCATGTGACAGCTAGTCTTTGCCTACGCATTTGACGCTTTGTAGGATATAAGAAATAAAAAACGATTCTAAGTGAAAATTCTTTTACAAGAAAATAAAAAACTCCTCCTTAATTTTTTTTAACAAATAAGTCTTCATTTCAGGTTACGTTGTTGAGTATCTTTCAGGATGTTCGTCATAGTCTTCTATGTCTTACAGTCTTGACTGAAAAGAAAAGAAAAAGTGTAAATGGGTTTTCAGAGTAGCGGTCTATTATTTAAACTCCTTTAGCTACTGCCAGCGGCTTCGCTCTCGCTGTCGAGTTTCTAAATCCTCCTTAGGAGGAAATCTGAGAGGGATTTAGACACTAATACATGAAAGTAATTTTATCACAGCTTAGCACGTGATTTAATTCGCGTTCGTAATTTGGTATTAGTTTTCAACACTCTTTCTCTTGGTAGTACAGTAATGCTGCCTGGTATTTTTTTCACTTTTCATGGATGACGTCATCATAGATAGGTAGGTCATAGGTATAGTACTTACGTCATCACCCCTGTGGATAGCGATGACCATGTCGTATTCGTTGGCTCCCAGGAAGATATTGGCGCGGCCGTCATTACCGACAGTGACTGATTTTCCGGTGCAACTGCTTCCGCTCTTGGTACCGGAGATGATGTCACAGTACGTACCAGCTGGCAGGCAGGTCTAGAAAATTTAGTGAAGAGAAAGAAGATAAAAATATGACTATCGTAGGTACTTACATTAATATCACAAGCAACAACAAACAAAACGATGGAAGATCGTGTGAAAGAATAAATAAACGAGGATATAGGTGTCAATATCAACATCTAAAAGAGATGATTCAAGTAGCGTCCAATACATTTGAACTCATGGTCGAGCTTGGTCACAATTAAGCTAATATTAAGTTCTAACCATTGTTTCGCATAAGTCTCGTCTTCATAAGTAATATACATTTCATCTGTTAATATGAACCCTGTAATGCCTGTAATCTTACTGGCACTAAACTTTACACCCATATGGCTTCAGCTGAAATAGGTACTACACTTATTGCAAAAAGTTTTACTGTTAAAACTAGTTACCTGAAGAGTCTGGTTCAAGTCCCAGTAGTCATTGTTGAAAGCGATGAAGGCTTGGCCACCTCTGCAGAAAGCGATCTGATTGCTGCCGTTGTCCCACCAGTCATTGAGACCAGTTCCAATGGCCACGTTTCTGAATTGGACCATCTGGAAGATTTGGCGCCAGCGGTGCTCGCAGACCCAACCGTTGCCGCAGCTGTTATCCTTGTTTGAGAGATGAATACTTAGTAAAAGTAAAATAGCGAGTTACAGATACTTTGAAACAAGGAAGGAAATAATTATTTAGTCTTCTACGGCGATCTACCAAAACAATTGACTGTTATTCAGCTCAAATGAGAATCATTGCCTGGTTTTACGGCGGCCCTCCCACAGTCAAATTTATCAAATACGCAGAGTCTCCCGTAACATGAATTTGAATAACTCAAAGCTCATTATTATAACGCTTTGTATGGATATGTCAATAACATCAAGACAATTAGCTCGTATTTGATTTATTGTAAGTAAGGTTGTTATACTTACAGAGTTGATAGAAGGCGAGATGATGTTGCCACTGCTGTCCATCGGAGGGCCAGCTTCAGTGTCATGGAAGGCGAAACTGCTCATTAGCTGAGGTTCCCCGTAAGGATGCGCCAACATGAAGGCAATAGCTCCCTTGTAAGGCTTGGAGTTCTTGTAAGTAAGGATGTTGCCACCAGCGCCGTGACCTCGTTGGTTGTCATGGTTGTCGATGAAGGTTAAGGAAACTTCGGGGGCGAGAAGGCCCCATTGGGGTCCCCAGTTTGAGAGCCATCTGAGTTGGTTTCCGCGCTGAAAGTAAAATGATTGTTATAAAGTGCTGATTAATTTCACCTAGTGTATTCGAATCTAAATCGAGAAATTCGATATATTAATATAAACAAGAACTGGTTCTCTAGTGTGGCAGTGGTGTGTTCTCCAGCAAAAAGATTGGGTGTTTGAATGTAGGTCATCATTATCAAGTAATTATCAAGTGAAAACGAGACAACAGTCAGTCACCAAGACGCCTCGTAAATGCTGGTGTTTCAATATGGTAGTCTTACCTGGAAAGCACTGCTCAGTTCCATTCCAAACTTGAACTCAGTGACGGGAGCTAAACTCGTGTACTCATCGCGGGAAATAGCTTCTCCACCGAGGTCGATGACCTCCTGGTAGATGTAAGGACGAGCGCCAGATGGGAAACCGTGATCAGTGTTCAGATCGCGCAGGCGGTTGTAGATAACGCTCAAATCTCCAGGCCACATGTGTTTGGCGGCGTCAATTCTATAATAAGCAGACTTGTGATGTGATTGTTGACTTTGTCAAAAGAAGTAGATAGGCGGGAGGTAACAGATTTGAAGCAATGAAAAGAGCTATACAAAACTTAGTTCAACTTTTAGTGGGAAGAGATCTTGATCTTGATAAGAGAATAGATATAAAAACATTAGTTACCTGAATCCAGCGACACCTAATTCAATAAGGCGGTTCATGTAGCCGAGAATCATTTGACGGACATATTCAGTTCCCTGGTTCAAATCCTTTAGTCCAGAAAGCTCGCAGTTGCGCACCTATCAAAACAAATGAACATTGTATAAAGTTGTCGTTTCTTCCATACATAGCCTTATTGTCAGTTTAATTTGGACGCTAGGGAAGAACGTCCGCCCCTATTCAAACCACTATCTTATCTTATAACGACTCCAAACGTAATAATATATGTATTAGTTATCACAGATGCTGTTGTCAATCCTAATCCTCAAGGCAGTCTTTACCAGCCTTTTCTAACTTACCCTGTCAGGACAGCACCCGTAGTCGTTACCAGAGATCACGCACTGAGGCCAGTTGAAATCGTTCCTGCCGTAGGGGACGGCCGGGTAATGCCACTGTCCAAAGTTTGCTGTACTGCCACCGGTGCCAGTGTTTTCATTCCATGTGCCTGTCATATGGTTGATGATGGCATCTACATATATCCTAGAGAGAAAAAGAAAGCAACGATGCATAAAAAATCCTATTTAGATAGAATTAGAATTGATTGTTAACAGAACAAAGATTGCATCTGCCAAGATTAAAACTTTAAACATTCAGACGCGACATTTTTAAAGTTGTGAAAACAACTTTCTCTCTACTGAACACTATATCTATGGAGTAAATTAAGGCTAGCAGCTATCTGGCTTTTATGGATTTGGTTTCTCTTGTTAGGTCTAATGCTAATTTTGTGTAGGTTTTGTGTGGTATTGGCTAGAAATAAGCAATCTTTATCTTCAGCAAACTGGCTCTAGCGTAACTTCCTCAATTAGACATTGATGCATCTTATAGCCATGAGCATGCTAGATAAATAATATTAATTGCTAGAAGACGGTAAGAGGTTAGTTATAAGCGGTCGCTTAGTTGCTGATTCTGTCCACAACTTAGTGGACCATTTGAGGGGAGATTTAGGTTAATTACGAGACCAATACCTGACTCCAGCATTGTTGCATCTCCTGACCATACTAGCGAACTGCTGCTCATTGCCAGACCGGGTGATGAGGCGATAAGAGATCGGCTGGTAACGCTCCCACCACGGTCGATTTCTGGACCAGATCACCAAGTTTTCATTTGGGGGAGAGATCTGGTGAAATATATAGTACGTTAGGCATAAAATTTTTGTTTCTTTCATATCTTTAAGAGTAGATATTATTTTGATAATGTAGAATTACATAATATATAAACACACACATACATTATCGTAATATATAATGACTATCATAGTCCTCTACTGAACATAGATAGGGGAAGGCTATGAACGGCTTTCAGCCTTTTGCATCCATCTGCTCCTCGCGACTCTAACAATGTCGTCGGTCCACCTAGTGGGGGCCTACCTACAGAACGTCGCGAACAGACACAGAACGAATAATTATAACAAAACAAACATGTTTTTCCTTAATATTATCCTTATATTTAAGAAATGCTTTCGTACAGATTGAATTGGTTTTGTTATTAAAAATCGTTATAGAAATCTTATTACTAATGTCAAATAGAAATTTACAAATAATATTACATTTGCTTTCGTTTCCGGCAACCTTCTAAACACATAACGAAATGAAAATTAGATTTCTTCTTGAAACCTTCAAGTTGTTCATTCTGAATTAAATTCTTGGAGAGCTTTAATATGTAATGTTTCGCCCGAATTCTACCAGCACAGTTACTATTTAAGTAAAAACATAGGTCAAACAGGGAACCATTGCATAACAGTCACCTATATTTTTAGACACCTAATTTATTTAACTTTTACGTTAAATAAATTAGGATAAATAATAATAACTTACCAACTAAGTACTCTCTAAGACTTTTTTTTTTTGCTTTATGTTGTTTTATTTTTCTGTTGTTATGGTGAAACAATAAAGCGTTATCTATCTATCTATTTAGTCGACTAGTTTATAAGGATTTTTTTTAAAGTAAGTACATTGGCACTGGTGACATTGGATATTTTCTTATGGTTTTATAGGTTCTCTAAACATATTTAAATTTAGTTAAATATCAGTTTGGTTATGTATCAAAGTTTTGTAATATTCTATTATTATAGCAAAGTAAAAAGCAGCCAAACGTAAATTTAATATGTTTTAGTGAGATCGACCAGTTGGAATAATAAGATGTAATAAGTAGAAAAACAATTGATAAGTTTATGTATACCTAAGTATTACATAAGTAGTAATGTGAAAAGGCCCCAATTTTTTCGTTTTACCTTATATCATAATGGATTCTCTTTTTTATCGACGAAAAAAAATGGAGGAGATTCTCAAGTCGACGTGATTAAATTACAACGATTAAATAAACAAGTGATTAATGCAACAAGAGCCACTTTACAAAGTGTTTTTTGTTTGTGTATATTTATATTACTGAATACCAAGTTACCTGGATGCCTCCAAATCCTCTCGGGCCGAGGAACCTCTCGCACTCAGCTGCGATATCGTCCCACTTCCACTCGAAGAGATGGACCATGGTGGTCCGACCCGACGCATAGTGAGGGTTCCTGAACCCTAACACCACCGTCGTCACAGCTGAAAGTAGCAGGATGTAGCGAAACATCCTAAAAGGAAGAAGAATTGAGTCAAAGGAATACTTTACAACTATTGTCTTGTTAAGATTAAATTTTGCAAAGGAAGAATTCAACTTAGGGAATTGAACCTTTGTAATGTTTTGGAAAAACAGTTCCGACACCTATCGAGCGGATAATAATGAGTTGACATTAAAACTATTTCCTAATTTTAATATTTTATGAATATACTTATGTTGTTTATTAGATCCTTAATTTATATATTGCTAGAGAGTGTGTGTGTGTGTGTTCTCATCTAATATTTTATCTTTGGTTTGTATAATTCTTGTCGGATTTCATGAACTGCCCTTCAACTAGTATATTATGCTTACAATGCTTATAATATGTCAGATTAAGGCCAAAACTGAGCTGCTTCATTTCGTTGGTAGCAGCCCTATTACGTGTGCTATGTCAAAATTTGCATCCAAAATTCAACAGACAAGAGATTAGGAATTTCTACAGTTTTAGTCAGAATGTCGTAACTTTTTAAACTAGTTTGCTTGTGAATGACAGCATTAAAGCCGTCCTGTAAAAAGGTGTTTCAATACAAGACGCGTTTTGGCTCTGAATAGCCGATCTGATAATTAACATTGATGAGCTAAGTTTCGACTACGAAAGAAATTGATGCGGATGCGACACAATCTTTATGTATGTATACAAATCATTTGATGTACTATGTTAGTCTCACAAAAACTTGAAAATGGCTCGATCTACGAAGTAATTAATTTATCTACGCAGTGAGGTCTGTGTTCTCCAACATCTAATCAGCCATTTAACCAGTGACTGTAATTTATTATAGGTACCCCGAAATTTCGTGTTAACCGAGGTTTAACCAGCAAAGTTAGAAAACTACAGCCTAAGAAATAGATAAAATGACACTTACCTATATTATTAACCAGCCGTTTCCCCTAAAGGAATTTAGTCAGAATATATCTGATTATGGCCTCCCGCTGTGATTTTACTTTATATAGTTTTAGATAAATCGTTCATATCATTGTTCATATCCGTCATTATCTACATAAGTGGTATAATCCAAGATAACGGTTCAAAAACATCGATTAACCAAACAATTTTTGTATCTAAAACGTAATAAATTAAATTTAGTAAGTACATAATACTAGGAAAACGCACTCTTACATTTTTTTATAGTTTTCTTTCGTACGCGTATACATTTTATTTTTGAGGCAACGTATGTTGCAAATTGGTATCATTTATTACCGATCCCTCGTAGCGGAGTTTGCCTAATTGTTTATACACACACAAACTTTTGCATTTCTTATATTAGGGAAGAGATTAGGATAATTACAAATTAAGACAAACATACAAATCCAACTTTTCCTATGAAATTATGTACCTAGGGCAGACAAGGACGAGACATACGATATTTTGACGTTAAACTGACAAACAGTGACTCAGCATAACCAAATAAGTACTAGTAAGTACTAGCTGTTGCCAATGGCTTCGCACACATTAAGCAATAACGAGACTGTTAACAACCGCTGGGGTAGACGTGTTCTTCAGTGGAGATCGCGACTTGGCAAACGTAGTGTAGGACGCCTTGCGACAAGGTGAAGCGACGACTTGCGCCGTGGCAGTAGTTGGATTAGAAGAGCTGAAGACCGGGCTCAGTGGCGAACCTTGGGAGAGGCCTATGTCCAGCAGTGGACTGATACGGGGTGATGACGGTGATGACTGATGATGAGACTTGTTACACGGGCTTTAAGATTCTACCCTCTAAACTGATAATCCCATTATCAGTTCTCTATGTGGCTGGGACATAGGCCTACCTATCTTTATTTTAAAACAAGTGACGCTACATTCTATGCTTTTTTTAACCTATATTTTCTCACTGCTGGGAAAAAGTTTCCTAAGTTTCTTTCTAGACAAGTCTGACTGAAAACACATGCTTCTATTTCTTTTCAAATCTTCAAGGGTAGCTTTTAACCTAATCACTGTATGTTAAGTGACAATGTTAAAGGTCTACGCCCTCTTCCCTCTCATATGGTCGAGGAGAGCGATGGCTGGCACATGCGTCAACTCGTGAACGGGTGCTGCTTGTGGGGTCTGGTCTGCTTTGGTTGTGATCCCGCAACTCGTTAATATTCATGTTCCCATATCCCAATGTGTACAACCAAACAAGAGAAATCTTCTTATTAGTAAAGCTAAATAAAAAATATCGATTAGATGACAAAAAAAAAAGCTTGGGATTTTAGTGAACTTGCTACAATTCAATCAATTAGTATTAAGAATAAAATTGTCAATGTGATCGCGCCAAAAAAATTACCTGCCGGGCGTTTCTTGCCTGTTCTTTTGCCGGCGTAAGGAGGTTGGAACAGGCGTAGCTAGTTTTAAGTTGACGTTTTAAAGTTATCACAATGTATCCTATTAAATAAAAAAGTTTTGAGTTTGAGTTTGAGTTTGAGTTTGGACTGAAAACTGCAACTGCGTGCATGTGAGGCTACCGGAACGCCGATAGGTGCTTCGACAGAATTTTAACATGAGGGTTTTTTAAATCTTTTTTTAGCCTGCCAGTGATGACGTATTAAAATATGTTTTTTGTTTTGTTTTTTTAACTGTTTGTAATCTGCGTTTCACAACAATCTCACTCGATTGAAAATTATTATAGCATGCTTGTTTAGTAAATACTTATTTAGGTAGGTACATAAGATGGTATGGGAAGTGTGTGAGGATTAAACTTAAATTTCATGAAATATGCATTGTAAATAATTTATTTCTTTAAAAACAACATTTTGTAATAAGATATAATGTGTATGTTATACAAATTTATTTGAAAGTTAAAACTAAGAAAAACCGTAAAACGATAGATTGGTTTTGCTGAATATATCTGGATTCAATAGTAGTTAGCCAATACTGAAAATTGACCAGCGCGAACCTACGCCTTCCAGGGATGACTGAAAAAGAAATTCAACTTAAGAAACTTTTTTGAACAATTTGGTCATGGAATAGTCGAATAACTTGTCATTGACAGTCTTCTAAAACGCCAAACCAGTAGCTGTTGAAAAGTTGGTAGCCGATTTTGAGATAGTAATGATATCATTCGGTTGTGAACATGCCTTGTGATGCCTATCTCGATTGTTACTACGATTAGTAATTACTAAATTAATGATCGGTTTGTTGTTCTCGTCACAGAGTTAAAGGAACAACACTCTTGGTTGTCCATGGTGTGGCGCGTGCGATGTGATAACTTAGGTACATAAGATGGGAGTAGAACTGATATCGGTTCAGTAACACCGCTCGGTTATAAATTAGTAACTTACTAATTTCGTAATCGATTTATTAATTATCAGTATTAGTATTTACTAAATGTCTCGATAGCAAAACCTCTAAACAATCGAATCGTGTAAGAGACGTCTACAATTGCCATCACTTGATATTGGATAGATAAAAGTACACGTGCCGATTGATTACGATTCGATAGACATCAGGCCAGACCCTTAGGTCTGGCCTTATCAAAACTGACTTATCAAAATCAAAAATATATGTGTATATATTTATAAAATTATGTTATGATGTACATATTAAAATATTTTTTGGTAGTTTGTTGCGTTTGACCACAACGATTGAAAGGGATAATGTGGTCGAAGGTGTAGCATGCTTGTCTAGTAACTTATTTACATAAGACGGTATGGGAAGTGTCTGAGGGGATTAAACTTACAATTTTATATATGCATTGTAAATAATTTATTTCATTAGAAACAACATTATGTAGATACATATTATATTATAATGTGTTAGAGATACATGTAATAAAAATTGATTTGAAAGTTAAAACTATAAAAAACCGTAAAAGGACAGTTATTGGTCGTGCTGAATATATCGGGTTTCAGTAGTGTTTAGCCAATATGGAAGATGGAAAACGCACGCGTACCTACACCTTCCAGAGATGACTGAAAAAGAAAATTGAACATAAGAAACTTTTTACAACAATTTTGATACAAAATATGGAATACATTGATTGTCTTCTAAAACAACAACCTACTAACTTGATGGCTGTTGAAAAGTAGAGGTGGGCGATTATGAGATATAGTAAAGGAACCATTTAATTATGAACATGTCTAGAGATGTCTCGATTTTAGCCTTTAGTAAATTACTAATTTAATAATCGATTATTTACCATTTGTAATTTCTAAATTTCTCGATTACAAACTGTCAAACATTGGAATGGTGAAAAAGATGTCTGCAATCGCCATCCATTAGAATATTGGATAGATAAAAGTACACGTGCTGATTAATTACAATTCGTTAGAATTTAGGCCAGACCAAAGTCAAAAATATGTGATATAAACGACATGTGACGTGATCCATCAGAGAACTAATATCATCGACATAGCTCACAGAATTATCAAGCTGAAGTGGCAGTGGTCTAGTCATATAAGCTGCAGAACCGATAACCGTTGCGGTAGACGTGTTCTTGAGTGGAGACCGCGATTTGACAAACGTAGTGTAGGACGCCCTGTGACAAGGTGGAGCGACGACTTGAGCCGAGTGGCTGGCAGTAGTTGGATGGGCAGAGCCGAAGACTGGGCTCAGTGACGTACCTTGGGAGAGGCATATATCCAGCAGTGAACTGATACAGGCTGGTAATGATGATCACTGTAAAATGTCAAACTTTTCATTTTTTACTTTCATTTCATTATTTACCTCTGGTCCAACGTGTATGGCCAAATGCAGGTCTTCAGCGTTGCCAGGCAAATTAATATTAGCCTTTCCATCTTCGCCAACGGTCACTTTCATTCCCGTGCAAGTGTTCCCTTGCCTCTTGCCTGTTATGACGTCACAGTAGTCCCCTTGTGGTAGGCCAGTCTGGAAAGGTCGTAACGCTGTACAAAGTAGGTAATTATATCTACTTCAATGGATATTCGGTCATTTTGAGAGAACTTTCTTTGAGATAAATCAAAAATCTAGTACTAGCCATTACCATAATTTGCAGCATTATTCTAAAAACAATGCCTAAATGGCTATTCATATTAGAGACAATTATATTATGAATTAAATCTCTAAAGAAGAACTATTTGCAAAAAGTTTTGTCCACGAAAAATAAAATAGAATAAACCTAAATAGTAAACAGAATTACGAAAAGAAATCTTTCTTTCAGTTTCCAAGAACATTATCGTCAGGTCATTGGCCTGTTAACTTAAGCTTTTAACTCATCAATCAACATTTTCGTCTATTGTTTGACCAGACACGACGTGCACTTTAGTTAAAACCAAGGCGTCGATGTTAAAATACCTTTAAGTATCTATTGTCTAGTCTTTTACTTACTGACAAGAGGTGGGGGATTGGGGGGTCTATGTCCCCCCTCACTTTGCGTTAAAACTAAAGTATCCACTTTTTGTATTCGTGTCACAAAATAGTGGACGGTGATAATTGTTTGGTACAAATGGGTGCATATAAATAATATATTATCTTCAATCTATAAAAAGGAAATTCTATTTAAACGCATCACTTTAGAACGGCTAAATAGGTATAGCAAAATTTTTACTACTAATATTATAACGCGAAAGTAATTCTGTCTAAATTATTTAACAAATAAATTAAATTTCATTGTCTTAATAATTATGAAAGGAGTTTGTAATAAAAATAAAAATTGTGAAAATAAAAAAGAATAAAAAAGCCATGTATGTAGATTAAATTCTTACCTGTAAATTCTCATTCAAATCTCTACCCTCCAGGTTAAATACTACGAAAGCCCTGTTGCCTCGACTGAAAGCGATTTGGTTGTTGCCGTTATCCCACCAGTTCTGGATCGGTGTGTTGTTAGCGGCGTTTCTGAAGGCAACCATCTGGTAGATCTGGCGCCATCGGTGTTCGCATACCCAGCCGCTACCGCAGGTGTCATCCTTTATTTTAATTCACATTATCAGTACATAGTATACACACACATAATTATACACCCAAACAGACAAAATCTTAAGTTAAGAATCTGTGGTCAAGCACCTATGGGTGTTTCGGCAGCCCCACTTGAGAGCCAGTTCCCAATCCAGGTGTATTCTGGCGCCGCATTTGATCACATCGTCACATAACATCAGGCGACTTGTGGCCAAACAATACCATGTAGCTCTTATCATGTATGTAAGTATGTATAAAAAAGGATAAAATTTACAACTTAGTTCTTTTCATCCCGGAAAATTGCACGGTTTCTGAGGGAATCTCCATCGTTAGCATCATCGTCAGCCGGAAGAAGTCCAATGCTGAGAATAGGCTATCCCTTTTGAACGTCACCACGAATGGCCATTAGCCATTTGCATCCATCGGCTCTCTACAAGTCCTTTGATGTTTTTTTTCTTTATGAAATAGATTGGCAAACAGGTAGACGGCCCGCCTGATGGAAAGCGGTCACCGTCGCCTATGGACATTTGCAACACTAGGGGAGTTGCCGATGCGTTGCCGACCCATAAGGACTCTTTTCACACCCATCTGATGTAGCGTAGTATGGCGCCTTCAACGCAAAACTGTAGGTACTAAGACTTAAAAATAACATGACTGTAGATTCTCTTGAACATGAAACATGCTATCTTAAATGCAGAAACACAATTAACTCACTTGGTTTATGGTTGGAGAGATGATTTTTTCGCTTGCATCTGTAGGTGGTCCTTGCACGTTGTTATTGAAGAAATAGCTGCTCATCACGCGAGGAGAGCCGTATGGGTGGGCTAGCAAGAAAGCTACTGCGGCCTGTATGGGGTACAAAATATTTACCATCTAACTTTACGTTATACTTCGGCTGAGGTTTCAAATATTAAAACAAGAGAAAGTAACTAAAAAAGTCCTCATCCATTTTTTCCTTACAAAATCTTTTTACCTCTACATTATTCAAAAAAAAGAATATTGTAGACGATTATTTCAATATTATGTTAAAATTGAACAAAACATACTGATAAACATTTTGTGAAATACAGTGTAAGTTAGCTTAGCAAAATTTAAACCTCTTCCGATTCAATTCTTAAGGTGTAACAAAAAAAAATTAACTTATTTAAATTCTCATACTAAACTAACGAAATATAAACTGGTAAGTACTTATTTTGGTTGTTTATTTTTCTGTATTTATTATTTACTTGGAATCCAGTTCAGAATTTACCAGTTTTTTTGTATTCTTTTTTATCAGTCCTTAGAGCAGGACAAAATATAAAATATACTAAATCTATACAATTTCTCTTTCTGTAATTTTCGTACGCTATAATTTAGGAATATTCAAGGCAAAAGTGAACGAGTAGTTCTTAGGTGAGCGATCTATAATACCGTCGACGTATAAAAAAATACATACCTTACAATAGAATGAGATAACGTTACCTTGTAAGCTCTAGACTCCTTGTAGGTGAGCACATTTTCATACCGCTGGGTGTCATGGTTATCGATGAACACAAGCACGTGATCGCTTGGAGATAAGTTCCATTGTTCACCCCAGTTTACCAGCCATTTCAATGCGTTTTGACCACGGAATACAGCTTTCAGTTCCATGCCGACCTGGGTTTTAGAAAGAATTGTTTATGCATTTATGATAAAGTAGCAGTTAGAACAACTTGTGTTGAGTTTAGCTGTTTATTTTTACAGCTGGTAACACTGTGAGTAACTGCGAAAATGTAACGTAATCTGTGACCCCCGTTACACTCGGCAGCTATAATATAATACTATTTAAGACATCGCTATCCATAGCATAGGATGCATAGTTAAAGGATAGCGTTGCATAGCGTGATGTAGCGAAAAGAACGAGTAGAAATTAAATCTTGTGAGAAAATTATCTATTGATCGTATGGGAATAAAGCAAATGGGGAAAAACGCAAATCTAAAATTATTGAGAAAAAATTTTTGTAAAAATAATTGATTTATACAGTCATATTTTGTTGTAAGTGGAGCAACCAAAATAAAAGACTATCGAAATATTAACACCTGATTCTTACACAATAGTTCGACAATCGAAAGTCCCGCAATCCCGAAGTTTAAAAATGTACTAAACTCATTCAAGTGTAACTAGTCAGTAGCTTCTTTCTATATACAATTTGTATACACTTATGCATAGCTACAAGTAGATTTTGAGGAGGAATGCTCCTTTCTCTACCTTCACTTTCTATCCGACCCGTAGCTAGAAATTTCGTAGCTACTAATTGAATTTACCACATTCCGAAAGTTAACAGATTAGTAAACCTGTAAACTTACAACATCATTTCCGGCAACCAACCATTAGGCGCAACTACATGCAAAGTTCGTGACCATCTACATTCCTGTGGAGCTAAATTTCAACTAAAGACGTCGATTATACCCCATTTTACTCCGTGAAGAAACATAATGAACTCGTTTTACAAAGGGCTTTGCAACAATACCTTGTCATGTTTTGGTGTAAAACAGTAATTTAGGTTCCGAAAACAGAAATCGACTGAATTTAGACATTGAAGCGACGCCTACCTTGAAGCGAGTCACATAAATCGTGTCCAATAAACCAACTAACTTAATTTAGATTTTAATTTTTTGTTATGTTTAGTTTTTGCATGCTAGTTTTAAGTGTTTATGTCAGATCCGTGGAGTGGGGCCTGGTGACCTGTGACACAGGCTATTATGCCTACTGCAGGCACCAGTTCCTTGCAGAACGGGTGCTCAACATAATAATATTTATATTATATTGTTCTTATTAATTTCTTTTACATTGTACCTTTGCAAGGAAAAATAAATGTATCATTTATTTATTTATTTATTTACATTACATAAATATGTACAAACTGTGCAGTTGTTGTTGTTAAACTCTCAACTGGACGCAACATCTCACATCCGGCTCGAAGGACCAAAATATATTATGCGACAGAGAATTGATTCTACAATCGTTGTGTTCTAAAAAACATCTAAAATTATGTTTATTATTATACACACTAATAAACGTCTTTAAGCTTTAGCTTGTAGAACCAATGACAGGAAGAAAAATTGTGTTTCTAAATAGTTCATTGATCAACATAACTAGTTAATCAGTGCAGCGTCCCAGCACAGAATTTTATCATCTCCCGAAGGACCTCGACCGAGTAAAAGCTCGTTTCAACGCGTAATCTAATAAACTGCCTCTATAGTTCATGTATTACATGATATCACAAGCAAGGATCATGTTGCTCGTCTCAAATGCATTCAGCGCGTGCGAGCGAGGTAAACTGTGTGAAGTTAAAGTGAAATAGGGTCAAAGGAGTAGGCGACGTCAAGAAATACACCACATGGATGTGTATTTTGTGTTAATTCCTAGCGTTTGGTATGATTTTTGAACGATTTTTAAAACACTTCTATTAGCTTGACTTGTAACTAACTAACTAACAATGTTATCAAATCTTAGAAGTCAATTTTCACCTACTTCTAATAGTCGTATAAATGAAACTTTGTATGTGTATGTAATCTCAATGACAATGCATTAATTTGGTATCATCGACCTGATGTGATGATGCAGCCGGAAGGTAGGTATCTCTATAGTGGCTACCTGTAAACCCCTCGAGTTTGGGCTCATATTATGATTCGTCTTGATGAGTCCAATAGATTGGATTTGGTGACGAGGGTCTGAAGATACAGCCAGAAGGTGGGTGGGAACTCTGCAGTGATTAATAGTAAACCTCTCGAGTTTAGGCTCATATGATTCGTTTTGATGAGTCCGATAGATTGGATTTGGTGACGAGGGTCTGATGATGCAGCCAGAATTCAGCTATATTCTGAAGATAGCAAGTTCATCGACGAATATTATATATTACTTTGCACTTAGTATACCGCGGTACCTTGGTTACTGTTCAATTAATTACGCGCCTTTAGACTTGAGGAAAATTAATTTGTACGTGATTCGGTAAACAAACTTGCAGACTCATTCAAGGGATCTTTGTAAGCTTACGGCTCACTTTCCTAAGTGAGTTCCCGCAATTTTAGTAGGCTCTAGCGGAGTTGTTAAGTTTGATATTGTCTTAGTTCCGAAGATTCGAAGTAACAGACCATTAATTTCGTTTAACAAGACTGTTTATTGAAAGTTTGACAACAGAATCTTCGCTAATTAGTGAAATTGTTTGTAGTTGTTTGTTGACAATATCAAGACCATTTTAAAGCGATGATAGCTCAGTAGTAGTGATGATGACAACGGTAAAATTAAACCTATCGTAAGATGACTTAACTATTCAGAAATTGGACGTAAAGGAGAGGCTAGACTAGACGGTCTTCTTCTTTCGTATATATGAGTTTTTAGCTGTACAAAAATGCCCTCTTCAACGGTATAATTAGACCTAACTTACTAAAAAAATGTATGCAGTACAGCCATTTACATTTGGTAGGGTAGGCGAAATCCATAACCTTACAGTGCTGTGAACTCCTAAAATCACGTAAATCGTTCTGGTAGTGACAAATGTAGTCTATTGGACTGCTACAGTACGAGGACAAAATTGCAGTAGCCTCTCAATGGCTGCGCGGTAAGCATTCCAAGTTTATCTATGTGTGTGATGTGTGTGAGACCGGTAACCGCGCCCTTCCTGATTGGTTCATGTACACACATATGTGCAAAATGACGAACAGAAGAAGGTTATGTGCGCGACTTTCTTTCACGCCATTGCTTTTTGAGACTGCTACTGGAATTTTGACCTCAACCGTACATCAAACTACAAGTTACTAATTGCCACATTCTTATTACTTAATACTTACCCTAAACTCAGTGACGTCACCAAGTGGCGTGTACTCGGCATGCTTGATAGGCTCACTGCCACTTTGGGCCACCTCCTGGTAAATGTAAGGTCTGGTGTTGGGAGCAAACCCGAATTCAGTATTTAGATCGTTTACTCGGTCATAGATAACTTTGAGATCCGCTGGCCACATGTGTTTAGCCGCATCTACCCTGAAAGTCGTAAAATGATTCGTCATAATACGTGATTCATAATACCTCATTTTAGTACTAGGGCCTGACATATTACTACTAAAATGACATATTATGACATCACATATCGATCTAAAACCGCGGTTAACGGATCAGGATCAATTATTTATTAATTTCGGGCGTAAATCAATATTAGTATCCAACATAACATAACAAATAGGTATAATAAAAAAATTAACATTTTAGACCACAAAGGAGGGATACCTATTACCCTTATTGCAATACCTATTATGAATATTAATTAAAAGCATTAAGGGTAACTTTAGCATGGGCAATCTGGAATCCACAACACATAGACACGAAAGAAATACTTTTGCTTGTTTTTCAATGTATATGTTACAAACAAGTATTTCTAACGAAGCGGGAATCGAACCCGCAAGCCACTCTCCACAGACGCACATCGGTCGTCAAAGAATAGACAATAAATATAATAATAGTTAAAATTTCTTTACCTGAAACCCGCCACCCCTAAAGAGACAAGGTGGTTCAAATAATCAACAATCTTACTACGAACATGAACTAATCCGTGGTTTAAGTCCTTCAAACCAACCAAAGTACAATCTCTCACCTGTGAAATTAGCCACAAAGGTACGGAAAGTGAGTAATTAGGTACGTATCAACATGGACCAGTTAGCACCTTCACCATTCATCGTCCTAGAGTTAGCACAGTTATATTTGAAGTACAGTGAAATAGAATCGTGGCAATGGGCAGGCTACATCGCTCGACGATCGACGAAACGATAACCGATGGGGAAGAAAGGTTCTCGAATGGCGACCACGAACTGGAAGACGCTCTGTGGATAGGCCCCCCACTAGGTGGACCGATGACATTGTAAAAGTCGCAAGGAGCCAATTGATGCAAAGGGCTAGCGTTCAAAGGGGGAGGCCTATGTTCAGCAGTGGACTTCTTCCGGCTGATGATGATGATGATGAAATGGAAACACTTGCATTAAACTGTAATGACGTAACGTGGTGTCACCTTTAATCAAACGCTACCATCAAGCAGTAAATGAAACTGTTTTCTCTCTCGTTTGTTTTTCTTTTTGTGCAGGCAGCGTTTGACAATCAGTCAACGGTCAAAGGTCATATGACTGTACTGAGAAATTGCTCTCAAATGAGGCTGCTGGAAAACACCGATTTTTATTCTTGCATTTTAAATGGAGATTTTGATATAAGTAGATATTATTATTATTGAGCCCTAGAATAGTTATTTTGTACTGCAGTTAACGAAACAGATGCAAAGAACGAGTACGAAGAGTACGAAATACTAGTTAACTCGGTTAGTTACACACAGAAATCATTGAACCATTTGTATTACTAGATGGTAGTTAATTTATTAGGTTTAACCAAGCAAATAACGAACTTGCTGATTATATTAGGTATCACTACACATAGCGGTAACATGGGCGTAGCAAGGGGGAGTTGGGGTTAATTATCTTAAGTCGAAATCGATGCCCTTAGAACAACCCTCCCAATATCAAGTTAACAGGCCGCGCATTTTAGCATTCTATAGTTTTAACCGATGCACACTTAGCTCTGACCCCTAACAAGGTTTTTTCTTGTAGGGTATCAGAAACACAAAACCCAGACACGGAACAAAATCTTGCGCTTTTCTTCAATGCACAAATATTTGTCCCGTTGCGGGAATCGAACCCGCAACCTCACGCTTCGGCTGTCTGCTGTTTATTCTTGCACCTTGATAGATTATTTCTACACCTGATTTGACATAACATCTGTCTACTGCAAGTCTACAATTGGTCTAAAACTACTTTTTGACAATGACAACCACAGCTATAACTTGACACAACGTCGCTTAGAGCACCATCTACAAACAACTATGCGTGTGGCTCCCCATTCCTTTGATTTTTGAGAAAACTCTTTTAATGCTTACTTTTTTGTGGTTTGTTTTAGTTCTTTTAGACGACCGATTTGGCGCAATGGGCAAATAGCCGACTGTGAAGCGTGAGGTTGCGGGTTCGATTCCCGCTACAGGACAAATATTTGTGCATTGAAAAAAAAGCGCAAGTATTTGTTCTGTGTCTGGGTGTTGTGGATCCCCGATCCGCGTAGTTTCTGATACCCTAGATACAGGGAAACCTAGTTAGGGGTCAGAGCCTATGTATGTGATTGTGCGGGCATTATTATATTATTATATTATTTTATCGTGTAGAGTTGAAATTGACCCGTTCTCCTCCCTCTATGCTTTGGTTGCCCATGTTTGCAACAAAAACGCGGTATTTCACTATTTAATACCTGAAACCAGCGACTCCATTGCTGATGAGAGTGTTTAGATAACCGTCAATTTTCTCACGAACATACCCTCTAGTTTGGTTCAAGTCTTTTAGACCTTCCAATTGACAGTTACGGACCTTTTGGGATTGAAAAACATAAAATTACAATGATTGAGTGCAAATTTCATACTCCTTTAGGAATGATAGTGGCGGAAATGAAATCTTTAAGTTTATCTTAGATCGATGGATAAAAATGAATTGATCATAGCTGTGATTAAGAATTTACGCAATCTTTGATTGATTCATTTATCGACTTTTTCAAACTATTATTATTTCACTAGATTTTGCCTGCTGATTTGCTCGCGTGCTACTGATATAAACTATAGCTTGTGTACCTGATTTCAAGTTATATTCTACCAAATTACGCTATCACAGTGATTAATTAACAAATATCCGAACATTTGCATCGATACTATCACTTTAAATAATATTTTAAACAAAAGATTGATAATAATCGCTCCGCAAGTGGCACATTAAAACTTTGCTAATTAGCTAACCTAAACCCAGTGTGATCAGTCACTTATACTTCTCTATTCTCGCTTTTGATATTAATACATGCATTAGTGTGCCATTTATGAAGTTCAAATCTTTTATAGGGAAAATATCTACAGTATCTAACTAACTCCGATGGCTTAGCGACCCAAAGTCTGTCTTAACCTCCGAAACAACAAACGCCACTCCTCCCTATCTTCAGCTATTTCAGCCCAGTTCAGAGTCTGGAGTTCACATATTAGGTCCGCTTCCAGCACGTCACTACAGTAGGTATCTACACCCTTTTTATTGATTAAGTAGTTATTCTAAAACAATTGAACACTAACCTCTTGGACATTATTATAGCTGTCAATAGAACAGGGTACGTGGAAATCTTCAGGTCCGTAAGGTACTCCATTATACTCCAATTTCTCAAAGTCAGCAGTGCTGCCAGCAGTGCCAACGTGGTCCTTATTGTTACCAGTCATATGGTTGAAAACGACATCTACGTAGATCCTGTTCAGAAATCAGCACATCAGATTATTTGGATTAGCAATAAATGCACTTTTAAGCCTGATAATAAGCAGATAAGTGATTATGTAATGCAGAAAACTTTCTTGTATCTAGTATAGATGTTGTTATGCTACTAATTTTTCACTGATACTACTAATATTATAAATGCGAAAGTTTGTGTGTGAATTTTTGTTACCACGTATCACTGTAACTGCTAAACCGATTTTTATGAAATTTGGAATGGAGATTTTATTCTGGAAAAGGGTTCCTGTGGGAAGACGCGGGTGGAATATTGTTTTAAACTACCATGGTCATTTAAATCGAGTTACGAGTGACTTGTGTGAAAATGGTAATCGTAAGCAAAAAACGTGCGAGGAAGCGGGTAGATAGATATGTCTGCCCGTTATAATATCAACAATCCTACCCGTAGAAACTTTTAGTATTCTCGTGATCTTGGCGCTTGCAACAGTGCCGAAATATCGAGAACTCAAACAAAAACAAATGCATGGTAATTATCCCGTTTCAAAACCTAATTCTGACGCGGGTGAAACCGCGGGGCCCAACTAGTAACAAATAGTTTGTCTAACCTCTGTCTTAGACCTAAGACATCACTGCTTTTGAGCGTGGCTAGATGTAATCAGTTTGATTGATTGATAAAGCAAAACAATGTGAAATGCAGCCGATAAAGTGCATTAAATGAATCATATCAACAATCAAATTGGATGTTCGTGTCGGTAGGCGAGGAGTTCGTAATTACAGTAATTACACAACAACTAATGAGTCCACTACCGAAAGGGCGTGGTTTTCATCAACTAACATTAGTCCGTTTAACAGTTGATATTTTCATTTTCTTCTTTACAGTCATACCTAGTATAAAAAAAGTCGCTTCCGCTGTCTGTTCGCTTAGATCTTTTAAACTATTCAACGGATTTTAATGGAGTTTTCAGCAATAGATAGAGAGATTCAAGTGCAAGGTTTATATGTATAAGACATACAAGTTATAGTACAGAAAGCCGGAAATTCAAAGATTTGTAAAGTACTGTCCCATATAAGTATCTGCATTGCACCCGTGCAAAGCCGGGGCGGGTAGCTAGTGTAATGTAAAACGTATCTCTGTCTGTCTTATTCATGATATAATACTCACTGGTCCAATTTGCACGATTTTTTGCTCTAGTATGGAAGTACGTTATCTGCCTAGGTTTTGATTATAGACACATTTGTTTACGATAGTAGGGTCTAAGCAGGGCCTTTATTTGCAATGGCCTTTAGCTGCCCAGCGATGGCAATGCATAATGGAATCTGCGGTGCCACAGCCATTGTGCGGAGAGGCTGTTTATCGCAGTCTAATAGTGCATCTTACCTTACGCCAACTTTGTTGCACCTTCTGGTCATGTCTAAGAATTCTTCCTCGTTTCCCGAACGAGTGTCTATCTTGTAAGACATCACTTGGTATCTCTCATACCAAGGCCTAGTCCCGTCGTCAAGGTGGACGATCAGGTTTTCTGATGCAGGGGAGACCTAAACAAGCAAATATCGTAATGTACATAGTTGAATAATTAGCTATAGAGACTTTTCCTCGCTAATCTATAATATATACAAGTAAATAAATTTGAAGCGTCTGTTTATAATTTCAAATTAACAGCTTTTCACTAAATGCATACGAAAGTATTTACGGTACTACTAAAAAAAACAATTTTAAAATTTGAACTCTGGGGAAGGTCATAGGATACTTTTTATCGCGATAAACTGTAGTTCACGTAGGTGAAACCGCGGAGAACAGCTAGTAGGAAATAAGAGGCAATATTCACCTGAACTCCTCCAAATCCATGTGGTCCAAGAAACCTTTCGCACTCTTCGGCAATGTCTCTCCACTTCCATTCAAAGAGATGGACGATGGTAGACCTTCCTGGCACCATGTTGGTCCTACTGATGTCGGAGTAGGCAGCCCCCACGAGGCAAAACAACAGAAGGAAATACATATCTGAAATATGAAATTGGGATTTAATTGAACTGAATTCTACAGAATTCTATAAAAGTTTTTATATGCAAATCCAGACTTTCTAAAACCAAGGTTTATTCCTACTTAGAACACAATTAAAGCAAAATTGTTGCAATGATAGGTTAAATAATACTCGTGTAGGTAGGTATTATAGGTACCTATTCCCCAGTAGTTCCGCTATGTCTAATAGCTGATCCGTAACTCCGTATTACTGACGCGAATTTTATTCCCAGAAGTCTCGTATGTCTCGTAGATAATACAGTAATTAATACACCAGACGTACAAAGGTAAAATTGACAAGCACCTAGTTATAGGTAGGTAATGTTTATCCATAACATACAAGTACAAAGTCCTGATTCACTGATATGTCAACGCACAGCCTAAACCAGAATTGACAGAGATCTGTCATTTTTTAAGTAACTTCTTTTGATAGAATTAGTATAGGTCACTATTCAACTGATAATTATCCCCTAAGGGGTTTAATAGAATAAATATCAATGTTTATTTGAAGCAATATCAACTTCTACGAGGGTAAAGTCGCAAGGCTGGCGTTAGTTGATAAATACATCCCTGTTTAGTCTTACGTGAATTTTAAGTGTTTCAAGTATTTCATTTCGTTGTTCAACAAAATAAATTACCTGGTAATAAGAAACAAAACAATAAATTTAAAAAAATCGGGTTGGAAATGTAATCTAAGCGTCCCAGAGGGACCTGGAATTAAAAATACCCGTCAAGGAACAACTAGCAAAGCAGGACTATAAGTACTGAGAATTTACGGAAAATATTCCACTCACCTCTCCGTGAAAGATGCCAGCTGTAAGATGAAAGTATTCCGACTTCCGCCGTATTTATACCTGCGAGCCTTGCTTTAATAATTATAGACCATGACCACACATACTGCCTTAACAAAGTGCAAACGTCAGTTATGTACTGACTGGGACATAAATGCTTTACCACGATTCCGTATATATGACACGCTCGCCATTTTCTCTGGCGGAAGTGAAAAACAAAGACGAAGTTGGTGAGAAGAGCCAAAGACCGGGCTCAGTGCCTTGGGATAGGCCAATGTTCACTGTTCAGCAGTGGACTAACACAGATTGATGATGATGCTTTACGTGGCTTTACTATAGGACTTTTTTTGTCCTACCCTGCTTTGGCTAAAAGCATTTAATAAATTCCATCATCATCGCTTTTCTTCCAACCACCCCAGTGTCAATAAAACGTCAAAATCGCTTTGGCGTTTCAAATTTAAAACACAATTTGTTGTGTAACAAATTGATTATTTCAATTAAGTATGTATTAGATACTATAATATTCGTTTTGTTTGTAGCGGACCAAGAAACAATTGAGTATGTTGCTAGGTGGCTGAGCTTTAGAACCGTCTCAATGCAGAAATAAGTAACTATTAGGAAGTTATTGAAATTCGTGAAACTGTGTTTTGCATACTGGTAAATCACTTTCTTCTCAAACTGTACTAGTGGCTCGTGAAACATGAATAGAATAATTCAATTAGCTCAAAGACTTATCTATACATGTACTACCTATCATATAGGCAGGTACTACTTGATTTCGCGGTTTCACCTGCCTAGACATTTCCCTACATGATATTATCACAGAGAGATAGCCTATATCCCTCAGGGACCGTGTATGTCTTTAGATTAGATGACAGAATTTTCAAAATGAGATCTTTATTGTTCCGGAGGTTAGTGAGGTACCTACTTCCTTCATTCAAACTCACAAACGTTACCACTTTATAGTATCAATACCTATTATGTAACCATAGCATCTGTATCAAAGCAATAGAAATGCATGCATTAATTAATAAATTAGATAACAATGATAATAACGTGAAACTTCACTCACCTGCAATATTGTTTCTTAGACTATTCTCTAGAATCACGTCTCTTTATTGTGTTATTATATGGAGTCATCAATAGAGTTCAGCTATAATTAACTTTTCCTCAATATTTGTTAGCTAAAATACAAACAAATTGTATGACGTATCAAATGTTAAAACTTGTTGAATTGTTCAACAACGGTGAAGGAAAACATCGTGAGGAAACCGGCATGTCCAAGAAACACAACGTTCAAAGGCATGCGACATCTACCTACCAACCTGTACTGGGTCAGTGTAGGTGAAACAGTTAAGTCGTTTTAGAGAAAGTGCAATACCACGAGCTCGATTAAAGAAATCATCATCATCAAGGGCCTATATCAGTCCACTGTTGAACATAGGCCTCTCCCATGATAGAACGCGTCTAAACCAACGGTTGTCGGTTCTGTGGCTTATATGACCAGCCCACTACCACTTTAGCTTGCTAATTCTGTGAGCTATGTCGGTGACTTTAGTTCTCTGACGGATCACCTCATTTCTGATTCGATCCCTCAGATAAACCCCAAGCATAGCCCTTTCCATAGCTCTAGATTTAAGAAATAAACATACCTATATAAGTGGTTTTTACTTTGAAATACTTACCTACTATTGTAAAATTTAATTTTACTCACTAGTTTTCACTACACAAACACGTGTCACTCGTGTTTTTCTTTAAATAAGTATACTTAGGCAAAGGTTAACATGGTCAAAAATATACGAAAAAAATGCACTTTCTTCATAAATTTGTTACTAGGTATATCTAAATTTAACTTCGCCTCAAGAAGAGTTTGCGCATTTCCGTGTGCCTTTATTATTTTTAAATATATTATTACAAAACAGTAGAAGACTTTACACTATGTGGATGAACCAATGACCGACCTATGACTGATATATAATTATCTTGACCACTAGGTAGGTAATCATCATTAATAATAAAATTAAGTTAAGTAAACAATTTGCTACATTGAGGTCATCGTTTAATTTTATATCAGTAGAAATATACAAGCATTCATATTATCCCCACTCCCTACTAATATCATACATGCGAAAGTATATCTGTCTTTCAGCCTAAACTACTGAACCGATTTAAATGAAACTTGGTACGGAGATAGTTTGAATCCTGGGGAAGGACATAGGATACTTTTTATCGCGATAAACTGTAGCCCACGCGGGTGAAACCGCGGGGAACAATAAGTTTTTAGACTTCTGACAGTCACCTGATTTTAAGAATGTCTGAGCACAGTGCTGCTATATGGTTCGAGGAACCACTTCATTTAGATACCTACATTTTCTTGGCCATCAGTTACTTTAATGAGACTCAAAGTAATATTTGATTTAATCTAAAGTCAATTTCTTGAAATAACTTCTGAAATATCTTGAGCGTGTCCTTAAAAGAAGTGGATTAGGAATTTAGGAACGGTTTCAAACGTATTTAAAAACAAATAGTGACGTATTAAACATGTATTAATATCAAATAATATTTCATTATAAACTATAGTTAAGAAACTTAATATCTAGGACTGAATAACCGTTACTTGAAATAGTACACCCGATAGTTTAAACGTTGTACTAGTGAGACTTTTTTGTCCTAATAGTTGAACTACGTAAAAAACTTTTCAAGAGAACTAACAACTATCAATCAACTAGTTCAACGCTTGAACTAATCGCGAGTACTAGCAGAAGCTAACGTGAATAACAAGGACACTTTCAAAGTTCTAAAACTAAGTTATGAGTTAAATTTTCTTAAACATATTTAGCAGTCAATAAGTTATTTCCACAAATATAAGTAACTTTCTTTACATGTTTATATCTAATAGCTTACACACATTGAGTCTTCTCCAATATAAAAAAAAATATACATACAATCCTTCCAAAAACACGTAAAAAATAGAATTAAGCTGAAGCTATTATTATGCATCGAATACGATCTATATGAATAGAAACACGAGATATTTTAATATATACTCACATAAGTATAGGCCGGTTTTTTAATCTATGGAAAAATTAATGACTTTTTAACTTTTTTATACACTATTGACAATTGTTATCTTTGACCACAGATCAAAAAACCGGGCCTTAGGCTTGTGTTCATTTTGTAAACAGTCTTCTGAAACTTTTTAATTGACATGTTATTTAAAGACGAAAGTTATAATATATTTTTGACTTGGAATACCTTCCCAATATACCGAATCATTTAATCTCTAATGCATTGGCAAAAAATGCGGCATCGTCGCAGAGACCATTCAATAAAAAAAACTTTCTTCAGTTTTTTAAAATTTTATGGAGATTTAAATTGTATTGGGCTTAAGACGGTCCTGGAGCCAGCATAAGTATTAGATTTAACTACGACCAAGCCAATCTGTGCCTACGTGCGATGTGAAATAAAATTTGAAGTGTCAAAAGATGTTTGCTTCTGTCAGAGAAATATCATTGACTGAATGATTAAATTCCACCGAAATCCATAACTCAGTCGCATCACATAAATGCAGATTATATATTTTCATTACAATGTATTCAGTCTTTTTGGTATTTTGGTCAAATCGCACTTCTAAATTTAAGAAACTATTAAAGCCAAATTTTAGATCACGCGCTACATTATTTTGAGCGAATTTTAAAGAAATAATAATGACGTCACTGGAAAATTAAAACAAAATTACAAAGATGAGTACTCAAATTAGAACCTATCAAGTTTCATTATTTTAAACGAAACTTAAATTTAAGTACAAAAAGCTTTGAAATTACATTTATATAATTCAGTCGAATAGGAATTTGTATCTCACAATGCATAAATGTCAAATCAAAATCACTAAACTAATGACAGGTATACAATACACTTTGATTAGTGTTTAGTGCGAGCGACTTGTTTAGTAGTTAGTGAAAACACATTCAGACAGTTGCTCTCGCTTTGACCCATCACTTGGGTATAGCTAAACATGCACTAAACACTTACCGGCAAAACTGAAGTGTTTAGTTTACGTCTAATAAAGCTTCCCGTTTGATTATGTGTTTGTAGTGTTAAAGAAATGACAAATGTAACTTAAATTATATTTAATCATTTTGAAACGAACTTTACTCATTACTAAACAGTGGTACAGCCAACGACAAAAGTCGCTGAGCAAAAACACATTTTCCGATTCTCTTTATCTATCATCTTAAACACCAACCTTCGACCAAATCATCACTTAACATCATGTGTGTTGTGTTATGGTCAAACGCTACCCTGTAAGTTGTAAGGAAAAAACAAACATTACTGATCTAATACGCATTTGGAAAATCTAGTCTGATCAGCCACTTTTGTCGCTGACTGTACATCACCTACCAATGGCTGCACACTAAACAGTGTACTAAACACTTGACTAAACAATGTGTATACCAGTTACTAGGCATTAGTTCCGGTATCATAACGTAATTTGGATGGTTTTATTCAAGGCTTGGTGCCAAAAACAGTGGGTTTGGTGATGTGTTCATGTTCGCTGATTGAAAGGACCTCTTAATGCTCACATGTGGATACTGTTCGCGCCATTCCAATACCTGAAAGAAAAAGGAATCGAATTATTGTCTAACTAGCTGTTCCCCGCGGTTTCACCTGCGTGGGCTACAGTTTATCGCGATTAAAAATCTCCAATGTCCTTCCTCATGGTTCAAACTATGTATCTCCGTACCAAATTTCATTTAAATTGGTTCAGTAATTTAGGTGCGGAAGCGAGACAAACAGGGTTACTTTCACATTTATAATATTAGTAGAAAAGTAGTTCCCTATATCGCCACTACAGGCTGCGCAGATTTAGGCACAAACTCTTGCATGTATGTTATTATTGTGCTACATTCATGGGAAACCCACACTATTTTATTTTTGTTCTGTAATGACATCCGAACCAGAAAGTAAACCTAGATCGCCTCACTTGGGAATAAATCTAGATTTATACTATCAGTAAAATAATTATCAGAATCTGTAGTCCCATTGCTAACCTTTTACAAACATACAACTTTACCTCTATAATATTAGTGTAATAAAAAAAACTTGAACGCATACCTGAGATTCTTGTATCTGATCGCAAAAACTAACGTCCAGAAGTTTGAGCTCTCTGCATTCTGCTAATATCCTGAAAAAATAAAAGTTAAATAAATCATAACGTAGCACAGCAACTGATGTGTCGATTCTGATCTGAATTTGACAGGCACACATAATATATAATGCTGTCCTTTTCTTACTACGGAAGTAGGAAAAAGACAAAATATCAAGATGAAACCATAGCTTGGTTGTATGGCATTTTCTAGGGCTCAACTGGCGCTGTCTGAAACAACTCAATATCTGTTTTTTTTAACGTTTACGCATGCGTTAAATGGGCGTAAAACAAGCATAGAAAATCTGTTAACAGTGCATTAAAGATTATATACTATTATAATTTTTTTTATATACTTGTATCTACCCGTGCGAAGCCGGTACAGGCCGCTAGTCCTTGTTTGTTGTTACCGCGTATCATCGTAACTACTAAACCAATTTTGATGAAATTTACTTTCGGTTTCACCCGCGTCTTCCCCTTATCCCGCAGGAACCTGTTTCCGGGATAAAAAGTAGCCTATGTGTTAATCCAGGGTATAAGCTATCTCCATTCCGAATTTCATTCAGATCCGTTCTGTAGTTTTTTCGTGAAAGAATAACAAACATCCATCCATCCATACTCACAAATTTTCACGTTTAAAATTAGTAGGATGCTATGTTTCACGTCAAAACTTACGCTTCACAGATGTCCGGTGTGACCGCCCGCACGCCCAGCAGGTCCAGTTGCGACAGTTTGGACGCCCGCGGCAGGAGGGCGCGCAGGTCGCGGTCGCAGACCCCGCGCAGGGCTCCGAGGAACAGCTTGCGGAGCTCCGAGCCCGCGAGCCATGCTAGCCATTCGCCCGAGCCACCGGCTTGGAGGCTGCAACAAGATTACATTGATATCCGCCCCGCGTCTTCCCGTTATCCCGCCGGAGCCTTTTTCCGGGGATTGTGTTTGTTTTGCGTTGGGAAATAATGAAAAATACCATACTTATATATAAAACTTCCAATTCATGGCTGTGAATAATGACTTACCACCATCCAACGTCTAATTCTTGTAAATTCTTGCAGTTACCAAGCGCTCTAATCCCATTAGGTGTGAGCGAGTACGACTTCCAAAAGTCCACCGATATCAGGTTAGGGCAGTTCGTACCAAGAGCTATCGCAATCTCGTCCATCGAAGATATCATTTTGCATGAGCCTGGAGATAGAAAAGTAACGTTTACACATTCTTATTACCACTAGGCACTAGGGCTCCCTGTGTTACGGGGTCAATACACCTCACAAACAAACAAGACTCGCAAGCAAAAATGTCAAATCACATAAATGTTCAACCCAGTCTGAGCTCGAACCTGGGACTCTTATTTTAGATTTTACAAGATAGCGTTTGACCACAAGTTTCGTGATGTTAAGTGAAGATGCGGCCGAAGGTAGCGCCACGCTACACCTGTACTGAGAACTGGATCTCGAGTGAGGCTGTCCCGAAGACACCGAAAACTAGTAACTATCCTTATATTATAAACGTGAAAGTATGTAAGTATGGATGTGTGGATGTATGGGTGTTTTTTACTCTTTCACGGAAAAACTATGGAGATAGCTGGATTAACACACAGGCTACTTTTTATCCCGGAAAAGGGTTCCTGCGGGATTACGGAAAGACGCGGGTGAAACCGCGGGGCATAGCTAGTAGAGAATAATATGTGAGACAACAAAGCGGAAGCGGGGGGGCCACAAAGCGAAATGAAATATATTAGCACGTTGACATCTTACAGGGTATCGGTTGACCACAAAACACCTGTGGCCTTAGAATGAGTAATTGGGAGACTTTAGCGCGATCTACCGTGCGTAAACTCTGTTTTTGTATGAAGAAATGTAACCAATTTCTCGTACAAACGAAAACATCGTCTATATTGTCTATGGTCTACGAAAAAAGTTTACGCACGGTAGATCGCGTTAATGCACACTAAGGTTTCTGTTGTTACGATGTCGCCGAAGATGTCCCCACGCTAAGCCTAGACTTGGTACTGGCGTACATAACCGAAAACATGCAATAAATGACCAATGCGTACCAACATTAAGATGTTCCAAATGCGGATTGGCTCTGACTATGCTCACAGCTACCAGCGTGGTGATGTCGGTTCTGTACAGATCCAACCGTCTCAATCTTCGCAACGAAGCCAATCGCCACCATTCCGTGCAGCCTGTTATGGACCGTAGGCATATCTCTGTAAAGAAAAAAGTACTAGCTTAGCAAAGAAGAGCTATGCTCTCCAACATTTGTTATGAACCCCGTAGTTTCACTTCACCGGCTACAGTTTATCGCGATAAAAATTATTCAGAAAACCAAATTCACCAAATGTCAACCAAATCTGTTTAGCGGTGGGAAAAAAAATTACAAACGAACAGGGACAGCGAGAGTTCGTTTCACATTTAGGATCATAGATAAAAAAATATATTTTGGAATCGAAATTCTAGTTTGATGGTAATTTTTTTATTGTTTGTGTCCTCACATCATGTTCTATTTTATAAATATCACCCATTTCTTGAACCGAAAATCGCTCAGGCCTTGTTTACCGAAGAATATGGCCATTAACATTTTTTATAAAACTATGTTTAATGTATACCAAAATTTCAAGTCGTTCTTAGAATCAAAACCTACCACGCTTTTAAATCGAAATCTATTTATTCTCAAATTCATAATTGAAAAGGCATGCTTTGTTAATAAACAGCAATCGATACTGACCTTGTAAGTGCGTACAGTTCTCGACGATGGCTCTTAGCACTGAGTTGTCAACGAATTTGCAGCAATTCAACCGTAGATGTGTTAATTCGGCACCGCTGTCTTTCAGGAAACTGTGAAATGACGTCATTGTAACATTAGTATTTTATGCGTAGAACACGTTTAGGTACGCACTACGCACTGTAAGACGTTTAAAAAATACTAGATAAGACTATCTGCTAGGGTTTCCTAAACCTAGCAGATAGCGGACCCTATATAATTAATATTTTTGGTGTCAATAGAAAAATTCAAAAATATCAAAATAACATAATTGACTTATTTAGAGATACACCTTAAAACGTCAAACTTAAGACTAGCTACGCCTGTTCCAACCTCCTAAGAGCCGGCAAAAGAACAGGCAAAAAACGCCCGGCAGGTCATTTTTGGGGCACGATCACATAGACGATTTTGTTCTCATTATTACTAGTTGATTGAATTGGAGCAAGGTCACTACAATCCGAAGCTTTTTTTGTCATCTAAATAGTCCGATATTTTATAAGCTTCACTAATAAGATTTCTCTTTATTTGGAATTGAAATTTATTTATCGCTATAGCTATGAAATACTTAATAAGTTATGTGCCGATTTGCCATCGCTCAAAAACGGTGAAGGAAAACATCGTGAGGAAACCAAGAACTGCAATATTCAAGGGCATGCTACATCTACCAACCCGCACTGGGCCCGCGTGGAAGATTACGGCCTATACTCTCTCTCTGAGAGAAGGCCTAAGTCCCAGCAGTGGGAACATAAAATACTGATGATGATTATAGCTATTAAATTACTTCAACATCACGCTGATGCAATCAAGGAACTATAATATAGTTCATGCGACTAGCAATAGGGAAATGTTTACAACGTCATAAAAGCAATTGTTATTAGAGCAATCAATCACGTTCGCACAATATGATTTGTTAAGGCCTGGGTCTCAACTAGCTATTTTCTTACGGATCCCTATTTTTTTTTATAAATATAACGAGGCCCCGGCCTGAGTTGGGTTTTTAAAATGAGTGACGTCAGCAGAGCTGACGTCACTGTTAACATCGTTTGGATCACTCATTGCAAATAATGAAACATTTATTGACAATACACTATCAAATTATATTCACAGAGTATAAAATTAACCAAATAACACAACAATATTTCGTACTCACACAGTTTCCACAAATGCACTTGTTTTCACAAAATCCGCGGGTAAAGTGAGCCCATGACGAGCACTCTGAAGTTCGTAGCACAAGATGGCGGTTCTGCCGCTCATTTCAGAGTGCTCGCGTCAATATTACATCCATTATAAAAATACTTAAGTTTACCACAGTAAAACTTATTGATAAATCATAATTAATTATAAAGATAATTTTAGAATAACCAGAACATTAAATTTCAGTTAAAACAACAAACCAAAACGTTTGCTGTTCTAACGTCACCAACTCCCATCCAATTTAGCAACTAAAAATAAACTTACTTCAAGTAACCGTTACAAAAACTTACTAACAGTCCATTATAAATCAAGATATTAATTTACAGTAACTTTTTAGAATTAACCATTGACTTTTAACTACTTTTGAATATTTACTTTTTATCTTAGGACTTGACAATCAATGACCATATTTTAAAGTATTTAAACCTCAAATAATCATTTCTAACTAAATCATTATTCGTTTTATGATTAATTAACAATAAAATCAGTACTTAAATGTTAAATAATTGATTTCCTAATTTATTTTAACCATTCATACGACTTTGCGTCGACACGGCCATACTGCGAGGCGGTGCGCGCTCTGCACCAGCCGCGGTTCTGAAAGGAAGGAATTATGTTTTGAGCTACGCATCCGTTCATCGGTACGTTAGCTGATAACTATGTTTTGCAACTTTATGATGAAGTATTTCAACTTCAACATTCTCATTTTCTATTTTTAAATATAACTTTGATGAAAACAGATGAAGGTAACTAAGTTATCAGCTAAACTTTTTGTACCATAACATGTTCTTAAATAAACTTTATAAAATGATTAACACAATGTAGTCACAGATAGATAAATCAGATAGACGTGCTGTACATAGGGACATGAGCGATAATTATTTGTTTAGTGCCAATGCTCCACGCATCCTGGCATTCATATTATGTTTGTTTTTAGGTCAATGTAAATGCTCCACGCATAATTACATGATTTTTGTTCTCGTAGAAAAGGATGATGCTGTGGTGCTGAGCGGTCTTGTACGCCGTGGTCCACAGGGGCTCTAAAGGAAATGGGATATAGGTCGATGCTGCGGCCTAGGCCTTATTGTTATGACCGTGGTCCGCAGAGGCTCTAAAAATAAAAGGATGGAAAATTGCATATTCATTTTCATTTTACTGATAGTATTTAGTTTTTAGGGAATTGATGCTGTGGTGCTGAGCGGTCTCGTACGCCGTGGTCCACAGGGGCTCTAAAGGATATGGGATATAGGTTGATGCTGCGGCCTAGGCCTTATTGTTATGACCGTGGTCCGCAGAGGCTCTAAAAATAATAGGATGTAAAAATTGCATACACAGATTCATTTTGCTGATAGTGTTTAGCTCTTAGGGAATTGATGCTGTGGTGCTGAGCGGTCTCGTACGCCGTGGTCCACAGAGGCTCTAAAGGATATGGGTAGGACGATGCTGTGGCCTGGGCCTTATAATTATGACCGTGGTCCACAGAGGCTCTGAAAATGACTATAAATTGGATAGGATACTAGGGAAAATGGTTTGTACAGTCTTACCGCACTGATTGAAAAGTAGCATTATACAATCCACGTTAAGTAATAAAGTAATGTACTCGTTACATTCGTGGGTTAAATCAATTTTTATCGCAGCTAGTACCGCCACGTTTTTAGAGAACCACCTCTATGATTTAATGGTCATTTGTAGTACTTGGACACCCATCCATGCCTAGTACTTGGACACCCATCCATTATCACATACGCACATCTCATGTGTGGGTGACAATAAGAGTGTTATAAGAAGTTTACGATAGTAATGGATTGAACTAACCGGTTTATTTAGGCATCCGTCGTCTGGGCAGCTTGAGATGTGGACGGCAACGGCTCGCTGGGCGATTGCAGCGGGTGTTGGAGTGTCGCGCTCTGCTGTTGGTCTTCCTCGCTGAAGCCCGTCGACACGGTCGCCTGGTCGCCTGGCTGCGGCGCTCGACGCAGCTGATCGTGAGCAACCTTGCGTGGTCGCCCTCTGCCCGTCACACGTTTTACCGTGTAACGGTCGTTGTCCAGTACTCTGTAGATCTCATAAGGCTCGCTGTATTTGAGGTCTAGGGACGTTTGGTTACGCGGATTATTCTTTATAAGGACATAATCCCCTCGTTGAAATGGACGCATTTTAGCTTTGTTTTTATCAAAGCGCTGTTTCTCATACTGAGCCGCAGCAGTCATTTTCTGGTGCACGTGCTGTTCAAGCAGGTCAAAGTCTACAGATTCATCATCAATATGCACTAATCTCAACAGCTCCGGTGGAACGCAGTGTTGTCGACGTGTCAATAAGGAGAGCGGAGCTACACCGGTTACTCTATGTGGAGTGCAGTTGAATGCCAGTTGTAGCGCTTCCAATGCCGTTTGCCAATTTTCGGTGTCGTAGTTTTTAATCATTGTGAGTGCGTTTTTTAACGTACTCATCACACGTTCTACCTGTCCGTTAGCTCGGCTTATTCCTGGAGATATTGCATGCACATTGACACCGAAACGATCACAGTAGGCTTTGAACTCTCCTAGAAATTCTCTACCTCCATCGACAACTACCTGCACTGGAGTGCCGAACAAGTGTACCGTGCGTTTTAGTGCTGCTAGACTGCTGCTCTGGCTTTTGTTAGTAGAGTAACTGAGAAGCACGTACTTCGTGAAAGCGTCAATCGTTACAATAACATACTCGTCACGTCCCTCAGAGTCTTTAGTACCTAGCTTGCCTGTGATATCCATATGGATAACCTGGAACGCTGCGGTGGGCTTTTGGATCGGGTGAAGCTGTGCTTGTATTGCACCTGATGGGCCCTTCGATGTTCTGCAGATGACACAATTATCTACGAAACGCCTGACTATCGTGTTCATTTTGTCAAACCAGTAGGACTCTTTAAGTTTTTGTAGAGTTTTGTCCCATCCCGTGTGTTGCAATGATGTATGGTAAGAGTTTATCAAACTCCATTGGAATGACTTTGGTACTACTGTTACCTTACGAGTGCCGTGTAAGGTGTCTGTGAGAGTCTTTTTGAGTACGCCATCTTCCAATGTATAGCCAGTTGCTGGGTTAGCAGTGGTCATGCTGTCTATTAGCGGACGTAGGGTTTCGTCACGCCGCTGTTCTATTTGTAACCAGTCAGTATCCCTAGTCATAGTGTTGATAGCGCTCTCAGTTGACGGATTTCTACTAAAGAAATCTGCGTGCTGCAGTCTCTCGCCCTTTCTGTACTCAACATCAAGTCGTAGTTCTGGAGAAAGGCCCACCAGCGATGAATTCGAGGAAGTAGATCTTTCTTATGCTTAGATGCCTTGAGGGCATTACAATCTGTTATTACCTTGAATTTTCGTCCGTACAGGTAATGCCTGAAGTGTTTGATGGCCCTCACCACCGCAAGCGTCTCGAGCTCGTAAGAATGATACCGGCTCTCCGCGTCGGTGGTGCGCTGACTCATGTAGGCGACAGGATGTTGTCTTCCCTCGATGGTCTGGACCAGGACAGCTCCGTAGCCGAGGCTGCTTGCATCCGTGTAGAGTTCGATCGGTGCGTTTTCTTGAAATAGAAAAAGGGTAGGCGCAGTAGACAAGTGTTGAACAATACTATTGCGAGCCTCATCGTGTCTCTCATTCCATTCCCATTTAGCGTCCTTTTTTTGTGAGTTCATAAAGTGGTACCATGACGCGTGAGAAATTGGGAATGAAACGTCTAAAGTACCCCGCGAGACCGTTAAACTGTCTTACTTGTTTAACATTGGTTGGAGTTGGTGCCTTTGTTAAAGCCTCTACTTTCCTTGGACTTGGACCGACTTGTCCATCTGCTATAATATTGCCCAAGTACTCGATAGAGCGTTTAAAAAAAGCCGTTTTCTCGACATTAATAGAAAACCCAGCTTTTTCTAGAGATATGAGTATTTGCTCAATATGTGACAGTCCCTCAGAGAAATCTCTACATTTCGTCAGCACATCGTCTACATACACTTGACATACATGCTCGTTTAACAGAGGCATCAGTGCTCTGTTAATGCAACGCTGATATACAGAGCAGGCGTTACTTAGACCAAATGGCATGGCCAGATACTCATAGAGCCCGTCCGGCGTAACGAACGCGGTCTTTTCAATGGAACCCTCAGAAATAGGGATTTGATGGAATCCCGCCGCCATATCAAATGTAGAGTAGAAAACCCCGCCTGCCAGTTGATCTATTTGATCCGAAATGATTGGTAACGGATAGTGATCTCGTAAAGTGTTTGCATTTAATTCGCGGTAGTCAACGCACATGCGATCTTTGCCATTTTTCTTTTTAACTAAAATTATTGGGCTGGAAAATGAAGATTTACTCTCCCGAATGATATTGTGTTCCAGCAACTCGCTAACCATATCACGTACTTTCTCCCGTTCGACAGGACTTAAACGGTACGGCCGACGCTCGACACACTTGGTGGAGTCTTTGAGACGTATCTCAAGCTCACCAGTATTTACGCGGGTGCTGGGGTATCCGTGGATGAACAAATGTTCATACTTATTCAACAGTAGTTTAAGTTCATTAATTTTATCATCATCTGTTAAATCACAGTCCAATTTATCAAATTTTTCACTATGCGATCGCACATGGTTGACCACCGGTTGATGAAACAGTTTAGCACCACGTAACGTCACTATCACACCAAGGTTTGTGTTTTCGATGAGATTCATTCCGATCAAAATATCTGAACAGACTTCGTAGTCTGGCACCACATGGAATTGAAGTTCTACTCTCAAACCATCGATAACACACACCGTTGTAAGCATCGATAATGACACTACTGTAAATTGGCCAATACCTTTCAAATAATTAACTATGTTAGTCCGTTTACCAGGTAGTTTCGCCGCTACCGACTCGCGTATCAATGAACATTCTGCCCCACTATCAAAAATCGCTAGTAGGTTCAAATTCCCAACAGTGATTTGCATTGAAGTTAATTTAGGTATACCCACACAATTCACTTTCGAAATCACTGCACGTTCCCGTTTATAACACGTTTCATATGTATGACCTACCCTCGAACAGAATGTGCACGTAGGCTTTTCAGCGTTTTGTGGCATGGTTTTATTATCTTGATGACGCGATTGAGTACCGTCCGTTTTGTTACCGAAGCGACAATCTCGCGTGTCATGACCAGGCTTCTTGCATGTATGACAATAAAGGGAAGCTTTATCAGAAAATCGCGGTCGTTTACTAGGTCCCTGCTGTACACTAAGTGAACCCGGGTTAGGTCTCTTAATACGCCGTATGGATGACGCTACGGATATCAGTTCCGGGACCGAAGTAGCCCGCGCATTTAATAACTCGATTCTCAACCGTTCATCGCCTATGCATCCAATAACCGCCTCAACTGCGTCATCATTTGATAATTTATCTTTAGTAATACGCCGCCATAGTACCCACGCTTGTGACAAAAATTGCGCAATATCTTTAGTATTATCGTAGTGATGTTCTCTAAATCGAACCACATCGCGCGAATACCTATTTTCAGGTTCAAACGTAGTAATCAACACATCGCGCAATTCCTGCCACGTGGTAGTAGAAACGAGCCAGTTGTCTACCCATAACCTCGCACGACCTTTGAGCAAACTACCGACTTTCATTCTAACCTCATAGTCGCTCAGGTTATAAGTTTCCATGGCTGTGGTCACATGCTGACACCACTCGCGAATTCCAATATTAGCGTCCGGATCGTATGACGGTAAAAATATGTCATTGATTTTGACCTTTGAATCAGGTTGCATAGTAATACGATCGGACATATGTTTCATCATTTGCATCATTTGAGTGAAAAACTCAGCCGGGACACCGCTAACAGAAGCGTTAATATTTTCAGTACATTGGCCAGAATGTCCGGCAGAAGTGGGTGTCAATCCCACTTCTGATAACGAGGCCCCGGCCTGAGTTGGGTTTTTAAAATGAGTGACGTCAGCAGAGCTGACGTCACTGTTAACATCGTTTGGATCACTCATTGCAAATAATGAAACATTTATTGACAATACACTATCAAATTATATTCACAGAGTATAAAATTAACCAAATAACACAACAATATTTCGTACTCACACAGTTTCCACAAATGCACTTGTTTTCACAAAATCCGCGGGTAAAGTGAGCCCATGACGAGCACTCTGAAGTTCGTAGCACAAGATGGCGGTTCTGCCGCTCATTTCAGAGTGCTCGCGTCAATATTACATCCATTATAAAAATACTTAAGTTTACCACAGTAAAACTTATTGATAAATCATAATTAATTATAAAGATAATTTTAGAATAACCAGAACATTAAATTTCAGTTAAAACAACAAACCAAAACGTTTGCTGTTCTAACGTCACCAACTCCCATCCAATTTAGCAACTAAAAATAAACTTACTTCAAGTAACCGTTACAAAAACTTACTAACAGTCCATTATAAATCAAGATATTAATTTACAGTAACTTTTTAGAATTAACCATTGACTTTTAACTACTTTTGAATATTTACTTTTTATCTTAGGACTTGACAATCAATGACCATATTTTAAAGTATTTAAACCTCAAATAATCATTTCTAACTAAATCATTATTCGTTTTATGATTAATTAACAATAAAATCAGTACTTAAATGTTAAATAATTGATTTCCTAATTTATTTTAACCATTCATACGACTTTGCGTCGACAAATATAATATAGCTTATGTCCGTCACAGATAGTGTAGCTTTCCAGTAAAAGAATTTTTAAAATCGGTTCAGTAGTTTCGGAGCCTATTCGATGCAAACAAACAAACAAACATACAAACAATCAAATCTTTCCCTTTCATAATATTAGTATAGACAATCAATACTCACTTGACAACAAAATTGGCTTGTATCATGCGATGGCCTCCACACCACGACAAGTCTAGCTTCTGCAGGAATTTACACCGCATCGAGAGCGTTAAGAGAACCTGAAAAATGTATGACAGAACTGTGAAATAGACAACTTGTCTGTGCGTCTGTCTGTTTGTTCCGGCTAATCTCTCAAACGGCTGAACCGATTTTGATGTGGCTTTCACTCGCGGATAGGTAACATTAAAACTTATAAGGAGTAACGTACTTAGGCTATTTTTATTTAAGAAATTTAAACCCTGTGGAAGGTCATAGGACACTTTTGATCGCGATAAACTGTTTGTTTTCGCGGGTGTAACCGCGGGTTTATATATAATTAATTAGCACAAAATAACTTTGGATGATGTAGAATGTAGCGACAAATTTTAAGTTGAAGTTCATAGCCACAAAGATTCAACCTAACATCAACGTATCTACTTGCAGTGGTATTAAACAGACTGATAACGATGTTTAAGAAAACAAAGTTATTGAAGGTCATGCTAGAAAACTGGGCTTAAAAATCCAACTTAAAAAAAAAAACGACAATATACTTTAAAAAAAAAACGAATACGTACATACTATATTGAGACGAACAAAAAACACTACTAAATAAAACTTAATTGCCATTTTGATCGGTTTTATCAAAAACTACCGGTCAACCTTCCGCAATTCACTTTCATAAATATTACATTTTTTTGCTTAATTAGTTCTTAAGCGGTCCTTAACTTGGGGATGGTAGCTAGCCAGGCGAGCACTAGGAAATGCTTTACCACCAAGCTGATTCCATCACGATCACGATTTTCCGTCACCGACAACTGAAGATCATTTTACAGTCGCGCCTATAGCTGCTGGTCATGGCCAAATTTTTCAAATGGTACCAATACAGCGATATATAAATTTCAAGATACTTAGGATAGTTGAAGAGCTACCCTGTCGCTTACCGCAGACTTCGAATCCAAGTGACGTCACTAGTCACTACCACCGATTTATCATCGCTCCATATTTAAAGTTAACGTACCTGAGATTGGACGCAATGCCAATAAGGTCGTAAGTCCACGCTCCTATAGAGAATGGAATCGGAAGCCAGCCGGTTGAAGTGTCTGTTGACTTGAGCGCATCGGCATAGTGACTGCATGTCCAGGTATTTCATGACACAGAGGATTGTTTCGTCCTAAAATAGAAAATATTGTTTTAAAGAAAACTGTGAGAAATAATTATAAGAACATGATTTTCTTTTGATAAAAAAATACTATGGATGTCTACATTTCTATAACATACATCATATCTTTGATCGTTCAATCAAGGCGTAAGCTGACAAAGCAGCCAGTGTCTCATTTTTCTCCGAATTATTAAACAAATATCGTGATTTCTTAATGAAAACTCTACTTTAACATGCTGGGGCTACACTAACGGGAAATGCCGTTCATTATCGCGATAATTGACGTTTGACATAAGTGTCGCCACGACATTTGATAACGGCATTCACATTGGCGTTTGGCGTTAGCCGATAACTCAAGTGCATTCACATTTCACGTTAACAGTTCAAGTGTAAATAGCGTTAATAATTAACGCAATATTTATCGCGAAGATAGGCATCGACATTTCCCTTGACGTTGACCTTAGTGTGGCCTCAGCAACAGAATATAAAACATAGCCTATGGACAAGGATTACAAAGTTACTTAGCAGATTACCCTCAGGTGAGCCAGATCCCAAAGGTAGCGTTTGACCACGACAAGTCACCTGATGTTTGACGATATGGCCAAACCTTGACTGAGAACTGGCTCTCAAGTTTGTCAGACTGCCGGAACACTAGATGCTTGGCTTACCGATTGATAACTTGGTAGCTAGCCAGGAGAGCAATAGAAAATGCCCTAACAGCAGGATAAGGTTTCATCACGATGTTTTCCTTCACCAAAAGCTCAAGCTCAACATAAATAGCTTAAGTCACAAATCACAAACATTGCCTCCTCGTAGTATTGATAGCTCATAGTAGGATTCGAACCGACGACCTATTTCAGCGTAGCGTGATTGCGTGACGGTTACAAAACACACAACAAAGTGTTCCAAAAATCACGATACCAACGTAATGGTGGAATTATCATTATCACGATTAATAACTGTTAATCTACGACAATTTCATGTTATTACGACTTTTTCAGATCGTTTATTTACATCACAGATTACAACTCAATGAATTTGAAGAAAGCAGCATTGACAATATTTGACTTTTTTGCCTTTTGCACGCGACAATACAATGAAACTGGTATTACATTAATTGCTCACTTAGAACGATTCCTTTGTTTAAGAACTGTTCAGATGCACGTGCAATGAATGCCCTTCTTAACGTACATCATAATTAAGGCCAGACTATTAAAAATTGAACCTAGTTCATTTTCATTCCATCAAAGGGGTTGTAACTTTTTATTGCTTAGTTCCTGAATAGAATAGATCTAACACGAGAGAATTCAATGGAACCAGTGGATTGTAGAATTCAGTGGATTCGGTGGTGGTTTTTTACCCCTGACGTATCTGTCTGTCTGTGGCATCGTAGCTTTCAAGCGGATGAACCGATTTCGATACGGTTTTTTTTCATTTGAAAACCTATTTCCTTGTGGTGGTTTTTAGCTATGTTTGATGAAAATAAAAAAATGAAAAAAAAAATGTCCAATATGTTGAGTGTTTTTTAAATTTCAAATTTATAGTTATCAGTGATGCCTTTGCAAGGCTCGTTTGTTGGGCACACATTGATGGAATTTTACGATCGAGATACATTTCACTTTTACGACAATTTAGCCCTTTAGTGAATAGATATTTTCTAGGTAAGCATGCTCCATCATCGTCCACATCACTTACCATCAGTTGAGAGTTGAGACTATGGTCAAAAGCTTACCTACTGACAATAATAAAAATAAAAATAATAACTCACCGGTAGCCTTTCAAAGTCGCCAAGAGGAGGTCCTGTGTCTATTTGCGTTCTCGACGTGTTGTTTTGAGGCACAATACTCTCATGGAGGTTGGATGCTATTATCTTTTTAAGCAGCTGGCCTGTAAGGAAATCTATGTAAGTGATAGCCTCTTTGGTGGAAGCCTGTCTGGTGGAAGGAAGCCTCTCTTGTGGAAGCCACTAAGGAAATCTATATAAGTGATAGCCTCTCTTGTGGAAACCTCTCTGGTGGAAGCCTCTTTATTCTCGTTATCCGCGGTTTTGGATCGATATCATTTTAGGTACTAGGGCTTGACATATTATGACATATCGATTCAAAACCGCGGCTAACGGATCAGGATCGATTATTATTAATTACGGGCGTAAATTAGTTTCACCACAGCATAAGTAAGAATTAGTGGAGTTTCCGACGACGCGCGACGCTTAATTCTCAATGATTTATTTATTCAGTTGAAACAGTGCTCATTAAATATGACAAGAAAAACAACGCGTTTTTTTCATTTCCTTGTTAGTTAAAGAAAACAAACAATAGCATTAGATCTGGTGAGAACAAGTTGATTGTACAGGATTTTGCGTGTAAAGAGGAAATAACTACTTTTAACAGTTGCAAAGATTCATTTAAAAGGGGATCATCATCAACAGCCTATTACGTTTCCAAGGCTGGGACCCATGCCTTTCCTCAGAGAGTGTGGGCAGTAGTCTGCCACACTGGCCCTAGCGCTGGGCTGGTAGATATCGCATGCCCTTGAATGTTGTAGTTTTTGGACATGCCGGTTCCCTCACAATGTTTTCCTTCACCATTTTAAGTGATGGTAAATACACATATAACTTATTTAGTCATAGGTGCGGGGCCGAGAGGATTCGAACTTGGTGTCGGCGCCTTGTAAGGCGTACGAAAATAAATACCTTTTTCTACTGCAGGTTGCGTCTTATAAAAAAACGTAGCATATGCAAAATTATTCTTCAACTTTAACAAGCTCGGTGGCAGTTTCCCTTTCAGCAGCACTGCATCAAGCTCCGTGTAATACGGTAACAGTTTGTGATTGAATTCTAGTCGCAGAATCCTGTTGGAAAATAACTTATTGAATGTATGAGGCAAACACAATAGGGGCCAAATGTTGTGGTGAAAGTATTGAGACAACGAATTTACTATTGAACTTATTATTTTTTAAACAATCAATATATTGTCTGTACCTAAATTGAAATGAGGACCAATCAAGATAGAAAATTTAGTTCATAGTATGATAGTTAAGTGCAATCATAGTATAGTCTGACTCTCACCTGGTCGGAACGTTTAATTCCCGTATTGGGGGACTGAATATCCTTGGCGTATCACCCACATACTCAGGCTCTCCTTCCCAAAGTAACATCCAGGCAGTCGGACCTTTAGCCCAAATCCGCACTAAAGCCCCAGGGTTATATGTCTCAAATACAGACACCTCTAGTGGGTACACTGCTTTTTCGAACGACACTTCTGTCAAAGGTAGGATTGTTTGCGATCATGGTGTTGAAAATATCATATTTACCAATTAACATTCTAATATAATAGTATTTATTCAACTGGCATAGGTGTCAATTTGACAAATCATTAAGTTATGGACCATAGAATTTGAACACTGTCCCGACATAGGTTATCAAAAGCTGGCACGTAAAACACAATCACATTCACATGCACTAGGTCAGTGTCAATGAATAAGCTTATAGCATGACATCATCTCTCGCATGCGGAAAGAGCAAAAAACAAGATGAGCATAGAAATTATTCTTTTGTTTCTACTAGTACTATAAATGTGCCAGCCTTCGTTAAAACCTGTAGCCACAATCAAAATTTTAAAACTCACAGTGGCTTTAGAAATCAAGACAGAACAAACTGGTTATTGTGGTACACATTTGTGTAAAATACATAGATTATATATCCCACATTCAATAAAATATGAAAACTAAATTCAACACAGCATGGTGTAGACACAGCAGCCCCAGGCTGCTCGCTTATTACTAAATAAATAAATTAAACAAACACTCTTACCTACAAAATCCTGGCTTGTAATTGCGCTGCTGTTTTGAGGCATGTAATCTTCCTGTGCTGATGGAACATCATCCCACCATGTTCCATAGGTTCTCTAATAAACGAAAAATTGAATTAAAAATTTCTTTCACCGGTCAGTTTTACGATTTTTATTTCACATATCAATAATTTATTTCCTACATACTAATTGAAAGTATGTGAGTAATCAAGCTATATCGATACTACCTAGTCATCCTTTATCAAAGAGAACAATGGAATACTCAGTACTTAATTAAGACTCTTAACTAAAATGGATATAGATAGGAATAGTATGGAAAATTATTGAAAACAAACAAAAAACTTAAATAAACAAATGATTATTATGATCGACTCGACTGATATTGCAAGATAAATGTATTAAAAACGTAGCGCTTACCATTACAAAAGCTTGTGGATAATCTCCGTAGTCAGGAAAATTGGACGGTGGTCCACGAAGATTGAAAGCGGTATAGGAAACGCTAATTTCACTACCGTACTGAGAACTAAAGTCCTCGACATTTTGCACAAACTGTTCAATAATCTGCTCTTCTTTACCATCTTCGACATCACCATCCTCTTTATACCATAATACTGAAGATATAACATCAGAAACGCTCTGCATTTTTCACACAAAATATTCCAGACACTACGGGAAAATAAGATAACGGAGCAGCACAGCCGATGGCTCCTCCAATTTGAAGCGAATGCGAAATTAAATTAATTAGTTATTTGTTTGTTTGTAGTTTGGTTTGGATTCGAACATTTTTATTTACATCAGTAATGACAGTGACACACTCTGAATCTGTGACACTAATGACAGAGACAGTGACACTCACTCAGCTGATAGCCATAAACAAGAACACACTAATATGAACCATAGACAGTAGAAAAGTTGCCAGTGCTGCCACTCGCTGGTCCCGTATAAATTCCGACATAGAAGCTTGCTCGTGTGTAGGCTACCTTATATTGATATTGACAAAATGTCAGTTGTCAGTGTCAAGCAGACAACAAATTGCCAGATTTTAGATCAAATTAAAAAAACACAAATGCCAAAATGGCAGCGGGACCAATAGCTGAAAGAAATCAAGGTATTTCATTTTATTAACTGAATAACTAGGTATTATTAACGTCATTGCAACTCAATATACATGCAATATCTCGCACTTAATAATGTAATATATTACCCACTCTGTGTTAGAAAATATTTAAGGTTATTTTATAGACGCTTTGAATGATAATTATTTCTTGCGCCTGTTGTATTATACTTCCTGTAAAAACGTTCGACCGTTGCAGATGCGACCATTTACGTCGGAGGACTCGATGACAGAGTCTCGGAAAGTCTTCTCTGGGAGCTGTTTGTTCAAGCCGGGCCTGTCGGTAAGTAAACATCCTGATCGATCGAACTCTACTCTAGCTGGAACGAACATTTCAAACTAATAAACTACTTAGTTGCCCACTTGGTAGTTGCCCTGCCTATTGAGCTGTGTCCTGGGTCCAAATCCTAGCTGAGGCAAATATGTGAAAAGCAATATTAACGTATTCATGACACCAGTTACAGTGCACACGATCATCATAAGTCTATAACGTATCCATTGCTGGGCCATGGCCTCCTCACCGAGAGTGTATACACCATAATACTTATTGTTTTATTATAGTATTGTTTAAAATTATTTTCCAGTCGAAATGATCTAAAGCTGATAAATGTTTTTATTTCAGTAAACGTCCACATGCCAAAGGACCGTGTGACTCAGACACATCAAGGATATGGATTCGTGGAGTTCATGGGTGAAGAAGATGCTGATTATGCGATAAAAGTATGCAACTTATGTTATTTATGTTAATTTTTAGGACTGAAACTATATACTTTGACTAATATTCAAGCAAAGATGTGTTGTAGTTCCTGTAATGTTTGGCCGGCACATCCATGTTAGTATTACATCAGCGGCTAAGTCTCTCTTTGTATTTGTTTCTCTATCTGTTACTTTTTCACCTCTAAACTTCTAAATGCTAAACTTATCCTGATGATATTTAGTATGGAAGGACATTTTACAAACTGTACTACATGCATATGAACCGAATGTTATTACATGGTCTATATTAAATTTGTTAATATGATAAAAATTAGCAATAATCTTCGGAATCTGGTACCTAAAACACAGTTCCCACTAGTTCGGGAACCAGAGGCTTCATAATAACTTTGTAAATTTAATTGTGTCAATAAATGCCATAATTGATTGATTAACTTCATTGCAGGTAATGAACATGATAAAACTCTATGGAAAACCCGTGAGAGTCAACAAAGCATCAGCACATCAGAAGAATCTAGACGTCGGTGCCAATATCTTCATAGGAAACTTGGATCCTGAGGTTGATGAGAAACTATTGTATGACACATTCTCTGCATTTGGTGTGATACTACAAACACCAAAGGTAAGTCGTAATACAAAATATGTATACCCTTTATTATTTTACAGGGTGGCGTTTGATCACAAGTCAGCAGATGTTAAGTGGATATTGGATAGGAAACTGGCTCTAAAGTGAGATTGTCAAAATAAACTGATTTGGTGACAAATTGTTAACTCGACTGCTAAGGGAGCAGTAGAAAATGTGCTCTCTACTTTTAATTCTGTTCCACAGTCAGCGATAGCTTTCTAACAGTGAAAGAATTGTCAAAATGTGATCAGTAACTCCGAAAATTGTCTCCTATATCCAAATTTGCTAATTTACCTATATAGTTAGGCAAGACTTTTAACATATTAAAACTGTAACATTAATTTGATCTCTATACAAAGTATGTGCTTATTTCCCATCCTTCAAATAATCATAAACGTAAATCTATGAAACATGTTAGCAATAAATTCTCTATGCTCTAATTTCAGGTTATGAGAGATCCAGAAACTGGTAATTCCAAAGCATTTGCATTTATCAATTTCGCATCATTTGAGGCGTCTGATGCGGCTATTGAAGCTATGAACAATCAGTACCTGTGTAACAGACCAATCTCAGTATCATATGCATTCAAAAAGGATGTCAAGGGAGAGAGGCATGGATCTGCGGCTGAAAGGTGAGTTTAAGAAACAAGGAAATAGGGCAAGAATATGCCAACAGCTTTTAGCTGTCTGCACAGAATTGGAAAGTTGCTATTGAAAGTCAGGTTTCACTTTCATTAAGCACCTATTTACTCTCATTTTAAAGCTTATTTTGCAGAGAATACTTTATCAGCATTCCAACAATTATATTTTGTATGCCACACTAAATCCTGTACTTTAGTACTGCAGTGTTCGAGCCACAATCATACTGTCAAGCTCATCACCAAACACTAGGCTCCTACTGCTAAGTCTAGGTCACAACTGCAAAAAGAAAAATGGCCGCAATGTAAGACCAGCGCTGATTTTACAACCAGCACTATTCTGAGTTGGGAACCAATTCAGCATACATTCATATTCCTATTCCTTGCTTGAGAGCCTGTTCCTAATCTAGGCATAGCATGGCCACTATCAACCACATCAAATGAAATCAAATGCCACCCTGAAAGATTTAAAACATTATTTTTTTCTAGTTTTCTCCTGCAATTTGCTCCAATTACTATCTTCCACAGATTACTAGCCGCCCAAAACCCGTTGTCTCACGCGGACCGTCCTCACCAACTGTTCGCGGATGCGCCACCAACTTTAATGGGGCCAGTACTAATGCCTCCACCGCCACCCACGCCGTCGCCTATGCCGCCGTCACCGATGGGCGCGCGGCCACCGCCACCGCTGCCTATGACTGCGCCGCCACCGCCACCGTCGGCAATGCCGCCGCCTGGGCCGCCACCGCCACCTGGTAATTATCATGCATAATCTATATATCTTATATATAAAAATCAATTGCTGTTCGTTAGTCTCGCTAAAACTCGAGATTGGCTGGACCGATTTGGCTAATTTTGGTCTTGAAATGTTCGTGGAGGTCTAGGGAAGGTTTGAAAAGTGAGGAAAATTAGAATAATTGCCGGGAAAACCCTAAAAACAGCGCTTTTCTGCTTCCCAACGTTTTCTAAATAAAATGTAGAGTCAATTTCAGCTCTATTGCTATTTAATAAAGTCGATTGATTTTTTGATTTTTCGATTGAGGCAGTACGAAGTCTGCTGGGTCAGCTAGTGTGTATATATAATCTATTGCTATTTGTTAGTCTCGCTCAAACTCGAGAACGGCTGGACCGATTTGGTAAATTTTTTGGTCTTGAAATGTTCGTGAAGGTCTAGGGAAGGTTTAAAAGGTGAGAAAAATTAGAATAATTGCCGGGAAAATCCTAAAAACAGCGCTGCGCCGACGCCCCTCCACACTCAGTGAGCGTTTTCGTGTCACGCTGAACGCACGTACCGACATCGACATTATTTGCGTCTCTACTTCACTGATCAGCGCGATACTAAAACGATCCGAGCTGACCGATCAGCGCTGACAAGCTACGCGCCGATCGTCAGCGCCGGCGGTCAGCGTGACAGGAAAACCAGCCTTAGTTTCATTGTACAAAAGGCTCTCAGAGTCTGTACAAAAATGTACTATGCTGGCCCAGTGCAGTAGTAGTAGAATTAGTAGAAGAATTATATATATGAGATCGCCTTATAATGCACTCAAACTAAAATAGCCTGACCAGTGCTTGCAAACCAGTCACTGCTGCTTGGTCTCTAGACGTACTATTAACTATAAAAATTATCCATTTATTGCTGATGTAAACACCAATACAACTTTTTACAATAAAAATTTTACTATTATATTAAAAGACCAGGTGTAAAATTCAGGGTGTGTTCACATTAACATGTGCACACAGCGCTGGTTTTCAATTTCAGTTCTTTGTTAATGGGTTACAATCAAATACCAAATTAACACTTTGGTATCATTTAACATCCACCAAATTAACATGTTGGTATCATTCCAGGTCCACCACCGCCGCCGCCGCCGTTCCACCACTTCCCGCCCCCTCCTTTTGGCCCTCCCGGCTTCGGGCCACCCCCTCCGCCCGGCTCCCGCCCCCCGCCCCCCTGGCGCCCGCCGCCGCCGCAGTTCCGGCCACAGTTCCCGCCGAGAGGGCCACCGCCTTTCGGACACCCGCCCTTCCCGCCGCACCACCCGCCTGAGCCAAATTATAATTATTAAGTGATAAGATAATGATAATAAATAGTTTTAACAATCAGAAAAGTATTTGCTTTGTAAGATAAGTTTTAACTGGCATATTCTAAGTCAAAGTGGCAACACGGACTCCCTAAACTCAAAAAGTAACTCCAAAACTTTGTTGGACTTTATTGGAATAGAAATAAAACGATCGTATTACCGATTTTAGAACCTCCCAAGGTGCAGTGCACTGAAATTTTTTTTGGAAGGAAGCGTAATTCTGTTAACTATCAAAACCACTACTACTCAATCAATAATACTAGGGGTATCTACTGACTGAAAACCTAATAGTACGAGTACCTAATAGATAGGTCAATGCGCAAGTGTTTGGTGGTTTGTCCGTTCACGTATCGACATGATAGCATAGAAAATCAGATAGTTTATGCACTGAAGAGTGACATGGGCTATTTTCTATCCCGGAAAAATGCAGGAGTTCTGTGTGACCACCAACAGTACCAACACACAAGCTACCTACTAAAAGTAAGGTGTAAATAGGTATGTTATATTTCCAATGCATGAAACTGACGTGTTCTTATTGGATGAGCAAAGTGGTATTCACATGGGACTTGACGGGACTTATTGCATTGCTCCAGTCTCCACTATGTAATATGCCAGCGGTGCGTCGCAGCAAGTAGCCTGTGCTCATCTCTCGATACCGGATTATATTATGCAACTTGTGTGAGTGGCGACGCGGTAGCCGAGTGGCGACGCGGTAACCGAGTTGGTAGTGTCCCTGCCTGCGAAGCTAGCGGTCCCGGGTTCGAATCCCGGTAAGGGCAAATATATGTGTGATGAGCACGAATATTTGTACCTGATTCTTGGATATTTCTATCTTTATTAGTATTTATTTCTCTATATTATAAGTATGTATATCGTTGTCTAATACCCATAACACAAGTTTCGAGCTTAATTTGGGGCTAAGTCAATTTGTGTGCAATTGCCTCAGATATTAACTTAATAAAAAGCTTGAAGTATGCATGATAGGTGTAAAGATTTGTTACAGTTCTTTTATCACCATCATCAGCCTATTTACGTTCCCACTGCTGGGAAACAGGCCTTCTCGCGCAATGTCATGTGTGATTGTTATTATTGTCCTTGTTCTTGTATTGTGCGATATTGTGTATGTCAGAAATAAATATAGATACCTACCTACTTCATTTCATCCTACTAATACCTATTATAGACGTGAAAGTTTGGGAGTTTGGATGGATGGATGGATGGATGTTTGTTACTCTTTCACGCAAAAACTACTGAACGTATCTGAATGAAATTTGGAATGGAGATTGCTTATACCCTGGATTAACACATAGGCTAATTTTTATCCCAAAAAAGGGTTCCTGCGGGATAACGGGAAGACGCGGGGCGCAACTAGTTTTCAAATAATATATTAAGGTACTCGATCGCGCTTAGCGAAAATATGCATCATCACTAGATTTTAGGTAAAATATGCAATAACCGATGAAAATAGAGCGATATGCAATTGCATCTCGATGAAATTCACCACGATGGAATGAAACCATAGCTTGATTTTTATGAAACTGGAATTACTTATTCAGACAGGTCTAGAATCTAGATCTACATACATTTACCTAGATATAAGTGTGTAGGTAGGTTATGGAAGAAAAGCATTGGAATATATTTTTACCTTGCAAACATTTTAAGCAGGGCTCTTTAAAATTGCTTCCCACAGTATCCCATATGGGAGACAATATAAATTGCATTTCCGATTGAAAATTTCACCGTGTTTCTTTGCCCGTGAAAGCTTGTGTCCAGTTTGTCCTAAGTAGATATAAAACGAAGCTTTCCTAAAGAGACAGCGCAACGTTCGCAGTAGCGTTTTGGCAAACGTAGAACCTATTATAAGTTACCTAGGTATATTGCCGACAGGCAGTTTGTTGGTAGGTTCTAAATATCTACTTACTACAAGATTCATAGGTTGTTATATTGTGGTTTGGTGGTCATTTTGTAATGCTCGTCTTGCTAGTTAGAATCTATTTGTCTATAGGTGTATTCTGGCAGCCTCACTTAGTTTCCAGTCCAGGCGTAGCGTTGTACCACCTTCGACCATAACACCAATTAACATCAGTGATGACTTGTGGTCAAACGCTAACCTGTAGGAAATATGTAGAGGAAAATTTCTTACTAGCTTCACATTTTCCAATCTTCTTTACGCCGCGCCGGTAAAACAATCAGCTAGGGAACGCCCGGCAGGTAATTTTTTACGTTGTTTGCCATCATAATGATCCAGTCCCCATTTTACTCGATTTTCGTTTTCGTTTAGCTATGTACTAAGTGGGTACTTATCTAGCTACCTACCTATCATTTTGTTAGGTTATTCACCTTACCTACAGGACCTATAGTAGATATAGGTACCTACCTACTATGATTTCAAAGCGATGATGGCTCAGTGGTAGTGACGTCGGCCTGCGATCCGCAGGACATGGGTTCTAATCCTACAATGAGCTTGAGCTTTCGGTGTAAGGAAAAACACCGTGGTGAAACCATAGCTTGGTGGTATGGTATTTTCTAATAGTACTCACATGGCTAGCTACCACCCTCGTGTTAAGAATATGTAGCCAAGCACCTATCGGTGTGTTCTGGCAGTCTCCCTTGAGAGCCATCAGTTCAAATCACCAGTCCATCGCATCGCAGGTGTAGCGTGATGCCATCTCCGACCACATCGTCACTTATAACACAAATAGTAAAAAAAAAGATTGATAAATGTATAATTATAAAATATAGGTGGTGTGTATATACTTACTACTTCTTAATACCTAGATAAGTACATAGTTAGTCTGGTATGTCTAGGAAAGGCTTTAGTACAGAGCCATCACATAACGTCACTTGGTAGGCACCTATATGTAGGAAGGCTCACAAACAGCTGCCTATAAAGGTAAGTAGGTACATTCTACTACAAACCACAACAACATTGTGTACCATAACATAATGTTCCTGTAATCGCCATTGTTATACGAAACTGTGTTCTTGGTCTGTTTGTCTGTCCTTCTTCACCCACGGAGTAACTGATCGACTTGACTTCTAGCTTAGTTTGTTTCGGCTAAAAAATGTATAGGTAGGTACATAAGTACCTAATAGTTGTCATTACGGCCAACAAATGACCATCAAGCGGGTGTTTCTTGACGGGGCGGTGTAATGAGGATGGAACATGTAAGGAGTTTTATGAAGAAAGGGGTCATCTTGGAAATTACATTTACAAATACAAATACAAATACAAATACAAATACAAATACAAATTTATACTCATACTAGTTGCGCTCCTCGGTTTCGCCCGCGTCTTCTCGTTATCCCGCCTTTTTCCGGGATAAAAAGTAGCGTATGTGTTAATCTAGGGTATAAGCTATCTCTTTTCTGAATTTATTCAGATCCGTACATTAGTTTTTGCGTGTAAGAGTAACAAACATCCATCCATCCATCCATAGGTGTACTCACAAACTTTCACGTTTATAATAGGGAGTATAAGTAGGATTTAGTGTCCTAATCAGAAACGATAAATGTAAGTCAATTTAGCTGTCATTCATAAACTTTTGCACTGAATAATAACATTTGTCAGTTATCAATTTTAATAATGTATTTTTGAGTCTTTATTGTTGTACCTAACATAATTATTTTCAGTCATTTGAAAATTTACTTTTTATCCCATACCACTGGAAACCGCGGGGCTAAGCTAGTCTAGCATGAAGCTATGTAGCGTTCCTCTGTAACGGTTCCCTGCCCCGCTTGGAGGATTAAAAACATCGTTAACTCACAAAATGAAACACAAATATTTGCGTCATTGTGTTTGAGGGTGGTGGCGGATTATAGTTGGAATAATAAGCCATGAGCTTGTTGTTTTAGGAGCTGAAAGGGTAAACTTTATAGTGAAAGTTACAGTATCCACTTATACCTACTGTTGTATCTTATCTAGATGTGCAGTAGGTGAGTATTCGCCTATAAACCGCGTGGAAAACGAACGCGATAAGGAGGAAAAGTGGATGAAAAACTTAAGATAGGAAGACGTTTAGTACTGCGCTAAGTTAGGCAACGAATATAAGGCTCAATGTGCTTACCTATATTCTCAGGTAGGTAGGTATATACGTGTCTTCTTCTTCTTCTTGCCCTGGTCCTATCTACAATTTGGGGTCGGCGCAGCATATATACCTACTTACTCTTGTTCCACTCTCTCCTATCAGCCGTCATCACTTCATTACCCCTTTCATTCATATCGGTCCTGACACAATCCATCCATCTTTTATTTGATCTTCCTCTTCTCTTTCATCCCTCCTCATAATATGTCCATACCAAACAATTCCCTTTCAACTTTTCGTTCTTTACGTAGGTAAGTAACTATATACATAGCTACGAGTATACAACTGCTATTATTGTTATAATTTTAAAAACGCATCGCAGATTGTATCTTAAACTTTGAAATCCGTTGCATTATTCATTCGAACTATGAATAACTTCGGTAGACACTGAAGAACTTTACAAAGATATCTTACTCAGATGTCTTTACTCAGAAGTTTGTTTGTAAATAACACGTCATACTCTAGTAAAATACTGAGTTTCAGTTTAGTAAACTTCGATTCGAAGTCATCAGCACTTTCCTGGAAACAGAGGTAAGTTATTGCTTTACCTCTTTAGGTTAGGTTTCCACCAAACCTAATTTATAATTGACTATCTGCGCCCCGCGGTTTCACCCGCGTCTTCCCGTTATCCCGCAGGAACCATTTTTCGGGATAAAAAGTAGCCTATGTGTTAATCCAGAGTATAAGCTATCTGCATTCCGAATTTCTCTGAAATCCATTCAGTAGTTTTTGCGTGAAAGAGCAACAAACATACATACATACATACTCACAAACTTTCGCGGGATAGGTTTTTAGTAGGACTATATTCTTCTTCATATTTAAATATAGCTAGTTCTAATTTTAACGTACCTACCTCAAGCTTACTTAATTAAAGTGTAGAGATTTATTAATAGGTAGGTAGTAGAGAAATACGAATATGAATCGGAATATTCAAGGTTAGGAATGCTTCATCCATGTAACCCGCACTTAGACAGCGTGCTGCGTGGTAGATTATGGACCATGCTCTCTCTCTCTCTCTCTTTGAGAGGATCCCAGCAGTGGGATCTTTGCTAATAATGATGATGATAGAAATACGACAGTTGATCTGGTGAAAAATCGCTAGTTTAACCTAAAGTAAATTATATACCTCATCGTAGAGACCAAGACCTACCTAGAACCCTAGAAGGTATATCAATGAACTATATACTCTCGAACTTAAGTACATTCAATGAACTACCCTCGAACATACATTTTTTTTAGCTGAAAACACGACAACTGTAAGGTAAATATATTTATTTACCTTTCGTTATCAATTTTTCGTGCCAAAAATTATCTTTCCTCTTTCCGATTCATTTAACGGCAAGTGTAAAACGTGAATGTTTCCTACGCAAATACAGTCGTAAATGTATTCTCCTCACATACATAACTAGATATGAGTAGGTAGATACGGTATTGTCAAATTATGTGGAATGGAAAAACCGTTCGCATTACCTACCTGGTATTATTATTGTCAGGCCAATTTTCCTGCATTGTACAGAGCTCTCTTATATTGTGATTGTATTTATGTACCTACCTACAGGGAAAGTATTTTATGTCTTTCGCCTTCTTTCATTTGAACTATTATAGTATGGTCAACTGTAGTGTTGAAATTGTCAAACGGTATTTAACCGATACTGACAGCCCGAAGCATTATAGCGTTCTGTTGAAAATGCCACAGAATGGTCGTTCATTCAACGGATGGCCGTGTTGGGCCATAAGCGCTAACTATAAGGGTATATGAGGATCCATTTTTTGAAGAGAGAAACATGAATACCGTGACCATAATAACAAGAGCTACCTACCTACACTAGAGGCAAATGCAATAATTATAATAATGAGCGCTAACTATCTCATAATACTTATTATAAATGCTAAAGTTTGTGTGTTTGTGTGTAAATGTTTGTTACCACGTATCATCGTAACTACATAATCGATTTCGATGAAATTTGGAATTGTTACTATAGCTTATACGCTGGATTAAAACGTAGACTTTTTATCCCGGAAAAGGTTCTGCGGTACAACGGGAAGACGCGGCGTGAAAAAAATAGTAAGGATATAATATGAAGATCAATTTTTTGAAGAGAGGAACCTGAATATCGTGACCACAATAACAAGACATGCGAGGCAAACGCAATGTAATACTTATCTATTGAAAAATAATATTTTACTCAACGCTGGTAAGTAATCCCATCACAAGATGAGATCGGTCGTTATCATTGTGGTCCGCACAAAGGAAGAGCCTACCGATACCATTCTTGGATATAGATACGAAACTATTGTGATGGACGGAGCTTGATTAATAAGATTTTTTGGCTTTTCTTACCGGACATGGTATTAGGAAAAGTGTATTTAGGATAGATGAGATATTTCTCAAACTTTTATTTCACTTTATTACTCTTGTTTTCAATACAAAAAAAGTCTTTCGCAAGTATCGGTTGACAGACTTTGACTTTGGGCTTTGAGTCTGTTTAAAATGAGTATGTAAATAATACATTTCAAGTATTATTTCGCCAATGTACCATTAGATATTTTCCATGATACAATTTAATGAGCGGTTGGTTGCTAGAAAATCATCTTATCCAATTTGATCAAACACACACAAAAGTTAGTGAGTGAGTATGCTTGATTGTTACGTCTTCATGCTGAAACGTCTGTACAGATTTGATTAAAATTTTATCATCATGGTCATCAACAACAAATAAGGATCATAGTCTATCGTACGATTGTTTTACTACCTATCTCTAAAGTCACTTAATGACTAATCGTAAACCAAATTCGGATCGAGCTAAAGCCAAACATTTATCAAGCCTTTATTCGCAAGTGATACAAGTGGAATAAAAGCTCCTAATAACAAATCCCAGGATTCTCGTAATGTCTGCTTGCCTAATGAAAACGTGCCTAGGGACCAATCTTCATAGTTAATTTGCTCGATTAGTCCGGAAAGGTAAACTGCCTAATATCGAGGGTTTACTCAATCGATGGTCCATTCGAATACGTAGGTATCTAATTGAATATTCATTTAACATTTTCTCTGTAGTAATGTTTGGGTCACTTGTATTATTCCTTCTGCTTTTAGATAAAAAGAAAGGGAAATTGCAGCAGTGTGCTAACTTGTGCTTCATGGTATAAACATTAAGAATCTGTCAGTGTGTCATCAAGCACCTATCGGTGTGTTCCGGCAGCCTCATTTGAGAGCCAGTTCCCAATCCAAGAGTAGCGTGGCAATATCTTCCACCACATCGTCACGTAAAATCTGGTGACTTAAGTGTGATCAAACGCCTAAAACATGTTGAAAAACGATGCTAATTAACATCAAGTGTCTTTTGGACAAACGCAAAGATATAATTAGATATAGTTTAGGTAAAGGGTCGAGGTGTTTTATAACGAAAAATTTAAGGTTCCAAGATTCCCACAGGTTTCACCCGTATACCTATAGCTAGCACCATTATAAATAGCAGACTGCTTAAAAATTCGAAATTATAAGCAGAGCAAATAGAGACAGCAATAAACTAGTCGATACTAAACATCAAAAGATTGTGGACGCTGGTCATAATTCTATCTTCCGACTTCCAAAGTTTACGACGTCGCGTCGTTCAAGATATCGAGAAATGCTCACTTCAGCTATATCATATTTCGGACATTAAAACTTTTTCATTGGCCACTGAAATGATACCAACTCGAGTTTCAGAAATATCGCTGCAGTTAGACGAGAGGTATTGCAGTTTTATAGGGCTGTAACATTATTTTTATTTATCAGATAAATTTGCTGCAGTTATCTCTTGTTTCTTTTGGAAGTGCTGACCAGTTGAATAATAGAGAATTGCAGTAGCAACTCGTAGTCTTGGAGTCTTCACGATATGAAATAAAAAATCTAATCTTAGACTCTTCCGATGAACTGACTTGCTGGTACAGCGACCCAAAATACGTAGATCTTACATTTTTAGAGGAGTCAGTTCTTTGGATCTTGCGGAATTTTATATTAAGTATTCTTCTAATGAAGACTTCTCTAGTCAACGGTACGGTTATTGGACTGTCACTAGTATGAATTTTCCAGTTGAAGTGGCAATTGGCAGGCCAAATTGCTTGACGAACCGATTACCGATGGAAAAGAAAGGTTCTCGAGTGGCAAATACGGACCAGAAGACGTTCTGTAGATGGGCATCCACTCGGTGGCCCGCGACATTGTAAGAGTCGTGAGGAACCGGTGGACGCAAATGGCTAATACCGCTTAATGCTCTCAAGGAGGAGTAGAACTGCATTGAACATTAGACATCTTGCGGCTGATGATGATGATGATAAGACATGAAATAAAACATGATTCAAGACGACAATAAAGGTTAGGATTGTAATGAGCTTGCTCTAATTCAATCAATAAATTAATAAAAATAATATTATAAATTAATGAATTACACCACTAACCGCATTTTATTTCTTACTATTTCTGTCCATCCAAAGGTTGTCTGGTAGAAATCGCTCTAAGCGATAAGACCGCCCATTGTAACACTAGCTCTAAGATCTCTCCTTTTCTGTTGTTGTATTTTTCTGTTGCTGTGGTGAAACAATAAAGCGTTATCTATCTATCTATCTATCTATTATACATTTGATTGCGCCCAGAAAATTACCTGCTAGGCGTTTCTTGCCTGTTCTTTTGCTGGCATAAGGGTTAGAACAGACGTAGCTTACTTTAAGTTTGACGTTTTAAAGAGATTACAATATGTTAGATATGGTTGTATCATAAAGTAAATATTTACCTAAGTGTTTTTTGAGTTTACTATTGATAACCATTGACCATTGATTTGCCATCGCTCAAAACGGTGAAGGAAAACATTGTGAGGAATCCGGAATGCTCAAGAACTGCAACATTTTCAAGGGCATGTGACATCTACCAACCCGCACTGGGCCAGCGTGGTAAATTATAGCCCATACTCTCTCTCTGAGAGAAGGCCAGAGTCCCAGCAGTGGGAACGTGGAAGGCTGATAATGATGATGATGAACCATTGACGTTACTTATTACAAAAAAAATGCTGTAAAGTATGTACAACTGTATCTGCTAAAAATGTTAGAGGTTAGTTAACATAATTTCGTGCCCCATGACTTTCGACAAGGAAAATTAACTCTTAACTTGGCTAGTTTTTTTCACTGTTTTCCTCAGGCGTGGTATAATACCGCCCCATTTGCTTGGCGTAACAGCGCCTTTTTCTGTATACTATACGAACCAGCGATGTTTTCCTTCCCTCCCGACTTTTAAATTGTTGGAAAAACAGTAACATATTTCAGCGTGTATAAATAAAAAAGAAAGCACAGTTTATGTTCTCGGTTTTGCTTGTATTGCTACATCCATTTGTCTCTGTTCACAGCAAATGAAACAATTGGAAGTATTTTTGTAACGTATAAGTACCTACACTCGGCCGCAAAAAAAAAACCACGGAAACAAAAGAAAATCCAATTTTATCCTTTTCTGAAAATGTTAATTTCTTTTAGGTCTAAGAGTTTACTTGGTAGTCAAAACAAAATTACAAATTTAACTCGACTAAAATGTAGGTATCGCCATCGCCACATTGTTTGCCATCGCTCAAAACGGTGAAGGAAAACATCGTGAGGAAACCGGCATGTCTAAGAACCACAATGTTCAAGGGCATGCGATATCTACCAACCCGCACTGGGCCAGCGTGGTAGATTACAGCCCATACTCTCACTCTGAGAGAAGGCCAGAGTCCCAGCAGTGGGAACGTGAAAGGCTGATAATGATGATGATGATGATGAAAATGTAGGTATGGAAAACATGACTATATTTTATGATCATACATTTTGACTTTAATTAATTTTGATAACGCCAATAGCCTCGCACTACAGGCATAAACGGGGGTAGCTCATGCCAATCCGGGAGTGTAAGAAGTAATGTTTCTGACATAGTCAAAAGAAATTCACATTAAGGTCTCTAAAGACAACTTTACACCAACTTTTATACGGCGTATCTTTGCAATTCCAGGAAAATATTAGGACACCTATAGAAATAGATTGCGTACAGACGCATCTAACGAAATGTAGGGTCATTCAAGGGTCAATCACCCGGGGGGCGATGCTCTGAAAATAGCTGCTTTGTTTCTTATAAAGTCTGTATTACACTGAGCACTTGACTTGAATAGTCTCGCGACAGTTTAGTCAGTCTGTTAGTATAAAAGTAGAGTAGGAATGTTTTTTTAAGGTAGCGTTTGACTACAAGTCTTTTGATACCAAGTGACGATGTGGTTGAAGGTGGTACCACGCCACCTGGATTGGGATTGAGGATATTGTCCGATTTTCCAAGAATGAAATGACACGAAAGACTTTTTAGCCTATTAACTCAGTACAATGTTTACGTGTTATACAGATTTTACCTACGCCCTGTAAACGTTTGTAACGTATCATCGTAGTAAAGGAGTAGTAGTTCAGCTTCATACAAATCGGCCGCCGCCGGTTTGAATGTGTGCGAGAGTAGCGGTGCCGTGTACGCACGCACTTTTCACGCACACAATCACAAACGAATGGGGCCGCGGACGGGGCCGCGGCCATGCACTCAGTACGGAACGCGCCGCCTATGCATCACCGCAAGAGTAGGCAATTAACTCGTCGAGCGGCCTTAGCTTACCTACTGTTCTTACTTTACTGTGGTATCATGCAGGATTAAGTAGAAAATGTCTTCTAAACATTGACATAACATTTTTAAACCAGGTACATATAGGTATGTTAAATCCGTAGACTCTCTCTGTCTCTCTCACTGTGTTTCAGAAATAAGTGTATTCATCTATTTTGACGTGACAACGTCTTATAAATTGGTTTGCCGGGTGACACTTCAAGAAACTGCGTTACGCTCCGCTCACGTTATGCGCTCACAATGAGAGCGAGTGAGAGGCACGCGTCCCTTCCACTCGGGCATGGTTAGCCCGCCTAAGAGCGAGAGAGACAGACATAAAAAGTGAAAGGCACGCGTCCAGATGAATATTCACATTAAAATTATTTTACCACTCAAAGTCGTTGTCACGTAAAACTTTCGCCCGTATACCGACTTTACAGGCAACCAATTTTTTTTTTACCAATAGCTAAGTACATCTTAATTATTTATTTATTCAGAAGTCATGTAAAACTCTTGCTAAGCGAGCGCGACCTGTATGATTCCGGACATTTGAGTAGGTAGGTAGGTACTCTGCAGAAAAAAGTACAAGCAAAGCGTTTGCCACTAAACCATTTTCAGTCCATACTCTCAGTACATCGTGAACCTATATGTAAGTACATGGTACCACGTAGTCCGTCCATGATATTAGGTGAGCGCGAGTTATGAGCATTCCAGGATATAGGAGCATCCTGAAGGAGGGCAAAGGGACCATCATTTTTGATAACTTGTGCTTTGAAAATATTGCAGATAAGGTTACCTACAGTTTCGGGGAAATGAAAATTCTTTCATATGTTATTTATTTTAGGTACTAGATATTATTTTGTAAAGAGCTTTGACAGGACGGTATTTGATGAGGTAATGCTTGGTTATTCCATGAATAAAATTGAAAGGCCTGTGGATAAAATTTAATTCCTGTCATTCCTTTTAAATACCTATTAGATGTTACTTTCTCAATCGCTTGTTTGTTTTTTGGTTCATTGTCAAAGATATTGCCATAGGTCGTTAAGGGTTGGCTAGACTCTAACTTCTGCTATATACTTACTAGTAATACAAATCTATTTGCTATAACAATATTGAATTGTGTGGTATATCTGCTTCGCATATATATATGTATATAGGACGTAGCTAGGATTGCACTATAGGGGGGGAAGAGAATGTACAAAAGGAAAACGTACCTAATATACTTATCTACAGATAATGTTAATTATGATAATGTGAATCATCTTTACATTATTTTTTCTTTCCATTCCAAACTAGAGTATGGAAGAACTACCTCGTTCTCGATCATGAACGTTTAAAAGAGCTTATACCTTTTGCTGATTGCCCTATTGTCTTTATAAATAGCTTTAATTCAATATAAGTCTTTATTGTCTACTAACCCCTGAAAGTCTATTCATACAATAAAATGTATAGTTCCGATAAGCAGGGGGCAGCTGCCCACTCTGAGCAACGTTTTGTACGACTCTGCCTTCAGACAATTATATCGTGCCCCAGGGGGCTGTTACTAACATTCAATTTAGCCTTTTGAGGTCACAAGCAGAACATTAATTCGGAACTAGCCGTTACGGTTGCAGAACTCACTTTAACATGGTTCTAGGATTATGTTGAAAACTTGGCATAAGCTTTATGTGTCTACAGGCTAATGGCAAATGGTGATGAGGTCGAGAATGGTACCCCTTCAAAGAGTAATGACTATTCACCATCAATTGAAACTGTAAGAGCCATTATTATACAAGTAAAGGAGCGTCGCGTCTTGGTACGTCAATGGGGTTGATTCTGTTGTCCGTTTTTTTTAAACTAAACTATATTATTTAACGGATATAAATCAGACAAGGAGAGCAATTCTTTTAAACCTGTCAAACTAAGTTTAGTTAATGAAAATGCACAGCAGAATCGACACCATTGGATATTTTTCAATGCACAAGCAATTTGTTCCGTAGCAGGAATTGACCCCACGACCTCTCGTTTAATAGTCGGCTTTTCGCCCATTGCACCACAAAAAAAAAACATTTCAATGAAATTTTTTTTTACGTACGTTTGTTTACAGTACGTTACAGACTAACGTACGTTTTGTGCATAAATTACTGTTAGTACGAGTAAAAGTAAATCAAAATCCTAGTGTTCATTTTAAAAGAGTCGCTAGTGAAAATAGCACGACAGTCAACTGTTTAAAGTCTGACAAACATATTTTAATTTGAAAATGTGTTTGCATCAAAAACTTTACCTAACGTTGATGCGGAGTTCTTCATACGAGCCTGTTTGTGCCCTCAAAGTTCCTTTGAACTCTTCTCTTGGTTTATTTTTACATTAAAATGTAATAAAATCTTCCGCTTTGACCGAATAGAGCAATATTTACGTTTGTGCACCGCACTTTATGTGATTACCTTACGAATGTAAGGCGGAGCTTCTAGCTTTGGTTGTTTTGATTTTGATATTCTTTGAGTTGGAAAGTACTATAGTGGTCGTTTGACTTACAAAAACAAAATAAGACAACTTGTATGAGAATCTTAATTTATTTGAGTAACTTTTATGAAATACACTAGAGGTAGGAGGTACATATGTATAATACATTTTAAATGACATTTTTAATTATTTAGTAACTAGTTGCACCCCGCGGTTTCACCCGCTTCTTCCCGTTATCCCGCAGGAACCTTGTTCCGGGATTAAATTGTAGCCTATGTGTTAATCCACGGTATATGCTATCTCCATCCCAAATTTCATTCAGATCCATTCAGTAATTTTTGCGTGAAAGACTAACAAACATCTATCCATCCATCCATACTCACAAACTTTAAAGTTTATAATATTAGTAGGAAGATATGAGATAAGTAAGTCGTTGGCCTGAAAGTAAGCGTCATTTTAGCTCATTACAGTTTAGTGCAACCCAGAATTATTTAAAAAACAACACCCAAAGTTATCAATGCACTCTGAACTTCGTGACTTTTGGATAATTATTGAGTACCTACAGTCTACAATTAAACTGACCTATATGTATGGAATAAACATTTACCCAACTCATAAAACAGTAATAAGCACTCGTCAGAAATGAAAATACAAAATAAAACGATATCGTGGAGGGCGCTCCGAGCGTTTGTATCAGGAAAATGACTCTCGTTAAATTTTCAATCCCCACCGAGAGCCAAGCTAATGACAGCTCGAGTCATTACACGTGGTGCTACCACGTACAATCTCATAGACAAGTCGCTTAAAACCTTATACATTTCCACCCTTATTGTCACCCCCATAGGGCTCCAAATAGATGACTTACGAACTTATAGATATAGTGAAAGATGGTTCGTTAGCGAGCATAAAAGTTTTTCTCGTTTTTAATTAAGCGACGTAGTTTATCGTGAACATATTTTAATCATAAAATACGTAAAAAAGAGAAATCAATTTGTAATTTTTTGCAAAGGAAACTAAAGATGTAAGATGTCTATAGGCGGCAGTATTAATTAACAGGTAGTCCGTATGCTTGTTAGCCACACTAACTTAAAAAAGCGCTTCACCAGTTTCATTATATTCGCCTTACGACAGTTGCTATCATTAGATATTTTTACACCAACATTTGGGTAATTGAAAAACAAAAATCCTTGAATTGTTTTTTTATGTAATATAGTGCCAAACAAGCAGACAGCTCGCCTGAAAGTATAAGCGGTCACCGTTACATATGGACATTTGCAACACCGGGAGCGTTTCCAACCCTCAAGAACTCTTTTCACACCCATCTTGAAAGACTTGACTTGACTTTTTTTATTGATAAATGATAACCCAAACAACTGCCAAATACTTTTTTCTCTCTACTCGATATTTCGTCCAAATTACACTTCAATATTGGGACTCCTTTAGTAAGACATTAACTACACTCGTTCTACGACAGATGTTTCAGTGAAACGATGCATAATTTTTACATCGAAGAGCTCTCCAATAGAGGCTGTGAAGTGGTCGGTCAGAGATGTACGAAATTTCATTAGTGAGTTTGGACAGAGGCCAGAGGATGAATAAGTCACGTGACTTTTGACCGACAGATGGTTAAATAGGTGAGAAGGGATTTAAAGTGCTCCAAACCATCACGACTCAAAGAGAAACGCTTATAAATCTTTCGAAATTCATTGAAAATGTTTTTAACTATACCTTTAATACATAATAAAATGGTTCATGACGTTCTTAACCATGCAATACGAAACATTTGTAAATATTAATTTGAAAAAATGTGCATTTAAAAATGGTAATCAAATAATTTAAGGTGTATATAATCTATGATTGACTAATCGTATCTAAATACGCACTCACTCACTCGCACTCTTTCACTCGTTAAGACTAATCTTAACGAGTGAAATGCATTTAACGTTGTAAAATGCTGAAACCAGAATTGTATTCCGTACTAGTTGCGCCCCGTGGCTTCAACCGCGTCTTCCCGTAATTCAGAAGGAACCTTTCTTTATCCGGTATAAAGCCTATGTGTTACTCCAGGGTATAAGCTATAACCATTCCAAATTTCATCAGAATCGGTTTAGTAGTTACGGTGATACGTGGTAACAAACACACACACAAACTTTCGCATTTATATTATTGGTAGGACAATTGATTTTCCGAAGATTTGTAGGTAAGTTTACATTCCGGGAAAAGGTTGTCTCTTCTGCGCTTAAAATACTCTGTGCGATCCTCACTCAAAGCAGTGGCGGGACTGTCCTCTTCATTCCTTATGAGTGGACTACAAACAATTAGAAAACTAAAAGTTTACCGTCGAAAACTGTGAAAAGCATAAAATGAAAAGTGATCAGTATATAAAAATTAAGGTTCCGTAGAATAGTGTTAACTTTGATACTTCATTAATACAATTGTAACAAAAATAACATGCGCATGGTCTAAAAAACGTTCGTTAACATGTTCTTTAGCCTGTTTATTACTAAGTTTATACAAATTTTATTACCATCGATACAGAGTCATTATTAAGATCCAATCAAGAACACAAATCTGTTGAACAAGATCTAAAGATAATTGGCGTCACAAACTGGAAACTGAAAGCCAAAAATAGATCAGTCTGGAAGAATGTTCTTGATCAGGCTAAGGCCCGCCCCGGGCTGTAGCACCTCAGATGATGATGAAGAACACCAATCTGTGCATAGTTTTCAAACATTTTGTTTTTATAATTGACCCTAGTAGCACCCTGTCGCACCTGATGGTAAGTGATGACAAGGTCGACGATGCGTGCTTCATGCTTGCGTAGAAGATACCTATTCACTCTTGACTTGAAGGCTCCTAAATTTACCTATAGAAAAACACACACATTAATAAAAGAAATTACACAAGTTTTTTGTTTGTTACATTTATAGGCTTTTAAACTTGCTACAGAACCCTAAATAAAGTTTAGTCGCTCTCTTCGTAACTCTTTTTTTTATGTTTTTTTTCGCTTATGCTCGTTCTGTTTATCATGTGTAAGGAGTTATGACTACAGTTTGGCAAAACTTCTGTGTTGAAAAGGTTCGGAAAAGTTGACTAGCCAACACTATCTCGTTTTTATTTTAGACGACGAAGTATTCAAATGGTTCGAAAGAGTTCTTTGGATTGCGCGCCAAATAGTAGGTAACATCTAGTCGCAGTCTAGTAACTGGGCTATCGTAAAATCCTACAATAATTATATTCATACTATTCTATCAAAAATAATTTCTACTATATAATAGGCAATTATTCAACTGGCTACTTTACCTTCAAGTTAAGAATTTGGCGGAATTTACCGATAGCGGTACTTGGTGACGTACCGCTATCGGTAAATTCCGCCAGCCTTGCATAACAGTTCCCAGTCCAGCTGAGTTTGGCGCCACCTCCCACTACATTAGCATAACCTGCACTCACCATCATACGTTACCCTATAACATTTATTCTAGAAAAAAAAAATTTTTTCAAATAAGCAGAGGTAACCGCTTCGACATGTTTTTTTTTCCAAAGAAATGACATTGACATTTGACGTTTATTAGAAGTACGTTTTTTTTTTTTGTTTTGGCGTCACACGATTAGTGTATTTGCCAGTGTCAAGTATAAAATATTTCAAACTCAGAGAGTTGAATCAAGGTTAAATGATGATGATGATGAAGATGATGAGATGAAGGATGAGGATAGTGTTTAAGTAAAGTAGTGGCGCTTTACTTAAACTTTACACGGACTTTTTTGAAGAAACTCGAAAAGTCACTTTCACAACTTTATTTCAATTTCCCACACTCGTACACATTAACAAACACAATAATGGTTAATAATCCACCAATATTACATATTATCACTCGAAGAAACACAAGTTTTGGGAATAAAAACCAAATTTTCACGTTGACAATGCGGTTGCCGCCAAAAAAGTCTAGAGATACCCTGTAAGATTTATTCTAGAAGAAATTGTTTTTTCAAATAAGCAGAGGTAGCCGCTTCGACTTAATGTTTTTTTTCCAAAGAAATGACATTGACATTTGACGTTTATTAGAGACGACCTGATACTTACGTTCTCTTGCCTTGGACAGCACAATCAAATAAGGCACAGAATATAATATATAGTAGGTACCTATATACTTATGGTGAAATAGATGGTAGTTACTTATTCTCCTATTATCTGATAGAAAAATAATAGCAATATCAAATCTTTTTAAACACTTTTTTAATAATTGAAAAACGCAGCGTAATTCACATTTCATATAAGTATCCAATGTACGCTGTCTCTCCTTGAAATAAAGCGGAGGACATAAAATCTACAACGCTTACGCAAATAACCTAGTGCTCCGTACAATATTCATTTATGCACTGCAATATCTCATATGGGACAACACTAAAATGCATTATTGTACAAGTTGGTGCGATCTAGATTCAAACTTGTCTTTTGTGAATTATACATGAGATGATACTCTCAATCTGTCGCGTATAAAGACCAATGTAAGATGAGCTACCTCTCTTGTCTTACTACTATAAAATCAGGGGTGAAAGGGAATCATTCGTTGATTGGCACAGGTTAGGTGTAACTGGTTGGTGAAGGCTTATGTTTTCGTCGTTGGCAAAAGTTTGACAAATAGTTCCGAGTGCAGTTTCAGTACAGTTTCGTTGGACGATAAGCTGATATCTTCCTCTGGGTGACAAAACGATTTCTATTGGACAGTTTCTTGTTCCTCTTCGGAGTGATTTGTGATGTTGTTGTCCGTAAGTTTACTGCAATTTTCCTATTTTGTTTGTGACTCACTCAGATTAGGAACTTAGTTCAAGATGTGGTTTATAAAAACAGCATTTCTTTTATCAAGTTTTGGTTTCGGTTTTATGGCTAAGACCGCAGTTACGACCGTAGTTTACCCTTTATCTCGCAGATACCCCTTTTCTGGGTTAAAATGCTTGTATTGTTCCATCTCGTTTTCTAATTTCACTCACATCCGTCAAGCCGTTTCAACTTGAAGAAGTTCCAAGCACATAGGTATGTACATACAAACTCGTTACTCACGCAAAAACTTTCGCATATAGGTATCATTCTAGCTGCGCCTTGTGATAAGACCCTTGGTTTGCAATTTTAAAGTTGCTTATACTCGTATGTTAATCTTAAGTTAAGTTAAGTATGACCTATCTTCATTCCAAATTTCACTCAAATCCGTTTAAGCCTATTCAGAGTGAAGAACTTACAAACAACAAAATATTTTAATCGCATTTAAAATAGTTAAGAATCAAACTCTACTTAGGTACCTAACAACAGTGTTAAAGTTGTTCCCGTATGCGCCAACCAAAAGAATAAGCTCTCCTGAAATTACATACAAACAAAGCACAGTAAATCTATTTAACGACTTTACTATAAAAGTGACTAAATCAGTAAACGCGGCTAGGCGTCCGTTAATGTGCAAACTTACCCTGGGCGCTTTGTGTGCTTCCAAAATACGCTGCGGACCCCTAATTACGTCACACGCTCGCACGCAAAAAAGGAGCGCTTTGTTTGGAGCCTAACTTTAGTTTACGTTATTCGATTAAACAAACTACAGCGATTAACGTTTGTTCTAAAATTCAACTTTCCCAAATTATTATTTCCTTAATTTAAGTTAATTTATGCTACTTGATAATTATATTATAATGTTATTCGTTGGGAGCAGGGATCTATTGTGAAAAGAGCGTATTTTAAAACAAGTTATGTACTTTAAACATATAGAATATAATACTAAATGTTTTCCGCGGTTTCACTAGCGTGGGCTACACAGTTTATCGCAATAAAAAGTATCCTATGTCCTTCCTCAGGATTCAAACTATCTTCGTACCAAGTTTCATTAAAATCGGTTCAGTAGTTTAGGCGTGAAAGAGTAACAGACAGACAGACAGAGTTACTTTCGCATTTATAATAAGTAAGGGAAGAAGGGATAATACAGACAGATAATATTATATTGTTTTACGACAAATACTTTTTTTATCAAACCCCTCGACATTCGTAGCTAAGAAAACTCTCGAAACTCACTCTCTCTGGTCACATTTCAAATAGAAAAAAACTAAATTAAACCATTGATTCACAAACCCAGTACTAAATTTGTCGTATTGGGACTACATGTGTAATTTATTCATCAATTCGCCTTAGCACTTCCGGTCTTCGTCAACTATTTGTAGTTTCATTTAGAAGTGGCACTAACAAGCTCTGATTTCCATTGAGATACAAAGTAACATCAAAACAGAAATCAGATTCTGCTTTATTTCAAGCCCTATTTGATTTCAATCTGCTCAATGCGATGCGATGTGACTCATGTGACCCAATGTGATGTGATTCAATTAAGGATTCTCATTAGGATAGTGTACATAGTTTCTGGTTCATAGCTTTACTGGCAACAATAGTTTAAGGTCGGGTCATTTCACCAGAAGGTATATAACAGCCGCCTTCTGGCTAGTACATTTTTTTTTAAATGTATTTAATTAGCAAACAAGCAGACGGCCCGCCAGATGGAAAGCGATCACCGTCGCCTATGGAAATCTGCAACACCAGGGGAGTTGCCGATGCGTTGCCGACCTTTAAGAACTCTTTTCACACCCATCTTGAAGGATTGCAATCTGTAGCACAGCGGAAAGACTTGTGTGGGGGGAGCTCATTCCACATTTTGCAAGTATGCGGGAGAAAGGAGCGCATAAATCGCGAGGTGTGGGATTTCCAGGACTCGATAGTATGTGGATGAGCTTTGTTCCGATGATGTCGGTGGTAGAACCGTGATGGAGGGATGAGATTGAATAGCTCTTCCGAACATTCCCCGTTGTATATTCGTTGTTTAGAATTTATTACCTACATTAAAATGTAACAAAAAATCAGAGAGGCAGAGAGTTACTTTCGTGTTTATAATTTTGGCATTGATAAATTCAAGGGTACCGTGAAAACTAAAACTGTCAATTATGCTTTAAAAATGTCAATATGAAAGAAATAAAAACTCATATTCTGGCTTTTATATAAAAAGGCAAGTTGCCTGCATTTAGGTAGCTGGTATCGAGTATCTACTTACTTCCTTAAAATGAGTGTGAAGAGAGTTCTTAAGAGGCGACAACTGCTCTAGTTTGAAGCGTCCATAGGCAACGGTAATCGTTTTTATCTGGCGGCCATCTAATTGTTTGATATTCTATTACATAAGAAAAACCTTACATGCACATAAAAATAAATTACTGCTGCAACAAAAGTAGCTGATCATACTCGATTTTCGATAATCTTTTAAGATAATAAAGAAAATCAGAAAGTATGTTATTGTTCAGCGTCTTTTGTCGTTAACCGTACGATGGTGCTTAGTCCAACGAAATAGAGTCCATATTTGATCTGTCAAAAGGTCAATCCAAAGACAATGTATAGATCAATTTGCACCGACAAAATCTGAGCTGGAAAGCCACCGCTTTATGCAAGCTCCCTCCTCCCGTCTTTCAGCTGAAGAGTTTGTAATTTCAACGGGGAGTTCCTTTGCGTGACTTTACATTACTCGGGGGTATTAGTTCAACACTTTATATTAATTTAATATGCTGAGTGACGTCAACAAAGTTTTTAGAAAGGCTTCATTGGACTAAGCTGATGCTATGGTTAATATCTGTAGGTATGTATAAAGTTCAAAGTCCCTGTTCTAATTGAAAGTTTTGAACTGAATCACTGATAGACCTAGAGACATGAAATTTGGGGGGTAGCATCCGTTGGTAATGTAGGGAAGCTAGCTAAAAAATGTTTTTTTTTTTAATTACCCTCCTTGGGTAAATTAAAGGTTGTAGACCAACTTCCACGTAGGCAAAACCTTTATAAAAAGTTTTATATATAGCAGGTTGCTAGTTAATAATGATTTTTTTACTTTTTACTGGGAAGCGTTCGACAAACAAAAAAAGGCACTTAGAATATTTGATTTAGAATATAGTATAGAGTTAGTAGAGTCCTTCAGGTAAAATTATAATAATACCACTTGGGTTTTAAGGGGGTGATTATAAATGTCTGAAATACTTATTAAAGTTTCAGCATCTTCATTTTCTTAGCACTAATAACTGACATTTATTAACATTAAACCGCCATTAAAAATCCAATAAAACGAATCTACATCATCCGCCGCATCAATTCCTTTATCTCTAAACCTATAAAATTGGCGGTTATTAAAAGTTTCGCCCCCTTAATTGCGTATCCAAAGCCAAATCCTTATTACTGTTATGGAGGATAGGGCTTTAAGAACAGTACATTTATCTGGACAGTTACTAATCTCTTACTTTTTTGGATCTAGGGCTTAATTACGTCCAGTGGAGATATCAACACGTAAAAATGTTGTCAAGTTGATGTTATAAAAAATGTTTTGGGCAACTTTATTATGATACGAGCAAGTCACATGCTTAATGGTAAATGCCAGCCATTACAGTTCAGTGCTACCCAGAATTTTGAACTTCAACAGTCGAAAATCCGGTGCAGCAGTGTAATGTGCTCGTCACTCTGAAATATTAGATGTTACAAAAGTGTATGCCATATAATTTCACTGAAAACATTGCTTTTCTATCATGAACACAGGACATATCCATTAAAATACTTATTTTTTCGGATGGTCGAAGGCCAGCCGGACGTCCTAGATACCGCTGGAAAGACGCAGTGGATGCGGATCTACGCGAACTCCAGACTCTAAACTGGGCTGAAATTGCTCAGGATAGATTGCTATCTCGTTTCCGAGGCCAAGACACATTTTGGTGCGCTGAGCCATCGGTGTTTTTTTTTTTGTACAAAGTAATTTATTGCCATTAAAAACACATACATATTATCGAAAAAAAAAACACTGAGTGATCATTAACAATACATAACGGCAAAATAGGAAAAACTCAGCTTATGCTGCGTTTACATTTGCATGTGCACACAGCGCTGGTTTTTAGTTTACCCCTGTGCTCGGGCAGTTCTTCGCCGAGAGGTTAAGTAAAGATCTTGTATAGCAGTGTGCGTAAGAATTTTTATACAGAGTTGTATCACTGCAGTTTAGCATCCCATCCCATCGTGTCCAACCAAAGTCACGAAAGTACAGAAAGGTCACTAAGTCCCATTTACGTCAGGCCCTATTATCCCTTGGAACATATTGGACGACCTTTAATAGGGAATCACCTCCGTAGTGGTAGGTCGATTGTGATAAGTTATTACTATTAATATAGGAACGTGGACGTTAGGACCATTTTTATAGTGCAAGGGCTGATATTTGCTGAGATTGTGGAGTTCGATGGTGATAGAGGTCGTTTTTAGGATTCCGTATCTCAAAGGGAAAAAGGAACCCTTTTAGGATCACTTTTTGTCCGTCTGTCTGTCCGTCTGTCAAGATCCGTTTTCTCAGAAACGCGTGGAGTTATCAAGTTCAATTTAAATAGTAATCAACCTCCTAAATTTACACAATCGAACAAAAATATGACATTTTTGCCGCATATTTTTTGACACTCGCAAATAACTTAAAACCTTTGGGTACCTACCTAATTCCTGTTGACCTAGAATTGTGAAATTTGGCAAGAAGCCAGATCTTACAGTATAAGTAAAGGGACATATCTGAAAATCATAAATTTCTGTAGTAGACTTGCTCCAATTTGAACAGTTGTAAATAAAGAAAAAGACTGTAAGTAAATGGGATCGTGCCCAACAAATTACCTGCAGGACGTTTCTTGACTTTTTTTTTGCTGGAGGTTGAAACACGTGTTGTAACTAGTTTAAAAATATTAATTTGACGTTTTATAGTGGCGACAGTTATACACATTGTATAAATAAATAAACATATTTTAGAATTTAGAATTTATTCAAGTTATCATCAAGATATTTTACATATAATTTTGTACTGAACCCTCGGCGCGCGAGTCAGACTCGCACTTGTCAGGTTTTTTGATTTTATCGAATGTGCTGATATGTATGCAGTAAGCACAGAGCCCCTTTTATTTTAGTATCCTCGTTATTATCCAGGCTTCGGTTAATTTGTGCTTCGTAGAAGTATTAAATGTTTTAGTTTTGTGAAAGTTTTGTGTTCAATTATGCATTAATAATCAACAATAGTTAGTTAGCTCTTGGGCAACGGTTACTTACGCGTGGTTAGAAAGTGTGTTGGTGGCTGTATCAACTATATACCACAATCCATATAGTGTTACAAAAAGTGACCTATTTATTAATGCACGGAATACCAAGCTATCTCCATTCCCAATTTCACATGAATTGGTTAGTGAGATAAAGCAATACAAACACACGCTTTTTACTCACTCACTCATAAACTCGCACATGTTTTTACGCAGTTATTGGAAATTCAATTGTAAACTTCGTGCGTTTTGAGTCTGTTTTCTTTCGTATTAAACTCTCTGACTCAGTTGATTCTAGGCCTCGTAATAAAGACATACGTAAAGTTCTAAAGCGCTTATTCTAGATCTTACAAACAAAGCGTGTACATGGAAAGCAAAGGAGCACCCTAAGTCATTAACTTGAAAACTTAAACGTTGTTGTTTGGGCACATAAAGTAGCTGTATAAACCTGAATCCCCGAGTCTTTATAACCCTGTTATATCCTATAACTTTATCAAAAAGGAAGATGAGTTACCTTCTCAAAGGGCTTATTCTATAACTGCCCTGTTACAATTATAAGCAAGCACACACATTCACAGCTACATTTTAAATCTCGTGTTATGTAAATAACCAGAAAAACGAAACAAATAGCAATAAATAATAGTCGTTTCAAATAAGTGACACACCAAATTCCAGTCGAACCATAACTAAGGCCCACTTGCACGACAAACTAAACCTAGTTTAAAACTGAATTTAATTAAATATTTTCCATACGATTTGACGTTTTAATTTCGTTAAATCGAGATTTAAATCGGCCATGCAAGTGGGCCTAAGACAGGTAAGCCTAATTAAACCTAATATAAGCGGCCCAGGCTCGATAAGTCAGTGTCTCATCTCCCCTTTTTGGTTATATCTATCGTTATAACACGTATCTGGGCTGCTAATTATCATGCTGCTCGCGTGTTCGCGTTACATGTTAATATCATTTGTACTCCGAAATATCGGATTTCGTTTACATTTGACTAGTTGCTTTGGTACTTTACTTGGAGGTGAAACCAGAATAAGATGGGAGATGGGTATGGCTACAGAAATTCACTGTAGAAAATTCTAAACACTCAGATCTCTGTATTACCTTATTACAGCCACTAAAAGATTAGCGGTATTAGGTATTATATTATTAGGACTATGATAATTTAGAAAACATTGTTAGTTATGAGAATTTTGTGTTGTTAATATTGTGTACTAGCGGCCCGCCGGCTTCGCACGGGTATTTAACAAAAAAATCATTAAAAATTATAATACTTACACACATTATTGGAGTTTTAGTAAAGATATCTACTTTTATTGAAAATAGACATCAATATTTATACGATACTAACGTCACTCAATTGTTTTGCCTTCCCGGAACCTGTCTAACTTTATGGTATGGTATTAAAGTTCAAATTGGCTCTACATTTTAGGAAGAAAACGTTTGTATGGGAAAAAGAAAAGGGCTGTTTTTAGGGGTTTTCCCGGCAATTATTCAGATTTTTCTCGCCGTAAAAACCATTCTTGGGCTTCAACGAACATTTTAAAAAAAGAATTGGCAAAATTGGTCCAGGCGTTGTTGAGTTATGCGCTTACCAACACATTTTGCGATTCATTTTTATATTATAGATAATCACATTCCTAAATTTACTAAAAATTTTGTCACGTCAGTAATTCATTAGATACTTTTGCTTTTCTATCTAATTCATTAATCTGCTTGTGTATGTATGTGTTTAAAGATTTTTCATTTACGTTTTTAAATAAATGGCACACATTTTGAATCAGAACCAGTTGTAGTTTCGCCAACTAGAAAAGCGTTGTCAATACAAACAATTAAATAAAGCTTACTGAGTCAAACTCAGTACAATAATTGTTTATTACTGTAATTCAAACTAAACCTTCCCTACCTTAATTGACATTCGTAATCCGAGCTCAATTAAATTTTAATATCATCTTATCCCTTCTGTAGCAATAAGTCATTTCAGTTTCGATTTTGGATCAATCAATATTGTTAACGAACCCATCAATCAGTTAGGCAGACGAATCCTTCGAAACAAACAATCATACTGCGGTTTCTCCGCTATCCTACTACGAAACATCCGTCATTCGTGCGTACTTTCGAGTAAATGAGTAAATATTAGTAGGACTTATAACACAATATAAGTCCTACTAATATTATAAATGCGAAAGTTTGTGTGTGTGTGTGTGAATGTTTGTTACCACGTATCACCGTAACTACTAAACCGATTTTGATGAAATTTGGAATGGAGCTAGCTTATTACCAGGATTAGCACATATATAGTTTATAACCTGGATTAGCACACATATTTTTTATCCCGGAAAAAGGTTTCCTACGGGATAGCGGGAAGACACGGGTGAAACTATGTGAACATGACCCATGCTAAAGTTACCTTTAATGCCTTTAATTAAGTTAAGTACATAATTAAATTAAGTTGAGTAAAAACACATGATATAGACAGGTCTTTTAACGGCCCAACATTTGGCATTTAAATTTTCGTTTCAAAACGTTTACCAGCATTCTGTAAAACTTTCAAAATTAAAGTGTATTTAATCCCCAATCCTTATTTTTGTACTAAATCACTATCTCTCAAAACTTTGCAAGTAATTTCTTATAAATCACCTCTACAACAATAATAACTGAAACGCGAAATTAAATTCTGAAATTATAACAATTCAGCCTATTGTTGCCTGGATACTCCCCTCGAAGTCAGATTTCCCGTCATGCATTAATTTTATCAATTAATTCCATTTTAGGGGCCCACAGTTGCTAAGTATTTTTTTACTTGGTTCAGACGTTAGCGACGATCCTACTTAAGCTTAATGACCAAATTCATTAATTTACGAACCCTCCTTGTGATCTGTGACAGCATTCAAATACGAATCTATACTGTAACAGAGCTTTTCCTGTACAATGAAGATATTCAACCGCCAAGCAGTTGTGTTTCTCAGAGTAAAGGGCAATGTTTCCAGTGAAATTATAAAAATACTAGTTTCGCCGCGTGGTTTTACCCGCTTCTTCCGGAACCTATTTCCGGGATGAAAAGCCTATGTGTTAATCCAGGGTGTAAGCTATCTCCATTCCAAATTTCATCAAAATTGGTTTAGTAGTTACGGTGATACGTGGTATCAAACATACGCACACACACACAAACGTTCGCTTTAATATTAGTAGGATATTATGATAAAGAGATTTTACATATAATATCCCAGAGTGACGAGCAGTGCATTGCCGTGCAGAATTTTGACCTGTCGTAGTTCAAAATTCTGAATGAGACTGAACTGTAATGGGCAAGACATACGGTAACACGACATCCGTACATGATGACAAAATGCTTCCCTTTTTAAGGCAAACGGCGAAGGACTGGAACACCTTGCCAGCGTCTTTGTTTCCCGATAAGTATAATTTGGAAGTCTTCAAGTCACGAATGAATAGGTATCTTCTAGGTAAGCATTCTCCATCATCGTCAAAGTCATCACTTAGCATCAAAAAAATAATATAAAAATGTGTACATAACCTAAAAAAATCAAATCAAAAATCTAATGCGTTTAGAAATTTTATCTTATTAAATTTGACAGCTACCAATGTACCTTCTGAATTCTGATGAAATATACCACCTTTTGAAAAGCAAGGGTGTTTACGCACGGAGTGCTTTATTAATAAGTGCACCGTTAATTTTTGAGATTCCTCTTCGTGATTTATTTGACAAGGCTACCGGGCAGGGAATTTTAAATACCGGCACTTAATGAAAGTGATCCTTTGTGATGTACAAATTTCAATTATGTGCTTGAATTGTTAAATTAAATGTACTTAATCGTGGCAAGTGTTACTAACTGATTTTGAGATGTGTATTTAGTATTAAAAGATTCACCATGTTAAGCCACATTCACAAAGAGTTTATGCTAGTTAATTGACGTGCAGCATTTAAACTCTAAAACAAACGGTGTCATCATCATCAGCCAGAAGAAATCCTCTGAACATAATCTTCCCCCTAACAAATAAACGGTGTACAGAAGAATAACTGTGTTACTTTTACCACAAAAATCGTTTTAAGGCCCGTTTAGCTAGATCGCTTGAGCGATATACGAGTATATATCATATTATTGTAATAAAGACCTAAGGCTTACTTGAAACACGTGATTTAGTTATGTATTTTTCCTACCAAGCGCAAGAGGCTGATTTGTAGTACAAAATTGTTGCCGGTGCATATCTCATGCTGGTTTTTTAGTAAGACAGTATGTACATATCTACAGTCCTATACAAAATAAATAAATCAATCACCGCCATTTAAAACGGCATGTTAGATAAGTAGATATAAAACTCTATTAAAAGTAAAGCCGGATATACTAAGCCTACAAACCCCGTAGACCTGTAATTTTTGACCAAGATAACCAAAACACAATTTAAAATTTAAATTCCAATGCGCACACAAGAAGCTTACGTAAGAGTCACCCAAAAGCTATGGGGCTTAAACCGAGCTATTTCAAAAGCGGAGATTATTATAAAATTTAAATTAAGTAAGCTATTTAAATCTACGTGGCGCGAATGATTTATTGCAGCCCAGGTTTCGCGTTATGCTCTCTACCTGTAAAAACATTTTAGGAAAAGCACTGCTCTAAGTTTTATTTTCATGCATTCGTATTCATGGAATATAAATCTGCTGTTGTGATACCATTTGTTTTTTTGTATTAGCTTTAATTTTTTTTAATGTTATATCAGAATGTATAAATAGATTTTATCCTCGTTCATTTTCTGGGAATAAAATGTTTTGTGTTGTATGTACAGTCAACGACAAAAGTCGCTGAACAATCACACTTTTTTCTATTATCCTCATCATCTTAGACATCAATTTTTGATCTTATCATCACCTAAAATTAGGTGTGTTATGTTGTGGTCAAAATGATACCATGTAAAATGTAAAAAAAACAATAATAATTACTGATTTGAAACACATTTGGAAAATCGAGAACGATCAGCTACTTTTGTCGCTGACTGTACTAGCACTATGTCAAGTGGCATCAAATTGAAAATTTGTTAGTTTAAAAATTAAAAGTCTCATTTTTAAAATATTTTGTAACGTTATTTAATAACGGAAAAAAATTGGACTCGAAATAATAATATGAAAGCTTGTCCCTCCGTAATAGCCAAGGTATTAACTACATCAACGCCAGAATTTCAGCCGCAAGGTAGATTCAGCTACATAAATCCTTTCACATTTGATACCTTATCACACTCATAAAATATCACTGCTCTGCAGTTAACCACGAATGCTAAAGATTTCTTATTGTGGAAGAGTTCTAACGTGTAAAATACGCGAAGCTACATGCATTCCTGCGATGCGAAGGGGAAATTTTATGGGGGATATTTAATTACCCCCTCGGTCTGTGTTAATGCGTAGCCAGCGCTAGCTGCTGCTAAATATATTTTTTATTAACATTTGACTACAGTCTGATGGATAGTGATGACAAATTCGCAGATAGAGCATGCTTTGCTAGGAGATAATTATTTACTCTTGTCTTTATCATCAGCACCCTATTGCGTTCCCACTGCTGGGAATGGCCTTCTCACAAAGAGCGCGTAAGGCGCTTGAAAACGCTGAATGCTATTTTACCATTTTGTAAAATTTGGAACGTTAAGGACGTAACTTTCGCCATAGATTAAATGTAGGTAATTTTAATTCCAAAAAACAGATGAAGTTATATATTATTCCTGCGGGATAAAGGGAAGCCGAGAACAAGTCAAATAAATAAAAGTCCAAACACTATCGGCTCACATAACATGACAATGTTATCTTACAAAACTACTGTGGCATCCGTGATAGAAAACAAACATTAGCGAAATATTTGGGTACTTATAGACTTACTATGCAACATGTATACAGGTGGAACAAAATTATGGGCCCTGGAGGGGAACTACCTCAAATCCTTAAGTTAGGTACTTAGATGATTTTACTCAAAGGTATCATTATTTTATTTAAAAAAAAACGAGATAGCATTCAAAGATTTTCTTTTTCTTTTACGTTTACGTGTCATTTGTATTAGAATGATTGATGAAATAAAATTAATGGAAGATTTCACGATTTTTCTTATTTCTAAGACCAAATGTTTTTTGGAGAGATTTTATCAATAATCTTATCGCTTAGTAGAATGAAATAGCAATTTTTTTTAGCTGTTTCGGGTCCCGGGTGAGATAAGCGAATTTTAGGAAATCTTTGAAAGCAGTTTTGTTTCTTTTTAAGAATAAAATAATGTTTTCTTTAAGTAAAATGATCTACGTCAAGTATTTAAGGTAGTTCCCCTCTAGGGCCCATAATTTATTTCCACCCTGTATAAATGTTTATATTATATTACCTTTATTGTGTTATTTGAACAAAACAATCCACTTATACCAGAAGCCTCTATTTCATACATTTTATAGTTATGTTCTCACGCTTTATCAAATAAAGCGTGTAATGGCGGACTGCCGTGCATTTTCGCGGCGAACGCTATTTTCAAAGCAGCATATATAAATTGTTTCTACTAAAGGATTACGGTCCTATGTAATAATACTTTGGCTGTGATTTTAATATTATGTTATGCTGCTGTAAGCTTCTTTTTACATGTGACAGGGTAGCGTTTTCCAGCATGTCACTTGATGTTAAGTGGTGATGTCGAATGTGACACGTTGCACCAGGATAGGGAACTGTAGTCCACACTAGTGATATAATGTCAGCTACTACAAGCTACTACACTACACATCTTCCATGCAGGCTTGAAGCGGTATCAGTTCAGTGTCGAAGCGGGTGAAGAGTTTTCCGCAGCAAAGATTGAGCGCTCGCAACTCACACACTCAAATTTTTATTAATCAAATAGTGTGATCAAATAAAAATACAAAAATTAATATTTCGTCAAACCAATAATACTCATTTTTGATCAAATTTCGCCACAGACATTCATGCCAATTTGATCAAACTGTTTGAACTAATCTGTTTGATCAAATTACTTGAACGCATATGACGGCAATTAGCAATCATGCCGTGACGGCTAAACGTAGTTTGACAGTCAAAAATATATGAAGTAAGATTTCACTTTTACTTTTTTTTCAATCTCAGAACAATGCATTTACTGTAAGTAAAGTAAAAAAAACCCGCAGCTGTAACCAGAGCCAGTGGCTTGCTTCCATAAAACAAGAAGTCAAGCACTAGCTCTAAACTCAATCCGAACTAAACATTTGTTTGATCAAATCTCTATCATAACTCCGGAAGCTCATTACGAAACTGATTACTTGCTCATCAGATCCCAAGAATTAGGTCATCGGCAGTTTTGTTCACCTTTCATGTCTCTCGAAGCAATTTCCTCTAATAAGAGAGGTTCCGGCGGCGGGAAACAAAAGGTGGTCGGGCGAAACGCGAGCATGGTGGAATAGGCTCGTTAACTTTTCAATTTTCCGACGTAAGCCGAGTAATTGTTGGACCGTAGTGGCAGAAGTGGGACTAGTTGCTCAAATTAGTAAAAGCGATGATAACCATAGGTCGTCGATTTGTATCTTACAATAACTCGCCGACACCGAGTTCGAATGTTATGTTATGTGCAGATTTGCCATCGCTCAAAACGGTGAAGGAAACCATCGTGAGGTAACCGGCGTGTCGAACTGCAACATTCAAGGGCATGTGACATCTACCAACCCGCATTGTGCCATGGTGGTAGATTACGGCCCATACTCTCTCTCTAAGAGAAGGTCAGAGTGCCAGCCGTGGGAACGTGAAAGGCTGATAATGATGAAAAATGATGAATAGGATACATTGTGATCACTTTAACACATCAACTTAAAACTGGTTACCACGCTGGCCCAGTGCGGGTTGGTAGATGTCGCATACCCTTGAATGTTACAGTTCTTGGGCATGCCGGTTTCCTCACGATGTTTTCCTTCACCGTTTTGAGCGATGGCAAATGCGCACATGACTTATTGAGTCATAGGTGCGGGGCCGAGAGGATTCGAACTCGGTGTCGGCGTCTTGTAAGTCGCACGCCTAACCGTTCGGCCACCTTCGCTCTATGGTATCCTATTGAATAAGCAAATTTTGATTTTGGATTGATTTTGATTTTGTCTACCGGTTCACCTACTGAATGCCCGCTAGTAAAAATCATATACTGTGTGCGGATGCCTCGCCGCGCGATCGCGGCGCAGCCCTATTATTTACTGCTGAAATTGCCCGTGTAGGTACTAAACGACCTGTAGACACGTAGCGTGTAGTTTTATGCGCTACGGGTGCTACGGACATGCTACGAGGTTGCTACGACCGCTACAGTTCTACGACTCTACGTCTCGTTAAAAGTTAATTGCTGCCCAATTTTATTAGATGACCGATCCTATTACCTATTGTAGTAGTAAAAGAAAAGTTTTAGTACCTTTTTTGCCTTGATGAAGTAGTTACAGTCTTCTAGTTTGTGTGCCATGCCTTTATTTTAGTTTTGACTAGTTGCGCTCCGCGATTTCGCCCGCGTCTTCCCGTTATCCCGCAGAAACCTTTTTCCGCATCAAAAGTAGCTGTTGTTAATAAAGGGTATAAGCTATCTCCATTCGAATTTCATCAAAATCGGTTCAGTAGTTACGGTGATACGTGGTAACAAACACACACAAACTTTCGCATTCATTTTCGCAAGAATTTTCTCTAATATTAAATCCCTTGTGGCGTTTGACCACAAGTCACCTGTAATTAGGTGACGTCACGGTAAACGGGCTGTCAGGTGAGGTTTTCGTAACACACCAATAGCAGCGCTTGACGACTGATTATTACTGAAGGGTGGCTAGCTAGGCAAGCACTATGAAATGGGCGGAGTGCGGTTAGGGAAACTAGGAATTGTGTCGTCATGGTTGATAGGTTTGCTGTTTGTAGTTGGGTTGTACGGGACAAGTGGTTTCTCTATTCTCCTCGCCTGATAACGTCACGCCTACCTGCATCCTGACACTGGTGTTATAGCCCTTTAGTCGAGGTTCCAGAGACTTATAGCACCACTGCTACTGCACTGCTAGTGCCTATATGTCCAAATTTATAAAGAAAACAAGAAGGAAAACTGAGTGATGTCACAGTCCAGACAAACACTGCAATACTTAACCCCTAATGAGCTACGTGACATTTCGTCTTCCACTTGAAATGGACAAACAACCCCTCCTTCAACTCCTTAGATATTCGAGGGGTGCACTCAAATTACATACTTTCACTGACTTTTGTAGGCTTTAACAAGTCAAAACAGAGTTCTGTTAATGAAATTGTTTGTCCAGTTGTTGTTGGTAATTGAATTTTCTTTGAGAAAAATTGAGAAGTTGCAAATAAATGAAGGCACGTTCGTTTTTGATAAAGCTAATTCATTTTTATATATTACCAGCTGTTGGGCGACAGTTTATCGCGATTAAAAGTACCCTGTCTCCTTTCTCAGGCTCTAGACTATTCTATACCAAATTAAATTTAAATCGGTTTATTAGTTTAGGCGTGAAAGCGTAACAGACAGACAGACAGAATTACTTTCGCATTTATAATATTATCTTTTGTTTCTATATTTTGATGTAGGTACATATTACCATATGAAGGAAATTACATAAATAAGCGATGGTGGCCGAACGGTTAGGCGTGCGACTTACAAGACGCCGACACCGAGTTCGAATCCTCTCGGCCGCGCACCTATGACTCAATAAGTTATGTGCGGATTTGCCATCGCTCAAAACGGTGAAGGAAAACATCGCGAGGAAACCGGCATGTCCAAGAACTACAACGTTCAAGGGCATGCGATATCTACCAACCCGCACTGGGCCAGCGTGGTAGATTACAGCCCATATTCTCTCTCTGAGAGAGGGCCAGAGTCCCAGCAGTGGGAACGTGAAAGGCTGATAATGATGATGATGATGATGATGACATAAATAAAAAGAAGATTGTACTGCTTAAACTCCATTTATTATAGCTAAAAACGTCATAAAATGTCTGGCAATTAACATTAATTTTCCTGTTTTCCCTACAAACGTCATATTAAGATTAAAACGGAGATCAAAGTTAGACATTTTCGTAAACTCACATTAACTGCGTGAGTTAATGATAGAGGCCATTAATTTTGGGGCCAAATGCCTTTTTTGCACGAAAGGGTTATGGGAACGGAAATTAAAATTTTCATGCGAATGAATCGCTTAGTTTTGAACAAAGTATTGCGATTTCGTATTTGTACCCGACTCGTCTGAAGGTGGTTTGGTGAATTAACCTTTTTACACTTTAAAGTTATTTCAGATTGTGTTCAAACAAGGTCAATAGTACCCTGCGTGTTAAAAAAATCAAACTATACAGACAGACAGAGTTAATTTCGCATTTATAATATTACTACAGTAGTTGCGCCCCGCGGTATCACCCGCGTCTTCCCGCTATCCCGCTGGAACCTTTTTCTGGGATAAAAAGTAGCCTATGTGTTAATCCAGGGTATAAGCTATGTCCATTCCAAATTTCATTCAGTTCCGTTTAGTAGTTTTTGCGTGAAAGAGTAACAAACATCCATTCATCTATCCGATCCATACTCACAAACTTTCACGTTTATAATATTAGTAGGATAGTTAAAATAAATAAATAAAATGAATAAATATTGGGGACAATTGACCTAGCCCCAAATTAAGCTCGAAAATTGTGTTATAAAAAAAAAGGCCAAATCGCGGTTTTCAATTGATACGCTTGCCAACGAACACATTTTATTTATATTGATTAACTTATTAGTAGATCATAGAGATAATAAAATAGTAAGTACCTATATTATTATAATAATAATAATAATGCCCGCACAATCACATACATAGGCTCTGACCCCTAACTAGATTTCCCTGTATCTAGGGTATCAGAAACTACGAGGATCGGGGATCCACAACACCCAGACACAACAAATACTTGCGATTTTTTTTTTAATGCACAAATATTTGTCCTGTAGCGGGAATCGAACCCGCGACCTCACGCTTCGCAGTCGGCTATCCGCCCATTGCGCCACATCGGTCGTTATGGGTACTAGACAACGATACACATACATATTGAGAAATAAATACTTATATAGATAGAAATACCCAAGACTCAGGTACAAATATTCGAGTTAGTAGGAAGTGGGGAGAGGTAGGGATTATGTCTCAATTCAATTTAACTAATGTGTGTCAATTGTGTATGTTTCCCCATTACTCTCACCCAAGAATAGCCCAAATGCCAGTCGGGTATCTTAAAATCTACGTATATAACACTAAACTTACGCCCAACGCAGACATATACCTAACTCTGAGGGCCAAGAAAGGTTTTATTACTCACAAGATGAGTAAACTTGAAATGAAGAAGCCCACCAACGTCCTTCAAAGTTACTATAGGTACTAATTCAGTACAAGAAACCCAATGAACCATTTCAAAGGAAACCGCACTGATACAATACCCTTTGATTCCAGTTATATAACTGGGGGAAACTAATTAGTTCAAGGGTTAGGCAAGCTAGGCACGTGGCAGTTCCTAGAAATTCAATGTAAGAAAATTGTAGCTGGGGTATAAAGCTACATTATAATATTCTAATAAGTACTACCTGTTCTCTGCGGTTTCACCCGCGTGGGCTTAAGTTACCCATTTTTACACCCTTTGGTTGGGTTGAATTTCAAAAATTCCTTTCTTAAAATCTTTTCTCCAAATACCCTCCAAATTTCAAGTTTCTACGACTAGCGGTTTAGACTGTGCGTTGATATCAGTCAGTGAGGACTTTGATTCTTATTTATATACTAGCTGCGGTTTCACCCGCGTGGACTGCAGTTTATCGCAATATTTTTTTTCTTTCATAAGAACCTTCTCCTTGCAATTACAAACACAACAAAAAAAAAAGTGAAATCGGTCCAGCCGTTCACGCGTGATGCTGTGACCAAGGGAAATAGGGATACATTTTTATATATATAAGAGAAGATATGAACAAGTGTTATATGATTACAGTTTAATGTGAAGTCTAATTTGAGGATCGGTCACACAAAAAAATTGTCGGAAATTGTCTGTGTTTCCTTGTTTTCCTTTCTTTCACACCTAAACGACGACTGCAGTAACAATGTAAATAATGTAGACAAACATGTCTTTTCATACTAGAAAAACAAAAATTTCACGGGCATACAGGAAAAATCAGGCTATAGACAACATATTTGCCTACTCATGCGGAGCCAGATCGAAAAAAAAACTCACTAGATATCGTCAATTATTTGGGGGGCATTTTAATTGGGCATAGGGATAAATAAATCAATTAAATTGTTCCGCCGGCTGCGCCCTGTAATGGCATCGGATGTTATGAGTGCATCCACCCTTTTATGACCCTCCCCTCTCCTCCCATTCCATCATCCACCGGATTTGAAGAGCGGAGATAGGTGATTAGGTGTGGGTCAAATGAAAATGGTTTCGTGAGCGTGAAGAGTGAAATGTTGTTAACAAGAAGGACCTAGGTGTCGATGTGTGTATCTTTTTGTCTGTAAAATGAATGTTCGTCGGAATAAACAACATTTATGATGTTCAGAATTTAGGATACTATTTTAGGAAGTGAATTTTACCACGTTAATTTGCTAAAAATGAATAAGGACATAACTATGGCACAATACAAAAGTAAAACACAGATTGTCTGCCTGTCATATCATCGCGAATCCTACCTGTAGAAACCTTTAGTACTTTTGTGATCACGGCGCTTGCAACAGTGCTGAAATATCGATAACTCATACAAAACCAAATACATGGTAAATATCCCGTTTCAAAACCTAATTATAGTGTTAATGACAATGTCAGTCTAAAAAAGTACATCATGTATCAAATGTATTTATTTAGTAGGATACATTAAACGCCGGTTTTCTGAACGTCCGTAAGTTAAACGTCAGACCAAATTTCAGTTGAACTTTTTATAAAATTTTCCTTACTAAAAGAACAATGGCCACTTTTCATACTGCGCTGGACCTTACAGTAATATAATTTGTATAAAAATTTCGAATAGTCTACTGAAGTTATACGACCGGCCTATAACAGTTTTTGGTGTGTGAGATTTAGTCAGGTTCAGAAAAAGAAAAAGGAATACATACAAAAATAGTAGAATAGTATCGTAGCAAAAGCAAACAAAGGTTAGGGTTAGGGTTGCCTGATCTGAATCGATCTTCCAGAAGATCAATATCGAAAAATATATTTCATTTATTCTGGACTCGCCTTGAAATATCGTTTGTATAATCTTATTAGACTAAAATTAATTTTTTTCATACATAGCTCGTTCTCATACAAGCTCAGGTCCGTTTTGGCCATTGTTCTTTGACAATAAGATCAAACAGACATTTAACTTACGGACGTTTATAAAACCGGCCTTTAGTATGATCACTTTAAAATGTCAAACTTAAAACTAGCTACGCCAGTTCCAACCTCCTTAAGCCGGTAAAAGAACAGACAACAAACGCCCAGCAGGTAATTTTTTGGGCGCGATCACGTTTGCATTTTAATTCTTAACTGTTTACAAAACCATCCAATGGCCCTAGAGCGTGTAATGTCACCGACCACTAAATTCGGATCATGGAAGCGGTTCATTTAATTATACGCTAATTAGATTCCGTGCGGTTTCTGAACCAATAATGATGTAGAGCGCTGTTATCGCAAGGCTTAAAACATGTCATGGACTGGAGAGTCGTTTATCAGCCGAGGCCGGTCGAGTAGCGCCGTAATTAAACGTAACACGTTTCACTCACTGCTTGTGTTCTTGGCGAGCTTTTGTTGCGAACTTTTTGTTCGTTGACGTAAAAACTAAGGCATAAAAAAATCATAAAAAATGTTTTAGCTAAAACTTTTTTTTCATTGCTGGCTTCTGACACTTTGTATATTCAATGTCAAGTAGGCACTAATGAAGTTATGTGAAGTATATTTGACGTGGTCTTAGGTGTTGGCCAACTCTATTGTAGTAGTTTTCAGACCGGTCAAAGGCCTGCAACATGACGACTTATACAACCGGGACTAACAACTCAACGTGCTATCTGAATCACGGTAGCCCTCAGTTGCAAATACCACTAACATTCCCCCATTCAAGTGATTGTGCTAATAGTAAATTAACCCAGTTACTCTATGACGACCAACTGGACCAGCTATGCCGCTTTTATAAAAACAAAATTTAAAATTTTGTATACGGCCGGGGTCACAATTCCAGTAGTAATAGCATGAAGGAAAATCACGCATATGACCTTCTTCTATAAGCCGCTTTGCACGTACATGTGTACATAAACCAATCAGCGCCAGCGCTGTGAACAGTAGCGCACACACATACGTACAAACATACGCGGCATGCCTACCAACTATGAACTTTGAGGTGCTACTACTGCTACATTGGCTATATTACAAAAGGTATAAGGTAAAGGTATATGTTCAAGCAACATTTTCAAGGGCATGTGACATCTACCAACCCGCACTGGGCCAGCGTGATAGATTATTTATAGCCCATACTCTCTCTCTGAGAGAAGGCCAGAGTCCCAGCAGTGGGAACGTGGAAGGCTGATAATGATGATATGTTCAAGTTGTTCGCCAATCTTAGACGTTTGTGTATACATGCCAGTGTTCTTAAAAAGTTTGCCAAACGGTTCAATCTTGTGTGACAAGCGGCGAACAAACAGCCTGCCCCAGACAAGTGAAATGAAATGGATAGGAACGAAGTCACACGAGATGTCGACTGCGGTGTCGAGTGTCCTGCGTCGCGATTAGACTGTCTATGGACACCGGATTTGGAACGACAGGCAAAGTGCAGATTTAGTGCACTGCTTGATGATGCTAAAAATACTAGAGCAGCTTGTTATTTAAGTAAGTTGCTAGCGAACATGTTAAAAATGAAAAAATATTTGTTAAAATACCCTAAACATTTTTTTGGGAGGTATATATACTACCCTAATTTTGGTGGATTTCTTCTCATTTTTTTTTCTTGAAAAAATTGCTTGGACGCAGCTAGCCGAAGTTCACAGATGACTTTAATATTACTTTTCCAATACTTTTTTCTGTAGATATCAAGCAACTCTTCTGCGAATATATTGTTCTCATTCCGCAAGATATAAACCAATATAATTCAACAAAGATGTCTAATATCAATAATCTCCGATTATTCTGATTTTCCATTATATTACCCCAATCTCTTATTGGTACTCGTTCATATTATATATTAATTCTCGTTCATATCGATACTCTGTAAGAGGTTTTATTGCTTCACTTGAAACCGAGTTTCTCAACTAGCTTCTGCCTACCATTCCGTTTGCGTGGATTTTTACATAAATAAATTCTCCTGTAATATGTGTTTTTCAGTAGTTTTTTTTCTTTAATTTCGTTCATCTATATTATGATGACTGAACGTTTTTTGCTGTAGATTTTAACATCAGTAAGTTCTTTTGTAAAAAGCTACAATAGTAAATGGGTCTATCCACCATTTTGAAAATAAGCTTATCGTGTTCCAGTTTAAAACAATTACAATATGTACTGACAAACAAACAATTAAATCCGATCCGTTTTTATGATATAGGTTTCAATATCTTATTTATGGCGGTTAGCTAATAAAAAACTTTTTGTTAAGTTCAATAGAAAACATATTCAATTGAAAAAGTCATACATTTTTTTATTTCAACTATAGGTACAATAATAGGTACCTACTATGTCTTCTCTAAGATTCGCCTATACAACTCACTAGGGCCCAACCTCTATTGGGATTACAAAAGGCATGTCTAGACGCTCGAATAGCAAGCAACCAAAAGTCGTCTTTTTACGTTTAAAGAAGCTTTTACCTAATGTGATCAAACACACGTTGACTTCCCTGCTGCTTTTATAATATTAAAATAGGAAAGTGGTTGTTCTTCTGTCTATGTTTTACACAAAACGGAGCAGCATATCGACATGATTTTTTGCAAAGATATAGATAGATAGGCTGGAAAATGGCTACCAGTTATCCCAAAAAAAGGCACGATTGTTGTTAGAATTTCAACGCGAGTGAAACCACGGGGCACACCTAGTTTATCATAAATCGAATATGACGCGCCCACTGTCACCTCAGCTTGTTATTTATGTAGGCTAAGTCGAAACCCGCGCAAACTCCAGACTGAACTGCGCTGAAATGGCTTAAGATATGGAATGGTGCTCTCTCGTTTCAAAAGCTTAGACACGTTTTCGGTCGCTGAACCATTGGAGTTAGTTAGAATCAAATATCTGCCTTTAAATATCAAAAGAATCATCAGCATTTTTTAACAAAAGCAAGCATGCAGCAGGCCGTCAGTAGTTAGCAACAAGCATTAAGAGCACTTTCAATTTAATTTCACTAACCAGCAAGCAGGGCAGCGCACTGCAGTGCAAAGATAAGCGCGTGATGCATTAGCGGACTTCGGAACAAAGTAAACAGGCTGCCATCGCGCCACGCCCGCCTCCACGCCCATTTACAGTCCACACTATTTTGGGAAAGAAAATATTTCTAGAATCTATAAATTGTAGACAAAATCGATGTTCCCCGCGTCTTCCCGCTATCCCGCAGGAACCTTTTTCCGGGATGAATAGTAGCCTATGTGTTAATCCTGAGTATAAGCTATCTCCATTCCAAATTTCATCAAAATCGGTTTAGTATTTACGGTGATACGTGGTAACAAACATCACACACACACAAACTTTCGCATTTATAATATTAGTAGGATTAGTAGCATGATGTCAGCACATCCACATCAAAAAGCAATTCCACCCAAATGAACTTACTAAGACGTTTGTTATGAATTAAGCTAAATGAGGCTCTGTCAATGATGAAGCTGATTGTATCATTAACCTGTGCAATTAAACAATCAACACTCCATCGTGATAATAATTAATTGTGAAAGCTTTACAAATTAGAGCTGTATATCTTAAACCACAAATACATCGAAGAAAAACCAGCATTGGTCTTTTAAATAATGTTTCTAGTTGCTAACGTCTGCCTGTCTAGACAAAACACCCATCCCTATTAATGATTGTGATTAAACAGACATTTGCCGTACAAACAGCACGTTTATTTGTTTAGAGTAAATTAAGCTCACAATAAATCGTTTTCAAATCGCTTCTCTAGGTACGTATTAGGCAAACAGTCTTGTTTCAGTGAGGGACCGTGATCACGTGGGAAGTGCAATGAAAAAAATAAATAAGCGTCAGCTATTGGTCAAAACTACTGTCAGAGTTTTCTGCCCATCCCAAGAGCATTCAATAGAATGCTAATAGAGCTTTTCCGTCTTTGTTGGTCCCAGTAAAAATATCTACACATAAATAAATTAAAAAATAAAAATAAATGCCCGCACAATCACATACATAGGCTCTGACCCCTAACTAGGTTTCCCTGTATCTAGGGTATCAGAAACTACGAGGATCGGGGATCCACAACACCCAAACACAGAACAAATACTTGCGCTTTTTTTTTTCAATGCACAAATATTTGTCCTGTAGCGGGAATCGAGCCCGCGACCTCACGTTTCACAGTCGGCTAACCGCCCATTGCGCCACATCGGTCATCAAAAATATATACTAACATAATTAGTTTAGCACGACATGATATTATAAACTTATAAAGCTAAGAATATACATTGGCCACTTTGGCTTAACATGTTGGCAGGTAAAAAGATAAATTTAAAATTTAAAAAGAAAACCGACATTATGTCATTTTTCCGACTAATTCACCTTTCAAACAATAAAAAAACAAAATCAAAATTGGTGCATCCGTACGATGCCACAGACACATACACACAGACACATAAAACTTTTAACACACCGTCGTTTTTGCTTCAGGGGTTAAAAATAATAAAGAAGATTGTGGAGACGAAAAATAGCTCCACCAATCGAACAGCTGAAGGAATGTAGTTTGTTAGACAGACACATCTCCCATGCTTCAAATAGGTACAATGTGACAATGTAAGCAAATTTTAATCACACCTTTTGCTGAGATAAAATAACTCTGCCCCAGAAAATAATGATTCTTGAATGGCCCACAGCCCATTGCGTGCGACACAAGCGTAAGAGGTGACACTTTAGCCCCGGGCTAACCAGTTTAACCGGAAGAGGGCCCTATTACCCGCACAAAGTTATCTTTGGCATCGATCATTCACAAAGCGAGAGAACCCCTTTAATGTCAGATGTGGTCCGTGTATGGATCAAAACTTTCCGAGTCAAGGGATAAGGTGCAGGGTGTTTGATATCTATGGTGAGTTAGGCCCTGTTGCGTCATCATCATCATCAGCATATAACGTTATTTGTGCTGGTAGGAAAGAATAAGAAAGAGAGCAAAGGGCCACTGGCCCTGTTTAGGTTGATAGATGTCACTTGCCTTTGAATATTGTGGTAAGTGAATATACTAGTTTCCTCAGGATATTTCCGATACCTACCCTTTAATTTCCCCTTAACAGAATCAAGAATAAAAATAAATTTCAGTTGTGACATTTAGTCAATGACATGTAACCAATCACTGTACGGCTTACAACTCATGTTACAGCAACAAATAAAATATGATATATTAATTTGTGTTCAAAATTAAAACCCTTCCGGCCGCCATCGCAACTGTGTTTCACAACCAGTACTCTACGACGATTTTTTAGTCATTCATGGCAACCAGTTGTGATAGAAGACTATTTATTCTTGTTACGCAACCAGTTGCCAACAAGGTAAATTTCAAAAAGCCTAGTTGCTTTATAAGAGTTAACTTTCTTTGTCCACAACCCTAGTAGGTACTAAGACGTGTAAAACTCAAAACAAAAAAGATTAGAAAAAGGTTCGATAAAAATATTACAACTAAATTTTGGTTTAAAGGGAATCATTGTATTTATTACTCTGTCATCGCGTAACGATCCCCATCAACAAGCTGTTCCACCTAAATGCACGTATTTTGACATTTGTTCTGAATTAAGAGGTGCCAACTGAGAGGGCCGAATTCTGTGAGCATAATTATTTTCACAAAACGTCGACTAATTGCATGCTCTGCTGGCGACACTTCCAAGCTCACGTGACAGGAGCAAGCACCGGTATCACTGTGGAAGAGCGGAGCGACACTAGCTTTAATGCTGGAATTTTTTGAATTGATTTAATTTGAAAAGCATATCATTTACATTTGTGATTATGACATCATTATTGTTGATGTTTTTAAGCGATTTTATTTTTAATATCTTAGTGATTTGGCTGGTGGCTGGCGAAGTCTCTGAGAGCTTTCTTAGTTCATTAATGTCAATTTAATTGAAGTAAACGTTGTTAATGTAAATTTTACTTTTATTTCTTGAGTGATCCATCAACACGGTCTAGTGCTTTGAAATTATAACGATTTATAATTAATTACCCTACAGTGTGCTGTTTATCATTCACTACACCTACACATAAATAAGCCAGTCCCTCAACTACTACGTCACGTACTTTCTAAATAATTTTGCATTTCACTTTTGGATAAACATCAGAAGTGTTTCGAGTAATGAGACGTCTTATTGGTAAAAATCTAATCAATTTAACCGCTACGCTACAGGTCACGCTGCCGCTTATCACTAAAGAGCTGTTTAACTTTTACGTTCAAGTTTACGGGACGCTATGAAACAGCAACTGAGAGCGAGACGGGACAATGTAGGAAAACAATTTTGTACTATTACATACTTAGTTAGAAACTTTCTTACAATTTACTCCGATTTTATAGAAATAATAGTAACGTCTAATCAATCATATACCCAGCTCTGACATCTATCTAAGGTATCGTCTACTACAACAGCTAGACACGGAACAAATACTTGTAGTTTATATGAGCACGAATATTTATCCCTGTCTTGTATATTTCTATCTATAAAAGTATTTATTACATTTCTCTATTTAAGTATGTATATCGTGGTCTAGTATGTGCCCTTAACACAAGTTTCGAGCTTTATTTGGGGCTAGGTCAATTTGTGTGCAATGGTCCCCCGATATTATTATTATTATATATTTTTAATGTACAAATATGAGTCATGTGGCGATGGGAATGAAAAAGAGTTCTAACTCGAAAAGCCTAAGTACTTGCAGATAGTGTTCATCGCGGCTTACAGATGAAATAACTAAATATGTTCGTCCTCCAGAGAATTAAAACTTGCCCAATAAAAAAAACTCCAAACAAAGACAACGAAACGCTAAGAATATAAACAAAAAGTTCAAAAGTAGACGCAAGGGGAATACGAATCGTGCTACATTTTTGTAAAGCCTTTAATTTTATAAAGAAAAATAAAATAAGTAAAGCTTGGATAGATAAACAGGAAGATATCTTAGGGATTGTTTCAATATTCAAGCAATAAGTATTCGTATTATTGTTTATTGCTATGAAATTAATAAGTCTCAAGTCTCAGAGACTCCTTCCAAATGTAAGTTGGCAACCATGTAATTTTGTCACTTAAATTATTAACTATGTTTTTTTTCAATGAAGTTGAATGGACTAAGTGAGATTTAGTTCGATGTGAAAGAAAATTGTACGCATTCGCATTGTTTCTCTTTTTGTTATTAGCAATGTTATTCAGTAACGTATCTTCTTATTTAATTTAGCAAAGCAATAAAGTATAAAGGAGACAAAGTTATACATCTCGTGATCGGACTGTCGATTCTTTGCAACATCGATTTATTCGCACCCACTGATTTAAATGTCGGTTTCCGAAGAACCACCGGCTTGTTCAACGAACTTGGTAAAATAAATTAACTTGTTACGGAAAAAAATCATTTCGGTTTTAGTTGGAGATACTTTGGAAAATAAAAGCTTGCTAAAGGAAAAAGGTGATTTATATTAATCAATCTTTTGCATTAGCTCCTGTCAACTTCTGGTTACTTTGAGGTTACAATTTGAATTTACGCATCAAGTTTAATGAAATTTTCCTATGCAAGAATGATCATCATTCTATAACATCTGGTTTTTCGTTTAGGTAGAAAGCATGATTTAACTCTTAAATATAACACTCCTGAATATTTAGTTCTGTTATTTCATGTTAGTGAAGTTTACTTAAGGCTGAGACAAGGCCCAGTAACCTTGACTACTTTATTTATAATTATTTAAAAATGTGCAAGCATTTGACCCTAGTTTCACCTGATGGTAAGTGGTAAGATTTGACGTTCTCCTACAATTTAAACTTGAAAACTGACGAGTGACACGTTTCGCATTTTAGTCGCAAGCATTGCGGAGGTGCTTATTTTTTAAAAATTAAATTTGATAATCCTTAACTTAACTTTTAAATAAATTTTTTTTAAACAAAATGTGTTATTGAACTTGCTTACAATTTTTTTTTAAATCTGACAATGTAGGGACTTATAAAAATTATAGTACCTACCTACAACTGTAGAAGTTAAACCTAAATATCACTAAAAAAGAAACTACTTAGTAATTCATTAAAAAAAACTACAAAACACACGAAAATAACATCTTGCGGAACTTCGCAAAATAACTATTTTTAGCCACTCAGAAGTTATATACACTTTGTGAGTATCAGAAGTGACCAATCAGAAAATACTTTCAAAGTTAGCCGCCTAATCTGTTCAGACCCGTAACAAAGAACTACAAGTTGTATTATCCTAATGAGATCGTGCGATTGTTTGCCACACAACTTTCCCCTCGTGGTGATGGTTAACTTTTTTAGTTTTCATGCAGAGGTTTCTTTTTATTAATATATTATGTTATTTCAGTCAATAATGTAGGATATTGCGAACGGTAAAGTGGGACACACACCCTGTCAGCGTTTTTGTTTTCTAATATGCATAATTTGGGAGCCTTTAAAACAAGATTTCAAGGTTCATCTAAGCCATCATTCAATATCTGACATCTCAACTGATTCTGACATCAAGCACTATCACTATCACTACTTATTACGGGTATATAAAACAAAGTCCTCCGCGCCGCGTCTGTCTGTCTGTCTGTCTGTCTGATAGCGATAAACTCAAAAACTACTGCACCGATTTTCATGCCGTTTTCACTAATAGATAGAGTGGTTCTCGAGGAAGGTTTTAGGATATAATTTGTCATGTTTTTGTATACATTGGCTAAAATATAATGATATTTGTTGGAGAGGTCGGAAAAAAATAAGCCGTCTGGGAGCTTTCAACGAAAACGCTGCCTAAACCCTTTGAGATATAACAAAATGATGTACTGTGGAATTGTGTATCTTATATAGGTCTACAAAAAAATCCGCGATAGCATATGTCTATCTTTTAAGGATAACATACTACAACTACTTTTTTACATTTTACAAGTTGATAAAAATGCCGACTAAAATCAGATCGTGTTATCCATACCTTTATATTAATCCTTATCCAAATAAATCATTTCGTATTCAAGATCGTTTTAAAACCTGTACATTACTTTTTGAATCGTTGAAATCGGACAGTCCATTCAAAAGATATTACGAAATTAAAATGTCAATCCAATGGAAAATAAAACCATCGCGCCGGCCGCCCGCACGCCCGCGCCCCGCGCCGCCATCCATGGCCTTGCAGTGGCCGCAGCGCAGCGGGTAACGCGGCGGGCACCGAAGTGCGGGAATAATTTTGGAGTTTACAGAATATAATTATACGCTTTCACGTCTAAACTACTGAACTGATTGAAATGAAATTTGGTACATAGATAGTTTGAACCCTGGGGAAGGACATAGCCCACGCGGGTGAAACCGCGGGGAACAGCTAGTTATAGTTAAAAACGAAAAAATAATTTAACCCTAAGTAATTTTTATTATACATTTTTAGGTAGAGTAACTTTGAATACGGATAAATAAAACTTAGATAGGTGCGTGATTTTTGGTTAAAGCTTCTCTGTATAAAAGCTAATGTATAAAACATGACTTACTAGTTGCACCCCGCGGTTTCACCCACGTCTTCCGATTATCCCTCAGGAACCTTTTTCCGGAATAAAAAAGCCTTTTATCAATTAAAAGAAAATTAAATTAAAAAAAAAATGTTTTTGTGCGATTGAACTCGACAAATTGACACATTTCTCTTCAAAACTATCGCTTCTTTTCTCCTCACTTATTGATGCCACTTTAGCAACAAATCAAATAAGTACAAGTATCTGTTTCTAACACACAAACATTTTTACTTGTCTATTTATCCGTCTATCTGAGTTATCCTAATTAGATTGCCCGATTGTTTACCACAGCGCGGTGGCTCTCGGAAACTTGTCCCGTTTCCAGTCCACCTAATCGTGAACTTGTTTTTTTTCTGCGCTTTGAGTAAACAAGCTTGGTAACGTAGAGGGGTGCTCCGTTCAGATCCACTTTGATTTTTCGTTATTTTTTTAGCTATCTTACACGGTGGAACGTTATTGTCTATATCAGATACAAAACAATTTTTCAACTTGAAATGATGTCACAAAAAGTAAACAGTCAAACATGACATACAAAGGAAATTATTCTTCAAGGAACAAAACATTTTTGTCGTGCAATGATTTTAGGTGACAGTTCTTTTAATGAGTAAAGTATTACCGTATTTGTTTGCATCATCAATTACATAAAAAATCCTCATTAACACGCTCACTGCATTATGAGGTTTAACAAGCCACATGCATGACTTCCCGCAGGTGCGGCAGTCAAAATCGCGTTCTTTCATTCTGTTTCACTATGTTAACATTTCTACGAGTATATAAAATAATACTTCACTCTTGAGCTATATTTAACGTGCTTTGTAGAAACAACATTTGTGAGGTCGAAAAGGTCTCATACGCACTGCAAAAAAACTTCAACCTTGCCTCGAAAAGACCTCATACGGCTGCAAGTCCATGAAAAATGACTTCGCAGCGAGCGTGTTAAAATGTCGGCTTAAAGTGATTTCTAAACATCAATAGTTGGTACTAAAAATAAACGAAGCATTTACACATGCATACATGGTCATGAAAAACAGTCAACGGTGCTAATAGGAGCGTACCGTCGCGTGGGTTCCGCACTCGTATATAACCGCGAGGGCCTCGTAACTCTCTGTGATGGATTAGCGCTTTTCCGGCTTTTCAGCGGATCCCTAAATGTTGGCTCTTGCGGGACACCTCATATGCTTTGGGTGCACCTCTTGAGTTAATTTAATAACGTTCAAACTCTCGTACTTTGTAACTTAACAATAGAGTTGAAGCATAGAGAGCTGAATGGTTGTACCGTTCACCTGAGAGTCTTAGGTCGTCGGTTCGAATCCTGTAATGAGCTGGAGTTTTCAGTGAAGATAACTCTATCTCTAAGTATTACGAGTACATCCCGTCAATCCGGTTGCTCTGTTATGCTGGGGCCACACTAAGGTCAACGTCAAGGGAAATGTCAATGCCTATCATCGCGATAAATATTGCGTTAATTATTAAAGCAATTATGTGAGTGGCTTACACTTGAAAGGTCAACGTGAATGCACTTGAGTTATTGGCTAACGTCAAACGCCAATGTGAATGCCGTCGTCAAATGTCGTGGCCACACTTATGTCAAACGTCAATTATCGCGCTATTTAACGGCATTTCCCGTTAGTGTGGCCCCAGGATTACTGCTGGAAACAAGGACATACCAACAAACACCCTGTCGAAATTAATTAAAATATATTATATCCATTTGGGTGTGAGGAAGATCTCAAAATGTTAGTAGGTACACAACAACTTTCACATTGTTCCCGTTCGTGTAAAAACTTTTGCAAGCGATAAAAATTAGCCCCAAAAACCGCAGGTTAATAAAAAAACTTCGTAACTTCCACGTATATAAATTAACGATTTCGTTATAAAAATTTAATCAGACTCACAGAAGTTAAAGTTTTAAACGGCGTAAATGAAATTACGCCTTCCCTTATCTTTCGAGAAGTTTCTTTTGGAATTTAATATTACCTCGGAAGTTGTTATCTGGGAGACAGAGGGACTGGTTTTGGGTGAAAATTATTTTTCATGTTACAAGTACAGTCAGCGACAAAAGTACCTGATCATACTCGATTTTCCAAATGTGTTTTAGATCAGTAATGTTTGGCTATTTGTACAACTTACAAGGTAGTGTTCGACCACAACACAACACACCTGATTTTAAGTAATAATACGGTCAAAGGTTGGTGTTTAAGATGATGAACGCGATTGGAAAGTTTGTAATTGTTTAGCGACTTTTGTCGTTGACTGTACACTGTTGGAATAATCGTTAAAATTTCAATGAAGATTTCGTGAGCATTTAATGTCTCTTGGCAATTCAAAACCTTGTTTGGAGGAAGGCAGTGTAGTTGAATTCCACTCCATTAAACACGGACTTTAAAACCAGCTATTTTTGCAACTGACTGACGAGATAGAAACACAAATCGTTCGCCTGATCGCACGACATTGTGGCCGTAGCATAAAAATGGCAAAAAAAAACACTGTAACCATGTACAGTCACAGAAGCTATCAAAATAGCTGCTAATTCTGTGATATATTTCAAACAAAACATGGCAGCACTACCTGCGATTTAAGCTACGAGCACACGGCATGGCCTGACCCGGAGTCCGGTCGTAACGTCTGGTAATGTATTTGAGTGTTCCGGCAGACGAGTTATAACATCCGGGTTCCGGACTACGTGATTAGCGCCCGGTATTCAAGAGTGTATGCGACATGTGTCCGTGCTAGCGGCTTTTATTTTAGTTAAAAGATGCGGTAGTTATTATGAAATAATGTTACCTGTCATAGAATAAGTTACCCACCTCTGAGAATCAGTATAATATATCCAACGAGTCACAACGTTTATATTGCGACTCGATTTATTGTTACTCATTGGGAACCCACGGTGGTGTGCTGTCAACGGCAATGATTATGTATAGTCATACGCCCAATTTTCCACTTTCCCAAGCTTTTCTAACACCAAAGACACATCACACTTTAATCACTTTTCTCAGAACACTAACAATATTCATCGACACGTAAAACATGCTACTCGATTCGATGCAGTACTTTAATTATTTTTTTTTTTACTATTTACAGGGTAGCGTTTGACCACAAGTCACCTGATACTAAGTGACGATGTGATCAAAGATGGCGCCACGCTACACCTGGACTGGGAACTGGCTCTCAAGTGAGATTGCCGGAACACACCGATAGGTGCTTGGCGACAGATTCTTAACAAGAGGGTGGTAGCTAGCCAGGCGAGTACTAGAAAATACCCTATCACCAAGCTATGGTTTCATCACGATGTTTTCCTTCACCGAAAGCTCAAGCTCATTGTAGGATTCAAGGGTTTCGGTTCAAGTCGAATCATCAATTTGGTTGTTATTTTCATGTAGCGTCGTGTATCCAAAGACCGAAATGGCGTCTTTTGTTATTGGAGGCCGAGATTCACTTTGGGTCGTTGCGCCAACTCAGTCAGTCTAGTAAAACCACACGATGGTTTCCAATAAAATAACGCACTATATATTCAGAAGGTAACTGCAACATTTAATAGGAAAATCAACATCATTGGTACGGTTCATTTGCGGCACTGATTGATGTTTTTCTGTCCCACGCTGCCTCATTAAAATTTGCTATTGAGCTAGCTGTTTCTTTCGGTTTCGCCCGTATGAGGTTGCTGTGCTGTGCATTTTAGCATAAAAACTAGCCTATTTTATTTTCCGACTCTTACACTTAAAGTTATTTTAAAATAATGACGCTTGACCCTTGAGTGTCATTTTCAACTAAGCGCTACCGTGCTTCAGTCTCGTTTGTATCAGCGTCACAGTCATCTGGGAGGCCTTTGGGCGGCCTAGAAACTCCAATAATACAGTTAGCCGCTAGCTCATATGAAAATAGAGAAGTTTAAAAAAATCACGTTCATCAGTTACTGGTAAGTTAGGTACTGCGTGTAAGAATTACAAACCAACGAATAATACGCTTTCGCATTTAGCGGTGTTAATAGGCATAGGGATTTATCATTGTACTCAGCTTGATAAATGGTGTTTGTAGTTTTGTGCGGAGTTTTGCGTATTGTATCAGCTTTCAATATAATTTATGTAACGAGATAATGCCTCTATTATTTGTACTGTCAGCGTTAAATCAAGTCTTAGGTCCATATCCAAACCAGCTGCGCCCTACGGTTACTCTCTTGTTATACCCGTTATTCCGCAGGAACCTTTAAATAAAATGTATAGTCTATGTGTTAAAGGTAAGGTGGGTACCTATAAGCTATCCATTCCAAATTTCAGCCACATCTGTTGAGCCATTTCAGCGTGAAGAATGAGCTTGAGCTTTGGTTAAAGGAACCTTGTGATGAAAGCATAGCATGGCGGTAGGTCATTTTCTAGTGTTCTTGCTAGCTACCATCCACAAGAATCTGTTACCAAGCACCTTTCGCTGTGTTCAGACAGTCCCACTTGAGAGTAATTTCCCAGCTCAGGTGTAGTGCGGTGCTATCTTACCACTAAATATCAGGTAAATTAGGGGCAAACAAATCCTGTTAGTAGTAAAAAAAAGTGTGATTATTTATTAATAACGTTCTAGAACGCAAGACACTTAGTTAGGATGTCGCGTGTCCTTAGTGTAATAGATCAGTTTAACCCCAAACCTACTTTCCCACCATTTGCCAACAACAGCGTACTCATCAAAATGCTTGTCATCATCACAAAAACAAAGGTCACTGTTATTCCTTTTATATCCCAAAAGCGGTCGGTATAAACGTGTCAGGAAATGTTACTTTTCCGGTTGGAGCCGGCACGCGACGATGCTCAATCTAGTGGAACATATTCGGGTTTGGGTGAAACCGTCGTGATGCTGCTAAGGATAGTAGATGTATAATTTTTATGTGTTTGGAGTGATCTGGTGAATTAGGTGGGATGAGGAGCCTAGGGGGAAATAAATGTGGGATATGTTGACCGAGACCGAAACAATTGTAGTTTTTTAGTCTACAAAAATGTTACGGGTTGCTAGGCTCCAGAGGCATTAGCTTTATATTCAGAAATAAAATGGACGAATAAGTAATTTAGACCATAGCAGGTATCGCGCCCTAATGAAATATCTCATTTAGTAAGAATATAAATGAAAGGTTAGGTATTTTTTTAATAATAATGGGATGCTAGTCTTTTACTTTATAGTAATTTATTTATAATAACTCCCACACAATCAATCAAATCAATCAATTAATATTTAATTTAATAACACTACGTATATAGATCCACAACACCCAGATACGAAGCATATTCTTGCTCTAATTCTTTTTCAAATTATTAATATTTTTTGTCTCGTAGCGGGAATCCTAGACTACTTATACCTACAAATACATAAGCTGAAAATGCAAAGTCCTGCACTGTGATTGTCGGAGTAACACGATAAATCTCTTTATGCCATTTCATTAGCACAATCGATTCAACAGTCATCGAGGTAGGCAATTCGGGAGCTTATTTAATTACTGAAGAAGTTTCAACTCCTCTCCAATAATGTACTGGAACAGCGCGAACTGAAACAATATCAAGCACGTGTGAGTTCCAAACTGTCAAAGTTAAGGCACGTAAAGTTAAGGCGAATAGCGAAGTGATTAATTCCGTGTCCCCGACCGATATCTTAGTGAGTTGATTAAATTCTGTAGAGTAGAGCCGGTTTTAGGGTGCCGATATGACTTTTATTCCTTGTTACATTGATACATACTGGCCATCAAAAAATCGAACACCGCACTTTACTTTTTCCTAAAAAGGTTTGTCTTTAACAAACCTTTGTTTATTCTTTTTTTTACGGCCAGTGTACTTACGGAATCTGAGCGTAAGGCGTGATCAAAGCGCGAGGTCGTGGTTTCGATTTCCGCCATTGATTTCCGCTAAAATATATATAGGTAGGTACATATTATGCACGTTGTGGTACAAATTGTAGTAAATACAATATCATATCGCATTGTGTAAATGTCATCACCTTACTCAAACATCGTAAACTTTATATCGATTATAGTCTATGATTCCATTGGAAGTTCATCCCTTAGAGATATTAGGAACGTAATGTCGATGTCTTATGGTACGTCCTTTGCATTAATATGTTAATAAAGCGTACGAGACCATGCTGAAAACAACTGAAAAACATAGACAAATATTTTCCTCCAAGGATGTAGAAAACAATGAAGCAAAAGAAATTAAACCAATTTTGGTTTCCTTTTTTTTTTGTTTTACTAGCTCTTTCCCCACGATTTCAGCCGCGTGGGCTACAGTTTATTGCGACAAAAAGTAACCTATGTCTGTATATACACTGTAGACTATCTTTGTACCAAATTTTATTTAAATCGGTTCAGTAGTTTAGGCGTAAAAGCAAGACAGACAGAGTAACCTTTGCATTTATAACATTGAAATAGGGAATGGATTAGTGGAATAATATGTGATGTCTTTAAAACGACAGACTTAGCTACGCGTGTTTCAACAAAAAAATAACAAATGTAGTAAAAAGTGGATAAACTCAAACAAGAACTCATAACGGTCGCATATAAAAACCACATACATTTATGGGTCCCAAATGATTTGCAGACTGTAAAATCATTATGGCCGTTTCATTTTTTCCTTCAAAAATCCGGACTCGAAATGAACAAACGAGGGTTCCCTGAGGGCAGTACATCGCAACGATTAATTATCGCACTCGGCGTGCGGGGTCCTGTACAATCTACGTTCGGAAATATGTGGCCGGAAAAATAAATTATTTTTCATTAAATTCCGGATGTGAAAATGAAAATAATGTGGGTTAGACTTTGTTCAGTACAAATCACACTATCACTTAGTGGTGCAGGTACAGCTAACGACAAAAGTAACTAAACTAAAACTATTAACATTCCGATGATTTTCATAAGCATCTGCAAAACCAAAAATGCTCAATCTGGTACCTACACATATGAAAAGTTGTCCGTGATGGCATTAGTTCAGCAGTGAACTGACACAAGCTGAGTAAGTGTGTGTGTTTGGTACTTCTTCACGTTAAAACGCCTCAACAAATTTGAATGAAATTTGGTACGGAAATAGCTTATAATACCCTGGATTATATAGGCTACTTTTATCCGAAGATTCTTACGTGAAAACCGACGGCCAAAGTAATTAAATATGACGACGATGTATTAAATTGAGAAAGTAACTGAAGATTAGTAATCCTGGGGCTATGATGAGAATCAAGGCCAAAGTTCTCAATATCCGTGCGAAACCGGGGCAGGTCGTTAGTCACCACCTAATGTCAGTGACGGGACTCGAACTCTTTTCATACCCTTCTTGAACGACTGCAATTTGTAGCACTGCACGGAGAAAAGACTTTCCGAAATACCGTTTTCCTTCTGAGTCAAAAGGGAAGGAATTGTGATTTAGAGGGAAAACTAATACAAAATAAGGAAGGAAATGGTCTTGGAAGGTACAGACTCGGAAGGAAAGTCAGAATTTTTTTCTCAGTGTGCGGAAAAACTTGTGGAGTATTTTACAATTCCTAACACCAACATTCTGTTTTTCTACAGTACCTACCTTATACCAACTGACTTTTCCTTTCACATTACAGATAAGAACTTGAACAATAGAGGAAAATTCTTTGTTCCAAATATAAGGGCGAAAGAGCGATACATGTAATAAATGACCGGGTTCGCTTGGCTGGGGTTGCCAACTGATATTGAGAAAGTAGGATATGGGATCGAAAAGTCAGCTTATTTAAACTATCCTCGGTTCTAAGATATGAGTTTGTCGTAGCCTGGAAATAGGACTTTGGTAACTTTCACACGATAGGACGAAGAGAGTGTATAATAAAGAAAAAGTAGTTTTTTGAAAAAAATGTCTAGTGAGCAACTGCAAAGTTCTAGTAGTCTGTATCGAGCTACGTAAAGGTATAATATAATAATAATAAATAAATAATGCCCGCACAATCACATACATAGGCTCTGACCCCTAACTAGGTTTCCCTGTATCTAGGGTATCAGAAACTACGAGGATCAGGGATCCACAACACCCAGACACAGAACAAATACTTGCGCTTTTTTTTTCAATGCACAAATATTGGTCCTGTAGCGGGAATCGAACCCGCGACCTCACCCTTCACAGTCGGCTATCCGCCCATTGCGCCATATCGGTCGTCAAAGTATTTTTAATAAGTATCAAAGTATTAGTATTTTTTGCTATTTTGTTCAGTTAGCAGTAACTTTGATCAAGTTATCGTATTTCATCAGATGAATAGTGGTCAAACGTTACCCTGTATATAAGTAAAAATGAAATCTATGTATAAAAGCTAGCTGTTCCCCGCGGTTTCACCTACCTGAACTAGAGTTTATCGCGATAAAAAGTAGCCTCTGTCCTTGCTCAGGCTTCAGACTACCTCTGTACCAAATTTCATTTAAATCGGTTCAGTAGTATAGGCGTGAAAGCGAGATAGACTGGGTTACTTTCGCATTTATAGTAGGGATGAATCTGTATTTCCCTTGGTCGTCGCTTCGGGCGTGAACGCATGGAACAATTTCGCTTATTCTTCTTTGTTCTGTTTGCAGAAGTCCAAGAAAGGATTTTAAAAAAAGAAATATTGAAAAAGTTGCCAGGAAAATAAAAAAATAAAAATTAAAAAGATTTTTTTTTAGTAAAAATTTTGATAAAACGGAAGGTTCTTTTTTTCTACGAGTATAGGCTTTTTGTAGGTAACGTTTTATTGCGATAAACTGCAGTCGGCGCGGGTGAAACCGCGGGGGACAGCTAGCAATAATAATAAAAAGGAAACACTTACTGACCCAAAAATGAAACATAAACAAACCAATTCAATCATGATTTCTCTTGGGTCTGTCTAAAAACTAGGACACTATCCAAGGAAATAAAGGAGAATGGAAACCACGATCCGGCCAGAGTACAGACAATTTATCCCGAATGGCCCTTGTTTTTACCATTAACCTAATGTGTTAATAAATGTGTGCAATAATTAAACACAAAACGCGGAGTGACGTAATACTAATTGCTTACGACCTTTCTTCTCGTGTTTTTTGATGTTCACTAAATTGAAGATCGTTAGGAAATATTGCTTCCTATTTGTGAAAGCTTGTTAGCTGTTAATTTCAAGTGGTTATTTAGAAAAAAGGGCTCATTTCAAGAAGATGATCATCTCAAAAAGTGGTTACTTCAAGGAATTTTAATTTCATTTTTAACGAGTTCGTTTTTAATTGAGGTAGAGAGACGGAGTTAGTTAGTGAGTTAGTTTCAGACCACCAAAACGGTTTTAAGATTTTTAGAATGTGTTTTGACAAAGCATAACATGCCACTTTTGAGTTTATTACAGGGTCTAAGTAACAAAAGATAAAACGGGAAAGTGAGAAAACTGCGAAAATAAACTGAATCAGAAATATGGAACCATAAAAAACAAAAATGAAAACACTTCGACAGAAAAAAGTATCACTCCAGTCCAAACACATTGTTTTGAATACCATTGTTGCATTATAAATTATTATAGACATCAGCCAGGTCTTCATAATATGAAGTCGTTTCGTTGAAATTGTCCCTAATTGCCGTTAAGGGTGCGAAAAATAACGTTACATTTTTCTGAATGCTGCCCCTTGCCTCGTCTATTTCTATCGTAAAGAAAATTGAGGTACAAACTTCGTGAAAGATGTATTTATGTGTTTGTTTCCGAAAGTAATGATCGTATTATGAAACCACACGACAATGCGTGTGACGTCATTGCTGTTGTGTAGGATATTGTAACGTTTTTCCTCGTGAAAAAAACGAATCGAAATAGGACAACGAAGGTAGACGCATATACTTGTTAAATAATAGCAATTGAAATAAACCTGTATTTCCAAGAATCACAATAGATAGATAGATAGATTAACTTTTTATTGGCACACCACAATACAAGGAAAATTAAAACTAGAACAGCAATAAAACTTAATGGTAAGTGGCACAACGGGCGGTCTTATCACTCAAAGCGATCTCTTCCAGACAACCCAAAAGCAGAGGAATAGTGCGAAACTGTATATGTTTAAGGGCATGCGATATCTATCAAGTTGGTAGTACCAACCCACATTCGGCCCGCATGGTTAATGGCACATACACTCATAAAAGTCTAAGATAAGGGCTTGTGTATCAGCAATGAGAACGTGAAATTACCAATTCTTTAAATGACCTCTTCTTGAACTGACCACCTGAAATTACTACTATTGTTATTCCTTAAACCTACTTAGGTACGTTTAATACTGTCCATTTTTATCTTAAACTGGCTGCGCCCCGCGATTTCACCCGCGTCTTCCCGTTATCCCGCAGGAACCATTTTTTGGGATAAAAAGTAGCCTATGTGTTAATCCAAGGTATAACCTATCTCCATTCCAAATTTCACTCAAATCCGTTTAGTAGTTTTTGCGGGAAAGAGTAACAAACATACATACTTACAAACTTTCGCGCTTATAATATTAGTAGGATCAAAATCCTATTAGGATACAATAAAAAAAACAAACTACCTCTACTACATCCTATTCTATACTGTGACTGTTCCCAAAACATTGACAGTTTTGTTTTTCTATTGCCATGCATGTCGTCCCGTTGCTCCATATTGTCAAATATTTACGCTCGGCGAGCAATTGACGAGGGAAAAACTATTTTACGCTACTCTAACAGAAAACCTAGTTTATCGGTAATAAATAAACATGAAAAACTGGTCACTCTTGATGGGGATCGCTTTTGGAATCTATGAAGAATAAAAATGGGAAAAATAAAAATAAACACTGCGTGTCCGGGAGCGTTGGGCAGGATAAATACAAATAAATAGGGGCTGAAGATTTATTGCTTTTTATACATATACACTTGTACATATATACGTACAGACTAAACATATAATACACTAGGTTATCTCTCTGTTCTTAACTTTACTTTAACCTCTTGTGCCGTCGGTCGTTTTTAATCTTGTCTTTTAGGTACCTAAATAAAATGGTTATTTATTAGTGTCTATTAAAAAAATAAATAGCAATTCACACATAATCGCCCAGAAAATACCTATCTATTCCTGACTTGAAGCCTACATCATAGCTACATGCTAGTTACAGGCAAACCAAGACGCTGCCTGGTAGGGTGTTCCTTTGTCACCAGTGGTACTTAAGTTACTTATTACGTAACTTTTTAAAGGTTTTATTAACTTTTAGATAGAGGAAAATCTAGAAGCCAGTTTGAAGGAGATTAATAACATTGTGAAAAATTGAAAAAATAAACAAAATACGTGTACAAACAGGCACTTTGAGTACAGTCAGCGACAAAATAACCAAATCACGCCCAACTTTTTACATTTATAATACGAGCAACGCCCCACCGTTACTTCCTCAACCTTTCTTTTTTCTGAAATAAAAATTAACCTGTTTTAATCTAGAACTCAAACTATAGCCATATTAAATTTTACTCATATCTGTTATGCCGTTTCAGCGTGATTAACGTACTAATAAACTTTCCCATTTATATTGTTAAGTGAATCGAAATATTATGCTATAATTATATCTCTATGTATATTAGTGTGATGTTTACAAAGAGGTTGAAGTTAGATAAGAAATATCAAAAACTGGGCATTATGCAGCCGCTTTTATCACTGAAGGTACTTCCTACTTCGAGATCGACTTTCTGCTCAATAAAGGTAACCTATATTCGGAAGGAGCTCGAGAAAATCCTTTCACAAAAGCTCAAAGATGCTACGCTAATAGGCGAACCGTTGCACAGAAAATATTTATAATAACACGAAGAAAAAGTCCTCATCATTTACTCAAAACATTCTCGTAGTCAGGAGTGCTTGACGCCTCCCTTAATACAGGGTCGTTACTATAAGGTGAGAGAGGGTTTGGTTGCAGTTACTGCGAGGTGGGCAAGGTTATGATTTTTTTATTATAATTTTTTTTTCATTGCAATCCAAATTTTACTAACTTAGGGGGTTTTTGCTTGTTTTTTCTGTCTGTCTGTCTCGCTTTTACTACTAAACTACGAAACCGATTCAAATGAAATTTGGTATGGAGGTAGTTTGAACTCTGAGGAAGGACTGATACTTTTTTATTGCGATAAACTGTAGCCTACGCGGGTGAAACCGCGGGGAACAGCTAGTAATTTCATAAACCTGAACCAACTATTGAGTAATATAATTAATGGTTAAACGAACTTACCTTAAGTGATGTTTGACCATAATTATGCAAGACGTTACATTCGAACAGATTTATACTCTGTAGTTTCACTTCTCAATGCACTAAGCGTCGCACATAATTTTTAGAGCTGTAAAAATAAAAATCAAATCACAAGAATATGAAATTAAATGGTTTCTGAACGATACCTACTACGTCATAGACAGTGGCGCCATCTCCGCCATACTTCATTCTTTCAGAGACACTTATCTCGTTTGTCCATTGTATGTATGGGCTTTAGTAGCTGGGTTCGGGTGGGACCATAAATCTGTTCGAATGTAACGTCTTGCATAATTATGGTCAAACATCACTTAAGGTAAGTTCGTTTAACCATTAATTATACATACGACGTTACATTCTCCAGATTTATACTCTGTAGATGTTTAGCGCTTTTATACAAACGAGATAGATAAATACACTAAATAAAATAATACAGTATTACAAATGAACAAAATACTGATTTATTACACAACATAATATTATGAAACTTAAGTTTAATCTTAAACCAATCAATCAATGGATAATTAATGTTAGCCTAATCACAGTGATTTCATTACTTAACAATTATTATAAATTGCCTCAGCGAATGCATTGTCTTCGTCTATTGTTATAGGGCGATTGTAGAATTTCGCAAATACTAACGAGTTACCTGACCATCCTGCTGTGCGTTTTATAATATCGACAGAAACTCCTTTACGACTTGCCGCTGAAGTAGAGGCGTGACGGGTACTATGTGCCGTAAAAACATTAGTATCAATACCGCTATCAGCCAAAACCCCCTTAATCCACCTACTAATAGTAGCAGCACTAGCACTATGGATTGGCTTTTTGGTCGTGAGAATTAATCTCTCTGTTAGAGGTAAAGTCCTATAAGATGCCGTGGCATCAATATACGAGGACAATGTTTTCGCAGGACAGATTTGTTCTCTATGAGGGAAAAAAGGTATAATCAGATTAGGCGCCGATCTATTTGGAGCCGAAGTTTTAATCAAGTCACTGATATTGATTTCTATTTTTGTACTACTCACTTTAATGTTAGATAAGCGTATCAGTGATAACGTCTGCACACGTTGTGCAGTTGACAACGCGAGAAGAGCCACTAGCTTTTTAGATAGGGAGTCAAAGGGTTGACTTTCGTTTGGGTAGAATTGCGACAGGTGATCGAGCACAAGATTAGGATCCCATATAGATACATATCTAGGAAAGCAAGGTTTAGTTCTGTAAACTCCTTTCATAAATCTTATTACTCGATCATCCTGACTAACACAATTACCTAATATTAAAGCAAGTGCCGATCGGCAAGTATTGAGGGTCGAATAATTTGCACCTGACTGATATTCGGAGACCAAAAATTTAAGTATATTTGAGATATTACTATCCAAAATATTCATATTATTTTCGAGACAGAACCGCCACCATTTTCTTACTACAACATTATATTGTTTTAAAGAGCTATCCGCTAAAGATGAAATTATAATTTTTATAGCGCTTGTTGGCAACGATTGCTTTAAGTACGCTTGCTCGATAATATCGACGACACCAGGATAAGATTCCTCCAGAGCGGGTGTGACATCCTGAAAGGTGATAATAGTAATGAAGGGCTCGGATCGAAATAGATCAATCGGGTTTGTGAAAGAGACAGAAACAGAGGGTACCATGGCTGGCTAGGCCAATAAGGTACGACCATGATTCCAATAGCTTGATCATTAACGACTTTTCTTAAACATTTAAGAATTAATGAGAATGGAGGGAAGGCATAAAAGAAATAAGGTGCCCAGTCTATCGTGAATGCATCGACATTATAAGCCAAAGGATCTCGTTTCCACGATACGTATTTTTGGCACTTTGTATTTATTCTTGTAGCGAATAAATCTATTTGTGGGTGTCCGAAACAGTGCGTGATCCTATCAAAGGCTGATGAAGCCAGACTCCATTCAATGTCGACATTAAAATGCCTCGATCCCTCGTCAGCTTCTGTATTGTCCCTAGATTTGATGTAGGAAGCAAATATGTAGATCTTTCTTTGCTCACACCACTGCCAGATATTTCTGGTAACATCATTAAGATGGGTATATTGGACTCCTCCATACCTATTTATGTAAGCAATAGCGGTTGTGTTATCTATTCGTAATAAGATTTCCTTATCATATATATCTTTAGCAAAACATTGAAGGCCGATAAACGCTGCTTTTAATTCTAACAGATTAATATGCTCATTCAATTCCATGTGATCCCAAAAACCATTAGCACGTTCCCCGTTACAAAAAATACCCCAGCCTGTAAGAGATGCATCTGAGAATATTTCAAGAACGTACCTACCACTACGTACAGGGTTTTTTGCAGTCAAAGCATTATTTACCCACCATGAAAACTCTGACCCTAGACCAGGTGATAAATTCATGACACTATCATAATCATTACTACTATTACGCAAAGCTAGAAATTTTTCTCTCTCCAGACGCTTCGTATACAACCAGCCATAGGAAACTGCAGGGCAGGCTGAGCAAAGTAACCCTAGGTATTTCGAAAAGTCTCTGATCGACAACATGTTTAATCTAGAAATGCGTTTTGTTTGGTCAATAATTTTTAAGCGTTTCTTTTTTGGCAAATTGATAGACATATTCCGTGAATCTATTTCAAAGCCAAGATAAGTTTGCTTTTCTTTTGGGATCAAGTTACTTTTTTCCCTGTTTATGATAAATCCTAATCTTTGGAGGAAATTTACGGCCGTTAAAGTACCATCAAAGCAATTTGTATAAGAGTCGTTTATATGTAATAGATCGTCTAAATATATAACAAAGAGCAGACCTTGGTTTCTGAGATAAGTTACGACTGGTTTCATCAATTTTGTGAAAACTAGAGGTGCCAAAGACAAACCAAAGGGAAGACACTGAAATTCGTAGGTCATATCTTGAAATTTAAACCTCAAGAATTTTTTACTACAATCGTGGATAGGGACTAAAAAATATGCTTCCTGGAGGTCGATAGTAGTCATATAGCAATTTTTATTTAGTAGCTTGGTTGCTGTGCGTATGTCTTCCATTTTAAAATGCTCAGGTTTTATAAATTTATTTAGCAATTTCAGATTCAGAATGAACCTAAAGGTGCCATCCTTTTTAGGGATCAGGAAAATGTTTGAAATAAACTGACCCGGGACGTCTTTGCACTTTTTTATGGCCCCTAAGGTCAGAATTCTTGAGATTGACAGCCTCAAGTGTTTAAGTTCGGTTTTACTGAACTTAGGATTAGATGGCTCGAAGTTTTGAATAGGAGGCTTTTCAAAAGGAATTTTGAAACCTCTTACATAGTCTAAAATGACTGAGTCTTTAGATATCGTTTCCCAATAACTGATAAAATGACGCAATCTGCCGGCATGCAGTATTACCTCTACTGGTTCCTGCGGGCCCGGAAGTCCGTTTTTGGTGCAGGAGGCGCTCGACTCGCAGTTGACTGTGGCCTCCGCGCCTGCTGGGCTGTGTGTGTGTATCCTTGATTGGGAAGGTATCTCGGTTTCTGCCCACCCGGTTTGGGTCCCTTGGTCTGTTGATACCTGGGTGGGCCCCTGAGGTTTACCTGCTGCCTGGATGTAGATGGAACAACATTGATACGCTTTATTTGAAGGCCAGACCTTTCTGCCATCTTTGTGGCCTTTATCTTTTCTCCGAGGTCAGCACCGAATAGAAATGAATCTCGCTTTACATTGGTTATCGTAGTACAAAACTTTTTATCTAATGATGATGAAATCATCTTCCATCTATGTTTTGTGTTTTCGTGATGTAGATCCAGAAAAATCTGGCTTACTTCGGACAGTTTTTTTATTATTTCCACCTTAGTAAGGTCTTCATTAATCAGAGAAGAAGTCAAATTTGTAAGTCCAGCAATCCCTAAGCCAAGTTGATTCTGGGTCTTTTCAAGTAATTTATCGCGATTCTTAAAGGTGTCGTTTAGAACCGCTGAAATTTCTAAGTTGAGTTTTGGTGCTTTCGATAGGCTAAAGTTTTCTGGAACTAGGATTTTCTTAATTATGGCTTCTTTGGCCTCCTTTGTCATTCCCTCTGTTAGTATTTTACCCCAACGTTTAGCTATCTCCTCATTAATAGCCGGACCGAATACTTCCTCTTTCCCTACTGGATCTCCCAAAGCCTCTAAAATTTCTGGCGGTAAAATATCTGGCACGACAGAATTTGGCGCATCGCTTGAGCTGGCACCCGGTCCCTGAAGTAGCTTACTAGCTTCATCTGCAGACTCTGTTCCTGGGCTGGCAGGGATTGACACACAGGATCTAACTCGGTCATCATTATCAGAAGGGTCTGATTGAGAAGACCCTGGCCGAGGATCCGGTGTCGGTGACCTTTGATAATAGCGGTCGTCATACTCTGCAAGGTGAAAAATATTCTGTGTCATATCAGCCATTGTACGTATTCACGATACGTCACTAGACCGTATATATTGACAAGTACAGTATGTACTCTTAAAAGTTTTAAAGTCATTGTACGTAATCACGTTACGCCTCTAGACTAAATCGTTATCAACCGAGCTCACGTCTCGGAGTATAACGCACGCAGGTATATACACACACAGCCCGTTAATGTATCGTATACATAAGCTATATCGCTCATTCCTTACTAAAGATAAACCTAAAGGTACCTTAAAAACCATATTATGTAAGTTTAAACATAATTACAAAAGAATATAAAAATAAAAAATAAACAGATGTGGGTAGTTGGCGAAAAAAAACTTGCAAATAAATATGAGCAAGCCTAACAATTATTTGCCGAAGTACTAGCCTTTTCCACTAAAATGATAGGAAATAAAGGCAACTCTATAGATTTAAATATCGTACAGTTGTAGGTAACTAAATAATAAACCTGAACTAACCTTCATCGTCCGAACTTGATGACGAGTTTCGTAATTTGTGTTCCAAATGTCTTATTTTTCGACGTAATCTCGAATTATGACGATCCCGCTTCCTTTTACCCATAGCACCACTTTGAAGTAACTTTTTCGCTAACTTTCCAATAATTTAACAATATTAATAGACAATTTGTTGTTGCGACGCCTGCACATAAAAAAGGAATGAAGTATGGCGGAGATGGCGCCACTGTCTATGACGTAGTAGGTATCGTTCAGAAACCATTTAATTTCATATTCTTGTGATTTGATTTTTATTTTTACAGCTCTAAAAATTATGTGCGACGCTTAGTGCATTGAGAAGTGAAACTACAGAGTATAAATCTGGAGAATGTAACGTCGTATGTATAATATTAATGTGATATTATGATTCGCTGCATGTTTCGCTTACCGCTTTCACTCCACCAGTACCTCATTTGTGCGGGATAAAGTCGAGAGCTCGCGACATCCACGCACTACCATACAAATACTGCGTGCCCCAGTTGCATTCATACAATAGTAAACGTAAAGTAGTTCACTGGTTCAACGCTAACGATGTCAGGGCTCGAGTGTGAGCTTGATTCTATCACGCGGGTCGAGTACAGGGAGGCGGTATCAAGGCCTAGCTTTCCTCTTTAAGCCGCTAACGGAAGGCTGAATGTAAGATAGAAGATATACCCCTTTATTCGGAAGCCTGTGATTGAAAGGATCAATGAAGTCATAATGAAAGTTGAAGCTCAAAATTCTGGGTGGCACTGGACTGTAATCGTGACGCTTACCATTAGGAGAGCGACATGCTCTTCTCGACATTAAATAAATATACTCAGTAACATTTTTATGTGACTGGCGTGTTCCGTTCAGATACAAAAAGGTTTTATTTAATGCTGTCTGAATTAGTACTAAACAACAAACAAGAAAGAAAGTTTCCAAGAAACAACCTTGCTATTACTTGGTAAACATATTCGTGGCTACATCTTCCTTCATCAATGTTTTCAGCAGCAAATTACATTTTATCCGCCACGCGCAAAAACATCGAATTAATATGTGTCGAAACTGAAACGCAAACAGTTCATTATTTCAAGCTTTATTTTGTTCAGTTGAAGCTACAGCTCTGTAAAACTCCGAACACACCTCAGCGACTGCTGCGTCTGCCATGCGATTACCACTCATTATCATTAGCTTTTTACTTTCCTAAACTGCAGGAACACAAACCACCAGCATGCTGGCCTTACAAACACCTGAAAAAGCTAAAGATCCGGCTTCAGAATGATCTCTTTCTCTTTCAGTCTCTTTTCTTATAAATATTTGTCAGCGGCTCTAAAAATCAATATCATAATTATCAGCCTATTAAGTTTCCAGTACTGGAACACAAACCTTTAGTCAGAAATATAATATGCCATAAACCACCACCAGCTGGTCAGTTGGTAGATGTCGTACGCTGTGGAATATTGCGGTTCTGGGACATGTTGATTTTCTTACGATGTTTTGCTGTCGATTTACCATCGTTCAAAACGATGAGCGATGGCAACTCGGGCCATAACCAGCCAAGATAGGATTTGAACTCAGTAGTGTCAATTAATACCACTTCGTGATAATAATATTCAATCTTCTTTTTCTTTACTCAAGAGATATAATTGGTCGTGCATGTGATAATCACGTGGCTCGCCAAACCACATTATGGTCGTGCTACTTGCATAGGTTTGACCAGAGCTTTAAAGCACAATCGAATGGGATTAAACAAATGCACTGGAAACGGATGAGCGAGTTACTCGTGAAAAGCTGTTAAAATATGTGCGCTGCTGTTTTGGTACAATAAGAAAGATGTAGCTTTTGCAGTACAAGTTTAATTGTTTACATAATATAGATAGGTAGATTTACTAACATTACTGAGTTCCGTGTTGAATTACAGGACATCAAAATATTAAAAGTCTGATATCTCAAACTGACGAGCGCAGTGCATTGCTGCAAAGGTTTTTCAAGTTACAAATTCTGGGTGGCTCAGAACTGTGAGGATCAACAAATCTCGCCTTAAAAATTATCTGCTGGTTGTTTACTGTCTGTTCTTTTGCGGATGTAAAAAGAGAAAACAGGCGTAGTTAGTTAGAAGTATGAAGTTATAAAGTGATCACATGTATTTTATCTTAATGAATAACATTTTTTTTTGTGTTCAGTAGACGTTTCCATGACAATGAAACAGACCCCCGATTTGCATGGATCGCCGCCAAACGCTAGTTTTCCAATGAATGCCCTTCGTTGATTGTACATTCACGAACACTGGTGCAGTATGAATTATGACCTTTCAATGCGACAGCCTATTGTCTGTTACACAATGCTTCGAAATATCAATGGATGTTAATTATATTTTAATATAACGAAATTAAATTTCAATAACAAAGGTGAGTTGAAAAGTCCGTAATAATTTTCTCTCGAAAACGGGCTGTTACTAACTTTATTGGCCAGAGGGGGACGTACAACCAAAAAAGGTTTATTATAGTCCTATTTTTTAGACATAATACCAATTTAAAATGCTCTAGTTAGTTGAAAAGCTTCGCTATCTAATGGCTTGCTTAGCTTTGTAACTGATTTATTTGAATAAAAACTTACATGTTTGACTTATAAGTTCTGTAGTTCGCCGTTTTTATATTTATCTTGCGTAAATTCTGCTATAAGTAATTTAAAACTAATATTTTACACACAAATATTAAGATAAATATTAGATTAGGTTTCATTATCCTACATAATAAGTAAGTAAAATAATAAAGTAAAATAATATTTTTACGGCGAAGGCGTTATTTTGAATCCAGAACGGAGCAAAAGATCCTAAAGTGTAGAATCTGACGTAGCGAGGGATTCTAAGCCTGACATACGTCAGGTAATAAAAAATATTATACGGCTGTGCGATTGGCTATATTTATTTTTCATAAATATTATCATTCGATCTCTTTGGTCGTGGAATACTAGGAAACAAATTAGAAACTCAATACTGTCCTCTATAAATGTCAAAAGAAAATACCTATTTTGCTCGCCCTCACCACATGTTTTTACTGAGGGGCCCCATCAGTTTTTCGAATAGATGGAATGAAAAATTCATTAACAAATGAATAGGTATGCTCCATATTTCTATGTTTGTAAAAAGCACGTGAATTAAATTTCCCAGCGGCGATGTGCCAATAACAGATAAAAACACGCAATATGGAAGTTTGTTTTGCGCTGAGGTTAAAACCAATTCAAATATTCGATAGACGTGTCACAAAACCAATTTGCTGCTGACGCCGATCTCTGGCAGTATCTCTGCCTCTATTGTCAACTATACTGCAAGAGGCATGCGATAATTGACCGTATAGTATAGGTAAAAGATAAAAAATAAAAGGTAGGTATAGAAAAAGTTTACCATAAGAAAATTTAGTTTGTTATTTAATTTGTTTTGATTTTCGTTTGACTATAAGTCTCATGATGTTTAGTGACGATGCGGTTGAAAGTACCGTATTATATATATCTCTACGCATACGCATGGAAAGGAGGCTCTCAAGCACTGTTAGATTACACCGATAGGTGCTTGGCGATAGATTCTTAACTAGAGAGTGCCCTGGAAAATGCTCTACCACCAAGCTATGGTTTCATCACGATGTTTTCCTAAAAAAGCTCAAGCTCATTGCTGGATTCCAGCCATGACCTATTATTGCTTCAGTCTATCTTGCAATCGATAAAAGCCGTTACTAATTTTATTGAATCATTCTATTTTGCAAGACTATTACACTAAATTATTTCAACTGTAGTGTCAGTAGTCCATTTAACTGGCCATAGAGCCGAACTGGAGCAGCGCCAAGCATTCAAATTGAAGCGGGTAGTAACATGCATTAGATTTTATCATGTGAGTTGTGAGTACAGTCTACGAACTCTCTTAGTTATTTGTATGTGGGAGTTGAGATGTGGTAGGCACCGCAATACAGCACAGTGCTTAGATACACATGTACAGGCAGTCCTGATATAGCGTGGCGCCACCTTCGACGACATCGTCACTTAACATCAAGTGGCATAATATATATACCTACACTTTTCTCAAAGTTCTTTAAAGAAGGCTTGGTTATACATAACCGCAAAAAGGCGAACTACATGTTCTAGACAGTATTTTATACCAGTCACTGAAAAGTGCAAGTAATGTTGGTATGATGTAAAAAATATAAAACGAAACATCTTAATAATTAAAGTACTAAAAAAATACGGAATATTTATCTTATTTTCACTAATTTACCTTGTTTTTCAACAAAAAAGAATATGTTGAAGGCAATGAGCTTGTCTTCCAGTAAACATGTCTAAACCCTGCCAAAACCCACATCTAAACAAAATCAGGGGATCCCCGTAATTCCCACACAATATTTTACCGATAAAAAGGCTTTGAAGTGCGTATATCAAAAGCATATAAATTATAACCTCATGAATATGGTCGTAATATCAGAATGCGGGTAGGTACACATTTTTATGTTCCCCTAGTAGGGTTGCCATTCGATTTCTTGGGAAAGTAGGATAAATTGAAACTTTGATTTAATATACAAGTAGAAATTGATGAATGTTATTCAGCAGGCAGATTTGAAAAAGTTAGGAACCAGGCTTTCATTCCACTTTTTTTTATCTCGTAATAGGCTGGAGATAATTTTCCTAATGCGTAAGTATCTAAGTTCATCAGAGAACCAGTTGACGTGAAAACATCTGCGAATGATAATGTGTGATATTTGTGGATTATTACAAACCATTATGCTCGTTAAGGTGTGTGAGTGTACCAAATGAAAACAAAGTTAAGATAAACATGTTGTCTAACTGTCCCAATACATCTTTATAAAACTTAAGTTAAGTGTCACTACTTCACTTAAACTTAAAGGGAAGATGGAATTATAGTTTCTGGCATATAGCTGAGTCAAATCATTTTCAAATATTTAGAATGTTTAATTGAATATTTGACACTGACTAAATGCATAAACAAAAAAACACAAATTCCGCTTTTTCCCCAAACAATGGCCACCATCTCCTAGCGCGTTAGCGCATGGTTTCGTCTGAAAAGAAGCATCTGTGAAAGGAATACGCACAAAGACGCTTCGAACAAACCAGTGACCTGGAGTTACGAGCTAAAAGTGCCTTCGAAAACGTGATTTCGAAGTCTCATAGAGATGTTTAGTATTGGATCCGATTTATTGGGTCAGAAAAAGTAACCTACAAAGAAATTTTGTTTGTAAAGAAATCTGAAAGGTATTTATGACGGATTTTTTTTATTGTTCAAGTAACACCTTTTTGCTGCTAAAGAAAATGCACCAAAAGACCGCTGAAGATGAAGCTGAGGTGGTTAAATTTGCAAAGTTGATTTTGATTAGCAAAGATAATATTTTAAGTATTTTAATCAAATACTACGCGGACCTATGCGAACTCGACTCTGAATTGGGTTGAAATCACTCAGGATAGAGGAGTGGCGCTGTCTCGTTTCGGATACCAAGACACAGTTTGGGTACCTGAGCCATCAGTTAGGTAATTAGGTATAAGGTTCAATCGGCTTAGCATTTTGATATGGTTGCAAATTCTGCGAAACACATATGTAATGTAAAGCTAGATCTGAATTAGTGTTGCCTTCTGCGCTTTACTATAGTATATAGATATAATGACACACACTTTGCTCATTAGTATACACGTCATAAATGGCAGGGGCTGGAGCATATAACGGTCCCGGGATTATCCATTTTGTGTAGCAGGTTAGTTATATTTGCTGTAAAAGCTGTAAAAATGTAATAATTATAGTTAATAGAGACACTGCCAAACGACACCATATTTTATAGTGTAGCTGTAGGTACATAATAAAATAAATCTTAGGTTACCAAAAGCGTGGCTATCGAATAAAAAATGTTTTATTGAATCAATAATCTATATAAAAAGAGCCTTGCATTTATCTCGGACCTGATTTTCATATAATTCTATTTCAGCCGGTCTGCTGAGAGCCAAAATTATTCAAAGGCCGAATCCTAATCCCGAATTGGAAACAATAGAATTTTGTATCTGCCTTGAATAAATCACAAAAATAGCGGATTCAACCTTGACTTGGTAGCAATCGGGCCGATTCGGGTCTGGAATAAATATTATATTTCATTTGTGAAATACTGTGTCTGAGTTGGACTTACTTTGAAGGCAATCAGCTAGCAGCCTTTGTTTTCAGAATAAATGATGGTACCTAATCCATGCTGGACGCTAATATCTTATATGAGTAAATAAAACAGATCAAGCGACGATGTGTCAGTGGTCGTGATGTCGTCTTGCGACCTGTAGGGCATGGATTTTGATACTTCAATTAGCTGGAACTTTTATTGGAGGGAAACGTCGTGATGATAACATAGGTTGATGATAGAGCATTCTTATTCTATAGTGCTCACCATTTATCTGTCTTCCAATAGCTTCGCTTAAAACCCATTTCTGAATCCAAGCGTAGCGTGCCATCGACTACACAATTTTTTAACATCACGTAACCTGTGGTCAAACACTTATTATCATCATTAGTCGGAGGAAGTCCACTGCTGATCATAAGCCACCCCTTTGAACGCCACCATGAAAGGCTATTAGCTCTTTGCATTGATCGGCTCCTCGCAACTCATACAATGTCGTCGGTCACACTACCAAACACAGAAGACTACCCTGCACAAATTCTAAAAAAAAACAGTGACGAAATGTATTGAGTACTTTGTATATTTTGAAATGTTTAATGTCAGCATCTACGAGTATCCTAAAAGTCAATTAAAATCTAAACTTAAGCCGCTGTACTTAGAGAAACCGCCTTTCCTCTAATATGAATGGCAAGAAACGGACTTGACAAGCTGTAACAATTACCACCCCCCAAGCTTCTAGGAAACAAGACGCCCGCCGTGAAATAAATTCACTCATGCACATGCAAGCCGGATCCGAGCCCGGTCGGCCGTCCCAGGTATCGTTGGAAAGACGAAGTCTCACGAAGGATTGGCACGAGCTCCAGGTGGAGGACTGACAGGAGGTGGCGCAGGATAGACCGAAGTGGCGTCTTTTGTTATCGGCGGCCAAGACTCACTTTGGGTCGTTGCGCCATCTAAGTTAGTTAGTTATGCACATGCAAGTAATAAAATATGTAGCAACAACTACTACAAGAGCAAGACTCGCGGCCCGTCCTTTGTTTGTACTAATTTAGCTCCTTCATTATGTCGAGTTGGCAAGTGCCGCGGCACTCTACGAATCTGGCTGACCATCCAAACTAATGAACTGCTTATAAACGCTATTCAGAAGGTATATCGTAGTTGTGGAAGCGCTAATGCTAGGCCATATTTTGTGGACGATAAGAGTGTTGCAGCGTTTACTACTTTTCTTTAAAACTTAAATGAATAGTTTTTGTTCAAACCAGCACAGCATTTTCCTTTATACTCTTGCCAAATTCGATAGGGAGTTTTTGTAAGCTGACTGCCCATAAATTTAGCAAAAAATTCATTTACTGTTTTGTGTTTTTTAAACATAGTTGTAATAAAATGTTATATGTATTTATTATTATGACGATAAATGTGGCGCATAGGCTGAACAGCTGACTGCGAAGCGTAAAGTCGCGAGTTCGATTCATTCTTCATTCGCAAATCGCAAGTAGGTATTTGTTGAGCATCCCCGATACATATATTATAGTGTCTGATACCATAAGTAGGGTGTCAGAAGTATGATATGTGATTGTGTGTGTGTTATTATTATTATTATTAATAAACAACAGTTTGAACTTCCAAAAAAAGATTTCATAAGCACCAGGGTTAGAGCAGAGACTGGCAAACTGTTATATGAGAGCGTATAAGTGAGCAGTGGTGGCCAAAAATCCACACGGTGAACACTGAAGGAAAACATCATGACTCGAGATTCACGGCATGTCCAAGAAACACAATATTCAAGGTCATGCGACATCTATACCATCTGTTCTGTGGAAAATATGTCCTATGCTCTCTTTGAAAGACGGCCTGTATCCCAGCAGTGGGAAAGGTTGATGATAAATGAAGTGTTTGCTATGCTTGGTTTGTTCAGTAAAATTTACAAGCCGGCGACAATCCAATAAACTCCAAGAGTAAGTAACGCCGAGCTTTATTTTTATGAACTGCTTTCACACTATCAGCGCTTCCGGTTCAGTGAACCACGGTGAGCTATCGGGCTACCCTACAGATTTTACTTGCGGTTACTTTGTTGCATATTTTAAAGGGTCCTTTAAAATGTGGCTTAAATATTAGAGTGGTGATTCGAGTTTGAGTGACGGATGATTTCAAAGATAAACCAGGAGTTATACAAGAATTGAGTTGGATCTCTTGGAATTCTATTAGATTAGTGGCTGGATTCGACCGTTTTGCTGCTAGTAGATGATTATGAGATACGAGTATAGTAATGGAATTATTCGATTATGATAGCCTCCAGGTATATATCTCGATTATAGCGATTATAACTGAACTTAGTAGTTACGCGGCACGCTTGGCGTATGGCAACAAATTAGGGATCTTCAAGGCAAGGGTGAATAGGTACGTTCTAGGTAGGTATGCGTAGGGTATACTACACCGTTGACCGCATCTTCGCTTGGCAACGGGTAGAATGGTGGACAAATACATGCCTACTAATAAAAAAAAGAAGCAGACGCACTGTTAAACAAAATAGGATCATGCAATGATTTGAATTTATTATGCCTATATAATATAGCGTGGTAAAGCATCGCTGACTAAGCAAGTATCTTCAAATAAACTATCATTCCAAACAGACATGCATACAGCTAACAAATGGGAAGTCCGGCCCAGGGCAAGATTCCAAAGAAAAATAACAACTTCATAACATTTGAATACGACGAAAAACCAAGCGATATACATTATTCATTTCCGAGAGAAGCAGGGTATGCATGCGTATGCAGATATTTATTTTTATAGCTGCATGATTTGCACGAGTTTAGTTATGGCACTGTAAATCTGGTAGTTCTTTGGAGCATTGTTTTATTTAAATAAATGAGTAAGTTTCGCACGCGTTAAGGCTTCAATTTCAAAATGGCCTCCAGCGCATATGTGTGAGTAGGTACGTTATATCGAAAATTTCTTAAGATTAAGTTTTTTTTTTATAATCGTGTGTGTTCGTTGATGCCATGACAGGACACTTTTTTTAAAAGTAGGTTTACATATTAGGCAAAATAGCTACTAACTATAAAAAATATATAGTTTAAAAAACTAAAAAAAACACTCTAAAAACGCACTCAAAAATATAAAATAATTAAATTGACTTGTATTAGTTACGATATAATGGTTAATTCAAAAAGTGTGGAGCGCTTTTTGGTTGTGTGTACTTTTATTTACCCAGTAAAAGAAGCGCTCCACACTTTTTGAATTAACCATTATATCGTAACTAATACAAGTCAATTTAATTATTTTATATTTTTGAGTGCGTTTTTAAAGTGTTTTTTTTAGTTTTTTAAACTATATATTTTTATTTTTTTACTTTTTAGTCTTTTGTTACCAAGTTCAATCTATCGGACTCATCAAAAGGAATCATATGAGCCCAAACTCGAGGGGTTTACTAATAGCCACTGCAGAGATCCCCTACCCACCTTCTGGCTGCATCATCAGACCCTCGTCACCAAGTTCAATCTATTGGACTCATCAAGACGATTCACATGAGCCCAAACACGAGGGGTTTACTAGTAGCCACTGCAGAGATCCTCTACCCACCTTCCGGTTGCATCATCAGACCCTCGTCACCAAGTTCAATCTATTGGACTCATCAAGACGATTCATATAAGCCCAAACACGAGGGGTTCACTAGTAGCCACTGCAGAGATCTCCTACCCACCTTCCGGTTGCATCATCAGACCCTCGTCACCAAGTCCAATCTATTGTACTCATCAAGACGATTCATATGAGCCCAAACACGAGGGGTTTACTAGTAGCCACTGCAGAGATCCCCTACCCACCTTCCGGTTGCATCATCAGACCCTCGTCACCAAGTCCAATCTATTGTACTCATCAAAACGATTCATATGAGCCCAAACACGAGGGGTTTACTAGTAGCCACTGCAGAGATCCCCTACCCACCTTCCGGTTGCATCATCAGACCCTCGTCACCAAGTCCAATCTATTGTACTCATCAAAACGATTCATATGAGCCCAAACACGAGGGGTTTACTAGTAGCCAGCGCAGAGATGCCCTACCCACCTTCCGGCTGCATCATCAGATCAGGTCGATGATACCAAATTATTGCATTGTCACCGAGATTACATACACATACAAAGTTTCAAGTCGATACGACAATTAGAAGTAGGTGAAAATTGACTTCTAAGATTTGATTACATTGTTAGTTAGTTAGTTAGTTAGTTAGTTACAAGTCAAGCTAATAAAAGTGTTTTAAAAATGACGATCAAACACAGTAAATGAAATAAATATTTAGTGAAGTTTTTTTTTATGTAATCGAGTGACAAACAAGCAGACGCCCGCCGAAAGGTGAGCGGTTACCGTTGCCTATAGACATTGGACTTTTGACATTGGGTGTAAATATAATTATTATCAAAGTCAAGAAGTTCGTGACAATACCATAATGGCTGGCTACTTTTTAGTACAAAAGTAGCAAATACTTTACTATTGATAGTACATACAGTACTATAAAACGAAACGATAAGCACATTTTGATTCAAATATCTTCTCTGGTCCAGTTATTTTGACGCTCCACTATCCTTTATTTCAACGCTTATAAGTTTTAGCCACAACATCAACAGTGCAACTGATTCTAACCACAGATAAAAACTCATTTTTCAGCAACATGTCACACCTGTCTACTCATTATTCATTACTACCCTTCAGTCATAATCTTGAGCGTCAAGTATAGAGCACCTTTAAAATGCATCATTAAGTCTCCCCTACAATGAACAGTGTCCAAAATAAATTAGGGACGCCACAACATTTTGGCACTTGAAGCAATTTGTCTCTTCTATCATTTGTCTGGTTATTTGCTTATGATGTTTGGGTTTCAAATTACAGCGACAGGCGGATTTGATGGGACAATTGATTTTTTTTTTATCACTGGTAACTATTTGATTTGTTTTTGGTTTATTCGACTTTTACCTATTGTACCTATTGTTTACGTGATTTACTTACGCATTTTTATTTTAGTTTTAATTTGCTATGGAAATACCTCTATGCTGTCAAATCAGTTCTTGATGCAGCTGCCTTGCCAAATATTTTTTTAAATTACGAATACCTACGTTTCAACGCTATCTCGTCTGAAGTTAAGGTTTGATACGGCTGACAATGTAGCATACATGCCAAAAGGTACCTTTATATTGTTACCTTATAAAAAAAATAGCGATCGTGAAATACAAACACACTAACTGACACAAACTCTGATAAAAATAAAAGGACAAGAATATTAGTTTTGCTTTCGTTGTATTTCAAACACTTCTAGAAGCCAAAATATACTCTCTTATCGCTAACACTACCACCATCGCTAAGTGCTCATCTGCTAAGGACAGACTGGAGGGGGCAAAAACAGCCGCTCGCCTGTCACTCCTATGATTGATGACATAACTGTCGACTCCAAGACACTCGGTTATTCTTAGCTTCTGGGTCGTGGACAGATGGATAGGGTGAGATATACTGAAGTAGCAGATAGTAACATTAAATAATAAAAATGACAAATAAAGCAATTATGACAGCCCCACTTGAGAGCCAGTTCCTAATCCAGGTGTAGCGCGGCTCCTTCGACCACATCGTCTCATAATATCAGATGACTTGTGGTCGAACGCTTGTAAAATGTAAAAAACAGGAAACTAAACAGCAAATACAACACAAACAAATCATACAAGTCTTTCCGCAATGCTACAGAAAATTGCAGTCTCTCAAGATGGTTGCAAAAAGAGTTTTTAAGGGTCGGCAACGCTCCTAGGCGACGGTGACCCTTTACCATCTGGTCGTCCTTCTTTCTAGCCGCTGCATTACATTAAAAAAACCAAATATTTTTGCATTGAAAAACCGACCAGTATTTTTGTAATAATATTTAAAATCAACAAATTAATATTCCAATCAAAAACCATTTCAACTGATTAACTATTCCATGAAATCGATAAATTTTACAATGTCATGATGACAAATATAGCAATGTTATTAAATTCACTGCTTTACTACTAATTTCAGTTGATTACGCAGAATCTCCATTGTTTCGTATTTCAATTTGAAGCTTCCGGAAAGTGCACTAATAATGTTTGGGACTTCATTGTAACTTCGTATGAAAAAGCGTGAACGTGACGTGTATACAAAACATATTTTGTTTAAAATTCACAGAAATTGTCTGGTAAATTAAATGAAAAACATGTATCATACCATCAACAATATAAAATTATCACAATCATCATCATCATCATCATCAGCCTTTACGTTCCCACTGCTGATACTCTAGCCTTTCAGAGAGAGAGAATGGGTCTTTATCTATTACCACGCTGACCCAGTGCGGGTTGGTAGATATCGCATACCCTTGAATAATTGTAACCAATATTATACAAAATTTGTGTGAGTGTCTTCGTCACCTCTCAACGCTGTAGAAGCTGGACGGATTTGTATGATAATTGGAATGGAGATAGCTACCGTTGGCCTACTTATTATCCCGGAAAAACGTTCTTGCAGTATACCGGGAAAACCATTGATGTAATTAGGAAAAGTTGAATAGCAGTAAATTAAATCAAAATCAAAAAAATGTTTTAGCTTACTTTGGCCATAGCTGTTTTTTTTTACTTTAACTCCCCACCGAGCAAAGTAAATCAGTGGTAGTGACGTCAGTATGTGACCCGTTGGTTATAAGTTTGAATTTGAAAATTAGCTTGAGCTTTCGGTGAAGGAAAACATAGTTGTGAAACCGTAGCTTTGTGGTAGGCTACTCTAATTATCAGCTGGATATCTACAGCCTTAAAGTAGAAAATCGGTCGCCAAGCACATATATTATGTGTTCCAGCCAACTCACTTAAAATCCAATTCTCGGTCCAGGCGTAACGTAGAGCGTAGTATTCCATTATTTTGCTTTTTTTATCACGATAGAAAATATTAATAAATATTTAGACCCGACAGAACAAAAGAACAATAGGTTTGGTTTTTTATGGTCTTAAGTGAACAAGTTCACCTCACTCACAACAAATAAATGCAACAATTGAAACAAAAGCTGGAGGCACGAAATTTCAATTGCCCGCCCCAATTCACGAATAACGAAACTAAAGTCAAGTCCTTAGAAAAGAAAACAACGGGTTTTTCAATTGGCATACTTCCGCCGACTAAGTTGGACAGAAGTGCCCTCTGTACTGTTATATACTATTACACACAGTTGTTGTGATCACATTGTTTCTTGAAAGGAAATACTGAGATCTGTATTTTTTATCACGACCAAAGTATAAAATCACCGATATAAATATCAGGCGATATCCGAAACGCCTGCGTCAATGTGTGCGTGAGCTAAAACAATGTATGAACTTGAATCACTGTCTGTACTGTAGGTATTGAGTCTGTGTAGTGTACAAGTGCGCCAAACTGCATTTATTGAACTGGAAAATTGAGCTAGTGCCAATTTTATTTTTCAATTCGCTGCGTGTGGAACAGCTGAGCATTAGAGTGCGGTTTCATTATACATGTAGGGCTTACAAACAATGTCAGTTGACCTACAAAATTGGAATTTGATTCGGGATCCAAATAATTGATTAATTGGAAATTTGCTTTAAAACCAACAACAACAATAACAATACAAACAATCTAAGGTAAAACATATCATGTCGAATGTAAATAGAAAAATGAGACTGTTTCTAATTTTCTTCTTCTGCGATCTCTACTTCTAACAAAAGATTTCTTGGCAGCAAAAATTTCTGATCTCTAAGCTACTTTTGCGCATAGTGTATACTTGTTAAGTCACCATACTATGAGTAATGTATCGGTTACATGTATCCGTTATTTTTACTTAGTAGGTACGTTTAATTTCACTGTCTGCAATATCAATACCGTGTCCTTTACATATGTGTCCTAATGCGGATGAGCCTATTACTTTAATCAAATATCTCCCTACGTACACATATCACTATTAGCTAGTTCTGGATAGCTTTCAGATTACAGGGTTCGACACGGAAAAGGCGTGGAGGTATCCGTCCGGGCTCCGTCCGGATCCCATCCGGGCCAAGTCCGGGAGGTCGCATCATTGCATTATCTCTTTATTTTGAAATGTAATCAATGACCGTTTAGATACCTGGTTATTATTTTCATCAGCCTATTACATTCCCACTGCTGGGAGTCTGGCCTTCTCTCAAAAAAGTATGCCGTTGTGAATTGTGCAATTTCTCAAATGTATGATTGATAAAATAGGATACAACATGAGATCACTATCCTGCTCCTCACAATACGATTAGACTTTCTTAGAGCAATTTTGTTTTTTAAAAGATATGTTATTTTTAATACATAAATAATAGATATGTAGTCTAATTGATATTTTGAAAAAATCCTTTCTTAGAGCACTCCTGCTCCATAGAAGGGGGTGATTTTCAAAAATCCTTTAGTATTGCACTAGCCTTACACTATATCCAGGAAACTACTTTTCTCTAAGATCAGGCTGAGGTTGTGCGATAGTATGTATATCAGTGAATAAGTTAAGACTTTGAAATTTACATCCTGCTAAAATTATTAACGTGAAAGTTTGTGAGTATGGATGGATGGATGGATAGATGCTTGTTACTCCTTCACGCAAAAACTACTGAACGGATCTGAATGAAATTTGGGATGAAGCTAGCTTATACCCTAAATTAACACATAGGCTACTTTTTATCCCGGAAAAAGTTTCTGCGGGATAACAGAAAGACGCGGGTGAAATCGCGGGGCGCAATTAGTAAATAAATAATATAAGATTATTTTTAAATAAATAAATTACTAAGACTGTATCACTCTTAATTGGAGATTCACAAAACTTCCAGAACGATCTATAAGCTAAGCAATAACATTAGTACCCACCGTATTTTTTCCATTTCGCCAGCGTAATTTCTAGCTGTAATATCATAAGTGACAGACGGACAGACATGCTTCTCCTACGGGAAGAGTGCTTTTACTTTCAGAATTCACTGAATTATTCACTTGTTCCAGTATTTTTTCGCTGTTACCTCTCTCACCTACATTTATATTCGGGCTAAGAATAAGGTATGAGAGAAAGCGGGTAAACTTTTATAATATAAAGAACCATGTTGAAATAGAAAAAAAATTATGGGGTTACGACAGTTAATGATAACAGTTATCGAGATGCATTTTGTAACTGGTTTTTTATTAATAAAATATTAATAAATATTGTTATCTATAATTTGCATGTAGGTATTGAAATATAAAAGTAAACATATAAGTGATATTTTTATAATTAGTATTGAAGCCCTTTTCCATGAAGATCGCACAGAAAAAAAATATACGATGATGACCACGTTTTGTGATGTCCTTACTGTAATAGACTTTAGTATTTTTTTCAATGAGGCAATAATCACATTTCAATACTCCACACTAACTCTAACCCAAGCATAGCGAGCAAAGTGCCATAGAAAGGTTACTTACCGACTTACAATTTGTAACATTGCATTATTATTTAGTTGTTAAATAAATAATAGATAACAATTAAGTATTTAATATTTTTTACTTTATTGCTGTTAATTTTTGCCATGTATTTATTTATTTGTTGTAATATCTCTTTGCGCTTGTGACTCACGCCGTATGATAAATACATACTTTAGAACAAATTGATGACGGCAACACTCCGAAAACGCCTACGAAACTAATCTGAGAATTCAAAACAGTCAACCAATTAGCCCAAAACAAAGTGAACCTATTTGTACAACTTTAATATTCATTAGAAGAAAAGTGTTTGCTGCTGAAATAATTTGAGTAAGATTTGTTGTTGTTTTACTGTCGGTGGGAAATGTTCAGCGCGAGCTTTTAACAATCCGCGTTTTCTGTTTACGATTTCAGTCCCTCGGCAAACAATGAAATGTTTCGAAAACTTTTAATGGTGATCAAACAATCGTTTCATTTCGTTTCTGTGATGCGGCACAGAGCGAAGCGAGCGGGTTGCAAATTTATACATTTTTTCGGCATAAAATGCTCCATTTGCTTAATTCCGTCGGTTGAAAAACGTTTTTTTTTGTATTTCATTAACAGCCGGTGGTGTTGCCAGATTTGTTTTCCATTTGCGGGTCGTGGGAAAATTTCGAAAACAATTTCTAAATGTGTTTTATTATAACGCTTTGGGTACACGTGAGTTTTTGGAGAAATACAAAAAGTTTATTGATGGGTTAATTAAAATTGTAGGTAGTATGATAAATTATTTTCCAACCAATTTTTTTTAGTTGGCATTTTAGATATGTAAGTATAGTGTCTTTTTAGTAGCAATCATAGTAAGTAGTGAAAGTAATATTTTTAGCTGTCACTTTTTTCTCACTAATGGTCGTATAGTCGTGTTTGATATAGCATAAAACACAAAGTTCATGAATTCTGAAAGACTCTTCGGTACATTAATATCGCTCACTTTTATAGGTTGGTATAATTTTTATTTACTTTTTACGACATGTCTGGCTCTTGACGTCGACACCCTTATTAATTTTCGGGACCAACGTTAGACATAAATATATTATGGGCAAGTACAAGATTTATGAACCTTTGGGATGGTTTAATGAATCCGGGAAAGTATTAGTTTTATTTTTTGTAGCAGTTGGCTACAAGATTTTAGCTTAGGATTTTTTTAATAACGGACTCACTAAGCACGTACATAGCTCCTTTGACAAGGTTTTTCTGTATCTAGATTATCAGAAACTACGTGGGTCGGAGATTCGTAACACTCAGACACGGAACGAATACTTACGATTTTCTTTTTTATAATACACAAATATTGGTTTCTTAATGGAAATCGAACCTCACGCTGCGCTAAGGCTGTCCGCCCATTGCGTCACATCGGTCATCATGCCTAATAATTTCCAACATCAAACATCGCTGGTCTAGTACCTATATATTTTGTAAAATTGGGTATCAGTAACTACTTTTTTTGAAGAACTGGTGGCCGAGCCGAATGTCATCGGCGAGATGAAAGCGCACAAACTTCGCTGGCTCGGCCACCTTGAAAGAATGGGAGAGGATCGTGCGGTCAAACGAGCATACAGTGGACGGCCGAGTGACCGTCGCCCTGTCGGCCGTCCCAGGTATCGCTGGAAAGACGAAGTCACGAAGGATTTGCGCAAGCTCCAGGTGGAGGACTGGCAGGAGGTGGCGCAGGACAGACCGAAGCGGCGTCTTTTGTTATCGGAGGCCAAGACTCACTTTGGATCGTTGCGCCATCTCAGTTAGTTAGTTAACCACTTTTTTGCTCACTGTACTTTAGTGAATAGTAACACTATACGGCATATATGGAAGTATATTATGTATGGTTTTTGAGAGTTATGGAGAGGAAAAGGATTTTTTCGGGAATCCCACTAATATTATAAATGCGAAAGTGTGTGTGTGTGAATGTTTGTTACCACGTATCACCGTAACTACTAAACCGATTTTGATGAAATTTGGAATGGAAATGGCATATACCCTGAATTAACACATAGGCTACATTTTATCCCGGAAAAAGGTTCCCGCGGGATAACGGAAAGACGTGGGTGAAACCGCGGGGCGCAACTAGTATAAGAATACGGTCCTAACGCTAGAGCTTCAAAATAACATTTCTGGCAAATCTTTCAGCTCAATAAAAGGCTACAGAATTCACGGAAAACCAATATCCTGAAATCTGATTACAGGCCCGCATTAAAAGTTACTTCCCCATTTGAAACATTCCATCAAACCTCACAATGCTTAGGAAAAATACCAATACTATTTGCAAATAGGGGTCGTATACAATCCACGGAATTCGACTCCCGGAAGATTACTTTTTCCTGAATACGCGAAGGAATTGTAAAGACCCTACAAGCACATTGTACCTGTGAGACAGTGCCATAGCTTTAGTGACAAATGCTTTTAAACGTACACTTTCTACGGTGTGTTGTAGACTATGATACTTAATGTGATTTTGTGTTTGTGATGCACTTATCCCGATTTTAGGCAAGTTTGAAATATTTTATGGTATTAAAATAGATCTGTACAAATATGTTTCTTTGATAATGTGTATAATTTAATAATAGGTAAAATAAAATGAGTTACATGAATTAAAATTACATACAATTTTACAGCAAAAAAATGTGTATTAACACAATCATTTTTTAGGACTTCTTCCAAAATCTCTCAACCAAGTCACATTACAAGCTAAAAACGAAAGGCTGTAAACTAAGTTCAGTTCGAGAGCCACATTTCAATTATAAAATAATTTTGTCATCAGATTGGATATAAGAGCGGGCTACACATTTCATATCTTAAATTTTGTTATAACTTAAATCACTGTCAGCAAGTTACATTGTTAGCGGCGGGCCGGACAATAAAGTGCAGGCGACTCTTAAAGGAGAATATCTATAGGGAGGAGTAAATTTTATTAAATCGAGACAAAAATGTATACCAGACTGAAACTGACAGCCCGAGGCAATAAATAACGCGGTATATGATAACGCTGATGCTAAAAATTATACAACACTTTTGTGTTTGTAAGAGCAAAAATTGTTATCACACCCTAAAAAATGTTTACTGGGCGTTTGTTGCCTGTTCTTTTGCGTTATAAGGTTGAAGCTAGTTTTAAGTTTGACGTTTGTTGTATCCCACTAAATAAAGATATTGTAAACTAGCTGTTCCCTGCGGTTTTACTCACGTGTACAGTTTATCGCATCAAAAGTAGCCTATATCCTTTTTCAGGCTTTAGACTATCACTGTACCATTTGATTTAAATCGGTTCAGTAGTTTAGGCGTGAAAGACAGACAAATAGACAGAGTTACTTTCGCATTTATAATACTTATTACATAGGGAAGTAGGGATTAGGGATAGGGATTAATTAAATTTGAATGTGCAGATCCCTCACCTGATAGTAAGCGTCTGGCTTGCCCATGACAGTTCAGTGCCACTCCGAATTCTGAATTACAACAGTTCAAATCCAATACGCTGTCACCCTGAGATGTAAAATGATACTTCTTCATGCCCTGTGATGTATATCACTACAAACATTTCCCCCTAATTCAAATTACAGTATCTACTGCTTGGCAGCTGAATAACTGGCAAAAGTATGGTACGCCTCCATGGAGAGTAGGCTAAAAAACCAATCTCAGCAAAGCGTTTGATCCCGACCTTCTCTCCCCAAAAAGGCAAGTTCTTTACGAATCGCATGGTAGCAGCAAATTAGTCCCCAAATGAAAATACATTATTGACAGGCAGATAGACAACAGCCTATTTAAACTTCTTACCCTGTATTTTACCGCTCTGAATAATTCATTTAGGAGGGTGCGTGAACAAATTTGCTACGAACTTCATGTAGTTTGGAAGGTGATGCTCCAAATGATTACGAATGGAATGCACCTATTGAACCAGTCTGTTAAATAGTTGCTTAACTTTCTTACTTACTTTTGGTGGTATTTATTTATTTGTCAAGTTAATAAAATTATCCAGAAATGGCATTGAGCTACACGATATTACTGTGTCAATTATCCTTAGATCTGAATCTATATGAATATTAGTATGAACTAATAAAAATAAATGCAAAAGTTACTCTGTAATCTGTTTGTTTGTTTGTTGTACATTTTCACGCCTGAACCACTGAACCGATCTTTATGAAATTTAGTATGGAGATAATGTTAATTGTTAACAATAGGGAAAAACATATAATAAGTAGTTAATATTGCGATAAACTGTAGACCACGCGGGTAAAACAGCGGAGAACAGCTGTTAGCCTATTTATCTAAGTGTATATAATAATAAATAATATAATAATGCCCGCACAATCACATACATAGTCTCTGACCCCTAACTAGGTTTCCCTGTATCTAGGGTATCAGAAACTACGAGGATCGGGAATCCACAACACCCAGACACAGAACAAATACTTGCGCTTTTTTTTCAATGCACAAATATTTGTCCTGTAGCGAGAATCGAACCCGCGACCTCACGCTTCACAGTCGGCTATCTGCCCATTGCGCCACATCGGTCGTCAAGTATAAAATATAAAGTATAAAAGTGGTTGACCTGAACGCGGATCCTAAACTGCTGGTCTTAGAGACATATGTATAATTTATAAAGGCATTGTTTCTTTTGTAACGTGGACACGTATTAAAACAGATTTTTTCCAAAGTCTACTCCTAAAAAGGTGTAATGAAACTTGAAAAAATAAAAATATTCAGGCGGGCAAAGCCACGGGATGCACTTAGTTATTAATTAGTAAGTGAAAGTGAAGTAAGCAATTTGTCTAATGGAACGTAATTTCTTTTTTTTTTGTGAAGTGACGAGACGAGCATGTCGCTGACCTGATGGTAAGCGTCACTCTTGCCCATTACAGTTCAGTGCCATCACACAGAATTTTGAACGTCAACAATTCATAATTCTGTGCGGCAATGCATTGCTGGAACTTATAATTACACCAAGGTTCTTATTTATCTGTAATATTATGTATAAAATAAATAAATATAAAAGCTTTATGCACATCCATTCCAATTTCTCAAGCAATTTAGATCTTTCACCTCATTCGCATTAAAAATTGACAGCAGCTGCCGAACTAAAACTTCCTAATGTTACGAGTGGTGTAAAAGTTCTTGGAGCTCCTGCCTTTTAATTTCAACGTATTTGCGTCAAAGCTTTGAAGAGCTTTCGTTAAAAATGAATTTTAAATGTGACTATCTCAGTCGAAGTGCCAAAATGTGGAGTGACAAAATGGAAATGAGTTTATATATATTGATTGACTTCATTTTTTAGAAATCGGTTCTTTATGTGTATGTTCGTATTTCTATTAACTTCCAAAAAGGTATTATATTTTACAAAATAGTAGCTGCGTCTCGCGGTTTCACTCGCGTCTTCCCGTTATGCCGCAGGAAGCATTTTTCGAAAAGTAGCCTATGTGTTAATCCAGGGTATAAGCTATCTCCATTCAAAAGAACAATGGCCAAAACGGACCCCAAGTCGTTATGAAAACGATTTATATACGATAAATATTTTTTTGCCTATTAAGATTATACAAACGATATTTTAAAGAAAGAGTAGAAAAAAAAAATTGATTTTTTAACTTCGGAGTTTCTTAGGACATTTTTTAACTTACACGATGCTTGGATGTTTTAAACGCACTCCGCATTTTCTTATTCATTCCGTTTCACGCTTTTGAAGTCGGCCCTACTTAATCAATAAAATCAACATTATTTACCAAATATGAACAAAAACTTATCTTTTTAATCTATGTACTAGCAAATTGATTGTCACTGTCAAGCGACATTGACAAAATATATTACGTTCAGGTCCAGGGCAGTATGAAAAGTGGCCAATGTTCTTTCACTCAAATCCGTTCTGTAGTTTTTGCGTGAAAGAGCAACAAACATACATACTCACAAATTTTCGCGTTTATTATATTAGTAACATCTAATAGGATGGTTTTGCTTGTATTTGGTGACTATATTTATTTAAAACAGCTCTATCGTAAAAGCAATCATACAATTTTCTCGAAATTGTGACACGTCAGCAGTTAATAATAAGAAAATCGCTTACGAATTTCATGAACACCACTTAGCACCAATTTCAAGAACCTTTTAAGTTTTATTTAGATAAATTGTACGTAACTACTAACTAAATGCTTGAAGAATTATTAAAGCAGGCTTGCGCAACACGTTAAACCTTGTTTAAATTTGGATTTAGCCAAATTTTGCATAAGATTTGACAAGTGAATTTCGTTAAATTGAGATTGAAATTGGTGGTGCAAGTGGGCCGTAGTCTCATGCAATTTTAGAACATAAAGTCGTGTTAAAGTAAAGTAAAAGGAACGTGCCCTAAAGGTGTTTGACCATGCCCCATCGCGCCAATGCACTTTCTCTTACGAACTCTCCCCTTCTTTAATAAAGAAGGAGCCCTGGGGAGCCCCTACGGCCCTACGTTTAGGGGCCCGTAAATTTCTTCCAATAGGATTCCACTCGTGACTGTGATTTTTCTTCGGATCCCCAAAAATTTAGTTCGACATTATTACATTCTCCATGTTTGCTGTAATGGTTTTAATTTCCTTTGGTTGTTTTTTTTTTTTCGTTTGTTTGATACGAGTATATTAATGCGTGGGTACTGCTACTAGCTTTATTTGTAGGGTATGGAACAATTTCGCTAATTCTTTTTTTTGTTTTAGATGAAGTCCAATGAAGGTTCTTATGTACAGAAAAGTTTAAAAAGATGCCACAAAAATATTAAAATTGGGAAAAAACGGAAAATACTGTTTGGGCTTTTGTAGGATGCATAATTATTATTGTGATAAACTGCAGTCTGCGCAGGTGAAATCGTGGGGCGCAGCTAGTATATTTATAATGGTATAATTAAAATTTTTGTATGAATTTGGATTTTATATGGTTTTAAACCAGCAAAGTACTCGGTTTGTAAAGGATGGTTCAATATGACTACGTATAATAAAGTTTTTATTAGACGTTAAGAAGTTGGTAAAAATCACTTTGAAAGCGTTGCAGATGTCATTAGGGTGACCATCTGTCTGGGTTCATTAGTAAAAGTTAAGACTTCAGTCACCACTTGGTGCGGACTGTTTTTATAGGTCTCTTAAAATAGCCTGAAGATTTTTCGATTTGTCCTTTAGGCTTTTTTGCTTTTCGTCCTACTTTTTGAGCGCTTGATACGAGTCTTTATATGAAAACCATTAAGTATTTGGTATCTACTGATATGATACAATTGCAGTGCGTTGCTACCACCCAGGATCTTGGACTGTTGAACTTTAAAATTCTGGGTGGCATTGAACTATAATGAGCAAGCGTGACAGTTACAAAAGAAAAATGATACTAAAATCTAATTAAACTTTTTTTATCGATCCTGATGTTTCATCATAATCAGGCTACATTAGTTTACTGTTAAAAGTATACCGTTGCCCAAATATGCCACTAATGTCTGTGGTTGTCCTTTTTAAATTTCATAAGCAGTACGCAGTAAGCATACGCATGCAGTACTCTGCATGCGTATGTCTTCAGTCTATGAAGTTGCATTGCATCCTGCAAAGTACTAGAAGTACAGAGTACCTACTACTTTTTCCAAATCCTCTGTTTAGAACCTATTTTTTTGCTTGACGGCGGATCATTGTTTTATCCGATTCAGAAATTCTTCCATTCAGTATTTGATTTAACCTTACCACCTTTACCTTAGTACCAGTTCTAAGAGATGCGTAGAGTGTCAAAGGGGCAGCCTTTCGGTGATTTCGAATGTTCTCACGAGCGAAGGCGATAAAATATTAAATTCCGAGTACGACATCCGTCACTACAAAAGCCTTTGTGGCCGTTACGCAATTTTATTGGATTTGAAACGCTCACCGCCTCTAAGTGGCCGCAAACCGACCACTTTTGGAATACTCTGTCGACAGTAAAATTGCGTCTAGTTCCTGCATATTGACGGTGCATGTATTTGAAGTAATTTAAACACTGAAGATAGATAGATAAATAGCGTTGTATTGTTTTAACACAACAACAACAGAAAATAAAACAATTTAAAAGGAAAGTTAGAGCCGGTGTTACAATGGGCAATTTATACGATGAGAATCTCTATAGTATCTTCTTAGAAGAAGACTCAGCATTACATTGTGACTACACGCTACAAGCAAGCTATAAAACCAATAGAACTTGACTACGTCCACTTGATGACAGGTCAAAAATCCCCAAAAGCGGCGCGTCTGCAATATCTTTCATATTATTATTTACCCACATTTTGCCCACTTTAAGCGCAAACACACAAAAGAAAATGAAATCGATATTTTTATTTGAAAGCGATTGGTGAGCTGGCGATGCTTCCGGAATAAGTATTAAGTTAGAGCTTTTGTTGAGAACAATTCGAGCTTTGAAAGAGAATGAGGAGAAATACTTGGAACTGTGGAATTCCTCGAAAATCGTATTTTGATTTATCAAGATATTGTTGTGATAAAAAATAAAGGAGACATTTATACGATGAAAACAACGCCTACAACGGCGGATGTGTTATTTTCTTAGTAGAATTTAATCGGTGAACATTTTTACTCACTTTGAAAAATTCATAAAGTATACGAGTACCAAAACTATTTGATAGGAAAGCCTTTACTGTACTGAATGGCGAACGAGTGCAATACCCTTTTGTTTCTCTATATCAGTATAATTTGAAAGCCTTCAAGTCACGAGCGAATAGGCTTCTTCTAGGCAAGTAAAACCTTGAACTAGTCAATTACTATCAGTTGAGACTGTGGTGCCTTTAAGGAAAGCAACATTGAAAAAAATACAAAGAGAAAAATCTTTAAGTATATCCTAACCTGCTAGTCGGAGATGAGCTTATTTCGACTTACCTGTTTTAAATAAAAAATAAATACTGAGAAAATATTACGGTAGGTAAACTTTCTCTTCGCCGTGTCATTGAAAACTTTATTTTACTTTTCTCGATTGAGAACGCCTTCAATTCGAAGTTTTAATGAGTAAATAACGAGAACTCGAGATTCCGAGAGGTTGCTCTCTTTGCGTATGCCTGTTATGTTTAAAACTAGCTCGTACACGCAACTTCTGCGCTGCGATTATTATAATCTACTTCTTACAGCGTGACTTCCGGTTTATTTTAATTTTTTTTAGCTTTTGTATTTTAATAGAGACTCGCGAGGTGGACTAGAGGATGCGTAATTGTGTAAATTTGACTACTTATAATATCAGGTATTTAGTGCTGGACTGAGTTATCCACAACTTAATAAAGCTACATAAAATTTCAAGAGGTTTTACCTACTGACCTATGCTTCAATATGAAGACGACACCCAATCCAATGATGTTGTTGATAACTTAATTCCAAAATACAAGTTAAAAAAGTAGGTATAAAAAATATAATACCTAAAATACGAGAAATTTACCATCCCTTACTTATTTATTATAAATGCGAAAGTAACTCTGTCTGTCTGTCTGTTACTCCTTCACGCCTAAACTACTGAACCGATTTAAATGAAACTTTGTACGGAGATAGTTTGAATCCTGAGGAAGGACATAGAATACTTTTTATCGCGATAAACTGTAGCCCACGCGGGTGAAACCGCGGGGAACAGCTAGTACGATATAACTCAAGTTAAATAAGGATTCCAATTCGTTTTATATTATGTGTAACGTTCGAAAGTAATTTTCCAACATCTGCGAAGTAATCGAAAATCAAACAAATTACTTATTGAAGTGGTTCATTTTGAAACATTGTTTTAAATTTACCAACGGAGGCGGAGGTCGGAGAGGCAGCAAGTATTGACTAACCTGTTTAATTTATAACAAGCGTTTTTTAAATGGGCAAAGTTTATCTACGGACAATATAAGCAAGATGTACAGCCCAAAACTTTAGGTAAAATTAGTTTTAGCGGGCCCTTATGGTTATATCCCATTACACGGTCAGTAAAAAGTACGCGGTTATAATCGGCCTACACAAATGTAGGAGATTTGAGTTTGCTGGTTGGCTAATTTCAAACTAGGATAGAACCAACAAGAATATTTTTGAGGCAACATAAAACGCGAGACATTGGTCAAACAAATTTAATTTGTCACGGGACATAAATGGTCAAACGCTACCCTGTAGAGTAGAAAAAAATGATGACACAACTAAAATAGTCAAAAATATTTTTATTTAATAGAATCCGAGGTACCAATTGATAAAAACCGAAATTTACTACCACAACTGTAAAATATGTGATTACCAGCTGCGCGCTTGTTGTCTTCTTATACCAAAACCGGTCATAAAACAATTTAAGTAAAACAATTTCAAACAAAATCCATATTAAAAAAAATCTAGTGATAAGCGATTGAGCGCGGCAAAATGTAACTGCCCTACTTACTAAGGAACTTTGTCACACAAAAAGTAAAAGACGTTGACCTCTCCAAAGTCTAAATTAGCCAACTCTATAACTATCTTCATCTACAACTTAATAGTTTTCTTCTTAGTTAATTACCGCAGACTTTGTTCTTAACAACATACTGGGGGTTGAAGGTGAAGAGGGAAGTTTGGCGTAATTAATTACTCTATAGAATGACCGAGGATGGATGATTGTGACAGTGATAAGTTACAAAGTATATAAATGATACGAAGTTACTGTGATTTCTAAGCGATTCTTCCTGTGGGTATCATTATATATTTATAGACTATCATTACTTGGAGCCAACTTTTTTGGGGCCGATATGTTTGTGACAGATTTTATTTGACATTTGATTTCTGGAGGAATGGCGTCGGAGAAGGCTCTATGACATAGTTTTGTTTGACGAACGTCTTGCTGAAGAAAGAGCGAGATGGCACGTCAGTGACACCGATCCAACTAATGCAACTACACTTTATATGGACGAGCCTGCCATCCTTGTATAGACAGGCAAAGTTGCTTTCGTCTCTAGCTCTATTTGTCTGCTAACTTCTTCTAAACCACGCAACTAATTATAATAAAGTCTTCACTATCATTTAGACATTTTAGCTGAAACATTTTTTATGGAATAATTGTCTAAATTATCTCAGGAGGAAGCAGACAATTTCAATGTTGTTGTAAAATACATATATTTGGCCGCTCACATTGCTAATGATTGCTTATGAAATTTATCTACGTCACATAAAAAGTATAATCGTGCGAAGCTGAGGCAGATCGATTTATAAAGTGATTTAAACAATTACAACTCAAAACTGCACAAAGCGACAAAACAATATTGTCGAACATTACACGGTGCTAACTGTCAATTTGGTCGGTTTAAAAGCGGCATTGCATTATTAATATTGCACCGCTCATTTTGCCGAATGCCCGCGACCGATCCGACCCGATGTACCTACCGGCAGACGACACTTTAGTACGGTGAATTATTTACGATACAGTCTGGTTAAGTCTCGAGTGTATTTTAGGAGATTTTGGGCTACTTTTGAAACGAAGCGGTGCAGTATTTTTGGGGCTGGTTAGAACTTCTATATAAAATGCTGTATCAAAGACGTTCGTATCTCTTGAAACAATAGCTGTCATACATCTAAGAAAATACTTTAGAAATATTTTTGGGAAATACTTAGTACCTACTAACTGCGCCCTGCTGTTATTCCTGCAGTCTTCCCTCTATATCACGTAAAACTTTTTTCCGAGATAAAAGAAGCTTATGTGTTAATCCAATATATCTCTCTTCAAAATTTCATTCAAATGTATTGAGTCGTCTCACAAACCTTGCATTACCCTGGGGCGCAACTACATAGTTCTTACTAATATTATAAGCCCGAGAGAAACTGTCTGTTTGTTTGTAGACTTTTCACGCCTAAACGAATGAAAAGATCATGATGAAGCAAAAAGAGGAAGGTGTCGTATAATTTGGGAGTCCTCATGTCAAGAGTGAATAAGTAGGTATCTATCTTCTAGGCAAGTATGATCCATCATCGACCTCGTCGTTACTTACCATCAGGTGAGACTAGGGTCAAAAAAGAGCCTAATAAAAAATATAGAGATACTCAATTTAAAATCTGACGAAGGATATTGGATACTTTTTATCAAGATACACTGTATCCCACGCAGGGTACAAATAAATGTAGGTACCTATACAAATGTACGATAGATTCATGCAGTCATATTACGCATTTATTTTCCCATGAACGAGGTACAAACAGTAGCTCTAATTCCTTTAGTTGTAGCCATCGATCAGTTAGAGAGACGACCACCCTTCTGCGATATACTGCCGACCTGTTTACGGTCCCGTACGACGCACTTTGAACTTTAGATATATACCTGGCTACTGAAGAAAATTATACTCATACATAGGTGTACCTACTATACATAGAGGTAGTTTTTCACGTTGCTGATTCTAATAATTTTACTATGCATACCCAAACTTATAAATTGCAAGCTTGTAAATTTTGAAATGAGTTCCCTCTGCAAGTCTTTCCGCAGTGTTAAAAATTGCAGTCCTTTAAGATGGGTGTGTATAGAGTTCGGCAACGCATTGGCAACGCCCCTGGAGTTGCAAATTTTCATAGGCGACGGTGACCTCCTCCCATTAGGAGGCCGTTTGCTAGTTTGCTTCTCTATTAGGAACGCAAAAAAATGCATTGTATATCCTAGTTTGATGAGACCTAGTGCAAACATATTTCATGTTGATATTTCATCATAATAATGAGTGAAAATACTTTTACTTGCATTTGATTGTTTGATTGCTTGATGACAAACGATGCGGTGCAATGGTTGAACCAGCCGACTGCGTTGTGTGAGGTCCCGAATTCGATTGCTGCTGTGGCAGAAATGTTATTAGTACATTAAAAAAAGGTCAAGTACACGGAAAAAAAACCTGCTGAAATACATTTTCCTTCTGAGTCAAAAGGACTTTTGATTCGGTACTGTGGATTCCTGATCCATATGGTTCCTAATATCTCTAAATAGAGAGAATCCTAGTAAGGGGGCATAGCTCTGTGTATGTAATTGTTATTATTTTAGCTTTAAAATAACGCCTGCGCTAACGGCATATGAACTTTAAACTTCAAAGCAATTAAAACTCCATTATTATCCGGTCAGAACAAAGTTTCTACGTTAGCCCGGATCCGGGATCGACATAAGTCTATAGTAAAATACTCGTTGACTGGCTTCTATTTCCTGTTACTACTTATGAAGAGATGCCTTTTCAGTTAGTAGGTATTTAAAACTTCATCCACCTTAGTCACCTACTCGTAAATACACGAAGAAAAAAACGTTCCGAAATACAGAAGGAATTAATTTTCCTTCCGAGTCAAAAGGGAAAAGTTTTGACTCAGAAGGAAAACTAAGATAAAGTAAGGAAGGAATCGGTCGTGGAAGTTAAGACTCAGAAGAAAGACAGGATTTTTTTCTATGTGTACTACAAAAGTTGCTGAACAGGACTGGTTCTTCGCAACCAGCATTATGCTGAGTTAGAATCGGTATATTTACCCAACTGCGAAAGAAGGAGGGTTATGTTTTTCGAGTGTATGTTTGTATGTATGTATATTTCTTTGGCAGGACCTGTATAGCCTAATTGGCTTGACGGATTTTATATTTTATATATTTTTTATACATACTTATGAGGTGTCATTAGATTCGTCTTTATTGTGGGAGTGGCATAGGGTAGGTACATACTTTACTTTTGCGCGCAGTGGGGTTTTTTGTTCCTTTTGTAATGTATAATCTTGTTAGTTGTTCAACTTTATTAACTCTCAACTCAACACTTTCCGTCACTACACTCTATGTCTGAATCTTGTCTATGTCTAAATGTGTTGCGCATACCCGAATAGAACGATAAAACATTTTCTCTTTACTTCCCGTAATCCTTTTCGAGCCGCATGTCAGAAGGCGCGACAAAACTGACTAAACACAAATATATTTGAACGGCGCAGAAAAAACGGAAAACGGATTTAGTCGGTTCGCCTAAAATATGCATGAGAGCCGGGTCAGAAGGTCTTCTTGCGGAATAAAAGTTTATTGTCCAATATTGTGGGGTTATTCATGGGTAGAAATGAATTTCTTTATATATCAGAAAGTATATAGAGGTTGGGAGTATGGAATACGGGTGGCACTAGCGCTTTTCACGGAACCTCGAAGAGGATTTTCTTATGAATCTTGTAAAGTGAGAGGTAAGCTGGTAAAGGAAAGTAAATAGGAAGGTAGATATCGTCTAAATGTATAGTACCTCCACACTTCTCTGCTGTTTTAACGCACACATATAAAGTATGTATGTGAATGTGTATAGACTATGGTATAGATAGATGCAATACACAAATATACGCCAATTGTTTGTCGTCATTCAACCAATCCAATCAGTCAATGTGTTACCAGTAGGTCAACTAGTGAAGTATATTATGACGTGAGCTGAAGTTTTATTCAGTACACTTTTTACGATTTACGTGGTACAAAAAAATCTGCATACGACAAGATGTCTAGTTTATACGGTCCTCAATTGGTTTTTTTATTCAGTAAGTAAGTATTTATTCAGTAGGTACTAGTAGGAGGCATTCCGAATCCCATTTAAGTCTATGCCAGTAAATATATCGTGACCATGCGAAAATCTCTGAAATCCACAAAACGTATATTTCGAATATCTATTGAACGAAAATGGATGAATAGCCACCGAGTTGTTCGCAGATAAATCATAAATAATATTCGCACGATTCGTTACACCGAACATAGGTATTCCATTTCCGCCAAACGAAAAAGACACTTTCAGTGAGTTATTATTTTTTTAATTGACTGAACGGAAAAAGTTTTGCGGAAATTATAACAGATAACGTATTATTGAACCGGTCGTAGCAGAACTTTAGTCGTTCTTAATCGATCTAATAAGTTAAGCAACGTGCTCTGCCGTCACTACTTGGATGGGTGACCACTATCGGCATTTACTACTGAGCGCTTCCGTGCTTTGGAGGCACGTCAACTTGTCAATTCCGGTTAACAGATACCATAAAATAACAGTCGTGAGGCTACATTGGAGGCCTTCAGGCGGTCTCAAAACTCCGACCTAAGGTTGGTTACTAGCCTTTCCACCGACGCACACTGGGTCCGCGCCGTAGATTATGGCTCTCGGAACAATGACAAACATTGTTCCGAGATTATGGCTCACTCTCTCTCTCTCTTCATTTCTCTCTCTATCTCTCTCTCTATCTCTCTCTCTCTCTCTCTCTGAGAGGAGTTCCCTGTCCCAGCAGTGGGAACGTGTAATAGGCTGCTGCTGATGATGTAACGTGATCACAATGTATCCTATGGAATAAAAAACAATTGACTTTGAACGTATTTATGATTCATAGCATTTTTTTTGTATGAATCATAACCTTCCAATTTTCCAATTGTTGTTGCATCCTTCTTTCGCGAAGCAACGGACAAACTTGATATTTGCATAGAGATAGCTAGATCAGAGAGTGACATAGGCTACTTTTAATCCCGAAAAATGCACGGTTCCTGTGACAATCACCACGTTGGTGAAACACGTCGATACGAAGGCTTGAAATTCATGATTGTTGGAGTTAGGAAAGACTGTAAGTAATAAAAACACTTTCCTTCCCTAGGCCTTTATTTCCCACACGCAAGCATTAATATAATTAGCAATAAAATTAAACGCCGGTCATTGGCATTCAACCGCCTAGCCAAAGCAAGTTATCACCCCCAAAGCAAGGTTAAAAAAGAGGTAAGAAATTACTGTGTAGGGTAGCCAATAAAGTGACTCAAACTGTAGGTACTTATAGGAATAGTTTGATACCTAGTAATTAGCACATGTCTGTATCTACTTCGCCAGCTTATGAAACGCAACTTCAAAGGGCATTTCTAAGATGTCCAGTGTATTGAAATTGTACTTGGCGAGCGTAAGTAACTATACGATTTCACGTCGACCGAGGTTGCAAAAACTTATTTTAATGAATAACTTTTATTCGTTGCGTTATTAATAAAATGTTTATCGTTGTGGTGCAATGGGGTAATAGCTGGCTGCGAATCATTAGGTAGCAGCGGGTAAGATTTCCGAAAAGGACAAAATAAAAAAAAAACAAACAAACAAACAAACATCGTGAACCAAAGCTTGGTGGTAGAGTATTTTGACTTGTGGTCAAACGCTACCCTGTAATTAGTAAAAAAAAAAAGTAATTGTGCATCGTAAATATAAACACACGTACGTATGTTTGGATCCTTGTCGGGATGTTATGGATCCTCGACTTACATACTCGTAGTTTCTTATACCCTAGATACAGGTAAATCATTGTTAGAGGTTATGCTAATGTTTTTAACATTTGTACACTACTGTTCTCCAAATAGAAAAAAACTACTTATTGACCTAACCCGATTTCACAGAATAAAAGCCTATGCCACTTGGGGATAGTGTAGGTAATTTTCTAACAATTACATTAGTAGGTATTTTTATAGGCACTTACGTTTTCTTTCTCGTATCCTTGCCGAGATATTTTTTTTTGGAAGGCATCAACGGAGCTGTAGCCAACGGCTAGAGGCATTGTAACTTATTATTGCTTATTACACTGGTTATAGGTATAATAGAATCCGCGAACTCTTTAAGGTATTACGTGAAGTAGGTGGAAAGTTAGACATTTGCATTACGAACTGTTCGAAAATTCAGCGGATCCTTTACTATCGTCAAAAACCAGGATCTGTTCATATCGAATCGCATTTAATTCGCAAAAGTTGAGATTTCATCGAGATGCTCGGCTTTTGTTAGTTTTGAATAGGTCTCGTTAGGGTTCTGAAATGGTCCTCTGCCGGTGGCTCGGCTATCCCTTTTGTTAGTAAACGAGCTCTTGATCGATCGACAAAGAAGCCAATTTCAATGTTAGTTCGGCATATTTGGAAGGATATTTATAGGCCTTTTACAAACGATAGTTGGCCGGCACAATAACACGAGTATTATCGGAAAATACATCCCGCAGGAAAATTGTAAAATGAGCAAATGAGATTTACCACAGAAATTGCAGCTGATAAAATTAGGAATATTTCTTTTAGTAAAGTAATGACCAGTAGTACTACGACACGATTGTTTTTTCTAGTTTAATCGTTGTAATTAACTTTCATAGAAAATGTATTTTTTTATCTACGGTATTTGGGAAATTGGCGTGTAAGAAAACACAAACAACTGAGATTGAAATAAATAAATTAAACAAACATTCCAACTATCAAATAAATATCTTTATAAATCATGCCACGGTATCACTTCTTCAAGAAATTGGGAGGCCATTTTCTTTATACCAATTAAACATTAACCCTTTGTTTTTACTACACATGAAATTCTAAATAAAATAATTGAAAGATTATCTGAGTGATAATCTTTAAATGCTATAATCTAATCTATATTAAAACTTTTAGTCTCTTTTAATAAATCAACCACAAATTTAACCACACGTTAGTTATTAAAAACAAGGCTTAATGCTATTAACTTTAAATTGGTTAACAAATTAGTAGTTTGATACGCCAATCAGGAGGCAGATGGTAGACGGCTTGTGATTACCCTCAGTTAGCATGACAAACGACTAACCAGTATGTTATTATGTCCCCTGCACTTGGGTAATTCAAGGATCAGTTTTACAATGGACGGGAAAAAATGTATCTGTCAGATAAATTGACAATTTTGAGCAGCCCTAACTCAATCGCATTTTTGGATCGCAACTTCTTTTATTTACTTAGACGTAGTTTTAGAACTAGCCATCTCTACACGAAAGAAGTTCAATGTGCACTTTGCCAGCATGGAATAGAACAGAATGAGAATGGTAGCCACTGATCTATTGTTCTGGAAAAATATTACTGATTGATGTCTAGATTGGATAAATACTTACTTTTGAGGACTATAGGTACATTACCGCCTCTTCCAGTACTACTTAATAGCTAATAAAAAGGTTATTGCGAGATAGTGGAAAACCACAAGTGTGCCAGCGTTCAAACAGAGACTTTTTGGTCTGTTAAACACTACTCAAAGATGGTAAAACAGTCCTTAAGACGGGTTTTAGTAAATTATATACGATCAATTTAGATTAATGGACAGCATTTTGTCAAGGGATAAATTAATGAAGCGATAGATAGGTACCTATACAATAAACTTGTATATAGGGACCAGATAAATGAAATTGACTTAGTCTACAGAATTGGAAATATTTCATTACATAATTAAAGATATTTTTCAGTAGAAATGGAGCCAATATTTAAAAGATTCACAACGTTAAAAAGGGTTCTCTTAAAAAAGATCTAATTTAGTTCGGAGTTCTTTCAGAGATTTTCTTTAGCAAAAAAGTCACAAATTTTAGCTCTGTACGTACTTTAGAAACGAAGGCTTTATATATAACTGTATAGAGAGCATTTTACATGTTTATTTTTATCTTCAATATCTTATTTTATATTCTGTATAAATAAGATATGAAACATTTTTCTTTATATATTTAGTTTCATAGTTTATCTTTGTACTAAACCTTTTTTTTTAATCTGTAGAGGGCATCAAAAGGCGCAGATATGGTAATCTCGACAGTGGATACATATTTGAGCCTTTTGACCGAGGGGGCTGGCAGCGAAATCGATGTTTATTGATATATCGATGCGACTGGTCGATGCTACCCGTGACCAAAATACTGGACTTTATATTGCGCAACGGTTAGAAGCATTGCCATTCAACGCGGCAATACGGCCTGCGAAGTTTAACTGTGAAAGCAAAGATAGTCACGCATGCATCTCTAAATTCTATAAGCTTTCGGTTCTCAAGACGCCTATGGTTGCGACTATGACAGTCGACAGCTTTGCCGTAACGTGTAAGTATATGCTTTATGGAATTTAGTAATGTCTGACTGGTTTACATGCACAGTTGGAGCCGTCATGCATAAGTTTTCGTGTTTTGGCTTGCATAGAGCATAATATAGATTTGTATTCCAGACATGCATAGTTATAGAATAGTTTTACGACATTAAGTAGCATTATCAAGGTACTTTTCCAACTAGCGATTAACATTTCTTTTATAAATTACTAGCTGTTCCCCGCGGATTCACCCGCGTGGGCTACAGTTTATCGCGATATAAAGTAGCCTATGTCATTTCTCAGACTCTAGACTATTTCTGTACCAGACGTGAAAGTTAGACAGACAGACAGACAGATAGATAGACAGAGTTACTTTCGCATTTATGATATTACCAGCTGTTTCCCGCGGCTTAAACTATTTCTGTATCAAATTTCATTTAAATCGGTTCAGTAGTTTAGACATGAAAAACAGATAGACACAGACAGAGTTACTTTCGTATTTATAATATTAATAGTAGAGATATAATAAGTAAGGGTTGTATGTTTTAAATTTATTTTCTTTATAAAGCTAAGTACATTGATGTTAGTAACAAACTATAACTTGCAATTAAGTACTGAGTATCTAGGTCGAGCAGTTTTCAAGTTATTACCCGAGACAAATAGACAATTTCAGACATGACTGCGGATTTTAGCGTTTCAAATTTGCGTCTGCGAAGCCCTAAAACTAGTTGGAATTATTTCTTTGTCCAATTTATAACCACTAATTAAGGCATCAGAGAACGAATAAATGAGATTTGATTATAAGCCGATGAATCTTTGTAATAGTCGTTATAACAATTCAATTCGTATAATTAGGAGTTTCTGGAATTGAATCGATGTTAATTAATTTTACTACTACTAAATTTGATAGCATTGATTCCATTGGCACAGATCAGAGAGTTGAAACTATGCTAGATTTATAATAAAATATAATGCTAGATATTTTAAGCTTAGTTTTGTATTTTCTATGTCTAATTACATACGAAAGTTATTTCACCCCACGCAAGCATAAAATTTACAAAACTTACATTTTATCGAAGTGAATTTGGCCCAAGATTGTGATTTCATGATTTTAGTCATCATTTCGTTTGGAAATAAGTCGAGAGTTAATAATTATGTAATTGGTACTTCGACGTAATTCAAACACCCACTATAAATTGTTGGAACATTTAGCAACGAGCAACAAACTGTCTTCAGAAAAATCTAAGTACGCTAAAACATTTTTTGCGGAATTGTGCATGCGTAAATAATAATAAGTATACGCAAAAGTATTTCGCAGTAAATTATAACACTAACTTTTATGCGAAGCAATAGTGATCCATCAATAATCATTTCTCTCATAAATGCATCAATTGTTTCTTAGCAAATTACTAACTTGCAGTAAAGTTCAACAAAAAGCAAGCACAAAGACGACCGTCAACATTTCCCTAAACAAGAATTTAATTATCAGAAATCCTATCATTTCTAGATAGACTGATATATTGCCCAGACTCTCCAGCTCTCCGCATTCATTACCTACTAGTTGCGCCCCGCGGTTTCACCCGCGTCCGTTATCCCGCAGGAACCTTTTTCGGGATAAAAAAATAGCATATGTGTTAATCCAGAGTATAAGCTCCATTCCAAATTTCACTCAAATCCGCTCTTTAGTTTTTGCGTGAAGGAGCAACAAATATACATACATACAACATTTCGCACTTTAGTAAGATCTATCTATATCCTGCCTATGTGCCGGTCCGTACGTAATATTAATTATTATTGGTAGGGCAATGACCGAACAGGTAGAATAGTCGATCTATTTTGTAGTCTGGGTTTCGGTGCAACGAAGGAACTTTAACTAATTAAATAGCTTTGAAATCTTACCTTCTTATTAGTGAGCCTTCATTAGTGAAACGTCACGAAAATTCATTGTCAATAGCAACCTATCTGTTTACCTCCCTCGTCGTTGCACCGATATTTATTTTATCTGGCCCTGACCACGTGTCATTGTCATTAATAATACCTAATTGTAATTTGAATGTAACCTATACATCTTTGAAAACTAACTAAGCTTCTCATTTAGGCAAAACGGTTCAAGAAGAACATCGCGAAGAAATCAGCATTTCGAAGAATACCTAACGAAATTCAAGAACTTGCGGAACCTTCTATATAGCCCACATAAGACTACTAGCTTGGTAGATAACGGCCCATACTTTCCATAACAGACTGATTCTAATATTGATTACATTTACTGGATAACCAGAGATTAAAAAATCCTTAAATAACATAAAGTTCTTCGAAATACATATTTTTGTACCATTTATTTGAAGTTCAATAAATAACATTATTTATTTTGTAAATTTACACATGAATGCATTGCGATTCATCATCATCATCATCATCTATCTGCTTTTTACGTCGTCTCTGGCCTTCTCTCAGAGAGAACATCACTATTAACATTATGAAATTTCACAAGGAGGTATTAACCACTCTATGTGTCTCTCTATTACTTTCTTAAAGTTTTTAGGCAAATATACTCTGTCTATTCCGATCTCTGCTAATAATAATATGCTGGAGCCACACTAACGGGAAATACCTTTAAAAAGCGCGATGATTGATGTTTGACATAAGTGTGGCCACGACATTTGACAACGGCATTCACATTGGCGTTTGACGTTAGCCGATAACTCAAGTGCATTCACGTTGACCGTTCAAGTGTAGCCACTCACATAATTGCGTTAATAATTAACGCAACATGTATCGCGATGATATGCATTGACATTTCCCTTGACGTTGACCTTAGTGTGGCCCCATTATTAGAGAATTATTAACCGCAGCACCTAGCTACGGTTTTAATAATATTTTAATACTATTAAGAAATAATAATAATAATACTCGTAATACCCACTGATATTTAAGGCGACGCCGCCGCATACTAATTGCGACGTCTGTGATGTTTGAAATCGGATCGTTGCCGAAACTGAGCCTTGTTTTGTCAAATTATATTATTGTCTTTGGAAACCCGATTGAAAATACAAAGAGAAACGTTATACTATTTATGTACGCTTCACTTAAATGTGCTAATTGAATCGTTTGTCGCTTAGAGGCAGACCATTCCGTAGTAGATCTACCAATTAGTTATTTGATGCAGACGACACTAGTTTTTCTTTGTTTACGAGTCCATCGCTGTCTTTACTATTCCGATAAGAACTTTAACTCCCTCAAAAAAAAAATGATTTCAAGGTTTTTTTTTGCTACATAATTATAATGCGAATCTAAACCTTTATCAAATATACATACAACAGACGAAAGATACAAGTATTGCTATAGATAAAAAATAGGTAAGGTGGTAAGTAGGTACCTAAAAGTAAAAATATAGAACCTATGTATATCACGTGAGCACGTGAAAATTTTATAAAATCGCCCTAGTATGTACCTACTTTGAATTTCCAAATATTTCACAGGACCATTTATTTCTACATTCTATATTATTATTATATTTCTAGTTATAACCTAGGCGGTCTTTTATCAAAAACTAATTGTCGAATTGAAGCAGACAAGCGTGAAGCTTTTATTAGCTTGGCGGGCGACTTGCTCGTCTCGTCACTCAGTTAAATAAATAAATGGGTACATAATGGAAATAAGGTATGTAAGTAGGTATATGTTCGACTAAGTATTAAATGCTAATAACCGTTTTTAAAGCTAAACAGTGTTCGTGCTTGCGCCGCAACCGCCAAGAACTTTAATCGCGAGCTTTCATTATGCAAATTGTCGGTATTAGCCAGAATTCAATTTTGGTAAATTATAAGTTGATGGCGCACAATAGCTCGGCTATCGGCCGATAATTGTACGGCTCGTGTGTTCTTTACGATTATTACAAGGTAGCACGTGGTGATTATTCGCTACTGTGAGTGTGTTTAGTATACTTTAGGTCTGTTTTTGAATGGGGAAATGCTATTAATTTGGCGGAAAATTGGGGTAAGAATTGGCGAAAACTGGCGGCAACCATTTTTTTCTGTAATTGTGATTGAAAAAATAACATAAAAACCAATATGTTAATCTACCCGATATATATCTAACCAAGGTCTTACCTTTATAAAATAATTCCTTATTTTGTTAATTTAGTAGGTAGATTAAAAAAAAATCGTATCTACCAGAGAACCTCCTAGCTATTTTTGGCAAGTAGGTATTGCCTGGATTTTAATTTGGCTAAATATTTAATGGTTTTGTCACTCCCAGATCGACGTAAAGGTATGTTTACGGCCGTTCCCAATAACCGATCTATCCACGGTGTGCCCTACTAAATAGAGATAGAAATTTGACATTACGTACTTCTATGGAGCTTGTGTAAAATTTCTATCTTCAGTAAGGCAAACCATGGATAGATCCGTTATTGGCAACGGCCGTAAGTCGCCTGCGTAGTGACGCTAAGGATCGCAAGTTGACGTTAAGTATTACTGGACTAAGATCGCTTCAAAGAATTGTTCGCACCTACTGATCGAGATTTATTATGAAATCCGCTAACAATGCAAAGCGGATTGTCCCAATCCAACAAAAGATCGATCAAGTATCTAACAAAATCAGTACCGAGTAGACTATAAACAGCCTGAGGGGTTAAAGGAAGGAGCTACCTCTTAAGACTGAACGTTTCGGATCGTCGCCGCGAGCGTTGGTACAAAGGATCTTGTGATAAACTCACTTCAGATTTCCCTCGGTTTTTAAACACTTACATAATAATAATAATATACCTAGTAGGATGTGATACTTACTCATAATCATAAAATATTATGTGTGTTTCAGAGCGTTTATAACTAGCTATCTGATTCTTTAAGTATGGAAAACACAAACACATTTAAAAAAGAAATCTTAAAAAAATTGGTTTTGATGTTTAGATGGCCAGTTCCGACGATAAACATGGTGGTATGAAGATAGAGGAGGATGCCATCGTCATTACTGTCTTCCTAAATGAAGTTCAATTCCCAAAAGCATAAAAATGGCTTGTGCTGATTTCGTGATGTTAAACAATTTGAATCTCGATCCTTATAAAGGCTATAAGACAGACATTTGGACTCATGTTCTTTATAGCCACAAAAGTAAACACTTCTCATTTATGACGATAAAAGAATCCTACTTCCCTTCCTTAGTGTTCAAAGTAACTTCATACCAAAGAACCGAAGGGGCAGGTAGAGTTATTTTTTATTTTTTTCTAATACTTACAGGGTAGCGTTTGACTACAAGTCATCTGATGTTACTTGACGATGTGGTCAAAGATGGCGTCACGCTATACCTGGATTGGGAACTGGCTCTCAAGTGAGGCTGCCGGAACACACCACACCACACACTTTTTCACGTTAACAATAATGTTAGGTTTAGGGAAAAACCTGAAAGTGACCTAACCTCATGAGAAAGAAACTTTACACTTCTCCGATTTTAAGCAGTAGGTAATTGTGAGTCATATGTCACAACCTTTTTCTTCACAAGGATGTTAAACTTTTATCGAAACAGACAGACGACGCTCCTGATGGGTTTCATCGGTCAATGTTGCCGCAAACTTTGCGGCAACTCCCCGAGCGTGCAATCTCCTAGATAACCTCTCAACCACAACATATACCGCTGCACAGAACACAATGTTCTGTATGTACGAAAAGAATTGGCAGATCCCAAATTATGTGTCAATTTAAGAAAATAACATAGTATACTTTTTACATAAAACAACTGTAATTCACACGGGTAAAAGCCACGGATCATTGCTAATATTTTAATACGTATGTTTAACAGTAACGTTACAACTACAGATCAACTGATAATTAGAGCCGATATGGTAGAAAAGTGGCGCCATGCTATACCTAGATTGGAAGTGGAAGTCAAATAAGCAATATAAAAAAGTATATCTTACCATCCATGTTTTAAATTCAGTATCACGGTCCAATACTACTATGACACGGCTCCTGTGAAAACTTAAGCGTCTGAGTGCGTGAGCCGAATTGGGTAATCTGTTTCAACCTTCACAGCTGCGTTCCACTAAATCTGCCTGGATCCATTCATTTCATTCAAAACCGTTCGCTTCCAAACCCTGTAATGGAGACATTCTATTCAGAAAATTTGCTCATAAAGAACGTTTTGTTAGTAAGAGCCACTCGGAAATCTTCTTTGTTTACACTGAGGGCGTTTTCTATCGCAGTTAAAGAGCTAGCAGCATATAAAATCTAATGAGTCTAGAGATATGACGTACCTTATTAGGTAAGCTTATTAGCATGGTTAAATCTTAGCGCCTCTTTTTTAACACGCTTTTATTAGCTTTACTTGTAACTAAATACCTAATAAACAGTGTTATGTCTAAGAAGTAAATTTTAACCTACTTCTTATTGTCGTATCATAAAATTTGTATGTAAAATTGTTTGAAAAAGAGGTAATTCTCCATTGATTCGAAGAACACAGAACTGAAGAACAGAGTTAACTAATACAAAAACATAGTATAAAATGCAATCCTTCAAGATGAGGGTAAAAAGATGAGTGTGAGAGTGACTTGTGGTAGGAACTAGGTACGTAGTACAGTCAACGACAAAAGTCGCTGAACAATAACTAATTTTCAGAGTTTCTTTATCATCTTAAACACAAACCTTCGACCGAATCATCACTTAACATCATGTGTGTTGTGTTATGTGCAAACGCAACCTTGTAAGTTGTAAGGAAAAAACGAATGTTACTGATCTAATACGCATTTGGAAAGTCGAGTATGATCAGCTACTTTTGTCGCTGACTGTACTATGATTACTTCTTACTAATATTATAAATGCGAAACTCTGTCTGCCTGTCTGTTTGTCTGTCTGTCTTGCTTTCACGTCCAAACTACTAAATCGATTAAAATGAAATTTGGTACGGAGATAGTTTGAACCCTGAAGAAGGACATAGGCTACTTTTTATCGCAATAAACTGTAGCCCACGCGCGTGAAACCTCGGGGCGCAACTAGTATAATATATATTCTGTTCTTGTTGGTCAATGCTACGCGGAAAGGAATAAAAAATAGAAAGATGTGGAAGAGAATTTTGATTGCTAACTTTAATGAGTGCTATTGCGCAAATAGCCTTTTGTTTTTCATTCGTGGTAGCTCTGGCGGAAAATTGATAACACTGCGGAAATGTTAACGAAGAGATGTATTCATGACATTTGGTATAGTTGCAGTCGCTTATTTGCATTTTGGCATGTTCCACTGGCGCAGTTTAAGTTTTTACAGAGTTTATTCAGACTACACTACCAGACAAAGCTTTGTTTTTTTGGTAAGTTGGTATTTAAAGTCGTCTCTTTCCGGTTTTCTCCGAACTTTAATCTTAGCCTTACATCGTTTTGCCTACGGCGAGGATTGAAGAGACATTAAAAAAGTTGGTCAAAAAGTCTTTAATAAGTTTGTAAGTCAGTCATTTTCTATATCAGGTGTGGCGTAGCGCCACCTTGGGCCACAAACGCTACACTGTAAGAAAAAAAAACTATAAAATCGAGTTGAATATCCATTTTTTTAAATACTAGAACAGAGTTTTTTTAGTTAGCAATATTATAAAAATAACCCTTTTAACGTGTGTAACGTGTTTTAGCAACTGAATAAGTAGTTATAGTAATCCAATATATAAAATTCCCGTGTCACAGTGTTTGTATGCTAACTCCTCCGAAACGGCTTGACTAATTCTTATGAACATTTTTGTGCATTTCGTAGATCTGAGTGATTAGTCCTAAACTATTTTTTATACTCCTTCTTTATCGTGATAAAGATTAATCCACCCGGGTGAAACCATGGGGCGTAGCTAGTGAAATCATAATATTCCTAAAGCAAAATCCAGATGAGTATTTAAAACAAAAACAGAGACATTTTAAATGGCTATCGAATCGCAAATGAAACTGATCCCGTTCAATTAAACCGGGTTATAAATCTCAGGATCGCGGTACAGTCAGCAACAAAAGTATTTGATCACACTTGATGTTCCAAATGCATATAGGATCAATAATGTTTGTTTTTCTTACAATTTAAAAGGTAGCGTTTGACTATAACATCACACACCTGGTGTTAAGTGATGATTCGGTCAAAGGTTGGTGTTGATGGTTCAGAGAATCGAAAAATGTGTTATTGTTCAGTGACTTTTGTCGCTGACTGTACAAAAACAAAACACTCATTTGCCGTTTGCAGTCTGTTCGTTGATTACCCGATGGATTTTTGCATATAGATTGCTACATTCTGCATAATATCTGTAAGAATTTTTGTCGCGCAGTAGGATTCATTTCTTGATTGGTACAGCTGTAGATTTATTTATCTTAAACATAGCTGTGCCCCGCAGTTTTACCCACGGCCGCGTGGAGATTTTAACAGGAACGGTGAATTTTTCAGGAAATAGCGTGTGTTACTCCAGAGAGTGTGTGGTATGTTATGTGAGAGTGAGTGAGTGCGACAGTGAGTGAATGTGTATTTGTACTTACGACGTGGGTTCGTTGCTCTGTTGCTATATGGAAGAAGGTTAAACCAATTAACACACTTTCTTATTTATTTAAGTGTGAGGATAATGATTGAAACTAGATTCATGAGTAAGATAAAATATTACATGTCTAATGTAAAACATGAGATCTTGAAAAACCTGCCTTTAATTAAGCATCAATATGTAGTAGACCAATTAAGTATTTAAACTAGTCTTATTTTTATATGTAATCCCAAGTCTTTAATAATACGTTTTTAATTATGTCTCATACTTTATATGAAAGATACTAATATTATAAGGAGATAAAGTTTGCTATAAATAGGTTACGCCGTATCTCTAAAACTACTAATCCGATTCTAAAGATTATTTCCTTAATAATTAGATGTAGTGTGTATGTGTGTGTGTGTGTGTGTGTGTGTGTGTGTGTGTGTGTGTGTGTGTGTGTGTGTGTGTGTGTGTGTGTGTGTGTGTGTGTGTGTGTGTGTGTGTGTGTGTGTGTGTGTGTGTGTGTGTGTGTGTGTGTGTGTTTACATTATCCAGAGTGATAAAAGCCACATTTTATGTAATAAAAAAATGTTTTGCTAATGTATTTTAAGAGCGGTGGCCTGAGGTTGCAGAGGATCTAGATACCTAGAAGGAAATGGAGGAGACCTTTGCCCAGCAGTGGGGCAGTATAGGTTAAAAAAACTCCTTGAGGACAAAACCACTGAGAGCACCTACTTTATAAGACTACAGAATTCAATTCCGGTATAACACGCGTTATAATTCATGATATTAGTATAATTAGAATGGATCCAGTCATTACCTGATGACAATCAATGCAACTTCCCCGAAACATTGGAGTTAATCAAAGTGATATTATTTCGATACTAATTTGTGCACAAATAAACCCACATCTGTTTTATAAACACTGTTGATGGGAGCTAGAATATATCAGTCCAAAATCTGACATAGACTGTTTGTGCTGATATTAGCCAGTCAGAGTCTGTATTCCACAGTATTCAGTGTGTTATTTTCATTGAAATCGATCCTTTGTTCTACCCAATACCCTTGTTGTTTTGATAGAACTGACTAAAACTTATAGAGAAAACTTTATATCATAAACGTGTCTTGCGTCATTTCGGCGCCAGATGTGTATGAAGGCATCGTAAGGCATGCAAGTTAACTTTATCGATATAGTTTATCAAAAAAAGAAATAATGACATTTGTTTACTCCTTACCATGTTTTTACTATTTACATTTACGCTACCCGCGTTTGACCACTAGTCACCTGATGTAAAGTGATGATGTGGTCGAAGGTGGCACCACGCTACACCTGGATTAGGCAACTACTTCTTAATTCACGCTAAAATAACTGTACTGATTTGAATGGGTTGAGAACGACATTGTCACACAGTTAAACTTTAATATAGTTTTTCACGTGCATAATATCACAACGTAACTTACGTAACTCCTACCATAAAAATGTCAGAAAGGAACACATTGGGACTTAAGGTTATAACTAGTTACCTACATAGGTATTTATCACACAAATATTTTAATTGCCAATATTATGTATCGGACTACTTATCGATATCACTCTACACATCCCTACTTTTTCCACATTGTGTTGCAAAAAAGTGAAAACATATTTCTTGAGTGCCATCGTCACGTCTTCGTATCGGATATTAGCTATAGTGAACATATTGCCGTTCTGTAGACATACGAGAGTTTTTGTCGTAGCAACTGAAAGATTTTTTCGATCCTTTGACTTGGCTTACAGGTTTGAAGGAAACCAAATGGCATATGAGAGCACTTTGCTATGCTACAAAAGGTTTATTGATAAAAAAAACTGTAATTGTTAATGGTGCAACTGTTGTCGAAGGCATTACCTAATATCTCACCATTTAGTACTTAGTTATAAACGAAACAGCTGTTTGGTCCTAATATTTGCGCTTACCGTCCATCAAAGTGAAACGACAATCGCATAACAAACAGCACACGTATGAAAAATGTTATTTGGATGTAAATTTGACATACAAGTGAGTGCAGTAAGGAAGAAAATATTATATAGTTTATACACTACATGACTTTTAAACAAAAATTAAAGCAAAAAAACTGTTTTGAGAACATTTCAAGGTTGCTAAAGTAAACAAAAATGGAACGGACAGTAAAATGTTTATTATGTCAACGTCAATGTCATACTGACACATTGATTGCGCTAGTTATCATTCTTTTTTTTTTTTTGTTATGGCGTCACACGATTAGTGTATTTGCCAGTGTCAAGTATAAAATTATTTCAAACTCAGAGAGTTGAATCAAGTTTAAATGATGATGATGATGATGACGATGAGATGATGGGATGATGATAGTGTTTAAGTAAAGTAGTGGCGCTTTACTTAAACTTTACACGGACTTTTTTGGAGCAACTCGAAAAGTCACTTTCACAACTTTATTTCAATTTCCCACACTCGTACACATTAACGAACACATAATGGTTAATAATCCACCAATATTACACATGATCACTCGAAGAAACACAAGTTTTGGAAATAAAAACAAAATTTTCACGTTGACAACTCGATTGCCGCCAAAAAAGTCCGTTATCATTCTTATTATTTTCTTGAACAGATACATTTTTCTCATATCTAAAAAATCGAGACATTTTCTAACGATCCTCTTTTATTTTACCCTTATTATCACTTATAATTTTATTGATATAGAAAACGTTCTGTTTGGGTAGGTACTTACGATGCGTCATGACATCGTCGTTTATTTTGAACTTAGTGCTTGACTTTTTTGGCGGCAATTGAGTTGTCAACGTGAAAATTTTGTTTTTATTTCCAAAACTTGTGTTTCTTCGAGTGATAATGTGTAATATTGGTGGATTATTAACCATTATGTGTTCGTTAATGTGTACGAGTGTGGGAAATTGAAATAAAGTTGTGAAAGTGACTTTTCAAGTTGCTCCAAAAAAGTCCGTGTAAAGTTTAAGTAAAGCACCACTACTTTACTTAAACACTATCCTCATCCTATCATCTCATCATCATCATCACCATCATCATTTAAACTTGATTCAACTCTCTGAGTTTGAAATCTTTTATACTTGACACTGGCAAATACACTAATCGTGTGACGCCATAACAAAGAAAAAAAAAAAAAACTTAGTGCTTGACAGCACACTGGTTACTCTTACTGCACATTTACTGTCTTTTTGTTCGATATCGCTGTGTAACTATCACATGAGCTACGTATATCAAATCAGTTTCAATATGGTTCTGAATCAATCAAATATAAAACATCATGCTGTGCAAAGCACTCTGTGCAATTGCATGACATAACAAACTGGGATGCGTGTTAGGGTTTTGATGAACCTTTATACAGTTGGATGGTACCTACTTTGATTGTGGACTGAACGTGATTTTTTTGAACAACTAGTTGACAGAAAAAGCAAATGTCCCAGCGGGAGCTATCACCTATAACCAACGTATTACCTTCAGGTATGAGCTTTATCAAAATAGAGGGTATTTTGAGGGACACACAATAACTTAAAGGCCAAGTCTAGTCATCACTAACATAAGACCTGCTTCTTGACATCCCATAATCTCGCAAATCATTGCTCGCTGGATAAATGTCACACGTGCCCATTACAGTTCCGTTCCATGCAGAATTGTATGAGCAAGCACAGAGAATTCTGCAAGGATTCCTGAGAAATTAGAGTAAAATAAAAAGAAAGAGAACCAAAAATACATTGCCAGTTTGAAGAATTCTGTAATGCTTTGCTACTAAGATTTATTGAATGTCACTGCACTTATATTAAAAAAAAGTGTCTTAGATAAATCAACTTTCATAGTTTTAACTTACACGGCAATTAAGCAACTTTTTTCTTCTTCTAATCAAACCAAAACAGCCTCGACTTTCTCGGTACAAATCTTTAATTCAATAAGGTAGGAGGTGTAACTTACAAATAGATTGAGCTCGGAAATTGAGCTTCAATTTGATTTGACGATCCTACATTTTTTGCGTGTATCTCCGCTGACGACTGGTCAGCAATATTGACCCTAGTCACTTTGTGATTGATGGTATTGGATGACGATACAATTTCAGTGACCCCCTATTGCTTTGTTGGTGGGCACTTTACAATATTTGTTTTTGATATACCTAGCTTTGAAAAGGAAAATGATTGCTGTTTTATCGTTTATACGTGAGTGTTTTCATAGCTTTATAACGGCCAGTTCAAAGGGTGACAGATGATCGTAAGTATAAATTTAATAACAATAAAAGGAACATTTGTTAAGGTCATTGCCATGGCTGAACCTCTTGTTTATTATATAGATATGATCGATCTAAATCATTAGCGTACAACGGGACAACAATGATTGTAGAAACCCATCGTATCGCTGACTAACAATCAACGCACAGTCTAAAACGTGAAATTTTCAGAGTTTCTTCCTTTGGTAGTAAGTAGATAAAGGGTTAAGAATTGTTTCTTTGTGGAAATCAACCCCTTTAGAGAAAAATATTGGCTTCCAAGGTAGTGTCTGGGTACAGGTTATGCTTTGGTATTAAATGGATTTTGACTATTTCATTCCCGTTTATTTTTATGAATAGGTAGGTACACTCTTAGAGCCCTACACTACCAAACGAAGTTACCCTGAAAATTGCACGCATCTATCACCTCTGGTAGGCTGTGCGTGTGTGTTGCTGTGTTAGTGAATCAGTCTGCATGTTGAATTCTATATACATATGTAGATATTAACACGGTTATTGGTTATCCATACTGCCACTATGCTCCGTTTCAAGTAAATATTTTAGGATTTACTACAGAAGCATTGGATAAAAGCTAACAATTCAATATCGAAATAATTATAGGTTTATTGGAGCCTAAATTGGTTCTATATACAGTTCAATTTATGCGGCTAATTGACAATCGTATTGACAACGCTACATTTACCTTTGTTTATTATAATCTCGAAATATATCGTAGTTTGTGATTTTGCCCGCATCTGGCCACTGTTGGTGGTTGAGGTAGTACACTACACACATCCACACACACACACCCACACATACACACACACACGTACACTAATCACATTAATATTACATTTGTAAAAGTTTGTGTGTAAATGTGATATTTGTTAGGTACTTCTTCACGCTGAAACGGCTAAACAGACTTGAATAAAATTTGAAACGAGGATAGCTTATACATTTGATTAACACATACGTTACTTTTTATTTCGGAAAAAGGGTCCTGCGGGATTACGGAAAAACCACGGGACTAATTTCTAAGTAAACATTTTCACAACTAGAAGTAATTCCTTACGGGTTTACACGACAAATTCAAGAGCAAAGAAAGAGCCCACTTCCCTTTTCTTTTCCTTTCGGATGTTTTGTTTTGGACCAAACTTTGTCTGATCAAAGGGTAAGATCAATTTGATTGAGGTTTCTTTGTTATATCAATGCCAATCGCAAAGATTTATTTGTTTACGAAAATATTCCAATATTTCTGCAGTCTCTTATTAAACACAAGATACGGACTAAATTTAATTACTTTTTAAGACTCAGCTGTGGATTATGTTGATGGTAAATTAAGCTTTGGCTCAAACAAAACTCATCTTTGAATAAAATGATGCTCAAAATTCAAAATATTCTTCACAATGAGACTGCCAGAAACCACCCTCAAGTCGAGAGTCTTTCTTCAAACACTTATCGGTGTTCCGGCAGGCAGCCACACTTGAAAGCCAGGTGTGGCTTGGCGTCACCTCCTATTACACCGTCACTTGACATCAATAACCTGTTTCAACACTACTCTGTAAAATGTAACAAAAAAACGTATGACAATTCAACAAAGTCTTTCCGCACTGCTACAAAGTGCAGTCCTTCAAGACGGGTGTGAAAAGAGTTTTCCAGGGTTGGCATCGCATAGGCAACGCCTCTAGTGGTGCAAATGTCTAATCATTTACCTTTCTACTATGTATATTAAAAAGACAGCAAAAATCCACAAAACATTATTAAACAAGAGAAAACAAAAGAGACACGCATTTAGTAATTATATTGCAATCCATTTACCATTATTACACAGTCTTAACTTAGAACAAAGCCAAAAAGGAATAAACAAACACTAAACAATAAAGAATCTCGGAGAGCTAAATTCTCGAGCGAGTCAGGTAGCCTTTTATCTACCAAACAAAAGCTTTCGAAAAACTGCTTGGACTCTTGTGTGCCTTCTATTAGTGATGCACTGGATTATTGTTTGGCCGGATTCTGAATAAACTAATCTATTTGGTCTTGTTGGTACCGACGTAAAGCTTCGAGTTTGTCGGTATTGTACAGAGTTCACTACGGGGTGTAAGTAAAAAGACTGAATAATATGATTTCTCCATCTAGCTTTACCAAACATTGAAATAAACGGCAAAAGGTGAACATTTTAAACGCCTTACTCTTTTTGTTTTGACTTTTTAATAAGAATTTCAAAGGAAAATAATGTCCTGTGAATCTACGTGTGTGAAATCACGGAGCACAGCTATTATTATATACCTATTGCTATATAATTTTAGCCTTCTTTACCAATATGATACCAGTTAGCAAAAAGTATTAAACAGATACCAAACTATGCCAAATTGACAAATAGTAACATAGTAAAGAATGACTCAAAAATATACGTGTTTTAAAAAAGACTTCCAACCTTATGTAGAACCTACTATACAGTGAGTGAAATTGCCAATAATGATTGTTATAGCGATGATCTAGAATTTTAGACGGATAAATAAAATAACAGTTATCAACAATAACTAATCTAATCTACTCGTATTTAAATAACATTTATAAAAACTGCTAATATAAATTATCTTTGGAAAGTGCCCAGTTGTTACACACATCTCTTTTTAAAACCTCAGTGGGAGTTAACGAAATGAAATCAGCAACCCCGCGGAATTGGATTAAGCGTTCTATTGTTGCAAAACAATAAATTTTCTATCCTGTCTGACCAGTTAAGCTCTCGTTCCTACGCAAAAACTGAAATATTCATACGGTTATTTTGGGAGCTCAAAACGATCTCTTGTACGAATATGAATAGGTTTTATATGAATAGGTCGGTGCTTTAGTCTGAAGCCTGGAACTATGGACTGAAAATCAGTGAGCCGGGACTTATTTATCCGACGTTGTGCAATGTCGTACTAAAGTGTTTATTGTGTGTTTGTTCTTATTGCCCTTGTTCTGTAATTGATGTTGTGTATGTCAGAAAGATATTCATTTTAAAATTGCACCCTTGTAAGTTAAAAATAAAGACTTCTTTTTCAACTTTTATGCCTTTACAGTCAGTGACAAAATTAACTGAGCACGCGCAATTTCTAAGCTAGATCAAACAACTTTGATATATTTTAAAATGCTTAGGTAAATTGTTCGATGAAGGAAACTAAATGGCGGTGGTGACTTATGCCCGAAATTAATAAATAATCGATCCGATCCGTTATCCGCGGTTTTGGATTGATATGTAATGTCATAATATTTATTTTAGGGTTTGACACATTACTACTAAAATGACATATTATGACTTGACATATGGATCCAAAACCGCGGCTAAAGGATCAGGATCGATTATTAATTTCGGCCGTTAGTGAGTTGTTGGGTATTTAGGTAACCATGAGATGTTCATAATGCGGATATAATTAACATGAACAATTTATATGTCTAGTAAATTTGGGAACCTTTTTTGGAACAATAATAAGGGCCAAGGCTCTAGGGTTGAGCTTAACTCTTGAAAATCTATCATTTGTGCTAATTTTGTATCCACAGAAGCGCAGCCCAGTTTGTAAGTGTACGCGTTTTACCATCCATGCACAAGGCAGTATCGATTGCTTACGGGCAGTCTCAATAATCACCGGTTCCAAGGTTTGCCCTACCAGAGATAGAAATTTGACAGTACTTCTATGGAGCTGTGTGAAATTAGGGCAAAGTGTGGATAGATATGTTATTGAAACCGGCCGTCAGCCAACACAACGTGAAAGCAGCATCATTCCCGGAATTATTCCTCGCACGAATGAAACCCAATAAATTAAAAACACTACATACATGAGAAATTAAATGTTATATCGAAGTCACTGCAAATGTTTGATACGATAACGACTGTCGTAACTTGGCCCGTGCTGTTTGAATAGGAACCCGCGGCCGTGGTCCACTGGGAGATGTCAAAAAGCTCTTTTTATATTGGCCAGCGATACAAGCGTGATGTGAATAAACCATGAGTTGTTTTCAATTTAGCGTAAAAGCGTTCCGTCATAAAAGCTGGTCGGGTCTCATAATTAACATTTTATGTGTGTGACAAATGTGTGTTGAACATTGGAGTGCATTACTGGTTGTTGTGGGTCCAGTGGCTTTATTTCTACGATTGTGAAATGTAGTAGTTCTCAGGAATCGTATGAGTAAAGTTCACTTTTATGCCCATACTAGTAGTTCCTGAGATTGGCGCGTTCAAACAAATAAACGCTGCAGCTTTATAATATTAGTATAGATAAGCACACACAGAAACCTATGAGGTTCGGGCCGAGACGGTGGCGTACCGGGATCTGTTGATTTTTCTAAATTTGTATGAAATACGTCACAAAGGTAGGACGGGCGTAGTATTGCCCGCTTCCAGAGGTTTCAAGGCTTTAAGAATCAAAAAAATATACTATTAACAATACATAGATAATGGACGCAGTTTTAGAAGCGATGATGACTCAGGGCATTTTCTAGTGCTCGTCTGGCTAGCTACCACCCTCAAGTTAAGAATCTGTCGCTAAGCACCATATCGGTGTTTAGATTCCGGCAGCTCCACTTGAGAGCCAGTTCCCAATACAGGTGTAGCGTAGCACCAGCTTTGACCACATCGTCACAACATCAGGTGACTTGTGGTCAAACGCTACCCTGTACGTAGAAAAAAAAAAAGCAGCAATGATTGTCTAGATAATAACTGTATCTCACCCTAATCCTGTTTCCTTCATCAACCGCCGGAAGACGTTACTTGCTGATCCTGTTTTCCATCCTTTGTATTAGAAGTCGAGCTGTATCAATATTGGGAGGAAATAAGATCGTGGAAGTCAAATCCGACCGTTTGCTGCTTGTTAACTTAATAATCATGATGAATTTGTTTTTAAATAACAGATGACAAGTACCTGATGTTATGTGACCTAGTTAAAGTTGCTGAATAGTTGAGCACGTTTAGTTTAATACAAAGTGCACTGCTAAATCTATCGGATGATAGATTGATAGTTCTGCTTCAAATAAAACGGTAAGAAAGCGACTTTGTGGTCCATTTCCCAGCTTTTAAATCAGCAATTTATTGGAAACCGGGAAACGTATGGAGGCGATTACTTGCGTCGGCTTAACGCCTGCGCCGCTTTGAAATGTTGACCTCACAAGTACCTATACTGACTATTCTCGTGTTACTTACTGTATGGTACCTATACTCGTATACATAATATATTCTGTCGCTGTGGTGTGGTGTATGCATGGATTCATTTGTTTACTAGAGTGTTACAATGACATGTCATAATTTGTCTATCAACCCGACTTAAACTTGCGTTATAGGGCTGGCTATTCCACCCGGCTTGTAGCTGGGCCACATTATCATCTCATCATCATCATCAGTAATTATTCATTCACATTTCTAAATAAGCGTGAAGACACAGACGAAAACAATATTGCTAAGAGACATCTGTAATTCCAGTGAAATTTCTAAGCATAGAGAGATTTAACATCTAAAATTATAGATGTCCGGCTGGATTTTGATTTCTTGAAATAGTTTTTGAACTGTAATAGGCAAGCGTGGCGCGGCGCTTACCATTTTGCAAGCGACTGGCTCGTCTCGTCAAAAAGTTGCATTTTATTTTACAGTTTTAAAAAAGTTATCTTTTTAATGTTATTTATTATCTACTTAAAGTTATTATTTTTTCCCCAATAAAGATTGATAGACCAATGCACTCTTAAATAACCTCTGAAAACATTCAGCACAAAAACCAATAAACTCCAACTCGTATTTGAAAGAAAAGCGTCGGTAAACACGTCGCCCCAAAGTTTACATATCACCACACCCCGAAAACACTTTTCAACTTGCGAAGAATTCAACTGTTCAAGTTGGCGAACCACGTCCAACTTTAAAATAGAATGGACAATTTCGGGATCGGGTCCAATCGGGAAGTGAAACTTGCGAGTTGCCGGTTGGGAATTTCGACCGATCTCCGGTTCCGATTTAAACGGCAGTTTGGCGGTTTTGGGCATATAGGCGAGAGGTTCCTGCGAGAACCTACGCTTCGTCTACAGAAATCAACTATAGAACCATCCTATTTCCTATCCTACTAATATTATAAATGCGAAATGTTCTGTTTGTGTGTGTGTGTATGTGTGTGTGAGAATGTTTGTTGTCACTACTTAACCTATTTTGATGAAATTTGGAATGGAGATAGCTTTTACCCTGTATTAACACATATGATACTTTTTATCCTGAAAAGGGGTGCGAAATAACGGGGAGACGTGGGTGAAACCGCGGAGCGCAACTAGTACAAAATATATGAACGTGCTGTAAACCACATTTTCAGTGGCTACTTCCAAGAATTCACGAAATAAATAAGCTAACAATTGGACAAAGGTTGTATTTATACCTATAACATTGCCGTGTAAACAGAAAGTTACGGTCCACCTTCCCTGAAAACTGTCTGTAAATTGAGTTACTCTTTGACAACTCTGCTGCGAGTTACCATCATAATGTCGTAGAATCAGTGCAAATTGTTAGACAGTTGAATAACAATGTAAGTTATGACTTTCAAAGTACCAAATTACGGAGAATCCAGCCCAATGTTCTAGAAGGGTAACATGCTAATTATATTTGTTACAAAGTTACGCTTCTTAGTATAATACTAATATTTACTCACTCATTATGATGGTATCTTCGTGATCATGGCACTTGCAACAATTCCGAAAGATTGAGAAAACATATACATAGTAAAAATTACGTTTAAAATAAGCAATTTATTCTTACTATCTAATATAGTAGAAAACAATGAGGCATAGATTTATTAGATATAATATAACAAAACAACATAATATATACAATTGGATAAAAAATTAAGCTAAATACTGGAGCTTAACTATCTATATAAAACTAAACATCTACTAATAACCCCCTTGTTAAGACCCTCTTACCCTCTTGTTAAGAATCTGTCGCCAAGCACCTATCGGTGTGTTCCGGCAGCCTCACTTGAGAGCCAGTTCCCAGTCGTCACTTAACATCAGGTGCAGGTAGAGTGCCCAAGAGACTGGCGACATTACCTCTTTGAATGGCTAGGCTGATTCGTTGACCGAGGTAAAAAAATAATTATTTATTTAATTAATTGCCAATAGGGGTTAACTTTAGCATGTGCCGAATTCCTATAATAATAATTATGTTAGCGTAGCGCTGTTTTTCAGATTACCCCTAGCCTATAGACAGCTTTTTCGTCAAGAAATTTGTTTACAAAAAGCGGTATTCTCCGTTTTTCATCAATACTACTTTACCTACCATATTGTAATGAATACGTGTATGTGTGACGTAAGCATATGGGTAAGGGGATATATCAGATATTGTGTTGTTGAATGCAGAAAGAGTGCACGAAATAAACAAGCGCGTACATCACGCGCCGGACATCCTTCTCGGAGGCTGAATAGACTGCGTTAGCAGCTAGTACAGGGAATTTTTACGACGCTAACGTGAACTGTAAGGTGAAAGTTCAAATAAACTGGTGCAGTTATTGGAGTAAACAACATTCTAGATAGAAGTTAGACACACACACACATAGTCAGTAAGTACATCAGACAATTATACATAAATTGTGGGACTTACAAGACCAAACAGATAAGAGGTAAAAAATTCATTACGGCGTGGTATTATAGGAAAAGGCTGTCTTTCGTCGTGATGAAACTGGAACTTGGTGGTACGGCATTTTTAGTGCTTACCTGAATAATTTGTCAAGATGTTCGGACGGACTAACAGGTTATTTGTTTTTCAGGCGATATGTTTTTCACTTGAGATAAGTAAGTATTTATGCAGACATGCAGCTAAGGTTTTATCACGATGTTTTTCGTTCACCAAAAGCTCAAGATCATTACAGAATTTGGACCCATGACCTACTTCACTACCACTAAATTAATATCACTTCACATTCTTAGCTAAATAAAGTTAGATATCTTATCATTTTATCTCTTTCCACACCAAGCTCTTTCAAACAATTTTCAACTACCCTCAAGTCACACACATAAAATCTAATTGAAATCAATGAACCCCAGATATAATTTTCGTTCGGTATCAAAGTGAACAAGTTTTATTTGAGTTTCGCATTTGACGTTTCCTTTGCCGATGGCAGGTCGGTCGTTTCGAAAAGTTGACGAGTTCATCGGCTGCCAATGATCAATAAGTATTTATCGATCGTTATTAAACTTTCATGGAAACTCCAATTATGGAATTATAACTGTTCCCATAAATAAATAAGTAACAAACTTGACTAAGATCCAAGAGTAGAATGTTTAAGCTACAGATGTGACATTTGTTTTTTGGTCAAACATTTCTAAAAAAATGTTAATAAATTAAGTTGACATCACAGGAGACCGGAGAGTTGGCAGCTACCTCGGACAAGGAATTATTCTAGCTATTCAAAGGGGAAACGCTGCCAGTATCTTCGGAACCTTGCCTATTAAAGGGACTTCTTTTAATAATATGTGTATCACATGTTTTAAGGTATTTAGTTATAATTTATTTTAAATAAAATGTTGCTTATTTATTAAAATTAAGTGATAAATGAGTTGTATGCTACGTAAGAAATTATTTATTTTGGGGTAAACGTTTTTTATAAATAAAAAAAAAATCTACTTAAATGACAATAACATACTGACATGACAAGGTATGTTAAACGATAGGTTCTAAAATTCTTAACACTTAATATAAAAGAACATTAGAAACTAGCCTATAGCAAAAAGGCCTAAAACCAGTCGAGAATATTTATACCGAAGACTGATACGAGTTTTTTTTAACCAAGAACAAACCAAATTTAGAATATATTTCGGAAAATGTATGTATTCTCATCGCAGTGCGTGTTACTAGCAGCATGGTTAGCAGTGTATGTTGTCTAGGCACTGTTTTAGATTGCACGTCGCCTTGCAAATGTAATTAACTAATTAGTATTCCGGAATTAAATGGTATTGTTACTACTGCTTCCGTGTCTCTGAAGCATGGCAAACCTGTCTTAGTAAAATTGTATTTACACTTAAATTCCTCTGATAAGAAACTAAGTGTTCAACGCAAAATTTATAGAAGTATCCAGTCAAGCATTATTATTTTTATATATTTACCAGACAATCTCATGAAAACTATCGTCGTTCCGGTAGTCAAGAATAAAACCGGGAATTTGGGAAATGCCGCGAATTATCGGCCTATCTCATTAGGAACCATCATAGGTAAACTTTTTGAAAGACTGCTGCGGCCTTCACTGGTGAACAACTTTAAAGTGGACGATGCTCAGTTTGGCTTCCGTGCCGGTCTCTCAACGGATTCGGCAATTTTTAGCGTTAAACAGACCGCTCAATATTATATAAGCAGAGACACTTCTGTTTACGCTTGTTTTCTCGATCTGAGTCGGGCGTTTGATCTAGTGAATTATGACATTCTCTGGAGCAAACTGACCCACTCCGAAGTACCTGGGGATGTTGTGAAGCTGTTGAGATACTGGTACGGTGGCCAAACCAATGCAGTAAGATGGGGCGACTCGACCTCCAGCGAATATAGGCTGGACTGCGGTGTGCGTCAAGGGGGGCTGACCTCTCCTGACCTCTTTAACATCTATATGAATGATTTGATAGTGGAGCTAAGAGGCACCAGAACTGGCTGCCATGTAGGTGACGTTTGCGTAAATAGCCTGAGCTATGCAGATGATATGGTGCTTCTCAGCCCCTCTATCAACGGTCTTAGAAAGCTTCTGACGATTTGCGAGCGATACGCGGCAAATCACGGTCTTACGTATAATGTAGCCAAGACAGAGATGATGGTTCTCAGAGCTGGGAGAGGTCCGGAGAGGGTACCGAGTATTTTCTTGAAGGGTTCACCAGTGAAGATCGTCAAGCAGTTTAAATACCTGGGCCATATAATTACGGAGGATCTCAGTGACGACAAGGATATGGAACGAGAGAGGAGGAGCTTGTCTATCAGGTGCAACATGCTCGCACGCCGATTTTCCAGCTGCAGCACCGATGTTAAAGTAACTTTATTTAAAGCCTACTGCCTGTGTCTATACACTTGTCAGTTATGGACCAAATATACACGGAAATCATATCATACTATAAGAGTGCAATACAATGACGCTTTTCGCACTCTTATGCGTAAACCTCGGTGTTGCAGCGCGTCAGGCATGTTTGCGGATGCACGGGTTCCAGATTTCTTTGCCGTCATAAGATCTAGGGTTGCTTCCTTTTGGGATGGGCTGAGAAAATCAAGAAACGGAATACTAAAAACGTTGGGGGAGTACCTCCACAGTCCGATTTTTAAGTTTTGGCTGACGATGCACCAAAGTGCGAACCGTAAGTGACAAGTGACATTTATATTATTTCATCTATATTTTATAATTATTTTTTTTTTTTTTTTCTTCTAGGTTATGCTATTTCCACTACTTTTTATGCACAATGTCAACGATTTATTTATTTTTTTGGTATGATATGGGTTTTTTATGCCTGAAATAAATATATTTTATTTTTTATTTTATTATTTATTATCATCATGATGATGAGCCGGAAGTCGTCCATAGCTGATCAAAGCTATCTTTTGAAAGATACAATGAACAGCTGCCCATTAGCCATGTGACTCTTACATTGACGCTGGTCTTCCTAATTGGCTATCTACAGAACGTCTTCTGGTTTGTGGTCATAACAAATGACAATCTTTCTACTCCTATCGACGATTGAATTTTTATCAGAGATAAAAGAACATTGACCACTTTTCATACTGCCCTGGACCTGAACGCAATATATTTTGTATAAAAATTTTCGTTTCTGTCAATGTCACTTGACAGTGACAGTCAATTTGCTAGTACATAGATTAAAAAGATTAGTTTTTGTTCATATTTGGTAAATAATGTTGATTTTAATGAGTTAATTTAAGTAGGGCCGACTTCCAAAGCATGAAACGGAATGAAAAAGAAAATGCGGAGTACGTTAAAAACATCCAAGCATCGTGTAAGTTAAAAAAGTCATAAGAAACTCCGAAGTTAAAAATCAATATCTTTTTTTTCGACTCTTTCTTTAAAATATCGTTTGTATAATCTTAATAGGCAAAAAATTAAAATTTCTATCGTATATAAATCATTTTCATACGACCTCGGGTCCGTTTTTGCCATTGTTCTTTGAGAAGAGAAAATTTGCCGAAGAACTAACCATAGGTCTCAATCAAAGTAGCAATGGGCAGGGCACATTGCTCGACATACAATAGCTAAACTTTAGTCATGCCAACAATAAAAATGTTGTAGTCAAAACCATCAGCTGCTGACATCTATATATTTTTCAAACTACCCTAATTGCGCACGACACAAACATAATTTCACACAATCAAGACTAAAAATTAATCAGCGCTGCTGCACTCAACGAAATATGACGAAGGAGGTCTATAGTGCACTCGCAAATTCACCTGGACACTGCACGCGCACACAAAGTGCAAAAAATCCATTTACAATCGCCGGTTGGTCTAATTAAGAAGTTGGGTTGTCGAGTCGTTACTATCTAGTTAAGTCGAGTTCGTTAGGGAAACTCGGTTACCGGTAGTTACGCGCTGATTGTCGGTGAAAGTGAGAACGCGACGCGAGAATGTTTCGGGTATTCGCGAGTGGAAGTTAAATACGGTATTAAGGTGACTTGTGTGAGAGATACCCATTTAATACTCGTATTGAAATATGAAACTGAATGTTCAGTTAAATAAACACCGTTTAAATTATGTAGGTAATGTGCGTGAACTTTCGTGCGGAAACCGGCATGTCAAGAATTACAACATTTCAGGGCATGCGACATCTACCAACGCGATGATGATTGATGATAATATAATGATTACTATTTGTTAGGAAAATATAAAACTTTGAAGTCTTGTTCAACCTTGCTGAGAAGCAGTTGGTTTTTTTTAGTTATTTTATATCCTAACTATGATTAAAGTTTCTATCCAAATACCAAATAACTAAAATAAATCTCGATAATATTAGCCCATAAGGCAAAAACTATAGCTGGTATAAATAACGATTATGTGAATTGAACCCGAGCGGCAAACCGCGTTTAACGATATAGCCCGTGAATTCTGTGATATCACCTGCGGTTTTTAGACGCGATTGTGGTCTTTCACATTTGACCAAAATGTTGTTGACTTCTTTGTACTTCTTTACCCTCTTTTAGTTTGAGTATAATTTCATTTGTAAATTTAGAGTTATACTAGTTGAAGCTACTGAAATAATATTTGTCGAAGTATTTCTAATGGTATAAAAACATGAATAGTTCATTAAACATTCATTATAAGCTGATGCTTATAATAAAAAAAACTAAAAGCCTAATATAATCCAAGAGAATATCTTCTTTTTTAAAATAAGTAATTAATTTAAAGGTAACTCTGTCTATTACCTTTTTACGACAAAATGGCGGAACCAATCTTAAGGATATTTGGTATGGAGATATTTTGAACCATAAATTGATGGACATGGACATTTTTTTTTATTGCAACAATTTGTGTGTGGGTAAAACCTCCAGAACAGCATGTACCAAGAAACTATAATAAGTGCTTTTTTTCTTAGAATAGAATCATATGTAATAAACTTCTTGAGTGAAGACCGCGACTTGGCAGGCGCCCTGCGACAAGGTGGAGTGACGACTTGCGCCGAGTGGCTGGCAGTAGTTGGATGAGAAGAGCCGAAGACCGGGCTCAGTGGCGTACCTTGGGAGAGGCCTATGTCCAGCAGTGGACTGATACAGGCTGATGATGATGATGATGATGGTGAAACTTGTTGCATGACAACCTTTGCCACAATTATGCTCCAATGTGAAAGTTCCCAATTCATTTGCAAGCTGCGCCCGTGCTGGGGTTAGCACCAGTAGTAACACTTAAACGAGCCTAGTAATTAGCACGACTGCTATACTGTGTAAATTGTGTGGATGGAATCGACCTCTTTGAACAAAGTTAAAAAGCACGAAATGTTTAACTTGTTACGATGTTGAAATAAGTCGCGGATTGCGCAGTATTTTTCCAAAGCGAACCGTTTAGGTAAATAAGACTTTATTTTGTTAGCGTCTATTTAAACAAGATTTAAATAAAAATTATTATAAAATGGATCAAAAATTCCTTAAAAATGTGTTTGTAATTTTTTATTCATATTAAAGTTTTTTTTTTTAGAGAACTTCAAGACTTCAGAACTTTCTCGTTAGTTATTTTTTTAAAGACATGTTCTACTGTTCGATTGGGTCAAGCAACGCTACCGATGTGTTTCGACAGCCTCAACTGAGAGCGTTTTTTCACTCCAGGTGTAGCGTGGTGCTACTTTCGACCATAACATCAGGTGACTTTTGGTAAAACACGACACTAAAAGAAGTAAAAAATAACATCTACAATGTTGTGAATCAGCCCCTCTCTCTTATTTAAATGCTCTAATTTCAACGCTAACTGGAAAACTTTATACTTCATTTACAAACTAAATCAACTATAAACCTACGCAAACACTAAATTGTGCCCGATAAAATATTTCAACAACATCAAAGGTCTGGTTGTGTCTTTTATACATTTTAAAGTGCTTAAAATAGTATTACCCAAATTAAATCTCAAGTGACAAACAGTGTTTACTCAATTATGCCCAAAAGTGGTCCCGTAGTTTCAAATAGAACTAGTCTGTTGGGATTTCAGGACTTTCTGTAATATAAAATTGTTAGCCTTTGACAAAAACAGAGAGTGGTTTCTCGTTCTAATTGATTTAGGTTTTTCATTTGGTATACCACCAAGAATTTGTGAAATGGATAGCTTAGCTTTTATCTTCGACTATCGTAACCAAATAAAAACACTTACATACCTACCACTTAGATACATAATATTATACAATACATTCTTATGTACCTATGTAACCAGATCTATAACTCAGAATCAGCTGTCCTTGTAACTGATAATATAAGCAAATACATATATAAATTCCTCCCCTAAAGTCAAGTCGTTGACCGGAAGTCAGCACGTGACCGGAAATTAATTTCCCGGACGCAGATACTTTTAGTGAATGGAGCTGAAGAAATTTGATACGTTTAAGTATAAGCAATAGTAAATTAGTTTTAGTTATTTCAGTATGTGTAGATAAGTTAATTATTTTATTTACCAACTTGCTGCGTATTTTTATTAAGAGATTATATTCATATTCAATCGTTTATTGCATTCATATGTTAGTATACAAGAGATCTTAGTGGTTAAGATTAGCGAACATATGGACCTGAATAGGGTATAGCAATGTAGGAGCGGACCGATCCATTCTAATCATTTCGAGAAGTCGTCGTTGAGGAATTCATCTAGGCTGTAGTAGCATTTGTCGATTAAAAACGTTTTTAAGTTATTTAAAAATACGTGATTTTTTTCTTCGGATTTTAATTCGTCGGGTAGTATATTAAATATTTTTATTGACATTATGTTTGGTCCGGAACCGGATTAATTTTATAACACAAACATTCGGGTGTAAACTTCTACACTAAATTATAATTACTATCGGTAATTTGACGAAAGAGGAGTTGATTTAGCCGCAGACCGATGTTTATGACTTAGATTTCATAATATGGGTCAAAACATGTTTCCAATTTCAAATAATAACTTCAACCATTTTGAAATCCCGAACACTTTTCTTTTCCGGTCTATTTGAGATATTATTCTAAATAACAACAATGGCAATGGTCAATGTTGCCATGTTTTTTATAATGGACTGTACTAGGGAATCTAAAACATATGCCAAAGGTATTTGGAATCGGCTATTCACGGTTTGTATGTAACTAAAACAGATTTATATCACTATCAGTTTAAATTTATTTCATTTATTCCGAAAATATTTATAATGAAAAATTGCTTCCAAGACCTACAACTTTAACAATTTATTTCTTTCCGGAAACATTTCTACCCTCTAAAATGATCTGTCTAAGCTCTACCCAGGGAGTTGCTTCCAAGGGGTTACAGCATTCGATCTTCATTTTTACGCTGTGCGTAATAAAAATATGAGAAATCCCCACACTTGAGCGATATATTATTGCCTGCGGAAACATAAAAAGTCCCGCTGGCAGGCGGCAGTCGGAAGGTTAGATTTTGGATGCATGGTTACGCACATTTGCTCAGAACGATAAGCAGTGAGCTGCTTTACGGTTCGAAAGGTGCTGGTGGAATTGCAGACACATCAGGCGGTATCATCTTTACCTCAAGGACGTAATGTTGTGCCACGGTTTTGTTATCGGAAACTGTTATTGCTTAATAACATCAGGTGAGTCATTTGCTTATTACGTGATCTCAGTGGTAGAAAATGCTTAAGCAAGTCAAATTGCTGTGGCAACACGCAACATACTAATGTTTGTTTTATGTTATGGCTCATTTTCATTGGTCGGTCCGGTTCACCGCAGAACTAAGGTCACCGACATAGCTGTTAGAATTTGCAAGTTGAAGTTCCAATGGGCAGGCCATATCGCTAGACGAACCGTTAACCGATGGGGAAGAAAGGTTTTCGGGTGGCGACCACGAACCGGAAGACGCTCTGTAGGTAGGCCCCTACTAGGTAGACCGACGACATTGTAAGAGTTGATGGATGCAAATGGCTAATAGCTGGTCATGATGGCGTTCAAAAGGGGAGGCCTATGTTCAGCAGTGGACTTCTTCCGGCTGATGAAGATGATGATGATGGCCCGCATGCGGGGCGCGGAAGATTTCTGTTACGCATGCTATAGGGCCTGCATATGGGGAACTATTTTTATTAGACGATGGAGAGCAAGCGGGTGATACTGGACTGTTTGGCATTTGTTTTGAGAGGTCGGCACTCGCTGCACCCGCATGCATTTAAACCAACCGATGAATTTCATTGGACGTAACTCGTAGTAAATACCCGCAGACGGTATATTTAGCTAAATCTACCAAAACAACACGGGGTGCTATTTTGCAACCGCTCGACAGGGGGCGTGTGCAAACACAGGATGTTTGCACTGCTCTATCACCACTGAATCAATGCTACAGTGCTGCTAGTGGAATGCATTTGTTTTTATTTTACAACTTGTGATCTTTCGCAACTTATGTGTGTCATCAACACTTATAATAATATAAATAATTATTACTGTCACACCTAAAGTTATTGTAAAACAAAATGAATAATTGTATAGAATAAGATAGTGAGTTGACTACCAGCAATGGATGGCACTAAAAAGGCAAGATGGCGACAGAGGTCGATGGGTAATGAGGTGGTCGAGGTAAAACGAGTTGGCTATGGAAGAGCCATCCATTACTGGTCGTCAAATAATTACGTAATTGTGTAAAAATTAGAGTGAGTAAGTGAGTAAAGAAATATAGTGTTAAAAGTGAGTATATTTGATGTTATTATTTCTTAGCTAAATACCCTACAAATACTTCGTAAGTTATTAGAATTACAGCTACAATAGGCCTGAGTCTGACAATTCAGAAGTGGTATGTGAACCTAAATCTGTTGATGCGATGAAAATTGCACCGTTATTATTTATTTTTTTTCCTTATTTTCACACACATTTGTACCGCAATAGAAGAATTTTGCATTGGGTATTCCTACCTACCTACATTTAACTTGTAATATATACGTACGATATAATAGCAATAATATTGTGATGTTTATAATAATTAATAAAATAATAATTAATTTATAATTATAACAAGTTACAATCAGCGTGATTTCACCTTTTGTTTTCGCGTTCTATTTCAACTTATTTTAAAAAAAAAGAACTAGGGACTCGTGCTTGGTGATCTCTGAGCAGTACGCTGTGCGATTATTGTCATTACTATTCCAGTGGATACATTTGAAGAGCTAAGACGGTTATCACTGCCGTCTCGCACTATGGAGACGCCACATCGGTCTCGAAGTCCTTTGCTGGGCCAGCCACTGCGACAAGGGCACAGGCGGCAACGCAGTCGAGGGTTAAGCCGGGCCAGCGTTCAGGCGCCAGACTGGCTGAGCCCGAGCTGCGATCCGGAATCGAACCGGGCACGCAGCAGGGCCAGCAGCCGAGCACGCTGCCGGCCACTCTGCCGGTCGCGCAGCCAGGCGCTCAGCCGGCCACTCAGCCGGCCGCGCAGCCAGGCGCTCATCCGGCCACTCAGCCGGCCGCGCAGCCAGGCGCTCAGCCAGCCACTCAGCCGGTCGCGCAGCCAGGCGCTCAGCCGGCCACTCAGCCGGCCGCGCAGCCAGGCGCTCAGCCGGCCACTCAGCCGGCCGCGCAGCCAGGCGCTTAGCCGGCCACTCAGCCGGGCGCACAACCGGGCGCACAGCCGGGCGCACAGCCGGGCGCGCTGCCGGGAGCGCAGCCGGGCGTGCAGCCGGGAGCACAGCCGGGTGCGCAGCCGGGAGCACAGCCGGCGACTCAGCCGGCCGCGCAGCCAGGCGCTTAGCCGGCCACTCAGCCGGGCGCACAGCCGGGCTCGCAGCCGGGCGCGCAGCCGGGCGCGCAGCCTGGAGCGCAGCCGGGCGCGCAGCCGGGAGCACAGCCGGGCGCGCAGCCGGGCGCGCAGCCGGGCGCGCAGCCGGGCGCGCAGCCGGGTGCACAGCCGGGCGCGCAGCCGGGAGCGCAGCTGGGCGCGCAGCCGGGCGCGCAGCCGGGCGCGCAGCCGGGAGTGCAGCCGGGCGCGCAGCCGGGAGCGCAGCCGGGCGCGCAGCCGGGCGCATACCCAGGCGCACAGTAAGGCGCACAGTCAGGCGTGTTACCGGGAGCGCAACCGGGTGCGCACCCGAGCTCCGAATAGTAGTCACGTTCAGGAAATTAGCCGGGCACAAAGTAGGACGAATAGAAAGTTACATTGCCAGGAGCTGAGTCGATTGCCTAGCCAGGATAGTCGTCGATCGCGTAGTAGGATGCAGGGTCGCGGCCGGTCACACCACCATGACCGTGAGCTTAGCCGGAAACCGTACAGAGCACGTAACCGGGCGCGTAGTCGGGAGCAGACGCCAAACCGCGAAAGCTGTACACGTAGTCGTTCCAGTCACCGGCCGACTAGACTGGCTACTGACTGGCCACGTCGCTCCCCTCTGTTAGGTGAGCGCTCACCTAAGAGAGGGCATCGAGTAGATCACGATTCTAGTTTAAAAGATAATACTGAAGGGTCAAACACTAATAAGGATAGTTTCATACAGCTTCTCGACGCTCTCAAATCAATTGGACATGCCAACAGTTCAGATAAGCTTGGTAGTATACAAAATACCGTACCAGAATTTGACCCCGCGAGAAAAGAACAGACGATGATCATGTGGTTACATAAAGTAAGTGAGTGTTCGTCTATTTACGGCTGGTCAGAAAAGCAAGTAATACACTTTGCCTTGCCTAAATTACGCGGAGTTGCACAGCGATGGTACGAGGGTCTTTCGACAGTTCTTTTCTCGTGGGAGGAATGGCAAGCAAAACTTCTAGCTGCATTCCCTGCTGCAGAAAATTATGGGCAAATGCTCAGTGATATGCTGGCCAAACGTGCTAGACTTGGTGATTCACTGGAAACATACTATTATGATAAAATTACATTGTTGAATTGGTGCAGTATCACAGGCAGTAGGGCTGTCGAATGCATTCTACACGGCATAGACGATAGGTCAGTTAGACTAGGTGCAGAAGCAGTACAGTACGATGACCCTGACAGGTTGCTCGCCTATCTTAGGAACGCTAGGTATAGTAGAATGCAAAACGAACGTAAGCCCACTACGGCACAGTACGACAATAAAACACAGGAATCACAGCCTAGACTAATAACCAAGACACCACGTTCATGTTTTAATTGTAGACAAGAAGGGCATATAGCCCCTCAATGCCCACATCCGGTTAAGAAGTGCGGTAAATGCCAGAAATTAGGACATGAATCAGAGAAGTGCTATTCTAAATTGACGCTGTCTTCTGACAAAACCGTAATGAGAGCCAACCTCTAATAACCAAACAGGCAACCATTGTAATTATCATTCCTTCATTAATTAATCTGTTTTTCTTTTTTTCATTTTGTGCCATGTTCTAATAACATTAATGTGAAATTCTTTAATTGGCCTTACAATGTTAAATATCCTATAAGCAATATAATTGTATTACGCTGTTGAGTTTCTTAATAAATAAATAACAGCCAACCTGGACAAGAGTATTGCTAAAAGCAGACGTTAATGGAATCCCTGTTGAAGCATTTCTCGATTTTGGTAGCGAGTGCAGTATGATAAGATTATCTGATTTTAGTTAGTTATGCTGTTAATAGTTCCAGATGAATGATGAACAAGTGTCACACCAGAATTGTTCCGACAAAGCGATGACATAACCATTAGGAATAAAGTAGAATTGCTTAACAAATGTTGCACTACAGTTTCTGGGACTTCAACCCTTGTAGTCTATACAGACTCATCCATGAAACGTGAAGTTTACGTAGAATGTGGTCTAAGGCTAATATCTGATATTTGCTTTACGGTACTCTCAAGTTTATTCTCTATAAACGATGGTGTTGGTAGGATAGTAGCCAATATCCCTTCTGGCAAGACCGTGATGATAAGTGAAGACCACTTGATTGCCCGCGGGCATATAGGGGAAGCAAATAGGTACCTTTCCATGTCGAAGGTCATGCGGGTTACTGTACTAATGATAGAATTTTTTATCAATCGATAAGTAGCAATGATATAAGAACTTTTGTATATTAGGATGACGTAATAATTCCCGCAAAGAATTTCGAGTTTGTAAAATGTGTTAGGCTTATTTTCCAACACCGGGTTGACGCTTAAGCTTTCCAAGTGCTTGCTTTGCGTTGGAAAAGGTTAAGGTTTCTTATCGGTTTCCGAAGATTGAAACCTTCACTAAAAAGTATGTACCTACGAGTACGTTGCTTCCTACCTAGAATGATCTTACACTAAGTCAGCTGGAGGCAAAAGACCAGGTTTCTAACACCCCATCAAGAAATTCGATACTCCACTTGACACTGTTCATGTGGACCTTGTTGGTTCCTGTATACACACTAGCGGAGGTAACATGCATAGCTTAGTCCTGATTGACGCGTATAACTACATGATATATCTATTTGATTCCTGTGAAGAACACCAAATCTCGCACTTCCATTAGTACTCTTACTCGATGAGTATACTTTAGATTAATTGGGTGCCATGGAGACTTATCTCTGATTGCGGTACTCGAAATTAAATTCAAAATTTCCTTGGTTAATAAATGATCACTTTATATCGTCAAACTTAACTAGCTACGCCTGTTCCAACCTCCTTACGCCGGCAAAAGAACAGGCAAGCAACGCCAGGGAGGTAATTTTTGACTATTATTATTAGTTGACTGAATTGGAGCAAGTTCACTACAATCTCAAGCTTGTTTATCATCTAAATAGTCAGGTATCTTATAATGATAATCTTTACCGATAAGATTTCTTCTTATATGGACTTCAAATGTAATCATCGACAGTCTTGAATTACACTTGGAATTTAGTTAAAAAAAAAAACGTAAACATTGACCTCTGAAGGACTGGCTGACTTTATGGAGTCTAGTTGTAGGTACAGCAATTCTATCTGTATTCCTGGTACATATTAAAATTGTGATAATCACTTCTCTTTACGAAACTACATATTAACATTTTTGCGTGTGCACATTAAATTTTCTTATATATATTGACAAAATACTGTCATTAATTACAAAAGATTATAAATAAACAAAAAAAAAATAAAAAAAAAAATACCTGCGACAGGTCAGGTAGGCCTAAGTATCAGGGGCTTTATAGGATAACAGCTGTACTAGGCCACGATCGTTTCAGAGTAGAGGATACTCCACTAACTCGTCAGAAGAAGACGCTCTACGATTATTGTAGCTATAGATAAAATTAAACAATTTCGATCGACCGCACGTAGGTACGCGATGTGTCTTCCTGTGAATGCGGTGAAGAGGCAATTGAGGCATAATATAGATTTTTATATAACGCGTATCATAGTTTCTATAATAGGTTGAATGATGAATGTCGCTGAATTGTTGTCTGAATTTATTTTAGGAAATGGATATATAGCTTAAGGTCAAAGTAATAATATGTAATTAGAAAATTGGTCACCACTAGAAATTGGTACTTCTACGATTTGCTTAATTGGTTACATAATTATGTACTTACTTTTTATTACACTATTTACGATCTAGTCGATTCGATTATATAATTATATACTATTCCGATTATTTCTATTGCGATTTAGATGTATTTAGAATGACTCTTTATTGGTGACAATAACAATTACACAATTAATGGTGACAATAAAAGACCAAAATAATTCATGTTATACGTTTAGTGTTTTGAAAATTATTATTTGAGTAGATATGCGTTAAAGTTACTAATTATAAACAATGCAGATAAGATAAGACGCAGATAAGAAATGTATGTAACAAGCAAGCAAGAAAGTAAAAATAGTAAGGGTACAGGTATTCAGGACGTCGTGTGGCCTGTTGCCGGGTATTCAAAATTAACAAGAATGAGACTTGTTGCCAGGTATTCAGGACGTCGTGTGGCCTGTTGCCGGGTATTCAAGATAAATAAGAATGAGGCCTGTTGCCAGGTATTCAGGACGTCGTGTGGCCTGTTGCCGGGTATTCAGGACATGATTGTATTGTTTTTGTATTGTTTACATTGGGCTTAATTAATACAATTAGTTGTGAATTATAGAATATTACATCAATAGTCAATAAATAGTCAATGAATAGTCAATGAATAGTCAATGAATAGTCAGTGAATAGTCAATGAATAGTCAATGAATAGTCAATGAGTAGTCAATGTTGTTGTATAAGAAACTACGTGATTGCTTATATTTTGGTTGTTCTGGTATCAGATATTTTAGTTATTAATGTTTAAAGTTTTTCTGGTTGATTCACGTATGAGGTCATACTAGTATATTTGGATGGCCGACTGTCATCAACACTTATAATAATATAAATAATTATTACTGTCACACCTAAAGTTATTGTAAAACAAAATGAATAATTGTATAGAATAAGATAGTGAGTTGACTACCAGCAATGGATGGCACTAAAAAGGCAAGATGGCGACAGAGGTCGATGGGTAATGAGGTGGTCGAGGTAAAACGAGTTGGCTATGGAAGAGCCATCCATTACTGGTCGTCAAATAATTACGTAATTGTGTAAAAATTAGAGTGAGTAAGTGAGTAAAGAAATATAGTGTTAAAAGTGAGTATATTTGATGTTATTATTTCTTAGCTAAATACCCTACAAATACTTCGTAAGTTATTAGAATTACAGCTACAATAGGCCTGAGTCTGACATGTGTTTTATATAAGCAGTTTTGTAAATCTTATTACAAGATTCAGTACTAACTTAAATGTTTCGTGTTAACTTTTGTTTATTTAGTTCTATGCTATATGCATAGGTACATAGTATTTTATTTCATTTCAGTATGCTTTAAAGTATTTTGTTTTAGATAGATAGCTAATTTGTATACCAGAAGCACAAAAAAGGGCAGTTCTTTTCAAATCTGCATTTGACCACAAATCACTTGAAATTAAATGACGATTTGGTTAAAGGTGCATGCCATGCGACACCTGGATTGGAAACTGCCTTTCAAGTGAGGCTGCCGGAACACATTGATAGCTGTGATTGGTTTGTAGCTAGGCTAGCCATATGGGCACTATGAATTAATGGCCTTCAAATTATAACATGGTTTCAATACGATCCTTTCCTTCACCATAAGCTCCAGCTTACAGGTTTCAAACTTAATATTAGATGTTGCCGACATCACTACCACTGCTATCATAGCTTCAAGTATTGTATTTTATGTAAAAGGCATAGATAAAAAGGTTCTTGTTTGTACATAAGAGAAACGCTTTGGTTTGTTTATGGATGAAGTAAAAAAATTGTTTCATCTCACTTGATATGTTTGTGACAATCGTAAAGATTTTTTTTTATGATCTCATGATATTATTGTTTTATTACAGGATTTACGGTTTTGTTATATTTTGTATAGAAAATGTTACATTGTGACAAATATTATATTTTACTTCTGTATTGTGCGAGGATATATAAAATTTCACCAAGATCGGGTTTCTCTTGTTTTAAGCGTGAAAAGGTAACAAACAAACTAACAGACAAACAGAGTTACTTTGACGTTTTTTTTATATCATTAGTGTGGATATTTTCAACCATAATTTTTATAATCATGATTTCATGTCGAAGTGACCTCTATGCGAGCAATCGCAGTTAGGCAAAGTGTAATAAACATAACAATCTTAACCTTCGTTGTTTTGTTGGTAGTTAAGATATGACTTGGCGCTGCCCCACACGAACGCCCAGCGAATAAATAAGCACCAGCCTGTAAAAGTTTCAGCTAATTCGTAACCAACTGTTTTTATTGCGCGATAAATGTCACAAGGCACACATAAACATAGAGTCTGACAATTAAACGGAAACAATAAACTGTTGGTTAGATTTTTAATAAGAATTTCATAACGGAAAGCCGGCCCCCTCTGAAAATGATATACAAGACGTTTATGACTTGTTTACGAGCTAACTCTTTACGCGAACAGTGGCTTCGATTCTGGTTTGCTTTCTTTAAAACTAAACTGAATTTGAAGGGTCTAAAAATAACGTTGTCCTTTTCTTACTGCAGTGGTCAGAATAGTATCCTATTGCTTTTAGAATAATTAAAATTAGTAAGCAAGTTTCACAAAATGCAGGAAGGAATCAGTATCGACACTATTGATATCTGCACTCTGCAGCCCTCGTTACAACATTCAGCAATTAAGACCTTTCGGTCGTTTGTAAACTCGCATTTTTATTTCTCTTTCATTAGTGAGGACCTTTCATAAATATTAAACGATCAACAATAAAAATTTACCACACCCACTCTCACGAATTTCCCTTTTCCTTTGCTCGGCCTCGGAATTGTATTATTTAAAACAAATTCCGCAAAAAGCTCCAAGAACCTTCGTATAAAGAAAAAATATTTAAGGAGGGCATTTTACATGGTATCAAATTCGCAGTGTCATAAAAATTCGAGCGGCTAGCCTGGGTCCTTATAAATATTCAAATTTATACAAGCAGGGCCAGGTGGGCAGGTAGGTTTGCATAAGTAAGCTCACGATACGCGGACACCGACTACAATAATCCGGCTTCGGAACAATAGAAAAAGCAAAATCGAAATTCATTCCGTTGACTCGAAGCCGGCCGTAATTCCCTGCCACGGCCGGAAACTATTTCTATTCAGAAGGGATTCGACCCCAAGGCGCCCGCGCCTTGTTTTCTGAACGTTCTCGCCCTCAGGCCGCACATTCGTAATATAAAATACCGGCGTGCTTTAAATTAACGCTTGGTCTGCTCTCCCAGATTTGTGGACGGAATGTGTTAATTGTTTCATTTCATACCCGTCCGCCGCCACCGCTACACTGATACGCTTTCGCCTGACCGCGTATCGGAGCCGCTTAATGGTGAGAATTAATTCCTTCAGAATTTCAAAACGTAACTTTTATGCGATGTAATAAAAGCACGAAGTAATAGAGTTGTACCAATCTCGGTGTCGATATGGCGCGGGGGGCGCGTTATCTTCGTCCAAACGGTAATGACCGGGCGATAAGATCGGTGGCCGAGGAAGCGGGGGCGAATCGAGTGATCTGAGACTGCGGTTAGATTAAATCTCAGTAGGAACTGCCCGCAACATTAACTAATGACGCTCCGGAGATGGACTGGCTATCCGATCCACACGGCGCGCGGTGCCGACTCGTTTTAGTTCATTCGAGGGACTCGGGTAATCAACGCGCCCTCACTGCAGATAAGCTTGATCTGACGACTGTTCGAAAGTTCCAACCTAGTGACGTTCTCATTATCAGACGGGTTTGATGTGTGGTGATTATTGACTCATGAAACCTGATACGGGATCTTTATTAAGTTCATATAATTTTAGAACACGTTCGACAAGCTTTAGTTGCTTTACATCAGCTCGTTAGTATCCAGTCTTTAATCTGTATGTGTCACTCCCCGTTTCAAATTTGTTTTGTAATCACTTAAGTATTTTCAATAATATTCAAGTAATGGACTGAGTATTTTGCAATTTGTATAACCACAGCTTTACCATCGAACCTACTTTCGGTCGAAAAAATATTCCCGGCTTATTTCCACAAAAACGCCGTCATTTTTCTTTCGCAGCGTATCCCATCGAATCGTTACAAATAGCTATTGCAAATTGGAAATAAACGAGCTACAAAAAGTGGTCCAACTCGACTTCCCCTTGTCAAGTCTACAATAGGGAAATTCGAGTCCACTGAAGAGACCATTAAGGACTTTCAAGGGCCGTAGTGGAGATCACGACATGTAATAGTATATTTTATTGTGGAATGTTCCTGGTGTTGAAATTCTGTAGCGCGTCTGCTGCCCTTATACATTTATTTAAATGCGAAGTTGAGTTTGTTGGTTTGTTGATTTGTCCGTCTTTTACGCAGCAATGAAGCAACAGATCGACATGACCGTTCGCATGAAGATAGTTTATGACCCGGAAAGTGACAAAGGCTACTTTTCATTCCGGAAATATCACGGTTCCTTTGAGTGCGTGATTTGAGTCATTAAAATAGTAGTTCCGATAAAAACACGCGTATTTTGTAACTAGCTGCCCACTGTTATTAACTAAATACGCGTGTTTCTATTGTAACAACAATTGTAATGTTAAAGCTTCATCAATGTCAAGAATTTAGTGCGAAAATAGACGTAGAGCCTTATTTGGAAGGTACGAGTATATTCGAGCGAAAACCACGGAATTATTCATGAAATTATTTGCGGAGCTTTCAAGGATGAAATTATTTAATAACTATAGACCTCCAAGTATGTGATGTACCTATTCTTGTTAGAATTAAACAATACCTCCTATTTTTCTCCTTTAATAGAGGAAGGTGATGATAATATGAAAAAAAATCCTCACTATTGATCACATTGCTATGACCCCTTACTTTGTATAAATAAGGTATATCAGAACCTTCGTGGTCAAAGGACTTAACACCCAGTAACTTGTTATTATTTAAGGAAATTCTATAATACAACCCTTTGACGTAAAAAATAAAAACCGCGTCAATGCAAACGTGTGGAAGGGTCGAGAGCATTGACGCGCGTTTGTTTACCTATCCACATTCCCTCGTGTTTTATAATGTTTTCAATAATACTTAATATTTAGTACTTAGCCAATAAAAACAATCTTATAATACACTTATAATCCATGTTATTTGATAGTAATTATTAAGATTTTTAATTTAATTTGTAAAGGTAAATAATTAAGTTCTTCAATTTATTTAGGAATTAATTAACTTTAAACTAGGGCAAATATATGTGTGATGAGCACTAATATTTGTTCCTGAGTATTGTATTCATATTTGTTCGTTGTGTAGTCCACATTACACAAGTTTCGAGCTTAATTTGTGTTCAACGGTTCCCTCATATTTGATTTACTTAATTTATTTAACTGCATTTGTATTACAATACCTTCTCATAAAGGGTTCTTATTGTTTTAAGAGCTATCATTTGCAAGATATTGAGCTGTAAAACAGCTATAAAATAACTGTTGATCCTAAGGGTAAATCACTATAAATAAAACATTTATTAGGTCATAAGGTCGCTGAAGCAAACATTGATTTTATTCGGTCTAAGTCCACCCAAGGGTAGAACCGTAAAATGTATTTGAGAGCTTTACTTTGTAGTTTTAGTTTAGTATAGAGGTTCCGTAATCAGATTTCACTGTATGTTTTGAACAATTAAGTAATTAGTTTAGTGAGTACCTACTTTGTTCTATGAATTTTTTTTTGGAACCCATTTAACACGCATTTCGTCACATTTTTTTTGGGCGAATACTGCTTAAGGCTTTTTGATGTCTATCATCATTAAGAAGCAGTTTTTGATGTCAAAAAATAAATTAAATACTCAGAACAATTCTTCTTTGTTCTTTTTTTTCTCTATATAAGTATGTATATCGTTGTCTAGTACCCATAACACAAGTTTCGAGCTTAATTTGGGGCTAGGTCATTTTGTGTGCAATTGTCCCCGATATTTAGTTTTTATTTATTTATATAATTAACAGTGAAATAACAATGAATTACTTAACTAAACTAACTATTAACAGTCAATTTCATAATATATTTAGTTGTAAATTCAACTGTTCAATACAACGTTACAAAAAATCTTTCAGATTTACACCTAATATTGTTTACAAGACTTCAACCAGGTTCGATTCCCGGTTATGTATGAGAGATTAAAAAAAGTTTGAATGCCGTTATTATTAAATCTAAAATCGAAGCCATGGTTTTTAAGAACGGATTTCACTATCTCTCATAGTTTCTGACTTTTCCCTACTGACCCATTTGGATTGATCACCCTGTATAGGAATATTGAGATGAATGCCATGAAAGTACCAATCCATAGAGCATTGATTGGGCTTTGCAGATTAATTAAACTCCAATCATAATTATTTGCAACAGTAGAAATAAAGATCTCTCTATCTTGCAGTTATGAAAAATCTGCAACAACACTAGAATAAAATAACCTACAGAAAAGGAGCAATGAAATAATGAACCGAGAAAACGGCGGACTTGTCGAGTTTGTCTTTAGGGTGTGACCAGACTGCGGCGAGCGATTAAAATTGTTTACACCGCTAATGAAAACGCCACGACATGACGTGGCAGAATGTGGCGCAAAGTGGCGATGGCGTAATTAAAATTCTGGCGAAATAACGTTGCGTGCCAGTAGAGGCTATACATACCTACAAGTGATCTGATTTGTCTCACGCACACTAACGCACTCTTTTGCACGAAATATGTCTGAGATAACCGTTATATTCCTGTAGACATTAATGTCATCACTAAGTTTGGAATCTTGTAAAAGGCACAATCCTATAATACTTTTAATTTATAAACGAAAAGAGATAAAACTAACCTATACCTACTGTGTTAGTTCAGGGTGTATGTTAAACAAAATGCAACTTAAGTCGCATTTATAGTATTTAGTGTGTTCTGATGTGTATAGTGTTTTTAAATGTATTATGAATAAATAGTAATCATCCAAGATTATGTACTGACTTCTATGTATTCTAGTAAAACCTACACCAAAGCAAGGGAGTGTCCGGCGTGGTGCGGCGCTAAAAGATTTTCAGTAATTAAATCCAGCGATAAATTACCAACAATGTCATTTAATAGGTATTAAAAGTTAAAGAAAATATAAACCTACTCTACTCAATTAGATAGTAGATACTCAATTATAATATAATAATATCATCCATAAACAAGTTGCTTTTGAACTGGAAAATAAATAGTTTTAGTTCGGATATCACAGAGTACCTATATTAGTATCTCAGTTTATAACTTATTATATAAACTTAAATCCGCATCAAAATCAGTAAGTACCTACCTATACATCACTTTCAGAATATAGACTCGGAAAGCCTAGAAGTCAGGAATAAATAAACCCAAGTAACAATTTACAAATAGATTCGAACTCTAATTACACGAACCTGGCAAATTTTTGAATAATACCTTTATTTTATAATAAACGTTACTTGGATGGGTAACATTTAGTGGCACTTTCAACTGACCGCTAAGTTAAGCTGTCGAACCCGGCTATATCAGTCATAAAGTCTTGCAAAATGGGCTGCCAGAGGGCTCTGAAAATTTCATACGATAAAAGAAGCAGAAGTTACCCTAAAATAAGTAAGTAAATATTAAACAGAATAAACAACAACGCAGACACAAATATGAAATAATGTGTCCTGGATAAGCTACTTCAACATTATTTCTATACAAACAGTAAACATTTCAGCTAATCCATATCATAGCAAATTGTAACATATCATACATATCATTCCTAGTATATATCGCTTGTTTGCAGTTCAAACCTTCCCACGCACGCATACTAATGAAGACAAAACGACGACGTGGGGCGGTTTTGTACAGCGATATCGAGAATGATACGTATAAATCAAGCAATTCATAGTTTATTGCCGTATGTTAAGCTAATGAGAAGTCCCGCGGCTTGAATGAGATGATAAGACCTATGAGCCGATGACTATCTCATATCGGCTAGTCTGTGAGTGGCAGTATATGTACTGAAGTAGGTATCTTGTCTTCGGTTGAACTACTAGTGTCGCCACTTAACTTTATTATGCTTTCCACTGAAACAATCAATGTGTTTCCTAACTTAACTAGTTGCGCCCGCGGTTTCACCCGCGTCTTTCCGTTATCCCGCAGGAACTTTTTTCCGGGATAAAAAGTAACCTATGTGTTAGCTATCTCAATTTCAAATTTCATTCAGATCCGTTGAGTAGTTTTTGCGTGAAAGAGTAATAAACATCTATCCATCCATACTCACAAACTTTCACGTTTATAATATTAGTGGGAAATTACTATGCCTGTTCCTAAGGAAATATTCGCAGCAGCTAGAACTATATAAAGTCGTAAAAACGTCTATCTTGTAACACCCTTCTGTTAGCGTCGGAGTTTATAAATCTAGGACTAATACAAATCAAATGAATGATCAATACAGAATTTGACACAGACTCGTGTTATACATTTGGTACAGAAGTGACACCCCATATAGCGAGATGAGTGAGCACTTCCCAAGATACAATCTTCAAAGATCGTCGGATCAAACAGTACGTGAAACGGTTTGTGAATTAATTAATCCCTCGCAGGGGCTAATGGACTTTTGTTGTGATTCGGACAGCCGCCGACACCGAAGATATTAGCAAATACGGTAATCAGGGATAAGGGTCGCTGCGTTGATTCCATTTGCAGTAATTGATGTACGTCTATAGATATTGGGTGAGATAATGGTTCTTGGTTGTATTGAATTGTTCAAACCAAAGGTTTGCTATGTTTTCCTTCGTAGTTTTTGAGCGATGGCAAATCCGCACATAACTTAATTCTTCTTATAGAGTAGATTTGACTACAAGTCACCTCATGCCAAGTAACGTTGTGGTCGTAGGCGATGTCACGCAACACTTAGATTGAAAACTGGCTATCAAGTGAGGTTGCCGAACACGCCGCTGTCGGCACATATAATAAACTTAGTGACAGATTCGTTAGTTTGATGTTTGTAGCTAGGCCCCTTATTCGCTATGAACATCAAGATTCCCTGCCAGTAACGTGTGACGACATTACAGGCTTTAGTCATTCCACGCAGATAACGTAACGCGCACGCGTTACGTGCTTAGGCAATAAAGGTGAGCTCTAGAAAATGGTTTTATCACGATATTTTTATTTACCAAAAGTTCAAGCTTGTACGGGTTGCAAGATAATGACTACTATATATATACGGTGAGATTTGAACTCGATATCAGAGCTTTGTAAAACGTACGCGTTACTGTTCTGCCACCATCGCTTATTTGTGTACCAAATAGGATAAAAGGAATTGTACAATATTGTTCCAAACAATTGGCGCAAAACGTTTCCCTTGTTTCCTTTTTTTACGCCGCAAAAGAACAACAATACACAGCAGACGTGCCCTTTCTTAATCAGGCCATTATCATTCGAAGCCAACCTCCTGCAGCCCCTACTTCTGTTTCCCGGAAAATAGTAGTAGAGGAGCTCGATAGCAATTCCAGTAACAAGTTTTCATGATGCTGACCCCTTTTTAGATTATGGGAATATTTTAACCTGTACATAAAATCACCTTATACAATAAAACCACGCATTATTTATAAGTCATCGTTATTCGCGTTAAAAATACCATCATCATAAACATTCGCCTGTTTATGTTTCCATATCAAACAGGAATTGCATGGGCCGTAAAGTAACATGCTGCCCAGTACGGGTGCCCTTTTGCGTGTGATGGAAAATCCGAAGACCATTTAATAGATAAACCATAGCCATTTACTGACGGACAAGTCCGAATCAAAATTTTATATATATTTAAGTCGTACACTCTTGTCAGAGTGGTCGTGGTTGCTGTGATGCGTTGTCTTCGGCTTGGGCGCCTCTGATGGCAATGTGACGCCATTTTTGCCTATTAATGGCGTCACGAGAGCATTGGGTCATGGATGCGTCAGTAGCTTTTTTGATGAGATCAGTCCAGCGTGTTGGAGAACGGCCTCGGGCTCACTTGTTTATACTGATAGCAATAACATAATCCCTTACTCAAAAAAGCCGCTACCTCACTGACTCAAAGTCCTGTCGAGCAAAACAAAATCTAGATAAGAGTTTGGGTAAACAGCCAGAATAATGAAGATATCGTATCAAGATGTCAATAAATATCCCTTAGCTTCAATAAAATAAATATTCTTACTTAAATCCTGCTTCATTAAAAGAGCTTTTATAGTATCAACAAAAGAACCTAACTTATAATTGAAACGGACTTACAGAGATAAAAAATTTAAAGTCGAATAAAAAGGAATCATCTTTCAGGGATTAATCTCTAATGGATGAGATTTTACTGCTTTCCCTCTGTTTTTGGAATTAATGTCCGGTGAGTTTCAGCTATCGGAATGCCATTAGTGACGGAAAGATTAACCCCCGGTTTTGACGGCTATTCAAATCAAATCTATGTCTAACTAACACGCCTGACAAGTTAACAGAACTGTCAAATCAAATAGGGTGGCAGAAAGGGCGATTATGATAACATTAATAAATTGAAGATCACTCCACTAATGAGCGTTTTTTTACATTTCGCTATTAATGTCAACTATTAAATAATGCGTTCCTGATGATGTGATGTGTAAATGAGAAGTTTGATGTGTCCCAGCCCAGCACGAATGTAGTGGTACTAAACAGATTTAAATATCATTGGATGGAATGGATGATCAAAAAAACACAAAGTGTCTAGCGTGAAACGCACATATGAAAAAAAATATGTCTAGCGAAAATTTATCGCTCGTTGTATAATCTCGCACGCAAATCAAAGTACCTACTTGATAAGCGTTACTAAAATGTACATACAACCTAAAGATTTGACACATGGTTTCTTAACTTTTGCTTTAAACAAAAGTTAACAAGCCATGTTTTCTTTTTGGCAAACTACTTTGCTTTTTTACTCCTAGGTAAGCCCTCTTAACTCTAGGGTTTTCATGAAAATTATATTGTGTATTTCATTCAAAGAGCAGACTTGATACTTAAGTATCTACTTACGTAGTACATCAAATTAAGTGCATTGTTGAAAATCTCAGTAAATGCCTACGCATATTTTTCTTTTATTAAAATGTTTTTCTCTAATAACAATTATGACTTTCAAGAGATAAAATAAAAAGTCAACATATTTTGAACTCGATTATAGAAGACTTTTTTTTTACACAAAAGCTGTGATTATTGGGTAGTTTAATTTCAAGAAGTCTAAGAATTTAGTCTGGGGAGTGTTGACTGTAGTTTTGGTATAGGTATTTGATTTGTATTAGTACTTTGTTATAATCTTGCATTATGATAGCGAACAAATTAGCGCTAGTGCGTACATATGAGTACGAGTAGATATTAATATGATTACATTAAATTATTTGTTTTGAAATAGGATGTGTTACTTTTTGTTTTAATTTCATACTAATTTTCAGGCATTCAAATTGTGATAAAGTCCAAAATAGAAATTAACCTATGTGAACCCGGCTCAAATATTTCGCATTGTAACCGCGAGGAGCGGCTTGCAATTAAAAAGCAAAATTTGATCTCAACACAAAGTTTAATAATTTATACGCTTCATTAAATATTATTTAGTGGTGGTAACGCACATAACCTTTTGTCTTCATTACAGTTGATTTTTGCCCAGCCACTTCTATCCGTCCACTTTTTCACGTTTTTGGACGGCCATAATATCACCGCTCGAGGTTGTCCTTTAACAGTAACATGGATACCCGATAACAGTGACAGAATTCTTACAAATCAAAACAATATATTCGTTTAGTAGGATACAACATATGATCACTTTAAAACGTCAAACTTAAAACTAGGTAAGCCTGTGCAAATGAACAAGCCATCAGAAACGCCGGGCAGGTCATTTTATGGGCGCGATCACATTAACATTTTTATTCCTCTTACTAACTGAATTTAATTGTATAGGTACGGTACAGTTAGGTAAAGTCTAATTTAGTAGTATAAATTGGATGATTTCGCCGATTGTACTTGTTATAAAGTTGACACCGCATATAGCGTTAGTAAGTTATCTATTCATCAACACATACCCGAAACCTAATTTCTGACTATGGCAAATTCCAAATTACTGTGTAGTTTACAGTCTTATGTCGTGTTGTGTCAGTGTAACTCTAAATCCGGTCTAAAGTTCTCCGGCTAAATCAATATCTAACACATCTCTATCTCGAATCTTTTACATTATACATGGTTTGTTTACCTAATATCCGCATTTAGACCCCTTATTTACTTTACGACCGATCCTCGTACACTTTTAATCCTTTTAAGGGTTGGTCCCATTATCATTAGGCTTTACCTATCATATCGAAGAAAGGTTTAACCCGCATGCATTGTACATAATTAATATTAAGGTACTCTTGATTTAGTAAAAACGTTTCTGGATTTACCATCACAACGTGAGCGGCACGTTTTGTTTGTTGCAGGATTATGGATCTTTAAATTGTATGAGATTATTGGGTATGCAAAGTTTTCCTTTGCTATTTACTCAACCCCTTGGCGATTGAATAACTGGCAAAATAACAGTGTTTTAGATTTGATGAGCAATGTTTCTATTGAAATCACAGTGCTTAGAAACTTAACATCTAATATATTAGGAAGTGAGTGCAGAATATTGCTTCGCAGGATTTGGAGCTGTAGAAGTTCAAAATTCTAGGTGGCTCTGAACTGTAATGACCAAGCATGACGCTTACCATCAAATGAGCGAGGAATACAACTCGTCACTCAGTTTCATAAAAAAATTGTTTATATAGTATAGCTTCTTTAATTTTTCTGTCTCTATTTACTAAAACTATTTATAACTCAAGAACGGCTGAACCGATTTGGCTGAAAATTGGTGAGGAGGTAGCTTAAGACCAGGAAACGGACATAGAATACTTTTTATCCCGGAAATGGTTCCTACAGGATAACGAGAAAACGCAGGTGAACCGCTGGTTGCAGATAGTTAGTTTGCTTTAGAAAAGGTGCATTTGTTTCTTTTCCTATGACGCCATCGTGCGAAACTCATAACTATCTTTAAATCTGGGGAAGATAGAAAATAACTGCCTACTTTTACCCCAAAACTAGATGAGTTTCCTTATAAATCAAGTATTCGTTTCAGTGGCGATCGTTAGATCCATTTCACTCGATATGCCACCGGTCTTTGCACAACTTTATCCATTTACTCGCGTTATTAAGTATAGGGAGACAAAATATGTTTTTCTAGTTGCGAACATAAATTGGTAAACATAGGTAAATATAATATCATGGCAATCACATATTAACATATCATTAATTTTTTGTACATTTTTTAAGTACATAATTTTATAGCGATAATGGCTCAGTGGACGTCGGTTTGCGATCCGTAGGACATGGTTCGAAACCTACAATGAGCTTGAGCTTTCACTGAAGGAAAACATCGTGATGAAACCATAGCTTGGTGGTAGGGTATTTTCTAGTACTCGCCTGGCTAGCTACCACCCTCGTGTTAAGAATCTGTCGCCAAGCACCTTTCGGTGTGTTCCGGCAGCCTCACTTGAGAGCCAGTTCCCAGTCCAGATGTAGCGTGGCGCCATCTTCGACCACATCGTCACTTAGTATCAGGTGACTTGTGGTCAAAAAATACCCTGTAAGAAGTAAAAAAAAACATAAAATTTGAGATATTACGAGTAAATGTTAAATGTCTCTTTATGTCTCGTTACATTGCCCTTCAATCCGAAACATAGTAGTGCTTGCACAATGTTACTTCACGATTGAATAACTGGCAAAAGTACTAGAACCTATATAAAGGGTAGTTTAGCCTGTTGAAATGAAAGCACTATTTTGTTGAAATAAACCGTTCATAAAACTGCATGCTTGCACTGCAGGGAACAACAGGAATAATGCCATTGCCATGTCGACGTATTCAAATGAGATACGAACAATATTTCGTTGTTTTTGTTCAAGCGTTCTCGCAAATTCTGTAAGTTTTTCGAACAGCAAAGTTCTGTACTGTTTTGAATATTAAAAAGCTGTAGATATATTTATATATTCATTATCCTTCTACTATATAAAAATCTGTCTCTAATGTCACTAAATGCGTATAAAAATATAGATGTACGGTACTAATAACTTTTTTTACTTTATGTCTTTTATTTTCTGTTTCTTTTGGCTAATTCCGAAACTTTTCCGAAAGCTTTTTCCGAAACGGCAGGACCAATAATGAAGGGAGTTTCACTGGTAGATAGTTAATGCTATAAGAAATAACTTTGGCTTCTTTTATTATAAATAAGAGAAATTATTATTTTTCTGAGCAATAAATAAATTAATTAATGAAAATTGGTGTCATTTAACCAAACAGCTTGACAGATGTAACAGAATGACAGATGTACCCTACTAGAAATCTACCACAGAATAAATATTACGGAAGGTATAGCACGTCTGTGCACACCTCACATTACTAATTTAAAACAAGTTAATTCCACACACGGACCCCTCATAATAAAACACAAAAACGCTTTCAATCAAACTCACACAAGTCACACCCCATTAAGAGGGGTGGGTCACTTTCCGTTCCATAAATACACCATTTTTAAAGAAAAGCCTTTTTAAAGGAAATATCGATGTTCCTTGTCTTCGCACTGACAAGCTCTTAGCCGCAGAGTATTTTTAAGCAGTGCCTAAGCTTCTCTGTTATGGAATTTGGATATTCAATTGCAAGAGATGTGGTGATTAAAAAGAATTGTACCGCACGTGTCACGTATCACATCAAATACCAATAACATAAATAGCCTATCCTACTTCCCACTAATATTATAAACGTGAAAGTTTGTGAGTATGGATGTATGAATTTTTAACTAAGCGTTTTTGTCTGAGATAATGGATAAATAGGAATCATTTGTGCCAGCGTACCTACTAAACGTTATATTGCATTGCCACTTATGGCGTCAAGCTCTTATTTAGTCTAAATTACAAATAATAATTTATGAAAGCCCTACTATGTGTGAGCATTATTATTATACTCAGCTTAGATGTTGTTTAGGTACTGACTCTGAAACTATATAGTGTCATAGAAGTGGAAATTTATAATGGTAGTTTCCATTACCGGAAGTGGTGCCGTCTGAGAGCTGATGCATGACGCACTTGTGTGAAAATATTAATGTAGAGTCATAGGTGACGCTGTGGTCGCGATGAGCGTTCGTCTTTACGAGACGGGGTCTGGAATAATCCTTCAAAGTATGTTATTTACTGCTATTTCCTAGAAATTATAAGTTGAGGCTTCTAAAAATAATTAATAGTTATATTACTGTGCACAATATTTTAAAAGGGTTACCTATTTGTATCGTATTTAAAATTAAAGCAGGTATCAATTTCTAATTCATTCAATGTTTCGAAAGACCTATTTGCAACGATTGTTCACTTAACAAGTTATGTTGTACTTTTTAACGCAGGCAAAAACATACATCTAAATAATTTTCTATCATCAGGGTTAGCGACATAGTCTTACGACTGCTATAGGTCCGACGACAGCTTAACGTGCCCTCGAAAATACGGAAGCGCTCAGTTGTAAATACCACTAGTGGTCACCCATCTAAGTAGTGGCCGCCAAGAACGTCGCTTAGCCTAGTTGATCAGCTTAGAACGACTAGGCAAGATCCGCTACGAGCGCTTCGCTTAGTCAATACATGAGGAATTAAATCATAACATGCAAACTTATATAGGTACAAAGAGCCATTAAATAAATACGAGCGCTATGTATTGAACTGAGCTACAGAGAGCGATATTAATCTCTGTATTGGCAATAATCGCACAGCCTCATCTACAGTGGTCGCACTGCATTACCCTTGTTTGCCAATCACAGAGCTCAGTGATGATGCTGAGCTGTGTAAACTAGAACAATAATTAAAGTTTCAATTCGAACACACTCTCCAATAGGTTTGGTTAAATATTGGCCTTCACTAGTGATGTGTGAGATATATATGTATCAAAATATGTTATTTTAACAATTTTAAAAGGTAATATTTTATATATAGGTACTATTTTTAAACGGCCATTGTCATTTTCATTTGGTGCTTTTTTTACTACTTACAGGGTAGCGTTTGACCACAAGACACCTGATGTTAAGTGGCGATGTGGTCGAAGATGGATTTTTGTTATCAAGGCGCTTGCAACAGTGTCGAAATATAGAAAACACAAATAAAAACAAATAAATAGTATATGTCCCTTTTCAAAACCTAATTCTTATATTATTTATATGTTACGTACACAAATTTAAGCTGGACTTTTCGTATTCAAAATATATTTTTAACAATCCGTCTCCAACTCTCCTCGTTATCAGATATATTTTCCCATGGATTTGAAGAGATCTCGGCTAAACTGTCTCACTAGTAAGACAGTTTAGTCGACATCTTGCTATAATAAGGCCATCATCGATACTCTCTGCCTTACGGGCATCTCTCGAATAATATCCGATCAAATCCTAGGTCAAATATAAGCGTTTTGCAATGTTTATCGTTATACGTCATTCAATACTAAACAGTAATATCAAAGCGAAAAGAATTAAAGAACTTCTCGCAATGACTAAAGAGTAGATAGTGTTTAATACACGTATTTTTCAACGTTTTTTCTATGGTTAACTTGTGAACCAAACTGTTTATTCGCTTCCCGGGCAATGACAATCGAAAATATACATGCACAAATTATAAAAAGCAAAATCCCACTTCTGAAGTAATAACAAGAATTCTATGCTTGCATTTTTGAGTCTAGAACTTTAACTAAGACCCTAAAAGACTCGCCTAAAAGGCAAAGATAAGGGGATACAAAAAAGATGAGAATTTCCATTAAATTTGAACTAAAAAACATTTTTGCTCGCGCGTGCCATGACCGACCTGCGTCCACTATGTACATTGTACGGTACACAACTCAATTCCTTTGTAACGGAAACGCAGCGGTCCCAATACGTAGGTCGGAAGTGTAACATCCATCACTGTTCGTCCAACCCTTCTGCGTGGTGGATATTTATTATTTACCCTCTGACTCTTTACCTAAAACGACCTGGAGTACTTTTCCATTGAGTGACATATTTTTTCGTTTCGGTTGTAGAAGGTAAGTTTTCGGTTCGTTCCCAATGTTTGCCAACTATTATGTGCATGGTTGAAAACCCACAATGAGCGATGGTGGCTGAACGGTAACCACGTGTGCTATATGATGCGTCGACATCGAGTTCAAATCCTCTCGGCCCCGCAACTATGACTAGATTATGTATGGATTTACCATCACTCAAAACGGTGAAGGAAAACATCGTGAGAAAACCGGCACGTCCAAGAACCACAACATTCAAGGGCATGCGACATCTACCAATTCGCACTGGGCCAGCGAGGTAGATAACGGCTCATATTGTCATATTCTCTCCGTTAGAAAAGGCTATGTCCCAGCTGTGGGAACGTAAAGACTGATGAAAAAAACCCACAATAGAACAAAATATCTTTAAGCTTGTATAAATCCCGGATATATAAGTGGATCGCACGACGCGTAGCCAATAATCAATAATCGACAAGTCAATAGATGAAATTTGTCTTACCTTGTTTCTGTAACAACATAGGCCTTTAATTTTCCTGTTTGTTTTTCCTCATTCAAGTATGTCAGTATTACATTCCCAAATAAAATACACTGCGAACGTAACAATCAATTAAAGTAACACAATCCAAAAAAAAACATTGGAACGGTAGCGTTTTTGTGTCTAAAATAAATCATTTCCTCCAACTGAACGGATAGTATTTCAATTAGATGCTTTTGATATCCATTAGTTCAGGTAACATCCATTATACATGACTTAAATTCAACTAAATCCATTAGGTAGCCATAATTGTCATTAGATGGAATCGTCAGGCTTTACTTACCGTACCGAAATACCACACCAGGCTGAAGTTCATAACATGCGGTCTCCGGTCCATTATTGCGAGAACAAAGTTCTAAGTGGGCTACTCCTTGGTCCCAGTGCCAGGCCAAAGAGACCCAGATTCAATTCACCTGCCAGTACATCGTCCCTTTGAGCATTGAGCAGGACCGTATTGGCAGGTTAAGGTTGCGGTCTGTCTGGGGCTTTCATACCGTTCATTTTATGTGAAAAAGCAGTATGGATTGTCTCGCTTAATTTATAAACACCAACTTGTAGATAGGCAAGCGGGGTTATTGAGTTCTGTGGTCTTAGTGTGAGTTTTGTAAGATTTTAACGCGATTACCGCGTACTCTTTATTTGTATAAAAAAATTTGCAATTACCGATGTAATGACGCCTTGTCTTATAAATTACTAGGCAAAAGGTGCAACTATGATTCTTTTTCACTCTTTAAAAGTCTGAAAAGTACAAATGTTATTGCTTTAGAATGACAATAGATTAACTCATTATTGGTAGGTACACCACAGAACAAGTATTTAAAATTAAAACAACTACCAACTGTACAAATGTTTAAGTTCAATGTTACAAAGGGCGGTCCCTCAAAGCGATCTTTTCCAGACAACCCTAAAACAGAGGAATTAATAGTACAAAACTTAATAGAGGTGGTACAAATAATACAAAGAAAAATATAAACAAAAAATATCTGTTAATTAAATCGAAATTGTTTGACAAATCAGACTCAAATTTTACAAAGAGTCCATACTGTTTTACGCTATCGTGGTGCTCATGAGTTATTGATAGACCAAATTAGTTTATAGAGGTCAATTTTGTATGAAAGGTTTTATATAGGGCGGAGCTTTTTCATCAAATCAAATGAAAATATCAAAGAGAATTCCCCCCTTTTTCTAGTTTCAATCCTTTGGGATGTCAAAGATCTAATGATGAGAATCTAGGACGAGGTATCAGAATGTGTGATAAATATAAAAACTCCAGTAAAAATTGTCATACAGATAATATTTTGAAGAAACCCATAAACTGTCGTGCCATATCTTGTTCCCCGTATTTTGCACTTCCGGGAAAACATCCGCGCTGTATAAAGGAAAACTTTGCAGACTTCACGCATTCAGATAAAATTTCTGAACTCCAAACACCACCAAAACAACACCATATCCATTGTAGGTGCACGATATTCCATCGCGAACAATTCTGCAACTTGTTTGCACTTTTAAAAGCATCGAAATATTGTCGATTCAGTTTTGACTACGTATCGTAAAAAAGCGGTTTTTCGCCGATTCCAAACATTGCTCGCCGGTTCGGGTGGAACAATCAAAAATTGCTTTTCATTTAACTTATCGGCCGTTCCCGCAAACAATGTGGGTATCGGAGTGGTAGACAGGCTCGAAATTGGTTTATACCTTTATCTTGTTGTTCGGAATTGTGAAAAGAACGGGTTTAACGGTTGGTTTTGATGCCATGATACCACTAGGTAGTTACGTCTACTTGCGACACGTCGTGGATTCGGTTTCGAACCCTGCAATAAGCTTGAGCTTTCGGGAAAGAAAAATATCGTAATGTACTTATAATTTGGTAGTAAAACATTTTATAGGGCTTATCTAAATTGTATTAAAAAAATAATGGATTATCATGTCAGATTTATTAATCTGCCAGTATACTCAGATGTCATTTGAATAACAAAATACGATAGTGTACTTCTACAAAACTAATTCAAGCCTTTTCCAAAAACAAATTCAAATTATTTCCATACAATACTGTATGTTACCCTCATTTCACTTCCCGAATTGAGCCATCTTCTTACAATGTTTATTTTCCATTCAGAATTCGCTTATTCATTCGTCTTTTAAAAATTTAACGAAAAACCCTGACCTCTACCCACCCTATTCACCCGCATTTTTTTCCTATATTTTCGTTTTTTTACGACAAAGGCGTTACGAAATCTTGCGGGAAATTAATGGCAACACCCATTAAGGTTAAGTGCTGTTAGCCTATGTGACTCGGCGGAAAGTTCAAACTTTATAACGTTCGAACCTTTTATTGTCTGGGCGGAGCTTTGTCACGCGTTGCTCACAGCGAAATAGCTTCATATTTTTACACAAATAAAAAATTACAAACCTTTAAAACGTTTAGAAACACAACATACTGTAAGTATATACGTGAAAACAAAACATTGATCGTCAAGGACCAACAATTTGTTGTGATTTAAGATTCAAGGTTCAGCAAAACGATACTAAAAATTTAATTTAATACTGACTGGGTATCTAATACTGAGATGAGTGTCATCAGTGTCAAAATTCAAGTTTAAGTTTTTGTGAGATGGACACGAACTCGAATGATCGTGGAAACGTAAATTTGTAATGTTTGCATGTGTTTCTGCATTTCATATTTAATTAAATTGATGTAATACCGTTTTAGTTTAATAAATTACACATGTTGCTTAGCGAAAATGAACCTTTACGCAATTTACAAACACTATACAATCCAAAACGCACAGCGGAGGAAAATTGGCGCGCTCAGAACAAGTGTAATTCAGCTTCTAACGAGCCGCAACTTTTAATTACCAAACTTAAACCACCTCGGAGACACTCCGGAAACACCATACAGAAATATCGTTATTAAAAATTGTGTTGCCAGACTTAGGAATCTCCCGGGATATTTTATTGTAAATTTATTATTAAAGCACTTGCAAAAAAACCAACTCAATACGAGATAATGTTCGCTATTTAACATGATCGATAGTACAGTCAGCGACAAAAGTAGCTGATCGTTCTCGATTTTCCAAATGTGTTTCAAATCAGTAATTTTTTTTTTGCATTTTACATGGTATCATTTTGATTTTTTTGTCAAATTTTCTGATGTTTTATACCTTAACTGCTACTTGGGCCGAATACCAATTCTGCAATTCAAAAATCATAAAAAACGGTACAGCCATTCTTGAGTCATAAATGGTGTATCCAGACTTTGCTATAGGTAACCAATACAATACGATACTATCACAAAAGCTCAGATAAATATCTAAAAGAACCCAACAGTCTAGCAACACTCGGTTAAAAGTAACCTCGGCTTGCTTGGGTTTGCTTTTTATTAAGATAATAAAACTCTTGGGAACTGCACCTCTCGCCTGGAACTTGCTCCGAGTCTAGCGACGAGTTTTTATATGCGGCAAGACGTAATTTCAATTAGTTTGTGCAAAAAAGTGACTAAAACTGGCGGAAACCGCCTCCAGAAACTTAGGAAAGTTTGGAAACTGCCTAGGCCTCGGGCCGTGAGGTGGAGCATGCGGTAGGAGCAAGTTGGAATATTAAAACGGTGTCAGATATCAGTTTATAACAGAGGAAAATTTAAGTTATAGAAGTTTCATGACATAGGCATTAATTAGTCAATTTAAAATATATAATTTAGTATCGCTTACATTTGTTTAAACCTAATAGTAGCAAAGCCCATAGTAATTATAGTGGTTATATTTGAATTATTGAACTAAGCAACTTAAATTTTAATTAAATTCAATGTGAAAGAATTTCTGTTTGACTGTTTGTTTGTTGCATTTTAACACCTAAACCGCTAAGCCGATTAGAATGAAATTCCGTATGGAGATAGATGGAACCATGGGGAAAATAACATAGGATACTTTTTATCACGATAAAATCTTTTCATTGATAACCGTAATGCTTATCCAAAGGCGTGTTTTATGTAAGTAAACAATTCAAAATAAATAAACACCACGCGATCTTTCACAGCACAAAGAGCAACCCAGAACAAAACCCCGATAATTACAGTTCTAAACACAACAAAATTCTCTACAATTAATCACGGCTATTGAAAGTAAACAATAAGGAAGGAGCCCTGGACCATTGCTCAGACAAACAACATTAGTCATCTGTCAACTCCGAACCCTTTCAGACAGGGACAAACATTGGTAGCGGTCGAAATATTACTTTTCAACCATGTGGATATAGTGGAAAAGCAGAGATAAATGTTGGTGCATCTGTTTGGAAATGGATAGAAGAAGCTGGTATAAAGAAATTACTAGAATAAGGCTCTTATGTTTCCGACTAGCCAGAACATTACTCAATAAGTTATATCCTACTAGCTGACCCGGCGAACTTCGTATCGCTAATAAAAGTCACCTTCTAAACCTTCCTTAAACTCCCACAAACATTTCAAGATCAAAATTAGCCAAATCGCCAGCCATTCTCGAGTTTTAGCGAGACTACGAACAGCAATTGATTTTTATATATAAGAAAGAAGAAGATTATGAAGATCATCACGCAGTACCTCGCATTACCCACCTGAGGACGGGCGACGTCGCCAAGGCCAGCCCCGAAAAAGATGGCGTGATGACCTTGACTCCTTTGAAGGGAGGTGGCCTGAGGCTGCTGGGGATCGAGACATTTGGAAGGAAATGGGAGAGACCCCTGCCCAGCGGTGTGACAGTATAGGTAAAAAAAAATGGTCTAGATACTTATATCTTTAGACACCGCAGGAACAACGCGGTGGATGCCGACTACGAGTATTGCGGACCAGCGCGAACTCTAGACTCTGAACTGGTCTGAAATTACTCAGGATAGGGAGGAGTGGCGCTCTCTCGTTTCGGAGGCCAAAACACATTGTGGGTTGCTAAGCCATAGGAGTTAGTTTTAGTTAGTTATAATGGGCCTATGCTAAAGATCATACAGTTTTAGAAATAAATTTTCCTTTTACCTTTTTTACGTGTTTAAATTTCCCGTAATGAATGTTTAGATTTTCTGCCAAGAACTTATATAAATATCTTTATTGTTACCCTAAGGAGGTGTTCACAATATTCCTTGGAGGCATTCATCAATCATAATTTATTACCCCATTGTTATCGTGGCCCTGAATAATCGCTCATATCCGAAACAACTTCATAAAGACTAGGACATACTGGAGCTTAAATTATAAAAGCGAAAATATTATATGAAATTCCTTTGACGGCATCGTTATTGTTAGTTTCTGACTGAAATAGTAGAAAATTCCTGCACACAGTTTTACTGTCTTGATGAATACAAGTAATCGCTTGTGGACCCTCACTTTGTATTAACAATTTATTCATTAATTTATTCCACAGCTTTTTCATTTTCAATAAACAAATGAATATTAAATTTTTGCTTGATCTATTTACTAGCCAAAAAACAAGATATTTTGTAGTTTTTATTGTTATGTTAAACATTAGGCTCTAAAGTTAGTCTAAAGCCTTTTGATTTATGAAACGTTGAGGCATATATACCGTTATATGTGGACATAAATATACAAGTACGTATGTACTTACCTTCATACATCTATAGATTTTGCTACAGTATCCTACAAAACAAGACCTACTTTCACCAACTAACTAAGAGCATCAAACATTTCCTAGACTGAACTGACTCCAGCTGTATAGTCTATTTTCTCTATGCCAATGGATAAAGAAAATAGACGTTTTAAGTCGAACGGCGGCTAAGTGAGAGCTCTTAACTTAATTAACTTAGTTATTGATGAGCGAGTCTGTCGATAATTCTGCATCGAACTGATACTTTAATGGATTTAAGTTTTTCCAACGGTTGATTGGATTTGAGGCAAGGCTTTGATGGACAGACATTATAAAATCACTAATTTCATTATTTTATTCCTCATCATCTCCATTCATAACAACAATGTTATAATTAGATTTATTTTTATGCAACTAAGTGTAGTGTGTGTGTTATTTGGGACGACCGAATGGCCGTAGGCCAGTCGGACGCCCTAGATACCGCTGGAAGGACGAGGTAGATGCGGACCTGCGCGAGCTCCAGACTCTCAACTGGGCTGAAATCGCTCACGATAGAGAAGAGTGGCGTTCTCTCGTTTCGGAGGCCAAGACACACTTTGGGTCGCTGAGCCATCAGAGTTAGTTAGTTAAGTGTAGTAAAGCAAATCGCTCGCCTAATGGTAAGCGTTATCACAATTCAGTGCCAGAATTAAAATTACTTGTAATTAGGTACTTTTTGTCATACTTAGATGTGGAGAAACGAATTTTTATATTGTTTTATACTCTGTATGACAATACGAATACGAGCTGGTATTTTTGGTATCTTGTCCTATTTGTGTCCTATTTGTGTGGGTTGAAGGTCGTGACTTAGCAAACAGCGCGTGAAAAACACGTGTCTTGAACAAATCCTGTATATAAAATACTATGAGGAGTAACCAGTAAAACGAAACTGAAATTATCAAGCGAATAAAATTCGAATGATTCTACATTTGCTCCTTCATAATTTCGCACTTCAGTAAGTAGGTATTTCTCAACTCGCAGCATAATATAAGTTTACTATTCGCTGACTTCTCCGTTCAATAAACGTAGTAAAGTAAAGCCTATCATCACAAGCGCTTCTTTTACGACGAGACGAGCAGAAGTGTCAATGTGAACACATCGTAACGAAGGAACCTCCGTTCCCTCCGTAATGCAAGCGAAGGAAATTGGATTTTTCTTTATTCTCTCGGTAACTTGATATTGCGTGAATTATGGAAATTGCCGGCTAAATTGTTGATTTATTGGCACCACCCACCGATGCCGATCCGATCTTTTGGAGCGCAATATCGCGTCATTACATCTCGATTTTTTTGGTTAATATCGTTTTCCCAAAATTAAAGTCACACCTACCTAGTACATTCTAATTTTATACAAACGTAACGAGTACTATAAAATAATCGCGCATTGTACGTACATAAAAGAAGCAAAAGCCTTCTTCTCTAATATGGTTGATGAGAGCGATGGCAAGCAAACGCGTCAACTCGTGAATGAATGAGGGCTGGACTGCCCAGATATAATATAATATTTATAGTAGTGTATTTTTTTGTATAACCAAAAGTACGGACGTGACGTCTGTGGAAATAAAAACTAGCATAATAAAAATGATAATACAAGCTTTTTTAAAAGACAGAACGACAGCGTCTGAACATCGAGCAGCTGCATTAGGTACTACAAAATGCTGTTCCTATTATTTGTAGCAATGAATGGAAAATAATATAATAAACATCGAAAAACGATGTTCCTCGGTCTCGGATATTTCTATCTATATAAGTATTTATTTCTCCATATAAGTAGGTATGTGTATCGTTGTCTAGTACCTACCCATAACACAAGTTTCGAGCCTAATTTGGGGCTAGGTCAATTTGTGTGCAATGACCCCCTGATATTTATTTATTTTTTGTTTTATCTTAAAGTTTATATTCCAATATCAGATTAGAAAATGAAATCGGCCCCAGTGGGTGAAGGCTATCGGCCGCGGGTCGCGGGGTTGTTTGAGGAAGCGTTAGTTACAATTTGGGTAATAAATATAGTGATGATAGGAATGTATGAGCGCTTTTACAGAATTGGAGATATGTTTAATTTAGTAGAGGGTATTGCTAAACGCTTTTGGTTCTCTTTACTACATTTTTTTACGTATAGATAACGTATTTACACATTACGTGTCAAGATGAATTAAATGAAAGGGCATTTTTTTATTTTAGTCACTTTACCTACATAAACCATCTATGTAATATATAAAATACAAAGTCCTGGCTCAGTTACTGACATAACTCACAGCTTCAAGCGTGGATGATGGTAAGCGTTCACCGTCACCTGTAGACATTGCCTATGTGTTTACCCTGAAGAACTCTTTATACTTACATCCATCTTGAATGACTGCAGTTACATTTTTCAAGTATGTCGGAAAAGGGAGCACATACTTACATCGAGTGGGATTTCCAGGGCTGGATTATGAGTGGATGAGCTTTATTCCAGTAACGAGATGATAAGTATATTGCAATTTTTTTATTTAAATCTTTCCCTAATTGGGTAAAATGGGAAATTAATGCTTGTATGTAAATAATATCAACTTCCAATTCATCGAAGCCACGGGGCAGGTCGTTAATCGATTAAAATAATGATTCGATTATCCAGTTCATTCATTCTACACCCACCTTGATATCGATATGAGGAAATAAGATTATTTCGCGTTGCCAGTTGCTACACTCGATAGAATAAACCATGTTTATTCTAGGTGCTTGTTATCGGCCGATCAAATTACCTACATTTACGTCGTTCCAGGTTTCGACGAGACGGCTTTGTTGCTGGAAAGGTGTTCGATTGTTTTATAGTAACAAGCTTGAAGGAAACTTGACTGTCTGAAAGATTTCAATGATATACAATGGCACTGGTAAAATAATAAAATGAAATTCAAAAGATACAAACCATAGCTTGTTATGAGTTTTTTTAATGTTGTACCACTTTTTGAATGAGTGTTGTATTTTCTGGTGCTCTTCTGGATAGTTACTACCTCAAGCTAGGAACCTGTTGCCCGGTCACCGGTGGCGCCACGCTGCGCTTTGATTTAGAACTGGTTCTCAAGCGAGGCTGCCAGAACACACCGATAATATATGTGCTTTGCGTCAGATTCTTAGCATAACTGGCAACTAGGCCAGTCGAGCGCTACGAAATACCCTTCCACCAGCCAGACTAAGGTTTTACTATCACGATGTTTTCCTTTACTGAAAGCTCTAGCTGCAGGATTTAAACCTACGACCTACGGGTTCCAAGTCGACATCACTATCAAGGAGCCTTTAATGCTCTGTATATTTCTTCATTAATCGTTTTTGCTCACTTTAATCTAAAATAATGACCACAGAAAAACGTATATATACGCGTAGGATTTGAATCTGTATTGCTAAGCTCCACAGGCATTAAAGGCACGACTTACTACGGCACGGCATCAAAATAATGCCCAGCTACATAAATTACTATTACAAACGGCAAACGCACGATCGTCCGCCACAGCAAACAGCGGCTAATCCCCAGGAGCGTCAGCTGACTATAACATTGCACAGATGGCTTGTTTCTGTGATGCACAAAGATGTCTTGCCTTTGGTCACCCGTGACATGCTATTACTTGGGAGACAGCCTAGTGACTTGGGGATTTCGTAAGGTAAAGTGTATCTAGCTAGCTATCTGATTGTTTCATGTCACGGTTACCGGTTACAATGCTATTTCTTTTCTTTTTTTTAGCAAAAAAGTTTAGACGGTAAATCATAAAAAAATTACTTATTTTGAAATATAATGTAACTAATAATAAATATGCGAGAGTGTGTTTGGCTTGTCCTTCTTTCTGCAAGCATTTTTTTTAATTCTTAAGTTTCGGTAACGCTCCTTTTATTTATTTTATACAATATAATATGTTTCTATGGTAGGTTCAGGACTACTACAAAATATAAAAGTATAGGTTACACTTATATAGAATTTCTATCAGTGTCAGGATTTCATTCTTACTAAGAAGTCGATAATAGCAGTTATAAACCGCGTAAATAAAATCTATATATACATAATATCCCATACAATTACAGCACAAACTTCGCCCTCATAAAGGTCGCAATATCAAAGTTCTAAGTTTGTCGGACGTTACGACCATTGTACGGATTGCACAACAATTTAATACCGACATGGAGTGGAAATTCTCAGACGATAGCGGGTATGTGGACGTATAATTCCGCTATAATTAAACTGTTACTACTGCAATAGCCTCCGTCCTTTTTGTCCGCTGTCCAAATGAAACTTCATATAGCACGAACGTTTCATATAGACTCTATACTATAGAGGGAGTCTGAAAGGAGGTTTTAGACACGTCTTTAGTCTGTACAAACATATTTTGGTTCAAATTTGAAATGTAATGGCTGTTTTAGCTATAATTTTTAGATTACTAATGCTATGTTTTCATTACTAACGATTTCGTTTTTTTGTAGTTATTTAGCTATTATTAGCTATGATATTAGTAGGTAGTCGAGGTCTCAGTAGCCGAATACCTATAACCAAAAAAATATGCGTTGCATTTTTTTTCAATGTAAGTATCTAATTACTAATATGTAAATAAATTTTTGAAAGGACGACCTTTTGTTTCATGTAGATTAACATTAGGTGACTTGGGGTGAAACAATATCTTGTAAAAAGTAAAAACATGTATTTTTCGATTACTATTAGGTACAAGAAAAATGGTAGGTATATCAGTATTACCCCAATTTTCAGCTTCATTATTACGTTCACCACGCTAATAAAGGCACGTAAAAACTCTCAAAGGTATCCAGAGCGTATTGTTTATAAGCCCTTTCATAAGGTGGTTTAATCTACACGATACAAGTCTTGAAGTATGTATCGAACTTTTACATTTGTTGATAAATAGGTAAATATGCCTTATCTGATTTATACTCACAACGAATCCTTGTAAACGTGCAGGCTAACCGATATAAGATCCGTTGTTTATGTAAAGTGCTATTAATATTATCAGATAAGATACCTAGGACTTGTTCGGTGGATATCTTGAGAACGTGTTGTCACTGTTATCCATAGATTATGGAGATAACCTTCGTGTGGTAACAGTCGATGCTGTTTAAAATTTTAGAATTGTTTCGTAATGTTAGGGAACTACACCTTTCGTCTAAGTTGAGAAGTATATAATTTTAAATTAATTTCTTCATCATCACTAACCTGTTACTTCCCACTCCTGGGACACATGCTAGGTGAGAGAAAGAGACAGAAATGGGCTATAATCCACTTTGCAGGCCTACTGCGGGTTAGTGGATAGGTTAGTGATGACAAGCCCCAGTACACCAGAGTTTTCAAACCGATCGAAGGCCAAAGAATTGAGTTGAGATACAGGATGTTCACCATGTATTTATTTTTGTTTGATTTCACGATATTTTAACACTGTTGTAAGCGCCATGATCATGAAAACACTCTGCGTATCTCTTTTTTCTTGTATCAATATAAATACTTCAAAATGTACGAATATATTTAATGAACACAATACGATATTGGTTTCAAAGCGAGAAAGCAAGAGTGCCAACGTATTTGCGACTTAAAATCACTTATAGTGGTATAAAGCTGGCTCAAAACCTGCTAAAACGTCCGGAAATTAATTGAAGCCGTTTTACTCTTTATAAAATATAGCGTATCACGTGACAATCGAAGGTGGTGCCAGGCTACGCCTGGATACGACACACATGCTTAAAATGATGTTGCACATAACATCAATGTCACTTATATTAAACGTGTTCACTAATCTTGTGCTAAGTCTTGTACTATTTGGTATTCAGTGGCTAGGTTGAAACCCTTGATACCGGCCACTTGAGCCGACTGAGCATAGGTACACTTAGGTCCTGTCTGAGTGCTGTCGCAACAAAGAACAACTCTAATTCTAAACCTTACTACTTCTTACATTAAATACGTCATCATCGTCGGCTAGAAGACGTCCACTGCTGTACATAGGCTTTGATCACTACAAGGCCATATTTCATTTGCAACCGTTGGTTTCCGCAAGTCTTACGATGTCGTCAGCCTACCTAGAGGATGTCCTCCGTTCTGAGGTCTGATGACTCAAGAACATTTCGACCCAGTTGACAATTCTAAATTATAATTGAACTTAGCTGCTTGGTCGGTAAAGTGAAAAGTCCCTGGTTTTAGAGGCCACACCTGCACATAAACGATTGTAATGTCACATTGAAATTTTAAGTCTAATATCCTATATAGCAACTTCACTGAATTCGTCACCTTGAGACGTCAATTTTTAAACGTACCAAGTTGTGCCTTTCAAACCAATACACATTGTGATAAGGTACAATAAGCTCTCACGTAATCGCCTTTAAGTATTCAACAGTGTACTCGTTATTCCTGTGGAGTAACAACATAATTATTTAGACAGTTCGAATTAGGGAGCGGTTCGCTAAGATAACCCATATCACGGCAAGTTTGTGTCGTGTGTGACGAAGGTAGGGCCACATTATTGATATTTTACGCACTACGCACTGTTCGGTCTACGAAACAAGGAATTCCTAGTAAAACAAGTAAGTAGTTTCTATGAAAGTTATCGCAATCTGACTTATAAATTACTAGAATTTTAGTCTAACTTTGATATAAATACTATAACAAAAACGATTATGTTCATAAAATAATAAGCGATAACCGTTGCGACAAAGGTGTTCTTGAGTGGAGACCGGGTTTCGGCAAACGCAAAATGGCTGGCAGCGGTTAGATGGGAAAAGCTGATGATCGGGCTCATGCAGTGGCGTACTTTGTGAGAGGCCTATGCCCAGCAGTGGACTGTGTGGACTGAAACAGGTTGATTATGATGATGATGACATAAAATTCAATGTGGTGTCATAATACATTCCGACTCAACATGCAAGACTTTAATAACTTAATAGGTGTTTTGAATGTGGTCACTACAGAGCTAAGCAGGACCTTGCGACGCAATGTTTTTAGAGGCACTGCAACTAGCGTAAAATTTAGGATCAGTGGAACAATTGTATTCGTTAAAACACAGCAAACTTCCCTTTCCAACAGTTAAGTGAATCATTATCATCATCCGGAATGAATGCAGCCGGAAAAAGTCCACTCCTGAACAAAGGCCTCCCCTTTTGGACGCCACTATGAACGGCTTATAGCAGCCATTTGCATCCATCGACTCCCTGTGACTCTGGCAATGTCATAGGGCCGGGCCACCTAGTGGGTTAAGTGAATAAGTACTTGAAACTAATAACACTTACTTGCAGGTTCTAAATCGATCAAAAAAGTCCAATGTATGAACTTTTCCAATAAATTTCCGAAAATAACAAAGGCTCATTATATGCCTGTCAATACTTGAGCCTATAAACATAAAATAAGCAGCCATCGTATTATTTCAAATACTTAGCAATTCCAACAATTCCAAATTATACGAATTTGGCAATAAAAATCCTTTCAATTCAATTGGAGCTTAATAAAAAGAAATAAGCGGCGGATTGGAGGCTAACAAGACGAGATGAAAATCTACAATCTGCTTTAGAAGCTCAAGGATGTATGAATGAAATGGGAACTCGTACAAAAGGATTATTAATTGGATTATTAGTGTACCTCTCACTAGCCCACCATCAAGTTATGAATGAAGCGATGATGGCTCAATAGACGTCGGCTTGCGACCCGTAGGTTGTAGGCTCGTATCTTGAGCTTTCGGTGAAAGAAAACATCGTGATTGAAACCATAGCTTGGTAGTAAAGTGCTGTCTAGTGCTCGCCTGGTTAGCTAACATCTGCCGCCAAGCATCTATCAGTAGGAATCTGTCGGCAGTCTCGCTTAAGAGCCAGTTCCCAGTCCAGGCAGAGCGTAGTGTCACCTTCAACCACATCGTCACTTAACATCTGGTGTCTCGCAGTCAAATGCTCATTTGTAAGGATTAAAAACAAACAATTCAACGTTTGTCAATTGCCTTAGAATCATGACGTTCAGGTGACCTTAAACAACCACCATTCTGTTGACTAAAACGTGACGGGAAGTCAACGCATGCCATCAGCCTAGGTACAGTCAGCGACAAAAGTAGCTGATCATTCTGGATTTACTAAATGCGTGCGTGGTTGTTTGTTTTCCTTACAATTTACAAGGTTGCGTTTGACCATAAAACAACACACGCGATGTTAAGTGACGATTCGTTCGAAGGTTGGTTTTTAAGATGATTTTAGAATCGGAAAATATGTTTTTGTTCAGCGACTTTTGTCGTTGACTGTACTTATTACTTTCCTTTAATATTCAACCTTTAACAGCCTAGACTCATTAGCTCCTCCATTCCTAGCAATAATATTTTAATATTTCTACGTGAACGTTAATTAAAGACTAGCTAACAACCATCACCATCAAAGCCTCGGTCTATTCTACCGTACATGGTAATTAGAAACGCCTTGTGTATACAACGGCCACTTCATTTCCTTGTACGGTAATTATAACATAATTTACTTGTCTTCGTTAATTATTTATTTACAGCTTTCTTTGACAGTGTGGTCTCGTATTACAATCAACGTGAAAGCAAAGGTAGTATTTAAAAGTCGTGAGTACATACAGTATACCTTTGAAATGTAGCATCACTTCAAATAATTAATTATTAGTCCCATATATGTCAAAGTTATTTCCTATATTTTCTTTCAAAAAACAAAAGCTGAGCCATTCGTGTTCTTATAATGAAAAGATTTCTAAACTAGCTGTTCTTGTGGTTTTCATCATCATTGTTCATCATCAGCCTTTCACGTTCCCACTGCTGGGACTCCGGCCTTCTCTCAGAGAGAGAGTATGGACTGTAATCTACCACGCTGGCCCAGTGCGGGTTGGTAGATGTCGCATGCCCTTGAATGTTACAGTTCTTGGACATGCCGGTTTCCGCACGGTTTCATCTTGTGGTTTTACCCGCATGGAATACAGTTTATCGCGATCCAAAGTATCCTTACCAAAGATCAAGTTCTGCTTAAAGGTAACAAACAAACAAAGAAACAGAGACAGTTACTTTTGCATTTATAATACTAAAGTTTGTATATAGATAGAAACTAGGATATTTATGAAAATAAAAACACGTCGACCAAACTAACAAACACCTTTCGCATTTCTATAAGTGTGTATCATGCGAGTATAAACACGTGCCGCGCAATACTTAATAAGTTTTAATTTATTTATTTAAGACTTTCTTTCACACGCTTCTTTGATCGGTGAAACGGAACGTGATTTGTTTTTGAATAAATTATGGAAGCGAGCCTTTTGTGTTTCAAAGGAACAGAATAATTAAGGTTCAAAGATTTTAGTCTAATTAGAGTCTAGAACGTTTTTCATTTGCTATGTACTTATTTTATGCCTATTAAGTAAAAAACTAAAAATAACACATAACGTAACTTGCTCTAATTCAATCAAATAGTAATAAATAACATTATAAAAATGAGATCGCGCCCAAAGAAATTACCTGCCGGGTGTTTCTTGCCTGTTCTTTTGCCGGCGCAAGAGGTATTGGAACACGCGTAGCTAGTTAAGTTTGACGTTTTAAAGTGTTTGCATGTATCCTACTAAATATATATATTTAATTATATCAGAGTTGGAGTAAAATGTACGAGGCCTTTACTCGAAACCAAATTTATTATTTTGTTTAAATATTTTTTCATTTTTTTTTTTTTGTAATGCTGTATTGCTATATTTTAAATCTAATATTTACCTTATCTTATTGTGCTATTTAAAATACAATTTATTAAGGAAATATCTATCAGAGTTAGTAGAGACATTTAGCATTAGCAATACTAATAAGGGCCGGTTTTATAAACATACCAAATTTGCCGAAATTTGGTATGACATTTTTAGATTCGGTAAATTTGATCATATTGTCAAACTTTAGTAGAGAAAATTTTACAATAAGATGAAATTTACCGAAATTTGGAAAAAAAAATTACTTACGGACGTTTATAAAACCGGCTCTATGAGAGGTGAATTTATCTCAAAAACTGCCACTGAGTAACAAAAACAACTGTATCTTCAAAGTATTATTTTACCAACAGGTAAGCGTGTCTTATATCAATATCTGTCACGTCGCGCCGTGGTTGTCACGTCTAGCGTCCCGCAAAATAGTAAGGGCCCAACGAAGGAAGACTTATGACAACCCTTGTCACGCTGCCCTGTCACCCCCTAACATGGAAAACGTTTTACTTGTACAGCATTTTATTGGTTTCAATTTCACCGTTGCGTTGTCACGGCTAGGGGTTGAGCATACTATAGAATACGTTGACATTGTTAATTGATAACATTGAAGTTTACAGTGGATGCAGATAATGGTAATACCTACTACCATAATACCTACTTTGGGACTTTAAAGAAATAACTACGTATTTTTATGGACAACGTCTATTTGAACATAAATAATAGATACAGGTAACTTTTTGGTATTTTTTTTCGGGTAATACATTTACTTACCTACTTCTGTTTTTTTTTTTATAGTTTTGCTGTACCTACTCACGTAATTTTACTCAGTTAATTATTCCTTACGAAATTAAGTAGAAGGTTAACAACTGAACTTCATCATTCGTTGTCGTCATTCATTGTAAAGATCAAAGACACAAATTCCACTCAATATTGAAACTAGTTTCTGTTTAATTTTCGCACTTAACTTTGGCTGTTGCAAAAACAAAACTTTTTAAAAGCTTAGAGAGTAGCGCAACAACATATTTCCGTGTGTACTCGGCCTAATAGTGTTCCGGTTTAGGCCCCTACGTCGTCCTGCTCCGGTTTTTGTACTTCGTAAATAATTGTTTTTGCGTTTAAAAAGTTTCTGTGTATTTCGATATAATGTACCACTTTATAGACGTGGCAGGAAGTAAGAATTCCGAAACTCGGATACTAATGCTATTCGATTACTTTCGTAAAAGAATAATAAATTGTAGCCATTTACGGCCGAAATTAATAATCGATCCTGATCCGTTATCCGCGGGTTTGGATCGATATGTCAAGTCATAATATGTCATATTAGTAGTAATGTGTCAAGCCCTAGTGCTAAAGTGAAATATTATGACATGACGTATCGATCCAAAACCGCGGATAACGGATCGGATCGATTACTAATTTCGGGCATAAGGCTCCTATGTCGTCCTGCTAAGGTTTTTGTAGTTCGTAGATAATTGCTTTTGCTTTTTAAAAGTTTCTATGTATTTCGAAATAATGTACCTATACCACATTATAGTCGTGGCAGGAAGTTTGAATTACAAAACTCTGATACTAGAGCTCTTTGATTACTTTCGTAAAAGAATAATAAATTGTACCTATAAGTAACATAAGTCACATTTAAAAACTAGCTGTGCCTTGCGGTCCTTGCTGCACTTTTAGAGCAGCCTAATTCTGGGTATAACCTATCTTCATTCCAAATGTCATTCAATGCCGTTGAGCCATTTCAGCATGAAGAAGTAGTATATAGTCACTGTATTAATGTGGTGTCTCATTTAAATCATACCTAATATTGTAGTTATTTGTTTAGGTTTTTTTTATTTGTTTTTTTAGTTCTTTGTAAATATTTTTGTTTTAATTTAATAAATACTAACAAAATACCTAATATATTATATTACTAACCCTGCGAACTTCGTATCGCCAATAAAAGTCACCTTTTAAACCTTCCCTGAACTTCCACATATATTTCAAGATCAAAATTTGCCAAATAGGTCCAGCCGTTCTCGAGTTTTAGCGAGACTAACGAACAGTAATTGATTTTTATATATAAGAGAAGATTGAACTTCCAAAGTCTACAAAAAATATTATCTTTCAGTAGTTTATAGACTTTCAAATACCTTTATTTTAACTGCGAACGTCATCGTCAGACGCGTGGGCCGATTTACTTTAACATTATGAAGAGAAAATTTTGTTGTTAGAATATTACGGGTAATCTCAGAAAATACTGCTTGGATTTTTAATACATTTTTTCTATTAGAAAGCTATATAGTACAGTAGTAGAAGTATACAGTTACTATTCCTAAGGCTAGGTTTTACAGTGATAAAAAATTGTGTGGGAAACATGGCGGAGGCGGAGAACACTCTGTCATTTTAAGAAACGAACCGTATGTTGTAGTTTTCTTTTTTCTTCTTACAGACATAGTAAAGAGTAGTAGTTCAGCTTCATACAAATCGGCCGCCGCCGGTTTGAATGTGTGCGAGAGTAGCGGCGCCGTGTACGCACGCACTTTTCACGCACACAATCACAAACGAACGGGGCCGCGGACTGGGCCGCGGCCATGCACTCAGTACGGAACGCGCCACCTATGCATCACCGCAAGAGTAGGCAATTAACTCGTCGAGCGGCCTTAGCTAACCTACTGTTCTTACTTTACTGTGTTACAGGGTAGCGTGAGGTGATTGTAGGTGGCGTCACGCTACGCCTGGACAGTAAAAAATCTTTCACGAAAATGGGTATAATCATTTCATGGAGCGTGTACTCAGCCAAACAAATTAATGTTTTTGGCTCCACACTGGCCTATTAGTGCAGTTTGTTGGGCCCGCCGGATTTTCGTAATACACGATGAGTCATAACTTCATCATACGGTACTGATGTTATGGAATCGATTCCGCGCTTCGTGGTTATTGGATAAGGGAATGAAATAACTGGGATGGGATATTAATCTATCTTCTAATAGAATAATGTCATCGAATTTGTGTAGGCAGGTATATAAGGCAAATATGTTATGTAGTGTGTTACGGGTTATAATAAAAAAATACCTCTTTTTTAGGTTTGATGCCATGTTAGCTCAGTGGTAGTGACTTCGGTTTGCGATCCTTTGGTTTTGGGTTTGCATCCCACAATTAGTTTGAATTTTCGGTGATAGAAAACATCGTGATGAAACCATGGCTTCTCTAGTGCTCGCTTGGTAAGTTACCAACCTCGAGTCGCCAACTCAGTGTTCAGGCACTTGAGAGCCAGTTCCCAATCCAATTGTAACGTGATGCCACTTAGCATCAAGTGACTCGTATTGAAACGCTACCCTATAAAAGGTAAAAAAAAACTAAAAGTCTTGTTTTCTAAAAAGCGACTGCTTTTTAATAAAGAAAGCTTTCCAATTTACATTCAATTGCCATTTTCATATTTATTTTGTCTTTAAAAATTCAAAGCGAGCTAGATAAAGGTAGGTAAAGCTCAGAATATGAACGTTGTTTCAGCTGGTAGTGCACTAAACACGAGGTAATCCAGCCCAATTCGCAGGAGTTTGACTCTAACTGGGGCAAAACTGCCCCGTGAACGGAGGCGCTACTAAGGGCATAATACTTAATACCCTTTACCTAATACTGCGATCGAGTATCTATTTATTATTTATCATTTATCCTACTAATATTATAAATGTGAAAGTTTGTGAGGATGGACGGATAGATCTTTTATACTGTTACACGCAAAAAGTACTGAATTACCTTATTACCCTGCCTGCGTTGTCTGACGTTGTGCGTGATTGATTCTAAGGTTCATTTGCCAGCAAAAGAGTGGAATGCCCTGCCTTGGTCAGTGTTTCCCGAAAGATACAACCCGGGGGTGTTCAAGTCAAGAGTGAATGGGTATTTGCTGGGCAAGCGTGCTACACCTTCGACCACATCGTCGCTTTCCATCAGGTGAGATCGTGGTCAAACGCTAGCCTAGTTAGTTGTAAAAAAAAAAAAAAAAAACCAAGCCCCACCAGACCAGATGACGCATCTTGGGAACACACCCATAATCTTGGTTATCCGAATATTTTGTATATAATTTACTAAATGCCATTTCCACACCACAATTTTCTTTAAGGTTACAAAATAAAATAACTTACTATATACGCTTTCATAAACTCGAAACAACCATAGCTTACTAACCCACAAAGCCTATGGTAGGGGTCTACAGACAATCACACACATGAAACTATGTAAGTAAGCAGCTACTCCCTGTCACGAAGTTAGCTCCGTCCTTGTAGACTGTCGCAAATTCCATTACTATTGACAAATTTTAATAGTTATTGATGTAGGTTCACGGTGGGGATATGCGAATTGTATGAAGAGCGGCTTTCATAGCAGCTACGAGACGTAAAGGTTTCTTTTACTTCTATTGGGTACTGAAAACACAGTTTTGTGCTTGGCTGCAGTAAAGTTCATACAAAGGCGGTAGTGGTGACCATCCACACAGGTATCTATAGCAATCTGGTTAAAGGTGACGGCACGCTTCGACCAGACTGGGAACTAACTCTCACGCGAGGCTGTCAAAACATCGTAAGTTGTTTGGCGACTTTAGTTTCAGATTATGTTAGTTAGCAGTAAGCTTTTCCTTAATAATGTATTCATATCTTGTCTTTGTAGTGTTAATTAAGGTAACACAGTCATTCGTTTTATCTTACTTTGTAGGGATTACCACTAGGCCAATATACACGAAGCTTTACTGAGAAACGGTGGTACAGTAAGCGACAAAAGTCGCTGAACAATAACACATTTTCCAATTACCGGCATCAACTTAAACACCAATCTTTGACCAATCATCACTTAAAACTAGATGTGTAGATGTTATATTGTGGTCAAAGCGCTACCGTGTAAAACATATAAAACCCCAATCAATACTGATGTAAAACACATTTGAAAAATGTAGTATTATCAGCTACTTGCTTATTGCTTTGAGGTTTAGAATACATAACATCATACTGAAGCCAATAGCTACTTTTATTAGTATTAATATTTCAGTGTGATTCTAAACTTAATTGAACAAGAAAGGAGACAGGCCGCTATCGTAACGTTTTATTTCACTTAGCTACCAGTATTTGAATACAATTAAGAAACATCTTATGAAATGACCTTAGGCACATCAGCTCTGTGGCGTGGCCTAAATGGAAATGAGCGTAGAACAATGCTTGTGCTGATTTTTTTTTTGAAGTTTAGATAAAATGAGCCTGTTTGAGCAGGAACGGACTAAGGTAGAGCACAGGGCACTTTACTCCGTAACAAAGGTTAGCGGTTAGCTAAATTATGATGTATTCTGAGGGCAAAGGTTAGTCGACATCACAGGAGACCGAAGAGCTGGCAGCTACCTCGGACAAAGAATTAGTCTAGCCATTCAAAGGGGAAACGCTACCAGTATCTCCGGAACCTTGCCTAAAGGGACTCCTTTTAATAATATATTGTAGTTATTAGTTTAGGTTTTTTAGTTCATTGTTATAGTATATATTTTAGTTATATTTATATCAAATAAACATTATGTTTCTGAGGGTCGAACGCTTAGAATATGCATACTCTTTCTACGGTCGAACGATTACCCAAAGTGACGTTTGCGACAGGGTCGTCGTATACCTTTCAGGAATTATTGAAAGACGGCAAAGGAAGTGGAGTAAGTAATAGTGAGCAGATAGATCGCACGTTTTTGTGAAGAGGTAAAGTTTGGGGGCTCAGCGAAAGGTAAAGTGAAATAGGTTACACGTTTTTCTGGAGTGGCGATATCTGACAACGCGTGGAAGAAGGCTAGAATGTGAAGTTCAAGAGGGCAAGCACACGCTATACATAATATTAGACAAACCTAAAAAGTAGTGCTTATTTGACTACAATACTTTGTTAACTCTATTCTTTCTTAAAGTTGACTGGTTTGGTGTGAATCTCGAGCAGTACTGAGCACAGAGAAAAATAATTCGATTTCGATTTTCTCTATAATACTTATTATTTTTATGTTTATTTTCATTATTATGTTCTGATTTTGTTTTGTAAAGATTAATTTACTTTGTGTTCTTTTCAGCAAGTAATTAAATGCGAGTAGGTACATTTATTAATTCATTATGCGAAAACGGTTATGGTTAATGGTGTTATATTAAGTTACTAGTTACTTACACTACTTTAGTAATGTTTACTTTATGTTTGCCCAAGACAATAAAATAAATAAATAGTCCTAGAAAGGTCTAACTTCGTGCCTGTAAACGTGAAATTTAGCTCGTGCAATCCACAATATGTGAAAGTTCGCGGCTAGTAAGGCACCGAGCTAAAGTTGGCTCTTAAAGTTGGTACAACCGTGTGAAATGTAAAGCCGAAAGCATAGCGTATGAGCACCGGATTAGCATAGAGAATGTTTTCACATTTGTTTCTACTCATGAATAAGTTGTGACTAATTGTGTGGTGGAACTGTTCTGTTTGTTGTTTTAGTGGACGGCAATATTTATTGAGCTTCCCAGTTAGTTTCTGATCCGATAAAAGGGTCATTTAAGGGGATTTATTTAATTCGTCTCGCTTTTTCTTATTTCAGATTTTGTTTAAATCTTTTATTTTCTTCACTTCTCCGCTGCTTAATTAAACTGAATCAGTTGAGCAGTTGATCAGTAGGACATCATTGCCATCTTCATTATCACTACTTATTACAAAACAAAGTCCTCCGCGCCGCGGCGCCGCGTCTGTCTGTCTGTCTGTCTGTTTGCGATGAACTCAAAAACTACAGCACCGATTTTCATGCTGTTTTCACCAATAAATAGAGTGGTTCTCGAGGAAGGTTTTGGGATATAATTTGTCAAGTTTTTGTATACATTGGCTAAAATATAACGATATTTTGTTGGAGGTGTCGGAAAAAAATAAGCTGTCCTGTTTTTACTTTTTACAGGGTAGTGTTAACCACAAGTCACTTGATGTGAAGTGATAATGTGAAAAGTGACTATCTAGCAAAGACTTGTATACATCAATAAATCACTTCCAGAATAAAAACATCCGCGACGACGATATATTTTAAGCCTGGAGCTTAACATTCCGATTGAACGTATGTGAACGTAACTCCAATCCAATACCAATACCATTAGGCTGTAAAAAACGAAGTAAAGATAGGTTAATCGCCTAACTCTATATATCCGGCATATACTGCACGTAGCGACGATATGTTACAACCGTTATCTAGCTCGACTAGCTCAGCCAATAGTGCACTCGGTAGCCCGCTGTAAAGCAAACTTTTAAACTTGAGCTGTACATTATATCGGCGCGGAAGCTCAGTCTCAAATTGGAAGATGAGAAAACGCTTGTGAAGTTAGAATTTACGCTAAAAATTGAATCACGCAATATAGTGTTCTGTTTTTGTCAGAACCTGAACATTGTTGGATGATCTAGGTCTTGTTCTGCCTCTACTATACGTACAAAAATATATATAAGGGTGCTGTTAAACTGTCTTATTACATAGTTATGATTTATGGTTTACTAGAGACCTGCCTCACGGCTTTAGGGCTGGTTTTATAAACGTCCGTAAGTTTAATGTCATACCAAATTTCGGTAAATTTGGTCTTATTGTCAAATTTTATTTAATTTAATTCTACCGACGTATAATTATTTATTCACTAGCGGCCCGCCCCGGCTTCGCCCGGGTATTTAGCAAAAACGCAAAAATTATAATACACACATTATTGGAGTTTTAGTAAGGATCCCTAATTTTATTGAAAACAGACATCAATATTTATACAATACTAACGTCACTCAATTGTTTTGCCTTCCCGGAACCTCTCCACTTACACTTGAACTTTATGGTATGGTATTAAAGTTCAAATTGACTTAAGTATTATTACGAATCGTTTGTATGGGGAAAAGAAAAGGGCTAATTTTAGTGTTTTCCCGGCAATTATTCGATTTTTCTCGCCGTAAAAACCATTATTGGACTTCAACGAACATTTAAAAAAAAGAATTGGTAAAATTGGTCCAGGCGTTGTTGAGTTATGCGCTTACCAACATATTTTGCGATTCATTTTTATATTATAGATTCTATAATTCTATTTAATTTGGTCATCCATTTTTTAATATTACAAGTTGTAACTTACAACTAACTTGTTATGATATAGCTCACTCACTAAAGTTAAGCTTGGCTTAGGTACCTCTATAAAGACAACTTTCTCCGTCACTTATTCAGAATTTTCACCTGTTCTAGATCATTATTCATTAGATTACCCCAACGGTGGCACAATGCGGTCAAAATATTCAAATACTAAGCTTAACCCTTACAAGGCTAACCTACATAAAGAACCAAGAACCTAAGTGCTTGAGTGACGCAGACCTTGAATGTCAAGTTAAAATGCCCCAATTTCAGAGCAACGCGTCGTTTGCAACGGCCGGCTTACGCTGGAGCTGGTTGGAGGGCGCGCAGGAAGATTTGTGAACGAAATTTTAGGAACGAGCGTCTAGTTTGCGAATTACGGTTGGCCTTTTTGTAGAGCCTTACATGAGCATGAGTTAGGTTATATGTTTGAATATTCGGTACACCTATGTTATTCTACTTAAAACAGCTTTGTTTAGAGATGCGCCGAAACGGATAATCTGGTTAATTATTAGTTTTCGCAAGCATTGGATCCGAATAAAGGTTTGGCTTTGAAAAACCGTATTGTGAGCATACTTCTTCTTCTCATACTTGTAGTTTTGTATGAATGCTTAATCTATTCTGAGATATTAGTCAAAACAATTCATCGAGAACCCACCTAACCTGCAGAAGGCTACCTAAATGCCGAGTTTTATTAATAAACTAGCAGTGAACCGCGGTTTCACCCGCATCTTCCCGTTATCCCACCATTTTTCGGGATAAAAAGTAACCTATGTGTTAATCCAGGGTATAAGCTATCTCCATTCCGAATTTCACTCAAATCCGTTCAGTAGTTTTTGCGTGAAAGAGCAACAAACATACATACATACATACTCACAAACTTTCGCGTTTATAATATTAGTAGGATAATTCATTTAAGTTAGCCTTGTAAGTACCTAATAAGATACTCATTTCTTAGTTTCCATTGTTTTTAGATAAATAATGATTAAATTTGGGAATATTACCTTTAAAGCGAAATAACGAAGATGTGTAGTTCGATAACCACATACGAGTATACAAGTATTTATAGACTCTAATAAGCTATCTATAGCGACGTCTACCGGTACCCATTGTTAGAACGCGTGATTGAATACACAATAGAGGCTAGCTAAATTTCAATTGACAGCATCTAAGGTTGTTAATTCTGTAATAGGGTAAGGATTTTGAGAGCGACGCGGGTTCTTGTTCACCTTGACAGTGAAAATAATGATAATAGGTACCTATGATGCCAATGTTAGTATCATTAAAACTTTAATAAGTTAATAATTTTACCACATTTTATGCCTGCTGTATTGGCAATTTATATAATACGTATAATATATACGCTGTGCCTCACAATTTTTCCTCTATCCCATAGGATTCTTTCTCCTGGATTCAAAATATTCATTCTGAATTTCTCACACAAATCCGATGGGACGTTTCAGCATAAAGAAGATTCAAAGATACTCGTTACACACTCCTTTGCTCACAAACTTTAGCATTTGTAATATTAGTATGAAGTATGATTGCAAAGACAAAGTCACGAAGGATTTGCGCGAGCTCTAGGTGGAGGACTGGCAGGAGGTGGCGCAGGACAGACCGAAGTGGCGTCTTTTGTTATCGGAGGCCAAGACTCACTTTGGGTCGTTGCGCCATCTGAGTTAGTTCAGTTTATTGATTAGTGTAATCAACATGTCTTTTAAAAATTAATTTTGTAGTAAGTTCATTCGCTTGACTAGTGGTCAACGTTTATGAAGTTTTATTAGCAAATTACTGTACCTACATGGGCACAGAAATAAAGGATTTTCTCTTTACATTCTCAACGGACTCGGAGTAATAATTTCATCCCTGGGATATTTCATTACAGAACAGCACCACGCCAGCATAAACAATGTTAGTCTCTAGGTTAACATTATTGCTAAATTGACATTCAAGCTACGTGGCTAGGCAGTCTTATTGAAGGTATACGTAGTGTTGTGTAGTTCTTGAACGAGCTAGATCATTAGAGCGCTCCCACAGACGAACTACGCGAACTAGTTCCCAGATCCCTCGGTCCTGAGTTCGTTTGATAAGATAATGTACAAGTTAAATCTACTATTACTACTATACACACACACACACTTAGAGCGGGTGGTTATTTCACTTAGAGTGGGTATGTAAAACATATTAAATCATCACATTTTGAATATAACAATAAGTAATATTTCTATATTCATCTAGTAAATGAAAAAGTAATTAGAATGTAAAATTCTACAAGTAGGTACAATAGTGTCGCTTCAGGTGTGAATGTTCTAAAACTAAACTAAGTTTGACAGGTCTAAATGCTGTCATGTTCTTACTTCAGTGACCTGAAAACAACATCAATACTTCTAGACCTGATAAACTTGGTAAAGTTTTACAAAATGCACATCAAAAATATAAAAAAAAATAGAATAGGAGCTACTTTAACATAGGAAACAAGCGTGCAGGAGCAGTAGCAAAGCAAGCAAACAGTCTGCCTTTCTCTGGATTATCCAAAACGTGAACTGACGGACTAAACGAGTGATTTAGTTCGCTAAGGAGCTGCAAACTAATTCGAGCGCTCGAGGGCGCGAACTACTATGCACAATACTAGTATACTGAAGCTTCAGCTAGGCTACCTGAATATTAGAATTCGTCACAAAGGTCACGCTACGAATTCGAGGGTTTACCTTGAAATATTAACTTGGGAAATAAATTGAGTCAGCAAAGTTTTTGGGACACCCACCTTCGCTTTGTTTAGAAGGGAAGGACAAAACTTTCCGGGTGATTTATTAGCTACTACAAAATAAACTATGTCGTAAAACTTTAACATACAGAACTTAACAAGGCATGTAACTTTACATGTCGCTTAATTGTTGTACTACATTACAAATCCACCCTTAAATATTTTTTATTGCTGACTAGTGACACCCAGAACTAAAACTAGTTCGTACCAAAAGCAGTTTCTTTCAAATTTACCAACTTTCCAGGTAACTTTTCAAACAAAAATTCTTATTTTTTTGAGGGAGTACTGCATTTTTGCTATATCGCACCCATATCTATAAATAAGGTGCCCTTTCAATTTTTCATATTCTTAAGTTTTTTTTTATATTACACACAAGAGTTTTACCAGAACGTTAATAACATCAAAACATAATACGTGCATCAATCACCCATCGAACCTCCTGTATCATGTTCCCGGAGCATTCTCGTATGTAGGTACATCTCGTATCGTTATACAAATATATAAAAACTGTAATACATACACCTTTTTCAACGCGATCAATCTACGTCAAAGGTGGATTAGCTATGCTTCAATTCGGTTTTTTATGTAGATAAGTGACGAGATGAGAAGGAGCAGGCGCTGCACAAACCAAATTCGATGCCACCTGGAACTTTGCTGCGTTCTTTTCGATAGTTTTTTAAACACTTTTATTAGCTTGACTTGTAATTAACTAATTAAGTCTTAATACGTTTACTAACGGCCAGTTTCATTAACCTACCTTCTATCCACGGTTTGTCCCAGTGGGGACCAACCGACACTACAGACATTAGGGACAGTAGGGTTCCTCTAGTAAGAGAATATATAAATTTGACATTACTTTTGGAGCTTACGTCAATATTCTATCTCTAGTGGAAGAAACCGTGGATAGATAGGTTATTGAAACTTCCCGTTAGTGAGCGATGGTGGCCGAACGGTAACGCATGCGTCTTACAAGGCACCGATACATAATTCGAACCCCAGCATGCATTTGTGGATTTACCATCGCTCAAAACGGTGAAGAAAAACATCGTGAAGAAACCGATATGTTGGAACCACTCTCATGGGCATGTGATGTCTAACAACCCGCACAGAGTCAATGTGGTAGATTCATCATCATCAGCCTTTCACGTTCCCACTGCTGGGACTCCGGCCTTCTCTCAGAGAGAGAGAGTATGGGCTGTAATCTACCACGCTGGGCCAGTGCGGGTTGGTAGATTTCGCATGCCCTTGAATGTTGCAGTTCTTAGACATGCCGGTTTCCTCACGATGTTTTCCTTCACCGGTTTGAGCGATGGTAAATCCGCACATAACTTATTAAGTCATAGGTGTGGGGCCGAGAGGATTCGAACTCGGTGTCGGCGTCTTGTAAGTCGCACGCTTAAACCGTTCGGCCACCATCGCTCTCAACGTGGTAGATTATCGCTCATATTCTCTCGGTCTCTCTTTCTGAGAGAAGGCGTGTATCCAAGCAGTAAGAACATAATAATGCTGGCTGATATGGTCATGAAAGAAAAACATAAGAAAAGGAAAATATCGTGAGGAAACCGGCATGTCCAAGAATCATAATATTCAAGGGCATGCGACATCTACCAACCCGCACTGGGCCAGCGTACCTAGTAGATAGATATCAGCACATACTCTCTCTCTCTTTGAGACAGGGTCAGATAAAAATAAATCACTTTAAAATAAACAAATGCCTGTCTATTTTTGTTTTATTTTTGCTGTTAAGCACGTAATGATTTTGGAAGCGTTTTCCGCGTTTTCCCAGCTGGGCGGGCAGCAAGGCCGGAAATTGGCATCGACGCCCGCCCCGCCACGCTTCCGGTACATAATCACTGTGACGCTGGACGCATACGTTTATAATAACCGCATTATAATCGTTCTATTTCCGTAGTGAGATTAGAATTTCCCTTGACAAAACTACGGAAAACATGAATTAGTATTTAGATTAGTACGTCTTACTTACATGATTCCTCAATGATGGAAAGGCATTTGATGATAGCTCAGTAATAAGGATATGAATCATTTATTTGCAGCAAATTAAGAAAGAAATTTACGTTGTCCTGCTCGTTTGACCAGAAGTGGTCTTTCGTTGAAGCGGTAATATTGACTTGCGATCCATATCTCGTGGATCCGTATCCTGAAATGTGCTTGAGCTCTTGGTGAAGTAAAATATGGTAAGGAAGCCTTCATATCCAAGAATCACAATATTATAGAGCATGCGACATCTTCCAATGCGAACTGGGCCAGCTTAGCATAAAATATTATGGCTCGTACTCTCTATTTGAGAGAAGGCCCAGCAGTGGGAACGTACTTAATTCGCTGATGAAGATAGATTACCTCTTTATTGGTACAGTCAACAACAAAAGAAGCTGAACAATAGCACATTTTCTGATTACCTTTATCATCTTAAACACCATTCTTTGACCGCATAATTAATTACTTAACATCAGGTGTGCTCTGTTGTAGTCAAGCACTACCTTGTTTGTAAACAAAACCCAAACATTACTGATCTAAAACACATTTGGAATATCGAGTATGATCAGCTACTTTTGTCTAACTGTACACCACAACGAGAACGATGATAAAGTTAGGCCTAATTTCCATTTTAGAGTACCTATATTGTAGTATATTATGAGGCCTTCGTCAATCAATGCCCAGCACATAACAATATCAAGCACAAGCTACCTGAGTCGTGTCCTAGATTAACGCCTAATTACAGCAACTAACGACCGAGATTGCGATCGCATCAGCCTAGTATCACGATGGCAATAAATGAGTAATTTCGCCGGGCCATTTCCATAATTACGTAATACGAGCGAACGCCAAGAAAAATCCAATTTCCTAGTCAACACACCGGGGCGTGGGAACGACGCGTAAGCTGTGCATACGTGAGTACACCGTAAATAGTGTAGCTTTTCTAAAGTAGTGTTGGTTAACTAACTTTGAAGGAATCAGGCTGGTTTGGAATTGGGCCTCGATTGGATTGTTTTTGTATATTACGCCAGGTCACGAGACCTCGACAGACGAGTAACTTTTATGCAATTGAGTGACGAGACGAGCACATTGCTAGTTACGCTTGCCAATTACAGCTCATAGGTTTCAGATGTTTGAACTTCAACAGACCAAAATCCAGCCCAGCACTACTGCGCTAGAATGTCAAATTACCTCTGTTTGTTTGTACTAAATTTTACAAACATAATTAAATAAATGAGTCTAAGTAATCAAATATACAATCAGCAGATATTTTCTGATGCATAAAACAAAATACATAATTATGGAACAACATTTATTTGGTATCCAAGTCTAAACTTTACTACAAATTCTGAATCTCACCCTGCAATACTTTCAAGGTTTACCACTAGACGCTAGGCCTTTGTGTTAGTGAAAATATGTCTAAGCTCCACGAAATTGACTCAGTGCGAGGTATACCTACGATTGAACACGCCCATGAATTTTTGCGTCTCAAAGTCATACCAATTTCTTTCACCGTTCCAGTAACTGTTTGTAATTCCTAGGTTATAGGTATGCAATAACTTCGTAGAAAACTACTTAAATTATACCTTGGCCTCCTTACTTTGAACTTACCTATGCTTACAAGGCCTATTTCCTAGGATCTATGTAATAAAAACAAAAAACCAGCCCAATATTCCGACTCACACTACATTCGTAGAAAAATAAAGTCACGAACATAAACTGAATAATAGATGCTTGAAATATTAATGGCTAACATAACGTGGCTAAGCCCAATTAGGTCTACTTCTGTGACCAATAAAATATGACGTAGGTATTTCATTTCGTAGGAAGTTACAAGGCAAGGCAAGGTACAAGGCTTCTCTTTGTAAGGAAATTCATACTTGTGGAAGTTTGAGAGTAACTGTGTGTATCACTTCTTCAAGCTGATACTGCTCAACAGATTTGTGTACAATTTAGAATAGAGATAGCGTAGTCCCTGGAGTATATGGACTATTTTTATCCCATAAAGAAGTTCAAAAAAGATATCGCGAAGAACGCAAACCGTGAGGCACAGTAAGTAAGTAATGAAAAATTAAGAATTACACTATGAAGCCTAATCTACCACGGTTGACCCAGTGGTAAGTGGTACATTTTACACGCCCTTATATAATACTAGTTGCGCCCGCGGTTTCTACCGCGTCTTCCTGTCATCTCACGCGGGAACCTTTTTCCGGGATAAAAAATAGCCTAGGTACTTATGTGTTAATCCAGGGTGTAAGCCATCTCCATTCCAAATTTCATCAAAATCGGTTTAGTAGTTACGATGATACATGGTAACAAACATTCACACACAGACACACGAACATTCGCATTTATAATATTAGTAGTAGGATTACTACTCACGCTGTTTTCCTTCACTGTACTTTTTTACTAAAATGCAGAGTCTCTAAAGAGTTTTCAATATTCTTCTTCACGTTACGGTTGCTATGGAAGTAAAAACCTTCTGGTAATCTGAGGTAGTAAAATGCCGCATTCTCTCAAGATAACTGTCCACTGAAGTGTGAAACTTCATTCAATCAGGCCCGCGCTCATCCCGCCACGTCGCACGGAATAAAAATGAACAAGATTGATGGCGCGTCATCGCCGGGGCCTTCCTTCAGGATATTACGGAAGTGCGGAATTAATGCGCGTTATTATTTTACACGAGCTCATAAAAAAACGCGTGAAGAGCATCTTCGTCGTTTCTATTTACCCTAATTTGTTTCCAACTTTGACAGAGTTTTAGTTTCAAGTTTAGACTTATTGCTCTTTAACCAAAAAATATTCGAGGTTGAAAGCTTTCTTTACTCTGACAATGTTTTTCAGGTGGTTCAAACTTTTTCCTCATGCTTTCAAACGTCTTCTCTCCTCTTCCAAAAAAACATCCATCCATACTTCCACAAAAATATTCATCATCATCATTACCTATTACGTTTCCACTGCTGAGACTCTGGCCTTCTCTCTTCCTTCTTTATACTGGGGCCACACTAACGGGAAATGCCGTTCAATAGCGCGATGATTGACGTTTAACATAAGTGTGGCCACGACATTGGACAACGGCATTCACGTTGGCGTTTGACGTTAGCCGATAATTCAAGTGCATTTACGTTGAGCGTTCAAGTGTAGCCACTCACTTAATAGCGTTAATAATTAACGCAATATTTATCGCGAAGATAGGCATTGAAATTTCCCTTGACGTTGAGCTTAGTGTGGCCCGGGCATCAGAGAGAGAGAGAGTGTATAAATAAATAAAAATATGTACTAGTATAAATGCGAAATTAACTCTTCTATTTGTTACAGTTTGTTACCTTTTCAAGCCTAAAGAGATAATGAATGAAATTTGGTATGGAGATAGTTTTATCTCTGGGGGAAACTCAAAAGTCAATGAATGAACTAGTCATTTTGCACTTCTAACATGAACCATCTGAACACCATTGTCAAAGTCAACATTGTGTTTACAGTCCATACGAGAACATTGTGCCAACCGAAACCGGAAACAAACTAGAGTTCCATCCGTCAGTAAGCAAAAGCATCGCGTTGTTTAGAAAACGAATATTCGCTTCGTATTCGTGCGTCGATCACGTTTTATGTAGCGAAGCGAAACGAATCGATGCGGATGAGGGATGTTAGCGAAATACGAGATAAGGCACGCTTCATGCAGCCCCTACCACCTATCGCTAGTTGATGGATATGTCACTTACCGTGTCAGGCTTGCGAATGGTAGATAAGTAATATTAATTTGTTGCTGCTCCCGAGATGACGATGCAGAATTTTCTAATTATTTTTATTTCGAGTATATAGGATCGCCTACATTGAAGATGGATAGCTAAATCATCGTCTTTCAAACTGCTCAATGCTGATAATGTTCTCTCTATAACACCGTGAAGTAATTCAACTTTATATGCTTAAAGAGCTATTTAGATTCAATCTGTTGAAGTATTTAGTTATCTGTGATTTTAAAAACAAATTCTAAAGTTATCAAGAATTCAGGATGTTATTGAAGTTATTTAAGCTGTAGCTCGGTTATTTTAGGACTTTTCGAATCAATACTTATCAGTTTGTTATCCTTTCACTCCTAAACCGTTGAACAGCTCCTAATGAAATTTGGTATGAAGATAGTTTTAACCCTGGGAAAGGACAGAGGATACTTTTAACGGAATAAACTGTTTTTGACGTTGGTGAAATACACACACAGTTAGTGCATAATATTAGGGCCTATTGTTTTATGTGAAGAGTAAAAAATTTCGACGCAATTAAATTTCTGCTTGATAAATCACTCATGGTAGGGGAGGTATGTCACTACAGTTGCTTATATCGCTAATGTAGTGAAAGGAACTAAATCCTGTATTCAGGGATACGTAACATATGACGCGAGCGGGATTAGCTCACTGGCGTATTGTGTCTGTCACGGATCCAATGGCAACAGATTTTCTGCGAAATCTGTGAGAATAAAGACAGATTGCTTGACGAAAATAGTGAAAAAGGATTATGATAGTACACCAACTTGTTTGAAGCTTTTACGTTCTTTATGAATGTAAGATCTGAAGCCTTTAATCATCTTTGTCTATTTCCGTAAAAAGGGGAGGAGAAAAAAGTTATTGAGGATTGATTATATTAGAATACATAGCACATATTTTATTTAACTTTATACTTTATAAGTATTTTTGTTTTGTATGGCGATGTGTGTTGTTTGCTCGGCTTGACAGCAGTTTTTGATAGACCACATCGTGGTATGACACAGTATCGATAGCTGATAGTAGGGATATATATATTATACATAGCAATAGTTGTACATATAGTAATTGAGGTAAATTTAAGCTTCTACTAACTGAGTACATATACTACTATTGTATAACTATGCACTATGAAGTTATTAAGTAAAAAAAAAACATAATTTACGGAGTGCTATAATACGAGTATCAATGTGTGTACATTACGTTTCTACAGATCTTGATAATATTGACACTATCGGTTGTATCGATACTATCGATTTATTTGCTAATAACTGTCTTTATCGATATTCGATAATCGATCGCCAACACTACCTTGTAGTATTCAAACGCCAGCCTATATATTATACATACTGTATACTTTGACACCTCGGTTTATAAAGATAAACCGACTCTCCCAAAGATTGTCGCCTAATGCAGTTTCCATATTAACCTTAACCCTTCCCATGCACGGGTCCATATTTCAAGGAGGGTTCCACGTGGGACCGCGGATAAGAGCACATCAATCACGCGCCGCTATAAACAGAACATTTCAACCCTCCAGCACGGTGCTGTGAAATATAGCACTTGTGGAGGGAGCTCAGTTGAAACCCTTTCAAGGTGCAGTTAGTTACCTCAAAACGAAAAACGGAACCCGTATAGGATCACTATGTTATTCGTCTGTCGCTCTGTATATCTGTCTGTCTGTCAAGACTATTTAACTCAGTTTTTTTTCATTGGTAACATTCGGTATGGTACCTATAAATAGGTAGGATTTCTTAAGTAGAACAGTATAGTATATATGTACATTGTCATTACACAGAATATAGAAAGTCCCAATGGTAGGTTAGGTTTTGTTTGGTGGTAGGGTATTTTCTAGTACTCGCCTACTCGCAAGTTATGAGAATATGCCATCAAGAACCTATCGGTGCGTTCCGGCACCCTCACTTGAACGTTTTCAATTCGGGTGTAGCATGACGCCACTTTAGACCGCATCGTCAGGTGACTTGTGGTCAAACGCTACCATGAAAGAAGGAAAAAATAGAGGTAGGTGCATTGCTGGCTGGCACATATGTCAATCCTGTGCCATATGCCATACATTTATACACCGATCCATGGTTTTAGGAAAGGATCCAGCTAGTATGTTCACTTCAAATAGCACATCAATCACACTGTAATCCATTTACCCAACTTTCAACTCGAAATGCAATACTGTTTGCAGATTTCAGTTCAATTTTAGAGGTATTTTTAAATGAATGGTTTCTATTGTTTTATCCCCCAACTAGCTGTTCCTACCCCGAATTTTACCCACGTAGATATTCTCAACTAAGGGTTAGTATTATAGCTTTCCAACGGTGAACATTTTTCTTTTTTTGATTTGTAGTGACAGTGATTAGCTCCTACATCGAAACTCACAAATTCTACCCCTATATAATATTATAGTGTAGATAGAATTACTTTCCAATAAAAGCGATCTCTTTCAGATACTCAGGTAAGGTTAACCAAAGGGTTATTAAGAGAGAACGGAAAAGTTTCAACTGCGAGTAAAGACTAAATCTTGACAGGGTATCCACAAGACACCTGGTGGTGACGATTTGGTCGAAGGAAGTACCACACATCTTTCGAATCTTAGACTATATAGCTCAGAAGCCTCGACTCAAGAACTTTAGCCAGACTATTATAATGGCACATATTTTATACTATCGTAGTACTTACTTACACGTATTTAAAAAGAGATGGCTTCAAATCTACCTAATGTAGTCATAATTTTTCCACCCCTAAATTGTCCATGCACTAATGTATCTAGTAAACTTTAATATAAATGGATACCTAAGTTTAATTTTAGTGTCCCACCTAGTTTATCATAGCCGATGTAAGTAATTTAGTTTAGTACAATTTTGTTAATTAAATATGCTCGCCGGTTCATATTTCAAGCGCGGCGGCGCCCACCTGCATCGCTAGTGATACGCCATCAATCACTGCCACTAGAAACAAAACACTGAAGCAGAAGATATAAGCCCCTGTGATGGAAATTCAGAATATAGAATACATTTCAACCCTTGATAAACGATAGGTTTATTATTATAAGACTACTGTACAAACTCTTACACACACACGTACACACACACACACACACACACAAACTTTCGCATTTATAACATTAAGTAGGTAGTAACGTATATTATGTTTTCAGTAAGAAAAATGTACATGGGACCACCTCTGAAGTATGATCTACCAAACAAAAAATAATCATTAAAATCGATTCATATTCAGCGGAATGATCACGTAACAAAAAAAAAACAGAACAGTCGATATGAGATTTTTTTTCTCCAACTTGTTTTACAAACAAAAAGAAAAAAATGAGACAGCTTGCACTTTTATCACTTAACACTTGCTAAACAATCCCTTTAAGAATTGATGAAATGTATGAAAGAATTGCAGCCTTCTAGTGCGTCCGCATAAAAGTCTGGAACATTAGATATCTAGCCTTGTTAAATTCTAAGGCTAGACTGTTTCAAGACCCTTCACACTAACATATTTTATACCTAACGTTACATATTGCGCCTTTGCTTCTAGTGCAGTCTAGTCTAACCAGCGTACCCCTAGCTTTCTAGGAGTACCTAGGAATTTTAGTGACAATAACGGCAACTGCTTAAGTGCTCTTAGAGAGATATCGTCTACCTCGTAGGTACAGTCAACTACAAAAGTCACTGAACAATCACTTTTTTCTATTATCCTCATCATCTTAGACACCATTTTTTTACCTCATCATCACCTATAAAATCAGGTGTGTTGTGTTGTGGTCAAAATGATAACATGTAAAATGTAAAAAAAAACAATAATATTTACTGATTTAAAACACATTTGGAAAATCGAGAACGATCAGCTACTTTTGTCGCTGACTGTACTAGGGATGTTATGGAGCTCCGTAACCATAACCGAAACCATCGGATATCCGCAATAAAAATAGATCCGTAACCGTATCCATTTCACGTTTCGGATAGTTTCGTAAAAGGGCGGAGTCTAAATAAAACGACATGGTAACCTAGACTAGATAAAACCTATAAATTAAACCAAATTATTACATACTATCTGTGTTTATATTTTAATTCATTCCAATATTCGTAACCGAACCTATCCGAAACTAACGGATAATCCGAAAGAATTACATATCCGCAACAGTATCCGAAACCGATATAATTTTATTCCGATATCCATATCCGTATCCAGATCCGAAATATCATACCCATAACATCCCTTGTAGGTAGTACACACCGTAGGTACTTAGGTACTTCTCAATATTTGAAACCGTCGCATATCGTGTTGAAAGTCGTTTGACGAAGGTATAGGTATTATATTCAAGTGTTTCTGACGGCTGAGCCTGAGACTTATTACGTGGAACATGAACGAAGCGATATTGCGATCTAGTTTTTTAAGTACTCGCCTATCAGATACTTTTATTTAATCGCCCTCCTTTCTATAGTTGTAAGTTTTATCTGCCCCACCCACAAAGATACCGAAGATAAAGCTAATTCAAACGCAAACAAAATGTATACGTAATGTGTGTGTATCTGGGTGTATGTGTTTGTGTGAATGTATGTATGTTTCAACGTGAAGAAGTTACAAGCATACACACTCACTCCCCGTAACACATGGCAGCTGTAATATAATAAAATACATTATTGCAAGACATAGCTCCGCATAGCTCAATATATTTTGCCTTAAGAACCCGAGAAGACTACAGACGTAAGTAATATTATCGCATACTTACTGTTCCCCGCGGTTTCAATCGCGTGTGCTACAGTTTATCGCGATAGAAAGTATCCTATGTCATTCCTCAGGGTTCGAACTATCTCCGTACCAAATTTCATTTAAATCGGTTTAGTAGTTCAGGCGTGAAAGCGAGACAGACAGACAGATAGACAGAGTTACTTTCGCATTTATAAAATTAATATAGCAGGGATATTCTGGGATATAGTAGGGATTACAGCCGCCGTATGTGACGGGGAAGTTACTCACACACACACACACCATCGTATTTATAAAATTAGTGTGGATTGTCATGTGATATGCCAACAGAGTTATTCATATTTATTTTCCTGATTCCTTGCCGAGTAGAAATGAGTCAACGTGTCCGACCTTTTGACATGTTATTTTTACTGTGCAAAGAATAACAATATCGTGAAACCACTATCTATGCGTAATGGCAACCGGAACCGCGCTCGAATAGTGATGTACTGTCGGATTCACCCGCACTCCGTCGGAATTCCGCAAGATTGCAGACCATCGAAATCGGAAGCTTGGACTATCATCCTTCTACAGATCGGCAGTCCCCCATAACTATTATTATATCGGTAAGACCCGATGTTCTACGACCCTGAAAGATACGGGTCTGCAGAATGGATGACACCTGAGTTTTTGAGATAAATACCGGATTGTAACAGTGACTCAATCAGTTAGTAATAGGAAAAAAAGTGTTCGCGCCCATTTACATTTTTGGGCGCGAACACACTTTTTTTCCTATTACTAACTGATTGAGTCACTGTTACAATTTCTTAAAGTAAAGTATTCTATGTCCTCCAGGTTTGCAACTACATATTTCCATAGCAAATTAGCGGTCTAGGCGTGAAAAGGTAATAAACAAAGAAAGGGACAGAAAGTAATAGTTTCTTTCATATTTATAATCATGATCATCATCATCATCATCATCAGCCATAAGAAGTCCACTGCTGAACATGGGCCTCTCCCTTTGAACGCCACCATGAACGGCTATTAGCCATTTGCATCCATCGGCTCCATGCGACTCTTACAATGTCGTCGGTCCACCTAGTGGGGTACCTAACTACAGAACGTCTTTCGGTTCGTGGTCGCCACTCGAGAACCTTTCCCCATCGGTTATCGGTTCGTCGAGCGATGATCATCATCGACATAATCAGCCTGTTTCAGTCCATTGCCGGACATAGGCTTCAGCCAAAGTATACCACTGAACCCGATCTTCGACTCCTCTCATCCAACCGCTGCCGGGCACCTAAGATATTAGTATGGATATATTTATCAACGATGTCACGATAACACCAGTCAATCAATTTACTATGTTTCTTGCTCGTATTATTGATATAAGATAAACGATGTTTTTGATCAACCAAATTGGTAATAAATAGCGTCAGAGGAATAAAAAAGTGTAGATATAAGGTAATCTTTGCCTTATCGGCTGAGTTCTGAGTTTTATTGAATAAGTAAACATACGATAGACCTACTTCAATGTTATTATATCGATCGTACCTAGAATTTTCTTTGGCGGAAATTTCCTGGTTATCTTATCAGCCAGTCTGCTAATAGGATTTCTTCTAGATATTTTTTCCGTGGCGCCGTTTTTTTACCTGGATTGGGAACTAGCTCTCAGGTGGGACTGTAGAAATACATCTTTAATATGCTATAGATATTTGGCGACAGTTTGTAATTATATTTTTTTACTTCTTACGGGGTAATGATTGACCACAAGTCATCTGATTATGCCTGAGTCCTCAACTTGAGCTAGCCAAGTACTAAAAAATATCCAACCACCAAGACCACAAGTCCCCCTCATTATGTCTGGATCCTCAACTTGAGGGTAGCTAGCCAAGTGAGTACTAGAAAATGTCCTACCACCAAGCTAATCTTTTATTACGTTGTTTTCCTTGACCACAACTTTGTGTTCTTTCATTTCTTTTTCTTTTATTTTTATCTTTCTTGAAATTATTTTATTATTTACTTTACTTTATGACTCACTAATTTATCTCAATATTTGTAAGAAAGAACAGATTCTTTTGTAATAAGAAAACGACAATATTATATAAAGCTTGTTTATTTAGCGTCATGTTTTGCAAAATAGACAAATATAATATACACTTTGAAGTTGTCTTTTCACTTAAAAATCCCGCATCAACATTCAATAATTTATTATAATACATTAGTTACACGCATCCTTAGTCATACACACTATCTTAGATTTAAATACACTATACAATGTTACACACTAGATAATATTAGTTACATCAATAAGCTACATTACAAAGATTCAACATAATATTATGTTATTAACAACAAAAAGGGCTGAAGTCACCAATATTTCTTTCGATGTCTTCACATAGGCCTTTAAAAGTAAAGTAAGAAAATTACATTACAAATTACGAGTCTAATTATTGTCGTGGGTCCTTAATTTTGATTCAATTTCCACGCGAACATTAACTCAAAGAAATTATTGCTAGTAGTATTTTATAAAACTCCTTTGAATATAACTTTTGGAAGACAATAATGTAGAAACCAATTATCAAAAGCGCGTAAGGATGTGTTTATTTGCGTATTCATGTTGCATTATTTAAAACAGTCTTATAACTACAGGTTTATAAACCAGGGTTCCTCAAACTTACAGTCTCACATACCCTCATCCAATTTCCCAGACGACTGCAAACCCTTAAACCAAAACTAGCTAAAGAAAATACTTAACTTTTCTTAAATGCAAGACTATATAAACAGTCACAAACTATATTGTAAATTGATGTGATAGGGCTTTTGTCAAATTAAATCTTAGTCAAATTTAAATCGTGTTGCGAACCGCCTTCGATCATCTGTCGAATGCCGAGAAGTTTGCTCACCACACTTTGAGAAACCCTGATATAGACGATGCAAATTTTATCAGTTTTATCAACATCTGGTTAAGCATAACTGGTTGAGTTAGAGCTTGGGACGCGTTTTGAAGGCATGGAACTACATCCGAATTTCCTGATATTTCACCGTTTGGGCAAGTTTGAATTTCAATGGGCGGGTATACACGGTGCCAGTTCTAGATCCGGTTGTTTTTTCCAGTCTGAGTCAGATAAGAAAAAAGACGCTTGCTGAGCAACGCAAATCAATGGGAGTGAGAAAACGATGCCTAGCACTTTCGTACGTGCGTCCAACTCGTGTAAAAGCTAAATGTCGTCTATTTCAGATAAGTCTATCACGGAAAAGAGGTTTCAAAGCATATGACGTCAACAAGGTTGTGGACACAACCTTATTGACGTCATATACTTTGAACACTTAACACTTTCTAGATGACATCGAACATTAAATTAACAAATGAATGATTTTATCAGATGCTGGAAAAACGCGACCTGCACCACAACTGTCACTTATTTAATCTCCCGTATAATTTCATTCGTTTGGTCAATCTAAACATATTCCTCAAAATTCAAATTGTAATGCAAGAATTGATAAATCTTGAGTATAAAAACGTTAATCCACGCGTAAAACTAATTAATCTTGAAGTGGCGTTTACAATTATGTATCTCTCATTGCATATTATCTTGCCTCTAAAGTTAAGAAACCAAAGCCACTTAATTGACTGGGACGTTAACATAAAACGCGTATCCACCGCATATAACTTTATAAATCAATACCTGGTTTAACATCCTGATTAATGGAAAAGGGAAATAAAAACGTGAGAAACTTTGTGACACTTCGATAACAATACTTACCAAAGAAGGTCTATCCAGAAATATTACGAACTCTCATAGATTATTGAATTTTGCTTCATGTATGAGCTAGTGGTCAACCAACTCTATTGTCGGAGTGTTCAGGCTATCCAAAGGCCTTCGACATGTTTGATACATTAACGTACCCTCCGAAGCACGGTAGCGCTCAGTTGAAAATGCCACCGATTCAAGTGATGACTGTGATGAATATTCTGTTACTACCAACATTATTAAATTGACGACGTACCGTCAAAATAATTAGAAAACACGAATCTACTGGAGTACTGAGTACAAAATAATAATATAGTATATAGTAATGTGAAATAAATATTATGCTAAAAAGAACGATTTAATAGTAGTTTAATTATAAAGCAAGACAGTTCCTTGGGTCCTTATTTAAAGTTTCTTATTTACATTAGAGTTAAGAAAATAAATATAATACTATTTTACATACAACAATTCTATAATTACAAATTATGACTAGCTCTCGTAAAGGAATGAAATGCACCACAATTTTGTTCTATACAATACTACACTCGTGATATAATGTACAATATGGCACAACTATTTCTATTTAGGGATGTTGAATAAGGGGATAGCTACATGATCTTATACAAGTTATTGGTCACGCGCATTTATAAAAATATAATTTTACTTACGCTAAGTTACGCCTACCTTACACCACTGAAGACTCGGCCGTTTTCGTTAGACCGACAAGAAGTTATAACAAAACTCAACACGCGATCTACAATGAATATAGAGATATAGAGTGATTTCACGCACAAACTTGCTTATTAACTTCCCAGTCTGTCTCGGCCGAGTAGTTAGAGGAAGCAAGGATTATTAACAATCTTACAACAAGCAGTGAGAGTGGGGCTACACTAACATCTAATATCTCTGGGTGAAGAGCGCAGTGCATTGCCGCGCAGGACGTTCAAGTACTCATTTAATTTCAAAATTCTGGGTTACACTAAGCTGTAATAGGCTAACCCTTACCATCGAGCGAGCAGTACGTTCGTCTCGCCACTCTCTTGCATTAAAATAAACCTGATTGATCCGAACGGTCGATATATTCTATACCAGTTTAAGTACACCGATTTTTGCAAGTGAAACTCAATCCGTGCATATATCAGGTTTAAGTTCAATTTTATTACAATGGGATTTTAGAATACTATAACGAAATGGAACATATGTTTCGCTTATCGGACATCACTAAAAATATTTCTGAAACAAAAGAGAATCGCTTTGCATCAACTTGTGTCCTTGCGTAAACGGCAAATAAGTGAAGTCCCACCTTAACAAGAATAAACGGTAACTTAGTAAATAAACCATACTTATAAAGAATTCGTCCGTAACAAATAACATTAAGGTGCTATCACAGGAATAAAAATTATGAAAGAAGTCCGTAAACCTCTCATTCAACTCGATGCTTCTTTGGAAGCCGAAAATGCAAATGGTATAAAAACGATCTTCTAAAGAATGCAACAAAGATAAACGTCGTTAAAACCGAATACAAATTAAAAACTAATGAATATAAAACAGCCATTACCTCGCGATGCCCAAACATTAATTTTATTTTAATGTCTCGTGATACAATTTAGGAGTCACATCTGACAAAATACCATTTCACATTTTGACCTCCAAAGTGGTTAATACTGTTACTATTATCAGTCTCAGCCATTTCTTTTATTTTCTTTTTATAAACACAGCACTACACGTAGTCCCTTCTGCCGGGCCCGATAATGCTGTTCCTTTCACTCACTACAGAAACTTCGGAGCCGTCCCTTTTCCTCCCGCAAGTTCGGAAGAGTTTTGAGTTCTGTATAAAATGAAAGAATAAATTAAAACTTTTGAGTGCAGCAATATAAAGTAGATGGAACTATAATGTGGAGAGTCCGTGAACAAAGCTTGTAGTTTTTAGTAGTTTCTGCTGGAACTTTTTCTGGTAGTCCAGTTTTAGTTTCAAGTTGAGCAGATTATAAAAAAATACGCAAATGTAAAGTTTCTGGCTTGTTTATCTGATTTTTTGCATGGAAACATTTAAGGCCAGATTTTGGATGCTGTGCACAAATTCACAGCCAGATTTGAATGAAATTATATTTTGCTCCCAACCTATCGTACTTTGTATCTCAAATCTTATTTCTTTGCCAAGAAAACAGTGTCTTTGTTTCACGACAAAAAAAGTGTAATGCAAAAAGTAAAAAGACAAGCATGCTCCATCATCGACCTCGTCTTTCTGATGGATAGACTATGCTCAAATGCTCTGAAATCTGACAAAGTAAAAAAAATAATCCGCTTACCTTAACAAAAGATCGGACAGGTTGCTGCAACACGAATATTCCAAATATCACCACGCCTTGCAAGGCGGTGATGACGTCAAAAACTGACCACACCGATACGGCGCTGGAGCCAGCCCCTGCCGCCCAGGACACCACCTCCAGTACCCAGGATAGGCCCATGATGACGGAGAGCATACAGCTCGTGTGGAAACTGTCATAAAATGGAAAAAAAAGAATAAGGCTCAATCAATCATGCACATCATATAGTTTAACCCATAACTAAGATTCCCTCTATCTCAAGGATTAGAAACTACTTCGATTGAGGACTCGCAAAGCCCAGATATGGAACAAATACTCTCGGGATCTATTAATAACTGTCCTGCTCTAACATTAGAATTATGTTCCGTTGTGGAGCTCAAAGATCCGTGTCAGAACATAGTCAAATGAGAACTCTGAAATTAACTATACTGACTACCAGTTGCACTCGGTGGTTTCGCTGTATATGAAGAATTCAGGAAGTACTTATTAAGCAGGCTAAGTTCAACTTACATTTTTCTATACTTCTTGAGCCTCTGACTGAAGTTTTGGTGCGTTTCTCGCGGGGACACTGGTCTCTCTGGTACAGACAGTGGTTGTCCCAACACCGTCCCCAGCCGGACCCAGTCGTCTGACGTACTAAAGTCCGAGTGTGTCATATCTAACGCTAAAATACGAACAAAACACAATCTTGATGATAAAGGTGAGCAAAAGTTAGTTTAGGCTCCTATGCAGTGTCGCCTGGGCAAGAACTACATCTTTGCCAGTTATTTAACCACCAAGAAGTGGTGTGCAAGCATTAGTGTGTTTCGGATTGAAGAGCAATGTTTGGAGTGAAATTACTATGTCAGATGACGAGCGAAGTGCATTGCGCGCATGATTATAAGCTGTAAAAGGTTGAAGTTTTCAATTCTGGGTGGCTCAGCAATGTAACACTAGCGTGTCGTGAAAATGTGGTTTGATATTGAATATTTTTGTCTCACAGACTACTGAGTCTTAGACTTTAAATCAATTGTGTTTAATTTTTTTCACTTTACTACAATAGAGACTACAAACATATGAGCGTTAAATAGGCGTTTTATTGTGAACATCAGTGGTATCATTGAGATCTATGGCAAAATGGAATTGATAAGTCAATTGTTACCATTGGCAAGTTCAAAGTCACTCCGAAATACATCAGAGATGATAATACTCGTAGAACGCAATTTTCGTCAGTTTGTGTATCCGCTGGAGACATTAAACAGTGGTGAAACAAAAGAGAAATCAATGATTGAACAAGCAAAAAAAGCATATGTTATGTTTTATATATTTCGGACCAGTCCTTGTCAATTGACATCATCGTAGTGGAATTTACAATGAGTTCAAGGGAAGTCATGCTCGTATGAGCAAATAACAAAGTTGCAATCTCCTTGCAGGCGATATGGCGTGCAGTAATAAAGCACACCCGATAGGTGATGTTATGAATCGTAAAGTACAAATATAGGAGCGAACTCATATATGGTGACACGTCTAGCGTCATGGTTATATTAAAGACGCTTCTTCTTTTATGCATGAACTGTTTGACTTCTTAGAAACGAATTTAATACCGTAACACAATTCCATTCAAGGTTATTTTATAGATTTCTGTAGGATGAAAGTATGTCTCACGGAACACTATTTTTTACTCCAACTATCAAAATAAAAACGATTTGAGGAATGTTAGTCAGAACAACGTTGTTGGTTTTTAGCGAGCATTTCAATTGCTGACAATGTGAAAATGTTATGTAAGTATATTTCCAAAACATATTGTTTCTTCGAAAGATAATGTGCGATATTGGTTGTTAAATAACCAATTTTAGCAGTTGTTAATGTGACCGAGTGTACAATCAACATAAATATGTGAGAATAAGCTTTTCCAGCAGTCCCAAAAAGCCAGTGTAAAGTTGAAACTTGGCACTGGCTAAATACACAAACCAATTAGACATAAAAAAAACTTTGTACGAAGTTGCCAGTTCTTGGATTTTGTGAACAGGCACTGATTTGCCTTCTATATTTTTTCTAGCTAATAAACAAACCTACCTAACAACATTAACTACTTTTAATTGAGGATAAATTATACTCACGTGTGACATCTTTCAGCATATCGTAATGAATGGCGAAGGCGCGTGATGTGAGAACGAAAATTAAGAAGTTACTAAAGAGGATTACAGCTACTGGCCCGTAGAAGTACGGTAACGCTGCCTGGTCCGCTGCAAAAAATAAAATAGGTAAATAACTATATTTTTTAGTATACATTTTCTATGTAGGTAATTTATTTAAAGGAACTTTTATAATTAATTATATGACAGTCCCATTATAATCACACACAAGGAAGTCACTAAACTTGAGGTGATTCACAGGTCTGAAAAGCGCTTTTGCTGCGTTAGATATTGGATCTGACAACATTCTGAAGAAGACTCCAACATCGTGTCTGTTCAAATTATAAGTCCCACAAGTGACTGCCTTTTCCGCTGAAAACGGACACACTCGGCCAATAAGTGGAGAACATCTTCCATGAAAAAAACTTATGATCCAAAAAAGTTTACACATAGTCTTAATTTGACAGCTAGCATGAGCTTACTTTTGAACCAGCAGCCTTTCACACCAAAGTTTGGTTTGAGGTAAGTGCTTGGCACCGCTGGAGACAGGTCCATGGTTATTGTGATGATGAGCAGGATCACGGGAAGTAGAACAGCGTATGCGCTGTACCACGCGAATCTTCTTCTCATACTTCTTCTTGAGACTGATGAATTTATGTACCTCCTGTTGAAATATAACAGTTTTAATAGTTGTGCCGTAGTGCCCCGTGGTTTCACAAACGTAAGTGTGTCATTGTCCAGCTCATAAACGATCTCTATGCAAAAAATCACGTTAATTCGGTAAATTGAATGTGTTTTTTTGTTTTCTAAGAAATAAAATAAAAACGCTTCGCTTCCACATGAAAGGAGCGGAGCACTTTGCCAGCGTCTTTGTTTTGTGAAAAATGTTTGGAAGATTTCAAGTCAAGAGTGAATAGGTATCTTCTAAGTAAGCATGCTCCTTCATCGACCATGTCGTCACTTACTATCAGATAAGTCAATGTGGCAATGCTTACCTAGTGGCAATAAAGTAGAAAGAAAAAATTAGTAGAGCTACAAAATGTAACAAAATCTGAACCAGCCAAGAACTCGAAAAAAGCTGAATCAACTTCAAGAGAATAATTTACATTTGTATATTTGTGAAACTAAAATCGAATATTCGTGTTAGTGTGCAAAATAACAAATGTGATAGAATTTGTGCTTACCTAACGTTAAGAAAAATATCGAAGCTCATCACGTTCAACCAGAAAAAACACGACACGAACGAGAACTGGATGAGATAGGCTGAAACAAATACATGAAGTTAGTTCCTGCGACAAAAATGATACAACGAAATATATGTATAGTGAAGCGTAGTGTTTATAAAAGGCATTGACGAGTGATCAAAGTCATCAAAGATCTGGCATAGGCAATAGACATACGTACCTAGGCCAAAGAATAATCAAATTATCATATTATATGCCTTTATTGTCTTCCTTAAGATTTTTACAGGGTATAATTTGACCACAAGCCGCCAGGGCCCTTATTCGCTATGATCATCAAGATTCCTTGCCGATAACGTGTGACGTCATTACGTGCTTTAGCAGTCATTCCAAGCAGATCATGTGAGCACGTAACGCGGGCGCGCTCGCCTGATGTTAGTTAAGTGATGAAGTGGACTTACAACAACTTGACGATGACTTACCCATCATCGTACAAGCAACAACAGGAAAAGCGTGACCCGCCAGTTGAGTGGCAGCGAGACACGTGAAGGCCAGAGCCAGGCAGAGCGTGTGACACGCCAGGGCTTTGCCGTGGGTGTCCCTCAGCTCTGTGATGAATAGGTAAACGCACGCTGTCGCCAGCAGGAATGGTACTGATATTAGCAATCCTGAAAAAATTATGAGTTTTAGAACTTGAAATAGGCTACTGAAATATAGGTACCCTCAATTGAAGTAACGATAACTTAGTGTTAACTTCTTCGGGTGATAATAAAAACAGCTACACAATTACATACATAGGTCGACTTGTGACCTGTAATGAGTTTGAACTTCTGATAAAGGAAAATATAGTGATGAACCCAGAGCTTGACGGTAGACCATTGTTTAGCGCTCTTCTAGGTAGCTACTATTCTCGAGTTGTACACTACATGGTAACAAACCTGTCATCATCATCATCATCATCATCATCATCATCATCATCATCATCATCAGCCGGAAGAAGTCCACTACTGAATATAGGTCTCCCCTTAGAACGTGACCATGAACGGCAATTAGCCATTTAAATACATCAGCTCCCTGCGACTCTTACAGTGTCGTCGGTCCACCTAGTGAAAGGCCTACCTACAGAGCATCTTCCGGATCGTGGTCGCCACTTGAAAACCTTTCTTCCCTTTTACAACAAACCTGTGGCGTAAGCGATTAGTGTTGCAGACGTCTTCGTCTCCTCCGGCGGTGTTTGGAAGCAGATCATCGGGAGCGTGACTCCAGCGGGATACGATTCGTTGTAGAACGTCTCCATACAGTAGTTACTTGTGTTCAACAAGTATGGCCTGCTGTACGGCACGAATAGAGACCCATTTTTCAGCAAGTAAAATTCATCCACGCTGTTTTTTTCTGGCTCCAATTTATATCTGTAACAATAACATTAATTTAAGTGGGGCGATTACCAGATATACTAATGGACTCGTTCGATTATGAAGTTGTCTTAGATATATCGATTATTGCCATTAGTAATTACTAATTTGATGATCGATGCGGTGTTTGCATCGCGGAGTGAGAACATATGTCTCAATATAGTAATAAAAATTTTAAGCGATGATGGCTCAGTGATAGCGATGTCGGCTTGCGCTCCGTAAGGTTCTAATCCAACAATGAGCTTGAGCTTTCGGTAAAGGAAAACATCGTAATGAAACCATAACTTGGTGGTATTTTCTAGTACTCGCCTGGCTAGCACCCTCATGTTAAGAATCTATCGCCAAGCACCTATCAGTGTGTTCCGGCAGCCTCACTTGAGAGCCAGTCCCTAATCCAGGTGTAGAGTGACGCCACCTTCTACCACATCGTCACGTGACTTGTGGGCAAACGCTACCCTGTAAGTATAGTAGTACAACGCGTTGGCGTGAGATGAGGGGTGTAGTAAGTTACTCATATAAAAATCGATTATCGGTATTAGTAAATGTAGGAGACCAATTAATTTAATCCAATTTTCAGAGAAACTAGAGATAAGAATGTTTACATGTTCACAAAGACCTTTCGTAGACGCAGGGGTTGCCAACAATGGTCTCATACACGTTGCTGTCGTAGCTGAAGATGTGCGTTTCATTCGCCAGGTGGAACACCGGGGCGAATGTCAGAGAGGTTCGGGAGCATTCGGTTTTGGCGACGCCTTTTTCAAAGGTGATGGAGAGGTTCTGCCCGCTGGGGCAGCATTTTGGGACCACAGGCAGTTCCTTTTTTTCATCTTCCTGGGGACAAGCAGAAAATGTTTTAGATTGTTGGGGAATGTTTTAAAAATGGTCTGAGTAGAACAATATTTATTGATTCATATCCACTATTTGTTATTTTACAATAATAATGAAATGGTGTCTGTTGCTAAGCGCAATCACTTAAGAACGCCTGGTCAAATTAGCAAATTAGTCTGAATAAGGTTTATAATTAAATTAAATATAGTCAGGGTTCGCATTTTGTTAAGCAAGAACCCTCTCAATGAAAGGTAAAGGCCTCCTCCATTTATTCTTATATGTAAAATAACCAATGTAACATAAATTCAAAATCGAATAATTATTTCAATATCATTATAATCTTATAATATGAATCTTAACTACTTTTATATTTTTATTTAATTTTTTTGTTATTTTAAATTCACCAAAAATGCTACATAAATTTAATTTTAATGATTTTGCATGCATATTGTTACTATAATTTTCATAGGAAAAGCAAGAAATAAAAGGCTTTTTTTTTATTTATTTTATTTATGGTTTATGGGGAATGAAAATTTGAAAAGTATCCGGTAAATTATAAAAGAGCCAGTATAAGATAAATACTGCTATGGTACGCGATCAAAAGCGAAATGAAAACGAAAGAACCAAATGTTATTTTCATGACATGACATTCAAAAACATTCTTAAGCCGTAAAAAATACCTTTTTTTTCTTTACCTCAAGGCTAGACCTAAGACTATTAAAAACAGATTGCCTTAGGCCGCTATGCAAGGTAGGTAAAACTTTTAAATACGTTTATCTCGTACTTTGCCAGAAATGTATTTACAATCAGGCCGCGCTACAAAACATCATGCATCTCTCTATCGATCATATAATGTTCGAAAGAGAATGCATTCATGCGTTGCGGCGCGGCCTGCCCTAATGTAAATAATAGAAGTACTCAATAACTAACAAGTCATTAATCAAATTAAAATTCTCCACAAATGTAATAAGAAAATTAAAATCCTTGTTTCACAGCACCAGGGATTTTTACGGCACGACATCATTTCGAATTGGGTCATATAAAACAAGGTAAGGACAAGTTAATTACGCCTGTCATCCAAACAATGCTAGATGCGGAGATCGTATGACAACCTAATCAGAATTCAACAAGAGTGTTTGAACTTTGACGTGTTCATAAAACAAATTCATCTTAGGCTGACGTAGAATTTAGTCGCAAATTGGTCACGTACTTCAATAAAATTGTTGACGCAATCTTTAAAAAAACTTTGTAAACAATTTGAAGATTGTTCTTAGTTTTTTTTTTTTTGTTTTGACTTACGGTTTTGATTTCTTTTTGTAAAAGTTCCTACTCACAGTACAATCTGACTAGCAAGATGTCGTTACAATCTGTTTGAGCCAACAGATTGTAAGGCGAGTTTAAACTTACGGTTAGCGTTTGAATGAATCATAAGTATGGGTTGGTTACAGTTTGCGTAACCATGTCAAGTTGTAACAACAAATTGTAATCAGATTGCTACGTGAGTAACTCATTTTACTTTATTAAATTTTGTAAATATTTGCTTACCAACACATCAGTTATTTTCCGTATGCTAAGTGTTGCCACATCGGAAGTTATTATTGATAGAGTTGTGTTCACAAATCACTTGGTGGGTGGGTCTGTTAAACGTGAAAGCTCTAATTGTTTCGAATCACAAATTGTCAATTCAAACATGGGACTAATCGGACACACGAGTTCCCAAGTTCTATGTTTGCTCACGAAGTTTAGGAAGCAAGATTTGGAATGGATACGGTAAATTTAAAATCAGTATTTGAGAAATAAAAATCAGTATAATAGCTGATGCACTAAAAATAGAATTAAGCAGTAATTGATTGATTTTTCTTTTCACATTGCCCACGAGTCACTTGATGTTGGTCGAAGGTAGCGCCAAGTTACATCTGGATTGGGAACTAACTCTGAAGTGAGGGTGCCCCAAGACACTCATACGACTGGTGGCAGATTCTTACTCGTAACTTGAAAGTGGTAGCTAGCTTGACGAGCACTAGAAAATGCTCTACATACCCATGAATATTGTGGACATACCGGATTCTTCAACGATATTTTCCTTCGCTGTGAAAATCCGAACATAACTAAGCCATAAATTTATTCAAATAATAATTCTTTATCCGTGTTTTGAAACGCCCGAAAATAATAATCGATCCTGATCCGTTATCCGTGGTTTTAGATCGATATGTCATGTCAAAATATGTCATTTTCGTACTAGGGCTTGACAAATTACCTACTACTAAAATGACATATTATACATATCGATCCAAAACCGCGGATAACGTATCGGGATCGATTAATAATTTCGGGCGTAAAATGGACGCATTGCCATTCTTCCACTACCGTTCAATGTAGAACGCATAATCAAACTATTTTCGTTTCCTATCCTGATCAATGGTCAAATATTTATAAAACGTCCTTACCCTCCATGTCGACTGTATTCCCGGATAGCTATAACATGTTTTCTGTATATAAATACACGCTCCGTGAAAACGTGATCGCCCGTTTAGACAAAGAGCTAAGGGGTTGGCTTCCACTTTTGAAATGGTAACTTTGGGCTTTAACAACGTGAAAGTTAAGCGATGAACAATGAACCTCTTATCGCGACTGGCAGGCCGCGAGTAATTTGTCTTGAACATTAACCGAAATCAAAATAAGTAAAGAGTAAATAACGTGTTTCTTTTGTTTTGTTGGGAGATTATTAAAATTGAATTTACTTTGGTTCTTGCATACCTACAGTTTTAACAAAAGTATGTCATAATATCTTCTTTCTATCTTGCATGGGATGTAATACAATAACATACATACATGCATAATGCAATGCGTATTTTATTTTGTCATGTGTAATATACAATTTGTATTATGAAATTATTTTATCATTCAGATCATGGCTTAAATTTTAAGAAACGAAGAAAAAGGAGGGTGATTTTTATGTATTATCACTTGATCATGCATATCTTTTAAAAATGTGGTAAGTACATAGTACCTTTTTTTGATATTTTTTTTGTAAATATTAAAACAACACTTTTGGCCTTTTAGTAAGACAACCAAATCGACAAATTATTTATCAAAAAGTGACAATCAAGAAGGAAAAATTTAAAAATCTCTGCAACCAGCATAATTGAGCATTTGTATTCATGTGTGTACACCAAAGCACCGCTTACGCAATTGTCCCTACAATGTGAAATCGTTTCTTCCAAGAATTTACATTATATTTTATAGGTAGTACCTACGCGTATGGGGAAAAAGGCTTCATTACCGACGCGTACATCAACTTACATGACTAAACTGACGTTCCCATGAGCTCCACGTCGTGTAATTGCGAAAGGTTTAAGACGACGGGCTCTTGTCATCGACGAAGAATAAAACAGTACCTAACATTGAACTATTTATAGTTTTCATAATGTAGGCAACTCTGTCGTTTAACTATTGTTTTCTAACTAACCAACAAGTATGTGTTGATTAGTAAGATAACAATTTTTTTATTTATGTATTTTTAATTAACTTAATAGTATGTGACAGCAATTATGGTATAAAGTTAATTAATTAAATTGCTTCTATTAAAGAAATAGAACACTGAGTAACCGCGCTTTTTGGCGAGGATTCCTGATAACTTTAGGCGTTTTTGCACTACCTCAGCCCCCGCACGTTGATAACGAAATATCTTTTCCTTAGTTCAGTCAAGTAGACTACAGAAAGTTTATCTCTTTCGTTGTACAGTTAACTATACCAGCGAAATGTTTTTTGCCGTGGTCCTGTCAACTGTATTACCGAAAAAGTATTTTACGATGGTTTGGTCAACAGAGCTGTACCACGGGCAAGAAGTGGAACGACGCGTTCTTTTATGACCCCTAGCTATCCTGGCTGTGTAACGTATGGACCTTAGCAACTGTATTTACGTCACAGAGCTTCCTGTCATCGGCGTCTCACTACACCGCGGCACGTACATAACGAGACTTTACGAGACGCGTGTGTGACGCACGTGGCGCCTGCTATATTGAGCTTTTTGCCCACCTTTACTTACGACTTCTAACCCCATATCTTATCTTTTGTTTACTTATTGTCTGGGACTAGCGGTACAACTTAAAAGGGTATAAGTATACTCGTATACCACGGGCAAGAAGTGGAACGACGCGTTCATTTACGACCCCTATAGCTATCCTGGCTGTGCAACGTGTGGACTTTAGCAACTGTATTTACGTCACACAGCTTTCTGTCATCGGCGTCTCACTACACCGCGGCACGTACATAACGAGACTTTACGAGACACGTGTGTGACGCACGTGGCGCCTGCTATATTGAGCTTTTTGCCCACCTTTACTTAAGACTTCTAATCCCATATTATCTTATCTTTTGTTTAGGTACTTATTGTCTGGGACTAGCGGTACAACTTCAAAGGGTATAAGTAGTGCTCATATTATTACCCAACTGCGAAAGTAGGAGGATTATGTTTTTCGAGTGTATGTATGTAGGTATGTATATTTCTTTGGCACGGCCTGTAGCCTAAATGGCTTTACGGATTTTAACATAATGAGGTGTCGTTAGATTCGTCTATAATGTAGGAGTGACATAGACACGTATGAATTTATTTTTTAATATTATTCTTTACCATGCGCTGATTTACGAAGTATCTTGAATGTTACATATTTTTCGGTAATCATACTTTGGCTCCGACAAAGTTTTCACCGGAAGTAATGCGGCAACCTTCGTTGCAAATATTAGGTATATGGGTAAGGGCGCAGTGTGTTGTAAATTACTGTAACAGCTTGCTTCGGAATTCCAAATTGAGGATTATGTGTCGGGAAATGAGATATTGGCCAGTTGAAGAACTCAGTCAGAGAGAAAAGCTGAGAGAAAAGAAAGTTGCTGATATAGGCTAATATTACAATAGTACGAGTATACCTACCGGATATCTCAAATGAAGGTTACATTTTTTAAATTTAGTAATTATATTGAAATAATTTCATCATCATCATCAGCCGGAAGAAGTCCACTGCTGAACATAGGCCTCCCCCCTTGAACGCCACCATGAACGGCTATTAGCCATTTGCATCCATCGGCTCCCTGCGACTCTTACAATGTCGTCGGTCCACCTAGTGGGGGGCCTACCTACAGAACGTCTTCCGGTTCGCAGTCGCCACTCGAGAACCTTTAAACCTGAAATAATTTATCACTTTTAAATACTGTGACGTTTGAATTAAGCTTCTTGAAATCTTTGTAACATGTTAATATTACGCATGTACACTGTGTTGGTGAGTTAAAAAATATAAATATTAATTAGCGATGATTTGTGATCAAAGTCTACGTAAAAATAAAAAAGCAGGAGTGTTTACTTATTTTCTCATTAGACTGTACTACAACTGAAAGATTTAAAAATATTTGTAATTATTATGGCCATTACAGTATGGCAATGAGATAAACACCACCTATGCTTCCAACGGCCGTTCCCAATAACCGATCTATCCACTGTTTGCCCTACTGAAGATAGAAATTTGACATCAGCTTTGGCAAAATTATATCTCTAGTAGGGCAAACCGTGGATAGATCGGTTATTGGGAACGGAAGTTAATAATAGACACCTAAAGTAAGTGCCTAAACAAGAAAAAGAAAGCATCGTCTTTTCAACCATTAAAGCTTATTTTTCAATGAATCACCGAAAGTAACATTTATTCACAAAACATTCTGGATTACAAAAAAAATACAAAGGAAAAGAAACATATTAACATTTTCGTAGGAACTCCACGAAAAGATAAACTACAACCTTCTAAGCCAAACAAGCTGGCATTTCCAAATGTTAAAACAATTTGTTTTGTATGGCTTCTTTCGGGTAAGGTTACCATTGCATGCTATTTTAGGTAAGACTGTCCACTCCAGTTTCTGTCCACATTGACCTACAACTTGTTTATAGATGGAACAAGGTAGATCTTGCTTTGTTTCCTGTCAGATAACAAATGACTAACTATGCTCATTGGTAACACAAGCTGTTTACCGACTATCCTGCAAGCACTATAAATTTTGCCAGAATAAAAAGTATCCTATTCTACTTACTAGACAAAAAGTAAATATATACCAAATTTCACGAAAATCCATTCAGCTGTTACGAAGCTGAGTAGTACCAAACATGATAGTAGATAACATAACATATTAGGAATAATAACAAAACGCACAAACTTTCGTAGTAATGTTTGTTTGTGTATTTGTGAAGTATCTTCGGTAGCAGTATATCTATTTATGAAATGCTTTGTTTACGTAGTAAAACTACTTGCTAACAGACAAAAAAAGGCCAAAGGCAAAAGGCCAAAGGGGTTCTCAAATCGACGCGTATACACATTATTTAATTGCGTTTAATTGTATTACAATATTATGTATAAATATCTACATATAGAAGTAGGTATAAATCTCTGGTTTTAAAAGAGATGGCGCTGAAAATCATGGAATCCCTATCTTTACGAAAAATACTCAAGTTCACATCAATGTCAACTTCCGGGAACGAAAACCCTACAAAATATTTAGATTGTAAACAAAACAACATTTCAGTAGGTACCTTGTCGCTTTGGGAAAATGGCCCTTTTCTTTATGTTACGAGGGAAATGTTAGGACATTTTATTCGACGAAGTACTAAAAAGTTAACAGAGTATGTAGACTGTTAACTTCCGACAGTTGTTAAGCTGTGTTTATTACGCTTTGTTAACATTGAAATTAGTTTGAAAGTGTTTTCGAGTGTTTAGGTCCTTGGAAAGTGCGTAAGGGCTCTGTTTAACATCAATAAAATAAGGGTTATATTTATAAAGTCCTTTAATAAGTACCTTAGGTATGTTAAGAGAATGTCGTACAAATAACAGTTGAATCAAAATTTTATAAATTTTTCCCTATATAGTGCTCGTATGATGAATCAGTCGCCAAGCATCGCTATCGGTGTTTCGATAGGCTTCCCAATATACCAAAATGTCGCATGGCGCCACCTTCATCATCAGATGATCATATGTTACTCGGAAATAAGTAAAGAAATAGGTACGAGTACTTAAAATCGGCCCTGCACTTGAGAAAATGACTGTTTCGTACCCCTACTAAGTGTTTGGTAAAATAATCCTTAACATTTTAATGCTGGTATGCTAATATGACTCTCAAGTGTTGATCAATACTTGAGTTATGATTAAGTATTTGTACGAAATGACAGACTCAAATCTGTGCTTAAGTAGTGATTAATCACTTGAGTGTCATTCTAGAATACCAACCTATAAGCACAGTAAAGGAGTAGTAGTTCTGCTTCATATAAATCGGCCGTCGCCGGTTTGTATGTGTGAATGAGTAGCGGCACCATGTACGCACGCACTTTTCACGCACACAATCACTTAAACGAAAGGAGGCGGCCGGGGCCGCGGCCATGCACTCAGTACGGAACGCGCCGCCTATGCGTCACCGCAAGAGTAGGCAATTAACTCGTCCAGCGGCCTTAGCTAACCTACTGTTCTTTATATACTGTGCTATAAGTGTATCAATTGTTCCAATTTAAGGCGATCATAAAAATACCACTAGTTTACACTCTATCGGCCAAACTTATGAAATAAATTATGATCCAAAATAAGGAACTATTAATTTTACTGTACCTACTGCCTAATATATGTGTATGTGTGGCCAGCCTACTGCAACCACTAATTCAATAAACCAAAATAATTATTCCGTCGGCATACCTCCCCTTGACAGCGAAACCCCTGACCCCTGACAACGACTAGAATTAAAACCGAAACAAGACGCTCCCCAAAGACAACGCACGTGTACAGGTAATTTGACATTATGGCAACATTATTCAAACATGCAGTAGCTCAAGTGCATACCGACAACGCCACCCTCAGATAAATTACGAGACAACATAATACGAATTGAAAATGAACCTTTGCGCATTGTGATAAATAGTACCTAATAACAGCATCATCATCATCATCAGCCGGAAGAAGTCCACTGCTGAACATAGGCCTCCCCCTTTGAACGTCACCATGAACAGCGTTTAGCCATTTGCATCCATCGGCTCCCTGTGACTCTTACATTTTCGTCGGTCCACCTAGTGGTGGGGGTACCTACAGAGCGTCTTCCGGTTCGTGGTCGCCACTCGAAAACCTTTCTTCCCCATCGATACTAACATCGAGGCAATATGATGACCATTGGCCACTAGAAAAGATTAGCACTACCCTGAAAGATTTTTATGAAAGGAAAAAATGTAGTAAGTAGTTGCTAATATCACTACCCGGCGAACAAAGTTGTTTAAAGTTGTTTAAAAGGAAATTTACTTATAGTTTCTTTCCTTTTAAATCTTCTTTGAACTTCGACGAATATTTCAAGATCAAAATTAGCCAAATCGGTTCAGCCATTCTCGAGTTTTAGGGACACTAGCGAACAGCAATTGATTTTTATATCTAAGAATGTTACTTTAGAATAACCTGTTAATTAATGTATGCTCGTACTACTCGTAAGTCTACAATTACTATGACGTATAAACAGTTGCTCGTATATTTGAAATTGTTTGTGTCAAACAAATATTTACCGTATGTTGTGTGTATAAAGTGTCATTGTGGTCATTGCTGTAGCGGAAGCTTAAGAAAAAACATATATTTGTTTTACGTCACTCCATAACATGTCTCACAAGACTTTTTGTTTACGAGAATTGTATAACTAGTAAAGATAAGATAAAAACTTTGTTTAGTAACTGATACAGTGAAACCTGGTTAAGTGAGATCTCAAGGGATCTGCAAATTTGTCTCATTTATAGAGGTATTCCACTTACCCAGTGTCTCAGATATACAGGTATAAATAAATATCTGTCTCATTAACAGAGGGTTCCATTAATAGAGGACAGAATACAGGTTATTTCAGTTATAGAGGTGTGATTATTAAATAAAATAACGTATTATGTAATTAAATGTTCAGGATATTCTGATGATTCTAGAAAGAGTAGATTTTGGCACATACATTCGAATTAGACTTCATCGCGTATCTTCCACTTTCAGAAACGGATATTAACTTCAGTTTTTCACGTACTGATAACGATTTGAGCCTTTATTTCGGCATTTTTCAAATAAACATCCGTATGATAAAGTAAAGCAAAACTAAAACTGCAGGTCATTAAGGCTCAAAATTAGTTAAGTACGGAATAAGTGGCTAGAAAAAGAATAAGTAAACAAACATAACGATGTCATTTTGACGACGCGGTAGCCGAGTTGGTATGTAATAGTATCCCTGCCTGCAAAGCTAGCGACCCCGGGTTCGAATCCCGGTAAGGGCAAATATATGTGTGATGAGCACGAATATTTGTACCTGAGTCTTGGATATTTCTATCTATATAAGTATTTATTTCTCTTATGTATATCGTTGTCTAGTACCCATAACACAAGTTTCGAGCTTAATTTGGGGCTAGGTCGATTTGTGTGCAATAATTGTCCCCGATATTTATTTATTTATTTAATGACGACCGATGTGGCGCAATGGGCGGATAGCCGACTGTGAAGCGTGAGGTCGCGGGTTCGATTCCCGCTACAGGACAAATATTTGTGCATTGAAAAAAAAAGCGCAAGTATTTGTTCTGTGTCTGGGTGTTGTGGATCCCCGATCCTCGTAGTTTCTGATACCCTAGATACAGGGAAACCTAGTTAGGGGTCAGAGCCTATGTATGTGATTGTGCGGGCATTATTATTATTATTATTAATATCTCAGTTATTGAGGTTAATGCATATAAAATTCACTTCCTGTCTCATTTATAGAGGTAACTATGACGATAAAATCGAAAGATTGAATCCCAGATATAGAGGTTTGCTTCGTCCCACTAACAGGGGTAATTCAGTGCCAAAGTGGTGGGACCTCAGCATGAGTACCAGTAATAGAGGTTTCTCACTTATCCAGGTCCCACTTAACCAAGTTTCACTGTATTATAAAATAATAAAAATCTGCTGGGTATGTCATAATTTTAAAACGTCATATTTAAATAGCTACGTTAGTTCCAACCTCCTCGCATCGTTAAAAGAGCAGGCGAGATCTAAAGAAACTATTACATAATTTGTATCTATTTTAGAGATTACCTACTTATTTTTTTAGTAAAAATATCAAGAGAATAAATATTTCTGCCATTTTGGAGCAATATGATTTACTAGCAGATAGAATCTGTACGGTGTTTTTCAGGTATTCGATCCACGTAACGAAGCGGGAAATAAGTAAGACCACGAGAAAAGGGTATTATATGTTACGTTTTCGCATCAAACCTGACTATTTTACAAGAGATATTTATCAAACTCATCCTTCATAGCTGCCTATCAACTCGTGGATACCACACGCGAGCAAAGCTGGCACTTGACTCGGTCAATGAATCAGCCTGGACATAAAGAGGTAATCCAGTCTCTTGGGCACGCTACAGGTAGCGACTTAAATCAGGTTTTTTTATTTGTAGATGTTTCATATAAAAGTCATAATTATGTTTTCATCACATTAATATTATAAATGCCAAAGTTTGTGAGTGTCTAAGAGAGTGAATGTTTGTTACTCCTTCAAGCTCAAATGGCTGAACGGATTTGGATGAAATTGGGAATCTAGATAGCTTATACTCTGGATTATCACATACGCTACTTTTTATCCCGGAAAATGTGGGATTAAGGGTGCAGCTAGTTCACTATAATGGAACTAATAGTTAAGTGTAATTAATTTTTGTAATAGTACTTTAATGCCGTAATGGAAAAGTAAATGCAACAAAACTTATATACGCAACAAATTATTTTCATAATCCGTTACGAAACATTTGCATAAAAATGTAATTCCCCTGGTCACTGGGCGATTTATTTTCCTTTTATTGCTTGATTATTTATAACACGCGATTTCTGTTCTGTTTCTGTCCACAAATCACGCTGCATAAATACCACAGCAGGATACGACAAACAGTGCTTATGCCTATTATTGTTATAAATCAGAACATTGTTACAACTTAATATAATATATCTGTTGAACCTTTCTACCATAGAACTCCAAACATTTCTTTACAAGCGCTACGAGATTATTACGAATTTTGATCAACTACATAATATGTATATTGTATAATCATATTTTAAACAAATGTATGAAAGGATTTGTCCCTACTACTCCCTATCCAAATCTTAATATATTTTTTTGCGTTTCCCCTTAAGGTTCTACTGCTTAAAAAATAGTCCTTCCTAGTAATTTTATTTTTTGTAATTTTATTTGTTTTAGAAAATTTTTTTAGGAACCACCTCTACAGTGTCTAAAATTTATGTGGGACTAAAACTTGGGATAAATATTCGCACTATTATTTATAGAGTGGAAATCAAAAACAATGCCTCTAATGATTATTGTTGTATTATTTATTTATTTATTTATTTATAAAAACAAATAGTATGAGATAACCGGCCAAATTTACTTGGTCTGTTATCTAGACTCTTACTCTTCCTCCTTTCCTTTCTTTTCTTATATATATGAGAATCTTTGCTTCATGTGTGTTACCTATAGGCACCTAAAGATTTTTATTCTCTCGTAGACTTAAGTATTTTTAAGCAAATATTGTAACGAAACTTATTTTCTCATTAGCAAATAATTTTGGTATCAAAAAGGGCATACTGAAATGAGTCAAAGTCAAAGCATCCTAAGCTAAAATTAAATAAAGAGACATTAAATTTCACGTGTTCACGTCAGTTGATAGAACTGACAAGCAATTTACATTACCATACAATGTCTTACGACCATCACAAAAACTTTCGAACGCAACGTCAAAACAAAATGGTAAATTTAGTAGGTAAGTCAGGCAAAATTTCCCAAAGTAATTTAAAACAAGTTGGTAATTACCGATTAATGCACGTGGTCTACCAACAATAAAAGCAATCAAAGTTTGCTAAGCTTATTGCGACATACATTTTGATCTGAACCCTGACCTTTATGAGGAGAGTAGGGTAAAAATGAGTAAATCCATAATTTCATATTAAAGATACACAATTAACTCTCCCTGCCCCTGTTACCTTTTCATACCTATACCGCTGAGCATATTTTGACAAAACTTGGCATGGAGATAGTTATGGAATAACATAGGATACTTACTACGCGATAATCTCTAGAGCACGCCGGTGAAACTGCGAGGATAGCTAGTAGACACATTAATTAGTTAATTACCTAAATAATGCAGATTTTGAAAATTCATTCCACCACAGTCTTCCGGAACAATAAATAATTACCTATCGAACGTTTCTCGAATGTTCTTTTGCTGGTATAAGGATGTTTGAACAAGCGTAGGAGAGTTCCTAATAAATATACATGTTTAAATTCTGATTTTGAACAAAAACTGCGTTTTCTTTGAATTAATAGACTCTTCATTCTTGATCAATTACATTAAATATAAAAAAATAGGATGAAAAAGGTCGTCTGCTTCAGATTAGTTACATAATCGGTTGTTACATCTTCTAGAGACGATGCCCGCAGTCAACGACATTTATTTCAGCCTAGGGGGCAGTATTTTTTGGAGAGAATGCTCATATAACTGAATCCTATCTTGGGAGAATGAATGTGGCTTGTGGAGCTTCAGAGCAATCTCTTTAAGTGGCCTTTGAGACCGGTGCCTTATCGGGGTTTATTAGTTATTTATTCTCACATAGCCGAGGCCTGGTTGTAATGTCCTTCATGAAAATTGCATTGTTTGTTAGTTCAGTGACCTGATTTCAGCCTTGACCGAAAACATGCAAATGGTAACGGCATAGCCAAATTATATGTAGATAAATAGGTTTACCCCTCGGTCTACCTACGCGGACTACAGTTTATTGCGATATAAAGTATCCTATAAACCTTTCATACTAAATTTCATTAAGATCCAGTGGTTTAGGCGTCAAAAGGTAATAAACAGACAGTGGGACAGTAAGAGTAACTTTCGCATTTATAATTCAAAAATATGGATGAAAATCGTTATAGCTCTATATACTCAGTCATTATAAGTAAAGAATCTATACTAGATTCTTTACTTATAATGGCTTTTTACAATTTGACCTACATACATGTACTTACTTGATTTTTTTTCATCTACAGTGCGATGGACCAAATCAAAAAGTTGGCCCAAAGGTTGTCTGATAGAAATCGCGATAAGACCGCCCATTGTAACACTAGCTTTAAAATTTTTCATTTAATGTTGTTCTGGTGAAATAATAATACGTTATCTTTCTATGGTCTGATGCTAAGTGACGATGTGGTTGAAGGTGGCGCCTTGCTACGCCGACGTTGTCACTTGTAGATTAATAAACGTTGAAGTGAATGTGACAGGCGGCAAGCGTCTGTCTTGTCCTAGCAGTCAACTCTGCTCGGAAGATAAACCTAGTACAGATAGGTACTGTCGTGTCGGCAGATTGAGACGCGATCTCAGAGAACTTCCTATAGTCAAAAGATTAAGTAACATTCTTACTGCCGCTAGGATCAAAACTTGCCAAGCTTGTATAGAAATATTAGTTGCACCCCGCGGTTTCACCCGCGTCTTCCCGTTATCCCGCAGGAACCCTTTTCCGGGATACGATAGCCTATGTGCTAATTCAGGTTATAAGCTATCTCCATTCCAAAATTCATTCAGATCCGTTTTGTAGTTTACCCGTGAAAGAGTAGCAAACATCCATCCATCCATCCATCCATACATACAAACTTTCGCGTTTATAATGTAAGTAGAAAGATGAAGCCTTTGATTGTAAAAGATTATTTCATTAGCCAGAACAAACTCAACATAACTGCCAGCAGTCTATTTTAGTGTTGCCACTCTATCGATAGAATAATCGATATTTTCGATATCGATTATCGACTTTGGATCGGCAACACTAGTATATTTATAAGTAACTCGAAAAATATACTACTGATCACAATTGACTATGAAAAATAAAACAATACAATGTATTTCATAAAGACTTTAAGCTCTATGTCACAGTTAAAATTTACCACACTTACTTTTAACTTTTGAGAATTTCAAATAATCTTATTTTGACAAAGTAGTCTCAAAGAGTGGTTTCACACGCAACGACACGTGGCGAGAAATAAGTAGACGTTATTTTTAGAGACGATATTTTGTGGCGAACTCGTTCTCGTGACGTCTTTATTACCTCTTAACGAGTAAGACCTTTGTATTGCTACATAAAGAAAAAATATACGAAAAAAAAGGTAAAGTGGTTTGAATGTGTGAGTAGTTGTGAACCAACAACGGTTGTAGAAGTAATCTCTGAAAAAAAACTGATTTGAAAGTTCTTTCTCTGATACAAAGCTACTGTTATCTCCGAGTGCCATATAGAAGAAACTGTGATAAGAATTTATTCTTGGTGGGGAATTTACTACTTATAATTGTAAATGGATAAAAAAAAACGATCAAGGGTGAGTCGAACTTCCGTGGAGAAGGTTTCGTTGCGTACCTTAATTTTCGTTGAAGTTTTTCTTTTAACTATGTGTGAAACCTTAAATACACTTTTTTTATACAGTGTCTGTAGTTTTTTTTTTTTACTTTTTTGTCTTATAGGGTAGCGTTTGACTCCAAGTGCCCTGAGGTTAAGTGGTCGAAGGTGGTTTCACGCTAAACCTGGATACGAAACTGGCTCCTGCTGGAATACACCAAAAACTGCTTATAAGATTTTATTCATGGACCAAATTACAACTTTTTTCGTTAAGTCAGTAGTCTCTCTGATTGTGAAAAAAAAGACAGACTAACACGAGAATGAGAGATAGGAGTTCCATTATTCATCTCATGTAAGGAACCCTAAAAATAAGCTGATTCGATTCCTTATCGGAGTGCTCTGATTTCTCTTCCCCGTGGGAAGTAAAGATCTCTTCAAATCATGTTCAAAAACACCCACATCTAATTGCGATAACTTCATCTTTTAGTAGGGTTCCGTACCCAGAGGGTAAAACGGGACCCTTTTACTAAGATTCCGCTGTCCGGCTGTCCGTCCCTCTGTTCGTCTGTCTCCAAGCTGTATCTCATAAACCACGAAAGTTAAAATTTTCACAGAGGATGTATTTTTGTTGCCGCTATAACAACAAATACTAAAAAACAGAATTAAATAAATATTAAGGGGGCGCCCATACAACAAGCGTGATTTTTTTGCCGTTTTTATAAATAATGGTACGGAACTCTTCGTGTGCGAGTCCGACTCGCACTTGGCTGTTTTTGTTTTATATACCGTTCCGTTCACGTCGCGTGTCAAGTCAGTCCGGCCCAATAAAGCGTGTATTTAATAGCGTGTACGTCTTATCTTTCGACATGACGAGGTATCGACGCTCGACGACTGCGCGACGCGACAGTAGCTCGCTTCTGACAGACGCAGATAAGATAGGTACCTACGCCCACTTGTGCGACCAGTCGCGCGTCTTTAACGACCCTAAAACTTTGCTAAGCGTCCATCTCGCCATAGTTTGTTTATTAATTTGTGGGGCTGTACTTTGGGTATGAAAACCTCATTGGATAAACTAGGCTGTACTTATTTTAGATTTATTTATTCAACTTACCTTAAACACTGTCACGCTGCCATCTTCCTCTTTTCGCGCCGCTCTTTTCTCTTTTCGTTTATCTCACTCCGTTCCCTTCACTTCATTCCCTTCACTTCGTTCCTTTCACACACTTCCATTCACTCCCCTTGATAAACTATGTTATAATAAGAACATTTTTCTCAGTTTACGATAACAATATATCTATCAATATATCAATATTGTTTCCTATCTCGCTGTAAATAAAGACTGGCATTACTTAGCTCCTTTATAAAGACTGTAACGACACCAAAATTTATATCTTGCACAATTATAGACTGTCACACAAACTTCAACTTTTTATTTGCGTCGTTGCGTTTTAATTTTGTTGTAATTAGTCGATATGTCTGAATAGGCCCTAATGGTGTGCACGAAAGCTCGCTGCTGTATTATATCAGTTGTAAAACCCCGATTTCGAAATTATCGTCATTAGTAAATAATTAATTCCACGGCTTCGACGCATAATAGGCTTTTAGGTTAACGTCTGCCCGTTATCGCTTGTAGGCTATTTGGTTAAATAATGGTTTTTAATTTATATTTTATTGGAACGTTATAATTTGTAATGACCTAACACTAAGACGGAGTGCGTTTTTTTGTGATCGTTAGTAGATACTTGGTGTTAGAAAGCGAAATGTTTAATTGGTGATTAGGAACAGCGAAATGAAATCTTGTTGAATAACACAAGCGCAAAAAAAAAAAAAAGCGCTTGCAATTTATTTTTGTTTGTTTTTCTTGGTACTGTTTATTTTACGGTCCCTATGCTATAAATTGTGCATAAGAAAGATATGAAGTTGTTATTTTAGGTAAGCAGGTAAGTATATGAAGTAGGCAGGCCGATCCCAATCTCTGCATTCTCACAGCGAGCTCCTAAAATAAAACCTTATCTTAAAAAAACACACTAGAAAGAAAATTAATGGCATCTAGACACACAACTTGCTTTATAGGCCAATGTTTTAAAATGGCTATTATCTTCATTCCATGATAGAAAAGGCAATGTGATCTAACTATTATACAAAGGTTGATGTATCATTTCATAAATAATAAAAAAATATGATGTAGGTTCAGACTTTCGATAAAATACCTAATATGAGAAAGGGTCAACGTTTAGATATGAAATATTATCTAAAGGCAATATTAACATTTCAGCTTCATAATATGAAATTCAGCTTTCAGTTATTACTTTGCTGGAGAATTTATTTATGCTACTTAATAAAATTCTGACGCTGGCTGACCGACTGATGGACAACGCACAACCTAAATAAATAGGACTATTAGAACTAGAAGCATTAAGTTTTACACATGACCTCCAATAGATAAAAAATAAAAGGTAAGTGACCAAAAATTTTATGAATAAGGATCAAAAAATGTGATGCTAAAGTTTTTTTTTTTTAACTTTCAAATTATTTATTCGCAATAATGCAGTACAGAGTAGGTATGTACGTCAAAAATACATTTGTTTAATAAGATAATACATTTTGATCACTTTAAAATAGGTTATAAGTTTATAAGTTTTTTTTTTTCATATTAACTTATAACTATATATTATGTACCTAATAGGTTTAATTTTATAACGGGACCTAAGAAGTTACGCCGAAAATACTAAAACTAGGTGATTTTAGGTATTGCGCGGGAGTTAATAAAACAGTAAATTGCTCAATGTTCCTAGCATTGACGTCAGGTTTCGCGTAATCGTTTACTTTACGCTCACTAAATCCCGTATTTTAGTCAGAATAACTTCCTTTGTTTGCGCACAAACAATTCATACCGCTATACCAACATCTAATACACAGAAGATCATTCAACCCAATTTATATCTATTCTGCTATCTCGTTACTAAAAACTAACACTAAATTCACCTTAACGAACAAATAAAAGGCTCAATTCATAACTTTCCATCATAAATAAGGAACGTCCACGATAAATAATTCAAGTTCAGGCGCAAGGTGTTGCCAAGTAAATAACTCAAAATAATAATATTCGGTAGATAAGCGCGCAGAGGCAGGCAACCCTAACGAGTCTTATTTATAAGCACTTCACGTCAACACCGGGGTTCAGTAAATAAATAAACAACCTGAGATGTGACACTTACTTTTTTGGAGTTCCTTAAAAAAATAAAAAAGGGGTCTTGACATGCGTGTGAATATAATTGAGATGACATAATTTATTCAATTAATTTATTGACAAGCGACCTGCCCCGGCTTCACCGGAAGTTTTCTCAAAACATCTAAAGAACCCGTTAATATTAAAGCTAGATATTTACGACGGTACGGAACAGTCAGTTATCTCAATTCTCTCAGATTTTTTCACAAATATTTATACTATTTCTTGCTGAAAACTCTACTTTATTAAAATAAAACATAGCCTGTGACACTCACTGTAATGTCGTTTTGTATTAATGAAAGAATTTTTGGAATCCGAGCGATATAATAGGTAGTGAGATTACACTCTACATATGGTACCTAAGTACTATAATTGGTTCAAAATTAACTAAATTAAATTAATGTACTTATTAATGTATTTACATTTTTCTAAATAAATGACACTCATTTCCTATTACAAATTGAGAAAGAAAAAAAACCGACCAAACAAAAACGAACTCTTTTAAAAACCACGGAACCCAAATCCGGTCTCACCCGCTCGTGCTTAGCTGTTTATTTTTATTCCTTCCATGAAATAACAAAATAACATTTTCGATGTTAGACGCGTACCTTCCTGTAAAGGTTCCACTTATAGGTACAATTAGAGGGCCGTGTACCCTGTCTTATTAGGGTCCATTATGTCTAACGTCAAGATATAGAAGGTGGTGAAAGCCGTTTTGCATAGAGACTTTCCTGGTAAGTAATTGTCAAGATCTTACCTTGTCAGGGCCATAACACATCTTCTCTCATATATAAAAATCAATTGCTGTTCGTTAGTCTCGCTAAAACTCGGGAATGGCTCGACCGATTTGGATAATTTTGATCTTGAAATATTTGTGGGAGTTCAGGGAAGGTTTAAAATGTAACTTTTTATTGGCGATACGAAATTCGCCGGGTCAGCTAGTTTTTTGTATAATTTTCTATACTACGAGTATAATAATATAAATGCGAAAGTAACTCTGATTGTTTATTTGTTATCTTGATGATTTTTTTTCTTACTCCTTACAGGGTACAGCGTTTGACCACAAGTCACCTGATGTTAAGTGACGACGTGGTCGAAGATGGCGTCACGCTACACCTGGCTGACCTGACTGAACTGGATGATATTTGCTTTGGAGATAAATTGAACACATAGGTAGGTACTATGACATGATACTATGACTATGGATATGGGATACTTTTATCGTGATAAAGCGAAGTCTACGCAGATGAAACTGCGGGGTGAAATGCGAAAGTTTTTTTTCCACTTTACAAGGAAGCGTTTGACTACAAGTCACCTGTGACGAAGTAGTCGAAGGTGGCATCACGCTAAACCTGGAACTGGCTGTAGGTTTGTGAGAGAAAATTCCAATACTTAGGTATTAACAAACAAAACAAACAAACAATTACAACGAAAACTAACTACTCATGTAAGTACCTACTTCAGTTTTATAAGTCTCTGAAATGAAAATCTCATATCAACAGAATTCCGCAATAAATACTTGTCAAATCCATTTGTTACACTTTACCGTATTGCTTATCAATAAGCGATAAATATAGGTAGACATTCCTTTGCAATTTGTCAGATAAGGTTATATCAATTCATTCCAACGTATAAGTAACAAGCTGTTCCCTGCGGTTTCACCCGTGTGGGCTACAGTTTATCGCGATAAAAAGTATCATGTCCCTTCCCTGGGGCTCAATTTATCTCTATACCAAATTTCATTTAAATCGGTTCAGTTGTTTAGGCGCGAAAGCGTATATATTCCGTATACATCAAAATTATTCCCGCACTTCGGTGCCCCCTCAACGCGTTTCCTGGTCTGAGACCGCACTTTACCTATTTCATAGATTCTCCCGGTGCCCCACCTCACCGCGTTTCCCGCAGCGCTGCGGTGCGGCGGTTTTATTTTTCTACTACTACTTACATTTTTAAACTTGTGATATCTTTCGAATGGAATGCCTGAATTGAATGATTTAAAAAGTTATATAAAGGCATTGAAACAGTTTTGAATAAGAAGTAATTTATTTTGATAAGGATTAATACCAAGATACAAATAAAAAGCCTTTTCTAGCGGCGGCATTAAAAATTAAATATTTAAAATAAAAGATCACTTATTGTGGCATAACTATAATAGTTAGACATATGCTCTCGCGGACTTTTTTGTAGATCTTAATGAGACCTACAAACCCGTAATACATTGTTTTGTTCTATTTTCAATAGTTTCTGCAGCGCACGCAAAAAGAGGTTTTCGATTTCACACCTTGAGTTTGAAAATAGCAATTTTCTTACGGATCCCTAATTTTTTTGGAAATAAAATATAGCCTATAGCCTTCCTCGATAAATGGACTATCCAACACTGCAAGAATTTTTCAAATCGGTCTAGTAGTTCCTGAGATTAGCGCGTTCAAACAAACAAACAAACAAACAAACTCTGCAGCTTTATAATATTATAATAGTATAGATTATTATGTTGCTATGTCATATTTACTAATCGTAGGTATCGTATATTATTATTGTATTAGTTGTTAGGTACGACGTATAATAACAACTCAAAAAAGTTTCATGTAAAAAAAATATATTTTCTCTGCATACACGCTCATTTTAATGAGCACTTGTTTATTTAGTACAATATCACTTTAAAACGTCAAACTCCTAAAAATGGCAAAAAAACAGGCAAGAAATGCTTGACAGGTAGTGGAAGACGATCACGTTTACAATTTTGCTCTTAATTCTGATCGAATTGGAGAAAGTTTACTATAATACCGAGCAATGAGAAAAAAATTCTGACATTCCTTCTGAGTCTTTACCTTCCAAGACCGATTCCTTTCTTATTTTACCTTAGTTTTCCTTCTAAATCACAAATCCTTCCCTTTTGACTCAGAAGGAAAACGGTATTTCGGACGGTCTTTTTTCTCCGTGAGCTAAACAAGCTTCTTCTAAATAGCCTGATTTTACCGCGCTAGCTCACATTCTCCACAATCCTAAGCGCCTCGCTGCCGCTAGAATGACGCTTACCTCGGACAGCGAATCAGCCTGGATGGCCATTCAAAAAGGTAAAGTCGCTAGTCTCTTGGGCACTCTACCTGCAGGCAGTGACTTAAACTTAAATCAGGTTTTTATTTGTTGATAACACCTATCGGTGTGTTCCGGCAGCCTCACTTGAGAGCCAGTTCCCAGTCCAGGTGTAGCGTGACGCCATCTTCGACCGCATCGTCACTTAACATCAGGCGACTTGTGGTCAAACGCTACCCTGTAAATAGTAAAAAAAAAAAAAAAAAAAAAAAAAAAAAAAAAAAAAAAAAAAATAATTGTTATATGTATAAAACTGGAATGACGCGGCGGATGCGGACCTACGCGAACTCCAGTTTCTGAACTGGGTGGCCCTCTCTCGTTTCGGAGGCTAAGACACACTTTGGGTCACTGAGCCATCGGAGTTAGTTTAACCGAAACCTAATTTAGAGGTCAGTACATTAGTTTAAGTTTAAGTTTAATTTAAAATTAGTTTAAGTAATTTAATCCCTTTGATCCTACTGTAGGTACATTCATACTGTATATTTTTGTTGTTGTTGTTATAATAAACATAATCATAAGTAACAAAATTAATTAATGTCACGGATTACCACGTGATTGGGTTGTTTTGGAAGTTTAGGAAATACCTATAGCTGATGGCGCTTATGATAAATCATCTATAAGCCGCTATAGCGGATTTAAGTTTCATGGTAATCAGTGTAAAAATAATATTATTACATATTAGTAAGATAACAGTTTTTAGATTACGACGGTTTAACATTCCGACACTTTCGTTAACAGTTTACTGTATCATTTTTTGTCTTTTTTTTATAAAATACATTAGCAATAAAACAGACCCGCCTGATGGAAAGCGGTGGCAGTATAAAGTTCTGCTTAAAAATAAATACTCGTAAAACCGTTTCTGCTCATATGATATCACTACTGGATTCCTGAAATACCAGCAGCGCATTAATTTTATTTGTTACATTGACTTTCGTGACTCAGGTATCAATAGGAATTTAGCACAGATCGTAGGTAACTATTAATAAGATTTTCCTCATCTACCACCTCGCTGATGACGTCATACGTAGGTATTCGGTGTTTAGATTAGCGAGGTAGTTTATCCATTGCTGTTTTTCCTCTTTCCGGGTCTTTCTTACTGTTTCCTTTCTATTAACACCAGCTTTCCTGTATACAGTCAGCGACAAAAGTAACTGTTCCTACACGATTTTCCAAAATAATGTGTTCTAAATCTGTTGTGTTTGGGTCTTTCTTAGAAATTACAAGGTAGCGTTTGATTAGACAACGAGAACGGCTGGACCGATTTGGCTAATTTTGATCTTGAAATGTATGTGGAAGTTCAGGGAAGGTTAAAAGGGGACTTTTACTGGCGAGACGAAGTTCGCTGGGTCAGCTAGTAATTTATATAAGAACAGAGAGATAAATTGTAAGAATATTTGAAATAAGAAGCAAACCACGTTCTTCCAATAAAATATTTCACTAATATAAATGAACAGACAATAGACCTCGTTGGTACAATACCTTTGCATCGCTGATGCCAGATTACGTACATATCTTGGTAGTACCTTAACTCGCGCGTTTTTTGGTTACAAAATAATCAGCTGGATAGATCAATAGATTTGTTGGAAACTGTAAATGCATATCAATAAAAATGTACATATTTATAATAGGTACAATAAACATGCGAAATCTACAAACCCGCACTGGGTCAGCGTCGTAAATTACGGCCCATACTCTCATCCTGAGCGAAGGCCAGAGTCCCAGCAGTGGGAACGTAACAGGCTGACGATGATATCGAATTAAACCGCATTAAAACTAAATAGGTATTTCACCTTGTTAGAATATACTTAAGTTTGAAACTTAACCGCTGTCTTACACTGCACCTATAGTTCGCAGCGCATAATTTTCTATCGGTTAAACTTTAACCCACCTCAAGGCAGATTGTGAAGCAGACGGAATTCAATAACATTTTGATTGCAGGCAAGATTGTGGACATCCCGCGGCGGGGAAATGAGAATTCTCTTATCAGATGTCAAAACTTCAACTTGTGTAGATGCTGCGCATTGGATAAATTCTAGGCTGATACTTTGTAATCAACAAGGTGTTTAGTACAACAACAGAGAAGACAAAATTTCATGTGAATAAAAAAGTAAATTAACTGTAAGTAAAGCCAAATTCACAAGTTATTTAAAAAGGTATAAAAAGCAAAGTAAAAACGCTGTTGTACATAAAGTCAGCGACATAAATTGCTGATCATACTCGATTTTCCAAAATATGTTTTAGATCAGTAATGTTTGAGTTTTTTTTTACAACTTACAAAGTAGCGTTTGACCACATCACAACACACCTAATGTTAAGTGCTAATACGGCCAAAAGTTTGTGTGAACTAACTAACTAACTGAGATGGCGCAACGACCCAAAGTGAGTCTTGGCCTCCAATAACACAAGGCGCCACTTCGGTCTGTCAAAACAATCTCAGGATGGAGTATGGCGGAAGAGAACGAACCGAGAAATCGAAGAACTGATGGCCGAGCCCAATGTCATCGGCGAGATGAAAGCGCACAAACTTCGCTGGCTCGGCCACCTTGAAAAAATGGGGGAGGATCGTGCGGTCAAACGAGCAAGTTGGTGTGAAGGTAATCAGAAAATGTGTTATTGTGCAGCGACTTTTGAATAGATGAAAGCTCAAACATTACCTGACGCAGAAAGTGGTAGCGTGATAAAAACAAAAACGTGAAGAAATAAGTTTTGTCTCGGCCACAGTCCAAGACAGCAAAATGTTTGTACAGACTAGGTATATAAAGTTTTACCGTATAAATGTAAATTAAACGTAATTAGTTTTAGTCGAGCCCCAAATTGAGAAAATATTTATCATGGAAATGAGAAAACAAGCAATCCCGTGGCTTAAGACAAAGTGAATCAGGGTGCGATAAAAAATTGCTTTGGTATACGAAATTAACGTTAACGGCCTGCTTCTTGGCATAAACGAAAATTAGCCGAGACTCTCTTTTGATAAGGGTTTTTTCGTATTGTTTAATTTTAGAAAGGCATGATTTAATTAAATACAAATTCAGAGCTGGCCTTTAATAAAACAATTGAATAATTGGTTATTCTTTGAAATAGCGTACAGAACTGAATAAAACCTCCTTACCTTCATTACCTTCTATTTTTTCGTATCTTAACATAAAGGATAGTAGGTACATAGTTGTAAAGAGGGAACGATTGATCAACAAGATTAAAACCGCTGATCAACAGAATAAACCTAATTTTCAATAATTTTTTGCATATACAAGAACATATTCAAGGGTACCATATTGTTAGGGATCTTTGGTTAAAGTATCGCATTTACCCATTTGCTTCCAATTTTTCACACCGCAAAAGATATTATGGAATGCAAACATTTGCTAGGGTTGGCAGTTGGCACCGAGTGTTGACGCTCGCGCTCGTTCGTTTCATTTCATTTCCCATCTAATGTTTGCAGCGTCAACACAGACAGCTTTGGAGACGCCGCTATTCCTTTTCACAGCCCTACCTCCACAAAGTAAATTGCTTGGCCGTTTTGTGAAGGTCTTATCAAAGGTGCTTGACTCCGCGGTTGCGTTTGTTAGTCCATTATGGAATTGGTTTGAATCCATTTGGTCATAATGTGTGTTGTTAGGCTTTAGAAATAAAGTACCGGGCTTTAATTGGGTATCATTGTTTACCAATTTGTGGTTTGTATAAATATTATAATTCATAATATTTAGTGAATCATAATAGATAGATCTATAGACTATTTAGTGGTACACTACAATACAGACAAATTAAAAACTAAACCAACAATAAAGCTTAACAGTGTCTCAAAGGGTGGTCTTATTGCTGAAAGCTCTTCCAGACAACCCAAATGCACTAAATGAACAGTGATATACAAGAAAAATAAATCAATACAAATAGGTAAAATGCTCGTATAATACACATAATATTTAAATATATGCAATTATTAGTATTAATTAGTTAATAAACTAGTTATTACCATAGATAAACGCTTTGACTTAATTTTCAAAAGTATTGGTGAAGGTATCATGAGATGTTTTTAAATAAAAACGCTGTCAACTCTTGTAAATGCCTACGTAAATATGCGTCACCTGAAGCCTTAATTCTCGCATCACAACCAGCCAAGCATAAAATCACCCTAATTCTCAGTAATCCCAAATAACGGAATTAATTACCAACTCAAAATAAGGGCGGGCGAAAAAATTTCGCGAAAGATTTGAAGAATAAATAAAGCTTTTAATCCAATAAATGCCTAACTCTATAATTTTCCGTGGAGTCTCGGGAAACTCATCAATCATTAAAGATTTTATTGGCCTCCTTTTGCTGAGCTGTTTGCGTAGTCGCACACTTTTGTAACAAATCACTTAATTAAACCAGTGGAACTTAGGCTGTATCAACTCCCTTTGTGAATCAGTGTTTAGCTTCCTACATTTTTAGCATGATAAAAGATAGAGGTCTCTACTAGCTGATCCCCGCGGGTTCACCCGCGTGGGCTACCGTTTATCGCGATAAAAAGTATCCTATGTCCTTCCTCAGGGTTCAAACTATCTCCATACCAAATTTCATTTAAATCGGTTCAGTAGTTTAGGCGTGAAAGCGAGTGAGAAAGACAAACAGAGTTAATTGTAGGGAAGTAGGAATTACTCACTTGGTTGTCCAACCAAGAGAGGGGTCCCAGGGGAGTGTTAAGATGGTCCCATCTTCACTTCAATCGTATTGTATGCTAGGAGTAAAGTATGCATGTGTGCGACTGTGCGTGTGTGTGGTGTAAGTGTATAGATGTGTTTGCGGTCCGGATGATCCGGTCATTAGAATTTTTTTTTTTATCATTCATACGTGGTAACGTTTAACCACAAGTCATCTGTTGTTAAGTGGCGATTGAAGGCGGCGCCACGCTACGCCTAGACGGGAAACTGGGTGAGTTTACTGAAACACATCAGTAGGTGCTAGCTTGAGAATGGTAGCCAGGCGAGCACTAGAGAACGCCCTCCAATCAAGAAAACATACATTTGTCACACCTTCGTGTCTTTGTTGATTCGATAGAAAAGTGACCACACTCTAGTGGTCACCGATAACGACTCAACACGTGACGTCAAAGGAATGACGTGTGCATTGTGCAATGCAATGATAAAACCGTACGCTAATTAGCTTTGAATGGTGATGACGCCGCACAGTTACCTTCACAGATTTTTTTTATTATGTTCCGATTTTATATTTTGACATGATGATTGGAGACTTTTTCAGGTTTTAAATAGTTTTTTAACAATTTTTTTTGTATTGTACATCTTATTTTAACTTATACATCTTGTTACAACGATCGTAATTGCACATACTTAAATTCTTTTTTTTGGAAATCTTGTATTCTCTATTCTGTCATACAAAAAGTAACTAATAGGTACATAATAAAATTAGTCACTATCCCGAAAAAAAAAACATTATGCGACTTTTAACTTTAGTCCTCGCGGGTAAAACCGCGGAACGCAACGAGTCTATCTATAAATATAATATGAATCATGTCTGTAAAAGGCACGCATTACAGTTTGGATAATGGAGGTTAGCCCCGTGGCCGATTACGTTTGATAGAATAATAATGTTCCTGGCTTGTCGGAAAATGTACCTTTTATATCCCCCATTCCTAGAACGCTCCTGATACATCAATGTCAGTTGTATATAAGATAACCACCACCTTTGTGCACGATAAGAACAAAAACAAAAATATAAAAAAAAAAACGCATCGACTTGTGAACTTCTTTTGTTTCTTCGTCGATTAAAATACATTTTAATCCCGCATTAAAAAAGTGACTCAAACAATTTTGTCTAAACATGTGATCTCTTCTGTTTTTCCACAGATGACCCACAAAATCCAGACTCGTTAGTAAATCAGACTAGGCTGTCCCAAAAGAAGAAGACTGGGTGGCAATCCTAGTTGGTTTCCAGAAGTAATCACAGTAACGACCGTTTATTGAAGGACTCTGACTCACCTAATAGATTTATCCGATGCTTTGCTGAGCCATACATACATTTTGGTTTCGTCGAAGTTTGCTATGAGTCGGTGTTGTGCCGAAACAATGTTGTATTCAGTTATAATTAACATGCAAAGTGTTATGAAAATAGTACCTATGCATGTACGAGTAAACATAAAATGGTCACACAAATATTATAGATAAGAAAATTTGTGAGTGAGTACATATGTATGTTTTGAAGAGTTGTTAATACGGCCTGTGGTGTGTGATCATAAATTTTAACATCTGAAAAATTGTTCATGTTAAAGACAAAGTCAAAATAACATGTGGATCACATGTTTAAAACTTCCTTACTCTAGCAAAAGAAGAGGCAAGAAACGACCAGGCATTTTGCCATTCATATAGTCTAATATTTGCATATCAACAATATCTGTTGCTTACTGTACCTACCTGTCCGAATGCGGAACTAGATCACAACAACGAATGAGTAAGTAACACTTATGGCCGTCATAAGAAGTGAATAGGTTTTTTTACATCATGACTATTCATGACAGAATTTACAGAAAGCAATTCAAGGTGATTACGTAACAAGGTCGGTGACTTGGTATAGGTAAAAAACCTACTTTAACTGTATCTAAAAGACGATTTGAATGGTAACAATGTTTAGATTAGGACTTTTCGTCATTACCTACCGATATGTTTGTAACAGAGCTTAATATATTTTTATCAAATCATCATCATCCTCATCACCCATGCATGCATGCTGGGCATGTGCCCAGTTTTCCTATTGCTAGGTCACAGGGCACAAGCCATCTCTCAGAAAGTAAAGGCCATAATTTACCACGCTGCCACCAAAAAGCGGGTCTTAATTAGACTTTCAATATTTTTTCCAAATATTTTTATTTCAAGATATAAAAGTGAGCCAACATTTGTAGATATTTCGCGTTCTCGGTGCAAGTATCAATTTTCGTCCGTTCAATGATAGGTACTTAGCCTTCAGTACTAGATACCAGTTTTTCGTCCGTTAAGTTCGTGGTACCTTCACTTCGAATGATATACGACAGGTAAGTGTAGGAAGGCGTGTGGGCACCAACAGCTAATACAATTAGTGCTAATGGAACGACTTGTTTGTTTGTTCCTACCTCCGCGTTACGGTCTGCTTCTGTTTTAAACTTAAACTTCTAAAAGTATTTTTAGATTTCGAGTTTAAACACGTGCGAGCAATACTTGTCGCTCTCTAGTAGAGTACTTTTGTCCTTTGTGTTGTAGAAATTATTATGTTATATACTTTGCGAGGTTTCAGCGAAGTTAAATCTATAGCAGTTACAAAAATACTTGTGAAATGTTTTATAATATGTTTGTTCACATTTCAAACTATAATTAACTCTCGAAGCAAACAATACCGCCAACTCCTTTTCGTCTAAACATTAATGTTCCCAACGTGTCACACTAGTTAAAAATACTGATAAAAATTGAGTCACAACGCGTTGAGAAAAAGAATTCCAACCCAATCCCAAAAAACTTGTTGCAAAACCCAACTTACTAACTAAAAAATATTTTTAAAATCTGCAAATAATGCAAAAAAGAAAAACTTGGTACTGACTACTGATGATGCCACTCTGCGTCTAGATAGGACAATAATATATCTAAAACCTAACATACTTGTCTGTCCAGGCTGTAACTAACTTGACCACAAAACCGCGTAGGCAGTCCCACTACTCTAACCGCCTAAGATTTATTTAGACCCTTGGGAACAAATTAAACTGACCATCCACTACTTTGTTTCCACTGTGTATAAAAACTACATTTACTTATTTATTGCAATGATATTTTAAATGAATATAATGTAGGTAAACATGTTAGATAATTATGTATGTTTTACATTCATCATCATCATCATCAGCCGGAAGAAGTCCACTGCTGAACATAGGCCTGCCCCTTGAACGCCACCATGAACGGCTATAATTATGTAATGTAATGAGTGTGAATTTTTAATATCACAAGCGAGTTATTTCGTCACCCTGAGATATTAGATGTTAAACCTTTTTATGCGTTGTACTCGTAATTTAAAATACTCAATGATCATTAAAATTGTGAAAAAAAAACAAACTGCAGTAGCAAACCGGATTCGGTGTTTAACCAGCGTCAATTTCTTGTGTTTAATAATAATATTATTTCTAACCATGACAGTCACGCTAAAACAAACGCCTCTCTAGCCATCTTCCTTGTTTAAGTTTACGCACCGTGTAGGGTTGCCACCTAAAGGGTGCGTAGAACACATGTACTCCATGTTCTTACGCATGTTCTTGTATATTATAGTAATATATTAAATATATTATATTATATATTTCATATTGTAGTATATATTAATTTTTTTAGACAATATTTCTAATCTATTTACGGCTATCAATGCAATACAATTTTGGTACTGATGTTATTGCTTAAAAGAACTAATGAATTTTAATTATAGTTTTAAAAAAAACTAAAATAAATTAATAGTTTTTATGTTAAAGAAAATTCACTTTATCACCAAAACAGGGAAATCACTTACAACTTGTACTCGCACTTTCTAAGTGACCAGTAAAACCATGACACGAAATAAAAAAAGTGTTTTTAGAAACTACGTGGGAACCCTAACCTAAAGATAACATGAAATGTTTAATATATGCGTATAAACCGGCTCCAGCGTTAAATATGCTCTCACGCGTTTACTTTTGATGTTTGATTTATTAATTTGTTCATATTATGAATGTCGTGCTTGTTTGTAAACATTACCGATGATTTCTTAGAATGGTTTCATCTTCGAATTTTGATCGAGTGCTGATACGTGAGTTATGACGCGTTTTCCTTGTAAATTCCTACGCGGGACATCCTAGAGTGGTATTTTATAGCGACAGCTTTCCTTTAATTGTTTTTTTAGACGACCAATTTACCCGCCTAATAGTAGGGACGCGTCACTCTTGGCCATATGACAATATCAGTGCCACCCAGAATTTTAAACATCAATAGTTAAAAATCCGGCAATGCACTGCACTCATTACTCTAAGAACTTAGATGTTTTAAATTTCTTTATGCCCTGTAATTTCACTGGAATATCGCCCTTCAATCCAAAACTCAGTAATGTTTATACACTACTGCTTGGCGGTAAATACTTGGCAAAAATGCTTACTTATCCAGGCGGACTCCGCAAAAGAATCCTACCAGCAAAAAAGCACATACGAATGGCTTCAAAACTATGTATATGAAAGATTCATTTCTTTTCTTAAAATTGACCGAATAAGGTTTTTAGAAAAAAAGATTAAAAGTTACGAGGACAGTTGGAAATTTCGTGAAAAAAAGTTCTTTCATCTTTGAGATTGTGGTATTATATAAACTTATGATCCGCTGCAGTATATGATATGAACCATTTGTCTACCTTTCGAAGCCGGTCGCTACTTACTAAATTACTCCAAGTACATCACAAAGTTAAATGAGAAGATATAACAACCTTTTTTAATATATCTAGAGAGAGAGAAAGAAAGATAAAGAGTTAAAGCTCTACAGTTTACAAGGGAAACCAACTATCGCTATATTTATTCAGGGTAACTAGACAAGGTGTACCACCGCGAAGCACCCTCGCTAAAGGATCACACTTAACAAATGGCTGCAGTTTTTAAATGCACAGACCTGCTACAGCATATTTATTAACAGTAACGAAACTCTACTCTTAAAATAAATCTGGACAAAACCTTAATGACGCCCGTGTGGACTTTTTTGTAGACACCCTTAAGTCTCAAATTCCTATATATCACAAAAATATTATAAATGCGAAAGTTTGTGAGTGAGTGTGTATATATTTGTTACTTCTTAACGCTAAAATAGTTCAACAAATTTGAGTAAATGGAATGGAGATAGCTTATAATATGTTATATACCCAGGGTTAACACATAGGCTACTTTTTAGAATCTGGGAAAAACACAAAGGAACCGGGGTACAGCCAATATGTATATTCATATACTTAGGGCCGGTTTTATAAACGACCGTAAGTTAAATGTCAGACCAAATTTCGGTAAATTTAAACTTTTTGTCAAATTTTCCGTACTAAAATTATTTTAACTTACGAATGTTTATAAGATCGGCGCTTACTATATCTAGTATTCACATGTGTAATATAACAGGTATTTTACAGATAAGGGATGTTCATTAGTGAAAAATATCAACTTCTACGCGGACGAAGCTATACGGGGCAGATAATATGCATGAAATAGGGCACTGTGTCACACTGCGTCACAGCTCTCCCATCGCTGGTTGACAGCAAGGAATAAGTGGCAGGTAAGCATGGCATTAGCAGCGTTGTGAAGTATTAACCCAGATTACGGCTAGCATTTACATAATCTTACCGACTTACTTATTTTACTTGAAGACTCCTCCGTTTCCACTCGAGAAATGTGTCTTTTCTGTTTTATGTTAAACAAGATGAGCCTCGAGGTTTTACCTGCGTGGACTACAGTTTATTGTAATATAATAAAATGTGGAACGAGCTCCCCCCGCAAGTATTTCCGCAGTGCTACAAATTGCAATCCTTCAAGATGGGAGCGAAAAAAGTCTTTAAGGGTCGGCAACGCATCGGCAACTCCCGTGGTGTTGCAAATGTCCATAGGCGACGGTGACACATTAAAAAAAAACTATGCTATGTTCTTTCCCAGGATTCGTACTATCTCCATAACAAATTTTATCAAAATCTGTTCAGCTGTTAAAGTGTGAAAAGGTAGGAAACAGACTGAGAGGGACAAAGAGAGTTACTTTCTCATCTATCTAGCTGTTCCCGCGGTTTCAATAACGTGGACTACAGTTTATCGCGATAAAAAGTATCCTTCATCCCTCTTTAGGTTTCAAACTAGCTTCATACTACAAAGTAAAGCCATTTAGGAAAGGAAAAATTACGAAATATTGAATGAAATGATCTCTGATGTGTCTCTAGGCTAAAATAAGCTTATGTTATAGAGCATATCTAAAGTAATTCCTATCTATATAACTTCATTTAGTAAACGTTTCTATCTTATTAAATGTATGCAGATAAGAAGACGACCACCATAACTTAATTAAATTAGAAAGCAAAATGTTTCAGTTTATTGTGACACACAAATGTCCTACCAAACTAGAACTGAGAAATCATCACCTGTAACCTGTAAGCCAGTATAAGCCAATCAATGACGTCGGCTTTTTGTGTGAGGCATTTTATCTACGCATTTGAAATGCATAAAACTGCAACTGTTTGCATCAACAATGTAATAATCGAAACCACGCGACGCCTCATCGCATGTCCTTTTCGTACGTGATTGACGTGTGTTACATGACTAATATTTTTAAAATATGAGTAAGCTGACTACAAAGTTAGATAGAGAGTTAGACTAACTCTTTATTGCTTCACTAGTAAACTGCAATATAAAGAAATTCGAAACGTAAGTATAGAACAACAATAAAACTTAATGATAATTGTCAAAAAGGGTGGTCAAGGCGATCTCTTCCTAACAGCCAAAGCCAGTTCTCAGTCAAGGTGTAACGTGACGCTATCTTCGACCACATCGTCACATAACATCAGGTGACTTGTGTGACAAACGCTACACTGTAAGTAGTAAAAAAACAACTCAAAAACAGAGGTAGTAGAGGAGAGAAAGCCAGAGTCCCAGCAGTGGGAACGTAATAGGCTGATTATGATGATGATGATGATAGTATAAAACTGTATGGATGGCAGTTACAAAATATTACCTACATCAAAATAAATCATAGATGACCTACTTAGGTATACATAGTTTTAAACATAAAATGCTTATAAAGTCGTATTATATACGAATTAATACGAATTTATTAGCAAACTTCATCAGTTCAAAATCTTGTGCTGAAATCTCGGAAATATATACTCGTATATATACAATGCACTCATCATCCTGGGATATGTTAAATATAATAAGATTATAAATCTCTTTAGGTTAAAATGGAAACTTTGTAATGTGTATGTGTGTATAATGCTAGTGGCTTATTTGTCAGTAGTCAATAAACAAGTAAGTATTTCCAGAACAATGTATGTACCAACGCTGGCAAAGTTCTTTGATGTTCCAATAAGCCTTGAATTTGCGCGCCAAGATTGTGTCGGCTGCGAAACCCTACTAAACAAAATCACGCGGCCAATATAGCGACCAGATTTCATATTTCCTTAGCAACGCGACGTGACTACAAATTACAACATATCCCGCGAACTCATTTCATGTTATTTGAGCTTATCTACATGCTCGCACTTTCATGTAGATACCTACGAACGAACGAACATAGAGAGTAAAGATGTACATACTGCGAATGATCCAGTCATTCGGATAATGCGACTACTAATTATATTCGACTTGAGTATTAGTAACCACTAATGTTGAATCGAATGATACGACTAAATATTAGTAACTACCTGCGCCCCGCAGTTTTACCCGCGTCTCCCCGCTATCTCGCAAGAACATTTCTCCGGGATGAAAAGTAGCATACCCATGTGTTAATCCAGGGTATATATATATATATATATATATATCGGGGACAATTGCACACAAATCGACCTAGCCCCAAATTAAGCTCGAAACTTGTGTTATGGGTACTAGACAATGATATACATACTTATATAGAGAAATAAATACTTATATAGATAGAAATATCCAAGACTCAGGTACAAACATTCGTGCTCATCACACATATATTTGCCCTTACCGGGATTCGAACCCGGGACCGTTAGCTTCGCAGGCAGGGACACTACCAACTCGGCTACCGCGTCGTCAAATAAAAATAATATAAACTATCTCTATTCCAAATTTCATCAAAATCGTTTTAGTACCTAGTTACGACGATACGTGGTAACAAACATTCACACACACACACACATAAACTTTCGCATTTATGATATTAGTAGGATCGCTAAATTTACTAATCAGTCGACTCGACAGTCGCGACTATAAATGATTCCATTCGATTCATTCAAATTATCCATTAAGTTACGCACCTCGACATATTTTCGCCGACTCACATGCCTCGTGGTGACTTGGGCCCTGTCGGCAGTGGCAGTCAGTCGAAATGGCGCCACTATCAATAGTTACTAATTTCAGTCAGTAGTTCGAATGATTTATGAAGTCAAATTATTCGACATCGTCGCGCCTCGCTACATCAGAGCGTGCTCCACGTAAGCATACATTTTTTCTTGCGATTAGATCACGCCAAGAGTGCCATAAAGGAAGAGTGCCTATTAACCTAATAGCGTCTTTACAGCGCCCTCATTAGATTAATCATTAATTAAGCAACGGAGTTAAAGGCATGAATGCAACAAAATTTAATCTGCTTGTAACCAACTATTTAAAATGGATGCGAAATGATTATGGCACAGTGGTAGTGACGTTGCCTTGTGACCTATCTTAGCCTTCATCGGTTTCATTCTGGCAACGAATTTGAGCTTTCGTGATGAAACCATAGCTTGATAGTATGGTATTTTCTAGTGCTCGCCTGGTTATGTGTTAAGTTAGTCTCCAAGCATCAATCGGTGTGTTTCGGCAGCCTCACTTGAAAGCCAGTTCCTAATCCAGGTTTAGCGTGGAGCCTACGAGCAATATAACATATATAACAAATCAAAAAGAAATGAAAATATACATACAGATTTGCAGTAAACCGTTGATTAACAACAGTTACTGTTGACCGAGCATAAGCATAAATCAGCCCGTTAACAATGACCTAATGTGTGTATGGTTTTACCTAATTGGATGTAATTAATGGAATTAGGCTCACCTATATCCTTGTTTATTTTTGGGATTCTAAATGGCTGATTAGCTAGAGATGTCGTCATCAGCAGAACCGTGCGTTTTTACTGATGTCTTGTAATTAACTCGTTGGCAAGAAAATAATACTACACGGTATTAGCAGTACATGCTAAAGTTACCCCTATTGCTGTGTAATTAAAATTCATAATAGGTAAAGGTGCTGCATGATATTTAGAGCAGTTGTGGCCGAACTTATCTTGTAGAAATTTCGCTTGAAAAGAAGAAGGAATAGATTTTTATAATAGAATAGAATCACAGTATATAAAGAACAGTAGGTTAGCTAAGGCCGCTCGACGAGTTAATTGCTTACTCTTGCGGTGACGCATAGGTGGCGCGTTCCGTACTGAGTGCATGGCCGCGGCCCCGGCCGCCTCCTTTCGTTTATGTGATTGTGTGCGTGAAAAGTGCGTGCGTACACGGTGCCGCTACTCACGCACACATTCAAACCGGCGACGGCCGATTTATATGAAGCTGACCTACTACTCCTTTACTAGGATAGAATACTCATTTTATCTTTTGTTTCATGCTGCGACTGCATAGTGACCTACAGACTTCTACGTAAGTACGAACCACACACGAACCGCTCGAGCAGTTGCAGTAGTTCGGCATGCAGTAGCAGTCGATCCTGACTGCTTCAGGCTGTCTGTGTATGGCCAGCCTATGGCCACCTTTTTGGGATATTCACCACAAAATTGTATTATTGTTCAATTAAAATTCATATATTGTGATGTATCTGTCTAGTAGTGTCTAGGTATCTATAAAATCGCAAGGCAAGACTCCCTTCTGTTATTTCTCTACCATTCCAAGCTTTAATGAACTATGTTTGAGTCTTCCCAAAAGCCATCCAGTTCGTTCCATCATTTCATATACCCACACAAGAAGCTTGTTTTTTTTACTGTTCCTTCATGTATTTTTACGCAAGGAATAATATTTCTGTAGGTTATCATCTACCTTGATGAAGTATTAAGCATTGATCCATGAGTGAATTTGAAGCGTAGCGTGGAGGTTTTCAGAGAAGTTTCTTGCAAATATATTACCGTTGAAGTATAAAGGTCGATCGCACGCGGTGTGGGATACACTGAGAAAAAAAATCGGACTTTCCTTCTGAGACCGATCTTCCAAGACCGATTCCTTCTTTTTTTACCTTAGATTTCCTTCTGAATTACAAATCGAATTACAAATCGAAGGAAAACGGTATTTCGGAAGGTATTTTTTCTCTAGTAGTATTCTCTGGTAGTATTTATATTCGTCTTAGGTATAGAAGTAGGTACCTATACCTACACTTACTGTACGATAGCCAAAGGCTCCATTCAGTTAAACTATAGCACTTTAACACTTCGGCGGATCTATTTAAGATTCTATATGGAAATTGGAAGGCTTTAGCGGCACTTGTAGAGTCGTTAATTCGGACCTTACGACAAAACCCCCAGTTGTATCGGATTCCCAAGTCTCGAATTTCCATAAGAAGTATCGTGGAGTATTAGATAATGTATTTTAGTGTTGGATTAAGGGGAACGATATCTTTAATATAAGACTGAAAGCCTGCTGTTAACAGTACGTACCTAGATACATATTTTAGTTTGTAGAGATTATTGTATGTACCTCTAATGATGATTCATATATGTTTCGTTGACCCTTGTTGGCATCTAATAATAAATTTATTAAACAAAAAATTTGGTTGTTTTCATTTTTCGAATTAATACACTACAGATTTGTTACAAACTTGAACTAAATTTAATTTGCAAAGTGTACCTACAGTAGATAATATAGGTACCTACCGACCAACCGTGAGTTTTCGCAGCTTAGTTCCACCCAAGTTCATTTTCTCTTTGAGCCTAAATAATACAATTTAGCTAATATCAGTTTATTCTGTAGCAAAATTTTACGGTATTATGGTTATATAATTTGCATGAAGATGTTTTGGAAGTGCTTATTTTGCTTGGGCTTTGTAAATTTGCGAGTTCAACACGATAAAGGAATATCCAGTGAAAATGACTTTCGTCGAGAACAAACACTGTTAAAATTAGGCCTAGTTGAGACCTTGGTTATCGACCATCGATCAAAATCCACCTAGTAATGTTTCAGTACCAAGTTTCTTAATAATACTAATGAATAGCTGTTCCCCGCGATTTCACCCGCGTGGGCTACAGTTTATCGCGAAATCCTTTCTTAGCGGATGCCTACGTCGTAACATCTACCTGCATGCCAAATTTCAGCCCGATCCGTCCAGTGGTTTGGGCTGTGTGTTGATAGATCACTATGTCAGTCAGTAATCAGTCAGTCACCTTTGAATTGTAGGTCTATATCTATAGGTTTATAATATAGATTGGACAAAGTTTGTATGAAAGTTTCTTACACGTTGTCTAGTACCTACCCATAACAAAAGTTTCGAGCTTAATTTTGGGCTAGGTCAATTTGTGTGCAATGGTCCCCCGATATTTATGTATTTATTTTTTTGGAAAATTTTTACAATTTTAACACGAATAGTTTTATCTATATGGAAACTTTATGTGAACTCTCAAGACCTGCCTTTTATTTGCCTATTATCCCTTGCGGGTGGTTCGCTAGTTTGCAATAAAAAGGATGTAATTTGTCTATTTTTCATTATTTGAACATCTTCCACCAGTTAAGAAAAGTATTTTCTCAATATCTTAGAAACCTCATGTAAGCTACCTTTCAACTGACTATTTGAAAACTTTTACAGTCCAATGCACTTACATAACATTGGCGAGTGCAACAACATACGGTACTCTTGAGAGTGTGCCGAGGAATGCCGAGGAATGCCTTTGGGCATGTTAGCGTTGATGTGCAATATTTTATTGCCAGCATGTAGCTCATTGTAGCTGCTTCTCATTTACACAAACTAATATAAACATCGAGTAGAAGAATTTCTTGGATAGTGTGTCTAGTTTTCGATCTCTGGAAAGAAGATAAATAGATAAATATAATTTTTGCGTGAACCTAGACATACCGGCGTTATATATGTTGTTGAAAGCTGGAAGTCTGTGGTGTTAATGCTATAGAGAAAAGAAGAAAGTTTTTAACAGAAGTGCGAAAATTTTTCAGTCACGGCTACGTATTTTTTTTATATTTTTTTATGGATATTTTTTATATGAAAGCCATTAATTAAAAAAAAAGAATTGCATTCTACTATCCTACTAATATTATAAATGCGAAAGTTTGTATGTGTGTGTGTTTGTGTAAATGTTTGTCACCACGTATCACCGTAACTACTAAACCGATTTTGATGAAATTTGGAATGGAGATAGCTTATACCCTGGAATAACACATAGGTTACTTAAACTATAACGAGATAACTAAAACGGAATAACAAAAAGTGTGTAATTAGAATGAAGCGACAAAACTCATAAAAACTGCGATTTCATGAACATCACAAATATTAGCGCACGACATCCCAATCGTAGCACTTACCTGATTTACAGCATTTCCAATTCCCATTCACGCTAAAACAACTTGGACATGCAGCACTCCAGAGAGTATACCGAGAAATGTGTCCCGAGGTCATGACAGCGCTGATATCAGCGCTACGGTTCATAAATCAATGCAATGGCCTTTGCCTTAGAGCGGTTTCAGGCTGGGCGTATATGGACGTTTTGTCATACGCGCTCTACATTTCGCACTTCCAAAAACCGGCCTCGCGTAAACGCGCTTATTCCGTTCCGTTCTTGATCGTTCGAACCGGTAGTGTTGAGTCTGTATCAATGAACATGGATCTCTCTCGCAGTGCGCGCTCTTTCCGTATCCCCCAGGAACCTTTTTCCGTCATAAAAAGTAGCCTTTGTGTTAATCCAGGGTATAAGCTAAAATTACACTCAAATCCATTCAGTTGTTTTTGCATCAAAGAGTAACAAACATCTATATGTACATACAGGAGAATTATAAAAATATAAATAAGCAGCATCCTCGGTCGTACGAGTTGCGCGTATGGTAAAAAGCGCCAATACGCGCCTACACGAGCTTCTAAAAACGCGCGTATAAATCGCTAGTTTGAAAGCGCCCTTAACGTACCCGTATTGCTGGGTAGGTAGGCTTTGGCTGGCGGTGGTTTTGGAATGCAATATTATTGTGGAGGAGATAATGCTAGCTGATGGATCTGATCAAGTGGTATGCGAACTGTCTGGAGTTATAGCGCAGTCTGGGTTTTGGATTCCTAAAGATTTCGATCTTAATGTACCTATTGTCACTTTTCAAAGCCGCTGCTACAGATGTAGATTACATCGGTTTTTCTTTATATTGCAGTTTATTAATAAGCTCTTGTGAGTGGTGAGATGCATATTTAAAAACAAATAGTGTTGCCAACTATTTTCAACAAAAATAAAAGTATAATAAGATGGAGGAAAATGTAACATCTACTATTTGTTTGAAGCTTATTTTCTATTTTTATCAGAGCTTTTGCGCAGCTTACAATTCCTCGTTATTTTATAAGACTTCGTAAGCCTCACTACGAATAAAGTAAGATATAAAATAAATTATTGCAAAGAATCATTTTTTTTATTAAATTTGTAATAGTGCTCTATTTCTATCGTCCCACCACTTTGTAATTATTACAGGGCAATTTAAGCGTCACAACGCCCTAATAAGTCGCATATATCAACATTCGCGTGGATCGTCCAGAAGCGTCGTCCGCGAATATGGAGCGGTTGCGTCGACTCCTCGAGATGACGAGGGTCGTCACAGCTTTCATTCCGTGCCGCCGCGCGCGTCGGGGCTGCCACACGAATGATTTATCGGTCAATGAAAAGGTATATTTTTGTGTTCTAGAAAAAAAAAACACCGAATAGGTAGGTATACAAGGTACTTTGATTATAGTATCTACTTATTATAGCTTTATTTTACACGTTTATACTTTGCTAACTATGCCCGATTTTTTAAGCTACTGCTTCCTTATGTCCACTGTGGCAGTTTTAGAGGTCGTTAGGAATTTACCGAATTTTGTCCTTTTCTTTAACCTCAACTTATTTCATAATGGCTTTCCCTAAAGTGGCTGTTATGTCTATTAGCTAAATAAACAATGTTTCAAATTAACAGTAACCCAGATATCCATTGTTTGACAGCCCTATGCGGCGGGTAGGCTTTGGTTACATAATCGTCACCGCTCCGGGGCATTGGGACTCTTAACTCCAACTTGACACGGCCTATTTCTGTACATTCTGTGAAATTTGACATCTTTGCCACTCTTTGCCGCTTTCGAGTGTTCAGAAAAGAGCGAGGTTTGTTGACTATGAAAAGGGAAGACCGTAAATAATGAACTCGGGTGGCTGATAGTGTCATTCAATTTCGTAGTGGACGTTTTTTCAGTAGGTACATAAAAGGTTTAGCGTTGTAATAAAACCCAGATTTCTCGAGCACTTTTTCTAGCTATGCCAAGTCTTTGCTCTTTTAGGAATTGGTTTTAATTAAAATTGACTTTAGCTAGAAGGTTGATTTGAGGATCAGCTGGTAGGTTTTCAAACGGTATATGATTTGTGGATGACGATATTCATATGGAGTAAAAAAAAAGCACAAATGGATCTAGAAATTTGAACATAATATATAGTTATATTAAAAAAATTAATTACTACTATTTAATTACTCCGCTCTACTAACTCGGCCTATTCTGGTAGACAATCGACCTGTGTCACTAAGAAAGAAATCTCACTATCGTGCCAAGAAACGTTATCGTTAAACGGTCCTGAATATTTGAGGTGATCACTTCCACATCTTATCGTACAAAATGCGAATCGATGGAGTTCTTGCCAGTTCCTTTTTTTGATCTTTCGAGGTGTATCTGTACTTTTGCGTCACATCTTTTCAGAATAATCCTACTAATATTACGTGAAAGTTTGTGAGTATGGATGGATGGATGTATGTTTGTTACCCTTTCACGCAAAAACTACTGAACGGATCCGAATTAAATTTGGAATAGAGATAGCTTATACCCTGAAGGCTTTTACCCGAACGGGGTCTATGCATGAATAAAATTAGTAATTTGATAGTTGGAGAAATAATAAATTATACTAATTACAAAATATATACATTAAATATTATATTTTCCTAAATATTATTAAACTATGAACTGTTAATAACTCTAATAACAAAATTGAATTAAAAATGTATTTGATTATGAATATCAAAGGTTAATATGTTAAGTTAACAATTGTTATCATATAATTTATGTACTATGCATGGAATTAAATAAAGCTTATTATTATTATTATTATACCCTGAATTAACACATAGGCCACTTTTTATCCCGGAAAAGGTTCCTGCGGAATAACGGGAAGACGCGGATGAAACCGCGGGGCGCAACTAGTTTAGGATAAAAGTTAATGCCAGTTCCGTGGATATGCTTAAAATTTCACATACCTAATAAATGTTGACCGTGAGTTTCAATTCAATAAATGAAACTATCCAGGCTAGCCATAACAAAGCGATCCTAAAACAATGCTCTGGCCATTTGCCAGAATACGCACAACAATAAGTTAATTCCCCATTCATTTGAGCCGTTTTGGGCCAAATCTGAGGCGTGTTGGGTTTACTGCGTCCCTCGAGCACCACCTAAATTCAAGGACCGAATAATCGAAATTTTCAGTTTAGCACAAAGAAAGGTATGGTGTCATGCCTTTAGTTACAGATAATATCAGTAAAGATATAAATATTCAAACGTGCAATGTTTTTAATTTACCTTTAAAGAGTTAGGCTATATCGGAGGCTTTCTAGTGGTTTGATAACTCCAACTCTAGGCCAACCCACACTTGGCCCACGTAGTGGAATATGACCCATATTTCTATCCCTCTGTCTCTTTTAGAGATGGCCTGTATCCCAGCAGTGGGATCATATTAGACTGATGATGATAATGATTTCAACTTCAATGACAAATACATATAAATTCAAATCAGTTATACCTATATCTAAACATTAAATTAAGTAAGCATTTCTATTATCATACCGCTATTATTGTATACCTGATAAACACGTTAAATGCTGCTGCTTTCTACCCTTGTCCAAATTCCTTTTCCAATGTGAATGTCACCGCTTTATAATTTACGGCACTGCGAGCTTACTGGGCTTGATTATGGCTATGAATCATTGCGGATCAAACGCGCAAATGTGCGCGTGGCTAACGGAAATATTTACTTTATAATACGCGGATTTGGACAAAAACAATTTAATTGAAAATTCTTTGTAACAGAGGGGTGGTGTATCCAAAGGTTCTATTGTTTCCGTCTGAGAGCGTTACAGAATCAGTCAGAGAGTCAGTCAGTCAGTCGTTGATGACTTTAAATAAATAATTAAAAAAGGTCAATTTTATTAATATGAAAAGTTTCTGAAGCAAAGATAAATGAAGTCATTCAGCGATAAATGTAGCCGATTATAAGTAGGTACTCCATTTTCCATATTTTTACTAGATCAGTAATGTGTGCTATATAAGATACCAAATAAAAACTAAAATACTTACAAACCTGGGCACACGCATGTTTTTTTAGGTGATAGCCAAAAAGGATTTGAAAATTCATCTCTAAAATTAATTCAAAAGAGTCATAGGGGGTATTCAAGTTTGTTTGGAAAAAATATCAACAAGGTGGATTCAAAGTTGACATTAAACAAGCTATGGTACCTACTATAGTTTGTTTTGTTTTCTTTATGTGTGTTTCCCACGTTCAGTGTATTCCACCAATGTCAAGTAGGTATTTAAATTGTTAAATAATGATGATGACGACATGACATGATATTGTAGCCCAGCTACAAGCCAGTTGAAAGATATTTATACGAAACTTATTTTATTTTTTGTACCTGGCAATTATTGTACTTTATACGAAGTGGATACACGAAACTTACGGTATCGAAACTTTACGCAACAAGACGATTTAGAGTTATGTTGATGTTTGTGTAACACAAACCTCCCATCAAATAACTGTTATACAGTTATCGGTTGATATTCTCAACTCACTGGCTCTATCTAAATCGATCAGGTTTATGGCCCTTACACCGGCCAGCAGTTGGCATTAAATACTGCCTCGCTCGTTGGTAAGTGGCATTAGTGGTTTTACTACACATAAGTAGATTTAAATTGGGGAGGCTTCAAGTTACAAGTGACAGGAAGATAAGAATCGTCAGAGCAAATGTGACAAACCTTGCGGATAGCATCTCTAAAGTTCAATATTGCAAGCCTCATATTATTGTTTTATATTCGTATATTTTTTATTATTTATATAGACACAATAAATAGTTTAAAAAAATAATTTATAAATCACATATGTAGGTAATTAAATAAGTGGGCACGATAGGCCATATTTTACCTAACTGCGAAAGAAGGAGGGTTATGTTTTTCGAGTGTATGTATGTATTTTTTTTGGCACGGCCTGTAGCCTAAATGGCTACACCATTTACCGATTATAACATACCTACTAGTTACGCCCTGCGGTTTCACCCGAGTCTTCCCGTTATCCTGTAGGAACCTTTTCCCTGGATAATAAGAAGCCTATGTGTTAATCCAGGGTATAAGCTATTTCCATTCCAAATTTCATCAAAATTGGTTCAGTAGTTACGGTGATACGTGGTAACAAACATGTTTAAGATGATGAACGCAATCGGCAAATGTGTTCAGCAACTTTTGTCGCTGACGGTACCACAGAAATGTTTGCACACTACTGCTTGGCAATTGAATAACTGCCAGTTTACAGTGTAAGAACTGGAAGTTCTCACAGATATTCAGTAATAAAGTGGAAGCGGTAGTGTTATCGCGCTAGATCGAGCATAGCAGTAAAGCTAGCAGCTTTATCGTCCTCTTGATATAAACTTAAAACGATCCTGTTGCGACTTAATTCTCTGGTTCCCATTTCTTTGCAAATGAGGTAAGTAATAAAATGAGCTACCTTTGCTTGTTAGAGATCCGTGACCAAGAAGTGTTAACGGAACCCTAGTTTCTGAGCTTACGATGTCTGTCTGTCTGACCGTCTGTCAGAAGGCTACCTCAGTAATTTTAAAAAGTACCTAACTGGTTTAATTTTTTAGATTATGCATTGGGGTGAAACTTATCTTGGCAGTTATAAATAAACTTTTTAAGAGTTTTCCCAAGTAGTTACGAATAGAATAGCTAAATCGTGGTTCGAAATATACAAATATTTTTTTTTTCTCCTATTTAAAATTAGTTGAACTTGTTTTGGTTTACAGATTAATCTTGATTAGTATAAACTAATAATTAGGGTAATTTATACTAAACAAAAAATATGGTTTTAATTTATTAATGTTTCACCTAATATTACAATGTGTTCAATTTAAACCCCTTCTCTCAGCATATCCATATAAGAGAAAGTTTACTAAGTAGGCCTTCCTATTCAAATATATTCATGTTCATTAGTCAATTACCTCAAATCTCTTCAAGTTACGTACTTATCAGTACACTTACATCCAACAAGATAATGAATTTGTATTCAAACGAGCTTTATCTTACTTGCCCAGTTAAGCTCAAAGCAAGTACTGACCACTAATGTGCCTATAAACTTGGCAAGAAATTTTCTACACAAGTTTTTCAATGGGCTTGATCGCATAAATATTGCATGCGATTATACACTAAAGCTGTGCACCTACTGATAAACTCTGTACAAGTGACTTTTAACGTGTAAACATTTAGATACAGCAGTGTTGTGATAAAACCTGTAAACAATTGTTCAGGCATAACTTGCTAATCAATTCATAACTTTATTTTACTTAGCACCTCCTAGTATAGCATCGCTATTAGATAACGTAGGTTTCTAGAAAGTTAGCCATTATAAGCTTCGCTGTCAATGACAGTGTTTTCCGGAGACAGGAAATGACAAGCTTTATCGCAAAGACTTTAACAACTTCGTTTGCGTCTTAAACGTCGTGTTGATGTTGAAGTGATAATGTTTACTGCTCAGCAATTAAATAATATTACTAAGAAATTTTAAGCCCAAAATAAAACTGCCGCGGAAATAAGTACATACCTAAAAGACGTTAATCGGTATACCTACTTGCTTTAATTTAATCACATACTAACTACGTAAAAAGTATATTTTATGCTGGTTTTAAATACTCGTCAAGAGTCTCGAGAGTAGAATTCTCGGCGAGACACGTGTGCGTATATACATGCTCGCTCTCGCTTCTCTCGCGAGAGTCAACAACTACGACTCCTTTGACTCGGAGGCAGGAAATTGACGCGCGACCGAGAGGTGGCGAGTTGAGCTGAGAGCGACAGAGAGACGAGATGAGAGCGAGAGAGAGAAACGAGGCGAGAGAGAAAAACGAGACGAGATGAGAGCGAGTGAAACACAAGATGACACATCAGGTGACTTGTAGTCAAAAGCTACCCTGAAAATAGTAAAAAAAGAGAGCGAGAGCGAGAGAGAGACGAGATGACAGCAAGAGCAAGACGAGACGAGTGCGAAAGCGAGACGAGACGAGTGCTAAAGCAGGAAGAGACGAAAGCTCCGTGAGCATACTCGCTATCTTGTGATGTATCGACGAGAGTTTTTAGATGGCATTATTTTTTATTCTGAGATAGTAATATTATTTTAAATTATGTACTCAGACACTCACAAACATTCGCTTTTATAATGTTAGTAGGATATGTAATATGGTGAAGGTTTATTAATTATTATAGTGAAAGGACTCTTCATTTTAAGAATGTAGAATTTTCTTGCATAAGTAAACTAGACAACAAACGGCCATTAGAAACGTCGTTGTTAATTTCTCTGACCTACTTCCGAAAGAATGCCATGTTTTCCTTCTGCATCCGTCAACGCGAATTAACGCTATTTCTCATCAGACACGGCTATCTCTTCAAACCCATCCAGTTATTTGTTTTTCATCCCTAATTACATCACACGTCATTTGTAATGGCCCGGCCAAGATGGTTCTTATAATAAAAAGTTAATTTCCTTAATTTGGCCTCCTCTTTCGACGAACCTATTCTCTGGATTCCCGTAATGAGAAAACTCCTGCTTATTCACGTTTTTAGGTATTCTCTTTCACTTACATTTCTTTTTTTAGTGAAATTCATTGGGAGACTCGTCCGCTTTTTAATCATTTTTATTAGGGTTAGGTAGAGTAGAGCCTGCCGTCTTTTTATTTTCTTTCACTTTGACCACTATAATTTCATCATTATGCTTTTTACCTTTGTGTTTCGACTTTTCGCCCTTTTTGGAGAAGAAACGGGCCATAAAATTAACGAATTTGTTTTCCGCGTTTGCACATTCCTGCGAATGGCGAGGTGATCGACGAACTTGAACGTGGGGAACGCCATTCATATCGTCATTCGCAATAACTACCCTCTGCGTATGTGGTGTGAACGGAATTTTGTTGTGGTTTCATCAGCTGTCGTTCTCGATTGGTTGAGCAGCAAAAAGGCAATAGCGGGGCACAGATAAATACTTGTCTGAAATTGTTACTTTATATTCACTCATTTTATCGAATAAAGTTATGCATTTTCCTTCAAAACTACATGAAATTTAATGTTTTCAATTGCCCAAATGGCGGACTATTTTACGCAGCAATATTATTTACCATGTGCCTCCACCACATGACATTATAATATCCTAAATATTTCCCAAAAAGCAAAACGCTTTATCAAAACATCTCACCCCTTCGCGTGAATGTATACACGACATATTTATGAAGACGCATAATTACATCATGAAATATTCATAAAACACAAGCGTTATTGTGACTGTGTTCCGATAAATTATAAATTACACACACACGCACACATTTTAAATTTATGAGAGTTTATATTTTACATGAAGTAATTGTAAAGACACAAAGGAATTATTTTATAACTCGAGCAAAAAAAGTTTTCTCTAGGCAAAGTTACCTACTAGTATGGTTTTACTAACATAAGAGAGTTATGATTATCACTTAAAACCTTGATCATTAGAATAACATTAAAATTAAAAAAACCCCGACATCTTGGACCGATTTTCATCAAACATATAAAGAACTAAATCGAAATCGCTTCTCCGTTCGCGAGCTACGGTGCCACAGACAGACAGACAGACACGTCAAATTTATAACACCCCTCTTTTTGCGTCGGGGGTTAAAAAACAGCTCTGTCTCGCATAATTTTCTTGACTACAACGGTTCATCGCCCTCCACATTAACCTAGCTCCATCTACCCCAGTAAACACCTTTCTGGAAAAAAATACAATATACTTATATAACATCAGGTTTGCTTATATAATCTTCCCAAAGAAAATATGTAACATTTGTGAGGCAAATTACTCCTCATGCCCGCCTAATGCGGTTAAGATTATTGCTCTAATGTAGGAACATTTTTTCTACGAACAAGGGGAAAAAGACTAAATTATACGCTCCTATAACTAATGCACCTTTGAAGAAGTGAACTTTATAGCGATGATGGCTCAGTGACGTCGGCTTGCGATCCGTAGGACGTGGATTCGAATCTTACAATAAGCTTAAGCTTTCGGTGAAGGAAAACATCGTGATGAAATCATAGCTTGGTGGTAGGGTATTTTTTAGTACTCGCCTGGCTAGCTACCACTCTCTTGTTAAAAATTTGTCGCCAAGCACCTATCGGTGTATTCGGTGTATTCCGGCAACCTCACTTGAGAGCCAGTTCCCAGTCCAGGCGACCACATTGTCACTTAACATCAGGTGATTTGTGGTCAAATGCTACACTGTAAATAGTAAAAAAAAGTTATAACAAAGGAATACAAATTATTTTTATTTGTTAATTTGTATTGCTGATTATATTTACAAAACAAGAAACCTTTCCAATCAAAAGGACCATAATGATGTAGGACCCAATTAAGATAAAAGTGCAGGCCACACGCTATCTTGTAATTGTAAATTACTTTGACTCCGTTTCTATTACTGTTATTAATTTCCCTAAACAATGGTAATGAATTAGGGTGACGTTATATATGCAAAGAGAATATAATCACTTCGTTCTGTTGTATGTCATAATGATGGCATTTGATAAACATGACTCATGTCATAAGCGGAGAACAGTAAAAACAATAATTCTAAATGTGCCCTAAAATTTGCTCAGTTTGTGAAAGAGTGAATCTGTTTCTTTGATACTCTTTCATGCTGAAGCGGCTCATCGGATTACAATCAATTTTAGAATGGAGACAGCTATATATTAACACATAGGCTACTTTTTATTGTAGAGTAAGACTCAAAAACTGCAGGTAAAATCGGGAGACACAGCTAGTAACGAATAGTGCCGTTACACGTTATTCTGTGAACTATTTACTCTCACTCAGATTCAATTTGCTCAAACAGATGTATCGAATTAGCGCATCACTATTGTACCAGGGTTGACGCATGGCTGAATCCAAATCCCAAAAAAAGTAAACACCACGTCTTTTAACGATTTGAACACCTATATACTCGCAAATAAATAAAATCGTATGCATGTATGAAGAGTTTTATTAAAAAAGGTCTAATAGTTCTAATTTAATTTGCTGGTAGACAAATCTATAGATATATGTCACGCCCATTAAAAACACTGCCCAAGATGTCATGAGCTTTGAAAGATCTGTTTAATACTAAAATTTAAAGAAAATCGCAATAAGTTTTTACTAGGTTTTCATCTAACCGCAGGGTAACGTTTGACCACAAGTCACATGATGTTAAATGAAGATGTGGTCGAAGTTGGCACCATACAACTTATGTCTAACATAACTACCTAGTTAAATAGAGCTGACCTACTGAATACCAACCCTAAAAGCCATTGAATTGAGGAACTAATCGAGTTGCCTGTCCAATGATCCTGCATGTCGGACACACAATAAGGCAACGTCCCTTGAGATTGCAGACGTTCGGTAAAACAATGCAGACAAGCCGGGGCTAGCTCTTGACTCATTCCCTGTGTAATACTAGCCTAACTCCATTGAAGTAAGGTTTGATCGAAGTGGTAGTGACATAGAGACATTTCATGAGACGCTGACCTGGATAAGTTCGTGAGTGAGAATGAAAATAGAAATGTTAGAATATTGGCATAAAAGCATTGCACTGTCCGGAGAGACTATTTTATTTTATTACTAGCTGTTCCCCGCGATTTTACCCGCGTGGGCTACTGTTTATCGCGATAAAAAGAATTCTATGTCCTGGGGAAGCACATAGAATTCTTTTTATATCTATCTATACCTACCCGTCTCCGTAACAATTTTCAATTAAATCGGTTTTTTTTTTTTTTTTTACTATTTACAGGGTAGCGTTTGACCACAAGTCACTTGATGTTACGAGTAAGTGACGATGTGGTCTAAGATGGCGCCACGCTACACCTGGACTGGGAACTGGCTCTCAAGTGAGGCTGCCGGAACACACCGATATGTGCTTGGCGACAGATTCTTAACAAGAGGGTGGTAGCTAGCCAGGCGAGTACTAGAAAATACCCTACCACCAAGCTATGGTTTCATCACGATGTTTTTCCTTCACCGAAAGCTCAAGCTCATTGTAGGATTCGAACCCACGTCCTACGGATCGCAAGCCGACGTCACTACCACTGAGCCATCATCGCTATAAATCGGTTCAGTAGTTTAGGCGTGAAAGCGATACAGACAGACAAGAGTTACTTTCGCATTTTAGGATTTTTTTAGGGATTTTTAAAGTAACTGAATCGTATACGACAATACGAGCAAGCTGCTCGGCTGATGGTAAGCGTCACACTTGCTTATTATAGTGGTATACAAAATTTTGAGCTTTATAGGCAAAATTCTGCTCGTCACTTTCTGATATCGGTGTCGTTCCGTTGTACATTTTTTTTAAACTAAATCAAGTTTGACATGTCTAATACCAAGGTGTGTCATCAGCTGAAAATAGGCTTTGGACATTCTTGTCTGAGGAAAAACAGCATGACTTACATATAAAAATAAAAAACAGTATTGCTGTCCTATTTTGACCACGGAAGTAAAGAAAGGACAACTTTTAGACCTGTCAAATTTAGTTAGTCTTAGAAAATACATTTACACCATTTGTTGTTTAATCACTTTCTGCCCTGTAGTTTCACTATAGAAACAATGCCCTTCAACCTGGAACACAGTAATGTTTGCACACCCCTTGGGGGAGGAATAACTGCCAAAGTGGTACTTTTCCAGGTGGGTACAAAGGAGGATTAATGCTAACAGCATTTTCTGCCAGTCATCCTAGATATATTCGTTGCTAATGATACGTACGTCAATACAGTCATCCCATCAATTTTACTTCTCTCTCTACCGCATTTATAGCATCATAATTGTTTTTTTACGAGCAGTTGACCTCCGAATTCCCCAGATAAATTATGCGTATGAGTCAACCTTCTTTAGCTTTGTTTAAACTGTGGAACATAAAAAAGCTATAAAACAAAATGCATGGACGTAAATCCGAATTACCCTTCACAGGCTGGTTTCTTTTAACTTTTAGATAAGTGTAGGAGTAAGAAGAATTCATAAATTGGTCGTTTCCGAATTCGTGGTCAATTAACGGATATTAATAAATTATCGATCCACGGTTTGTTCTATTGCACACAGGTCTATTTGAAATCTAGAAAATAGTTGGCATTCGTAAGTACCTACATAATGTTATTATAGTGGGGTTTGAAACTACTAAAACGTTAGTAGAGTAGGTATTTCAGACTCGCAATACTTATTGTGCCGAGATAAAATAAGCACAAAGAAACACTACAGGAAAAATTGTACATGATTTAATAAAGAATTTCCCAAAAGCCCAAATTCAGCGGAGAATTTCTCCCTTAGTCTCTTAATTTTCTTTTAAACAAAGAGATTCCACCTATGTACTGATATTAAACGTACTTCCAACGTTCCTACTAATATTATAATTATTGTGAAAGTTTGTGTGTATGTGTTTTTACCACTTAGCTCCGTAACAGGTAAACACATTTTCATTAACATAAGATCTTGGAATGGAACATATTATTATTAACATTTAAAATGTGTCTATTTAGTTTTTCACATTTATTGAAAATATTTAGGTCAAAAAGCCTAAATAACAAACAAAATCCCACTAATATTATAAACTTGAAACTTTCTGAGTTATGTATGGATGGATGGATGGATGTTTGTTACTCTTTCACGCAAAAACTACTGAACGGATCTGAATGAAATTTGGAATGGAGATAGTTTATATCCTGGATTAACATATAGGATACTTTTTATCCCGCAAAAGGTTCCTGTGGGATAACGTAACGGAAGACGCGGGTGAAACCGCGAGGCGCAGTCAACTTCACATAAATAAACCTTAAAATATAAAATGAAACTACATAACAAACTAAAAAATATAACTACCTAAATAATAAACCTCTACCAGTTAGCAATGTTCCCAAAATGCTGGTCGCATTGCCCCTTTGAATGGCAATGCCCATGTGCAATATAAGGGCCAGCATTTTGATCACGGGGAGCATCGACCAGTCTCTTCTCGATATATATTTAAACTAGCTGACCCGGCCACGCGTTGCTGTGGCTAACAGCATAATGTTAAAATGTAGCTTATATGACACGTTCGTAGATTTACCATAGCAGCGCCATCTATTGATTACTTACTTAACCCAGTCGAAAGGTATCAACATCTGTTAGAATCATTTGGAGTTAACAGACAATTGTGACTGTCAAATAATAACAGACAAATAATTAGCAATAAATTAAAATTGCGACTATAATTTGAGATTTAAACTATCCTATCTCTCAAGTTGGATCGAACTGCACATGGTGTGCGAATTTTATTATAATCGGTTAAGTGGTTTAGGAGTCCATTGAGGACAAACATTGTGACACGAGATTTATATATATTAAGATTGCTTTTGCTCCCTCTCCCCATCCTTTATTTAGTAGGATACAACTTATCTAAGTATTAGATATTCTTTCTCAAAAATGTGATCACTACAAAACTTTAGGCGAATTTTATTCAGAATTCCTGCGAGAACCGGGAATCCGTGGGTGTAACCGTGGGCGCTGCTATATATATAGTACGTTCATATTATCCAGCCAAAATTGTAATACTTCGACATTAATTAAATTCAGTCCGCAGTCCGCCGCCCGCAATGGTTCGGCATGGGTTAGAGAAAACTGTTACATTACGTTCTACATTCTTGTTATATTCTTAGTCGGGATTCCGCAAATAATTCCTGGAATGGCATTTGAAACTAGGAGAAAAGGTATTCAATTCAATAAGTTTCATTCTCACGTCACTCTGACGTGCCCCTGCGATTTCATTTAAACGTGATCCGAACATCTGTTGGATTTATAGGAGAGTTGCAGAAATTGTAAAACCGAACCTTTTAACGGTCTAGACTTAAAATCTGTTTGAATAGGACTTTGATTTCATTACCTATCCGTTCATTTTATTGTGAGAAATAAAGTTTAGTTTATTTACAATTGTACGGATTGCCTTTAAAAAGGTTAACTGAAAAAAATAAATTTTATCAAATGTATTTTAGCACCATTTGCAGAAGATAGATAATGTTTTTTAGTGATTTATCGCTACACTAGAAAATAAGACAATATAAAAGGAAGATGCGTAGTTTGATTTTGTACAAATAATCAGTACCTACACCATAAACGATTTATCTAATTCACTGAAAATAATAAAAGCAAAGTTTAACGGCTTTCTAACAATCGATCAGATTAAAGTATTTAATTACGTCCATATAATACAGTATTTTATGTACCTATATATAAATGAGCCTGCGTTTGGCCAAACTCATGGTAAGCGACGATGCGGTCGAAGGTGGATCACGCTGGCCCACGAGGTGCCTATTCACTTTAGTCTTAAAAATAACCAGGTTGTAACCATTAGGAAACAAAGCAGAAATCATTTGAAAAAACACGAAACTTCAGAAATAACTCAGTTACATATTGACTCCTAAATTGGAGCAAGACAAAGCCTATGCTGTTCCTGAATAAAATTTCATAGAAAGCTTAGCAAACAAGCCTGATGGAGCGCGCCATTAGGAGCCATGCATAAATTGTTAGTTTAGTGACAGCAAACACGACCCGTGTTGTACTTTCCATTGTTTTTGAAGGCAAATTGATGTACTACTTTTTTTTTTAGTTGCGGCTTCGCACGCTTGTTGCTGTTGACGGTGTTTTTTTTTTGTGTGTCTAATGTTGACATAATTTCGAAAATCATTTTATTTATGTGCACAGTTTCTTGGAAATCTGCGTTCTTGAAATAACACCTCGATGCGTAATTTGCTAAATATGCCTTTGATATTTATTTAAATGATTTGGCGATCGAAAACTTTATACTAAAACTTACATAATGTATTTTCAAATTAGGTAGTAGGTACTAATAAAATAACATTGAGTGAAACACTAATCGATCAGCCAATATGTTACGCGTATAAAAATTCTTACCACTTTTTGTCTATAAAAGACGGATAAGATCTTCTTTTGTGACACTTAATTTTTTTTGTAGTTCTAGCTTTCAATTTCTTTGTATTGTTGTTTTACCAATAAAGAGTAAATCTAGATCTATGTCTATATCTTATTTTATTATGTAAGTACATACGAGCAAGAAGTAGTAAGTGCTAATTACATACCTACATTACAAAGAATAAAATATTATTGTTACAAAGCAATAAATTATGATGTGACATATCGAAACCACAAAACAATGTGTGTTCCCATTATTCAAAAACAATAGGGAATTCAAATGACAACTTTCATCTACATCTCATCCATTTAAAGTCACGGCTTTTACGTTGGCGAGGGAGATAAATAATAAATCATAATTAAATTTATTCTATTCCGTACCTGAAGGGCAATTTGATCGATCAGTGAAATATTGATATTTATTATATCTGGAGTGATATTTCGTTTTCTTTTTGAGCTTTTTGTGTACCTACTTATCGATATGAAAAGTAACTTTAATTAATTATTTTTTTATTGCTATTGACGTAAGGACTTTTACAACGAATTAATTGGAGCGACTAGTCCACCAATTTAAGGTCGCTCAGCGGGCTATGGAAAGAGCTATGCTTGGGGTTTCTCTGAAAGATCGAATCAGGAATGAGGTAATCCGTCAGAGAACTAAGGTCACCGACATAGCTCACAGAATTAGCAAGCTGAAGTGGCAGTGGGCTGGTCACATAATCCGCCGAACCGATAACCGTTGGGGTAGACGTGTTCTTGAGTGGAGACCGCGACTTGGCAAACGTAGTGTAGGACGTCCTGCGACAAGGTGGAGCGACGACTTGCGCCGAGTGGCTGGCAGTAGTTGGATGAGAAGAGCCGAAGACCGGGCTCAGTGGCGTACCTTGGGAGAGGCCTATGTCCAGCAGTGGACTGATACAGGCTGATGATGATGATGATGAATTGGAGCGACGACTTGCGCCGAGTGGCTGGCAGTATTTGGTTAAGAAGAGGCGAACAATGAGGTTACTGGGGTACCTTGGGAGAAGTCTATGTCTAGCCGTGGACTGACACCGGCTGATGATGATGCTGGTGATTGACGTAAGGTTCTTATTGGTACCTACTAAAAAAATTACACATTTTGTAATTCAAAGCGGGATAGGGAGTAATATAGTGTTAAGATTTTTTTTATTTTGTTTTATTCTAATTTTATTTAGGGATTTTTACAATATTTGGCATGCCAGTCCCATCGTACCCTAACCATGTAATCACTAATGCAAAAATAACTGGTACAGAGATATTGCAGCATCACTTGTTGGTTCCGCTAATAGGTTTATAAAAGTACCAATATCATACTTATTCAAGTTGTATTTTTGCATTAGTGGTTCTCTCGCAGTTTTGTTCCTCACACATTCCATCAACAAGTGATGGACATCTTCGACCGTTCCACAAACTTCACAATTTGGTGAGCTAACCTTTTTCATAAGGTAACCAAACTTGTTAGATGGATAGTGTCCGGACCGTGCCAAAATAAAAATTAAGTATTGTGTTGAAAGATTAGGTACATAAATAAATTGTAGATTTCAACTTCCACGCGGACAAAGCCGCGAGGCAAGTCGCTAGTGATATCATAATTGTTGATTAACAACTCCTTATTTTTCCTTTGCCATATTTTAACGTTATCTTTGACACTTGTTTATTCGAGTCAATGCTGTTTCAATTTATATGACTATCATCTTACATACAAGTATTATGTAGTCACGGCGATGAATCATATCATATGACTCGGCCTGACACCTATATTGCACGGACATCAATTAAAGATAACGTCTCCATCAAAAACAATGGCCGAAGTATTACTTAACAAAGGGCGTGTTTGACAAATCATCACTTGTGCATCAAACTACAAAGGTTATCTATTAAAATGTATTCTGTACAACTTTATCACAGTTCGATAATTGGAGTCGCGTGGAATAGTGACGAAAGCACAGTGTTAGTTGTTTACTGTGACAAAGTAGTTAAGTGTAGATTGCCTGTCCATTGTTTCCAGAATGAGGCTGGCCCACAAGCCGTAGAGATCGATCACTGTGATTAAGGATCGTTAGGGCTCTTGAGGCATATTGGTGATATTGGGAACGCCGTGGTGGTCTAGCTGAGTTTGTTGAATATATAAATAACTAGCTGCGCCCCGCGGTTTCACCCGCGTCTTCCCGTTATCCCGCAGGAACTTATTTCCGAGTATAGTTTTGACCTTTTTATAGGATTCTTTGTATCTAGGCTATCAGAACGCGCGCAAACACAAAATTAAATTTATGAAATAAATTGTATTTTCCTCTCTATTTACTGTTTAATGAAACAAGTTTTAGTACAAAAAGAAGTGGAGTGTGTACCTACTCGTATAACCAAAAACTTTTACAGTTGCAAAATTAAACGATGAAATAAGAAGGCAGGCATCCAAGACTGTTCGTACAATTTTAATAACTGTGGTAGTAGTTCTATTAATTGTGTACAAAAAATTAACCTGTAAAGTAAACATACCTACTTAGTAAAATATAAAGTTGCAAGGAAATTTGCAAATGTGAGAAGAATGTATAAAAGCATACCACGCCATTCAAGGCCGTCATATACTTTTATAAACACCATTTACAAAATTCAGTCCCGATATATATCTTTTGCAGTCACCTCTGTGTAATTAAGTTTTATTTAATCTGTCAATAGTGATTTACATTAACCCATTGTTTCATACTTTATAAGTGCATCGAAACGAAAATCAAAATTTACATTTAATCAACGGCTACACATATTTCATGCTCGGCTCTACATTAGCATTATCAATTATTGAAATGGAATCAGCATAGGCCTACTATTTAGTAGGTGAATTTGCATAAGAATTTTTCAATCCACCGTTTTCGAGAACACTAACTCTTATTGCAATGGATTTAAGGAAGTTTTTTATTTGATCGTCGATCAATTGCATCGTTAGGATGATATCGCTCGCCCACGCTTGTCTGAAGTCACAAGAACTTAATTAGTCGGTTCTCAACAAGTCGTCCAGCTTTATTTATTGTCGAACACAATTCAACTGATTGTAAGGAATACCTCCTAAGACGACGTTCTAAAGAAGATGAATGCAGCGAACGTCCAAAGAAAATAATTACAACGCGGCGATAGATCACGTCACATAAAAACGAATCGCCAAGAAAAACGATTAATTTTTTTTGTGACGAAGATCGTTTTACTTATGGAATAATTAAATATTCTATGTTAATCTGTGAGTTAGCTGCAGCATCATAATGTTAATGACTGGATTACTCGAGCTTTAGCTATAAAAAATGTATAAGAGGAGATATATGTACTTAATTAAGTATTTAAATAATTATTAAGTTTAGAAAACTTCCTATTTCTTAACTTGTTCCTGTCCCGTTACAAAAGTTTGGGTGTCTTGTCTGTGTCAAAAGTTTGAAATGCACGGAGAAAAAAGACCTTCCGAAATACTGTTTTCTTTCTGAGTCAAAAGGGAAGGATTTGTGATTCAGAAGGAAAACTAAGGTAGAAAAAGGAAGGAAGCGGTCTTGGCAGGTAAGACTCAGAAGGAAAGTCAGATTTTTTTCTCAGGCTGTATTGGATTTTCGATACATATTACGTACCCAGTTACCCACATAATGCATCGTGATGAAAACGTAGCTTGATGGTAGTGCATTTACTAGTGCTTGCCTGGCTAGCTAACAAATCTGTCACCTACCGGTGTGTTCCAGCAACCTCACTTGCGAGCCAGTTTCCTATCCAGGTGTAACGTGGTTCGTCACAAAAGGTCCGTAAAAGTTTAAAAGAAACCTTACCTAATGGGAAGAGTTGCCATGCCTACCCAGTTTCCCACCTTTCTACTCAAGTATTATTCTTGTTAATTACCTACTCAATTAAGTTAACTAATATTATATGTTAACAAACAAATGTTTGAGGAACAAGTTCCCAGAAACAGTGAAGCTAAAAACAGGAAAATTTATTTTATTCCATGCGAGCCATGAGAATAACATCAAAACCGATTAGACAATATGTACTTACACAATTCTCATTATACACGTCAAGAGGCTTTATTAATTACGTCATTATATTTACACGCGCAGCGTTACAATCGGCACTGGTTAAGAACCAACCTTTACCATACCCATGGGATAAAACTGTACAAGGAAACATAAAAGTCATAAAACTTAATGATATGGAACTTAATTTTAAGCACCTATACTTATAATGTAGTGCCTGGGATGAAATCCTCACAGTTTTACCATAAATGCGAAAGTATGTTTACATGCAGTCCTTCTTATACGCCGCAACAGATTGACGTGACTTTTTGTATGGAGGTAGTTCATGAGCCTAACAGTAGCACAGTTGCAAAATACAGGGTGCATTGTGCGCAGAATATCCGAATCTCTGCGCGAATGCAACACTAGGTACAGCTATATAGTAGGTTATAATGCGCTGATTAATTATCATTATCTGACGGTGATCAGTATGTATAGGGTATTTTTTTTTCAAAACCTGTGACTGTACCAAAGATGCGAAGTACAGTCACCGACAAAAGTGATCATACTCGACTTTCCAAATGCGTATGTATTAGATCAGTAATATTGGTTTTGTCTTTACTTACAAGGTAGCGTTTGACCACAACACAACAAACACTACTAATGTTAAGTGATGATTCGGTTGAAGGTTGGCATTTAAGATGATTAAGAAAATCGCAAAATGTGTAACTGTTCAGTGACTTTTGTCGTTGACCGTACATCAAAGGCCGGAAGTATAATAACCACCATAATAACCTTTTATTACAAGCCAGATTAAACAAGAGAAAAGTCATGTCTTGTTTTTACTGTTCTTAAAACATTAAGGCTCATCATTGCTGCTAAATATATAAATTTTAGTGCGACCGATGCTAGTAAATTGTAAGATGCTGTACTTCTCTACTACAATGTAGGCGTAAGAACATAATTCTCATTGAGCACCGTAACAAACTACACGCTTCTAAAATTAAATGATAATGACTCTATCAGAGCAGACTCTACATTATCAGCGTGGGTTTTAGAACAATTGCGTGCATAGAGAAAATTAGAAGTCGGTATTATTGTAAGATAGGTATTATAATACTGGTATACTTATACTTATGTAGATTTTGTGAAAGTAAAGATGGTAAATTTAATTAAAACGTCCCTTTTTAAAAGGTCGTATTTTAAATGTTCCCACGGATAAAAGGTGCATGTAATTGTAGTTACAAAAAGGAAAAATAAATCAAACTAATTTTATAGTTGCTTACGCAATTTCAACGTTGGTTTGGTACTAGTATTTTGTTTTGTGACGTACTCAAAATTATTAAGTAAAGCGAATATTTGAAACTGTGCCCAATTTAATGTTGTATAACAGCATGTCCCAATAACCGATCTATCCACGGTTTGCCCTACTAAAGATTGAAATTTGACATAAGCTCCATAGAAGTATTGTCAAATTTCTATCTCTAGTAGAGCAAACCGTGGATAGATCGGTTATTGAGAACGGCCGTAAGAGTAATAGACAAGTCACTATATAGACAGTGAAATTTAGTGGCGGAGTAAAATTGTCCAATATGTTCACCTAGTTGAACATAAAACTACTTTAAAAGTTGAACAATAGTGTGCAAACTGTTCAACTGGTTGAACAAATGGTTGAACATATTAGAATAGACTGCCTATAAACAAACTCCATCGTCGATATGGTTGTGTTTACATTCCACCTAAAAACGTTCGACGCTTTACGACATGTCTTTACAGCGAGTAATTTAGTAGAAGGTACAAGTTGAGCGTTTCTTCATAAATCTCTTCCTTCCCCGAGTAGCAAATTAGCTGTCTTCGCCTTAATCCGGACATATGCAGAGGGTTCGGAAGAATTGAACAGATGTTTTGTCGCCTGATGTACCTATAGGTAGCTATATACAGGGACATTGCAGGTTTTGTAGAGGAAGGTGTATGAATATGGATTAAGAGAGATATGTAAGTAGGTACCTCTTATGTATTTTACCTTTGCACAACTTCCGGCTTTATATTCAACACAACGAGGATAAAAATAGGGATACTGTTTTCAAGAATGTTGGACGTCTTCTATAATAAATTAAGTTTGTACGAGTATAATGGAAAAAGTAATGCAATTAAAATCAATAGGTACTCTGGTGCGGTGTGATAAAGAAAATGCTCTTTAGCAACTAATTCATAACTCGAAAAAAACCGCTCTATATCAAAAGGGCTAGCAAAATGGTGGAACTTTAGATCATACGAATTTTAAAATACCTTTGTGGCCATAAAAGCGAAACGACCTCAAAAGATAACCAAAACATCGACGTGTGTTACTAGATTCAGCAGTGTGAAATTAAGAAGTGGGTAAGTACTATAGAAATCTACATGATTATTTGTATAGGTACGTACGTAAGTAAGGTGTCGGTGAAATTTCAAATTAGTTGAGTAAGAACTTTGGGAACTGAATTATTAATCTGACGGATTGAGTTGTGTGTTTAATATGTGGTAATACTTTCTCTAATTTTGTGTTGTGTAATATCTATATTGTGATAATCTGAATAAACGCTTTTAAAAAACATTTCACGCAGTTCGTCTAATCAGTCGACATAAGTAATTGTTGTGCAAAACTCAGAAAAAAAAATGTAAGATAGATTATTCTATAATTCTAAAACCTTTTTTTTATGATGATAAGCTTGCCTGTTTGTTTTTTTTTTATATCACTACTCTGTTTTGTTTCCAGATTTTAAATAAATATTACCTTTATGAATATTGTTTTAAGTTATTTTAATGACATTTCCAATGGGTTTCGTCCCACTGCGTCAATGCATACAATATGAATTAGCAGGCGTTAAGCATTGTCAGCAGTTTGCACATATTTGGCAGAGTTACGGATACCCAATTAGCCAAAACTGCCTAGGCAGAACTTCGAGTCAATTCTCTGCATTTCTCAGTCTCTACACTACAGTTTACATTCTGATTAAACTGGTTCAGTTTGTTTTGACGAATTGATATTTTTGTAACAGCCATATGTATGTATACGATTTTCTTAAGATAATAATAATACTTAAGAAAACAAATAAATGAAGTTCATAATAATAATAAATAATAAATAGGACAATTTATAATAATAGATAAATTGGATTGTTCATTTACAGCAACAATTGAGTCTTTTCAAATTAATTGTGGCAGAATATAATATGAATATTACACCAACTTATTGCATAGGTACCTACTAGATTCATTGTAATATAAGTATAATTTCTATTAAAATTTATTTGCTCTGCAAAAACTAGAAGCGTTAACTTGCGGTTTGAAATAATAAATAGATATAAGTAGCTACGATTTACCTAATACCATAGGGGGCATCTTTGCATTTTGCTAAAGTTCTGTTAGGTACTTTAGCTCTAAGCAAGGTAATAAAATACTTAAACAAATGCTTTAATGACGACAGACGAGATTAATTCGTAAAGATTTAATCACACCGTAATTCAAAGAGACGCAAATGAAGACATCAATTAAAAGTGTAATTTCTAATGTTTAACAGCTTAAAAGATAACGATCAATCAACGCTTTTATTATTGCCATATAAACGTGAAATATAGACAAGATCGCAGGAAAATCGTATAACCCACAGCAATAATGGTTTGTTAATATAAAAAGGTCTTTAAATTTGGCAACTGCCTTTGAAATATTGTGAGCGCAATAATTATGTCGCCCCCTAATCATCAAGCGATGGAGTGGAAAGGTACTCGAGGGGTTCAATAACTCCAGGCGCAAGTTTTGTCATCTGTCGCACCTGATTCCACCCCCGGTAACGTTATCTACTGTTATTTATTGCCAGGTTGGTACCCTGAGGTTACTTCAGTTCAGTTATTACGCGAAAGCATTGAAGCAAGCGTGTAACGTGATAGGTATGTACAAAAAGATGCAGGAATATTTTTGCTTCTTCATCTTCGGTACTTATATGAAGCAAATAAATCATAATTTTGAAATAAGCTAAATATTATGTTTTTCAATTTCAACTTTTCATAATATCATCATCATTTTCATGACTTCATCTCTTTCATTTTTTATTCCTCTCCTTTTTTCACAGAGGTATGTAGGTATTGTGTTGTGTTGTTTACAACTATATACTTATACTTAGATTAATCTCTCTTGGTCTTATTCCCATTTCTTCGTATTTTACCTACTCGTTTTAAATTATCCATTCTCGAATAAAAACAACTAAAATGAACTGTGGCTTAGTCAGATTCATTTATTAACTAGGTACAGTCAACAACAAAAGTTGCTGAACAATCTCACTTTTTTCTATTATCCTCATCATCTTAGATACCAAATTTTGACCTCATCATCACCTAAAATCAGGTGTGTTATGTTGTGGTCAAAATGATACCATGTAAAATGTAAAAAAAACAATAATAATTACTGATTTGAAACACATTTGGAAAATCGAGAACGATCAGCTACTTTTGTCGCTGACTGTACCTACTTTTTATTTACTAATACATTTTACCTATGCCATAAAAGGACGCACAAGGAATTTTCATGCGTTACAATAATAAGCATGAACACGGCACGCAACGGCATTTTAATAGTATTTAACGCAATTTCATGTAATAACCACGCATAATGGAGATAAAGGGAAGCATTTTAAGATCCCATTTTACGATACCACCACCGCCTGAAATACAAGGATCGTATTAACTAAATATTTCGGTACCTACATAAATAATACCGAAACATGATAAGAATGACGTAACATATTCGTAACGATTATTATACATGATATTATATATTATATCTCATACTACGTGCTATCTGTGCAACTAGTGTATAGGTAGCGATAATAATTTGGTAGGACAATACTCACAGAGTAGGTAAAGAGCGTCATAATGCGTCATAAATGCATTCATCAATTTGAATGATAAAGGTGTATTGCGCTGCGTCGAAATAGTTGCTATCTTTGTAATATTTATACTTACTAAACAAGAACTTTAGGAAAACACAAAATATGCGGGAAACACAAAAGGGACTGTAAATTGATACAACCGGAGGAGAATTATTGTCTTTTAGCCGTAAGTGGTGACCAACCTGAGACATTTCAGTAAAATCATTAATAACTGAATTTTTAAATAAATTAAAAGTAAAGTAGTCTTCTATGTAAAAGTACACAGGAAGATTAAAAGCGGTATCATTATTTTATACCGGTTAAATAAACTTTACAGTTCCGGTCCTTCCTGAAATGCTCCCTCGTGGTGCAATAGAGAACCGCCCGTTGTACCTATGTGGGGAACATAATGGTACATTTGATCCCTTTATTACTTTTCATAATTAATTAAAACTGCGGGTGATGAATTTAGAGGCGGTACGGGTAATTGGTTACGTTTATGTGGAAAGTTGGGTATAAAGGAAAGCGGTTTAGACTTTGGAGATTTAGGTCGGTATCTAGATAGTAGGTATATCTAAGTCCTAATACGTGTACTTATTATAACAGGTGTACAAAATGTGGCGGAGAAGTTTTTAATTGGTCGAAATACTGCTTTGATATATTGTGTTCTTTGCTGATAGCATATTTTTGGGATTCCAAGACTTATTTTATCATTTCAAATTTTCGTTTACCTACTCGTTTGAGGTGAGGTTTTATAGGTCTAAATACACGATTAAGGCAATAAACTTCTAGTAAGTAGGTATCTAAGTATTGTCAGTAATTTTTTTAGTCTCAGGTTCTTTATGGAAGTACTTAGATCACTATTTTACGATACGATTATATCAGACAGCTTTTGACAGAAATTGGTATCTAACAAAAAATGTAAAAATACAAAAATATATTTAACTATTATTAATCCACCCCAAATTGGAACAGAGCATTAGCAAAATGAAGTCCATAAGTGCCATTATGCCGTAACACAAACGTAGCGTGCGAATATTTTCGACGTTGATTAATAGCGTTTATGGAGTCTCGACGTTTCACGGCAGTCAATCAGACTCTATTAGCGCTCGTAGATCGTAGTGGACAGTATTGGAGGGAAATTATTGATTTGCGCCTAATTTCCGGTTGATTGGCACCGGTGCTGGGCGCGCGAGTCGGCTTGGGCGGGCGGGCCGCGGTAACCGCGTAACCTGCCAGGTGGGGCGGTATAAACGAGTTCCACGGTAGCCGTTGGATATGATAATGTACCGACCGCTACTGGCGTCACCCACACTAATTGCCAAACGAATTTTATTTCTCTCTGAGAGAAGGCCAGAGTCCCAGCAGTGGGAACGTGGAAGGCTGATAATGATGATGATGAAGATGAAGGGCAATTTTCATCATCATCATCATCATCATCAGCCAGAAGAAGTCGACTGCTGAATATAGGCCTCCCTCTAATTTCCCAGGGCAATTTTGTTCTAACCAAAATATTGTTTAGGTACTCTAACGCCTTTTTTCTGTGTCTCGCCGAGACAGTTTTTTTACTAAGTCGTTATGTAATGCAGGCACCTACTTCACGCAATTTTATAAATTGCATGGATATTTTGGGTAACAACGCAAGTCAAAGAATGTCATTTGGCATTTTGACAAAAACATTTTTTGTCAGTCGGCATGGCAATAGCTCTGAATAAATTATAACACCTGACTCACGGAATTATAGTGAGGCAAAATAGTGAGGGTCCAAACGCAAAAAGACTTTCACAAACAACAAGGGAAAAAGAAAATACAAACGAAAATTGTTTGTTCGCAAACATCGCTTGATATTTTACCGCGTCGTTTTCCTAGTACTAAGTGGCAGGTTAATTAATTCCTACGAAGAGATTTAATCTCACAAACGGCCCTAAACAACACAACCACCTGCACGAGGGTTTTAAATAGCTTATGTTGTGTTAATAAAGGACGCGAATGCTATAAAAGTGAAAGCATAATAACCGGGTCTGGCCCTCGCATGGTCAATCCCAGTTAGTTTGGCAAAAGGTTAACAATCAGGGAAAGGTCGATGGTTAAAAAACTGGTCGTGTGTGACACTAATAAAATTAATAGTTACAAGAGAGTATCGAATAGGTATCTGGGTAATCCAATAATGTACATTACCACAAGTGTAAGGCAAAAGTCCTAAATTGGCAGTGAGTTGATCGCCTCAGCAGTTAACAGTCGGGTAAGGTGAGAGATTGGAAAGTTTGCTTTATGGACTCATTTCTTTCTGCTATTTATGCTATGCTTTACTTTTTAATTGAAGTCTGCGAAGTTGTATGTTGGTAGGAACTTTCTTTTGCAATCAAATTGAACTCAATTAAAGTTCTGGTTTTCACGAAAAAATTGTTCGTTTCAATTTTATATTAATTTAAGACTAAGTAGATGAAATAACTGAACTCTAAAAGACTAGGCAAACTTCGTACCACCTAGTAATTTCCCAAAAAAGTTGCCAAAAGTAATAAAAAACAAAACAAAAAAAAACAAATCGGTCAAGCCGTAATACCTAGTTCAGTTATGGTTTGGAAGTATGTATTGCATAAGTCACAAATACGACCGACAAGTTCACAAAATACTCAAGTAATACAGTTAAAAAAAGTAACTGGCTATCAACTTATTGATAAAACAAAACATCAATGAATCATTCTAAGATAACCCCGGCATATCTGCCGATAACAAACTACGACAGCCAATCCCCCTTGAAAATGAAAAAATATTTTTCGTCCGCTTGCGAGCGCGATACAATCTACATACAACCGGCGAGAAAATATTTTAAAAACAATGAAGGGCATTCACTTTTATCAACGCATCGTCGCCCGAGGGTGCGGTGAAAAGGAGGTTTGAATAGGAAATCCCAGCGGCAACATCGCCCGGCAGGCTATCAGTTCAGTGAATGGCTATTAACCACCTCGGGCGGCGATAACGATGAAAGGAGTCACATTACAGAGCAGTGTTTGCCCTTGCTCATTACCTCGGCCTGGGGCTGACGCAGCGTCATCGGCGGCGCCACGTCCCGCGCCTCGTGCACTTCGCCACTCTCACTCACTGCACTGCCGTTCACTGCCGGCCCACTGCCGCCTTCGATCACGTTCCACGGCACATCGTCTTCGTACACGGCCACGTTCATCACCGAATTGCCCGAGTGGAACCGCCACGGTAAGTCCGTCCCGGCCTGCCGAGGCCGACGCCTCTTGTGCCTCACTTTATGTCGGGTGAACCTCCCGAAGCCACCAGGATGAGCTTCCTCGAGCATCGCGTCAAACAGCGAGTTCACGTCTACCCTCAACTTTTTCGGTTTAGTGATCTTGGTGACGGAGGTGGTGATGGGAGTCGTGGTGATGGGAGCCACCGTGGTGATGGGCTCTCGGCTCAGCCCCTCGGCGTCCCACAGCTGTATCCGCAGGATGTTATCGTGCGAGGGTACGTGTGCGCGAACGACCGCGAACGCGATAATCGCGAGTGCGAGAACGAAAGCGCGCGCGGACCGGTCCATCTCTGCCGGCAGCCGCGAGCCTACTGAAGCGACGGTGGCCGACGCGATTTTCCCGCGCTTTCCCGATAACGCTACCTACTTATTATACTCGTAGCGCCACAGATTACTTGAACAGTTAGTGTGTAGAGCTACGAATTAAGTACTACGGGGGCAGAATAGTTGGTAGTTACAAGCTACGAATATGCTTGCGCGCATCACACGCAGACTCGCGGTTCCCCGTACTTATCGCTGAATGATTTATGCGTTAACAGCGAACATCGCACATACGTGTTGTTTAACGAACCGATTAACTTCCCTACGGTAGAGCTTACACCACATAACATTTGTACCACTTGAGTCAATGTTAGTAGATCAATACCAGCTTTGCTTAATATGAATTTATCATTTACAATAGTAATTTGCGATTCTGATTAACTATCAAACGATGATTGCAGACAAACAATCGTATTGTACTATTTTATAATAGTTTGGTTAGGGAATTTTAATTAACAGAACAGAGTGTAAATAAAACAAAGTAGTTCCAACTAAATAAATTCTATTTCCCATTATTTAACACAACTATCGTGACATTTACAAATAATTCATTTTGTACTACAAATTGGAACAGAAACGTTCAATTGTGATGTTTGGGAGCGTACGCATCCAATTAGCAAGTGTCAAAACAAACAAATTCACATCGAAATACGATGTTAACTGTACATAAACATTAGTTCATTGAATTAATTAACTACTCATCCCGTATTGATTTTACAAATCACAAATACAGTAAGGGCCGATTTTATAAACATCCGAAGTTAAATGTCATACCAAATTTCGGTAAATTTGATCTTATTGTCAAATTAAAGATTAGACAAGTAATGCTGTCCTATTTTTACTTTATTGGTTAGAAAAAGACAGCAATACTATTATACCTGTCAAACTTAGTTGAGTTATAAAGAATGCAAAACCGAATAGACACCACTAAGATCAAATTTACCGAAATTTGATATGACGGACTTCACTCACGGACGTTTTTATAACCGGCCCTTAACCTACTTCGTACATGGTGTTAGCAAAAACTAAAAAAACTTCACAATCTAGAATTAAGGATAATTAGGTAATAAGCTATCGAAAGTAGTATGTATATGTAAACATTAATATGTTCCAGATTGAAGGACAATATTTCGAATGAAATCACAGGGCATAAAGAGACCTATGCCCGAATTAATAATCGATCCGATCCGTTATCCGCGGTTTTGGGTCGATATGTCATGTCATAATATGTATTTTAGTAATAGGGCTTGACAGATTACTACTAAAATTACATGTTATGACATGACATATCGATCCAAAACTGCAGATAACGGTTTAGGATCGATTATTAATTTCGGGCGTTAATATCTAGCGTAGTCTTTTACCTTTTGCCGCAGGATTTTGAACTGTAAAAATTTTAAATTCTGTGTAGCACTGGACTGAGCGAACGTGACGCTTACCATCGGATTTACGGCTTGCTCGTCACGTTTTAGGCCTTGTTTTGCTTATATTGTAGCATGTAAGTACGGTTCCACAACTATCATAATTAAGTTATCTTAAAAAATTAACTAATTAATGAAGAAAGCAACAAAATTGTACTAATATTGGCAAGTCACGTTAACTTTTATAAAGTTTTGGCTTAGGTACAAATATTTAATTGTTACGCTAAAAAAATATAGGAATAATCTCAGATTGAAAGTTGTCAACTGTTGGTCCAATTAAGATGCTGATGCTGATTTTGTGATGTTCAGTATTTTGTATCGAGGTCCCTATAAAGGCTTTGAGTTAGATATTTGAACATGGATTCATGTCAGTGAAAACACAATATGAATAAAAACACGTCTGCAAAATAACAGAAAAACACCTTTTTTGCACACGATTCTAGATCTTCACTTCATATATTTCACAAAATCGAGACCGAACTGATTTCCAGCATTTTTTGGTAAGATTTATTACGAAAACTTTGTATGACTGTGGAATAAAACGTTACAGATTTAACATTGTTGTGTTCATTATATTTAGATACGTTACATTATAATAATAATATAAATAAAACTGTTATAATATTTAAATCATAGTAGGACGGGGACAATTTGGCTCTTAGATAGGTATCTACTTAAATAAAAAAATCACAACTTTATAGTTACTACCACAAGTTATTGTCCAATACACTAAGCTACATAATTTTAAAGTTTGTATGCTATTACAAAAGGTTAACTGAGCCATTAAATAAACACCATGAAGTTGTAATACGCCCTTACACTCCTGTAGCCACATAGAAATCCCATCTCTAGCCAGGATTCCCTGTATCAGAAACTGAGTTACTATCGGAGATAACTTAAGTTAGTAAATAAGAAGTACTAGGCCACATCATTTTAATTTATAATAATAGTACATTACGATACGTGCGACTTAAGACGAGGAATTGGCAATATTGGCTGCAGGGTTTTCCTTTTTTCTCAGCAATTACAAAAGATACAGAGCCAATATTTATGTACATTAAAGATCATGTTTATGATATCAAATTGTCGGAAGGATAACACGATTGGTTAACTTTCATAGCAGACAAACAATGATCGAAAACTGCCCTCTAAAAAAAAAGACTTTCATTTTACAGGCATACAAAACCGATTTAAGAGTTGACATTTTTTTGTATAGTATATATCCACATTCTTCAAAGAACTACAGATTTAGTTTTATAAAATTAACGATAGTTTTCATTTTAAACGAAAAAAACCCTTTTATGGCGCATACGAACTTACGGCATTAGTCAGCTCGCTTGCGTTTTTGTACGGAGCTGATTTCAGATTCATTGTTTAAAACGGCGTCCTCTTAAGTCGCTACGCTCGGGTGCTTCACGCCGAAATGAAGCTGATAATAATTTTATTGATATTTGTTAGGAGATAAGTAATTAATTTTGGCCCAGCAGTGGGAACGTAATACGCTTAGGCTTATTACGACTTTACATCATCGTAGACACAAAAAATTGCACAAGGAAAATAGTATCATTATAACACCAATACATCGTATATTTTATTTTAATGATATAAATACGTCTACAGCGACTCATTTAACAAATATATTAATATACTAAATACACAGTGTGAATATAACTAACTAACCAACCTACGTAACTGTAATAATATATGTACATACATGTTACGCAATCTAAGTTTATATATTGCACCTTTTTAAGCATTTATGTCCATATTTCCAATACCAATTAATATAATAATATAATATTATGCATGTTTTGGATACAGTAGTAACAACTTTATAATAAGACACTCAAATATAGTGATGTGAATAGGTTAGACTTTAAATTAATAAATATACTTAAATTATACTCGAGGGTGTCACCGTAGTGGTGCGGGGGCAGGCGTCCCTAGAGACGTCAAAAAAATTCATCAAATGCCATGATGAAACAGCGTGTTGTTTCAATTATGATATTATTCTTTTTGTTAACGTTACAACTTGTACTTATTTTATCTACAATAAATGTCTTCTATCATCGTTCCCCCTCCCCTCGTTTCACTGACAACGCCCTAACGGCCCTATTACAAAACGTGGTCTAACTAAAATCCCTGGTTTAAACCTCTATTAAACCAGGGTTTAGACATAAATGATATTACGAAACGTGGTTTTTCGAAAAACCATAGACCAAGTCATGGTTTAATGCTAAACCTCGACGGCCCCTAGTTTAAGCGATAAAACCATGGTCTAAGTCGCCTCTGTCTGTCAAAGTTCTGTCTTTTAGGTTAGAGCATCTTTTTTATTGTGTTTTGTTGTTTAAACCGAAAATGGATATTAAAATGATCGATTTAAGTGACATTGAAGATATTGAAGCTGCTGAGTTGTTGCGAACGCCACGACAACACATAAATCGTGATCTCATCAATCTCTTCATGGAATTATTCAATGAAAATTTTAGGCGAAAATATAGGTTTAATACACGTTATGCGATGAAAATAGTGGACTTATTAAGAGAAGATCTAGCTAGAGATGCTTTATGATGCCCTGTGTCTCCCGAAATACAAGTGGTTTGTGCATTACGAAGATGTGTTTCATAGTAGGCTTGATGAAAATTAAGACATCTGAAGCTAGTTTTATCAGTGGAAAACAATGTACCTACGTGGAAATGTCAAAAGAAGGCAGTTTATTGAAAGACACTTGATTAAAATAATATATTTTAAACCTATTTTTTATTTGTTAACCCATTCTTTGCTATGCTTATTCTTCCACTATTGAGCCTTTATAATATTGGAGAAAGCTTTCGTGCTTTTGTCCTCGATTATGTGGCGTGAATGTGCAATCATCTCTCGTAGTAATATCCTATAACATAAAATTTGGTTTAGCTAATAATGGTTTCATTTATTACTAGCTGTTCCCCGCGGTGTCACACGCGTGGGCTACAGTTTATCGCAATAAAAAGTATTCTATGTCCTTCCTCAGGGTTCCAACTATCTCCGTACCAAATTTCATTTAAATCGGTTCAGTAGTTTAGACGTGAAAGCGACTACTTTCGCATTTATAATAATAATTTAAGTAGTAGGGAATACCTAGTAGAGATTAGGTTTCATCGCTTGAGAATGTTACGTTTCGTTACACGTAGGTACTCAGATCTATTATTAGTACCTTATTAATACGGCAGGTAATGTGCTTTAAACCTAAACAAAAAACTGTGTTCCATGCAAAATAACAAAGTACAAATATTTTTAACACTCTTAAGCATCATAATAATAATTAGCGTATTAAAAAAGGTTTCTATTCTGTGCATACGGAACGTTGCAAAAGAACGGTATCATGGTGAACGAATAAAATTTTGCATCAATCTGTGGTTGATTTATAGACCATGGTTCAAATGTCGATACTAAGAAGACCACGGTTTATTTAGGTTTTGTAATACGGATAAATTTAGACCATGGTTCTGCAGATAAGCCTGGACTTGTTAGGCCAGGTTTAAACCAAGGTTTATTTAGTTTTTTGTAATAAGGCCGTAAATGTTTCACAATATCCGGTAAGGAATGTTATATCAACACATATTATGTCATGTTTACACATAATAATAATTAATAATTAACTATCCTACAAAATAGCTCTATACAGCGTTAGCAGTTTATTATTGTACTAGATGATCACTCGAAATGGTATAACAGTACTCGATGTAGTAACAACATCCATTACCTACTTAAATGTATGTACTTACATTAATATCTATAACAGGCAAGCCATGTAGAAACCTCTATGTACCTATATAATTATTATTTATGATATTCTAAAGTTTGCGTAGATATTTCCTCGAAAAATAACATTGTTCTTTCGTTTCAAACAAACGGTTGGTTATTCTTGTTAAATGTTACTAACATGTTTAGTCTTAGTTTTACTTTAGTTTTACCGTCCTAATATTTTTTTTAATATGGTAATAGAAAATACTGTTTTAATCTTCTCAATCGTCTTTGTGAAAATGCTAAGATAATTAAACAAAATATGCTATAATTTTATACATTTTGTGACGCGCACAATCCTTCAATGTTTGTATAAAATTTCGATACGCATACCTCATTCGCCGTACCTCGATAACAAATCGCGTTAAATGTAATCAAGCCAACAACTTCTTATAGATTAGGCGTGTACTTCGACAAAACACCAAAGTGAAACTGCAAGAATGCATTTTATATGCGAACCGCTTAATACCACGCGGCAATCTCGAGTGCTTTTAATCCTAACGAATAGTCAAGAAAAAACGTAGGCGACAAAGCGAGCGCCTCTACTCAAGCTAAGAAATACGGCGGAAATAAAACCAAATTAGGAATGATTGCATTACACTTTTACGACTATCGCGAGAAGATGCCATAAAATCTGATTAGCACCTCCTTTGATATAATTTAGCTGGCTTTATTCCGGTATAACTGTATCGTAACGTATTTATAGGAAGAATACTTTATTATGACACTATTGTGACTATGATATAGAGTAGCCTTTCCCAAAGTGGGCGATAACGCCCCCTTGTGGACAGGCCAAAAGGGGGGCTCTAAGAGACCTAGAAAAAAAATAGGGGCGTTGTGTAGAGGGGGGTTAAAGGGGGCGCTAAAAAATAATGTATTCAAAGTGGGCAGTAAGTAGACAAAAAAAGAGGTTATTATTAATTTTCCAATAACCCAATATTGTAAACCCTAACACCACGTTTAGAGGTTTTTCTAACACTTAACTACAATACGGTATAAACACTGCGGGTATATAGAGCGTGAAAAGTTAAACTGCAATCTGAGAAGGTATTAGTAAAGGTACATACTGAACGGCGTTACAGGGCGTAATGTAACGTGTTACACAGCGAGCACAGTCAGTACGGAGAAACAAGGCGGAGGGTCTTGTTTATTTCTAGTTTCATCATCAGCCGGAAGAAGTCGGCTATTACCCATTTGCATCATCGGCTCCCTGCGACTCTTACAATGTCGTCGGTATACCTAGTGGAGGGCCTACCTACAGAACGTCTTCCGGTTGATGGTCGCCACTCGATAACCTTTCTTCCCCATCGGTTATCGGCTCGTCAAGCGATCTGGTTGTTTCTTTTTTATATTGTACAACGCTCACCGTGTAACACGTTACATTACGCCCCGTAACGCCAATCAGTACGCACCTTAACGCGAACGCCGCTTCGGATACGCTATATTATAGTAATCACATTCAATACACTGCGATTGTCATTGTCACAAATGTCACTTATTCTACTTTGCGCCTGGTGCTGGACGGTGTACCAGGCATGTAGGTCTTTAGTCAGTCGATGCTCAGGTCGTTGGAGAAGTGCCGCGAGAGCTTGGCCACGTCCAGGCCGGTGAAATCCGTGAAGATATCGGTCGTGGCCGTAGAGGGTTTGGACCGGTTCGGTGAGGCGCTGGTCGACGGCTGCTCGTTTGGCTCGAGGGTTACTAGCTTGTCTTCTTTGCTGCTCACTTCGAAGGGCTCTGATATACCTGGGGAATGGTTTTATTTATGGGAAGTGCTTGCGATTGGTCACTATGTCATATGACAATACGGTTAAGCATGGTACACCACTAGAATGGGACTGACTCCTAAGATTGACCGATCGACTTTGCTTCAATCGTGTATATAAACTGTAGAAATCTTTCAGTCGTAGAGGCAAGTAAAAACGAATTGTAAGCTCGAACAGACGCTAGGTGTGATTATCTGTGGCTGACAAGTCAACCCAAGGGGAGACGTTGAAGTAGACTCACTTCGTACCAGTTTGTGTAACGTGGTGAGCATTCTTACCTAGAACACTTCTGACGTCATTGTTCGTCTGACTGAAGTATATAAACCGGTAGAAGCCCGGTGTTCTGACGCCGCTTCCGACTGGAAAGCTGAGGGTGATGGTCCGGGGTTGACCGCTCGCGGTGGGACCTTGCGGCAGACTCACTTTAGGGAGATACTCGTACGCTATGTAGTCGTCTAGATTGTGGAAATTTGCCTGGAGAGTTATAAACTTTGATTAGAAACTATCGATCACACAATGGAGCCTTTTAAACCTCACATCAATCTATTTATGCGCTCCTTTCTCCCGCATACTACATACTACTTGTAAAATGTTGAATGAACTCCCTCCGCAAGTCCTTCCGCAGTGCAACGGAATGCAGTTCGTAAAGATGGGAGTGAAGATTTGCTTACCATTTAAAACCAGGTTTCACCTGTTTAAACCTTATAACACCGTCGAAACAGACAAGAAACGCCCGGCAGGTAATTTTTTTGGTGCTATTTATAATTTTTTTCTTATTACTAACTGATTGGAGCAAGTTCACCACAATTCTAAGATCTGGGAGAAGTCCTGTGCACCAGGGTTGGGAGCGTAGTAGGATGAGGACCCGATTTTTCATTTCTTTACTACTTACAGGGTAGCCTTTGACCACACCACAAGTCACCTGATGTTAAGTGACGATGTGGTCGAAGGTGGCGTACACTACACTTGGATTGAGAACTGGCTCTCAAGCGAGGCTGCCGGAATACACCGATAGGTGCTTGTCGACACATGGTGATGATACTCACGTCATAGATACCAATCCAGTCGTTGTGGTGGACTTGGACATCGTGCGAGAGAGTGCACTGGGTCCTAAAGTCTGCGTCACCAATGTACCAGATGCGGCTGATTGGCGCAAATTCTACCGTCTTCTCGGTGTAGTTGGCGAATGCCTGGTGGAACAATAATAGTATTTTTGAGAGAAGTCGTATTGAAATATGGTAGATGTGCCTCACGGTTTCTTCTGCGTGATCCTACATCTAGCCCCCTTCCCCCCCTCCCCCCCCTCCCCCCCTTTTCCCTTTGTAATATTAATTAATTTAGTTAATATTTATGATGCGTCTACTGTTTAGAGTCTAGACACATTCCATTTCGATAGACATTTTTTGCAGAGTAAATTTTTCCCACAAGAGTTTCCGCAGTGCTACAAAATAGGTACAGTTTTTCAAGATGGGTGTAAAAAGAGTTCTTAAGAGTCAGCAACGCATCGGCAACGCCCTTAGTGTGTTGCAAATGTCTATACGACGACAACTATGACCGCTTACCACCAGGTGACCCGCCTGTATGTTTGCCAATCTATTATATTTAAAAAATAATTATACAACCCCAGGTTAGTAAATATATGTGAGTTTACACAAATCCACGCATTCAATAGACACTCTGTACAACACATATCTACAAGCACAAAGCTTACTAACCGTATCAGCAGGCACGGCTTGCTCCGCATTCATTTCCACAGCAGCTGGCAACACTACATCACTATCAGTGGTCAGCATGCTAGCAGCAGGGGGCGCTATCATTGCTGAACGCATGCTGACAGCAGAGCGAGCAATGCACGGCGACTCGTTTAACAGCGAGAGAATGAACCCGTGCCGGATCTACATAAGCAACGTTAGATAGGTGACATCAGCATCAGTGGTGGGAATGCTAGCATTGGCTGCTATCATTTATATTCACATGCTGACAGCAGAGCGAGCGTGCTGTGCTATATTACTCATGCAAAGTTATACATATTAGCTTTTAGTTTTTGTGCCAGCGGCTGACCGAGAAGACCGAACAAAATGAATGAGTAGAAAAGGGTAACAGCTATGTGCAAGAAAGAACATGTCTGTTCATTTTGTTCGGTTTTTACTTAGATATTGGATATGGCCATCCTTGTCTAGTAGTAAAATTGCAGCTTGAACTCCGACACCAATATTGCCCACTAGCTAGCGTAGTAGAATAGTACAGTAGCATTAACTTACCAAGAGACGGAAATCGGGTCGTTTGCACAAAAGCGTCCAAACTAAAAGAGGCCTAACACGCGCAAAGAGGGCTTACCAATCAAATGCCAGTCTTTGCTTGGTCGCGTGTGTGCCACACGGTCAGTCGGACATGCACTAGCTGATAAATTGTTGCAAGCAAAACTATGCTGTTTGGTATTTGACTTAAGACATGAATTAAAATGGTGTTAGTTTGTTTATATAATAAATAATAATAATAAATATCGGGGACAATTGCACACGAATTGACCTAGCCACAAATTAAGCTCGAAACTTGTGTTATGGGTACTAGACAACGATATACATACTTATATAAAGAAATAAATACTTATATAGATAGAAATATCCAAGACTCAGGTACAAATATTTGTGCTCATCACACATATATTTGCCCATACCGGAATTCGAACCCGGGACGCTAGCTTCGCAGGCAGGGACACTACCAACTCGGCTACCGCGTCGTTTATATTATTGATACCTTTGTCTTTTTCTCGTCACGTTTGCATTAGACCCTACGTCAATCTCTTTGTACGTCAATGTATACCTAGTAACTAGGATAATAGCCTACTTACTTTATCTACTAGGTAGGTAGGTAGGAAGGGGTGTTATGGACATGATATTTCGAATCTGGACACGGATATAGATATAGGAATAAAATTACATCGGTTTCGGATACTGTTACGGTTATATAATTATTTCGGATTATCCGTTAGTTTCGGATAGTTTCGGTTACAGATATTAAAAACACAAACAATATGTCATAATTTGGTTTTATTGATATGTTTTTATCTAGTTAATAATACGAAACTATCCGAAACTTGTGAAACGGATACGGTTACGGATATATTTTTATTTCGGTTATCAGATAGTTTCGGTTACGGTTACGGAACTCCATAACATCCCTGGGTACTAGGTACTTAATACATCGAACTAACCTTGATATTAAACAGCGCAATGACTGGCTTGTGGTCACTGACAGTGTAATGCGGTATGTGGTTGTACGAGACGAGGTCGGCTCGAAGTGTGATATTCTCATAGTTGTTCGCTATGACTTTGTAGAGGACCCGGTCTGTCCATGACGGTTTTCGTCTAGAAAATAAAAAAAGCATTAGTGGTTTATGGGAACTGACTCTCAAGTGAGGCTGCCGAAACACAACGCTAGGTGCTTGGCGACAGATAACGATAGTTTGTCTACAAAGCCTAAAGGTGCAAAACCTATGCTCGGGATTAGTTGATTCTTGGCATTTTCCAAAACATTGAACTTATTCGACGAGGTTAGGCACTTACGATTTTGCGTATTACTTGCTCGTTATGACTTAACTATTTAAGCTTTTTATAGGCTTTAATATTCTCAGAGAGAGAGAGACAGTATGGTCCACAATATATGATGCTGAATTAGTGCGGATTGGTTGACGTCACACGTCACATGCTTTCGAATGTTGTGGTTCTTAGATATGCCGGTTTCCTCAAAATTTTATTCCCCGTATTGAGCAATGCCAAATTCGCAGCAGGGCCGAGACAGGATTCGAACTCGGTACTCGGTACCTTGTAAGGCACACGAGTTCGGCCACCACCACAATGCTAGGCAGTCTAAGACACTCTAATGCTAATGCACTTACTTTAAGTCATATTCGTCAGTCCCAATATTGAATTTGTAAGTTGGTGCAAATCTGATCTCGGGCTCCAAAAACTCCGAAAACGCCTCCCCCGATTCCATCACGGCTTTCAGCTGGTCGTGTTTGAGAACTGTGTTGTACTTGTCCTTGAATATCAAAAAAATATTTACTGGCCACTATATCATTTAGATTAACATTTGACCACGAGTCCCTAACCACCATTAGTACAGGTTTTGATAACTAAAAAAAACTATAAAAGGTTTCGTGACACGAAGAAGGTGTATAATTAGGTACACTGGCTTACTTTTTCAATTTTCTGTAATGCGGCGACGATTTCTTCCGACGTCGGACTGCTGCCGGTGGGATGGTCGTTACGGAAGTTAAGGTCTCCAATCCAGAACACGTAACTGAAAAAAAAACATCTTCTATATCTATCCTAAAAAATTATCTAAGATGATTTTTAAAAATAAGATTGAAAATAAGATATTTGTGTCGATTCTGTTGTGCTTTTTCTGAAACTAAAATAAATTTGACAGGTCTAAAAGTAATGCTGTCCTTGTTTTACTTCCGTGGTCAGACAAGGACAGCAATACTTTCAGATCTGTAAAACTTAGTTTAGTTATAGAAAATGCACAACAGAATTGACACCGTTCTACTAATATAATGCATTCCACACACTAGCGCCAACATGTTGACATATTTCATGACAATTTAAGAATCATGACTGAGTAATTAAATTACTTTAAAGTATACTTAATAATTTAACAATAAATATTATAATAGTTTGCGTGTTGGTAACAAACTGTAGGCTTACTTAAATAAATAATATTACAAATGCGAGCTGAATTGCACTTTATAACGTCATAGATAGAGGCTATTTATATAAACGTTTTTGTGGAGTGATCGTTATTTTTTACCTGCACTAGTATTCTGTGGCCCAGTTGAGATTTTATTTGATTTTGATGTACTCGTATTAGCGTTTCTTTCCCACAATAGAAGAGTTGTAAACTTACTGAAGAAGCTCATTTCTCGCAAACAATGCCGTGTTTGGAGTATCACCACTCTTTGTATATGCGGTTAAGCTTTAGTTTACGGTAACAGTGTTATCACGCCTTATCAGTTACCAATGTACTTGAAACTCTATTAATGTACTAGCCTTGTTTTATATTATATACGGTCCCCTTGAATCATGGATTCTAGCTACGTGACAAGGTAATCGTTGGTAATCATTTCAGCCCTTCGAAAAGATAAGCTCGGTATACTGATAGTCTTGGCAAATATTTTGAAATTGACATTTTGATTTTAGGCCTCAAAAAAATTACTGTCCGTTCTTGCTTGTTTATATCCTTCTTGGGAATCCGATCGTGGAACAATAGTTCAATTTACTGGCTGTCTTTGACTGATTTTGCATTGCGTTTAGAGTGTTATAAGCAGGTTCCCAAACCTACATGACAGCAACAAAAGTCACTGAACAATAACGAATATTCCGATTTTCTGTATCATCTTTCGCCCGAAATTAATAATCGATCCTGATCCGTTATCCGCGGTTTTGGATCGATATGTCGTGTCATAATATTTCATTTTAGTAGTAATATGTTAAGCTCTAGTACTAAAATGACATATTATGACATGACATATCCATCCAAGACCGCGGATTACAGATCAGGACCAATTATTAATTTCAGGCGTTAAACACCAACCTTCGACCGAATCATCACTTAAAATCAAGTACCTTATGTTCGAGTCAAGCGGTACAGTCAGCAACAAAAGTAGCTGATCACACTAGATTTCCTAAATGTGTTTTAGATCAGTATGGCGTGGGTTTTTTACAGTTTACAAGGTAGCACTCTGACCACAACATAACACACCTGATTTTAAGTGATGATGTGGTCAAAGGTTGGTGTTTAAGATGATGCCGGTAATCGGAAATTGTGTTAATGTTGAGCTACTTTTGTCGTTGACTGTACTTTGTATGTTGAAAAATAAAAAAACATTACTGATTTAATATGCATTTGGAAAATCGATTAAATGATTCGCTACTTTTATCGCTGCTACTTATACTTGTTGCATAAGTGCGTTGATATTTGTGGCATATTTCCATAAAAACTGAGGCTGATATACATATCAGGGGTGTTACGAATATTCGCATCCGCATCCGCAAATGCCGAATATTCGCATTAATTCAGACATCTGCATCCGCATTCACATCCGCATCAATCAATGCGGAGTTTTTACGGATGCAGATTCACATCAACAAGTAACAACATGTAACGAAAGTGGGCGGAGTCAGAGTGGCACGTTCGTCGCGTTTGTTTTGGTAATTGCAGACATATGATAAAATAAACAACAAGCTAAATTTAAATTGATTTTCTTTTATTTAAGCACTTAAAATTTGAATACTTGTTTTTTTAATCCCAAAATCCGCATCCGCATCGCATCCGCATCCGCGGATGTGAACTTCTAATAATCCGCATCCGCATCTGAATCCGCGGATGTCTAAATTTTTGCATCCGTAACAACCCTAATACATATACAATATTATATAACTTACTCGTGATACAGTATATTGGAAGTCTCAGGCACGTGGTAGGCGTGTTGTTTTATTATAGTATTGTAGTCGTTAACTCTGTCAGCCAGGAGGTGTTCGTGCGCTGTCAGATGGCAGTTCACCAGGCAAACCGAGCAGCCGTATATGTTGAAACGTATGCTTACTGCGCCTTTGTTACCCTGGAACAAACATATATCCTACTTAATATTATGAATGCGAAAGTTTGTGTGTGTATGTGAATGTTTGTTACCACGTATCACCGTAACTACAAAACTGATTTTGATGAAATTTGAAATGGAGGTGAAACCGCAAGGAACAGCTAGCGAAATATAAACCATGTGTGTTTATTAGTTTGCTAATTATCCTCTACATCAGGTTCATAACCTGATGTAAAGGATAATAAGGTGCAAGCCGTCATAATTTACCTAATAAAAAAATATAAGAAAATATAAATAATATAATATATATGTCGACACTTCGACGTTTTGAGAGTGTCAAGAAACGTCAAGAATGACAGTGGACATTCTGACAAGCGCGGGTTGACGTTTCTTCACTCTGACGCAACTCCGGGCTCTTTTGCTGGCGGCGGTCAGACAGATCGGAACCGGTTTGCATCGTGCAAAAGCAAAACGTGTTCGGTGGAGTGTCGCTGTATTCCAATTAATTAGAGAGTGTTGATTCCAATTCAGTTAGTATTTTGTTCGAATAATAATCCTGCATTGTTAATTATCTGCAACGCGTTGTTTTAATTCTCCTCGCCCGCCTACCCACGATAGCTCGGCAACCTCAATGAATCCAGAATTGACTGATAATGGCCAGGAGCCGTTATCAGAAGTGGGATCTGAAGGGCTTGCTTCAGAGGAGAATAGTCGCACGAGATCTTCAGCGCCGGCATTAGAACCAAGCCTGATAACCATGATGCGGATGTGAAAAGGACCCGATTCAATGAATCACTCTTCATGGGAACATGTCACCGCTGTGGTACTTCGGGTCACAGAGCGATAGACTGCCACAAGCGAAAAGAAGAGCCTGCTACTTCAGAGAAGACGCACGACCCAGCATCCAGAGCCGCTGATAAAACAAGATCGATTACTCGCTTCACGTGTGGACGACCAGGACACTTGGCGTCGGCGTGTCCAGATCGAGCAGGAGGTGACAAGACAGCGGGTGTCAAAGAAATCCATGTGTGCGAATGCAGGCATTGAGGAGCACATTGACTACATCATCCGGTGAGCCAGTTTCATTTTTTTATTGATAGTAGATCGTCTTGTTCATGATTAACTAACAGCTACGCCAAGAAGTTAATATCTCTGACAAGTCTAGTAACATTGATTTCATGAACTTTGATACGGAATTACGAGGATGACAGTGTGGTGAGTTTATAATAATTGTGTAAGTCCTGTTCTTTTGCCGTGAATCGATCTAGAGCATAGGGCACTGGATAGGCAGTTGGAAGCAGTGTTGTTGATCAATGGGGCTGGCCTAAACCGGGTCGATGCCTCTGATCAGACTACATCTTCCTACGTGGTATGTAGTGTAGATGATCGACTGGGCTGGCCTAAACCGGGTCGACGCCCAAGATCAGACTACGACTTCTCTGGTGTGAGCTGGGTGGCAGGAGATTGAGCCGGGACTGGCCTATGCGGGTTGACGTCCCGGACCAGTTGATTACAGCAGCTGCGTGTGGCTTTCGTCACTGGTGGAAGGGGCGCTGACGGGTTGTCCGGTCCACCGCACCATGCGAGTTGGTGGGTGGTCGAAGGGGCGCCTGAGGTCAGTTGTCCGCCCAGTGTGTTTAATTCAAATGTGAGGGGTGAAGATCGAGATCTTTTCAAACAGGCAGCTTGGATGGATACCTAGTCAGGGATGGGCGAGCGTGCCCAAACGTGTACTACAGATTAGTATTTGGTCTTTGCAGATAACTCGAGGCGTGAGCAGTCGCACGAGGACGTGCGAATGTCAGTCCGGCCGTGTCGACACTTCGACGTTTTGAGAGTGTCAAGAAACGTCAAGAATGACAGTGGACATTCTGACAAGCGCGGGTTGACGTTTCTTCACTCTGACGCAACTCCGGGCTCTTTTGCTGGCGGCGGTCAGACAGATCGGAACCGGTTTGCATCGTGCAAAAGCAAAACGTGTTCGGTGGAGTGTCGCTGTATTCCAATTAATTAGAGAGTGTTGATTCCAATTCAGTTAGTATTTTGTTCGAATAATAATCCTGCATTGTTAATTATCTGCAACGCGTTGTTTTAATTCTCCTCGCCCGCCTACCCACGATAGCTCGGCAACCTCAATGAATCCAGAATTGACTGATAATGGCCAGGAGCCGTTATATATATATACAAATATAATACCCAACTATTACGAGAAAAAACACACGTGTTTGACCTTTTACCCCTATATAATATAATAATATGTATTATAAGTTACGGTCGTTACGTACAAATGTGCAAGTGCATATTTGTGGCGGACACTTAATAGCTTGATGCAAGAAACCGCCCAGTTACTAACCCGCTAGGGGAATGTATAATAACATTTTCAAAATATCTACTAAAATACTAATCAAGTAATCACATTAATATTACAAATACGAAAGTTTGTGAATGTTTTGTTCGTTACTACTGCTTCACGCTTAAACTCCTCAACGGATTTGATTGAAATTTGGAATGGACATAACTTATACCCTGGACTAACACATACAGATCGTATCCTATTAAATAAAAAACATTTGAATTTTGAATTTTGATAAAGTTACTACTTATCCTGGAAACAGTTCCTGCTGGATAACCGCGAGTTAGTCCTTTGTAACATCTTACGTCTGCGAAGTCGCACGGGATATGCTGATATCGCTATAGGATCGCCTTTTTTCCCTATTGATTATTATCAGTTCGTCGAGCAATGTGGCCTGCTCATTGCCACTTCAACTTACAAATTCTAAGAGCTATGTCGGTGGTTTTGGTTTTGCAACCAATATCCTTATTTCGGATTTTAAAACGCAAAGAAATTCCAAGCTCTCACCATGCCTCATTGCCATTGGCTGTGCTTATTCAAAAAGGTCACACCATTCTTTTCCACTTACCCACATTCCCCCAAGTCCAGTCTTGGTGTACTGCGCCTCGATGTCCCTCAAATGCGTCACATGTTTCATCTGTGTGTAGACAAGCAGTAAGATCCCTTGCAGTCGCGTGCTCTTCGCGATAATATAGCCTTGTCGGCAGAGGATCTTGTTGAAGGCAGTCGTCCAGGCGTCGGAGAATAAAGTGTCCATTAGAATGTTCTGCGGCTGAGACTTTACTTCTTGAAGTCTGAAAGTAGGTAAGTTTATATTAATAAGCTTATGTGTATGAGCGATGGTGGCCGAACGGTAATGCGTGCGCCTTACAAGGCACCGACAACGAGTACGAATCCTCTCGGTCCCTCACCTATGACTTAATCAGTTATGTGTGGATTTACCATCGCTCAAAACGGTGAAGGAAAACATCTTGAGGAAACTGGCATGTCCAAGAACCACAACATTCATGGGCATGCAACATCTACCAACCCGCACTGGGCCAGCGTGGTAGATTACGGCCCACTCTCTCTCTCTGAGAGAAGGCCAGAGTTCGAGCAGTGCAAACGTAATAGGCTGATCATGATGTTGTGTGTCATGCAGTGTTAGAGTTTTATTAAATAGACCAAGTTCCTCATAATCATCACTCTTAATTTTCAACCCATATTATATCTGCCCAATGCCGAGCTGCGGTTTTCCCGTTACCAGCAGGACCTTTTTCCGGGATAGAATGTAGCCTATGTGTTCACCCGGAGTATAAACTATCTCCATTCCAAATTTCAGTCAAATCCATTGAGCAGTCCCAGTGGGAAGAAGTAACAACCATACACAAGTGTCTACTTTTTCTGTTATAGTTACCTTCTTTGATAAGTAAGGTAGCTGAGATAAAGCGATAAACGACTCATATTTGATATCTTCCGCCAAAGTTATCATATTCATGTGAAGTGTCACTTTTGATTTCATCATCATTTAACATTAAAATCTTGTGCAATAATTGTCTAGTTTCATAACAAAATGAGGTAAAATCTTATGAAACCAGTTTATGGTTAAATATTACGTATCCTGCCCCTTTTGAACTGAACTAAGACTAGGTATGCAAAAAAATAGTTTTATTTGCATCCATTCAACAATATTTGAAGGTGGAAACTAAGATGGCAAAAACCATTTTTTTGTGACTGATGTTTAGACAGGCAAGTGGCTTGTTTTATGCCTTGCCCGTAACAGTTCAATGCCATCCAGAATTTTGAACATCAAAAATTCAAAAGCATCCTGAGATATAAAATTTATTTATTTATTTATTTATTTAAAGGAAGACCAACAGCTTATACATGTTTGGAAATTAACTACTAAGAAACAGATAGCCAATTAAAGATCCTCACGGATAGTAACGAGATAATATATAAAAATAACAGCGAACAACATAGTGCGTGTAAACCTTATACATAAAAATAAACTTAGAACAATTAAACATAAATAAAAAGTATTCTTTAAATAATTTAAATATAAAATATTAATCAAAAAATTCTCTGCTAAGCAGCCGTCTAGCCGATGCCACACTTGTACAGAATAAGTCTATGTCGAGGCACTTATCAAGTTTATTAAAGTTTTTGCTCGCTCTGTAGATATACGAGTTTTGCCTGTAATTAGTATTAACTAACGGAACATTGATCAACGGATTGAATCTAATAGATTTATAGGGCGCATTCAACTTAATCTTACTCAGTAGTTCGGAAGAGTTAACTGAGTTAGATGCGATTTTAAGAAGGTAAGTGATATCTGCAATTTCACGTCTTTTAAAAAGCGGAAGTAGGTGAAATTTTTTACAAATTGATAAATAGCCATCGGACTCATAGGGGATCCTCAAGCGATAGCACATATATTTGATAAATTTCTTCTGTATTCGCTCAATCCGCACGATGTACTTATCATAACGAGGGCTCCATATTTGAGACGCATACTCTAACACACTCCGGACATAAGTACAATATAGTATTTTAAATGTTTTTGCTCTGTTAAAGGAGACACAGCTTCTCATAACAAAGCCAAGTGATTTAGATGCCCTAGTCACAATACTATCAATGTGTTTATCAAATAATAATTTAGAATCATGAATAACTCCTAGATCACGAATGACGGTGTTATTCAATAGAACTTGATCTTTTAATGTATATGCAGAGGGAATTACTATTTTTTTCCGAGTGAAAGTTACAACGGAGCATTTAGTCGGGTTCAGGTCGAGTTTATTAATTCTACAGTAGTGGTCAAGGCGGCTAAGGTCAGCTTGTAATTTAGTCACGTCATCAGGTGTTTTAATAGTCGCAAAAATCTTCATGTCATCAGCAAAACAAAGCAAATTAGAATTATTGAAACAAGTAGATATGTCATTAATAAAAATCGTAAATAGCAATGGGCCAAGCAACGATCCTTGTGGTACCCCACTGGGGATGGTAACCCAGCTGGAAACATAATTACTGACCACTACTGCCTGCGTCCTTCTGTCAATGTAAGAGCTGAACCACCGGAACAAGTCCCCTCTGATACCAATTCGATAAAGTTTAGATAAAAGAGTCTTATGATCAATTCTGTCGAATGCTTTACTGTAGTCAGTATAGACTACGTCTACCTGACAATGTTAAATCTCTTTATAAATTAGTTTTGTTCTGTTGCATTTTCTAAAACTAAAGTTGACAGTCTAATAGTAATGCTGTACTTTTCTTACTTCTGTGGTCTGAAAATGACAGCAGAACATTTAGACATGTCAAATTTAGTTTAGTTTTAAAAATGGTGCATGAATCAACACCAATATGATTAAAGGCCGGATTCAATAACCAATCTATCCACAGTTTGCCTAGAGATAGAACATTGACATAACTTCTGTGGAGCTTGTGTCAAATTCCTATCTCCAGTAGAGCAAACTGTGGATAGATAGGTTAGATAGAAACCAGCCGTAAGTAAGCTATTTGACCATATCATGAGGTACTTACAGGAAACCTGGGTTGACAACATCATTACCACTTCAGATCTTAACCAATCATGCTATCTGATTGCCTGAGAAGGCAATCTCAATTAATTCCACCAGATTGTATGAACAATGAGTTTAAGTGAAATATTTAATGAAATAATTCACAACGAGAACTATCTCATGTTATTCATGTCTACACTGACCTCAAAAGTAAACAGGTTATCAACCTCATTTTCTCAACAGTTCAGGCAAACCTAAGCGAACACAATTAAAATTCTACAAGTGAATATTTTTTGCCTAAACCATTTAGATTTACATAATTATGTAATACATAGGTACTCACCCAATGACATAAAAGTCCGGTAATGGTTTATGTTTGTTGAACTGAGAAGGAAAATCCAAAACCGCATTCAAGTCTTGTCCTGGTGACTTGGTGGCCACATTCCAGGTCACAAAATAGAACCTATAAAAAAGTTCAAATACATGGATTAAAAATATTTATTTAGTATTTTGGTACATAATTTTGGTGACCAGTCTAACCAGATGTGACTGAAATACTATGTGCTTTGAAAGCGTAAATAAATATCGAAATACGCTTGTGTATACAAGACAGCAATCATAAAATAGCCTTGACTCTGTTTGACGTAGGTAGGTTATATAGGTATAATAAGTACTTCAACTTCAACTATTTAGCACTTCGAAGGAAATATTAAAATCTTACCTGAGGGTATCCATTATATATTATATTCAACGCACGTTATTGTAGCTTGCTGATCTTAATCTAGCACCGCACTGGATACAACGTAGGTTCAAGCAGGTAGTGATTATTTGATAAGATAAAAGTTCCAGTAAATAATTGCAAAATAATGAGACATCGATGTTATGGCCAATGTGCGGGATCAGTAGTAGTTAAAAATCGTAGTATACAGTGCATCGTAGTAATACAGGGCCTTGTACCCTTGTGTTCACTAATTAGAACATATCTTAATAAATTTTATTTTTTGTCATCGATTTTTACGATCGACAAGCGCACGTACTACACAACCTCTTTCCCTGAGAGCACACACGACACTGACATTAAACTGACAATAGTGACAAATGACAATTGATTGATTGATATCAAAGTAACACAACATCATGTGTCATTGTGTTGTTGGTTTATTAATTTTAATTTTAGGAGGTTTACTTGTCAGTGATCGGAACGCCATAGACAAGAAAATATTTTTAAGAAAGTCAATGTGCTAATCTTCATCTTTAAGCCGAAAATATTGGAGGTAGTACAGATAAAATTATCTACACGTTAAAAAATATTTTATCTTGGCAGTTATATTGCACGATACTTAGTCTGTGGATAGGTTTTTTTTTTATTTCAACTAGTTTTTTTTTGTGGCGTCACACTTTTGTGTTCTCGACGTTATAATTATGTCAAGTTATATCTTTACAATCTGTATCCATATCCAAAAAAGGCGGGAACTCAATCAATCATGACTGTCATGTAAATGTCAAACTAATGTTTTGTCTAAAAAATTGTTGATCTTTCGGCGATAGTGGATGAGTTTTTCTAAAATCGTGAAGATATACTAATATATTCCAAAGTTTAATTATCCTGTGACCTTACAAATAACATAGAGATCAAAATGAGCGGTCAAGATCAGGTTAGTATACTGCTTTACCTAATAGTTATCCGTATGTTTTGAAAAATTCTGAGGTTACTCTAGCTCTCAATTCCTTTTTTTGTCAACATTCATATAATTTATTTCAGGACTCCACAAAAACTGCCAGACGGTCATTAAAGACTTTGCAACACACTGCTTCTGATAGAGAGAATTTAGTGGGTAGACCGTCTAAAAGTTTGAAGCATCAACTTTCTCAAGAAACACCCCTGTAAGCAAAGTGAACACTTACTGAAGTACTTAGCTTCTCTCAGCCTTTTCCCTCGTATTAATGTGGTTTTGTTTTTAGCGATGTTGAAGTCAAGAGAAAGAACTTGTCCTCCAAAGAAACTCAAGCAAGCATTGAGAATAAAATTACAGTTGATGACCTTACGAACCCCGAAGGTGCTTCTGAGAACTACTGGCAGATTCTAGCTGAGAAGCGGCAGTGAGTATTATTTTTAAAGTATCCAACATCTTTTAACTTAGAAATGGTGAAAATGCTGGGTTGCAAATCACACTACATGTCACACTAATGTATATCTGTATATTATTAAAAAAGCGTGTTTGATAGGCTATAGAGCTGAGAAGAAACTGAATAGAATATAGGCAAATTCATCTATGTATAGCTGGGAAAGTATCTGCATCTATAGATAGATGTTAATTATAATACCCACAAATGCTCACCATACCCGCAGCAATAGTTGTTCACAACTGGAACAGGTTGCCGGAGGAGGTGGTCAATGCAACATCCGTGAACTCTTAAAAACCAGCTGGCATCCTGATTGTGAAAATAAGCTCTCACAAACCTATGACGACATATTATAGTGAAATATTGGATGTTGCTTAAAGTTCAACATAGCATGTTAAAAGCACATCAGCATCAGCTGCTCGCCCCTATTATAAAATAAATATTATTAATGTTTATTTTAGGGTAGCCCTTCAAGATGCTTTGGATGAAAATGAGAAGCTACGTAAAATTATAGATGATTTGAAAGAGGAGAATGTATTATACAAGCAAATGCTGGATGAAGCAAACAGTTTTGTTGAAGTTATTAAGGTAATCATGGTTATTTACTACTACTATATATATTTATGTAATACTCGTATACTAGAGGCGAGGAGGAGTGTTTTACCTGTGTGGGGTACATTTAAAGCCAAATAAAGGAGCCTTTCTCAGACTCTTGACTATCTCTGTACCAAATTTCATTTAAATCGATTCAGTAGTATCAGACAGTTACTTCCGTATAACATTAAGTAAATATTTATGAAAAATCTATAATTTCAGGAGGAGTTTGCCAACAGTAGTAACAATGACACTGGTATTGATGTCAATGACGTCAGTACCGCTGATGACACCAGCACTCTAGAAAATGGAGATAATGATGAAGATGCTGAAGAAGAAACTGATATAACATCAAAAAAGTAGCATAACATTGGCTTTTGGTCACATTTTCTGATTTACAAATTACAATTAAAATAATTAAATTAAATTACAACAAAACATAAAATCACAGTCACTTGGGATTTGCTAACTTTACAATCATTATGTATGAGCTAGCACTAATAAAAGTTTTAAAAAGAGTGGAAATTCCTTTTGCTTTTTGCTCATTTACTACAAAACGGACAGTGGTGGGAGCATAAAATAATATAATTCCACTTTCTTTAGAAGCGCTTTTATAATAATGTGTGTTATACCAATTAGTTTTGTTTTCATATGTTTATTTTACTCAACCTAACTCTAAAATTTAGTATTCAAATTAAAAATAAAACTTATTAATTATTAAGCGAAGTGCCTTTTTTTGTGTTCTATCAAGTAATTTAGCAAATGTATTGCTTTTTGTGTGTATTAGATTAGTATTAACTTTACTATTACTATCTCATAAGGCCACTTATTATTTTATTGAACTGATAGTACCTTAATGCTTAAGTTACATGAATTCTTAAGTTACAAGTCTTTTAGTTTCTAACTTGGGATAGTAAATAAAACTTTTTTGTCACATAAATACATGCGTTTTTATTTTTTTACTAGCTGGTGCCCGCAGCTTCGCCCGCGTGAATGTCGGTTATCGCGACCAAAAGTAATCAAGAAATTTTGATCCAGTTCCCGCAACCCATGAGAACCTATTCCAGGAATAAAAAGTATCCTATACATTATACAAATAAAATTATTGTCTATTCCGTCCTATTATCTATTCCTGTACCAAATTTCAGCCAGATGAATTTCTGAAGTTATCCCGAAGAAGATATAAAAAAATTGAGCTTTATACTTTAACGAATTTAGGGTACTAATTTATACAGCTGCACTTCCTGTTATCTGCCCAAGTAACCACAAACCAAACTCTATATTCGCAGGATGTTCTTACCTGTACTATTATATAGGAGGCATGCACAGAAAAACTTTCAGCTTTTACATTAAAAAACGAAGGTCTGGCTGTCGTAGGCTCTGGGTCTATATATCCACACCATTAATACTTTTTCTACTACATATCGAAACTATTTCATAAAAAAAAAAACAAATCTATGCAAACTCTTTGCTTCCCAAGTTCCCACCATTGAGATAGAAAAAAACATGGAGATGCCGCGTTATTCTATACATACATTTACATAGACAAATATGAGTGAAATACGATACAGAATGTGAAATATTGTTTTGTCTCATTCTTTCCAATATGATAATCGTATGTGTTAAAAGAGACAACAATATTTAGTTGTATGCTCTTTCTGACAACATTTTTTGGTGACGTAGGGACAATTGTAGGTAAGTGCCATTTCAGCCATTTTATGCGACGAATTTCGTGGTAGTTTAGCTGTCAAATGATTGTTTACTTTTTGTGTTAATGCGATTTGCGAGAAAATTACGACGAGTTTACCTTTAAAACTACATGTGAATGTTGGAAAACTGAAATTCAACATGCCTATGTGTTGTATTGTGAAGTGTGCTGCAAGAAAGAACAAAAATCAACCTCAATTGTCTTTTCACAGGTTATTAGCCGGTTTTCATGCAATAGTTCAAATAATCATGCACGTTCGATGAAAAAATGGCTACGCGATCATGAATTTATGGCTAAAGTATTGATATTTTGGTTCATTGCCGCATAACAGACCTTTATTATGAATTATTTCATTCGTTTTTGTTTACAATAATATGTACAGTGGAATAGTGTTGTACCGTAGCCGTATTATTGTCCGGACTAGTTCCTTCACTGAAACGATATCGGTATAATTATCGGTGCTATGTTAACATAAATCATTTTATTCTACGTGTCCTTATCGATCCTAGTGACCTTCCTAGGTCTGGCCCGTAATTCAGAGCACCCAGAGACTGGCCCACAGGGTTTAATGTGTTCCTAAAATGAGACGTCAGCCAATTTGTTATTTTACTTGAGTATAAAAAAATAGCTAGCTGTGTCCCGCGGTTTCACCCAGGTTGAATATGATGATGAAAAGTGATGACAATGATGATGAAAACTATCCTATGTGTTATTCTAGATTACAATCTACCTATCTTCCAAATTTTAGGCAAATCGATTCCGTAGTTTCTGCGTGAAAGCGGAACAAACATCCATACATACAAACTTCCGCGTTTATAATATTAGTAGCAGAGTAAGGGTGAGCAGCTTTAGCCAGAATGTTTTTTGCATAAAAATACCTTTTTATAGGTTTCCTAAAAATGAAGGATTAAGGAAAATGTGGTTAAAGGGTATTGGTGAAGAAAATATTAATCGGCGACATAAAGATTGGTACGTCTGATCACTTCACTTTGAAGAAAGTTCCATAATTAAGACCTTAGATATAATAAATGAATACCTGTAGGACAGGTTTTTCAAAACCTAGTTCAGGCACCAGCTCCTCATACAGTTAGATATCATCTTGTCAATCTTGCTTGTACCTACTTGTTTAATTATCTAATTATGAGGAGTAATATTATTATTAATAGGTATATCGTTTTTATGATGTATATAAGCCATATTTAAAATAGTTAGCGTGTTGGTATTTTAACCGTAAGCTACTATTTGTTTTTATAAATAAATCATAGTCATAAATCATATAATAACCGCTTTTGTATACCTATTATCACACAAATAAACAAAGTTAACAAAATAGTTTTTATTTAATTTTACTCCACCCTTCAAGTAATACGTAAGCAGATTTTCTTACTATTATTACCCTCCCGACTCAAACCTGATTGACAAACTAATTTTGGATTTGGAGCCTAACCCGGGATTCGAACCTACGACTTTACGAATGGAGGGCATGCGTTTTCCCAACTGTATCTTTTGTTTCCTATCAAGAAAAACTCCTATCTAGTATCGATATTCGTTGTAGTATCACATATTATATTCCTTGATTGATACAGCCCTAGCATTGGCAGCCATTTTATGCGACTAAATGAGTTGTAGGTATACACCTTTTTTTTGTAGGTATTTCTAGTCCATTACATTATAGGTCAATGGTTCCCACGTGTCCAAATCTTTATGCTAAGCGTATATTGAGACGCAATCGATGCAGTGCGAGGCAGCGCTGATTTTTTGTAATATATATGCATAAGCAAAGATCAGCATACGATGTTTCTTTTTTCTTTTTGCGGCAACAATTACTATTTATCTAAATTAAGTTAATGCGTATTAATCAATGCGTAGGATAGTATTTATATCACACGTTCATACATAACACGTATTTTAAAAAAGCATGAAGACATAGAAGCAACGCTATTATAAACTGTAACTAACAATAACTCATTAATTTCATAATCTAACACTAATACTGAATAAAAATTTTTTGGATGGTAAATAGCCTCCTTCGAAATAGTAAACGTTATCGCGCCAGAAAAAAAAGATAAAACCACCAAAAAAACCTGCTGTTGCCTATCGGTCGTTGCTTGCCTTTTCTTTTGCTGGTGCAAGAAAGTTAGAACAGACTTAGCTAGTTATTAGTTTGTCTTTTTAAAGTGATTAAATGTTGTATAAGTTTAATATTAAACCCAGTTTATTCGTCAACTTGAATACTGTTCTTGATACCAGTTTTTTGTACTTTATTACAGTGTATCTGTGTAATTTACAGCATCGCTCATGGACTATGCCATGCGCTTCCGTCACCTGCGTCTCAACATACATCATCATCATCATCATAATCAGCCTGTTTCAGTCCACTGCTGGACATAGGCCTCTCCCAAAGTACGCCATCGAGCCCGATCTTCGGCTTCTCTCATCCAACCGCTGCCAGCCATTTTGCGTATGTCGTCGCTCCACCTAGCCGGAGGGCGTCCTACACTACGTTTGCCGAGCCGCGGTCTCCACTCAAGAACACGTTTGCCCCAACGATTATCGGTTCTTCGGCTAATATGTCCAGCCCATTGCCACTTCAGCTTGCTGATCCTATAGGCTATGTCGGTATGTCTCAACATACGCTTACCCTTATTGTAGCCCGCAACATCAACGTCAATACCAAGTAGTTCTAAGTAAATAAGGTATAATAAGATCATGTCTGCTACACACGTAACGATATATCGTTACAAATTTAAACGTCTTGGGTTTGATTAGAGCGTATAGTGTAATCACTAACTTAGGACTAAGTAGATGGCTCTATATTATTTTATTACAGTGTGTTTATTTTTGATTTCGAACACCACTAATCACAATCATCTTTTGATTTTCGTTTTTGTAGCTTTGTATAAAATGTTCTAATATTTTTCTTTTTTCAATTTTCGCGCGGACGCGTCTTACAAAGAGGTCCTTTTTGTTTGCCCGTGTCCAACGTCAGTTTTATTGCAGCAAAACACACGCTACCATCAAAATTATGCAAATACGGTCAAGTCGATCAACAATGATTTATCGAACAGAAAATGTTACTGCCGTCGCTCATCTGCGCAAACCAGAAATTCTACAACGATTTTTCAGGCACACTTTCGATATAACCGGAGATCGGTTAGCAATTAGAACAGATACATCGCTACGATAAATTGTTACGTGTGTATCCACACCAATAATTGTCATGCCAATAATATTCTTCCTGACATGTAAACAATTCAACAGAATGATGCCTAGCAACCATGTAAAAGATTTCGAAAAATTTCGTTATATTAGATTTTCCCACGGAACCCATGCATTATTCCGGGATATAAGTAGCCTATATTACTCTCCGACGCATAAACTATCTTTATGCAAAATAATACCCTGATTCGTTGTTTTGTTACGCCGTGAAAGCCGAACAAACCAACAGAAAAACACACTTTCGCATTTACATAAATGTGGGGATGGGGATGGTGATAGGGGTAGCTGCGGTTTGCGTTTACACCCATGGTATTCCCTACTATCCCGCAAGAATCTTTTTCCGGGTTAAAAAGGAACCTATATGCTATCCGGGCTACAATAATCTAATCGACCCGACCAAATTTCCGACGTGATGCTTCAAATTGATATAACTTTTTTATTTATGAACCGATTGAAATAAAACAAACACTATATGTTAAGTGGAGAAAACCACAATATATTAATGAAAACCGCATTCAAATCGGTTAAGCCGTTTCTGAGATTAGCGCGCACAAACAAACAGACAAACAGACAAACAGACATACAGACAAACAGACAAAAATTCTAAAAACCATTGTTTTGGGTTCTATTGCGTTAATAAAGACCCCCAGTAAAAGTTTTTCTCATTTATTTTCAATGTACAGACAGTGATGAGTTACAGATTTATTATATGTATATAGATAAAATTGATAGTTTGCCAAATGTTTCAGGTACAACTTTAAAATGGCAAGTAAATACCTACCTATCACTATTATGGAAGGTTAACTGACAACAGGCAATAAAAAATATAGTTCCAAAAATGTTGATAGACTGTGTTAGCTACACATGGAGGAAGCAATATTTCTATAGATTTATTTCATTTATCTAATCTGTTGCTTGTTGTTGAATGTGTATTACTCAATAAAGAAGGGAAGTGACAGCTGGTTGTTGGTAAATGCTGTAGCTGACAGACAAATATTGTTTATTTCCGGCCTTCCAGTGCTGAACCGTCATTGGCTGTATGAGCTCGGATGATTTACTACTTTTATACAAATACAAAAGCAAAGCTATTCATGTATCGCTAGCGCAATCTATCTGTGGTTTAGGAACTTCTTATATTTCATCTGTCAGAAAACCTCCCAATGAGTTATCTCCAAGTTATCTACAATAATTCATACAACTGAAGGCACTGCTGGTTTCGGCCACAAGGGAGATCAGGCATTTTTGTTTAAAGCCTGGTCCAACTAGTTTAAGCAATATTGAGCCACAAAACCTTTTTTAATGAAGAGCCAATTAACTATTACTAATTTTACTCTATGAAGCATTATTAAGAAAGGTTTCATTAACCCCCTGCACAACCTGGACCAATACTGCCTAATGTCCTTTAAAAAATCAATATAACAATAAATATTAAAACATGAGCATTATTCTTTCAAGAATGCCTGAAACTGTTCATCAAAGTTGGTCTCGTATGTCCAAGGTAGCAAATCAGGGTACATGGCAATACTACTAAACAAGTCTGCATTCGAATTCTGGGGTAAAACGCTTCTTACTTTCTTGTTCAAGCAACCTGTTGCATGGATGTAATTGTTTACTATCAAATTGTAGATGAAGTTTACATATCGGTGATCCAAGTTTTCTGTTGTGTTGGGTATATTTGTGTTGTGAGATCTGATTTCCTCGAGATAGCCCGGTGTGATAATTGGTACGATGAAATTGGCCTGAAAGAAGAATAGCTTACATAAGTCTTTAAACTCAAAAGTAGCAATCACTGCGTTGCTTTATATTATTATTTTAGAAACAATGAAAAAACAAGTCTGTTCCATAGTTTTCAATCTAAATAGACAAAAAGTTCAAACAATGTAATTACATTTTTTTTTTACTCATTGATACAAGTAGGTACTTTGCAATTATGTCTAAGCTAATAACAATAGTATTTTACAGTTATCAATTCTCATTTTTTGGTTTACATTATTTTACCAGCAATTTGAGTTTTCTGTATCTGTTTTTATCAAAAATAAAATGATTGATTACCTTTTTGAAATACTCTCTGATAAACTTTTCAGGGTTCTGATATATTTCATTTCTTCTGCCACTGAGCGTGATAACTTTCACTCCTGGCATATCGTTCCAACTATCCACATAATCTTGTATGTTAATAGCTGTAGGCAATCCGTCTTGAGCAAACGTAAGAAACAAAATCGGATGATCATTTACAATGGGATCATTTGTTGTCTCTGGTAACCTTGAAAATGGTTTAGCTTTATCTGGTTCTTTCTCGTTGTTCTTTTTAATTACCATGTTTTTATTTAAGGCTGGAGGTAAATCATTCAGTATGTTCTTGAGACTGACAATTTCCCTTTGGCCTGCACTCTTTCCATTGCTGTGATAACCACTGTCATCTTTATTAAAATACTGAGCGACACTGCACAATGGATCCTCCAGTGCTTTTAAGATGTCATATCTTTTCAATTTGATAAATGCATCCAGAATCTTGTCTATTGTTGCCTTTTCATTTTGCAGGTACACTCTGAGCACCATGTCTGCAGGATCATCTTTTACCGAAGCCATAATATACTGAAAAAAAATAGAGAACACATTTTTAGGGTACCAATAAACAATTTGTCAACATCAGGATCTTACTGAAATCTAGCATTATGGTTGGTGTTTCCTGAAAGGTACATACTGGGGGTATTCAAGTCAAGAGTGACTAGGCATTTACTGGGCAAGCATGCTACACCTTCGACCACATCACCACTTTCAATCGGGTGAGATTTTTATCAAAAGCTAGCCTAGTGAGTTGTAGACAAAAATTGCCTATGAACAGGTAGGTAAATAGTCCAGAATTACTGCAGTAAAAACTTACATCTAAATCATCCTGGCTCACATCCAATGCGTATCCGAGGTCTCTCCATCCATTTGGTGTTCCTCCTACCTTCTTTATCATTACTCTCCATGCCTCGTAGCAGGCTGACCCAATTTTAGACTTTGGATTTCGGTAATATAAAAGATTAGTGTGCAGGTAACAAACTTTTTTACTTAAGGAATTCAACTGTGATATTTCATTTGTTCTCTCCTCTTTAACAATTTCTTCGAGAGTAAGTGTATCAATACTAATGTTATCCGTATCTTCTAGCACTTCCCTGTAAAGAAAACGAGTAATTAGCACACGCAGTAAGACCACCTGTTTACTACCTTTAGATTTTTACACATTCTTACTTACATTTTGTATCTAGTTGCCTATTTTGTTTTTTTCTAATTAAAACATTTGAATCAAATTTAATTTTGAATGAGGAAAATATTCTAAAATTAGTTTGACATCTAAGTGACGTTTCTTTTTTGCTGTGCAATCGATCACTCTTCCGAGAAAACCGAGCAAAATAAACAGAAATTGTTGCTTTTCTTTCTACGACATAGCTGCGTCCTTTTCTTCAGCCGGTTTAAAACTGGAAGGATCAAGGAATAAGGAAACTCTCTATTCCACAGTCCACACAAACGAAACCACAGCCTATAAAACCATAAAACGATATGCTCTCCTAAATCTATGGATTCGCTTCAATTTACCGGAAGTGTAGTTTAATCATTCATACTTTGCGCTTCATCGTTGATCATTTAGCGCGGGATAAATCTAAAAGTGTGTGTATTCGTTTTGTACCTTTTGTAAGGAAACATAATTACAGTTTGTAATGAACAATTCAAATTTGTAAGAATAAGAACTTAATTTATTCACTTTTCTTTGAAATAACGTATTCTAAATAATGTGTAACAACTGATTAGACATTTCTGCAGTACAGGTTTTACGGATGTATTGGGCGATGAGATAGCTAATTCACAAGAATCGCAGCCTTTATCGCTGTCTTCTGAAAATTCGCAGTTATACAATCATGCTGTTTTTAATCCAGAACCTTCTATTTTCCCCTGTGATAAGGAGGCTCATATTGTGAGACCGGCTAAAGGAACCGGGCAGTACGGACAATTTCGTAGTATTAATGAAATAGGTGAGTCTTGTAACATATTATGTAAAGACAGAGGCATCGTTACCTCGTGTTTTTATATTTTTCAGATTTATAAATACATAGTTAAATTAAATTGTGTAAAGTAAGGAATTTAAATCTCTTATTTAACAAAAGTACAAGTAGTTTATAACAAGCGAGAAGTCAAATCATAGTGCCCTTGCTACTGAAATCGCTATTCAATGCTTAATAAAGGTATCATCACATTAAGTACCTACTTATCTAGGTAAGGCACATATTCCAATGTTTGTAGGTGTTGCGTACAACAAAATGCATCGTACTTAAATACCGGTAGTAAATCTCTAACTATCTATCTATCTACTCTAATAATTTTCGTGCCATGTTTGTACCTTCATTTTGTTAATTTCAGATGAAAAATACCGTAGTGTGTTTAGCTACCCATTCTTTAATTTGGTACAATCTAATGTCATTGAAGATGCGTTATATTCAGGTAAGTAATCTATTATGACGTTTGGACCTTTGGTATTATTTCTCCCGGGCGGGTGAAATATCCATATTTTAACTATGATAGTCAAAATTATACCTATTATGGCAATTTTTGTCATACATTTTTGACTATTTATAATTTTGCACTTAACTTCGGCTTTTTGACCAACCTTTATTATGACTACCGCTATCGATGTTACCGCATCGAATCAATATAACAGTCCTGAATGCATGTCCAATGAACAGTTTTGTACGCTTGAATTATCTGCGTAGATACATACTTTAGTTTCTTTCAGATAAATCCATGGTGGTGTGTGCCCCCACGGGCTCTGGTAAGACAGTGGTGTTCGAGATGGCAATAGTCCAGCTATTAATGGAGATTGAGAGCCAACGCTACACGGATGACTTTAAAATCATTTACAGTAATATTTCCCATCTCACGTTATCATCTGTCTTCAAGGCTCCCCACTAACTTAATTGTTTTAATTCAAGATACTTCAACATTAAATTGATGATCAAACTAAACAATATAAAAGCTGACTATACAGTTGTTAATTTTCCCAAAATGGCCGCATTGCGCATTGCCCCGTTGAATGGCAATTAATATAACTGATCAATGGCAATTGGCAAATACAGAACATAGGCACAACGTTAGACGAGTGGGTTTTAGTCGCGGAGCGTTTAAAGCCGCTGGTTGAGGCTAGTTCTCTTCTTCTTTCTTCTTGTTACATATGAAAAAAAACTGCTGTTTTTTAGTCTCGTTAAAACTCAAACACGCCTAGGGTCTAGGCCGGATTGTTTTGTTTTGTTCACTTTAATAAAGAGGTTACAAACATAAAAAAGGAAAGCCCCAAAGGAAAATTTTGTATGGGTAATGCCAGGTGGGACGAAGTACAACGGGTCATCCAGTTCTTAACAATTTCAGTGGCTCCCGTAAAAGCTGTTTGCACAGAAAGGCTCACGGAATGGTACCCAAAGTTTACAAAGCTCGGCCTCTTGTGCATCGTAGTGACAGGAGATACTGATGTCGATTTCTCCCAATTGAAGCCTTACAAGTAATAAAATAATAGGTTCTTTTATTATATCGCTGCCCTGAAATTGCTTGCCTAGCTTGCTACCACGATCAGTAAACAATCTGTCGCCAAGCATTTATCAGAATGTCCCGGTAGCCTCACTTGAGAGCCAGGAACGCAAAAAAAGTAAGAAAAATATCGGAAGCCCAGACCATAAGTCCCATCTCCTTCTGCAGAATCGGACTTTGGGCTCATCCTACTTCCTAGTAATATTATAAATGTGAAAGTTTGTGAGTATGGATGTTTGTTAATCCTTCACACTGAAACTACTGAACGGATTTGAGTAAAATTTGGAGTGGAAATGGCTTATACCTTGGATTACCACACACTTTTTATCCCGGAAAAGGGTTTCTGTGGGTTAACGGGAAGACGCGGGTTCTCTCCTTTTGCCACCTTTGAAATTTTGCCAAGTGGCCTAGTGTAAATCCAGCGCTGCTCTTATAGGATAATAATAACAACCCCCGAGAAGTGGGACATGGTGACACGTCGGTGGCGCGAGCACAGACAGCTAGTTGAGGTCATCAAGCTGTTTCTGATAGATGAGGTCCACATTCTAAACGATCATACCCGAGGCCCTGTTCTGGAAGCTGTGGTTAGCAGGATGAAGACTATTGAGGTAAGTGTATTACTGAGAGCTGGTCTGGTCGTTCGTACCTACTTACATCGTAGTAGAACTGAGTTTATGTGGGAATTTAGGAAGGCAAGGTATCTAAATGAGGGGTGTGAAAAGGGAGACAGAACGAGTGCCTCAGAGATATAAACGAAAACCATAACTTTATTTATAAACTCTGTCTAGCTAGACTCTTCTAGAGGAGTGGAGAATTGCCCAACATAATAACTTAAACAATATTTTGAAATAGGCACCTCAAGATTTTGAACAAAACGGGTCATTCAGATTTTTTGTTGAGAATTGTGTTGCCACATTTGAGTTGCTTCCATAAGCTGTCAGTTCGAGTTACATTGTCGTCTAAGGTAGCCTTAAATCTTCAATATATACAAGGTTACTGCCCTCATCGTCACTTCTTCACCCCCTCTCCGCTCCTTCAGCAGCATGGTGAAGCATACGCACACATAATGAATATATAGGGGAACGATGAACAGAAGTGTCGTTCATATATACGAATTCGAGCAAGCTAATTTTCTCCACAGTCATCAGCTCAATCTGCCCATCGAATCGAGCAACTACAAAAGCAGTACCAAGGCACTGATACCACTAGCAAAGAAACACCACCAAAAATCAGATTCGTTGCCGTGTCGGCTACAGTTAGCAATCCTGACGATGTAGCCGCCTGGCTTGGAACTGCTGACAAACCTGCTGTTTACTATAAGTAATTACAAACTTAATTGCTCACTTATAAATCTTTTATCATCATCATGATTTAATGTAAAGAGTGGATTTTTGTAGGATTTGGATGGCAAAATGGCACACCCTGAAAATGTAATAAAGATATCAAAGGAGTATTGAGATGACATTTTGAGATTTTTAAATGGCTTTAATACATAAGCCTGTAATCGAATATATCAACTTTACTTTGCATAGAAGCATGACGTCTATTGATGATAGGTACTAATTATAATAAGCTTAAACTTCTTTTAGCTGGCATATTGTTGTGAATAGCAACCAAAACGATTATTTTATCATCAGTTTTAATTGGGCACTTCCGAAAGTACTCATGAAACAACATCTGTCGCGTCGTTTGCTGTTAACAACCTTTCGACTGACGATTCTTCAATGAAGCCATTAGTTATTTTTTGCCACACATGCTACTTTACTTCCCATGCCATTACCATTCAAGTTACTTCTAAACTCAAGATGAGAATCGCCAAGCACCTATCGGTGTGTTACGGTAGCCTCACTTGAGAACCAGTTCCCAATCCAGGTGTAGCGTGGCGCCATCTTTGACCACATCGTCACTTTACATCAAGTGACTTGTGGTCAAACGCTAATAAAAAAGGTGTTATGGACAGCAATGTTTGCGGGTAGGTAAGTAACTCGAGACTATTTCTAGGTTCGGCGATGAAAGCCGTCCAGTGAAACTGAAGAGAATTGTAGAAGGATACCCTTGTCCTGAAGGCACTAGCATTTTCAAGTTCGATATCATACTCAACTACAAACTGTGGCCTGTGATACAGAAGCACTACAATGGGAGACCTACTCTGGTAAAATATCATTATCATCATGATTGGTCTATTGTATCTAAACTTTTTTCTTCTTCGTTTTTTAACTTGCTCTACAGATCTTCTGCAACACCCGGAAGAGTGTGGCGCTTACAGCTGAAACCTTATCCAGAGAGCTGACTGTCTCATTCAGTCCGGAGCAGAAGGCCAAATTGACTGCACTGGCTTCGACGATAAAAAATAAGAAATTGCAGGTTGGTATTTTTCTTTCTAATCTATCTCCGACCTCCGTCACATTTTTAGCTCACGATATTATTGGTATTTACCGGCATACACCTCTTACTACCTCTTACAGCGTTAAGTGGAGTGTTTTGCATGTCGATAAAAAAATTGTGGTACGATAAAGTCCAATGAACAAAATTTAATATAAGATTAGCGTTTCTCATTTGTTTTATAGACTCTTCTGCGACAGAGTTGTCCAATGTATGCCAGTAGTTATATAGTATATATTTTTAATAGTAGGTACGTACTTTAAACTTTTTCCAACCGGAACCAATATTGCTATAGCTTATTTTCATCAGGCCCTAGTGTTGAGCGGAGTGGGGTGTCATCATGCAGGCCTACTCTTCGAAGAAAGGAACAACATTGAGCAAGCATTCCGGAACAGAGACCTACCCATACTCATCACAACTACAACTTTAGGTAGGTACCATGATAGATAAGCAGTAGTGACATCATCTTAGACCCGTTAATTCTTCTGAATCCTGCAATAAGCTTCTGCTTTCGATAAAGGAAAACATCGTGATGAAACCATAGCTTGGTGGTAGGGCATTTTATAGTTCTCGTCTACCTAGGCTCACGTTCAGGAACTGTCGCCATGCACACATCGATGTGTCACACCTTACTTGTTCCTGTATAGTCCAGCCCTTCGACCAAATCGTCCTTTTATGTCAGGTGACTTGCAGTTAAACGATAATATAATCTGTAAGAACTAAAATAACATAAAGGTACTAGGTAGGTACTTGGCCTGCTGACTGGCTTGAGTTTGTCCACCTGACTGGCTTGAGTTTTTCCACCGACGGTTGATATATGCAATCCTGAGCTTCTATGTTCTATTCTATACATTATCACCCTTTAGCGTGAATACTCTCTTTAACCATCTAAGCCATAATTTTTGTATGTCATCCAGCTATGGGAGTGAATCTGCCAGCTCATCTCGTTATCGTCAAAAATACTCAACAATACGTCAATGGAGCTTATCAGGTGAATTTAAACTTTGTCTTCTCTGATGCCATTTAGTGCTTGTCAAATGATATCAGTCCCTTTGTGAATAATTCGTTAAACGTTACAAAACATTTTGCAATGACCAAACGTCTCACCTCGACAAAGAACTGCCACTACACACACACACACACACACACACACACACACACACATAAGCCTAAGCCTATGTGTTAATCCAAGGTGCTATCTCCATTCCAAATTTCATCAAAATCGGTTGAGTAGTTACGGTGATAGGCGTGGTAGCAAACATTCACATACACACACACAAACTTTCGCAATTATAATATTGGTAGGATTAGTAGTATATTTGTTTCATTTTCCATCTAACTCGGTACATTTAATCTAGGAATACAGCATCAGCACTGTTCTACAAATGGTGGGACGGGCTGGGAGACCTCAATACGACACCGAAGCTACTGCTGTGATCATGACTCGCCTTTGCGATAAGGTACTTTGTAGTTGATACTTATTCATGCACCTGAGTTTGGAAAAGATCCTAGTAAGCCATATGAATCAATTACCTCCAAGAGTCTTAAGATAGTACTCGTACATAAAGTATAAGTAGTTAGTAAATTAATTATTAGTTTACTGAAGAGGAAGGCGAATAGTAAAACAATGTGTAATACTTCAGATTTAATACAAAAAAGTTTTTATCAAAATCTACATAATACATGGAGTTAATATTACGATTAAGATTAAATCTAGTAGATATTATAATATATTCATCTACAAAAAATCTAAGTTAGTTATTTCGTTACATTTAATGGCAATAGTGACCTCTAATTTGTTTATTTCATCACAGATATGGTAACACAACATTTTACTAACAATTAGCATTTGTAATATTATTTCTATCATCTATTTTACATTATTCAAAAGGAGGTTATATGCAAATCACAATCACAATGGAATAAAAAGATTTAAAGTTAAGACAGGACTAATTTTATACAAATTCTGTGGTAAGACAATTTTATAGCATTATGACACGGTTTTTTCAAATAAAAGTGCTTTGAAAAGGCTTAAGCACACTGAATTTACTATATTCAGTACGTTCAAGCTATAAAGCCTTTAGGTTTCTTTATCCAGTTCATAAGCAACCCTTAAAATTCATCTTTAACACAGAAAATTGTATTTGTTGATATGGTTCAATTTTGAATGTAGAGATCATTTCAAACCTAAATAATCACTTGAACATTTAAATATGTTTAAGCATATAATAGCTACAAAGAATTAATGGGTTAAATGAAATTGAGTCTTAAGACTAAAGTTAGTGACAGAAGTATAGCTGGAATGTCTGTATAAAATTCTGTACTATGAAAAAAAACTTTCGATTGATGTAAACGCGAATGTGCACCTTCGCGTTCTAGTTTCTTAGTAGACAAAATATGACACAAAAATGAAGCAAGAAAAATAATATCCCACATTTTCTTGCATTGTTTATTATTACTTACGTAATTCCGTTTTATTGCGGGAGTATCACTCTCAGTTTTAATATCCGAAATAATCACCAATATCCTAATCAATTCTAATCTTCATAGCACGGAATCATTATTTACACAATTCGTTTGAACTATGAGTCTAAAAGTCTGTCGCAAAATAAATCATACGTCGATTCCTAAATCTATCAAATAAAGATTTGAACAAAATGGTACCTAATGTACATTGTGGAAAGCCCAATTTCTCAGGTGAAGTGACTGAAACAAGTTAGGGAAAATGAACGAAAGAGACAATCAAGCACAAAGTTTCCACTGCTCTCTTGCCTTCGCCTAACTTTGTGCAACTTTGCTAATATTATAGAGCTTCTATACGCCATACAGTAAACAATCGAATTTTCTACATATAACAACGTAGCTAAGTCTATTTTGCGACAGACTCAGTTCAGCAACCCGTCTTTTTATTTTACTTTCCTTTACCGAAAGGGTTAGCATTGTCCTCGAAACTGATCTTGGGAACGAACCCGCTGTCTCCTTCGACTGTGTACTCAACGTTCATGAGGCGACCGTCGGGGAGTAGTACCCTGTATCCTCCGACGACCTTGCCTTGCGCATCCCCAGCTTCGTTAGCCCCGAAGTAGAGGAGCTTTTCTTGGTCTTCTACGTCGTATTTGTATTCGTACTGTAAAACAAAATAATTCAGGGATTAGTAAGACACTGATTGAAGAAATTGGACGATCGGCTACGGAGGTGATAGGGCAAATGGCTTCCCTCTGTATATTATAGTTTATCAATCTGCAACATTGCAATTGCACCTGCCCGTACCGACATATTTATGTATCCCTATTTGACTTTGGAATAATGTAAAGACAAAAAACAAACTATCCCAGAAAAGTGCAGAGTTATTGCAGAAAAATTGCTCTAATCTTTTTTTCGTTTTAATAAAAATGAAACATTGTTAGTTGGTAAGAGCATCACGTGAATGTAGAGGAGCCCAAGAGAGGATTTTGGGATTTACTCGAGCGTGGCAGATTAATGTATAGATTAGTACCTCCAGCCAGTATAAACCCTTATTATAGGGGGGTAGGAACCCGTCAGATTATATAGGAAAAAGAAATCGATTATCTGAAATACTCGAGTTGTTATAATAGTCCGAATAAAGTTAAGTTGAAAAATGGGTAAACAGCTGAAAGAGTATTTTTATATGGGCTGTCTGTGCTGCAGCACATCAACTATTTATATTTGCCTACCGACGGGTCGCTAGTACATAATGAAGTCCTCGTACCTATGTGTGGTCTCCTGACATTAAGCTCATATATCCATACTAAAATACCCTTGGACGTGAGGTTGACACTCGATCCTTCCACGTGCAAATCCGCATGTCCAATGACCGTATAATTTGATATACGATCTGATGATATTCAATGTCGGATCGTAAATTCTATATTACGGCAACATTATCTTTATGAGATCGTTATAGCTCGAATCTCTAATGTTATATTGTCCTGATTCTTAAAATAAATCCATATACATATGTATTTATATATAAGTAGCGACATGCCCCGCTGCTTCGACCACGGAAAGTTCTCTACTTATTATCACATGAGAACTTTGATATATTGATACCTAAAGTATAATATTTGATAAAAATCAAAATGTTGGTGTCAGTAACAACGGGCTTGACTAAATAAAAGAAAACTATATCCTGTTTTTATGATCCTTAAACTTATAGGTGAGATGTAGGTTCATCTAAAAATTCAACAAAAAAAACAATATATTGGTACTTAGCTCAAAATGACAGAGAAAGTAATAAATAACTAACATGGTTTAAAGTAAATGACTGTAAAACAACTGAAAGAAAATGGCATGATAATTCATGATAACAGTGAACGCTACACTTAAATAGATACAATATAGAAGTGGGGGGCTATGTTTGTAAGGATATGTGTCTAACCAAATTACGTAGTTTAGTGCATATCTTATCTAATTGTACAGTAAATTTTTCACTGCACAAAGGTAGAATTAATTTCACCATACCATTTAGGAAATTGCTGAAATTATGTTAATAACGAATAATTCCGTTATTACGACCGAGCATGACATCGCATTATCATTTTGCAACTCTATTATTATGCGAAAACAAATGAGAATGCGCATCTGGACTAGAACATAAAACTGTGCACTACACAAATTACTAGCTCACTTTGCGTGTGATATAAATATTTCTCAAGTAACACGTGAATACATTCCCAGGCGCTGTTTAATTTTGAATTAACTATTGTAGAGCTTAGCCTTGAATTTATTTATTAACATAATTCAACACAGGGTTCAAAAGCATGTTGTCTACAAGATATTCTCTTCAGCAAATTGATATCACAGGCCAAAACTGCTATGGATATTTGCTCTATGGCTGTGATGCCTATAACATAATACATATGTATTATACTTATTCAAAACTTTGAAGCATTTTGCTAGTTAATTTAGTGTGTCATGTACCTTTTTTTTACGTCGTACCACTAGCTTTTTTCATTCTATTATTTTAAGATATTAAAGAAGAAAGTGATTTTTCTCTTACATCATTATTACATAGACTATTTAAATACGCATCTTTGCACGTCTAAATAAAACACAACAAATAGGCATGTCACGTGATTCAATTAAGATTTTACCTTGCTGCAATTAATCTCCGATTAAGACGAAGATATTAGCGAATAAAGCGCGCAAAGCGAGCGTAATTGCGTCAATTTATGTCCAATTAAGAGTTTGTTTGAATTTGTTTCACATCGTTAACATAATGGCTGATGCACCGATAGCGGCATGTGCTTGAGTATGTAGTGCTCTATGAATAAACAATACACTATCGTTACAATGACATACTTCTATGAGAATAACTTATTTTATTGTTTATTCTACCGTGTAAAATTTTGATTTAGCAATTGAGTCATTAAGAATTATATGGGTAACGTATAACTAGATAGGTTCGCGCGAGCTACCAAAACGTACAACGGTTTATGCGTTCGAAATTGAACAGACGCGTGATTTGGATGCAATGCGCGAAAATTGAAAATCAGACTACCCTCTAACATTTACTTTAATTATGTAATTACAAAATAACCGTCAAAATTTGCTATGTTTGCTGTGTTAGAGCACACGTATCTCCAATGACTAAGTCGCGGAAGAGGTCGTCGCAGGCGAAATCGGCATGGAAGATATTATTAGTGGTGCAGTTTGGGAGAGGAGTTGCGGAAGGGGGCATGTTGACGTCACCTGAATAAATTTCTCTACTGCAGGAATGTACTCAGATAAGCGCTACTCCGATAATTTTGAAGGTTCATAGCGCTTTCCTAAGAAAAGACATCAACGCGCGCTCTTCTTTATTTTACGCGATGCTATTGTATCTTACAATAATATTTATCTTGCTAAATACTTTTAACTAAATTAATGTCAATTAGGTAAGTATCAATTTTTTAATGTCCACGTTTAAATTTAATCAACAATCAGATGTCAATAACTATTTTATGCGACCTTATTAAAATAGCTATAATAATAATAATATTAATAAGCCTTACTCAAACGGATTACACACATAGACATAATCAACTAGTAAACATCATTCATCAAAAATTAGCACTCAAACATAAACTCATTAATAACACAAACACACCGTACTACAAATACAAACCAGAAACAGTTCTCGAAAATCCCTCACACAAATTATACTACGACCGTGCTATACTTACGGATAGAACCATTCACTGCAATAGACCGGACATCACCCTTCAAGATAAAACTAACAAAACCACCTATTTAATAGATATTGCAGTACCAAACACCCACAACATACAAAAAACAATAACTGAGAAAATAAGTAAATATGCTGAGCTGAAGGAAGAAATCGGTAGAATATGGAAGCAGGAGAAGGTATACATTGTCCCGATAATAATTTCAACCACTGGAGTCATCCCAAATCAAATTCGCAGTAGCCTAAAACTTATAGATTTAAAGGAAAATACGTACATAACCCTACAAAAAGCCGCGATATTAAATACTTGCAGGATAGTGAGAAAGTTCTTGCAGTTAGAAGAAAATGAATATTCACAATAAATATCACACACTGTAAGTTACTTGGCTAAAAGCCCGTACTTACAGTTATTACCAACTTTTTTAGAAGGTTGAGATATATAAATAAATACAAATAATAATATTTCTTTATTGCGGACACAAGGATCCATAAAACCACAAATAGAAACTCTGTATATACCTACTAAAACACACAAAAAACACAAGTAAAACTGTAAAGCGACAACTTTATTAGGTGGCAATAGCCACCCAATGTCGGTAAGTAGCAGTCAGCAGCAGTCTGTCCGCCATACTCTTGACAATAGCATTCCTACATTTGTCAACTCTGGACATAAAGGACGCTATCCGTTTTCGCTGAATGGCATTGAACGAATCCACTCGCCATTCAACGAACATCCCCGAAGCGCTGCAGTATCTCTTCAGACCCATCAGGTGCCTGAAGATATTGTTATAAGCCACTCTGATGGCGTTGAGTGACTTCGAGGAATATTCAGTCCAGAGTTGACACGTGTAAAAGGACTGACAGAAGGATTTAAACAGCGTAATTTTCACGTCAGGTGCTGCTCTGTAAAACTTTCTAGCAATCATATTGCCGACCACGCATAGTGCGCGCCGTTGTCTTTCGATGTCTTCATCGTCCGTCAGTTTAGACGTCACGATGTGGCCAAGGTACTTGAAGCTTTCCACTATTTGAACCAGCTGTCCGTTGAGAAGCACTACGGGTATATTATCGGGTCCCTTTCCCGACCTGAATACCATCATCTCTGTCTTTTTAGCATTGTAAACTAAATCGTGCTCACTCGCATACCGTTCACAGACAGCCAGAAGTTTTTTCAAGCCTTTGATCGAAGGGCTGAGCAGCACCATATCGTCGGCGTAACTCAGGTTGTTGACATATCTGCCATCCAACCTGAGCCCGACTGGAGTGCTGCTCAGCTCCACGATCAGATCGTTCACATAGCAATTGAACAGGTCGGGAGAGGTAACACCCCCCTGCCTCACGCCGCATGATGTTAAATATGTAGTATGTAGGTCTTTTGTAATTACCAATCTATGGAACACGCTAGTTTACTCTATGGTTGGAAGAGAATGTACCGAATGTCAAATTAGTTATATATGTCAAAAGTAGATTAAAATTTAGTACTTATAATAAAACAATAAATGGATGGCAGCATTCACTAAAAGTAAAATAACTGTTTTCTTGTGATCCCTTGAAGAATCAACACCTAACAAATCTCAACATGGTAGCAGAAAGCCTGGTTCAACCTCGGACCTAAAGAAAACAAGAAGACAGTGAAAAAATAAAAAACTAAAAACTTACTAAAACGTGTAAAAGTTTTAACCTAAAAAAAACTCGAAAAAAATGGAAGATTTATCGAATTTCCAGCGTCTCATCGACGAAAAAACCTTTCCATTATGGAAATTCCAAATAAATATCTGGCTAAGAAGCAATGGCTTAGCAGAAATAATACAAAAAACTGAAAATGTCGACAAAGATGTCACTAAAAAAACATCGTCAATTCACGATGATAAAAAGGATGCACAGGTACAGAAAATGATAATGATGACAGTGGATAAGAAAAACCTGAGTCTTCTCATGTCATGTAAAAATGCCGGCGAAATGTACGAAAAGCTGTGTAGTTTATTTCAGAAAAAAACTGACCAACAAAAATGCTTATTACTACAGCAATTTTTCCAATATACCTACGACACAAATAGAGATATCGCATTTCACATAAGCTGCTTAGAAAATATGGCATACCAACTAAATAATATTGGTGAAAAAATAAACGAAAATATGATTGTGTCAAAAGTGCTATGCACACTACCTGAGCAATATAGAAATTTCGTTACCGCCTGGGAGTCAACTCCTTCATCTGAAAAAACGTTAACGAATCTGACATCGCGGTTGCTGACCGAACAACAAAGGTCAACTAACGATGACACATCAGTTGCATTTAAGGCAAACTACAAATATAAGAAAAACAATAATAAATTTTGCAAAATATGTAAGAAGACTAATCATAATGAAAAAGAATGTTATTTCAAAGAGAAGAAACCTTGCCCAATTTGCAAGAAAACAAACCACTTGGAGAAAAATTGTTTTTTCAAGAAAAAGGGAAATCCCGTTACCTTTCTGACACAAACAGAAAATTTTATAATTGATTCTGGATGCTCTACACACATGACAAATAATCCAAAATTACTGAAACAACAAGAACACTGTGAAATTAAGATACAAACAGCTAAGAAGAACCATACCATTGTCTCCGAAAAAAAAGGAAAAATAGAAACGGAACAATGCGAGTTCGAAAATGTTTTATTTGTGCCCAGTCTACAAAAAAACTTGTTGTCAGTAAATACCATAACAGAAAAAGATGGAGAAGTAATATTTACAAAAGATAATGTAATAATAAAGAAGGATAACCAAATAATACTAAAAGGTAAAAAGAATAACAAAGGTTTATATAACATAGACTTAGTAACAAATACTGAAGAAAATGCTTTAATATCAAGCTCTAAAAAGGAAACCGCAATGGATTGGCATGTCAAGTTTGGCCATCCTGGAAAAGAAACATTGAAAAATATTATAAAAACCGTTGAAGGTATAAACATAAATAAAGAAGAAATTGATAAACTTACCTCTACCTGTGATGTGTGTCTGAAAGCAAAGCAGACGCGTTCACCTTTTAATACAACACGTAAAAGAGCTGAAAGATTATTAGAAATCATACACACTGATGTATGTGGCCCCATAACACCAACAAGTTGGGATGAAAAAAGATATGTACTCACCTTTACCGATGATCACTCTGACTATACACAGACATACATGATAAAACATAAAAATGAAGTATTTACTTATCTAAAAGAATATGTAGAAGAAATAGAGAGAAGTAAGAACATGCAAGTTGCAAAATTGAGATGTGATGGGGGAGGAGAGTATACCAGCAACGAAATGAAAAGATGGTGCCGTAACAAAGGTATAACTCTTGACTATACAGTACCTTACAGTCCACAACAAAATGGAAAAGCAGAGAGATATAACCGTTCTCTTATGGAAAAGGTAAGAGCTCTCTTATATGAGTCCAATTTAGAAGGAGAATTATGGAGTGAAGCTGTAAAAACAGCCACATATCTTTTAAACAGAATACCAAAAGCAGGTGAAAATAAAACACCCATAGAGAAATTTACACAAAGAAAACCTAATGGAAAATATATACAAATATTTGGTGCAGAAGCATACAGTAAGAAATTGACTCATCTAAAAAAGCTAGAAGAAAGAAGTGAAAAACTCATCATGGTGGGTTATGCCCCCACCGGTTACCGTCTGTGGAACCCAGAACAAAGAAAAATTGTAATACGGAGAGATGTAACATTTGTAATGCGTACATCTGAAGAAGAGGACAAAAATGATACTATAAAAATTCAATTGTGTGACGAAAACATAGAAGAAAATAACACACAAGAAGAAGATAAAAATGAGAATGAAAATAAAGACAAAGAAGAAGAGAAAATTCAAGAAAGTATAAATCAAGAAGGAGAAGAAGAAGATGAACATTGGTTTGTTAGTGAAGAAATAATATCAGACGAGGAAAATAATGAACAAGAAAATATACGACCTGAAAGAACAAAGAAATTGCCAGAGAGATTGAAAGACTACATATTATTGACGTTCAACGAGGCAATTTCTGGGCCTGAAAACTATTTATGGCAAGAGGCAATAAATTCAGAGAAAAAATCCTTAGAAGATAATAATGTTTGGGATCTGGTAGATAGAAATAAAGCTAAAGGGAAAATCCTGAGTAATAGGTGGATATTCAAAGTAAAGAATGATGGAAAATACAAAGCCAGACTTGTTGTAAGAGGATGCGAGCAAAAACCTGGCATAGATTATGATGAAACATTTAGCCCAGTAATAAACATCAGCTCAATTCGCATAATGTTGGCTATAGCAGCCAGTCAAAATTATCACATAATGAAACTAGATATAAAAACTGCATTCCTTTATGGAGAACTATACAAAGACATATACATGGAGGTACCACAAGGGTATGACAATAAAGATAACAAAATATGTAAACTTAAAAAAGGACTATACGGATTAAAACAAGCCCCATTGAGATGGAACGAAAAATTCACAACAACACTAAAACAAAAAGGTATGATACCACTACAAACAGATCCGTGCTTGTTCAAAACAAGAGATGGAAGTATTATATTAGGAATTTATGTTGATGATGGTTTACTCATTGGTAAAAATAAAGAACAAATGTATTCATTAATAAAAGACTTAGAACAAGATTTTGAAATGACATCTGAAGAGAAACCTACTTCATTCTTAGGAATGGAAATACAAAGGACAGATAACCAGATCAGAATAGGACAAAAAGATTATGCTAACACCGTAATAGAAAAATACAACATGGAAAATGCAAAGATTTGCACAACACCTATATTAAAAAATACCACTGAAAAGGAAGAAAACTCAGATAATAAGACAGAAAAGTTTCCTTATAGAGAATCTATAGGTTCTTTAATGTACCTTAGTAATAAAACAAGACCTGATTTGGCTTACGCCGTAAACTATGAAAGTAGAAATATGGAAAAACCTGAGACAATTGATGTAAACAATGTAAAAAGAACACTAAGATACTTACGTGGACATACTAACATGCAAATTGGATACAACATAAAATCGGATATAACAAAGCTAGAAGCTTACACAGACTCAGACTATGCAGGAGATGTGGATACGAGACGCAGCACCACTGGTTATGTCATAAATTATTGTGGAGGCCCGATACAATGGTGTACTCGCAAACAACCAATTGTTGCCCTATCCAGCTGTGAAGCAGAGTATATAGCAGCAGCAGACTGCTGCAAAGATGTTCTATATTTAAAGTCTCTGATTGAAGAATTGCTGAACAAGAAAGTCGCAATAAAATTGTATGTAGATAACCAAAGTGCTATAAAGTTAATAGATAATGGTGTAGTGAACCGGAGATCCAAGCACATAGATGTGAGATACAAGTATATACATGAAAGAGTAATGCATGGTGATCTGGAGGTCTCCTACATCCCTACTGAATATCAGTGTGCTGATATACTAACTAAACCTTTGGAAAATGTTAAGTTTAAGAAGTTCTGTTCCATACTGTTTTGTAATTAAGCGGGAATGTTAAATATGTAGTATGTAGGTCTTTTGTAATTACCAATCTATGGAACACGCTAGTTTACTCTATGGTTGGAAGAGAATGTACCGAATGTCAAATTAGTTATATATGTCAAAAGTAGATTAAAATTTAGTACTTATAATAAAACAATAAATGGATGGCAGCATTCACTAAAAGTAAAATAACTGTTTTCTTGTGATCCCTTGAAGAATCAACACCTAACAAATCTCAACACATGATAGCCGGTAACTGTCAGAGACCTCGGAGTCCCATCTGACATTGCTAGCCTGGTTGCCGTACCAGTAGGCAAGCAGGCGAACAATCTCATGTGAGACCCCAGAGCCGTGCATTTTCTCCCACAGTAGATCGTGGTTGAGCGTATCGAATGCACGACTCAGATCCAAAAAACATGCATATACAGTAGTTTTATGTCGTTTATAATAATGAACAATTTCCTTCAGGGAGAATATGGCCATGTCGGTGGACAGATGTGGACGAAAACCAAACTGTCCAGCGTCCACATCTACCGCCGAGATGTAAGAATACACTACTCGTTCAAGTACCTTGGCCACAATCGTGGCCAGAGTGATTGGCCGGTAATTTGACATACTCGAGATATCACCCGTTCGATTTTTTATGATAGGAACGACTAGGGTACGGATAAGTTCCTTCGGTAAGTAGCTATTGTTTTCTTTGATTAAAACTGACAATTGTGTATCTTAACCTCGTGCCTAATTATTTTTTCTAAGTACGCTATAAGTAATGTATTTAAATGGAATTCAAGACGGACATACCGCGATGACCTGACATCTTCTTTGCCGCATATGTCAGCGTTGGTTCAAGGTTTTACATTTGTGATTACAACAATGCTGGAAAGGATGATTATGATTTTTAACATGACATTATCTACCGAAGTACAAAATTTTCTAACAATTAGCACAGCCGTTTTGACATGAAAATTACAGAAATAAACAGACAATGTTTTATTTACATATGATAGTAGAGTTAAAGATTATGTTATATTAAACCTTTCAACGTTTAAATTGGCTGAGTTCATTGCAGCTTTTTTCTGGACAGCCAATTTTGTAATATAAATTAAAGTATGTATTATGGACAATACATTTTCTACATAAAGCAAATGGTTTAGTAGCCTGTACATTTATGGTCGAAGATATTTATTATATTCGAACTTCAAAGTCTTATAGGCAATAAGGTAACGTAGTAGGTCAAAGGTTTGGTTAAGTTATAGCTGATCCTTGACGCATCTTCAGTTCGCGTCATTTATATGTTAAGGTAGACAACTTTTAGTTATTTCTGTGAAATAAGTAACTGCAATTACGAATTGCATGTATAAATGATTGTTTATTTGAATGCTGTTAAATGCCAGTGAAAATGGTAGCGTATATTATACAGTCAAATATTTACGTAACCTGTATTTTGAATTCTGGTGATCGTTATAAATTAGTTCGTTATGTTCGAGAAAGTTAATAGTTGATATAATGTCTACTTTTTAATGTTTACTGTTCTGATCAACTAGGTAAATAATATTCAGCATAGTCGTTACTTGGATGGGTGACGGCTTAGTGGAATTTTCAGCTGACTCTGAACACAATCTACATCTTTTCTATGATTGAGCGCTACCGTACTTTGGAACTCCGACAGTAGAGTTGGCCACTGGCTCATAACAAAAAAAGAGCGATTGTCTTTGTCGGCTACAGACTACACAAGAAAACGATTACCTATCAGTGCACCTAGATATAAAGTAAAATGAAGAGTGTACTTGTTTGTTCTAACAAATGAGTCATTACCGCTCACGACCTATTCACGATTTAATGATCCGGTTCGTAGTGCTGCCACAAAATGTCAAATATGTACATCGATGCCTATTGAAACATAACATGATGTACTTATAAGGAAAAACGCAATCAAAGATGCGTCTTGAACGCATTTCTGTAATAAATAGAGCACTTATAGGCATTTAGCTCCGCATATTGATTGTATAAATGGAGATATTATTCATGGCGTTCGTTTCGTGAACCCTTTTTGGTTGAGAAATGAAAAGAACTTGTTACCAACAACATATGACCGCCTGATTTACTTCAAAGGAGCTAAGTTGATCAAAGCCTTATAAGGTTAGATAACTTATAATACTCAGCTTTAGGCGAACACAGTTTTAGTAATGTAATCTGAAGTTGAATAATTTGAGAAAAATAAAGTCATTAAAATCTATGAACTACGATTTCTGTTTCTTTTTAGTTTGCTTTGTTTTGGTCTCATTTTGAAAGCGTCACATCCAAAAGCAACGAACACATCGGTGTGTTCCGGCAGCCTCACTTGAGAGTCAATTCCCAATCCAACCGTAGCATGGCTACACTATTAGACTTGCGGTCAAACTCGACCCCATAAGATATTTTTTAAAAGTTGTAGGCTAGGTGTGTGTTGAGAACTTTTTTAATATGCTAGATTGTGATTGACTTCAGGTCGTATTGCCTCAAGTTCTCTCAAGTAGTTATTGGTCGAATATCAAAGTGTCTTGCATATAGGTACCTATATATATAAATAAACTTACAGGCATTGGTGGGTAGTTTTCTTCTTGTGGTGCTGGTGCTGCCATCGACTCTCGTATGCTGACACATACGATCATGAAGGCGCACACTACTAATTTCATTGACGTCATCTGAAAAGAACACCTTAGATCAATTTTTTTTCATTGGTACAGTCAACGACAAAAGTCGCTGAACAAAACCATATTTTCCGATTCTCTAAAATCATCTTAAACACCAACCATCGCACGAATCGTCACGTGTGTTGTGTTATGGTCAAACGCAACCTTCTAAGTTGTAAGGAAAAAACAAACATAACTGATCTACGCACGCATTTGGTAAATCCAGTATGATCAACTACTTTTGTCGCTGAATGTACTACATAAAAATATACAGGAAATAGTTGAGACTTAGTAGAGTCCATTACAATAAATAGACCTCTCCCAAGGAACGCTACTGAATCCGATCTTCGGTCTTAGTCGGTTAGGTAAAGAATAAAAACAAAGAAAAAATCTTGTACGTAAAACAAAATGAAATATAAACTTTGGGATGGGATATAAAATTAAGTATGCCACAAAATTATTCAAAAGAACAATATCCTAACATAAAAACGTCTTTGAAAGATTTGTGGCGGTATCCCGCGATTCTTTATTTTTAAACCAACAAGGGAAAAAAGGACGAGGTTTTCAACGTGTTTATATTTTTTTTTTATACATGGCCATATCTTTTTCATACAAACAACTTAATAATACCTCGGAGTGGGCGATTAGTTTTATTTGCAAAAAGGAACAATAATTTATTAGGTTACTTTTTAAGAAGGCAAAGCTCTTTTCACATAAAAGACTTTAAAATATTTTGTTTGCCTCAGGGGATAATATTTTTAGAAGTTATTCAACGTGGATAAGGTAGATAAATAAGTATTACATGCACAATCGCGCGCTGTGTGGTCCCGGCGTAATAATAGGTCCACCCCTTTTCATCCCGCGGGTGCCGTGAAAACCGGCAAAGGGAATAAAGAGTGGGAACGGTCAGCATTCCTCTCTGGCAACCGATAGATGGCGGTATATCCATCCAAAACAAGCGTAGCCAAATATCACAGACCGGTGACGGGCAGCAGCGTCACCGGTGCGAGGAGCTGCGCTCTGCGATCGCCAACCCGCATGCCCAGCGTGGCGATTATGGGCATTAACCTCCCAATGACAGACACAAATGAATTACGGCCCCCAGTTCCCGGCCGCCCTGCTATTCCTGACCAAGGCGGCGGTCATGGTAACGGCAGGGCAGGGGGTGCGAAGAATCTCCGGGCTACGGAAGGCCGCCAAACCCGACTGACTCTGGCTACGTTTAACGGACGCACGCTACGGCTTGATGAGCACTTGGTTCAGCTGGAAGAAGAGCTGAAAAACATAAGATGGCAGATTCTTGGATTATGCGAAATCCGAAGAGAGGGGGAGGATACCATAACACTCGAATCAGGCCATCTTATGTATTTCAGACAGGGAGATAATCCGTCCCAAGGTGGCGTCGGGTTTCTGGTCCATAAGCTCCTCACTGGCAACGTTGTAGAAGTCTCCAGTGTGTCGACGAGGGTTGCGTACCTCATTATCAGATTAACCGACAGGTATAACCTTAAGGTTATTCAGGTATACGCACCCACGTCGACATACTCGGATGATGAGGTAGAGGGTATGTATGAGGACATATCCAGGGCCTTGCATAACACCTCTAAGGCCCACTTCAACGTTGTCATGGGAGACTTCAACGCCAAAGTGGGAGTACAGACTAGCAGCGAATCGGTAGTAGGACAACACGGCTTTGGTAGTAGGAATCATAGGGGGCAAATGCTCGTCAACTTCCTGGAGCAAGAGGGGCTTTTCTTAATGAATTCGTTCTTTAAGAAACAGCCCCAGCGGAAGTGGACGTGGCAAAGCCCCGACGCTATGACGAAAAATGAGATCGACTTCATTATGACGGACAAAAAGCGCATATTCAGAGATGTCTCCGTGGTCAGTAGGTTCAAAACCGGAAGTGACCACCGACTTGTACGAGGCACTCTGAATATTGACTACAAGCTTGAACGGGTCCGTCTAATGAAGTCCACGCTCCGACCCAACATACTCCAATCCGTTGTTGGTTCCGAAACGTTCCAGCTTAAACTGGAAAACCGATTCGCTGCATTGGAAAGCACAACAGACGTTGACGTGGACCAGAGACTCGAGCAAGTGGTAGGAATCCTTCGAGGGGAGGGCACGAAATTCTGCGAAACGCGGCGCAAAGGCAAAAAGTCAAAGCTATCGGGAGAATCTCTGCAGCTTATGCAGAAGCGACGGGAAGATCCGGGAGTCACTTCGTCAGAGCAACGAGCCTTGAGCAAGTTGATCACGAAGCTCGTAAGACGAGACCTCCGAAGCTCTAACACGCTCATGATTAAAGAAGCGATAGAGCAGAATCGGGGGTCTAAAGTCTTCGTGCAACAGCTCGGCCGGAGCGAACTGACGAAGCTGACCACATCAAGCGGTGAAGTCGTCGTTTCTAAGCCAGAGATTCTCGCGGAAGTTAAAGACTTTTACAGCCAGCTGTACGCGTCGCATGCGCCCCAACCCGAACACACTACGGAGGATTCCAGAGCCACTTTGACCCGCCACTACACTGAAGACCTGCCAGATGTCAGCCTAGACGAGGTCGAGATGGCTCTTAGACAGCTTAAGAATGGAAAAGCCCCAGGGGAAGACGGAATTACGACGGAGCTCTTGAAAGCAGGCGGTATGCCGGTGCTAAAAGAGCTCCAGTGCATATTTGATTCTGTCCTCTTTTCTGGGAGAACTCCAAAGGCATGGAACAGGAGTATAGTCGTGTTGTTTTTCAAAAAGGGAGACAAAACCCTGTTGAAAAACTACCGACCCATTTCCCTCCTGAGCCATGTCTACAAGCTGTTTTCAAGAGTCATCACGAATCGTCTTGCGCGAAGACTCGACGAATTCCAACCCCCGGAACAGGCCGGGTTTCGAGGAGGATACAGCACCATAGACCACATCCACACAGTGCGGCAGATTATACAGAAGTCCGAAGAGTATAATCAGCCCCTGTGCTTAGCGTTTGTGGACTATGAGAAGGCTTTTGACTCCATTGAAACCTGGTCTGTTCTGGAGTCCTTGCAACGGTGCCAAGTCGATTGGCGATATATCCAAGTGCTGAGATGTCTGTACGATGCCGCAACGATGACCGTCCAAGTACAGAACCAGCAGTCTGAACATATCCACCTGCGTCGTGGAGTGAGACAAGGGGACGTAATATCCCCGAAACTGTTCTCAAACGCTTTGGAGGATATGTTCAAGACTCTGGACTGGCATGGACGTGGCATCAATATTAACGGCGAGTACATCTCACACTTGAGATTTGCAGACGACATCGTCATTATGGCTGAAACCTTGCAGGACTTACAGGAAATGCTGGACGGCTTGGCTGATTCTTCTCAACGCATTGGGCTCCGGATGAACTTGGACAAAACCAAGGTTATGTTCAACGAACACGTCATTCCGGAGCCCGTTGCTGTTGACGGAGTTGCGCTCGAAGTTGTTCCGGAATACACTTACCTAGGACAAATGCTCCGACTTGGTAAGAACAACTTCGAGAAAGAAGCCAACAGAAGAATACAGCTGGGCTGGGCAGCATTTCGAAAACTTAGTCGAGTCTTTTCGTCGCGAATACCACAATGTCTGAAGACAAAGGTCTTCAACCAGTGCGTCTTACCTGTAATGACATACGGAGCCGAGTCATGGACACTCACGGCACGACTAGTCCACCGATTCAAAGTTGCTCAGCGCGCTATGGAAAGGGCTATGCTTGGGGTTTCTCTGAGGGATCGAATCAGGAATGAGGTGATCCGTCAGAGAACTAAGGTCACCGACATAGCTCACAGAATTAGCAAGCTGAAGTGGCAGTGGGCTGGTCATATAAGCCGCAGAACCGACAACCGATGGGGTAGACGTGTTCTTGAGTGGAGACCGCGACTTGGCAGACGTAGTGTAGGACGCCCTGCGACAAGGTGGAGCGACGACTTGCGCCGAGTGGCTGGCAGTAGTTGGATGAGAAGAGCCGAAGACCGGGCTCAGTGGCGTACCTTGGGAGAGGCCTATGTCCAGCAGTGGACTGATACAGGCTGATGATGATGATGATGATGATGATGCACAATCACTCAATCGCTACTCAAGCATTGATCTACACTTGAGCGTTATTCTAGAATACCAGTGTAACGCCCGAAATTAATAATCGATCCTGATCCGTTATCCGCAGTTTTGGATCGAAATGTCATGTCATAATATGTCATTATAGTAGTAATCTGTCAAGTCCTAGTACTAAAATGACATATTATAACATGACATATCGATCCAAAACCGCGGATAACGGATCGGATCGAATATTAATTTCCGGCATAGGACAGTGAGTTCAGCAGGCAGCATTAACTAACTGCCCCACGGCACGCGTCATCTAAAGTAAGCCGACTCACCTTGCCCGTTGAACCCAACTTAGCACAAATAACATAAATAATTCATGGGTCTAAATTATTTTGTAACCTATCAAACCGTTACATTTCCGCAGATTCATAGTCTTACAACAATACCTAATTAGTAAGCTAATTTGAGTGAAGAATTTTGGCAGTTATCTGTATTACGATGAAGCTCAGTTCGCAGATTAATGTCAGTGACTAATTCATGATTTAATGAACTAACAATTAATGGGATGTTTTATCCAAATTAGTAGCTTTTTGATATCTTAGAAAACTTTACTTATTTTGATTTATCCATACGAATAAAAATGCTAAAAACTTTGTCTATTTGTTACCTTTTCACGCCTTAACCGCTAAACTGCTCTTGATAAAATGTAAGTAGTATGGAGATAGTGTGAACAATGGGAAAGCACATAGTAGGTATACTTTTTATCACCTTTTACCTAACTTCAATAGGATAAACTTCCACGCGGGTGAAACCCGTGGGAACAGCTAGTTTAGAGAGAGAGAGAGAGAGAGAACGACCTTATTGGGGAAAACTGCACACAATAACAACATAAAAAGTACTGAAGTATGTATCCCTTTTGAATGTCTAGTACTAATGGTGCAAATTGACTACGATTAGTTGTTACAATCTGCTGTAAGCCAACAAATTGCAACGTTGTGAATGCGATATCTTATAGGCCTTTTGTTTTATCTTTGATTTGTCTTGCCATCCAATAAATACTTTTAGCCATAACGATACACAAAAAATAAACATTTTTTATAGACATTCCTAAAATGTCAATTGACTATAAATTAAATAAGACGTACACACCTCTACATAAAAAGTTGCTTATTCCGCAAATTGAAATCAGTTTTCGATACGTAGGAAAAACAAGTTGATGAGTGCTACAATGAAGTGATAATTGATTTAATTACTGTATCGGTTCAGTTATTATGACGAGGTTTCTTGTATTTTCCTGAGACAAAACAATCCACGTACTTACCTATAAATTTAGAAAACTTTTATTGGTATTTTCTAATAGCGCATGTCATGACGAGGCTAATATCAGGTTTTCAAGCATTGCATGACAAAACTAATCGAAGTCATACCTATTTGAATATGCAATTACCAATGATCCTCGTTCGTTCTTCATAAACCTATAAAAAGTTCTCACTAACAGCGGTAACAGCTAATATTGAAGTAATCTCCATAAAACATTGAGGCAGGTTTAATTGAGTACTGGCCTTGCGTGATCGATTCCTAGGGACAGCTTTGTCTCACAAAACACCCGCATGCAAGCATGCGGTTGCGATACTCTATGGGTTCTCTCATTGAAATTCTCTGAGGTCAATGTTTGAATTGAAGCTACTTTTTTAATGATCATGCGTAACATTTATCAAAGGAAAAACGGCAACCTAGCAATTTAGTCTTAACATTTGTTGCTATTTTGATCGTTTTTTGAGTTTTTCTGATGTTTTCGGATTTCGTATCGTTATTAATATTTGGATGTACGATAACCTAGATACATGTAGGAACTTATTTGATTATATTGTTTCTGTAGTGACTAAAATATTTTATATTTTATGATAGATATGACATTTAAAAATACTTATTGTTTTCTATCTTTCTTTTAAAATCCAACCAGTATTTTTTTCGGATCATATTTCCGCGAAATTCATCTAAAAACTCCGTAAATCTGTGCCAAACATTCCAAAGTCAATCTTGCAATAGGTTTGTAATAGACAGTCTAAACTAGTATCAAGTTGCTATATCATAAGTTTTTCACCAATGAAACAAAATTAGACCGTGAGAAAGCTTCAGACACAAACCTCCGTAAACTAAGTATCTGGAAAGAAATTGTGAAGGTGACGACATTGCAATACCGCGTTGGTTTGCTCATTTTCCAATACCAATGGTATGCAATAAATCAATATTACAGGTTCAGGCTCACACGTTTTTTCATTGTTAACAATAGGTTTTTCATTCTTCGCGAAGTTGTGCGTGTAAGTGTTAATTTTATGTGAATTGATAGATATATAATTATTGGTGTAAAGGTTTACAATGAGCATTACGAATAAGTTTATTTAGGTTTTAAGTACGTCAACTATTAATAGAGCGTAAATATTTCCAAGATTCTTTAGTTGAGCCCAAAAGTGTAAAATAAATAGGTGCTAAGATTTCCGAAAGCGTGATATGAAATATTTTCAGTTATATAATATGTATGTAATGAAATCATTTTTTTTTCTCATTACATAGCTTTTGTACGTTAGCAGCTACTATAAAGAACTGAATTGAATGAATTGAATTGAATGAAGTTATTTTGTTAGGAGGGACTGCTTCTGTATCTCTACTGTCCTTTACTCATATTTATAGGTATTTTTAAGTTTTACAGCTTTGCTGGGCTATAACACCTTTTACTAGTGCCATCAAACCTTTGATCATAAATGCCCATTGTGTATTTTTTCCCTTTTCATGAAAAGGGTTGAACGGATTTGTAGGAAATTTGGAGATCGCTTATACTTACGCTTAATTAAGCTAAAGGATACATTTTATTCCGAAAAAGGTTCCTGGGGGATTTCTACTGTATCGCGTGTTGTATTTATCTATCTATATGCAAAAACACGTCTATACGTGTTGTTGTGTAGAAAAGGACAAACCAACAAATATAAATAAATAGTATACGCTTTTGGTTTTTTTTTTTGGATTTCAGAGATTCAGTTATGAGGCCGTAAACTACTAATATATAATTATGTTTTAAATATATTTAATCAATTAATTTATTTGTAAATAACATTTACTTGATAAAAAATCTTTATGTTTTTAACAATATGTCAATAAAAACTTTGATTGATAAATTGATTAATTTTATATTGTTATCCAAAGTAATTTTGTTTAATTTTAAAAGCTTTAATTTCAGATAGATATACTCCATATATATATACCTAAGACATCTCACACTGCGTTTCAGCACTTACTTCCTTCAACACTCACCTTAGAGGATACACGAAACACAAATCTCACGTCACTACACAACTTGTTACAATGTGCTGATGACAATGATCGCGGTATAGCGAGCTGAGCAGGACTGGTGGCGCGCCCTGGCTTCCTCCCTACTTTATACTACCCCACGTCTCAAACCGCGCCGCGAAGATGCCGCAATGTCGCCCTATCGTGATGAATGTCCCTACACATGCATCTCTAATTACGCATCAATAGCCGTAACTAAACACTCCATTGTGAACCGATGGTTCTACATCTTAGGTTTATGATACACGGGACGTAATTTTATCCGTTCTTATAACTGTTCGCCATACAAATGAGCGGACTTCTCCAGATCGGAAAGAAAGCGAAATTTAGCTTTTTACTCTGGACTGAATGAGATATTCAGCTGTCTGGATATAGTCTCCAACTCTCTACTGTATAAACACTACACTCTTTTTTAAAATTAATTAGAAAGATTAACAATTTACACAACAAATAAATGTAACTCTTAATTAAACAAAAATATAATCAATTATAGGTAAGTTTCCACTCAGCAGGTTAAAATACATTTGAACTGTTCAAATTGAACAACAAAAGTGATGTCAATCTTCTTCTGCTTCTTTCGTATGAGCTTCCTGGTCGACTCCATTGTCGAGTTTTCAGACCTTTTTTTTTTTTTTTTTTTTTACAACTAACTAGGCTAGCGTTTGACCACGATCTCACCTGATGGAAAGCGACGATGTGGTCGAAGGTGTAGCACGCTTGCCCAGTAAATACCTATTCACTCTTGTCTTGAACACCCCCGGGTTGTATCTTTCGGGAAACACTGACCAAGGCAGGGCATTCCACTCTTTTGCAGTTCTAATCAAAAAAGTTGACGCAAACCTGTTCGTGCGTATCGGTGGTATTTCCACGATGAAAGGATGGCGCTTATCGGAACGCCTGGTCGTTCGGTAATGGAATGGTGCTGGGGGAATAAGGTCGTGCAGTTCTTGTGCACACTCTCCGTAGTGAAGTCTATAAAAAACCGATAAACTTGCCACTTCACGCCGATGAGCCAGACTCTGGAGCCTAGAGTTCACCAAGAAGTCGTCATTAATTAATCTTTTGGCACGTCGCTCTATTGAGTCCAAAGCAGCCAGCTGATACTTGGCAGACCCGTCCCAAAGGTGGCAGCAGTACTCCATACACGAACGGACCTGAGCTTGGTATAGGTTTAAAAGCTGTCCCGGTGTGAAGTACCGCCTAACCCTTGATAGTATGCCAAGCTTTTTCGCTGCTACTTTAGCTTTGGATTCAATGAAAGAGCCGAAGTTGAGATTGGACTTCAGTGAAACACCCAGAAGCTCCAGATGGCTGCTAATCGGTAAAGACACACCACGGAAAGACGGAGACAAGTTAAGTGGGCTCTTTTTTGAGGAGAATAAACACGCCTGAGTTTTGGCAGCATTAAACCCAACCAAGTTAGCGTCACCCCAATCGGACACGGCTTCCAAAGTTGAGTTCAAACGCTGAACCATGGCCTCTCTTAAAAGTAGACCACCTAAAGACCTCAAGACATGGCTTTGCGACTCATATAGCTGAGTTGTTGATTACTTGATTCCACTAAACGTTCACCCATCTAAGTGATGGTCGTGCTGAGTATTGTTTAACCTGGTTAATCTATTACAACCGACCGGTTGCTATACATACGAATGGTGCTATTAAGAACAGATAAGAAGACAGTGTGTGACAAGCCTTACACAAACACCATCGATGCGAACCATTGTATCTATAACCATCAAATCGTGTAGGAACTTTGCCGAACACAATTTTTCGTAAACTTACTTACCTGTAATCCACGCATTTGTTGGCATTGTAGAGGTAATTATTTCATAATGTTGAGGTTTTTTCGTCGTGTTTTCAGTTATCAACCGATTATGATATAAAACCTCTGACCGTGAAACTTTAACTACTCAATTGCTAGATACTATAAATCATCATCATAATAATTTTGATGTTATCTAAGTTATCTTAGCCATGTTTTAAATGTTTGAGCATCGTCGTGGGTGCACTACTTATTGAAACGCTAGGCTGGTTCGTTGAATCTTCAGCGAGCTCTATGATGCAAAAAGTTTGTTGTAAAGAAGATAATAGTAACTTTACATTTGCAATTGAAGTTTATGCAGGAGCATCCAGATTCCAGAATGGCAAATCGAACAAATTAATTTCCTTCAATACCTACCGTTAGACGTTTAGTTGTTAGCCTAATATTATAAAGAGCTTTTATACAAGTTGTGGGGATGGCGCTCAAAGCGTGAAATTGTGCAAATTCAGATCTATTATGTGAAAAAAGAATATCCATATCGGACTACTTTATTATGTATAAATAAAAAAAATATACGCTCTGTCTTGAAAATCTTCTTTTCGTCGGTTAAAAAGTTATCATTATACATCAATAAAATACCCTATTAATCTATGTAGAGCAGCCCTTCTTCCTTATAGCTATCCTTGATGCATCAGTCGGTGAAAGTAACTATCTGTCATCTTCAGTTCATGATGAGGAAGTGAATCATATATCTCTGCTTTTGTTATCTGTAGCACGCTTCATACATGTGTGCTGACTCCATATTTAGATAATACACGTGTCAGAGACCTGAAATAAAATTATAATATGCTCTAAATGCTTTTGAGGTGTACATAAATTTTTAATTGAGGATGAAGTCATAAAACTTTTAATACTTGCTGTTGCACTGGGTTTCGCCCACTATATAGGTCAACAGGCTTATCGTATCGGGGCAGTAGTTTCAACGCGATGCCTGATGAGGTAAGAAATAAGCAACTGGACAAACAAACACATAGATACTTCAAATTATATTTTAAAAAATTTGGTAAAATTCTAATTTATACATTGTTCTTCATAATAACTAGTTGTGCCCTGCGTGGATTAAATACAGTTTATCGCGATAAACTGTATTATATGACCTTTCCTAGGGTTCAAACGATCAAAAAACCAAATTTCATCAAGATTTATTCAGTGGATTAGGAGTAAAAAGGTAACAAACAGACAAAGGGACAGATACCGTACACTTTCGCATTTAAATATTATAGTGGAATATGTATGGTATATCTATACTAATATTATAAAGCTGCAGAGTTTGTTTGTTTGTTTGTTTGTTTGTTTGTTTGTTTGTTTGTTTGTTTGTTTGAACGCGCTAATCTCAGGAACTACTGGTCCGATTTGAAAAACTCTTTCAGTGTTAGATAGCCCATTTATCGAGGAAGGCTATAGGCTATATTTTATTTCCAAAAAAATTAGGGATCCGTAAGAAAATTGCAATTTTGCAACCCAAGGTGTGAAATCGAAAATCTATTTTTGCGTGCGCTGCAAAAACTATGGACACTAGAACAAAACAATGTATGACGGGTTTGTAGGTCTCATTAAGATCTACAAAAAAGTCCGCGAGAGCATATGTCTAACTATTATAGTTATGCCACAATAAGTGATCTTTTATTTAAAAAAAAAAAAATTTTAATGCCGCCGCTAGAAAAGGCTCTTTATTTGTATCTTGGTATTAATCCTTATCAAAATAAATTACTTCTTATTCAAAACTGCTTCAATGTCTTTATATAACTTTTTGAATTATTCAATTCGGACATTCCATTCGAAAGATATCACGAGTTTAAAAATGTAAGTAGTAGTAGAAAAATAAAACCGCCGCACCGCAGCGCAGCGGGAAACGCGGTGAGGTTAGGGGGGTACCGGGAGAATCTATGAAATAGGTAAAGTGCGGTCGCGGACCAGAAAGACCTTTAACTGCGCGGTTCAAACGTGCGGTCCAAGAAAAATTAACTTAGAATTAAAATAGGATAATGGGTACGTACAGCAGGTAACGCGTTGAGGGGGCACCGAAGTGCGGGAATAATTTTGGAGTATACGGAATATATACGCTATCGCGCCTAAACTACTGAACCGATTTAAATGAAATTTGGTATAGAGATAATTTGAACCCCGGGGAAGGACATAGGATACTTTTTATCGCGATAAACTGTAGCCCACGCGGGTGAAACCGCAGGGAACAGCTAGTAGATTAATAAAGTTAAGGACAGAGTGTGTTAACATTCTAGGCTATAATTTGTTAAAATACTAAGTACTTCAATGTACCTACACACCTATTAGATACATTGACATACATTTATATATAGTAGGGTACACATATTTTAAGAAATATAAATTGTATTTTTCTTGCAGAACGCATTTATTTACAAATACAAAGTCATTACAAATAGGTAACGTCGCCTTATCGTATATGGCAATCAATGATCAATGTAATTTTATTGTTTTAAACCTGCGGTATATTCTTGATATTCCCATAATAGCATCAGTACATAAAGTTTCAAGTCAGCTTTCCATATTATGGTTGATGTAAAGGAATTAAATTAATCTACAATTTGCAGTATTTTGGTACTTGATACCGAACGCAAAGAACTGAAAATTCAATTTTTCCCTTCTAAGTAGGTGGGATAGCTGGATAGGACCATTGGAATATCTGATTCCTTCCTGAGTCAGAGTAGTAGGAAAAGAATACCTTATCCTCTTAGGTGGGATGGGTGGTTTACAGAATTGGTTGATCACTTTACGTATCTCAATAAATGTTCTGAAATTTCGGAATTACGTACTATTTGCTGTCAACTTTATTGCTTACAACTTTGTAATAATTGGCCTTTGTTTCGTTGGAATAGTACAAAAAAATTAAGACCGTATGTTTATGAGATTATTTTAATAATGAAAAGAATGTTGATTGCGCAACTAAGTTCAGATCCTTCGCGGGCTTAGTGCGTGTGAAAGCGATTGCTATCACAATGGTCTTCATTCACTCTTCACCTACTTTAAGCGTCACACGAAGAGCAAGGTCATTGCAACCGTATAATATTCTAGGTATATCATAGCACACACCTACCCTGTATCTGCCTAACCATGATTACTTTTCAAATCGTAAAAATTATAATGAATTTACATTTACGGATGAAGAACGAATACATTGCGACTGGAGTAAGTTATAGAAAACGAGCGACTTAGCGACCTGTTCAACAATCTAGTTTTTGAGTACTTAGTACTAGATAGGTATAAATGACAAGTTATTATTTGACCGCATGATAATGCAGAACAGAGCAGAGCATAGAAGAAGGAAAGATAAATTTATGAGTCAGAGACGTAAAGCGTTCATGGGAAAGAGAACAATGTTTTTACAGTAGTACTAGATATGCCCCGCATTTTTGCTCGCCTTAATTTTTGGTATGACAGAAGTGTACCTATGTAATTATTATTAATCTAATGTATGATCTGAATCTGTACATATTTTCATTTACAACCAGACTCCAAATCTCAAATTTCTTATAATTATATGAAATAGGGAGTAGAATAAGAAAGTAGAAAGGAAGTAAGATAGAATAGTAGAATACAAATAATGTAAAACGCTTCCGAGTACCTTTACTACATATTTATAAACTTTAACATCCGCTCGTCAGTCCTAACTTCCACCAAAACCTGCGATGTAGGTAAGGTCAAAGTGCCATCGTTTGCGCCTTGCGAGGGTCTCGCGTATACCGTATATATGTGATGATTATGTGCATTGCGAAATGCGCGTGCGACGTGATAGTCGCGTCTGCTTCATCCACAATAGAGTCAGTAGACCTACCCATGTCGCGTACAGGGCTTCTGCAACTGCACAGCGTTATGTCACAAGTCGACGGAAACCCCCTCTAATGAGCGTCGTGATGCTACAACAAGAAACAATGTTTATATCAACGAACATTATTCCAATAACTGAAAGATCTCAATTTATTAGTGAGGAATTTTACTGATTGCCAAACATCCTTCTAATACGAAAGGCCAGTTTCGTTGCTCTAGCTTTGATTACGTTGACGGTTTGGTGCTGTAGATGCATTTCAATATATCAGGACCGACATTATACAGAAGCGGGGTGCTTCTGTAATTTAAGCATAAGAATGGCATTTCATTCAGGCATTTTATGGCAATATTACTAACATTTTCTCTCGACACACTACCTCCTCGATGCTTTTCTCGTTAGTTCAACATTAGATAGGTATACGTTTCCAAAGCGTAGCCATTATTTAATTTTATGTGTCACACTAAAATATATTCAATGGAAAAAAACAAAAAAATATTATAATTGTGTCTTCATCATCATATAAATATATCTAGTTACTTTAGTTAGGATTGACGTCATGTCATACCAAGAGGCCAAAAGTTTGGCCGTGGACCGAACCAAATGGAAAATGCTTCACGGCTCTAGCCACTAGAGCTCTGCTCAAGTGTAGAAGAGGAAGAAGCTATTTAGTTATTTTAAGTTTCTATTGAACCTCTCTTGAGCTAAATATTCAGCTCATTACATCTAGTAAGGTCTACGGAACACCAATGTATAACTAATGCTAAATATCATGTCTACCGCAGCCTCGCTACCAGGCCTTGGTAGGCGGCAACGAGCCCCTTCAGAGCTATCTCCACAAAAGATTGGCTGAGAATCTGAACAGTGAAGCAGCACTGGGTACTGTTAACGACGTGGCCCAATGTGTGCAGTGGCTCCGATCCACCTTCCTTTACGTACGAGCAACTCGTGACCCGAAACGGTACTAACTAATTTATTTTTGATATATCTATCTGACAGGAAGAGGCAGGTTTTGGAAGGTCTGAAAACTCTGATCCGCCCGCTTAGTGGATTATGGACAACACTCTCTCTGAGAGAAGGCCTGTGCCTCAGCAGTGGGAACGTAATATCATGATGATAATGATGATGTGAAATGAAACGTAGATCGTTCATCTAATGGTAAGTTTCATCAAAACCTTTTAATTACTACGTTAATACGTATACCTACTAAAAATATTCTGTGAGCAGAATATAGCAGCGCGAAGAAGTAACAAACCTACCTACTGTATACACACTCACTCTTAAATTTTTGCGTCTGTTTTCCCAGATATCTTGGATTGCCACAAGCTGCACCGCAGCAACTCATTTCGAAGAAAGTTGAAGGTAAACCTACTGTCTTTTCTATTTTTTTATTATTTATTTTTTACTATTTTAGTTTTTACATTATTTCTTATAATGTAAAAACTAAATTTGAACATTAGAAATTGTTTCTTCCGTGTTGCTGTATCTAAAGAATTGAACACTAATATTAATTTGTATAATGGAAAACAAATACCTACTTACAGTTTGTATACCATCGAAATCCGGCGGGAGAACCCTGTACTATTTTCTAAGTACCAACATATATTACAGAAATGTAAAATTAAATTCAGGGTTACTTGAACATAAATTGCTTACCTAACATTTGAGTTGATAATTAAATTGCCTATTAATTCACGTAAATAGCAGGTTTTTAAACGCAGCTTACAAAAAATTCCAAAGGTTTTCCATAATAGTGATTGTTACTAATTTAACACGGTTAATTTACGCATATTTCAATCTATTTGCTAAAGCGTTGTTTATATCTTAATCAATTTTTGAATCAATTATATAAATATACCTATAATGATCTCTTGTTAATTCTTGTTGATTGTATCCGGTATATTATCATCTGTTTTTATCTGTAGCTTGATTTTTTAAATTATAATTCTATATAAATATATGAAACTTTAGTGTCGCTGACTGACTGACTGAAAATCAACGCACAGTCTAAGCCAGAAGCGAATGCGGTAGATACGTAAAATGTCAGCTTTTGGTAGAGTATGGTGCACTAAGAAAGGTATTTTTGAAGATAACTCATGAGGGGTGATGACAACATCAAATAGGGTAATGAAGTTTATATGGCAATATATCTAATAAATACCACAAGGCTGAAGCCGCGGTGTAGGTCGCTATATATGATAGATACAATAATCATAAAGAATCTAGTCGCATCATCGTAGCAATCATAAATAACTCATACAATGACATAAATGCTCCGTTTAATTCTGTTATGTACCTACCTACTTAAGGGACATTAAAAACTTAGAAACAAACAACATCACTGATTATAAAGGTCAGCTCTAGATGAGTTAACCTTATTCTAGATCTAGACGGATTCTCTTGGATTATTCCATCCTTTTGTTTAAGTCAAAATGTCAACGCATCCGTTTAAAACGTAGCCTTGAATCATGACCAATAGGTATATGTATAGATCTAATGTCACACTACTTATTATACAATATGTTTGTTATAAGTTGTATAGCGGAACTGATTTCAAGAAATCTCAACTAATATTAAAAGCTATAATATGTTGTACTTATGTAAGTAGCTATTTGTAGGGAACTATTTGTAGTCTCTGGAACTACTGATCCGATTGTGTGTGTGAAAAAAAATCCCAGTCCAGGTGTAGCGTGGCGCCACCTTCGGCGACATCGTCACTTTACATTTGGTGACTTATGGTCAAAAGATAGGCGCAACAAAATGACACAACATTTCTGCCGTGTGCAGTAGAAATCTGCACTAATCCCTAGTACTAAAAACTATATATTATATTATAGACTATGTTTTATTAAAAGTTGCTTACCCGTTCGCAACGGTTACAGTGGGATGGTTTGCTGTGCTTATTGTAACTTTAGGTCCAGGCTAATTTTATATGACCTCTCTCGCTCTCTAGTTTATATGAAGCTTATTCTAGATTCAGCGACATACTAGTGACTTTTTTGTTATAGGATATTGGAGTAAAATCTACCTCGTCTTCTTGCTATAAAGGGCAAGAATATTTCAATATTATTTTCAATAGTGCATGTTAAGCAAGACACCTGTCAGTGTCAAGCTCGGTTCCGGATCGTGATTGATTAATGGCTTGAAGATGGATGAGCGTCGACCGTCGACACACGGTGATCGTTCGCGATTGTCATTGCACGCGATCTCTGTATCTTCGGCTCAAGTCACTAGCGGGCTTCGAGTATAGACTTCTCTAACCTAGCGGGAAACTAGACTCATAATATGTAGTATATCGCGCTTCGCTTTAATATGTACCACACACTATTTCATGTCATTATTAAAACACTTTTATTAGCTTGACTTGTTTATTTTACACTACACCTGAACTGGGAACGGGCTCTCAAGTGAGCTGCCGGAACACACCGATAGGTGTTTGGCGACAGAATCTTAACATGAGGGTGATAGCTAACCACGCGAGTACCAACAGAAAAATACCCTACCACCAAGCTATGGTTTCATCACGATGTTTTCCTTAACGGAAAGCTCAAGCTCATTGTAGGATTCGAACCCACGTCTTACGGATCGCAAGTCGACGCCATTACCACTGAGCCATCATCGTTATGTGTCTCCTTTGCACATACTAAAGCTATTTTTTGATGTCTTCGAAGGTACATTATGAGCTTACAGATTGTAGTTGTGCTAAATAGTTATTTTAAATGCTTGTAAATATAGCGTCACTAGTTTGAAATATATCGACATGCCCCACGGTTTAGCCCGTGTGAAAATTGTTGTTTTTCCATTCAAACTTTTTTAAACTAATTTCTCACTTGTGATATTAAGTAGGTAGAGTTAAGGGGTGATTTACAAAAAATCTATTTTCGTGTTCTTACATTTAAATTACTAAAGGTATTTGAAGGGTAAGTATAGGGGAGTTTTTAGGCATGCGTTATTATGTAAGTAATAGGGTTGCCGATCTGAGATCGATTAATCAAAGAATCGATTTTGTCAAATCGATCGTAAATCGATCTCAGACACACGGAAATCGATTTTTTTATGATTCGCTAAGAATATAACCATATTTACGATTAGTTGAACGCAACTAAACATGTCATGTCAATAGTATTTTCTTTCCCAATTTATTACTATAATTCTAGACTTCGATTTTTTTCTTAATAGATTCATACATCGATCTTTTTTTAGTAAGAATCACCACCCTAGTAGGTACCTAGTCATACCTACCTACATAAATTCTCAGGTAATTTTCTCTTTTAGAGCTGTGTGTAAAAGCCATGAACGGATTGGCTACCTCTGGGTTAATAACAATGGACGATGCTAGTTGCATCGAGTCCACGGAAGCGGGCCGGCTTATGTCCATATTCTACCTGGACCTGGAAACTATGAAGCAAATCATGAAGGTATACAATAATATAATTATTCTAGCTGTACTCCGCGGATTCCCCCACGTGGACTAAGTAGGTACCTACCTACAGTTTATCCCAATAAAATGCATCCTACGTGAGGACATAGTCCTTCCCCACTGTCAAATCTATCTTGATACTAAAAGACAATGATCAAAATTACTGTTTTAACAAAAAAAAATTTGTTAAGTAATTTTGAGTCGGCGCCAAACAATTAATAAACGAAGTTCACTAATTTACCTCCCTCCGATTTTTCGTCAGTTAAAAAGCGGTTCTTATTTTTATTATATGAGGTTTTTTGACCTCATACAAAATTCATTCAAATTTGACTTTACCGCATAATTAGGCGCTGTTATAAGTGTTAAAGTTCTAAAGTGGTTAAATAAGAGAATGTTAAAGGTTCTAAACGGCATAACCAGATAGCGCTGCTAACCGAGAGAGTGTTAATAAGTTCTGAAACGCATTACTAGATGGCGTTGCTAAACGAGACGCGGAAAGCTGAATCGCGGTGACAAGATTCTCCGTGACCATACGACCCGCCAAGTGTTTGAACTACACGGTATCGCTTCTCGGCCTTTTGGCTAAGATCAAAGTGTAGTATCTGTTCTTTTCAGCTTAATATCTGAAAGTTCCCTCATTGAGGGACCAGTATATTAATCTGATTTTTTTAACTCGACGGGATGTTCGGGGCTCGCTCCACTCCCGTCACGGGTCGGCCCGGCATTGCAGTGCCGCCGGGATCGGCCCACATAATTATAATCTTATGAACGTACGTCAAGTTTATCAAATTCAATTTCTTTTCTTTTCTTGCGCTTTCACATTGAATATGAACTGACACTGTATTCCACTAGTTCATACTGATCCTGATAACTGAAACTGATATGCTGTCCAAAAAACAAAACTGATTTTCCACCGGGCGCGCAAGGATCGTTTGTGCTTTACGATTTTTAACTGCGTCATTTTGTAACTCTCAAAATTTCAATACAAGCCAACCAACGGTTGACTGTAGGTACTGAAAAAAAAACGCTTCTAGCAATTAATCCGCCCACTGTAATTCAGCATTATAATAATTATTATGGAGTTGTTAGGTGAAGTTACTGTTAGGGCTGAGGCCAGGCCGGGTCGGAATGGTAGAATGCTACCGCGATCCCATCCCGCCCCTACCAAAATCTGGGCGGCCAGGAGTGCTCATGGAAGGGTTTTTAGCAGGTCCGAGCCCTGCACACCCCTTCCGCCAGCCCCAAAGACGGAAGGGAAGTGCACAGCATCTTCATCTCTTAAAAAAAAGTTTTTACTAATAAAAAAGAAGCCCTTCAGCCCGCAGCCAGTCCTTCAAAAAATACCCAAATCAGTCCAGCCATACTCAAGTGATGCGTTTATTTAACGAACAGTCCTTAATTTTATATATTATTTATATATAATAAATACCTTAGCGAATCCGGAACAGGTAAGGTAGATGTAATTTCCATGCGCTCGCAGATAAACGGCACCGAAACCCTGGAACGTCTTCTATGGGTCATTTGCGAAAGTCACGAGCTAGCCGACATGCATCTCAGGGTAGACGAGCGAAGATGTCTGAACATGCTGAATAGAAATAACGCAGCGGCTACGATTCGCTTCCCTATGAAAGGCAAGATCAGCACGAGGCAGATGAAGCTCAACTGGTAAGGGTTGACTTAACACAACATAACACAAATCTCTAGTTATTAATGTTTACCATAAATAAATATCTACATATAGGAAATCATCGTGAGGAAGCCGGCATGACCAAGAACCGCAACATTCAAATGCATGCGACATCTACCCACCAGAACTGGGCCTGCGTGTTAGATTACGGCCCATTCTCTCTCTCTCTCTCTGGGCAAAGGCCAGAGTCCTAGCAGTGGGAACGTAATAGGCTAATAATGATAATGATGATGATGAAGATGATGATAAATAAATTTAATATTAACTCGGCACTTCCTTTGAAAAATTGTTCTAAAAACGTTAAGCAAATAGGTTAACAAGTGTATCTGTTTGTCATCATAGCTCCCAACACAAACGGATAAACCGATTTTGATTGTTTTTCAAGGTGACTTTTTATTTCCCTTAACAATTTACAGGGTAGCGTTTGACCACAAGTCACCCGATGTTAAGTGACGATGTGGTCGAAGGTGGCGCGACGCTACACCTGGATTCAGAACTGGCTCTCAAGTGAGACTTCCGGAAGCCCGGAACACATCAATAGGTGGGCGACAGATTCTTAACTTGATCGAAAAATGTTCTTAGGTATGATTTTCGTATGTATAATATAAGTTTATTATTGTCAGTAAAAATTTTAAAAATCGTAATTCATCGCCATCGAAGATAATTTCTTATGATTAAGTATGTCACTTTACCTTATGTTTCTTGTAGGCAAATATTAGAGTGTCATAACAAGTTTTCATTTTTTGCTTACCTTCAACTGAACTTCACACTTCACAGCATAATTCAAGCAATTCTTGGTTGTCTCAACATTCCTGAGCCTTCCCTCAACCAGGAAGCCATGAAGATTATGAGAATAGCTGACAGGATTTGCAAATGTACGTTCATTTCGATTTGTAATTGGTAGTAACAGGAAAGCACGACTACAGTTTTCCCATCAAGCAGTGGCGTACAAACATTAGGTACACATGTGCGTAGCGATTTGGAAATCAATATAATCAGAGGTAGGTACCATAAAATAGATTTCTTAGGGCGACGAATGCAGTGCAGTGCTGTAATTGTAAAGGGGTGATACCGCCTGCAGCGCTTTTCAACAAATGAGGGATAAACCCCTTGTCACTCGTATGGGCACCATCAGTGGCGAGGATGGATAGTTTCTAAAGGGAAGCCGGTCAAAAAATCTCCACCACAATATTTGGGAACAGCTGGTCAAACAGCAGTCTTAACCTACCTAAGCCATTTTTAACTCACAAAACAATAACAGATTGTATTCGAACACTTATGTAGACACTTCAAATTAAAAAACAACACAATTTTATACAAGCAAAACGAACAACGCCTGAGTTCGATCGATCGTTATTATGGAGAAATAGAGCCTGGTGATTAGGTATGTCCATTAGTGGGCATACAACTTCATACTAACTTTTTTCACTCTTGACTGATTATAGTCTCAATTAGCTGTTGTCAATATTGTCTGATACAAAAACGATCTTCCCAGGTTTAGTCGCATATGTCACCCGTCCTGCATTGATAGGCGAACAACCTAAATATCATAGCGCCGTACTAAACGCCTTGATTCTCGCAAAATGCGTGGCTGCACAACTATGGGAGAACTCGCCGTTTGTATGCAAGCAATTGAAGGGAATTGGACCTACGTTTAGCACGCTCCTGGCAACCGCAGGAAAGATCAATTTTATGCTCCTGGAGGAAAGCCATCCGAGGGACTTGGAGAGAGTAAGTGGATTCAGTTGCAGATAATACTTATGGGACAAGAGCTCTACAAACAGGATAGCCTGTACATGACGCTGATTTAGTGAGCAGCTAAATAGTAACTTGTTATAAATACCGTGTTACAGACTTAGGTACATACATAAACGGGAATTATGTTCATTCTAATTAAACTTACTTTATAATTTGAGCACCTATTTTTTTAAATAACAGTCCTAATCTAGCAGCCATCTAATCCACTAATCAAAAGAACACTCAAAATAACCTTGTGAAAAGTGGAGATGATGAGAGATGTTAAATGTCTCTTGAGAAACTTCATCGTTCAGATCCTGCTGCTCATAATCGGCTGAAAAAAAGAAACTTCCGAAGCAATAACACATTTTAATACCCAATACCTACTCTGTTAAAGATAATGAACAAAGGACCACCAGCCGGCAACGTCCTTCGCAAACAAATCATCTTGCTCCCAAAGTACCAGCTCACAGTAACGCCAATAGACGAGAAATCCGTCAGTATACAACTGATATTGCTGAACCATAACTATTTGTCAGAGAACATGGAACAACTTACTGCTGGGGACGCTCATAAGTGCTACTTGGTTGTAGGGGATTCTGAGAATAATATCCTAATGCTTACGTCTTTTAAGTACGTATCTCACACTTGTATTTTGCCATGGAAGTGAATTCCCGTTACTGTTTACCAAAGAGATTAAATTTTCAGAGACAAAGACTTAATCTGCGTCTATGATGGAACCATCACCCACAAAATCTCCAGAAAGCACAATTTCGAACACAAAATGTTTGTCAGCTGCATCAGCTCCAGCTTTGGTAAGATTAATTAATTTGGTAATGATATCTAATACATATATGTATACTTTTTAACTAAGCACATTTTGCATTTCACAGTTGGCATCGACGAACAATGTGAATACGTTTTCAAAGACTTAGAAGGAGTCTATCCTCCTTCGCATCTGAATTATAAAGCAGACCTCACTAAAAAACCAGCTAATAAGCAAACAACAATAACAGACACGTTCAGAGAACGTAAGCGGAAGAATACTTCAGAAAACGATATCACACAGTCCAAGGAAAAGAAGAAACGAGATAATGCTCTTATCGAAAAGTTCAAAAATCTCAAAGAATCATTCGCAAAGACTTCTAAAGAACTAACGAAAGATTTGGATACATCAATAGTAATGTCTGATAGGGTATTTGAAGAGCTCACAGAGGTGACGAAACCTGTGAGATTGGCCGGAAACGTAACAGAAAGATTTGATGAAAATGCTAGAATTGAACCCTCAAGGAGTACAGATTTTAATAATTCATCAATACAAGAAAATAATACTGAAGAAATCGATAGTGACGACTTTATAGATGATGAAAAAATAAACAACATATTGAATGAAATTGAAACTGAAATATCAAAGGGAAACCATATTGCAGATTTACCGCCTGTAGATCTCATAGCCGCAAAGAATACGAAAAATGAAAATTTTACAGATACCTGTTCAGTAGGTTGTATGCCTCAAAAAAATAACAATTCAAGAATTAAGACAAGCAAGACTTTCAACAACGCAAAAAAACGTACCCAGAAAAACGTAAAATCAAATTACAACTTTATTGACTTGCTTGAGAAAAATATTAATTTTAGTGACGAAGAAGAAGAAAAAACTATATCAAATATAAACAATAAATTCTCCGATACCATAAAAAGTCAGGTAGAAAAGTATTTACAAAATACAAAAAAAATATCAAATCTTCCTAATATATCAACGATAGAACTTTTACACGTTGATGACACTAGAGAGAAAAATAATAAAGAGAAGCAAGATATGTGTGATAATAACAATAGTAGTGACCATGATGAAACTACAAATTCGATGCAGAACTATTTGGATGTCGATTTCATTGAAACTGGTCAAAAAGAGGTAGGAGAAAGTAATACTATAAATAAAACGGATAAAACCAGTATCAAACATGTGACAGAAAGTGAAAATCAAGACACCAACAATACTGTTATTGAAAATCCTAACAACAGTACGACAAAAAATGAGTCTAGCGGTGACCTAGACCTAAATACTAACTATAACGCAGAAAAGGCATTCTCCATTCAAAATACGAGCATTGATCAGAACAAAAATACTACACGTGATTTAGAACACCACGAAGTTGATGTATTTGTTTGCGAAGACGATATTACACAATCCAAGCCAACCTATGAAATAACAACAGCAATAAATACAAAAGAATTTCCATCTAATAGCACCCTTGCATTGTGTAATACACAGTTTCAACCCCTGGCCTGTACCGAAATAACGCAAGATGAGAGACAAATCATTGCTATAGAAAATAATACAAATATAAATGATATGAAAATGAAATCGGGTTCCTCGAGACTAACTTCTAACATTGATTCAAAGTCAGATTATTTTGAGTCGTCATCAGAGAGAAGTTACAACAATTACACACATGCAAGAAATCAAAACATAAATATAAGAAAATATTCTTATTCATCAACCAAAATTGATGTTGCTACTAGAGATGCTCATGTGCGTGTCATAAGGAAGATAAAAATGGATTTAGATATAACTGAAATCATTACACGAGAAAACAAAGCAAGTGGTAGTTTACTAGAAATAGAAACCGACACACAAGATGATAGAAAACATAATGCATTAAAGAGAAACATAGATTTTGGAATGACTAAACCACTTGATTATAGACGACAAAATATAAATAAAAACACTAAGGATGAAGATATTCGTAATACAAAGAAAAGCAATACCAATCATTTTCAAAATGATGATATCGAAAATATCACAACTGGTCTTCACAAAAGTAACGTAAGAGATGACGATATTCAAACTGTGTTTATAGAGAAAAATATTAACCCGATTTTTACAACAATAAGAGGAAACACATCATCACCTCAGTTTAATCTGGATTGTAAACAAATAGAACATAATTCGGATACGAATAGAAAAGATGTAAACGAAACGATAACAAAAAGCAATATAACCTCACAAAAACCAGACAATCAAGTCAAGAATATTCTTCAAAAATATAGTAACATCTTGAGGTATGTATGACCTTATTTAATTAATTCTTTAATTCTTTCGACAGTGTTGATTGTACTCAGACTAAATAGTATTCTAAACTTTTACAGAAAAAATAATTCTGAAAACCCTAGCCAAACACTCTTTCAACCCAAAGTAATGGATAAAGATTTCACTAATACACTATCAAAAAAACCCAAAAGACCCTTTAAGATGAGTGATATTCAGCAATTAAAAACTCCCTTGCTTAGGACGCTGATAAGCGACACGCCTAAACAAGAAAATGTTGTTACACCTGTAATGGACACATTAAAACAAGCAAACGTTGATGTAAAACGAAATGTGGTTGAACAAAAAGACGATTTAGGCACCTATCTTCAAGTACAACTACAAGAAGAGAACTTTCATAACCCTGAAGAACTAAAAGAATCAGAAAAAACATTCAATAAAAAATGTGGAATTGGTTTGGTTCAAAATGAAGACGTACCGGATAATATAGACGAAGACTTTGCAAGATATGAATTGCCCGATGATGAAGTTGAAACCATGGAGCCGCAACAAACTGAAAACAATTTCAATATAGATCAGTCCATGCTGAATCCTAAAACACTCTTACAATGTCTTAGCAACGATGAGCCTGACATTATTGTTCCGCCTCCTACTGAATTTTGCGATGAAAGCGAAATCATCGCAAGAGACATTGGTGATGACGAACTTTCTATGGATTGCTATGAACCCATGCGCTGGAATAATCGCTATGAAAATAATCAAGCAGAAGAAAGCTTTGTTCAAGATGACTCTCGCATTGAATTAACGTCAGAGAAAGAGGTAGAAACTTGGATGCTATCGCAAAATGATGAGAGCTACGAACACTACGAAAATCTTGCGGCATCTACAGATTTTAATCCTAAACAACCTTTCACCATAATGCACAATTCGAGACAAGGCCGCAGCCCATTTCAAAATGTGCCTCAGACAAGACAAAGTAGGCTAGGACAGTTCAAATTTTGTCGTAAAAGAAAATTTCTGCCTAAACATATAAATTCATAACAACTAAGGATACGTGTAGCTCAATAAAGCCATCATAGCAATTTTGTAAGTCTTTAATTATACGCCTGAAGTCTAAACTTACCAACAAAGGACTGGTCATTTCTCTTCTGCATGGTTTCTTGTACTTACTAATAATTATTATTATTATTAATCGGCCCTGAAGCTGTAGTGTGCGAGCATTTGCCACCCGCTCTAAAGGGCATATTGTCTGTAAAATGATAATAAAATGTTCAAAGGCCAACTAGGCCAACTACTATTGTTAATTTTTTGCTCATTCCAAATATTTATGCCTCACGAATATCAGCTGCCGATAGTGCCCTGCCCAAGACTGAAGAAATCATTAAAGAAGTTTTCTCGGGTAGAGGTAGAGTAGTAATGCGTGGTGCTTATTACCATCAGGCGATAATCTCTCAAGTCCTAGCATAAGAAAACTTTTAAGAACAGACTAATTTAAAATTCAATATAACATACATACATTTCCTAGCTTTATCTTACGACTAGCTGCAGCTGGAATCCAGCTGCTGGAATTGCAAGTGTCTATATCCTTTGGTCTTCTTTAGCCTACCTATAAAAATAATATGTAATTGCTATAGGATGTTCAGTAATGACATTCGCTATTCTGTGGCCTAAGTACTAAAAGATTAAAAACAACATATTTATTATTATATGGGAGGGAGATTTTAAATAAAAAACAATTTAAATGTAAGCGACACCAATTTATTACTTACATGAAGTTAGAGCAGAAACAATGCATAGCAAAAACAAAAATATTACAATTTATAAGATCTCATGACAATGGGGGTGAAATAGAAAAATGTTAATGTTAGTGACGATATCCTACGATTAATATTATTATCCTTGCGAAATTCACAAGAACAAGTAAAACCAAGACTCACTAAACACAAAATAATGAGTGAACTACATGTCCCGCTTGTCGAGCACGTTATTCTATTTAGTCGGTCTTGGTTGAACGGAACTCCAACCCTTTACTCGAGTAGTCTTTTCTAACTTGAACAGTGCGATGTTTTTAAGGGCAGGTTGAACTCACACCATTCAATTTAAAAGAAACTTGGTGCGTGCAGTTTCCTCGTCATTGCCCGGTAACTAGCGGAAAGCATCGACGACGACACTGTACAGGTAAAAACGTTACAACCTCTATACTTTGCATTAAAATAATGCCCATTTTCACAGGCAAGGGATCCTAACTTCTTCACCATTAATTCCAGTGACAATTTCATCCTAGCACTTAGTTCTCAGCTTCCCTGCAAAGTTTTCCAACATGAAGTCAAAAGAAAACCTAGACATCACTGGTACAAACATAAAAACAATCTACAATCCTGCCTCTTTCTGATAGATTATTAGATTTCCAACCCTTGCACTTTGTAAAAAGTTCTTTCCAAGTTCAAGTGAGTTAGTTGACAGCACGTCGGAGCTTGTTACAAAGCAAAGGTCGGGCAGTTCGCCAACAAGACAAATTCTAGCTGAGAATAATTTTTCCGTTTAATGCTCAGCATGTTTGAGTAATTAACTCACAACACTTAACTAAATTTAAGTAAACGAGAAGGTACAATAATTATGCCTGTTACAACATAATATTATTACAATGATTGGCTACGCCATGATTACAATATTACATTAAAAGCTAAAACTTTGATTTGAACAAGTAGATAAATAGATACAATTCATTTATAATACGTATGCAAAAACATGCCTAAATAATGCTGAATATTAAACTGGAAATATAGTCCACACTTTTTTTTACATTTTTATTATTATTTTTTTTTTTGCATTTTTTTAAACTTTTTTCTATATATCAGTAATTTCCACGCTGGGAAAATTACACTAATTCTATGCAAAGTATAGCTTGTATTATTTTATATGACCACTCCATACTTTGTTTCTTTTGTTTACGGGCTATGCAATTTATCCTCGCACATTGGCAGTAATAGTACAAGTGAGAAATCACTTGCTGATGAACATTTAATACAAAAGAAATGAACATCTACAACAAAAATAAAGTTTGACAACTTAATATTGATAGCATTGAAACACTAATACGAACAAAAATCACAAGTAAGATACTGCAAATATGCCAGTTATAAAGCATAGCCCGAAGTGCTGTAGGCACTTAGACATAATGCCATTATTCAAATGGGAAGTGGTGATAAATATAAGTTTTGGCTCAAAACCTGGCGACATCAATCACGAGCTTACGTGAGCGAATCATTGTTATCAAACTGAATTTGTCTCCTAGTCCATTCTTTATTTCTGGACGTAGGAGCATCGTATTGATGTCGCAAGCTGATGAGTTATTCACTTCTTGGTCATGATCTTGAGGTACTCAAGAGCGTTTTGGGCGGCAGAAGCCTGCGCATCCTTGCTGGTGAGACCGGCTCCCTGGCAGACGGCAACGGGCAATGTGGATAGCTGGACGAGGCATTGACACAGGCCAGTCATGGACCTCTCTTCAATGTCCACATAAGTCACCTCAAACGACTGCTCCGAAGCTATCTCTTGCAAGAACTGAACAAAGTTGAAATCCTTGTTGTTCAGCGGCGTCGACTGAAAAATTTAAATGAAACATTAAAATACTTACCAACATTTGCTTTGTCAATCATTTCACATAAGCTTTAAAGAGAAAAGTTTTCATTGTTTGTTTTTTATCTGATAAACTTAAAAACAACTAAACCGATCTTGATGAAATTTTGTAAAGGCATAGTTTGCTCTCTGGGAAAGGTCAGGATCCTTTTTATTGCGATAATCTGTAGTCCACGCGGGTGAAACCGCGGGGCGCAGTGACAAATAATTTCAAGGGCTATGATTTTGTTCACACATTTTTGGTTACCCTAACTATAGTGAACTTTATCTACAGATCAAAAAACCGGGCCCAAGTATAGGTATTCAACAAAGACAATACAACATTTTTTTATATTACAGTTACACTCATGCTCAGTAATTCAAATGTGTCGTACCTGCAACTTGGCCAGATTAGGGCCGACAGACTGTTTGAGATGTTTGTGAAACTGCGACACCTTGTGGCTGTGACTCGTAGTCAGAGTAGCGATTTTACTATCTTTCAAGTCGGCATAACGGGATGCGAGACCAGCCTAGAACATAACACGGAATATATAAAAAAACATTTCAAAGTTACCCTTCTGTCCACTCGAATCTGCAAGGAAGGACCAACCAAAAGATAGTAAACACCTGGCCAAGTGCTTTCGGAGTAATAATATAAAAGAGCCACTCAGTAGGGGGCTACATTTCAGGAATCTGTTAGTATAAAAGAACAATATTAAGTTTTGTGGCATGCAAGAACAAGCAAGATTTAAAACAACGAAGATTTATAAGTTGAACAAGAGACCTTTTAACTGACAACATGAAAATTTTTTGTATTTCCAGTTTTGTTGTTCAGGTGATAATGTGTGATATTGGTGGATTATTAACAATTATGTGTTTGTTAATGTGTGGGAAATTGAAATAAAGTTGTGAAAGTGACTTTCCATGTGGCTCCAGTCAGTGTAAAGTTTAAGCAAAGTGCCACTACTATACTTGAACGCAAAAGGGCCTATCTTTTTTGACCCAGCTTGTGTCTGGATCCCATCATCTCATCATCATTGATATTTAATTTTGATACTCTGAGTTTTATACATTTAATACTTGACACTGGCAAATTCAAATCTTGTAATGCCATAAAATAAGAAATTAAATAAGAATCGATAAAATGTATGGGACGTTAATCATAAATTGAGCATAAGTATTCCTTACTGTTAGTAAAATAAAATAGAACCACTGTTACCTCCTCTTCCGGTTGGAAGGAGTCTGGCGGGTTGTCCTGCAGAGCCTGCCACATCTTGTAAGCAGCTTGGCGTTTAGCAAGCTTCTTGGACTTCCCATTACCCACTTCGCGACGTTTCAGCAGAGTACAGATGATAGTAAATTGACGCTCATGAGGTAAACCTGCGATAAAAGAAAAAAAATTTGTATACGAGTCGCATTAATTTTGATATGTCAGCGTCAGTCAGTATCAGTGTTTTTATTCATAGGCAATTTTTTTTTATCCTAAAACAGGGTAGTGTAGTGTTTGACCACTAGCCACGTGATGTTAAGTGACGATGCGGTTGAAGGTGGCATCATGCTACACCTGGATTAGGAACTGGCTCTCAAGTGGGGCTGCCGGAACACACCGATGGGTGCTTGACGACAGATTCTTAACTAGACGGTCGTAGCTAGCTAGGCGTTCATAAACGACTAAGTTATCCCCGAACACAAATAAAATATATATATGGTTGAATTGAGAAACCTCCTCCTTTTTTAAGTCGGTTAAGAAAATAACTTAAATTACTTACGCCTATTTACACTATCATCATTTTCCGCATGGTAGGAAGGCGGAGGCCAGAATCGAGACATGCACAGTTCTTGCAGCCAGCCGACAGGGTTCCCGATGAGCTTATCCTCAAAGGATGTTACCACTGTCGGAGCAGGTCTGAAATGGTAATAATTTTAATTAGTAAAACACTTAACAGTATAATCAGCTAAGTAGCTGATCTTATTTGATTTTTTTCAAATGCGTACAGTAATGTTTTATTTTTACAACTTCGAAGGTAGCGTTTGACCATAACACAACACACCTGATGATCAGTCCTGGTTGGTGTTTCAGATGACAATAAAAATAGGATAATATTAAATTCTTCAGCGACTTAATGTTGACCGTCCCTACGTAAAGTTGCTCAGAGATATTTAAAATAACTTGATTGGTTTCTGAACACATTTAAATTGGATTCTATTATCAATAGCATTAAGAAGTGTTTCTAATTATATTATTTTTACTTACGTCTCGGGTACACTGCCATTAGTGTTAGTCTCAGCAGGAGTGGCCCCGGTCAGTCTATCCAGTAGGGCTTTAGCAGCTGAATGCTTGGCTTCCTTCTTGGAACGCCCAGTTCCCATAGCTGCAAACAATAAAAAAACATAACACACCATACATAACCATATTGAAAGTCATCAGGCGGCAGAAGTCCATTGCTGAACATAGTCCTCCCCTTTGAACGCCACCAATAACGGCATCAATAAGCTACCTGCGACTCTTTCAATGTTGTCGGTCTACCTAGAAGAGGCCTACTTACAGAACATCTTCCAGTTTGTGGTTGCCATTTCAGTACCTTTCTTCTTACGTTCCCACTGCTGGAACACATGTCACTACACGGGCCCCATAAAGTTTGGTACATGAGATTGCCTGACCAGTATTACCTATATAATTATGTTTCATAAGACCATACCAACAATATCAGCAACAGTGACGCGGTAGCGGAAGGTGGGTTCATGAATCATTCCCTCAATCTGCACCAGTTCATATTTGGGTACAGTTCCGCGACGAGCCAATAGCTCTTGGAGCACCGAAACTGGTGTCTTCATCGGGAGAGATTCCATTTCCTGCAAAAAGAGTACATTATTGTACTTCCCAATTTTCAAGTTAACTACACATACTAATCAAATATACGACGACTACGCGCAACGAAATAGACAAAGCAGCTATATTCATTTAGCTATATTTTAATGAGTTGCTAATTGAAAAGTTTTTATTTCAACCCAATTGTGGTTACAAAAGCATAGTGTTTTAAAAAACATGCATTTGACAGTAGGTATATTTGTTTGTAAGTTAATCTTTTAAAGAGCGAGTTGGTGAAATGAAGAATGAGTTTTTATTATGTATTGGTGATAGAAGAAATTATATCAAGCGGCTTGCCAAAACATAGTAGGGCAGTAGTTGCGAGTTATAAAAGATGTAATCTAGGCCACGTCTGTAAGAGGCTTTGTTGTAAAAGTTGTTATTGGCGATTCCATCTATTATTTATTTATCCTGATCAAGCTTACAGTAAACATCAAAACACTAACTACATTACAGAGTAAAAAATCAATTTACTAAGAATAACTTTATCAAAATAAGAAAAGCTATTGAATATTGGTTTAAAAGCAACAGTATAAGACTGTTACCATCATCTGAATCCAGGTCAGCATTTCCCGGGCAAACCACTAAAAATCATACTTCTACATTTAATAATGCAAAAAATATTTATGAATATTTTAGAATCATAATACAATTTGAACAAGTTATGTTTGTAAATGAATCAAGGATTTTGGAAGACAATCTCCACAATGGACGTAGGCAAGTATTTTTCACAAGGTTTTTTTACAAATGCTGATAGTAAGCATACTGCCTGTGGATAACAAGGAGAGTTATTTGTTACTTATTACATTGCAACTGTTTCCTGCTATATTTATTACTGTTGTCAAATATTACAAAAGAACAAAAGAATGTGGTAGATATTATTTCAGCTTTGCCGGTACCTATTATCAGAACCCAGAACTTATAACAAGTCCTGTATGGCAATACACCGCACATCTTCAGGAAGAGGTAAAGATTTGTGACATTGTTAAATTTGTGAATGATTATTAGTGAAAAGCATCTTGATTAGCCCTACTAGCCCAACTGTGATAAGCGCAAGTGTTATCAAGAGTGCCAGCGGTACTATTCTGTAAAAAGAAGAAACAAGCGGGGATATTATTCAGTCAAATTGAAATGGGGCATGATTTAAAAAGTGTTAAGCCCTACAGGAATAATTTTTACCCTCTTTGCGGCTTCGTCTAGTGGTAGCCGCTCCAGGTTGTTGTTGGGCTTGGGTCGGTTCTGGTAGCGGCGGCGAGGGCCGTGCGGTGGGTGCTCGCCGTCGGGTCCGCCCGCACCGTGCACCGGCATGCCATGGACGACGCCGGGCAGGCCCGGCACCACGGGATGTGGGTGCACGACGTTGCCATCCATCTGTAAACACAATTGACGAAAAATATATATCACAGAGAACCTTCGTATAATAGAGAAGAAACGAATTTTTTAGCTATGTTTGCAATTCACGTGGTTTTCTTTGCACAAAACTCGGTAGGAGTACATTGAATGGTACTTAGCTACTTAGGTCTAAGCCGTCAGCTAATCCTGTTAGCACCAATCAATAAATCAAAGAATAGGTCATTGACTTCAATGAGAGCAAATGGCTCCCAACACATGATCATCTCAATCAGCTGATGTGAAATAGCTGTTTTTTGGGCTTTGGTATCGATCTAAAGCTGTTCATATAATGATCTGTTGTTAAAAGTTGAGATTTAAGCAACTCTAAGACACTAATCCGACTGCGTAGGTACTGCACAGACCGCACCTACCTGCTGTATCATATGAAGAGCGTCGGGTCTAAATTGCCGGTACTGCACAAACATTACAGTTTACTTTGATTATTTACTTCGTCAGCACAACAAAACTGGTGTTGTAATAACCTTAGATTCTCAGAATACGATCACTGGTACTAGCACTTGGTCTGCAGAATAGAATTGATAAAACATGTGATCAATGACATGGCGCCCGCCGGCCATTACGACGACTCAAAATGGCTACGCCGCATGCCGGCAAAGTACTGCCAAAAATGAAAGTTATCGTACGGAAATATGAACGACGGGAATATTATAGACAACATTACCATTAAAATATGAATGTACACCTAAAATAGCTAAAGAAATAGCCAAAGGGTGGCAGATGTAAAATCGATTACATACAACTCCACTGCTAATTATAACTTATTTCTTACCATCTTAACTAAACTATCGACGAACTGCAGATTGACACTGTGAAGAAGATAAATCGGCAATTAGAAATGTGTTAAAACAATTCAATCGTTTTTATTTTAACAACAAAATACACTCCACTGACCACTTTGACTTCCCCTGCGAACGAATGAGAGGAATTTAATAATTATTTTGACAGTTTTAAACAAACAGAGTATATATAAAGAGTGAACAAATAGTGATTGCAATAAAAAAAATATTTGATGTTACCGGAAGTTAATCTTTATGTTTCTGGTATTGTTAAGGTAGATAATAAAATTTGATACGAAGGATATTAAATGTTTATTATACTTTATATTATAATTATTATTCATGTAGAAATTAATTTCACAGAACTCCGTGATAGCCGGTTTGAAACTCTTTCATAATAGTCCAAATGGTCACGTAGTCTAGCGCTTACATTATGGAGGAAGTTCTACCCAAGGCGGGAAATTTAAATGTGGAAGGATCTATCTTTTTTTATTTGCTAGACCAGCCAACATAATTGTTTTAGAAAATAGGTTTATAAAGTATGGGTTACGTATACATACGGTATCTATACTAATATTATAAAGAGGAAAGATTTCATTGTTTGTTTGTTTGTTTGCATCGAATATTGCATTGAATTTTTAATTTTTTGGGTTCGAATCCTACAATGAGCTTGAGCTTGTAGTGAAGGAAAATATCGTGATGAAACCATATCTTGGTGGTAAGATATTATTATCTTCTCGTACTCGCCTGGCTAGTTATGTTAATAATCTGTTGCCAAGCACCTATCGGTGTGTTCCGGCAGCGTCACTTGAGAGCCAGTTACAGCCAGCCCAGTACTTCCCAGTCCACGCGTAGCAAGTCATCATCTTCGACCACATCGTCATTTAACATCAGTGACTTGCGGTCAAACGCTACCCTGCAAGTAGTAAAAAAAACAGGAGGAGTAGTTAGGTAAAGGTAAATTTAATAATTATGTTTAGTCGTAGAAGTAAATATTTATTTTGCTTTATCGAATTGTACTAGAATTATTATGTACATTGCCGCAGACGCCACGATCTGAAAAATAAGAAGGTATTTTAACCACGGAGTCAGTACATTTTTTATACTAATAATATACTTGTCGCTTGGTCTGGTCAACACGTCAACAGCACAATCACTATCACAACATTCACAACTGTACCACGGGTCCACGGGCAAGAAGTGACGATAGCGACGAAAATGCTAGGTGTCCAAGAAAAACAGCTGATTGTTATGCAAATTATTGAATCGAAAGGTTCGAATTTTAAAAATACTTTCTACGCTAGCGCGCAAAATGCGCTTTTGCACTCAGATTTGGCATGATAAACACACTCTTTCCGAGCTTGTGAGGTGAAATAATAATTACTTACTTACTTTGAATGTAAGTGTAGCATCTAAAGGAAAATATCCATAGACGGTTAGTTCATTTCCGTAAAACGACATCGTTGATGAGAAATGTTGAACCTGAAATTTTAAATGGTTGATCAGAATGCAGTTTCAGTTCCGTGCGCCGCGGTCCGGACAGCCCTTGCGAACGTAAAACGCATTCCGTGTGACGTAGCTATTCTGTGCGTTCTACAATACTTGACCAGTGCGGTAGATCTGTAGATAGGTCTCAGAACAAAAACGAATGCCCGAAATTAATAATCGATCCTGATCCGTTATCCGCGGTTTTGGATCGATTCATATCATAATATGTAATTTTAGTAGTAAGTAATATGTCAAGCACTCACTAAAAGGACATATTATGACATGACATATCGATCCGAAACCGCGGATAACGGATCAGGATCGATTATTAATTTCGGGCGTAAAGCATCATTGTTCCGAGAGATAGGTAGATACATCTGTACACAAAAAGACAATGAATTGCATGAGTAAAAATCAAAAACAAAATGTAATTATTAGTTTTTTAGTAGGATACCTACAAGTGATCATTTTGAAACATCAAACTTGTAACTAGCTACGCTTGTTCCAACCTCCTTACACCGGCAAAACAACAGGCAAGAAACGCCCGACAGGTAATTTTTTGGGCGCGATCACATTTACAATTTCATTATTAATTTAATGATTAATTGAATTGGAGCAGGTGTCACTACAAGGTATGTTAATTAGACTAAGTGTACATTATTGGTTTTATATAAATTAATTGAAAACATACAACCCAAAAGCACTCTTCGCTTTTTGAATTAAAAATTACATAGTAACTACAAGTCAAGTTAATTAATTTATATTTTTTTAGTAAGTACGTAATAAAAGTGTGTTATTTAGTTTTCTTAAACTTTTAGTCTTTCGTTACCAAGCCCACACTCAAAGGGTTTCCTAGCCACTAAGAGTTCCACTATCCACATCCTGACTTTGTCATCAGATCAGGTCCATGACACATTGTGTTTTATCATATTGTGTGAAAATGCTGTGAATCTCCGAGAGCCTGTGCAGTAAATCATAAGTATAAATAACATAATGATAAATAATGATAGTAAATTATAACTACCTCCATCATAAATCGCAAGTCTTGCCTTTCAGTCGGAATGTTATGAATAGCCCGGCCAAGTTTCAATGCCTGTAATTAACACACATTTTTGACAAATTATAAAAAGGTAAAGCTGAGTGATAGATATATACTTGAATTGAACTGGCTCTCAAGTGAGACTCCCGGAAATAGTGTTGCCGAACTATCGATGGCAAAACTATCGATAGTTTTAATCTATAAAAGCCATACTATCGTTAGGCCTATCGATAGTATCGTAACTATCGATAGCTTGAAACGAGGCAATACTATCGAATAAGTGCAATACTATCGATAGTTTATGCTTTGCGGGCAGCAACACTATCGATAGTATCGATAGGCCTATATATCGATAGTGTTTCGATTGATTGGCTATCGATTAACGATCGATAATCGACTATCAATAGCAACGCTACCCGGAACACACCAATAGATGTTTTAATATGATGAATATGAAATCACAAAAACATTTACCTCCAATTTGAACACGTTGCCTGCGCTAGCGATCGCGTAAACTTTCATGAGCTGATAAACGATCCACACTGAACAATTGACGATCTCATGTATCTCAAGATTGTTTTGAACAACTACGCCGTGGTATATGATATGTGACTCGCTGACTATCGAATGAAAACACTGCATCATGGTCACCAAGATTGACGCTTCAAAAACATGATTCACGCTTTGTTTCATCTCAGACGTCTCTATGTAAATGACTTCCATTTGCCTCAATGTTAGCACGCGCTTAGAATGTACCTTCGTTAAGCTATCCATATAAATCTTCTTCTCTTTTGCAAGCACTAACGTTTGCTCTCTGATATTCTTCAATATCTCAACCATCATCATCATCAGTATGTAGAAGAAGGCAATGGCGGTGAACTGTATCATTTGGGGTAGGTTAAAAGTGAAAAGTACAAGAAACATTTTCCAGAGGCTGTCTCTTCTGGTGAAGTTCACGCACACTTGCATTATAAATGCCAGCCCTATAAACCCCAAAGCGATCACATTGATTTGAAAACGCAGATTATTGAGCACCTTTTTGCTGTTGTTATTTGGTGGATCGATGTGAGAGGCGAGAATACTTAAAATCGTCACGTATTTAGAGCGGTTGAAGAAGACACTGATGTAAGTTACGATACAAAATACAGTGAGGCTGAATAACTCAGTGATATAATTCAGTTGAGTCATGATACCCTCGGTCAAGGCACTGTTTTCAAACGAGAAGTAAATTATGCGGATGTGCATAGTTAAGAAAAAACAAATGATTGTGATATAAGCGAGCGCACAAAACGAATTGATGTAAATGGACTTTCGTATGATGCAGAAACGCCGGTTGCTATTTTGGAATTTGATACTGTAAGGGAAAAGTCCTAAGAAGGACAGAAGGATGTACAGAGGTTTAAAAATGTTGCGCAAACAGGAAAATTCTGAATTGCTTCCTGAACTCTTTTTTTTGTTCCACGAAAACATTTTGATTGTAGACGTAGTGTGTCGCATGGAACTTCTGTTTACTTTGAATAAAATATACAGACACTAAAATAGCGTAATTTTATGCTGTGCCTTGTTTCAATTTATTATTTATTCATAGCAACCGTGTCTAACTGAAGCAATCATTATAATTAAAAGTGCTATAATTAAAAATAATGACATTCCATCAGGCTGACGATGTAATCTCAGTGTGTTTTGTGCCGTTAAAGTATAGGGTGGGTACAAGTAGTTAGAAAATCTACAAGTTACGATTCACTGAGTTACACATCAAGTGATATTACAGCTAGTGATTGTAGTTCAACTGTAATAAATGATGAAAGCGATGTAACCGCGTCGTCGCCATCAGCGTGAAACATTCCGACTGAACCCCGCTATACACGACAGCTGTAATATAATAATATAAAATAAGTAGTGCAAGTTATAGCACTACATAGCTCAATATATTTTGCCGTAAGAACCTGCAGGAGACCACAGACGATAGCGTTAATATGTACTTAAGTATAATAGTTATATTATAGTATTTTATAGCTTCCTTCTGTGACGAGGTGATGTAAAAACTTCATGAAGAAAACAACTCTGTAATCAAACATGTATGTGTCGATAAAAAAAGAAACAAATCACACATCAAAGAAGACGTCAGGATACAAAATTGAGCGAGTTTTAGTTTACATTATAAAAAATTGCTAAATTCTAAAAAAAAGGTGAAAAATATACAATGAAAATTATCAGAACTGCACTGAGGGCATATCATGGTTTGACGCGGCAAGTTTTGAGAACGTCGTGGAACTTAAAACATTGTAGAGACCAACACAAAGAGTTCTTTAAAAAATCGTACAGTACTTGCCCTGATGGCATGAAAGTTTGCATTGTTGGGGCAGCTGGATGCACAGGTACTTAGATAGGGCTAATCATACCAAACAAAACTACTGCTTACATGAATATTATAGCCCTAATCAACTCATCCATTACACAAAGTACTTTGAGACGATCGGAATGCACAGTGGGCTGGAACCAATCAGCTGTGGTCTGTGTACCATATTTAACCGACGAAAAAAAGGAAGAGCTTCTCAAGTCGATATATACTTATATTTTATTTTCTTGTATGACCATTGATCCGATATTGACGGTTGTTTTTTTTTTTGTCGTTTTTATAGATAATGGTACCCTGCGTGCGCGATTCCGACTCGCACGTGGCCGGTTTATTATTAATTAATTCATCTCTTTAGGGCAACCGTTGTCACTGCTGCTAAAACAATGTCCATTGCTGGATGAAATAGCACTGTACGATATTTGTGCGACATGTGGCTATGGCATGGAGCTCAGCCATGTGGATACCAAATGCAAAGTGTCTTCGTACTCTGGTCGGCATATGCTTTGCGATGCGCTAAAGGTATCTTGGAACAAACTTTTTAATTATCTTAAGCATTTTACTATATCGAACTACTCGGAACTCGGTCATTGATAAACTAATAACATCTTACAATAAAAAGCCCACCTTATTTTCTATGTGATGAAGTTTTATTTTTCCTCCTTGGGGGGTATTGGCCCTCTGTGGGGCACAAACGGCCTGGCCTATCTATGGTAATTTTCAAGCGATAATTCCATGTTTTAACCTTCACTGCCTGTAACCCAGCAGTGGGATTGTAATAGACTGATGATTGATGAAGTGTCAATATTCATACCATAGATAAAATTAACTTATTTTGTTTCAGGGGTCCAAAGTGGTGGTCATAGTTGCCCGTAACTGTTCCGATACCTTTGAAAATAGTGCCCCCATACTGACCGAGGTTACTTTGCAAAT